>CAWUFW010000723.1:2400000-3722950 GCA_963921515.1 Calotriton arnoldi
GAGCGTGTGTGTGAGTGCTTGTGTGGGTATGTAAGTGGGTATGTGAGTATGTCATAGGTGGGTATATGAGTTGGTGTGTAAGTGGCTGTTTGGCTCTGTGAGTGGGTGTGTAAGTGGCTGTATGGGTGTGTACATGGCTGTTGTGAGTGGATGTGTGAATACCTATGTGGATCTGTGAGTGCGTTCTCTGGGCCTTTTAGTGGATGTAGCAGTGACTGTATGGGCGTGCGAGAAGGTGTGTGAGTGACTGTATGAGTGGGTGAGTTGCTGTATGGATGTGTGAGTGGGTGTGTGAGTGGTTGTGTGGGGGTGTGAGAGAGTGTGTGTGAGTGGGTCTGTGAGTGGGTGTATTTTTTTATTTGGATCTGGAATCATGGATCTGTCACAGATTCACATGGGGCAGTGTGTGAGTGCCTGTATGGCTGTGTGAGTGCGTTGTGTGTCTGTGAGTAGGCATGTGAGTGTTTCTCTGAGTGGATGTATCAGTGACTGTATGGGTGTGTGAGTCGGTGTGTGTGGATGTGTGAGTGGGTGTGTGAGTAGTTGTGTGGGTGTGCGAGAGTGTGTGATTTGGTATGTGTTTCTCTGAGTGCATGTATCAGTGACTGTATGGGTATGTAAGAGGGTGTGTGAGTGGTTGTATGGATGTGTGAACAGGTGTGTGAGTATCTGTATGTGAGTGGGCATATGAGTGGTTTTCTGGGTCGCAGAGTGGGTGTGTGAGTGGTTGCATGGTTGTGTAAATGGGTGTGTGAGTGTGTGATGGGTGGGTGTATGAGTGGGTATATAAGTGGCTGTGTGGGTCTCAGTGTGAGTGGCTGCATGGGTGTGTGAATGGGTGTTTCAGTGGTTTTGCTGTGTGGGTCTTTGAGTGGATGTATAAGTGGCTGTATGGGTGTACACATGGCTGTGTGAGTGGGTGTGTGAGTGCCTGGAGGGTTTGTGAATGGTTCTCTGGGTCTGTGAGTAGATGTGTGAGTGAATGAATGGGTGTGTGAGTGGGTGTATGGGTGTGTAAGTAGGTGTATGAGTGGTTGTGTGAGAGTGTATAGTGGGTCTCTGAGTGGGTGTATTTTTTAATTGTGCAATGGATACACAGATCCGTGGTGGATTGACATAGGGGGCCACGCTAAGCACCACAGTGGATCCACACACAGACAAAAAATATTTTTCCACATTTTTTTTCCCATGAGAGTCCCTCACAGACCCCTTCATCAGTCCCATGGGGACATGTTACCTCTATCCTGAGCCCTTATATCCTATGTTTAATTTATTTCCTCCCCTGGGAACTGTGTTCCAATTGACAAAATAGCAGCTGCAAATTTCCTCTCAGGTCGCGGTCAGCCAATCATGGCATTGCTGTAGGCATGTGGATCGGCGGATGCACTGAGGTAGATCCGCGTCTCTAGATATACATAATACATGTTCTTCAATAACTCTATAACTACTAAACAGATTTAAACCAAATTACAAAAAAAACACTCTTTCTGGACCAAGATATAGCTTTCTGACAAATTTGGTACAATTCCGTTCAGCAGTTCGGGCTGCAGTCATGTCTAAAATCTCTATGGGAAATTGTTTGGGGAAAACATGTTTTGGAACCCCTCCTTTTCCTCGGCCCCCACTTAACAGATCACCCTGAAACTTTCCAGACGGCTGAAGTGAGTGGCAAACTAGTTTTGAAAATTTCATGAAGATTCATCAAACGGCACCAAAGTTATTAGCAAAACAAAAAACACCTTCCCTGTGGAAACTAGGTCCTAACTATAACTACCTACTGGAGACACCAGTAGGTAATACATAGATATCTAGATATGCATTACCTAGTGGCAGTCGCCACTGGGTAGTTATAGTTAGGTCAGCTGTTCCATAGGAAAAGTTTTTGTGTGTTGCTAATAACTTTGGCCCCATTTGACAAATCTCCACAAAACCTTCCAGAAAGGTGCTACTTTTTGACTAGTTTGTGAGTGGAAAGTTTTGGGGTGATCTACCTAGTAAGGCCTGAGGAAAAAGGGGGTCCCAAAATGCAAAATCCCCATGCATTTTCCATAGACTCCTGCAAGATTGAAAAAAACAAAACAAACAAAATGGTGTCAGGGCCCGCACTTTTCAATTATAGACCCCTGGGAGCCAACCACTGGGGTTGCATTGTTTAAGAGGAGGAAGTGTCCAGCACCCCTCCCGAGTCATTATAGGCCTCGGGAGGCCACCCCAGGGGCTACATTGCATAAGGGGAAGGGGGCACACAGTCCCCCTCCTCAAGCCATTTTCAGCCCCTGGGACCTCATCCACAGGGACCCAGAGTACTATTTTATGGGAGGGGCAGAGAGCACCCTCTGAAGGCCACTTTTGGCCCCCTTGGGCCCCACCCCACTGGGCCCAATCTAATTAATTAGGGAGGGGACCACAGGGCCCCCTACCCGAGCCATTATAGGCACCAGAGAGCCCACTCCTAGGGCCAAAATATGTCAAAAGGGGAAGAGGGCACACGGCCCCCCTTCTTGAGTCTTGAAAAGGCTCTGGGGACCCCATCCCCCAGGGCTGCTAACTTACCAAAAAAGGAGGGGAGCCGCGGCCTCCCTCCCTGAGCCATTGATGAGGCCTGGGGCCAGTTCACTCGCTGTGTCCCAGAGAGCCCACCCCTGGGACTCAGCAGTTTCCCTGCCTGCAGGAGCACAGGCAAGGTAACTTGTGTTTGCTCCCGCACAAAGTCTGCCCCCAGTGGGGGAGCTGTAAAAATGTTCCCACCAACTGGGAGCACACTTTTAGTCTGCTTCCCTGCCCACACTGATACGGACAGTGAAACAGACCAAGAGATTGTTCCCACCTGGAGGGAGCACCATAAAAAGCTGGGCGGGAGCACTGCTGGCCCCCGCAGAATGGTGGGAGCCAGATGGGGCTGCGGCGCCCTGAGGCTCCTCTTGTGGCCCCCAACAAGTGTATGGGTAGTGCCCTGGGTGGGCATCAGGACACTCACCCATATTGAAGGGAGGCCCCGGTGGAATGGGGTCCCTGGGGCCAAAAAAGGCTCTGAGATGGGGCCATGCAATCCCCCCTCTTTTAAAAAATATATGGATAAGGGGATGGGGTCTTCAGGGCCTATTTAAAGGCTCGTTGTGGGGGACCACATGTCCCCCTCCCCTTTTACCTAATTAGTAGCCATAGTGGGTAGGTTCTCCAGGGTCTAATAAGGCTCAGGGAGGGGGGACAAAAAAATATGTCCCTGGGAAGATGTGATCAGGGCTTAATAAGGCTGCCGGATGGGGGTCTCGCAGCCCCCAACCTTAAAAAAAATAGGCCCTCCCTTTTTATTGAAACTGGCCCCGGGGACGGGGTCCGTGCAGCCAATTAAGGGTCAGAAGAGGGTTGCATGCTAATATATACTTTTTGCCCTAGGGGATGGGGTCCCCATGGCCCAAAGGCCAATCCTATGCTGTGCACGCGAAAGGCTGTGCACAATGTGAGGTTAGTAGCCTGCTGGGGGTTTGGCTACAGGGCCTAGCAGCAGGCAAAGCCCTTTGGCCAGCATGCCACTGTGCACCGCCAAAGGCTGTGTGCAGCGTAGGGATGGCTACTTGCGGGGAGTTGGAAACAGAGACTCGCTGCAAGACAGGTCCTGTGTTGCCATCCCCATGCCATGCATGACCAAAGGCTGTGCGCAGCGTCCAGTTGGTTGCCTCTGGGTGGCTGCCTGTGGGGAGTTGGATGTAGGGCCTGGCTGTAATCCAGGTGGCCAACCCCAATGCCATGCTCAATGTGTAGTTGGCTGCCTGTGGGGGTTTGCCGCAGTCTGTGGCCAAGGCTGTGCGTGGTTGGGGGTTGGCTTTACTTATTTTAATCACATATTACTTTACTGTTAGACCTGCCAGCCTTTAGATGGTCATCCCCCCAACTCTTTCTCTTCCTCCTCTATTTTGTCTGACCTCGTTTTTGCTGGCCTTAGGACTTTGAGCACTTTACCACTTAACCACTGCTAAATATTGCTACATGTGCTCTCTCCTCTAAACATGGTAATATTGGCTCATACTCAATAGGCATATTTAATTTTCTTATCCGTCCGTAGTAAAGCGGCACTATAATTGCCCAGGGCCTGTAAATGCTACTAGTGGGTCTGCAGCACTAATCCCACTTAAGTAGCCCTTTAAACATGTCTCAGGCCTGCAGCTGCAGAGCCTGTGAGTACAGTTTAAACTACCATTTCAACCCTGCAAAGTTAACATTTTGCCAGGCACAATCCTTTCTTTTTAATACATATAGGTTGCCCCTAGGGTAGGCCCTGGACAGCCCAGAGGGCAGGGTGTAATGTATTTAAATAGCAGGGCATGTACTTTTACGTTTTACATGTCTTGGTAGTGAAAAAGATTTAAATTAATTTTTCACTAATGCAAGGTCTATCTCTCCCATAGGATAACATTGGAGTTGCCTTATTACATTCTATAGGTGTAATTTCCAAATGGGAAGAGATAACCCCTTCAAGTTTGGTGGCTCTGGAATCACTATTTAGAATCCTAACTTATGGTGAAGTCAGATTTTAAATTGCAATTCTGAAAATCACACCTTTAGAAAGTTGGCATTTTTTTTTCTTAGCCACTTGGGTCCAGATGTACAAAGGTTTTTTGCATGCGCAAATGGGTTTTAGACCTCTTTGGACCCGCAAAAAAACTGTGGCCCATGTACTAATCCCATTTTGCAAGTCGCAAATCAATTTGCGACTTGCAAAATAGGATTAGCGACTCGCTATTACGAAGGGGTGTTCCTAGGGCGTCCCTTC
Organism: Calotriton arnoldi; assembly: GCA_963921515.1. NCBI lineage: Eukaryota > Metazoa > Chordata > Amphibia > Caudata > Salamandridae > Calotriton > Calotriton arnoldi. The sequence goes on from CAWUFW010000723.1 coordinate 2,404,772, forward strand.
CTAATAGTGACTCCTTAAGTTATGTAAGAAAGTTTTGCGACCACAATTGTGGTCGCAAAACAGTCGCAGTTTACCACCCTCCTCAGAAGGGTGGTAAAGCACTCGCAAACGGGAAGGGGTCCCCAGGGGACCCTTTCCCATTTGTGAATGCATGCGCAAATATTTTTTAAGGGCAGGCAGTGGTCACGGGGACCACTGCCTGCCCTTAAAAATGGAACTGAAAAGTTTCATTTTTTTTAAAAATGCATCCCGTTTTCCTTTAAGGAAAACGGGCTACATTTTACAAAAAACTGCTTTATTTAAAAGCAGTCCCAGACATGGAGGACTGCTGACCCCAGCAGGCCACTATCCCTGGGAGTGCCAGCCATTCCCAATGGGGTCGCAAATTGCAACAGCCTCATTAATATGCATGAGGCATGCGATTTGCGACCCCATTGGGAATCGCAACAGTGTCTCTGACACTGCTGTGCATCCCAATTAGCGAGTCGCAAATTGCGAGTCGCAAATGCGACGCAATTTGCAACTCGCTAATTGGCGGGTCGTACATCTGGCCCTTGGTGCCTGCAGCCTGTCTCTGGTCGCATGACTGGGTGTCGTTGACAGTTGGGCTTTGTGTATTCCTCCTAGACAGCCACACATAATGGGAGCTTAGGTGTGACTGAATGGATCATCACTGGCAGCCCTACTTACACCTGAATAGGCTGTGTCCTGTTGTCACACAAAGGGTTGCAAATCCCCTGTAGTTAGGCTGGAGCCAGGGCATATGTGCACTTCAAAGGTATGCCTCTAGAAGCTTCTCCCCACTTCAATGGCACAACTGTGTATAAGAACAGGGCCTCAGCCACCACCACTTCAGTACACTTCTGGATCTGCGGATACTCTGCCAGGAAGGACAACTGTGTGATGCTGAAGGACTACCACCCTGCTGGACTGCACTCTGCTGGACTCCTGCTTTGCTGTGCTAACCTGTTGCCTGCTGCCCTCTTGACTGGGTAAGAAAGACTAGACCTGCATCACTTTAACCCAGAACCCAGAGTGATTCCAAGGGCTAGTTGGCTGGCCTCCTGATCTGAAGCCTCAGGGACATAAGAGGCTTCCAACCTCCTTGCATCTGCACCTGGACTCTGACATTTCTGAGTCTACCCTGCCAAGTGGTGCCACCCCAGTCCTGGACCCTTGGAATTGGGCCTAAAGTGCTTGCCAGCGGAACTGACGCATCTTCTCTGATGAGTGGCGTATCCCCAGCAGAACTGAAGCATCTACATGGCTGAGCGGCGCATCCTTGAGCACAACCAATGCATCACCACTGCTGCATTGATTGGACCCGTCGCAAAAATCCACAATGCCCCGAGGGCATGACACCTCCACAGACCAGGTCCTCGTATCTCTTGTCGTTGGCAGCCTCGACAGCGATGACGGACTAGGCATCATAGCCTTGTAACTCCTCGGAACCGACGTATCGCCTGTTGCGTGTGGCATCCCTGTCACTAGACTTTGCATCACAAGCCCCGTTGATGGGATCCTCGACGACTACGCAACAAAACCTCACTCCACAGCCTTGCCGCATCTTGGAACCAATGCTTCGCTTCAGCTGTGCAGCGCATCTCCAACATGGATTTACGCAACACTGCAACTAGGATTTAAGGTACTCTGTTAAGCGGGCCTAACTGGGTCCCTCTAGCTGGCATGCAATCCATCGTGGTCGGCCTGAACTTGTGACTTTGTCCTGGTCCGGTGCAACCAGATACCCCCAGTTGGCACTTTGTGCTTTTTGGCACTATCTTCACTAAAAGCTTTAGAATTGAATATCTCTGGTTCTCTTAATTGGACTTTTTGTCTTATTTTATTTATTACAGATTACTCTAGTTTTCTAAATCTGTTGCGGGCTCCCTTTGAGGTGTGTTGTCACTGTTTTACTGTTTAAAGTGCTGCACAAATACTTTACACATTTCCTCTAAGTTAAGCCTGACTGCTCTGTGCAAAGCTACATGGGGGGTGAGCACAGGCTAATTTGGCGTTTGCTTGTGCCTTACCCTGACCAGGATTGTGGTTGCTGCTTGACCAGGTCTTACACTCCAGTCAAACAAAAACCCAATTTCTTACATTTACGTTAACAAAAGCCTAAAAATTCACTGAATAAAACAAAGGTTAAAGTAAAGTTATGGTTAGATGAATATGTCAGTGATAACATTATTGTTTTGAACTAAAAAAAACACAGAGTTCACCAGTTATAGTTAGCATAGCTAACTATAACTTGCGCCCCTGCCATGCACTACTTATGGACTCACATATTACATAACTCATGACATGTTCAATGGCTTAATTTATGATATCACTGATGACATCATCCAAACTTCTTTTGTACACATTGCTCTATAAACAGGTATGGCATTAGAGCTATGAAAGTAACTGCACAATAGCTCAGAATAAATATGAAGCATCATTAATACCATCACAAATACAACTTCCTAAGGTGTAGCAAGCATGTGTTATGTGCAACATTGACCCTATACCATACACTTTACGAGTAGCCTAGTTCACATTAACAATCAACCACAGATATAAGGGAAACCCTCATTGCACATGGTGTTCAATATGTATACAACTGTTCAGGGAAAGTTCCTCAAAATACCCAATGCGTGTTCCAAAATTAATGCCCTACTACAGACAGCTTTTATCTGTATCAAACCCCTGAGAAATTAAGTTGATATGAGTATGTGAGAAGGCGGGCCCCGGAATAACAGCGCCGGCGGCGGTGGGAGAACCACAACTACCAGACTCCTTTGCAGGCAACGATCGGCATGCTAGGGGCGTGCACGAGGAAGGCGTTGTCAGGGGAGTGACACACCCACCTTTCCTGTTTTTCCGCAGCGAGGCCAGGAGGTGAAAAGGGGAAGAGCTGACCCCGGATGGACGGCGGCTGGACCTTTAAGGGAAGAGAAGAACCAGGAAGAGGCGTCGTTGACCGGAGAGCGAGAGGAGGACGGAGAACAGAGAGCGGGACGAGAGGAGGACGGAGGACAGAGAGCGGGATGAGAGGAGGACGGAGAACAGAGAGTGGGACGAGAGGACGGCGGAGGACAGAGAGCGGGACGAGAGGACGGCGAACGGAGCAGCGCCGAGGAGGAAGAGGAGGAAGCAGACGACCAGTGGACCGAAGAGTGGTGGCGTCCACCGGAGGTGGCTGAAGAGCGGCCGCAGCTCAGGAGAGTTGCGGCGGAGCCGGTGAGTGGCACTGGAATTGGGCAAAGCGGGTTGGAATAGATGTGGGAGGCGGGAGGAGGGTGGAAACGGACACAAGGGGTGAGAGCAATAAACCAAGAGCCAGTAAGGGAGTCCATCTTCTGCTGGCATTTCGGGCTCGACCCTATTCTTTCGGTGGCTTTTCTGACCCCAAGATTCAAGGCACACCATCCCCTTATTCACGTCCCCTTTTCACATCACGATCAATAATATCACCGGGTGAAGGTGACGGGTTTGGCTTCTCTACTCACCCCCCTTCCTGAACGTTACTGACGGTCTCCAATTTCTCTTCTCCTCGGTACGAGCCTCCGGGTGAGTGACGACACGACGGAGGAGCCAGAATCCAACCCCCTTCACCCCGTCGAGGAAGAGGAAGAGGAGGAACGACCTAGTCCCGAATCCCAACCCTGGAGAGAGAGACCGGCACAGGGAGAAGAGCACCCCATCCCTGTAGGGAAACCTAAGACTGTGGCACCTGACGAAAATAAAACACGAGTCCTTGGACCATATATCCGGCCTCCGCGTCTGTTTATCCGACCCGCCCTCCCACAGGTGGTGTCAGAAGTGGGATCTGGCGGTGACATGGAGGCCGCTATGGTGAAGATGGCGGAGAACCAGGAACACCTGGGCAAAGTGATGGAACGGTTCCTTACGGTGGTGGAAGAAGACCGGGGCAAGATACAGCAGGTGTTATCGGGGCAAGGCCAAACCCACGGGGCAGCCATGGAGAAGTTGACCGAGGCCCTGGGATAGCAGAGGGGTCCCACTACCCTCCCATCCATGGTACTCCAACGATACGTCAGCGGGGAAGACCCGGACTTCTTTTTCAACAACTTCGAACGCATAGCCACCGCGGCGGCCTGGCCTGCTGACAGGTGGGGACAGTATCTGGGGCCCCTCCTTTCGGGTGATCTACAGGCGGCATATCAAGCTGCCAACGTCCAGGGAGCAGTCCCATACATGGACATTAAGCAGTGCATTATGGAGCGCCTGGGAATAGATGACGAGTCCTATAGGATTAAGTTGAGACAAATAAAAGAAGGACCCCAGGAAACCCCTCGAGCATTGTATTATCGGGTGAAGGACATGACGGATCGGTGGCTGAAGCCTGGCACCACGGATAAGGATGGCATCATGGCCAAGATCTATCTGGAACAATACTTGTCCTCCCTTCACCCACCCATACAGAGATGGGTCCGACAACAGGCCCATCTCACCTTAGAGACAGCAGTGGAGATAGCCAGCGCCTATAGTCGCGCCCAGGAAATACAAAAGGGAAAGGACGATCCTTCCTGGAGGTCTGGAGGCCCTGCAGTTCACAGACCCCTACGTCCGAAACTGACATCATAATCCCGACGGCGGAAACGCCGTCCTGAAGGGATTATGGATGGTTTACGCTGGCCGGAGGGCTCCTTGAGCCTGTCGAAACCCAGTCAGATTGACCGGTCGATTTACACTCCGACCACCGACATTGAAATTCAGCGGTAGGACTGTAAACCTACGATGTCGGTCAGTAAGCCTCCGATGAACGGTCAGAGGCTTACCGACCGACATCGTATTGAGGCCCAAAGTGTTGAAATTAGGAGGTGTAAAATTTACAAGTCCCACTACAGTCAACACAACAGAATGGAAAGTGTTGGATTGCAGAGGGTAAAATTTACTATTCGTACTGCAGTCAATGCAACAGTAGGAAAAGTGATGGATTATGGAGGGGTAGAATTTACTATTCCCACTTCATTCAATATAACAGTAGGGAAAGTGTTGGATGTTGGAGGGGTAAAATTTACTAATCCCACTCTAGTCAGTCCAACATTAGGGAAAGTGTTGGATGTCGGAGGGGCAAAATGTACTATCCCGACTGCACTCACTACTACAGTAGGTAAAGTGCTGGATTGCGGCGGTGTAAAATTTACTATTCCCACTCCAAAGAGTGCAACAGTAGGGAAGAGTCTGGATTGCAGAAGGGTTACATTTACTATTCCTACTCCAGTCAGTGTAACAGTAGGGAAAATGTTTGATTGCAGAGGGGTAAAATTCACTACGCCCACTGCGCTCTACGCGGCATTAGAAACAGACTATTTCACTCCAAGTAAAATAAATAATTTCAAAACTATAGTAAATAACAAAAAATAAAAATATTTAAATAAAACAAATCCATATATTTTTAAATGAACAAATGACACATTTATTGCACTATTTAATATATTATAATTTAATAAAAAATATAATTTTTATCAAAATACCAAAATCTATTATCAAAATATTAGCAACCAATAAATATAATATTATTTACAATTAAAAAGCATAACACAATTAACACATATAATAATAATATACAATTTCAATTTAGTTTTACTCTTTTTAATGTTGTTACTACTTACATAACTTTGTACACTATACCTCTACAAGCTACACACCATACATCAAACATTTCTATTTAAATTTATAATATTTACACTTTTTACATAATTAAATATCTATTAAAATACTAATAATAATTACCTACTAATAAAAAAATTACATTTAATTACCTTTCCACCCTTTATCCATACAAAACAAACAACCCACACCTAATATATAAAGTAAAAAAATGTAATTAAAGAATAATAAATTAATTATCTTTAATTAACTTCCCACCCTTTTCCCCTTTAAATACAACTCACACATACAACCTAAACAATATTATATTACATTTACATAATTAATTGTCATTTAAACAATTATTTAAAATTAACAATAATTATTAAATATTATAATTTCCTACACATCCTTTACCCATACAAAAACCACAAAACATCCCACTAAAAATATATATTACACAATTTACATAATTAATTATAAATTAAATAATTATTTATACTAATAAATACTTTTTAAATAATTGATTTAATTCCCACCCTATACCATACAAAACTCACAACCTGCATGTTAAATTGAACTTAAAAAAAGTATTTATACAATGAAATAAATAATTATCAATTAAATAATTAAAAAGTAATTATTAATAAATTATAATTAATTAACTTCCCACCCTATACCCCTACGCAGGGCCGGACTGGCTGTAGCAGGCACCGGGTGTTTCCCCAGTGGGCCGCTAGGGTGGGGGCCAGTTTTGGGCCCCCTGGGGATCATTTTTCTTACCGGGGCCGGCAATTTCAGCCCCCTGTAACAAAATCGGCCGAAACAGGCCGTAGCAAACAGCTCAGCCGCACCCCCTCTCCCCCCTCCTGGGGGCCGGCTGAGCAGTTTGCCAGGGCCGGTTTCGGTTTCCAGTCCGGCCCTGCCCCTACGTAACACAGAGCCCACACTTCAAACCTATATAAAACAACATTAATTAGACTATTTACATAAATAATTATCATTTAAATAATTATGAATAATTACAAATTAATTATAAATGAATTATAATTAATTTACGTCCCACCATATACCCCTACAAAGCCCACAACCCACACCTAAAACCTAACTAAAAAAATATTAATTATACAATTAACATACACAATTATCAATTACATAATTAATATTAATGTAAAAATCTTATTAATTATTTTAATTAATTTACTTCCCACCCTATTCCCCTATAAAACCCACAACCCGCTAGGGTACTAAAAATAACAAAAAAGAATTACATTCAATTTAAAAACTACTATTAATTTACAAATCATATTAAAAACCCAACAATATTTAAACAAACATTTTAAAACATATTTAATTAAAATATATATTACAATACACAAAAAGAATTAAAAATCAATATTATTACCAACAATATTTTTAACATCGATATTACTTACCTTTAACTCATATTCTTGTCCATGATATTCTTGCTCATGATATTTCTGTGTCATGATATTTTCAACTCGATATTTGTGTCAGTCGGTATTCTTGACTCAATATTTTGTCTGAACACCCTAAAAATGTCATATATTGGTAAGTTTATGGATGCTGTCAACAAGCATAATTGTTAATTTTTCTTCGCCTCACCATTCCATCTTCCATTCCTCTTTAAATACAAGTAGATATCTGAAAAGCATATATAGAAAACATTTAACTTTATGTTACATTCTATTAGATTATATTCTATAAGCAAGTGGGTAGATACATAACTGGTTATGTCAGTGTGCAAGAGGCTGTGTAAGTGTGGGTGTGAAAATGGGTATACGAGTGCCTGTATGGGTGGGTGACTGGGTGTGTAAGTGGTTAAGTGAATATGTGAGTGAGTGTATCAGTATCTCTGTGTGTGTGTCACTGGATGTGTAAGTAGCTGTGTGGGTGTGTGACTCGGTATGTTAGTAACTGTATGGGTGTGTAAATGGGTATGTAAGGGGCTGTATGGATTGATAACTGGCTTTATTAGTGGATGTTTAGGTGTGTATCTGTGTGTGTAAGCAGCTCTCTTAATGGTGGATACATACGTGGTTATTGGGTGTGTGAGTGGATGGGTAAGTGCCAGTGTCACTGTCTGACTGGGTGTGGGAGTGGTTGTATGGTTTTGTAAATAGGTATATGAGTGGCCATATGGGTGGGTGAATAGATGTATAACTGGGTATATGGATGTGTAAGTGCATGTGTAACTGACTGTCTGAGTGCTGGATACATGAATAGGTGTGTGAGTGGGTGTGACAGTGCCTGTAAGGGTGTGTGAATGACTATGTAAGTAGATGTATAGGTGAGTAAATGGGTGTGTGAATGGTTTTATGGGTGTATGACTGAGCATCCCAGTCACTATCTGACTATATGAGTGGTGGGTATATAAGTGCTTTTGTGGGAGTGTAACTGAGTGCATATAAGCCTGCCTGACTGTGTGAGTGGGTGCAAATTACATACTATTAAATTACATACTATAAGCAACCACCCACATCGAATTTAAACACATTCATTCATACTGGCTTAATAAATTAACTATATTTTCAGTATAGCAATTCCTCTTCCTCCTTTGTTGCTCACCAAATATTTAGTTAAAGTTCTCATATAATCTCCCTTCTATTTTGCCTTTTAATGTAGTTCTAGAAGCTACACATTTTCTTTCAGCCTATATACACGCATAGTTTTTAAAAATATATACTTTGTTATAGTACAACCTAATTAACATACCTGTAAAATCTCTTGCTGTTGTCGAACTTTTATTTTAATATCTGTTAATATCTGTTTTTGCACTGCAAATCTCAAGTCAGAAATGTATCAGTCCTCCTCCACTCTCAGTACAAAAGTACCAATAATGGCTACCCTTCCCACTGTGCTCTCACTCATACTCCTGTACTTACAAAAATCACAGACTTCCTTTCATCTTTATTTTTTGTTAAACCACTTCTAAAGGGTCACTATTTTTAACCCTTTCCATGTTTCCTCTAAAGAAGACAAATTTGGTAGTTTTTTTGAGGATCCGCGGATCCCCCGTGGGGCTCAGACCGGCCCCTCGTGTGAATCCACGGTGGATCCGTGGATCCACACGAAAGCCCTTAAAAGCATTAAACAATCTGTTGTTCATGCTATTCACCTATATTTTATTTTGTAAAATATTGTCAATTACAAAACATACACTCCCTACTGTGCAATTGTTGTACACTAGTCTGCATTTCATTTTCATACTGCAGTCTCTTTTGTTCCCTTCCCCCACTCTTTTAACTCTGTTTCAATAGTAACCATGTTTCCAATAGATTCTGCCTACCAGTAGGTCACAAGTCCACAAGACTTTCTCTCAACAGCATACCAGCTTCATATTATGTTATGTTATGTCATGTTAGTGAGATTTATAGAGCGCCCGAATACCCGGAGGTGTCTTGGCGCTAGAATTTCGGTAAGCCCAGCCGATGCAACTAGTTCTGAAATAGCCAAGTTTTTAGCCCCTTTCTGAAGATGGTGAGGGAGCTTGCACTTCTGAGCTCGATTGGGAGCATGTTCCAGAGTTTTGCCTTGCCATATGAGAAACTTCGGCCGCCCCAATTTGAGGACCGTATTCTCGGAACTTTCATAAGTTTAGCACCTGTGGAACGTAACTGTCTGGACGGTTCGTACCAGGCAAAGAGAGTCCTGAGAAATAGTAGTCCAGTATTGCTCAGTGCCTTGTATGCTAGACATAATGACTTGAATTTAATTCGTTGTGCCACCGGAAGCCAGTGGAGTTTACGAATTTCCTCGACTACTGATTCATGCTTTGGGATATTCAGCAGAAGTCGTGCAGCTGCATTTTGAACTGTCTGAAGCTTTTTTTGATATTGCTTCTGCATGCTCAGGTAGAGCCCGTTACAGTAATCCAGTTTTGACTGAATTAGTGTAGTTACAACCCTCTTTCTAGAGTCAGTGGGGATGTAAGGTAAGATCTTCTTAAGTTTCTTTATCAAAAAGTGGGAGGCAGAGATGATGGCATTTGTCTGGTAAGATAGTGTTAGTTTATTATCAATCATAACTCCCAAATTTTTGGCCTTCTGAGCTGGTTTTGGCGGTTCACCCATCTCTGCCAGCCACCAGAGATTGTCCCATCTGGGCTGCAGGTTACCGAAGACTACTACCTCGGTCTTCTCAGAGTTAAGCTTAAGACAGTGTTTTCCCATCCAACTGTTTATTTCCCTCATACAATTCTGAAACTGTAATGTGGGGAGGCTAGATGTTTGTACGCTGGCACCACTATCTGGGTGTCATCGGCGTAGCACGTGAGACTAAAACTGAAATCTCAGATCAAAGGGGCAAGTTCATATACGTACACATTAAAAAGGGATGGACTCAGAGATGATCCCTGTGGAACTCCACATGGGAGGATGTATGGATCCGATTTATACTTGTCCAACGTCACTGTTTGTCTCCTTTCCTTCAGAAAGGAGGAAAACAAGGCCAATGCCGCTCCGTTGACCCCCAGCATTTCCAGCCGTTGCTGCAGAAGATTGTGGTCCAGAGTATCAAATGCGGCTGACAGATCGAGGAGATCTAGGGTGGCCGAGTCCCCTCTGTCCATCACCGTTCTGATCTCCTCGGTGGATTTAATTAATGCCGTTTCCGTACTGCGCTCGTTACGGAAACCAAACTGGGAGTGGTCGAGTAATTTATTGTCCTGAATGTATTGGACTAGCTGTTTGTTCATGATATTTTCTACTATTTTGGCTGGAAGTGGCAGCCGAGCTATAGGGCGGTAATTATTAGGATTAGACTTGTCCAGATTGGGTTTTTTTAACAGTGGAAGTATGGAGGAGTCTTTCCATAACGATGGAAAAATGCCTGAGATAAGCATATTGTTGAAAATTTCCATAAGCTCAGGGCTCACCACCTCCGCTATATCTTTCAGAAATGTGGGTGGGCAGGGGTCCAGTGGGGACCCCGATTTGATTTCTCTAATGTGTTTTTCCACTACCTCAGGGGAAATCTGTAAAAAGCATTGGAAACTGTTTCCCTTCCGTTCGGGGTTTAAAGGTGATTTAGTGGGGCTGCAGGAGGGGGTGGCTTCAAAAGCGTCATAGATATCCTTAACTTTGTTTTTGAAAGCTACTGCGATCATATCACAGAAATTTTGATCGCTCTAGATTCCTTTATTCTCAGGTAGAGACAACAGTTTCTCTACTACCCCAAACAGTTCTTTTGAGGTATTTTTAGCTCTCTCAATCTGTTTGGTAAAAAGGTCCTTTTTTCCCGCCATCAGCAGATTTATATAACGAGTTAGAGCAGATTTATATATCTCTTTGTCCACTATGTCATATTTAGCTCTCCATCGTCTTTCGAGTCTTCGGCACTTTTGTTTTTCTTTCCGCAAGGTGTCAGTGAAACCAAGGGGCCGAAGGCGAGTTCCGATTCCCTGAGGTTTTCCTAGTGGGTACCGTGGCCTTAATGGCCTCGTTAAGCCAGTCCGTATATTTAGTGACTGCCAAATCTGGGGGAACATTCAGCAATGGGCGCGTCCTGTCCAGATGCGTTTGTAGAGTGGTTTTATCCACTTTATTGCAGGCTGTGTAGGTGAGAGAGTGAGTTTTTGTAATCCCTCCCAACTGAGCTTTTGGAGCTAAAAAATCAAACCTGATTAAGGAGTGGTCTGTCCATGTCAGCGGAAGAGTCTCTTTTATTATTAGTCCTTGTACAGAAGTAAAAATGCCATCAAGTGTATGTCCTGCCTCGTGGGTAGGTGTTTGCACCGTCTGAGACAGGCCCAGAGCCCCTAAAGTCTCTAGCAAGGATGCAGTCTCCTTGTCCGCACTATCTTCCAGATAGACATTGAAATCGCCCAAGATAGTGAACTCATTGCTGGCGAGAATGGGTTCCATGAGTCCATCAAGATTATGAATAAAGGTACCTCTAGCGCCAGGGGGCGATAGAGTAGAATACCTCTAAAGGTTTTTCTGGCATTTAGTTCAATGACAAAAAGAGGGCTTCGTAGAAGGGAGTAGAGGCTGGGGAGAAACTAGCTTCAAACTGCTCCCTGAAGATAACAGCCACTCCACCCCCTCTTTGGTAGGTCTGTCTACTCTAAAAGACCGAAATCCCCTAGGGGCTGCTGTTACAAAGTCTGGGTCCGAGACTGCATCAGCCCATGTTTCCGTGATGAAAAGCATGTCTAATTTGTGAATAGATATCATGTCTGCTATTTCATACTTGTGTTTGGGCAGGGACCTGACATTCGTAAGGCCACAGCGTGCTTCAATCATACCTGAATGTTTTACTGAATTAACACTCTGAAAAAGTGAGGTAGGTTGGAGCGCCCTGATCGTCTGTTGCAGTGGAAGTGAAAAACCACATGGACAGACTGAATTATCTTCACTCAGACTCAGAATACAGCAGCTTGTATTGGTGTTTGCAAGCTCCTGCAGTTCCTTACTGGTATACCTCCGGGACTCGGATATTGATCAACCAGGGGTTCTGGCCTAAGACAGTGTTTTCCCATCCAACTGTTTATTTCCCTCATACAATTCTGAAACTGTAATGTGGGGGAGGCTAGATGTTTGTACGCTGGCACCACTATCTGGGTGTCATCGGCGTAGCACGTGAGACTAAAACTGAAATCTCAGATCAAAGGGGCAAGTTCATATACGTACACATTAAAAAGGGATGGACTCAGAGATGATCCCTGTGGAACTCCACATGGGAGGATGTATGGATCCGATTTATACTTGTCCAACGTCACTGTTTGTCTCCTTTCCTTCAGAAAGGAGGAAAACAAGGCCAATGCCGCTCCGTTGACCCCCAGCATTTCCAGCCGTTGCTGCAGAAGATTGTGGTCCAGAGTATCAAATGCGGCTGACAGATCGAGGAGATCTAGGGTGGCCGAGTCCCCTCTGTCCATCACCGTTCTGATCTCCTCGGTGGATTTAATTAATGCCGTTTCCGTACTGCGCTCGTTACGGAAACCAAACTGGGAGTGGTCGAGTAATTTATTGTCCTGAATGTATTGGACTAGCTGTTTGTTCATGATATTTTCTACTATTTTGGCTGGAAGTGGCAGCCGAGCTATAGGGCGGTAATTATTAGGATTAGACTTGTCCAGATTGGGTTTTTTTAACAGTGGAAGTATGGAGGAGTCTTTCCATAACGATGGAAAAATGCCTGAGATAAGCATATTGTTGAAAATTTCCATAAGCTCAGGGCTGGCGAGAATGGGTTCCATGAGTCCATCAAGATTATGAATAAAGGTACCTCTAGCGCCAGGGGGGCGATAGAGTAGAATACCTCTAAAGGTTTTTCTGACATTTAGTTCAATGACAAAAAAGAGGGCTTCGTAGAAGGGAGTAGAGGCTGGGGAGAAACTAGCTTCAAACTGCTCCCTGAAGATAACAGCCACTCCACCCCCTCTTTTGGTAGGTCTGTCTACTCTAAAAGACCGAAATCCCCTAGGGGCTGCTGTTACAAAGTCTGGGTCCGAGACTGCATCAGCCCATGTTTCCGTGATGAAAAGCATGTCTAATTTGTGAATAGATATCATGTCTGCTATTTCATACTTGTGTTTGGGCAGGGACCTGACATTCGTAAGGCCACAGCGTGCTTCAATCATACCTGAATGTTTTACTGAATTAACACTCTGAAAAAGTGAGGTAGGTTGGAGCGCCCTGATCGTCTGTTGCAGTGGAAGTGAAAACCACATGGACAGACTGAATTATCTTCACTCAGACTCAGAATACAGCAGCTTGTATTGGTGTTTGCAAGCTCCTGCAGTTCCTTACTGGTATACCTCCGGGACTCGGATATTGATCAACCAGGGGTTCTGGCCCTAGGCCCTGTCCAGGCGTGGACGGGCGCAGATGGGCTTGCCTTAGGCGTGCCTTCGGCGCGCCAGTGGCACGCCCGCTGCGCGTATCCGCACCATTGTGTCCTAAGTAGTGTGATACGGTGGGAGGCTAGAGCGCTACTCGCCGGAAGTGGGAACCCCCTCCAAGCCTGCCGGACGCCCTCCGCTCAATCGGCACAGCAGCCGTGGTGGAACAGGGCGGGAGCTCTCCCTCAAACAAGAACTACAGGTGAGTGTGGCGAGATCTGCACGCTCGTCATAATAATTTAAAAAACAGCACACTAAAAACCCAGTAAAATGAAGAGAAGCATCTCAAAGTCAATAACTCATTAAAAATGAGTACAATTTCAAAAGGCAAAACCCGAACGCGGCGTGAGCAGGGCTTACTTCAGTCCAGGTGTGGTTGACTGTTTGCAATTCCAAGCATATCCCAAACAACATAACTTAGTTACTTTTTTCTTAAAATTACTACCTAATTGTAGTTTCCTGCACATCTCCACCATCCAATCAAATATGTTCTTTTATATTTTACTTGCTGTCCTCCATTGTAACTGGCTTTCATCTTTCAAAACTGCCTCATTCTGCTGCGCCTTTTCCTGTGTGCTACTCCTGCTTGTCTCCAAAATGGCCAGAGTCTGGATTGTGGGCCATAGGTTTGTGGTTTGGACCAGAGAAAGTACTAGAGAGAGTGGCATTGATAGGGACCTAGGTTTACCTAAAGTAGACATTACTTGGGTTTGCCAGAGTGGCACAAATTGCTGCCTTTGGTTGAAAGCATTGCAGATTGCCAACATCCAGACCTCATGAATGGACACTGTGGTGGCAGTGACCTAGGCACAATTACTGGGGTAGGACTGGAAATCCTAATGAAGGATACCTTTGGGAAATTAATGTCACTTCTCCCACATACTGCCTTGGTGTACTCCAACATTTGCCAAAGACAGAAGTGGCAGTGGTCAACCCAATTTTTTCTGCACAAAGAGAAAACCAAGAAATATGTCAATAAAGCTGTTTCTGCATTTCTCCGAGACCACAGCATGTGCTCTATATAACTTAACAACTTACGCTTCAACATGGACAGAATAGATTGATGAGACGGAGTCCATTTCACAGACACAGGCAATAGGGTGTTCCTCAACAACTTAAAAGACTGCATCCTGTTCTATGTGTAGTTATCATCTACACACCATAAACACAAAGGCTCTTTTCAGAGCCAGCCCTTTTCTCAAGCACTCGTTCTTTTAGTTTTCAAATCCTTTTTATAATTTCTCACTCAAAACTGCCAAATACGGGGTCTGCTGGCTATTTTGCAGGTGGATCTGCGACTGATACACAGATTCAGTCACAACCAAAAGCACACATTTAATACAAAACAACAACATATTTAATACAAACATATCCTATTACAATTTATGCAACTATATCCCTGCCTGTGTGTGGGTATCTGAGTAGCTGTGCAAGTAACTGTGTGGGTATGTGAGGGGCTATACGAGTGCATGAGTGGGCGCATTAGTGTCTGTTTGGGTGTTTAACTGGGTATGAGAATGACTATGGAGGTGTGTGAGTAGGTGTGTCAGTGGTTTTGCTAAATGGGTGTGTGAGTGGGTGAGTAAGTAGCTGTGTGGGTCTGTGAGTATTTGTATAAGTGGCTGTATGGGTGTGTACATGAGTGTGTGAGTGGGTTTGTGAGTCCCTGTGTAGGTGTCTGAATGGTTCTCTGGGTCTCTGAGTGGATGTGTGAGTGCCTATATGGGTGTATGGATGTGAGAGAGGATATGTGAGTAGTTGTGTGACTGTGAGAGAGTTTGTGTGAGTGGGTGTATGTGTTTTTTAATTGTGATCTGGATCTGCTGGTTCCAACACGGATTCACATGGGGTAGTGTGTGAGTGTCTGTATGGGTGTGTGAGTAGTTGTATGGGTATGTGAGTGGTTGTGTGGGTATGTAAGTGGGCCTGTGAGTGTATGATGGGTGGGTGTATGAGTGGGTGTGTAAGAGGCTGTGTGGATCTCTGTGTGAGTAGCTGTATGGGCATGTGAGCATGTGTGTGAGTGCTTGTGTGGGTATGTAAGTGGTTATGTGAGTATGTCATAGGTGGGTATATGAGTTGGTGTGTAAGTGGCTGTTTGGCTCTGTGAGTGGGTGTGTAAGTGGCTGTATGGGTGTGTACATGGCTGTTGTGAGTGGATGTGTGAATACCTATGTGGATCTGTGAGTGCGTTCTCTGGGCCTTTTAGTGGATGTAGCAGTGACTGTATGGGCGTGCGAGAAGGTGTGTGAGTGACTGTATGAGTGGGTGAGTTGCTGTATGGATGTGTGAGTGGGTGTGTGAGTGGTTGTGTGGGGGTGTGAGAGAGTGTGTGTGAGTGGGTCTGTGAGTGGGTGTATTTTTTTTATTTGGATCTGGAATCATGGATCTGTCACAGATTCACATGGGGCAGTGTGTGAGTGCCTGTATGGCTGTGTGAGTGCGTTGTGTGTCTGTGAGTAGGCATGTGAGTGTTTCTCTGAGTGGATGTATCAGTGACTGTATGGGTGTGTGAGTCGGTGTGTGTGGATGTGTGAGTGGGTGTGTGAGTAGTTGTGTGGGTGTGCGAGAGTGTGTGATTTGGTATGTGTTTCTCTGAGTGCATGTATCAGTGACTGTATGGGTATGTAAGAGGGTGTGTGAGTGGTTGTATGGATGTGTGAACAGGTGTGTGAGTATCTGTATGTGAGTGGGCATATGAGTGGTTTTCTGGGTCACAGAGTGGGTGTGTGAGTGGTTGCATGGTTGTGTAAATGGGTGTGTGAGTGTGTGATGGGTGGGTGTATGAGTGGGTATATAAGTGGCTGTGTGGGTCTCAGTGTGAGTGGCTGCATGGGTGTGTGAATGGGTGTTTCAGTGGTTTTGCTGTGTGGGTCTTTGAGTGGATGTATAAGTGGCTGTATGGGTGTACACATGGCTGTGTGAGTGGGTGTGTGAGTGCCTGGAGGGTTTGTGAATGGTTCTCTGGGTCTGTGAGTAGATGTGTGAGTGAATGAATGGGTGTGTGAGTGGGTGTATGGGTGTGTAAGTAGGTGTATGAGTGGTTGTGTGAGAGTGTATAGTGGGTCTCTGAGTGGGTGTATTTTTTTAATTGTGCAATGGATACACAGATCCGTGGTGGATTGACATAGGGGGCCACGCTGAGCACCACAGTGGATCCACGGATCCACACACAGACAAAAAATATTTTTCCACATTTTTTTTCCCATGAGAGTCCCTCACAGACCCCTTCATCAGTCCCATGGGGACATGTTACCTCTATCCTGAGCCCTTATATCCTATGTTTAATTTATTTCCTCCCCTGGGAACTGTGTTCCAATTGACAAAATAGCAGCTGCAAATTTCCTCTCAGGTCGCGGTCAGCCAATCATGGCATTGCAGTAGGCATGTGGATCGGCGGATGCACTGAGGTAGATCCGCGTCTCTAGATATACATAATACATGTTCTTCAATAACTCTATAGCTACTGAACAGATTTAAACCAAATTACAAAAAAACACTCTTTCTGGACCAAGATATAGCTTTCTGACAAATTTGGTACAATTCCGTTCAGCAGTTCGGGCTGCAGTCATGTCTAAAATCTCTATGGGAAATTGTTTGGGGAAAACATGTTTTGGAACCCCTCCTTTTCCTCGGCCCCCACTTAACAGATCACCCTGAAACTTTCCAGACAGCTGAAGTGAGTGGCAAACTAGTTTTGAAAATTTCATGAAGATTCATCAAACGGCACCAAAGTTATTAGCAAAACAAAAAACACCTTCCCTGTGGAAACTAGGTCCTAACTATAACTACCTACTGGAGACACCAGTAGGTAATACATAGATATCTAGATATGCATTACCTAGTGGCAGTCGCCACTGGGTAGTTATAGTTAGGTCAGCTGTTCCATAGGAAAAGTTTTTTGTGTGTTGCTAATAACTTTGGCCCCATTTGACAAATCTCCACAAAACCTTCCAGAAAGGTGCTACTTTTTGACTAGTTTGTGAGTGGAAAGTTTTGGGGTGATCTACCTAGTAAGGCCTGAGGAAAAAAGGGGGGGTCCCAAAATGCAAAATCCCCATGCATTTTCCATAGACTCCTGCAAGATTGAAAAAACAAAACAAACAAAATGGTGTCAGGGCCCGCACTTTTCAATTATAGACCCCTGGGAGCCAACCACTGGGGTTGCATTGTTTAAGAGGAGGAAGTGTCCAGCACCCCTCCCTGAGTCATTATAGGCCTCGGGGAGGCCACCCCCAGGGGCTACATTGCATAAGGGGAAGGGGGCACACAGTCCCCCTCCTCAAGCCATTTTCAGCCCCTGGGACCTCATCCACAGGGACCCAGAGTACTATTTTATGGGAGGGGCAGAGAGCACCCTCTGAAGGCCACTTTTGGCCCCCCTGGGCCCCACCCCACTGGGCCCAATCTAATTAATTAGGGGAGGGGACCACAGGGCCCCCTACCCGAGCCATTATAGGCACCAGAGAGCCCACTCCTAGGGCCAAAATATGTCAAAAAGGGGAAGAGGGCACACGGCCCCCCTTCTTGAGCCTTGAAAAGGCTCTGGGGACCCCATCCCCCAGGGCTGCTAACTTACCAAAAAAGGAGGGGAGCCGCGGCCTCCCTCCCTGAGCCATTGATGAGGCCTGGGGCCAGTTCACTCGCTGTGTCCCAGAGAGCCCACCCCTGGGACTCAGCAGTTTCCCTGCCTGCAGGAGCACAGGCAAGGTAACTTGTGTTTGCTCCCGCACAAAGTCTGCCCCCAGTGGGGGAGCTGTAAAAATGTTCCCACCAACTGGGAGCACACTTTTAGTCTGCTTCCCTGCCCACACTGATACGGACAGTGAAACAGACCAAGAGATTGTTCCCACCTGGAGGGAGCACCATAAAAAGCTGGGCGGGAGCACTGCTGGCCCCCGCAGAATGGTGGGAGCCAGATGGGGCTGCTGCGCCCTGAGGCTCCTCTTGTGGCCCCCAACAAGTGTATGGGTAGTGCCCTGGGTGGGCATCAGGACACTCACCCATATTGAAGGGAGGCCCCGGTGGAATGGGGTCCCTGGGGCCAAAAAGGCTCTGAGATGGGGCCATGCAATCCCCCTCTTTTAAACAATATATGGATAAGGGGATGGGGTCTTCAGGGCCTATTTAAAGGCTCGTTGTGGGGACCACATGTCCCCCTCCCCTTTTACCTAATTAGTAGCCATAGTGGATAGGTTCTCCAGGGTCTAATAAGGCTCAGGGAGGGGGGACAAAAAAATATGTCCCTGGGAAGATGTGATCAGGGCTTAATAAGGCTGCCGGATGAGGGTCTCGCAGCCCCCAACCTTAAAAAAAATAGGCCCTCCCTTTTTATTGAAACTGGCCCCGGGGACGGGGTCCGTGCAGCCAATTAAGGGTCAGAAGAGGGTTGCATGCTAATATATACTTTTTGCCCTAGGGGATGGGGTCCCCATGGCCCAAAGGCCAATCCTATGCTGTGCACGCGAAAGGCTGTGCACAATGTGAGGTTAGTAGCCTGCTGGGGGTTTGGCTACAGGGCCTAGCAGCAGGCAAAGCCCTTTGGCCAGCATGCCACTGTGCACCGCCAAAGGCTGTGTGCAGCGTAGGGTTGGCTACTTGCGGGGAGTTGGAAACAGAGACTCGCTGCAAGACAGGTCCTGTGTTGCCATCCCCATGCCATGCATGACCAAAGGCTGTGCGCAGCGTCCAGTTGGTTGCCTCTGGGTGGCTGCCTGTGGGGAGTTGGATGTAGGGCCTGGCTGTAATCCAGGTGGCCAACCCCAATGCCATGCTCAATGTGTAGTTGGCTGCCTGTGGGGGGTTTGCCGCAGTCTGTGGCCAAGGCTGTGCGTGGTTGGGGGTTGGCTTTACGTATTTTAATCACATATTACTTTACTGTTAGACCTGCCAGCCTTTAGATGGTCATCCCCCCAACTCTTTCTCTTCCTCCTCTATTTTGTCTGACCTCGTTTTTGCTGGCCTTAGGACTTTGAGCACTTTACCACTTAACCACTGCTAAATATTGCTACATGTGCTCTCTCCTCTAAACATGGTAATATTGGCTCATACTCAATAGGCATATTTAATTTTCTTATCCGTCCCTAGTAAAGTGGCACTATAAGTGCCCAGGGCCTGTAAATGCTACTAGTGGGTCTGCAGCACTAATCCCACTTAAGTAGCCCTTTAAACATGTCTCAGGCCTGCAGCTGCAGGAGCCTGTGAGTACAGTTTAAACTACCATTTCAACCCTGCAAAGTTAACATTTTGCCAGGCACAATCCTTTCTTTTTAATACATATAGGTTGCCCCTAGGGTAGGCTCCTGGACAGCCCAGAGGGCAGGGTGTAATGTATTTAAATAGCAGGGCATGTACTTTTACGTTTTACATGTCTTGGTAGTGAAAAAGATTTAAATTAATTTTTCACTAATGCAAGGTCTATCTCTCCCATAGGATAACATTGGAGTTGCCTTATTACATTCTATAGGTGCAATTTCCAAATGGGAAGAGATAACCCCTTCAAGTTTGGTAGCTCTGGAATCACTATTTAGAATCCTAACTTATGGTGAAGTCAGATTTTAAATTGCAATTCTGAAAATCACACTTTTAGAAAGTTGGCATTTTCTTTTCTTAGCCACTTGGGTCCAGATGTACAAAGGTTTTTGCATGCGCAAATGGGTTTTAGACCCGTTTGCGCCCGCAAAAACTGTGGCCCATGTACTAATCCCATTTTGCGAGTCGCAAATCAATTTGCGACTTGCAAAATAGGATTAGCGACTCGCTATTACGAAGGGGTGTTCCAAGGGCGTCCCTTCCTAATAGTGACTCCTTAAGTTATGTAAGAAAGTTTTGCAACCACAATTGTGGTCGCAAAACAGTCGCAGTTTACCACCCTTCTCAGAAGGGTGGTAAAGCACTCGCAAACGGGAAGGGGTCCCCAGGGGACCCTTTCCCATTTGGAATGCATGCGCAAATATTTTTTAAGGGCAGGCAGTGGTCACGGGGACCACTGCCTGCCCTTAAAAATGGAACTGAAAAGTTTCATTTTTTTTTTAAATGCATCCCGTTTTCCTTTAAGGAAAACGGGCTACATTTACAAAAAACTGCTTTATTTAAAAGCAGTCCCAGACATGGAGGACTGCTGACCCCAGCAGGCCACTATCCCTGGGAGTGCCAGCCATTCCCAATGGGGTCGCAAATTGCAACAGCCTCATTAATATGCATGAGGCATGCGATTTGCGACCCCATTGAGAATCGCAACAGTGTCTCTGACACTGCTGTGCATCCCAATTAGCGAGTCGCAAATTGCGAGTCGCAAATGCGACGCAATTTGCAACTCGCTAATTGGCGGGTCGTACATCTGGCCCTTGGTGCCTGCAGCCTGTCTCTGGTCGCATGACTGGGTGTCGTTGACAGTTGGGCTTTGTGTATTCCTCCTAGACAGCCACACATAATGGGAGCTTAGGTGTGACTGAATGGATCATCACTGGCAGCCCTACTTACACCTGAATAGGCTGTGTCCTGTTGTCACACAAAGGGTTGCATATCCCCTGTAGTTAGGCTGGAGCCAGGGCATATGTGCACTTCAAAGGTATGCCTCTAGAAGCTTCTCCCCACTTCAATGGCACAACTGTGTATAAGAACAGGGCCTCAGCCACCACCACTTCAGTACACTTCTGGACCTGCGGATACTCTGCCAGGAAGGACAACTGTGTGATGCTGAAGGACTACCACCCTGCTGAACTGCACTCTGCTGGACTCCTGCTTTGCTGTGCTAACCTGTTGCCTGCTGCCCTCTTGACTGGGTAAGAAAGACTAGACCTGCATCACTTTAACCCAGAACCCAGAGTGATTCCAAGGGCTAGTTGGCTGGCCTCCTGATCTGAAGCCTCAGGGACATAAGAGGCTTCCAACCTCCTTGCATCTGCACCTGGACTCTGACATTTGTGAGTCTACCCTGCCAAGTGGTGCCACCCCAGTCCTGGACCCTTGGAATTGGGCAAAAGTGCTTGCCAGCGGAACTGACGCATCTTCTCTGATGAGTGGCGTATCCCCAGCAGAACTGAAGCATCTCCATGGCTGAGCGGCGCATCCTTGAGCACAACCAACGCATCACCACTGCTGCATTGATTGGACCCGTCGCAAAAATCCACAATGCCCCGAGGGCATGACACCTCCACAGACCAGGTCCTCGTATCTCTTGTCGATGGCAGCCTCGACAGCGATGACGGACTAGGCATCATAGCCTTGTAGCTCCTCGGAACCGACGTATCGCCTGTTGCGTGCGGCATCCCTGTCACTAGACTTTGCATCACAAGCCCCGTTGATGGGATCCTCGACGACTACGCAACAAAACCTCACTCCACAGCCTTGCCGCATCTTGGAACCAATGCTTCGCTTCAGCTGTGCAGCGCATCTCCAACATGGATTTACGCAACACTGCAACTAGGATTTAAGGTACTCTGTTAAGCGGGCCTAACTGGGTCCCTCTAGCTGGCATGCAATCCATCGTGGTCGGACTGAACTTGTGACTTTGTCCTGGTCCGGTGCAACCGGATACCCCCAGTTGGCACTTTGTGCTTTTTGGCACTATGTTCACTAAAAGCTTTAGAATTGAATATCTCTGGTTCTCTTAATTGGATTTTTGTCTTATTTTATTTATTACAGATTACTCTAGTTTTCTAAATCTGTTGCGGGCTCCCTTTGAGGTGTGTTGTCACTGTTTTACTGTTTAAAGTGCTGCACAAATACTTTACACATTTCCTCTAAGTTAAGCCTGACTGCTCTGTGCAAAGCTACATGGGGGGTGAGCACAGGCTAATTTGGCGTTTGCTTGTGCCTTACCCTGACCAGGATTGTGGTTGCTGCTTGACCAGGTCTTACACTCCAGTCAAACAAAAACCCAATTTCTTACATTTACGTTAACAAAAGCCTAAAAATTCACTGAATAAAACAAAGGTTAAAGTAAAGTTATGGTTAGATGAATATGTCAGTGATAACATTATTGTTTTGAACTAAAAAAACACAGAGTTCACCAGTTATAGTTAGCATAGCTAACTATAACTTGCGCCCCTGCCATGCACTACTTATGGACTCACATATTACATAACTCATGACATGTTCAATGGCTTAATTTATGATATCACTGATGATATCATCCAAACTTCTTTTGTACACATTGCTCTATAAACAGGTATGGCATTAGAGCTATGAAAGTAACTGCACAATAGCTCAGAATAAATATGAAGCATCATTAATACCATCACAAATACAACTTCCTAAGGTGTAGCAAGCATGTGTTATGTGCAACATTGACCCTATACCATACACTTTACGAGTAGCCTAGTTCCCATTAACAATCAACCACAGATATAAGGGAAACCCTCATTGCACATGGTGTTCAATATGTATACAACTGTTCAGGGAAAGTTCCTCAAAATACCCAATGCGTGTTCCAAAATTAATGCCCTACTACAGACAGCTTTTATCTGTATCAAACCCCTGAGAAATTAAGTTGATATGAGTATGTGAGAAGGCGGGCCCCGGAATAACAGCGCCGGCGGCGGTGGGAGAACCACAACTACCAGACTCCTTTGCAGGCAACGATCGGCATGCTAGGGGCGTGCACGAGGAAGGCGTTGTCAGGGGGAGTGACACACCCACCTTTCCTGTTTTTCCGCAGCAAGGCCAGGAGGTGAAAAGGGGAGGAGCTGACCCCGGATGGACGGCGGCTGGACCTTTAAGGGCAGAGAAGAACCAGGAAGAGGCGTCGTTGACCGGAGAGCGAGAGGAGGACGGAGAACAGAGAGCGGGACGAGAGGAGGACGGAGGACAGAGAGCGGGACGAGAGGAGGACGGAGAACAGAGAGCGGGACGAGAGGACGGCGGAGGACAGAGAGCGGGACGAGAGGACGGCGAACGGAGCAGCGCCGAGGAGGAAGAGGAGGAAGCAGACGACCAGTGGACCGAAGAGTGGTGGCGTCCACCGGAGGTGGCTGAAGAGCGGCCGCAGCTCAGGAGAGTTGCGGCGGAGCCGGTGAGTGGCACTGGAATTGGGCAAAGCGGGTTGGAATAGACGTGGGAGGCGGGAGGAGGGTGGAAACGGACACAAGGGGTGAGAGCAACAAACCAAGAGCCAGTAAGGGAGTCCATCTTCTGCTGGCATTTCGGGCTCGACCCTATTCTTTCGGTGGCTTTTCTGACCCCAAGATTCAAGGCACACCATCCCCTTATTCACGCCCCCTTTTCACATCACGATCAATAATATCACCGGGTGAAGGTGACGGGTTTGGCTTCTCTACTCACCCCCTTCCTGAACGTTACTGACGGTCTCCAATTTCTCTTCTCCTCGGTACGAGCCTCCGGGTGAGTGACGACACGACGGAGGAGCCAGAATCCAACCCCCTTTACCCCGTCGAGGAAGAGGAAGAGGAGGAACGACCTAGTCCCGAATCCCGACCCTAGAGAGAGAGACCGGCATAGGAGAAGAGCACCCCATCCCTGTAGGGAAACCTAAGACTGTGGCACCTGACGAAAATAAAACACGAGTCCTTGGACCATATATCCGGCCTCCGCGTCTGTTTATCCGACCCGCCCTCCCACAGGTGGTGTCAGAAGTGGGATCTGGCGGTGACATGGAGGCCGCTATGGTGAAGATGGCGGAGAACCAGGAACACCTGGGCAAAGTGATGGAACGGTTCCTTACGGTGGTGGAAGAAGACCGGGGCAAGATACAGCAGGTGTTATCGGGGCAAGGCCAAACCCACGGGGCAGCCATGGAGAAGTTGACCGAGGCCCTGGGACAGCAGAGGGGTCCCACTACCCTCCCATCCATGGTACTCCAACGATACGTCAGCGGGGAAGACCCGGACTTCTTTTTCAACAACTTCAAACGCATAGCCACAGCGGCGGCCTGGCCTGCTGACAGGTGGGGACAGTATCTGGGGCCCCTCCTTTCGGGTGATCTACAGGCGGCATATCAAGCTGCCACCGTCCAGGGAGCAGTCCCATACATGGACATTAAGCAGTGCATTATGGAGCGCCTGGGAATAGATGACGAGTCCTATAGGATTAAGTTGAGACAAATAAAAGAAGGACCCCAGGAAACCCCTCGAGCATTGTATTATCGGGTGAAGGACATGACGGATCGGTGGCTGAAGCCTGGCACCACGGATAAGGATGGCATCATGGCCAAGATCTATCTGGAACAATACTTGTCCTCCCTTCACCCACCCATAAGAGATGGGTCCGACAACAGGCCCATCTCACCTTAGACACAGCAGTGGAGATAGCCAGCGCCTATAGTCGCGCCCAGGAAATACAAAAGGGAAAGGACGATCCTTCCTGGAGGTCTGGAGGCCCTGCAGTTCACAGACCCCTACGTCCGTCTGTTATACGAAAACCGTAACCCGTAACCTTCATCCCGGGTGCTCATGGCCCTCCTGTCCATAGAGCCCCTCTTCCGGGACCCCAGTGTTTTCATTGTGGAGGCATGGGACACATAGCCAGGTTCTGTCCACAAAAAGAAGAGCCCATGGAGATAGGGATGGCTCGTAATTATTATTGTTCCCCCACTGAACGGAGGCCTCCTCAGTACCACTGCAAGGTGACGGTCAACGGACAACCCGCGATTGCCTTAGCCGATACGGGTTGCCGCTAAAGCGTCATAAGACCTCAGGACTTGGAACCATGGATCGGACCCATTGATGGGACTGTTGCTATTCGATGTGTTCACGGTGATACGAAACAGTATCCCACCACACAAGTACACATACAGCATCGGAACGGCCCGGGCACCACTTTGAAGGTGGGCCTTATCCCCAGTCTGCCAGAACAGGTTATTCTCGGGGATGACTACCCGAACCTACCCCGCTTGATAAACAGCGCTCCTACGAAAGAAGAGGAATGGTGGACCACGGCGCCCTTTTCCCGTGAGGAAAATCAAGAGTGGACCCAACCCAAAACACGGAAGAGCATGAAACAGAGAAGGGCAGAAAAAGGGAAACCCCCCTTAGTGTTGCCAATTATACAGGAGGACACGCCCTGGGCGACGGATAGAAGCTTCCGTGCCGCTCAACGGGAAGATCCCGTCCTACAGGAGGCATGGAACTCCGCTCTAGAGCAAGAAGATCCCTACATGTAGATCCTTACTTTTACAGCAGGAACGGGTTGCTATACCGAAAAGGGAATCCTACCCAGACCCCCCAGCTATTGGTCCCGGGACCCTTTAGGGAAAAGGTTCTATTCCTGGCCCACAGTCACCTGTTGGGGGGACACTTCGGGACAGAGAAGACGGAAAAACAGATAACGGAACGATTCTACTGGCCCGGTATATTCCAACAAGTGAAGAGGTATTGTAGGGAGTGCCCCGTTTGCCAGAAGAATAGTAGGTACAAGCCACCCCGAGCACCCTTACGCCCTTTACCCATTATTGAAGAACCCTTCAGTAGAGTAGGGATGGACATTATAGGACCCCTGCTGCCTTCCCGGAGTGGGTGCCGGTACGTTTTGGTCCTTGTTGATTACGCCACCCGGTTTCCGGAGGCGATGGCCTTACGCCGTCCGGACGCCACCAATATCGCCAAGGCAATGATAACAGTGTTCTCGCGAACGGGGTTCCCAAAGGAGATCTTAACAGACCAAGGAACCCCTTTCGTGTCCAAAGTAATGAAACAGGTATGCGCACTGTTGGGAGTCCATCAAATACGAACCGCCGCATATCACCCCCAAACGGACGGCCTCGTGGAACAATATAACGCTACTCTTAAGATCACTCTTAAAAAGCTTTTAGCCTTGGAGACAAGGAAATGGGAGGACATGCTACCCCTAGCCCTATTCGCCTTGCGATGTAAGGTACAGAAAAGTACTGGTTACTCACCTTTCGAATTGTTATATGGCCATCAGCCCAGAACCCTGCTGGACATGGCCCAGGAGAAGTGGGAAACCGAACCGGACAACACCAAACCTTTGGTGGATTATGTATCCGCTCTCAAGACCCATTTAGGCCAGATCAGATCCCTCATCCGCACCAACCTAGAAAACGCCCAGATGGCACAGAAAGTACAATATGACAAAAAAAAACGGGTGAGAACCTTTGCCGTAGGCGATGCCGTTCTACTCATGATGGCCTCCTCCGACCACAAATTGTTGGGACAATGGCAGGGACCATACACTGTGAGGGAAAAGGTAACTCCGGTGACTTACCGCGTTGAGACGAATCCGGCTCGTGGCACCTCCCAGATCTACCACGTTAATTTGTTGAAGAAATGGGAGGGCCCCATTCCGGCTCTCGCTGTCAACGCGATGGTGGCGGTTCCTTTGTTCGAGCAGTGCATGGATCCGGCTCTCCCTTACAATCTGAAGGCGGCCTTGGCTGGCGTGCTTCTTCCCCTACACTACACCTTTTCCACGACCCCTGGGAGGTCGTCCCTGGTGGAACACACCATCAAAAACCCCCCCGGTAAACGGGTACGTCTCCGACCCTACCGAGTACCCGAAGCCCGCCGACACACCATCCGAGAGGAGATACAGAAAATGTTGCAGATGGACGTCATCGAACCGTCCATCAGTGAATGGAATTCGCCAATTGTCCTCGTACCGAAGCCGGATGGCTCGGTACGTTTCTGTATCGACTTCAGAGAAGTGAATAAAATATCGGAATTTGACACATATCCCCTCCCTAGGGTGGACGAGATGGTCGAAAGAATAGGCAGGGCCAAATATATCAGTACCCTGGACCTCTGTAAAGGGTATTGGCAGATACCCCTGCGCGAACAAGACAAGGAAAAAACAGCGTTCTCCACCCCAGATGGGTTGTACCAATTCAAGGTATTGCCCTTTGGACTGCATGGAGCACCGGCTACCTTCCAGAGAGTCATGAACCAAATCCTACGGCCACATGAGAGGTATGCCGGTGCATATATAGACAACATCGTCATCTATAGCGGCAGTTGGGAGCAACACATGTCCCATTTGTCATGGGTGGTAAAAGCCCTAAGACACCATGGTCTTAAGATCAACCCCGCCAAGAGCCGTCTTGCAGCCCAAACAGTCCGTTACCTAGGATATCTACTAGGTGAAGGAGCCATCAGACCCCAAGATTCCAAGGTAACAGCTATCTCCCGAATCCCGTTACCCAAATCAAGGAAGGATCTCCGTGCCTTCCTAGGACTGCTCGGCTATTATCGACGGTTTATCCCCAACTTTTCACACATTGCAACCCCCCTCACCGACTTGTTACAAAAAACAGTGAATACAGAAGTTAGGTTGAGGAAACCTTCACGGGAGATTCTACAGGCATTTGAGACCCTGAAAACTTCCCTTACTTCCGAGTCCGTGTTGGCTAGTCCTGATTATACCCTTCCCTTTATACTCCAGACGGACGCCTCAGAACGGGGCCTGGGGGCAGTGCTGTCTCAGACAACGGCACAACATGGGGAGAAACCAATATTGTACATCAGTAGGAAACTGTTTCCTAGGGAGCGTCACTATGCCGTCATAGAGAAGGAGGCGTTGGCCATCAAATGGGCCATAGACACCTTACGGTACTACCTGGAAGGAGAGAGTTTACTCTATATACCGATCATGCCCCCTGGAATGGCTGGCACGAAACAAAGGTAACAATGTAAGGGTGTTGAGGTGGTTCCTGGCATTACAACCTTACCGGTTCCTAACCCGTCACCGAAAGGGAACAGAACAAGGCAACGTGGACTTTCTGTCACGATACCCCCAAGAGCAGAGCCCTTGTAATAAGACGGCAAGGGAAAAGGGATGTGAGAAGGCGGGCCCCGGAATAACAGCGCCGGCGGCGGTGGGAGAACCACAACTACCAGACTCCTTTGCAGGCAACGATCGGCATGCTAGGGGCGTGCACGAGGAAGGCGTTGTCAGGGGGAGTGACACACCCACCTTTCCTGTTTTTCCGCAGCGAGGCCAGGAGGTGAAAAGGGGAGGAGCTGACCCCGGATGGACGGCGGCTGGACCTTTAAGGTCAGAGAAGAACCAGGAAGAGGCGTCGTTGACCGGAGAGCGAGAGGAGGACGGAGAACAGAGAGCGGGACGAGAGGAGGACGGAGGACAGAGAGCGGGACGAGAGGAGGACGGAGAACAGAGAGCAGGACGAGAGGACGGCAGAGGACAGAGAGCGGGACGAGAGGACAGCGAACGGAGCAGCGCCGAGGAGGAAGAGGAGGAAGCAGACGACCAGTGGACCGAAGAGTGGTGGCGTCCACCGGAGGTGGCTGAAGAGCGGCCGCAGCTCAGGAGAGTTGCGGCGGAGCCGGTGAGTGGCACTGGAATTGGGCAAAGCGGGTTGGAATAGACGTGGGAGGCGGGAGGAGGGTGGAAACGGACACAAGGGGTGAGAGCAACAAACCAAGAGCCAGTAAGGGAGTCCATCTTCTGCTGGCATTTCGGGCTCGACCCTATTCTTTCGGTGGCTTTTCTGACCCCAAGATTCAAGGCACACCATCCCCTTATTCACATCCCTTTTCACATCACGATCAATAATATCACCGGGTGAAGGTGACGGGTTTGGCTTCTCTACTCACCCCCTTCCTGAACGTTACTGACGGTCTCCAATTTCTCTTCTCCTCGGTACGAGCCTCCGGGTGAGTGACGACACGACGGAGGAGCCAGAATCCAACCCCTTCACCCCGTCGAGGAAGAGGAAGAGGAGGAATGACCTAGTCCCGAATCCCGACCCTGGAGAGAGAGACCGGCACAGGGAGAAGAGCACCCCATCCCTGTAGGGAAACCTAAGACTGTGGCACCTGACGAAAATAAAACACGAGTCCTTGGACCATATATCCGGCCTCTGCGTCTGTTTATCCGACCCGCCCTCCCACAGAGTATAAATGTGGGTACTGTAGGCAGTGTTCACTCGATGTAGAGAGTTTACTCTGTACCACACTGTTTGCAGATAGTGAAACTCTCATGAGAAATACACTACAGAGTATTAAAAAGTATCTACTAAAAACAGAGTACACTCTATGCAACACTTGCCAAAAAAGACACTATTCACTTAAAATAACCAAGGTCTGAAGGTGCGATAGATCATACTACCCTGTGGTGAAAATTTTACAGATAGCCAATATTCTGAAGCAAAAGAAGAACATGTACATAGCTAATATCTGGCACGCACAGCCTTTTATGTTACGTAGAACTTTTCATGCTGAGACGATTCTGTCTAATAACTCAAGGCTGCTTACAATATTTAGTATGTAGAATCCTTGCCCTGTTACAAACTTCTTCTGCAGAGCCAAAAAACTTGTGTGGAACATACTGCATACAAATCCCCAGCTGTCACCGGAATACAGGGTTACTCTTCAATGCAAGGATTTATAATGTGTTCAATACCTTTACACAGCTATGATGTATTAGGATCACATTTGTTTGTAAAGACTTACACCCATTATCCGAACACAGGCTGTACAAATTTCGGTGTAAATTTTTTATGGTAGTTACCCACCACTATGTAAACTATAAAGCAAACTAACACACTAATTGGATGATGTCATCAGTGATGTCACCAATGATGTAATTTGAGATTTCAACAGTGATGTCATAGAACATGTCATGAGTGATGTAATATGTGAGGTCATAAGCAGTGCATGGCCGGGGCGCAAGTTGCAGTTAGCTCTTCCAACTATAAATGGTGAATGTCTACGTGTTTTTTTAAAATTCAAAACGTTAATGTTATCACTGACATATTCACCTAACTATAAGCTTAATTTGAACTTTTATTTTTTGAATGAATCTATATGTTTGTGTGTGTGTATATATATATATATATTATATATGTATATATATATAAATATATATATATATATATTCACTGAAAAAAACAAAGGTTACAGGAACGCAATAGTTAGGCTCACATTTCACTCGTACAAAACCATAGAAATTCAGCAGTTATAGTTACCTGAGCTAACTATAACTTACGCCCCCACAATGCACTGCTTATGACCTCACAAATTACATCACTCATGACATGGTCAGTGACATAACTGACCATGTCATGAGTGATGTAATATGTGAGGTCCCAGGGAGGATCAGCGTCCCTATATATACAAATTTGGATATCTCTTATTAGTTCCAATACTACAGAATTTACACCAAATCATAAAAAGCAGGATCTGTGGACCAAAAGCTAGCATCCTGCCCAATTTGGTGTAATTCCATCCAGCAGTTCAGGCTGTAGTCGTCTCTAAAGGTTCTATGGGAATTACCATGGGGAAAATGCATTTTGGGACCCCCCTTTTTTCTCGGCCCCTACTTGATGAACCACCCCAAAACTTTCCAGACAGCAGCTGAAGTTACAGGCAAATTTTTTGGGGTAAATTTCATGAAGATTTATTAGCCAGCACCAAAGATATAGGCAATTGAAAATCACCCAAACTTTCTAAAAAAAGTTCATCCACTTCAGCTCCTTCCTAGAAAGTTTCAGTGTGATCCCCATGCATTTTTTATAGACTTCTTTAAGACAAGTTAAAGCAAAAGCTGCTGAATGAAATAACACTAAATTCGACAGGAAACTAAATCTTGGTCCGCAGATTGTGCTTTTTGTGATTTGGTGTAAATCTGTTCAGTAGTTTTTGCGATATTAGGGCCAAACATAATTGTATATTTTGGCAGTTGGGCTTGCAAGAGTTCTGCAGGCATCCTACGAGAGTGCAAAAACAAAAATGGAGCCTGTGATTATTGTTTTTAGCTAATTTTTACAATCTTGCGGGACCGTGAATAGTAAAAGGAGTAGATGAGCTCTAAATACACTTTAGTAGGATTGCATATTGTGGTTCTTGTTTTTGATCTCGATTGACTCCTGTGGGAGCATGAAAAGTAGGAGGAAGTAGGTGATGCTTGAATACACTCTGGTATGCCTACTTGTTACTTTAGGAAGTAGTCTTACTGGAGATAGTGTTTATCAGAGTCTACTATTTATGCCCATTGGCTTGGTAAGAGTTGTGAGTAGAGTTAAGGCTCTTCCCACACCTTACTATGCACACCCATCATAAAAGAGAGGGATGATAGTAGGGAGGACAGTCCCTGAGTGCAGCATACTATGCACACCCATCATCCAAGAGAGCGGTCTCAGTGGAGAGACCAGTCTCTCTCCCATCACCTTGCTATGCACACCCGCCATCTGAGAGAGAGGTCTTAAATGAGAGGTCAGTCCATCCACACACCCTACTGTGCACACCTGTCATCTGAGAGACAGAGATCTGAAAGTAGAGGCCAGTACATCCAGACACACTACTACGCACACCCGTCATCTGAGAGAGATCTGAAAGGAGAGGCCAGTCCATCTAAACACCCTACTATGCACACCCATCATCTGAGAGGTTTGAGAGGAGAAGCCAGTCAATCCACACAACCTACTTGAACACCTGTCATCTGAGAGCGAGATGTGAAAGGAGACACCAGTCCCTCTCCACTTACTACTACACACACCTCTCATTTGAGAGAGAGGTCTCAAAAAGGAGAGGCCGACCATCCAAACACCCTGCTACGCACACTCATCATCTGAGAGAGAGGTCTGGATGGAAAGGGCAGTACCTCCCCACCTGCTACTATACTTGTAATACAAGAGAGAGCTTTTAAGGGAGAGGGTAGTCTCTCCTCACTCCCTAATATGCACAACTATTATCTAAGAGAGGGTTCTCGGTGGAGAGGCTAGTCCCTCCCATATACTACTATTGTCCTACAATTGTGTTGCAAGAGAGAGAGACTTGCGAGAGTAGTCTTTATTTAATCCTGCGAGCATCTCGCAAGACTCGCATGGAAAATTACTGGGCCTGCCCTGCCATAAGGGGTTTTATGATCCCACAAGAGTCTTGTGAGATCATATGGGGAGAAATAAAGAAAAAAGGGTCAAGGCTCAACAAATAGTTACCATTCTTATTACATAGTTGAAGAAATGCTGTGATGTGCAGAACCAGAGATAGCTATTTTGTTCTTGGTGCTTTGGAGGAGAAGGAAGCCTGTTTGAGTTGTGCTTAGCAGACGTGAATTTATTTGGAGCTGAAAGAGACTGGTGTCTTCATCTGTATTTAAGAAAGAACTAAAAAATCAGGCAATTAATAATATAGTTTCTAAACTTTGTTGCAAAGTGTCAGTAAGTGCACTAATGTTGGTAAACCTATTCCACAGCATGTGTACAGAGTAAGAAGCTGTTTATGGAGGTGCAGATCTTTTAATATAGCATTTGAGATGCAGACATTAGAATGTAGAGATATATCAGCAAGCATTGAAGATTGTGTTGTAAAATAAAGTATTCCAACTGTATGTAATTGTAAGTAAAGGGGGCAGTGCTTCTCAAAATATAAAAACAAAGTATGTGGAATGTGTTAATATAAGCCCTAGTGTTTTTTTATGAACCTCATTGTACATATACTTTAGCCCTATGATATGTTTGAGTGGTGATATTGCTATTTCTAGAGTTAAACACCATGCTCAGTGTTAGCAAAGATATCTCAAGAGGAATGTGTTACTTTATAAACTTTTATGAAATCAGGTTTGATGACATGTTATAATTTATTTGTGAAATACACTGGGTAAGGGTGTGGAATTTTTCTGGAGAAAGGACTAACAAGTTAGTGGTACACTAGATATAAATATGTGATTGTGAGGGAAATATGTAGACAACTGTACAGAATATAGTGAAGAATGACTGTAATGATTCATTGACTATTATGTAACTTTTACATTTTTTGTTTTTTTCTCTTTTTGTAGAAGGAAAATGGAACACACGTTTTGAACAAGAAAACTACTATGTGAGAAAATATATGGTGGAGGAAAATAAGTCTTGTTCACTTTTGAAAAAAACAGGAAATAATAACTCTGCGGAAAGCAAGGAAAAAACTATTAATCGGAGAAGTGATAATGTTTGAATTGCATTTGTGATCCTCCATAAGCTTCTGCTGTGTAGGTCTACTTGTCTCTGAGGAAATAATTATCTGCTTACATATGCAGCAACAAAGACCCTTGTTAAGACAAGCAGGATTATTGCCTTGTCCAGCAGTGAGTATGTGAGCAGGCACAGTGCATCCAGGTTGAAAAAATGTGGTAGCACATGAAGAGCTCGGAAGTTCAGTAGCATGAGCTAACTCTGCCCGAGCTAGCCTTTGTGAACAGTTTTTAAAAAACTGTACACATGAGAAACTTTGCTGAGACTTTTTTGCTAGCTGACCTCAAAACAAAAAACTGCCTTACCAAAGACTCTTTGCCAGGCTGAGGAGGCTGAGATGGTGTAACTATACCAGGCTGCTCATCATAATGTGATGAAGACATTATAAATTAGTACAGTTGGTTGTTTGTTTTATAGTAGTTGATATAGTTTGTTAATGTAGTAGTTGTTGTTGTACTTTTGTAATGTTGTTACATTGTCTTTTTGTAATAAAAATGTTTAAAGTTACTACTGATTTGTTTGCTTAATAGTTGTCATAGATTTGAATATTATTACTGTATTGAAATATTGACTAAAACTGGCAGTTCCATCTTCAGGTAGAGCAGAAGTGCTCCTGCATGTATATATAACTATACAGTACTATGCACATCTTTTATGCTACAAAGAATTGATAATGGAGAAGCTTATTATTTTTTTACCCAAATATGGTGACTTCTCAAGGAACAGTGAGGTCTCACTATAGCCTTAGAGCCTGTCGCAGCGGCTCTACTGGCCATTAAAGGCCCACTCCAACATTAAATATCTGAGCCAAAGGCGAGGGCCTTTAACAAGAGAGCGGGCCTTTAATGGCCAGTAGAGCCGGCTATGGATGGCTCTAAGGCTATTAGAACATTCCGCCACAAGAGGGCAGATTGTTCTAATTTATCAAAACAAAGGCCTCACTGAGCCTGAGAGGGTTGAAATCCCCTCAGGCTCCTTGAGGCCATTGTTCACAGCAACAGATGTGAAAAAACATTGGAATGTTGATGGTCCAGGCTTCTACCAGCCATTAGAAGCCTGGAGCACTCCATTGTCTTCAATGGAGCACTCAACATTCCAATGTTCTAATAGAGAGATCAGTCCTTGTGCTCACTGTAGTATACAGACCTCTCATACAAGAGAGAGGTTTTGGCACAGAGGCCAGTGCATCCTCAAATTCTACTACGCACTATCAGCAAGTGAAGATGTGATAATGGAGAGGGCAATTCTTTTGCACATGTTACTATATATGCTTGTGACTCTGGAGAAAAGTTTCAGTGGAGAAGTCCGTCCCTGTGCACGCCCTACTTCCCCGCATTGTCCCCATCGGGAGAGGTCTGAGGGAGGGGTGAGTGTGTCCACACATTCAGCTAGCCACACCAATCAACTAAGCCTGGGTGGAGTTCACGTAGCGGTGCTATGCGGAACTCTGCGAAGCGGTAAAAAACTCCGCCACTCTACGCAGAGTTCCACGAGCAGATGGAGTTGCTTGTTCCAGCCGTTCGTGTGAAGTTTCTGCCATACGGCAACGCGGATTATGTGTTCGGGGGAAATATCGCGCGAACTGCACCACTTGGTCGCGCATGGGTGCGGCCATCTTGTTTTCTTCTCTCTGTTATGGAGCTGGGGCCTACTTCAAATCTGCCTTAATCTTTTCAATGGTTCTTTCTCAAAACTTTTTTCTGATCTTTTTTATTTATTATCTTTCCCTGTGTCTTCTCAAGTGTATATTTTGTGTTGTTTTCTACTTTTGTGTGTTTTTTACTGCGTTTTGTACTGTTTTTCTATATTACTTTCTTACTACTTTTTTTACTTCCTTTTTTCTTCTCCTCTTTTACTTTTTACTTTCTACATTTGTTTTTCCACCCCCGCTCCCACAGCATCATGGCAGAGATTGCGAACTGGGCAACGAGGAGCCGCCTTCCTTGCTGAAGGCGGCGTCCGGAAGGGGTGCAGCCCCAGCCCTTGTTTTCGAAGGTGGAGGTGGCAGCAATTGTTTTTTTTTGTGTTGCCCCACCTCCCCTCCATCCTGGCAGCAGGCGGCAGGCCTGGGTCCAGGTACGGGCTCCAGGAGCGCCAGCAGCAGTGGGAGAGGATGCGCCGGGCAGTATATCGCTGCTCTGGGGTCCGGTGCACCCATAACCAACTTCACCCTTTTGACGGTTGGAGGAGGAGCCACGCATTGCCGCTGCTGTTGCTGCTGCTGCCCGCGGCTTGACTGTTTGCTCTGCCGCTTGCAGCCTTGTATCCCGGTGTGTCTCGTTGTGACCCACTGCAGCCTGAGACCTACCTGACCCACCTGAGACCCGCCGCCTAAGACCCGCTGCCTCCCGCCGCCTCCGCCGCCCCTTACCTGGTGCCTCTTCTTCTCCTGCCTGCCTGCTCCGGTCCATCGCATGGTACTGGCCCCCCACAGGAGTGCGGGAGTGCCGGTGCCAGTGATGGACGCTATCCCTGGGGAGTCGCGGAGGTGAGAGCTGCGGGGGGGGGCTCGTGCCTGGTGTGCTTGGTGGATAAGCGCTGCGGGGTATTGTGGGACTTGTGGGACTTGTTGGCTGACATCTGAGAGGCTTGAAGCTAAGGGAGGTTAAGTGACCTCCAGCCTCACCCCTGCCAGGTTGCCCCCCGCAGGCTCACCGGGACCTTACTGGGAGTTCTTGGCCTTGGCCTTGTTTTTTGGGCTTCGACTACCTCAAGTTCACGTTCTCTGTCCTTCGACTACCTCAAGTTCACATTCTCTGTCCTGCCTCACCCCTGTTGCTTATTGGGAGCTCTTGGTTTCTGACTGCCATAAGTATACGTTGTCTGCCCCAAGTACACGTTTTCTGTCCTGCCGAGCCTGTGCGCAGAGCAGGAAGAGCAGGCAGTAAATGTCACCACCGCAGCTGAGGAGTAAACATGCGGTAATCATGCCGCTGCCGCTGCCCCTATCTCTGCGACCTGCGACCTGCTGGTAGCTTACCACCTGTGCCTCCTGTACCTCCTGTACAGTCCAACACCTGCAAGCTTCTCTTGCAACGCAACGCACACTGTTGGCATCAAAACGGGCACCAAAACGGAACGCGAATAAAGACAACCTTATAAAGAAGAAAGTAAACCCCTAGACAAATCCACACCGAGGTCCTCGCTTCTACTAATCACTGGAGGCTTAGTGTTCGCAAAGTGGTCGTACAGTGGTCGCACAGTGGTTTGGAAAGAGAGAAAGTGGATAACTTAATAGAACAGCTTAACAGAACAAATACAATTACTACCATAACCGCTACCGAGAATTACAAGGAAACAAATGAACATGAGGTCTGGCAGAGAAAGAAAGACTTCAATAAACTCAAAACCAAAAGCAACAAAAACAATAAAAAGGAAAAAAGAGACTGAAAGTGGGAGCAAGGATGACGGCCCTCTTGGCTTTGATTTAGATACTCAAAAAATAAAACGTGGGAAACTCGACGGCAAAAATGATACGCTGATAGCTACTGTGACTTCCAACTTCCCCAAAAATCTTCCAACAAACAGCTTATCCCACAACAGCTCTCATAATACCTCTCATAATGCTTCTCCAAATCAGGGTAGGACATCACCTAAGGAAACAGATCCAAAATTTGTGGTCAACACGAGGCCAGGCTTGGTCGCACAAGACCTAATAACAATAGAGGGGTCCCCCAAACGGCCGAATCCATGCTCCTTTCAACCCAAGATATACACTAAATTTGCTTTTCTGAAAGACCCAGGCACAGTAATATTTTCCAAAACCGGTGAAATTAAAGGGCTGCAAACCCCTTTGCAACCAAGAATCTTCGATCTAACCTCTCAACTCGTAACAAAACCTCAGACAAATGAAACCGTCGCATTAATACACACAACGGAATCTTTGCAACCTAAAACGAATGGAATAATTAACAGTAACTTGAACATCATCAGGCTAAACAAAAATCAAGACCAAGAAGTAAAAGATAAACCTGAAGTGACTAGAGGATCAAATACAACAGTGGACCTTGAGAGCTCTAACCACAAACTACATCTAGGGGTCACTGATAATGTCATTGATAATGACCGATTACAAGAACAACAGGAACAACAGGATGGCCCAGGTACCACCCCGCTCACCGCACAAAAAATCGACCAACTCTTTCAACCCCCCGTGGCTGGCGCCAGCAGAGAATTAGAGGCAGTCACGCCGAAACCACATCAGCAAGGGGGGCCAAAAACTGGATCAGTCTTTAAGCCCAAACAGTTCTTCTCACAGACAGAAGAACCTCATCTTCTCAGTACCACTCAAAGCTTACCAAAACAATTGGGTTTAACTACCACGCTAGACTCAAGCCTCCATCAGGCGACTCGAAACAACATAGTACAGCGAGTAGAGCAAAAATCAAAGGAACGTAATTTGCAAGCAACCAGTTCTTCCCTTCAACACTTGCCACTTACTCAACAGGAAGAAGTAACAACAGTGACGGCCACCTGGAAAACAGTAGAAAGCACATCGCCAGAGCATAGCCAGGCGACTTCTCAAGACGACCACCATAATTCCAATGGCGACATGTCCTTTCTAGCATCTCAAGAGTGGGAGGAATTAGTTGCCTTGTACAGCCATGACCCTAAAATTTCAATGAACAGTGCGAGCATAGAGAACTGCGACAAGAGCCAAACGATTAAAGACTCAATCTGGGCAACAATATTAAGTACGATGCAATATTCAACCGCGGCAATACAATATCAGTCCCATAAAATGGACCTACAGCTCACAGTGCTCCAAACCTTAGCAGACTTTACTTCAGGGATCGACAGGAAGTTATCCGACTTAAACGGACTAATAAAGAGAGGGCAAGAAGCGGCATTTAATGATAAGTTATCACAGCAAGAATGTACTTGTGCTCCAATAGTGGACAAATTATTTATGTTACCATCACTACTAGGTGACTTACTATCCACTATGAAAACAACAACTGAAACTCAGAACGTAGCAAGCTGGGAACCACCCACAGAGGGGGAAATAAAATTAGAACCCCAATCCACTGAGAGGACAACAACAAACAGGACTTACAACATAGGAGAGAGCGGGTCCCTGCAAAACTCCAAAGTGGATTCTCCCGACAAAGTGATATTACCTGAATTACCTGATAAAAATACATCAGTGAATTCCTGTCGCAGGAAAAAAAGGAAGGGGAGGAAGAGGAAAATAACCTTTCAGACCCAACATCCGGCTAATAAGCTACTGTCACGACTACCGGTTATGAATGCCAGCACTACAAATACTCTTTACTCCCCAGCTCCATCACTGGAAGAAGGTACAATGGACACATTAACTAATATAAAACCGCAACAAACACCGTCAGGGGTCCCGCACCCCCCACTAAAAACCAATCAAATTGAGGCTGGGCCTCACGTAACAACAAAAAGACGACCTGTCAATCAATTAACAACAAGCCCAAAATCCCATAGCAATACCGAGGAGTTCGTGCACCAGACACATGCGCAAGCCAAGTTCCCCCAAGCCTGCAATGCACCTACGGTAGATGACCAATCGGAAATATTGATGCCAGGCAGCGGTCTGCAGGACACTCATAAAGCGCTCCATCAACCACTAATGAAAATTCTTGTGCACAGCACTGACGCGCAAAACATAATCAGGAAAGCACATGACCCATTGTCAACTTCCCAAAACATTACTGACAGTAAATCAAACGACTCTAACAACTTTAGGCCTTATTCGCACACAGCCATTACCAGTGACGGCTTTCAGCCTTCGACCCAGGAACCCATGAAGGATGAGGGAACAGACACCATCATATTTTCCCCTCATTATAAGTCGCGAGGTCGAGCAGATATTCTGAACAGAGGGAACGTGCTACGGCTTCTGCAAGCCATCCCAAAATTAGCCAACATCAACACCTCTGACCTACTCTCCATAGAGTTCTTGCCAAACAACAGTCTGCCAAGCTCCGAAGCGTCCAAAACCAGATGGAAAATGCCGGAGATAGCAAGCAGAATCATCCAAGAAAGAAATAGACTCCAAAGCTGGGGGATCACTTTGAAAATAGTGCCAAAACCATAATACCCAGCACCATTTCTAACCTCCGAAACAAACAGTCTATATAGAAAGTCCACCTCAGTGCTAAGGGGAGCAAGGGGCCACTCCCCAATAGAAGGCCAATCCCTCTCGACTGAACCAACACTAATGAACAACTGGCGGAGTATACAACGCACAATATTGTCAGCGCATCCAAATTGACATCGGATACCCAGTCCATTAAATCTTCAACCGGGTTACAACGATATCAATATATGCATTTGGAATATCAACGGCTTAAGCTCCAAATCAAGTGATCATGAAGTCTTAAATTACCTAAAAACCTTTGACATGATCCTACTTCAGGAGTCCTGGGAGGATAAACCCTTTGAGCTACAAGGCTACATCTCTAGTTTTATCCCGGCTACCAAGGGATCTGACTTCGGTCGCCGATCGGGGGGCCTACTTTTCCTAGCCTCAATAACACTAACTGGTGAAATTCTTCCCCTAAAGATTCACATTGCCCCTCCAAGTTGCATCCAGGCTTCACTAGTTAAGCTGATCCTAAACCAGACCGTTCAGAAGGTAGTAATAATAAACGTCTACATACACCCCAAACACAAATTAAAGACAGCCAAGGAGCTGATCAAAGAACTAACAAGAGTAATGGAAGAAGAAGACACAGATAACATCATCTTGGCTGGAGATTTTAACATGCACCTCCTAGGGTGCGACCAGACGACGACTCTCACAAGATCTTACCGGTGCATGGGGAATTCCGACTCAAAGCCGCTCTAAAAAAATGTCAGAACAGCAAGGTGCTCGAATTACCTTCTTTCGGAACTAGAGCACCTAAACTTAAGAGCAGTCAATGGTCGTCTCAAGGGGGACAACCCACCAGCACCCACATACCACTCAGCCAAAATATTCTCGCATTTAGATTTTACATTTGTGACTTTAACTTTGTTTAATAAAATATCCTCCTTCCAAATAGGCAACAACGAATTCAGTGACCACATGCCACAAGAAATGAAACTTCAAGCGAACTCAACTTTACTTCTGGAGGTCGATAAAATCATTGTCTCGGTAGAAACAATAAACCTCAAACGAATAAGGTGCAACTCAACAAATATAGAAGCAGTATCAACTACAGCCAAAGACCTACTCAATCAAGCACAGGACAATACAATTCAGCCGCTGGAAAGCTGGGAGAAATTTGTCATCTCTCTCGGCGATAAAATCAAAACCAAAATGGGTCTGAAACAAAGGAACAGAACAGTCCAGCCAATGATGAATGCAAGGAGTCCAGTTTCTAAGAAATTGAAACAAACGATAAATTACACACTAAGGCAACTCCGGAAATCACTGGGAAACCAGAGTCTGCAGCATTCCCTCCGCGAATCAAAGGCTCTTTTTAAGCAAAGAAGATGGACCACCAAAAGAACTAAGAACAACGAATTTTGGGCCAAACTCCTTCATGATGCAAAACAGAAAAATAGCGCCAAGTTTTGGCAATCTGTTAATAGACTACAGCGGCCAAACCATCTCGGCATCAACTCCCACATTACCGAAGCAGCCTGGGTAGACTTTCTTTTTAACCACTTCAATTAATTAAAGCTAAAGGCAATACCTTCCGCACATCTGGGAAATGAAAGTTCTAGCAGGCTTGCAAAGGAAGAGACACATCAAAACTTGGCCCTATTAGAGGAAGGGGACAGCACAGAGTCAATCCAACAGCAACGGGAGAAGGAATCAATTTCTGCACAAAACTACACACTCGGAATAGGGGATGAGCATAGCAGCCATGTAGTATTACAAATAAAGAAACAAATAGCAAGAAGCAGACAGGCGGGAGCACCTGGGCCCAACGGCATTCCGCCAATGCTGTTAAAAAATGACCCGGAATTTTGGAGCAACGCATTAGCACCAGTTTTTAAGCATGCAACCAGAACCTCCACAATTCCTGAGTCATGGAGAGGCTCAATCATAAGCCCAATCTATAAAGAAGGTGCGAGGTCTATGCCAAAAAACTACCGCCTAATAGCCCTCGTAGACATTGAGGCCAAATATTACGCAGGGCTCATCTTAAACGACCTAGCCACTTGGGCTTCTGAGAACCATATAATCCCACCAACGCAAACAGGGTTCCGGAAGGGACAAGGTACAATAACAAACATTATGGCGCTGACCTTGCTCATGGACGCAGCTAAGCAGGGAAAATACCCCCTGTGTCTCTGCTTCATAGACTTCACATCTGCGTTTGACCATGTCGACCGAATAAAACTCTGGCAAAAATTGGACGGCTGGGGGATACCGCCCCCTCTCCTAGACCAACTCAGGAACCTGCACACGAACACATGGGTCAGGATAAAGCTAGGCGCTGGTTTACACATATCAAAAAAAATACCTACCTCAAAAGGGCTAAAACAAGGGTGCGTCCTAGCCCCATTGCTTTTTAACC
Organism: Calotriton arnoldi; assembly: GCA_963921515.1. Classification (NCBI taxonomy): domain Eukaryota; kingdom Metazoa; phylum Chordata; class Amphibia; order Caudata; family Salamandridae; genus Calotriton; species Calotriton arnoldi. The sequence goes on from CAWUFW010000723.1 coordinate 2,446,608, forward strand.
TTTTCTTAGCGGATCTCCCGGGAGAGCTGAACAGAAGTACAGCCCATGCACCAAAACTTGGAAACATGACACTGTCAAACTTGTTATATGCCGATGACCTAGTTTTGATAAGTCGGACCCCTATTGGACTTCAGCATCTCCTGAACGCGACTCACAGTTTTTCAACACAAAACGCATTAAAAATAAATTTCAATAAAACAAAAATGATGGCAGTAAACTACCACAAGAAGAAACACCTTAATTGGTTCCTGGACGGTCACCGTTTAGACCAAGCAACAAGCTACAAATACCTGGGGATAACATTAGACCAAAACAACTCGTTTAAACCACAAATGGAATCTTTGCGGAGAAAGGGGGTAATGACCTACCTAGCCATAAAACCACTGAAGAAATTGCTACCGGACCTGACGCTCGACCCTTTGCTAAGGGTCCTGCGAGCCAAACTTCAGCCCACAATAACCTACGAGAGCGAATCGATGAAGGGAAAAGACGCAACAGCCCTTGGTAATATAATATCCAACTCTTACCGAGCGATCTTCCAACTCCCTAGAAACGTTTCCCCAGCTCAAATACGGTTGGAATTTGGGCTTCAAAAACAGACAATGGAAAGAAGGGTAGCATATGTGAAATGCTGGCATAAAATTAAAGGTGACGAAGAAGGATCCGTGAACAACCAACTCTGGAAAGAACTGTCTCGCCCCGAAAAATCGCCAGCAAGAGAATATCTGCAGGAATCCATCAAACATTTAGGCCTAACAGACTTGTGGAACATCTCAACGAATCATTTCGTTTTTAAACAAACTGTAACAAAGGTAACTCAACTATTATCTGTCATAGAGGACAAAAATGCATTAGCCAAACCAGCTCTCGGCTGGGTGGTACTGAACACATACAACGCACTCAAACCCCAATCCTACTTGACAACGGGAATACAAATCACCACCAAGGAAAAGTTCCTAAAACTCCGGATGGGGGTGGGGCCCTTCAATCAATTCCTACCTACTTGGGAGAAAAGTAGAGGAGACCAGCTCTGCCGTTTATGTGGCTGTGGAATCGAGGATGTTATCCACATTATATGCATCTGTAACAGCCTAAGAGATATAAGGATAACCTTGCTTGTCCTGCAGACAAGCGGTAATGCTGTGCTTTAACCCAGAGATAATACAGCTAAACTGCTAGCTAACTAAATTTCTTGATATAACCGCAAAAAGATTGAAAAACTCGCCCGAACTGGCTAAGAACTAACTTTCATAAGAATAGCCACTGTTTGGAACAACATCTACAGACTTATAAGAGTATGGAGCAGAAGTTCTCAACAACTCGTGTCCATCTTTTAATGACTTTTTATTCTCTTTTATTTATTATCGTAAAAACCTTGGGCCTTTTAATAGTGTCTTTTACTGTGTAAGAGCTAGATATTTTATTTAAAATGTATTAATGTATGCAATGGTTTTAATTAATCAAGCATAATAAAAAATTTACTTACATAACCAACTGATGCACCGGTGGTCCGATATCCTGCACTGAGAGCAGGACCTGCTGGATCTGCTAGGTGTTGAGGTCATGGGCCTTGGTGAGTAGCTAATTATAATTATTATTGTGTGTTCTATGTTATTGCGAATATTATTTTTTCCCCAATTAGCAAGAATGCTGCTGCTCACATGCAGGTAAGTTATGTTTAAAAATCTTATATTATGTGATCTTTATTCTAGACAGGTGCTTGGCGCTACCTAATTGTACTTGTTTGCAACTTTACGCTCGCTTGGGCTGATTATGTAAGAGAACTTAGTTAAGTTAGGTAATGCAGACTAGAGAGACTCCTTTCCTTTGTCCTGTCGCTAAGATAGTGGTAGTTAGTTAGTTACTTAGTATTAGTTAGTAATTTAGCAGCCCACATCCTCTCACTTCAGTCCTTAACTCCTTAGTAGAACCTTTTTTGTAGTTTGTATAGTGAATGAATAGCAACCAACCAATTTGGTGTATGCAATATGCATGCGTCCATCTATGCATTTAGACTAAATGCAGACTTAGGGGCCGATTCCGATGTGGTTAGGAATGGCTTCGACCCTCGGTCTGAGCCATCCTAACCCCATCGGACATGCCTGTTTAGATTCCTTTCCGCCCCAGCCATTCCGATAGGTTTGGTCGGAAAGGAATCCAACTCGGAGAGCCCGTCCGCCATCCGAAAACCCTTCAGTACTCCCCTGGCCGGCTCTTTCTGGCAGAGGGAGTAGGATGGCAGATTCCCACTGCCTTTCTGTGCCAGCCTTTCCGACACAGAAAGGCATTGGGAAACTGTCTTTGGGGGCCCCCAGCAGGGCCCCCATGGGTGCGAGGCCACTGAATGGGGGCCTAGGGGGCACCTATGGTGCCCCCCTGTTGATCCCTGCACCTGGTGGCAGGCACCTTGGGGTGCCTGCCACAGGGTGCAGGGATGACTGCACCATTGCACTTAACGATGCGAGCATACAATCCATTTGGAATGCATGCTCCCATTGTTAAGTATAGGATTACGACCGAACAGGGTTTGGTCGCATCCTACTTACAGGTCTGGAACCGACGACAAGAGGTCATTCGGTTCCAGTTCCTGACCGATGTCGGACGGACTCCGGTCCGTCCGACATCGGAATCGGCCCCTTAGTGAATTGGCCCGTCAAAGGGGGTTGAGATGATTGCGAATGAGATTCGGAACTTAGAAGCAAATATCATTATTTTGCAATTCATTCCAAAGTCTTTGGAATAGGCGGGCTAGGTAGGTTTAGGATTCAGGAATCGGAATGGAACAGTGGAATAAAAAAGATAGGATGGTCCGAGCCCGCGATACTGGTCTACTAATACTACTAGTCGATCTGATTTAGGAAAGGTTAATGTTATTTCAATTGCCGTTTCCTGTCAAAAAATCTTTTTTGAGTGATTATTTAATATTTATTTAACAGCAATCATTTTTTGTCTCTTTAATTATGTCTTACATGATCATTAGCTTCCAGGGGCAAGAACAGAAGGTCTTCTGAGGTGGGTGCGAGAGCTGGAGGTGCCTCCCAGGGCCAGGAACGCTCCCCATCAGATGGCTCTGCTGGTCCCAGTATGTTGTTAAGATTATTATATATTTCCCTAACTTTTACCGTTCAGTATTTTAAACTATATTATTTCCGTTTCCTTATTTTATTTTTTCCCAAATCCTCTTCGATCTATCTGTTTCTAAATTCTTGTTATCCCTGCATTACCTACTAACTTAGTTATTTATATTTCTAGTGTCTGTTTTTTTTTTTACCTCAAACTGCCTCTGACTCTGTATTAGTCTGTCTGTAGCTTGCTTTCTTCTGGTTTTTCAGTCAGCTTTTCCTCTCCCCTTATGTATTTTGTGGACTGCCTAGTGGTGGTACTGTAAGACTCAGAGAACCCATTGGTCCTTACTACTACTAATACTAGTACTACTACTCTACTGTGCAGATTGCATGCTCTAGTAAGGTATTCCACGCATGTTTGTTGAGATGAGAAGACTTTCTTTTACTTTCTCATGCTCACTCAGTAAATGATGGTCACATTGGACCCCCAAAGTTGTCTCTACTCTTTTTCTCATCTAGGCCTAGTATTATTATTAGCAGCAGTTGTTGATTAAATGATTACCGTGCACCATGGCCGGAAGGAAGTATGAGGAGGAGGAGGAAGACAGCACCATTACATTTTGCAACCAGAAGACCTTATGTCCGATTGTCCGTCCAGTTGGCAACTCTTTTTCTTTTCAAAAACTCAGATTCACCAATAGCTCTAGCCACTGAGTCCAGTCCTTTGGGTTGTCATCTTCATGAGAGGCTTTTCAAAAATTGCCACCAACAAAATGCCCAACCAGATATTTTATTATTTTTGATAGGACATACTGTCTACTCTAGACTGTGTACCTGAATTGTAGTGATGTGTGTGGTGTATGTATTGGATTTTCAATCTTGCTAGTGAAAAAAAATAAATAGGGGGAGGCATATATGCAATCTAAAAAAGGTGTAATGTTTTTTCTAGGCATACCGACCACTAGTGCCGAGGCCAGCTGGGAAGGTAATGCCAGCCAGGAGGGAGCAGATGCGGCAGCTGCAGGGGGTGAGCCAGCAGCAGTGGCGGGCGGTGGTAAGTCATATTCCTTGCTTATTGAGCATCAAATTCATACACTCGCTGCAAGGGTGTACACTGTACTGTTTGAGACTAAGGGGTCGATTACGATGGCGGATGGACTACAGTCCGTCCGCCATCGTGTCGGGGAGTGGGACCGCCCGCCATGCATGCGGCGGTCCTACACTCCAAATTAGGATGCGACCGCCACCATGGCGGTCGCATCTTATAATTTAACATTGTGGCGGGCGCTGCTGCCTGCAGAACCCGGCGCGATGTTAAAAATGCATGTGGTGCATTTCATTGCACTACATGGCAGGCACCACACGGTGCCTACCACTTGGTGCAGTGAAATGTAGGGGGTTACCATGGGTACCCCCCAGTGCACCAACACCTCCCCCAACACAAGGGGGGCCCGCAACGGGCCCCCAAACCAATCTCCACCAGCATTTCCATGGCGGTTTCGCTGCCATGGAAAGGCTGGCTGAAGCCAGCATCCTAATTTGGCGGACGGTGCCTGCTAGGCACAGTTACCATTTTAGGGATGCAGACCGATCCGCCAGGCAATCGGAACGATTGCCTGTGGCGGTTCCGTGGTGGGCGGTCTTTGCGCCCGCCACGGTCGCGGTCTGGATCCGCCCGCCATCCTAATCTGGCGGGCGGAGAATCCACGTTCAATGGCGGAGGGATCGCCGCCGCACGGCTGGTGGTGGCGGTCCTTCCGCCATCATAATGAGCCCCTAAGTTGTGAACAGTGGAAGAAGACACCCTTTACTTAGCGTTAGCATTAGCATTAGCGGGAGTTGAGTAACTAATGGCCTCTTCTCTTCAACTCAGCAGAGAAAGTTTTATGATGAAGACTCAGGGCCAGATTACGATCTCGCTAGGAAAGCCCTCCATACGACTCTGATCCGGAGGGCTTTCCAAGCGAATTGCGCTGTGCAAGTCCGACCGAACGAGTACAATGCAGCCGTATGCTGACAGACTCGGTTCGCTCGGACTCCCATTGTTCTCTATGGGAGCCTATGTTCCGACGCGTACACAGGCTCCCATAGCAAAAAGGGGTGGGTGGGGAAAAGCATACAACCTGTGGCGGGCACCCCATGTTGCCTGCCACACTGTGCATGCAGTGACGGATTTGAAGGGCTCCGGGTGAAGGGGGGCATGCTATGGCCCCCCGAAGTCTGATTCCGGCAGCCGTTTCATCTCGCTAAGAGCAATGCGATACAGCTGACCGAATCGTGCATCGTACTCGCTCGGTCGGAATCTGGCTCCATTGCGCGGCACAATTCATCTGCGCACGAGTCGATCAGACAGGGCTGGGTTCTGGAAACGATTCGGTCGACGCAGACGAGATCTTCGCATCGTACTTGGTCGTTCGGAGCAGGTGACGACTCGGTCGGAAGCATAGGCGCCGAATCAGATTTGCACGTTCCAGTACCCATCAGGAGGCCTTCCTAACAAGATCGTAATCTGGCCCTAAGAGTCAGACATTGATGGGTTGATGGAAAATGAAAAGAAGGATGGAAGGAGGAAGAATGGGTGACATTTAATATATGACTGGCAGATAGGGATGCGTGGGTGAAGGGGGCCCGGGATGCATATAGGTGGCTGATAGGATGAATGGGTGGTTGAAGGATGGGTGAAAGGTGAAATAAAGGATGCCTGCCTGGGTGGGTGAAACTGTATGGGTGAAAGGAATCCTCCGGGGGGTTTGATGGGTCAAACTCAAAGGCAAGCAAGGACGCCTGGGTGGTTAAATGACAAATGTATGTTGGTGAAAGGTTTGTTGAGAATAATAGCCATGTTTTGATGGATGGATGCCTGGATGGTATTCAATTGTAGGTGAAGAATGGATGGAGAGAATGTAAAAGAAAATTACACCTTGCCAGAGTAGCAATGCCAAGGGTGAAGAATAAAAATAGTGCTAGAAAAACAATGCAATGAAAAATGGAAAAATCTCTGGGAAGAAGGATGAACAAGGAATGTTTTTTTTTTCAAGGTTTTGGATTCAAAGGTTTGAGGTTGTATTTCAGACTACTCCCTTGACTCACAGTAGTTTGCAAGCACAACATACATATTATGTATGTATGTATGTATGTATCTATGTATGTATGTACCCACCCATCATCAATAGCCTCCCTCTGAATCCAAAGCCCACTCCCTCCCTACCCATGTCATTTCGACAGTGTCAGCCATGGGTGGCCTATCAGCTGCATGGTTATTACAATAGTTGTATCTCATGTTGTATATCGTCAATCATTCATATTAGTAATTAGTCATATCATCTGCCTTGTTGTAGTAGTCAGGGTGAAAATGAAATTGAGTATTTGCCATTGATTTAACAGAGTATGGCCATAATAGAAAAAGAGATAATTGTGTAGTACAGCTGCCCCACCTGCAGACAGTAGTAAAGTAACGCGAGTCTGCGACACAAGTATGTCTGTCTGGGGCACAAGCTGAGCTGGCATGCCTACAAGATTAATTTAGCTGAACAAGAGAGAGAAGAAGAATATTTGTCTACTCCATAGTGCCTAATGCCTGAAACTCAAATCACATCCAAATCTTAGGGGCCGAGGAATCGAGAATACCACAAATGTTATGTACTGCTAGTGCTACTGTGCCACTATAATTTTATGTGTATCATTACTGTTGTGCTAAGAGTATTGGTTACAATTGTCTTTTTTCTTTCTTGATATAGCTACTCCTTCCCAACCCACCAGACAGGAGATAGCAGCCAAGACCCGGCAACGGAAGCTGGAGGCCATCAGGGCAGAATATCAGCGGCTGGTGGCTCTAGCGGAAGAAGAGGCATCAGCTGCAGCCTCCAATGCCCTGGGCCCCAGCCAGGCCCCCCCCCAGTGCCTCCGGTGGTATGGCGCTGTGGCCCGGCAGCTGCCCGCCACAAGTCAGCCACTGCTGCCCACCTCTGTTCATGTTAAACCTTTCAGCGCCGCATGCTCCTCCGGATGGCGTGCCTAGAGGCCAGGATGCAGGAGCGCTTCAACCATCTTGAGCGAAAGATCCGGCTGCTAGCCCGCCACTAGATGATAGACCTCTCTTGCCCCTTTTTTAATCTTCATTTTGGCGGGTGGGACTTGGTGGGGAGTGGGTGGGATTGAGGGACATTTGGATTTTTTATGGACAATTGGACTTTTACTGGACATTGGTTGGAGTTAGTTAGAGGGGTGGGTCAGGTGTTGTGGGTTTATTTCATTCTAGTTTATTTATTAGGGGAATACATTTATAGTTTTACATTTGATGTAAATCTTTTTGGGGGTTACTCTTTTACTTTGCACTGTTTCCTTAGCTGCAGGACCACAGCCATTTTTTGAAATCTGCCGATAGTATAACATATAGATGGAAACCCTCACTTGTCCTATTACTGTCAGTCTCTCCTCCTAGTCTATGCAGTCTGCAACAAAAAACCCTATGGACTCGGAAGGGGTGTGGGTGTGTGAATTAATTTCCATAGTATATAGATTATTGCATCTTGAATGAATCCCCCATACTGCTTCTCTCTTACCTGTGATTAGGGGAAGCTATAGCTGCATGCTGATGGTTTCCCACGGTGCCATGGTGGTGGTAGTAGTAGACAGTACGAGCATGCTAGCGGACTAGTCGAATACTAGAAGCACCAGATTCTGCAGTGAGGTTCCACTCTCTCCTAGCTGAACTGAGGAATATTTATCGCAGGGAACTAAATAATTAAATTTACAAACTGAGTTAATTCCGTTTAATATGCAAGCTTTGCAAAACAAATGAGGAAGTCACATGAGGGAGACTATGTAGACTGAGTAGAGTACGACTAGCAGTACATAAGTAGAAGACTGCCAAATGAGAAAACATGGTAAGCAATGCTAAAGTAAAATAAAAAATAATCAAAATGGTGGGCTAGTACAAGTTACAAACTGAAGTCCGCTCGAGCTATGAAGTGGAGTGGACAAGCGTAACCTTTAGTGCTAGAAGGATGATGATGCTGGCAATTATGATGGATTATGTTTCTCTGAAGAAAATTGGAATATTGAATACTTAGAGCAGAACTTAAAATCCTCGCCCTGCCTTCCCTCCTTGAGTTTGTGTTGCTTTCACCACATCCGCCCCACCAAGTGTCTGATCAATTAATGGTGTGAATGTAATTTAGTCACACCAATAAATCACACAGCTCGGGGTAAGAGGGTTAGGGGTTCGATGAATGGATAGGAAGGGGGATTTGAGGGAAACATTTGACAAAGACAAACACTACTACACAAGGACAACACATTCATCTTGGCGGCCGACCATCATAAATCTGCTACGGGAAGAAAAGGAAATGCATGCATGATGATGAGTACTACTTGACTAGTACAGGTAAATTAATTTTTCGTCTACCCCCAGAGAGACCCAAGTTACATTATGTTCTTGTAGTGGGCTTTGAAAGATAGCAAATAAAATTTAAATATCTATAGGAGTCAAGTAAACAAACATAAACAATGCACACAGTTGTATTGATTGAAGAGGAAAAATGATACTGTATTGCCAAATTGGGATTTGCATCTCTCTGCACTGCATTCCTCTTGGACTGTCTGTTAATCTTGTGTGCCTGGCGGATGCGGTTGGGTTGGGTGAATTGTTTTTCCAGTATGGCTCAGGGTAAGGGCCTGTAGATGGAAAAAAAAAGATATTGAAGAATCAAGGGGGAAGGTTAAACTGCATAAAGACGTGCAACAGCAAGACTTTGTTTTAGAGGCAGCATGACTAAATGTCTGTTTCCGGCAGTTACCTCCTACAACAGGCCCCCCACCCAACCTCCACTTAGCTTCGAATTTGATCCAGACAGCACTGAGCACAGACACGCACAGTCAGCAACATAGCATTTTCCCAATTAAGTAAAAAATCAATGTCCCGTTATCAGTCAGTCACACCACACTCACCACCACCACCACGCAACGTGTAGGTCTGGTGTTGCTGTTGTTTCCCTTTAGTCCACTTCAAAGTCATCATCATCCAAATCGTTTGGTTTCAGTGAATTTGAAAACTTCCATCTTCTTCTGGTGGCAGTTCTCGAAGTAGTGACGCTCACGTCTATGCCCTGAGTCATTCCATCATCTCTGATCTTCCTGAGTCTGACTCTGAATCCGAGTATGGTGTCCATCTCCGTACCAACAGTGTCCTGAGTGAGTCCCGACTCAATGCAATGGATCGGCCTGTAGTAGTACAATTTTGTTATTGAACAACAAGAAGGGAAAAATTGACTTGATTGACTTGAGGGGGTCACTTTTGTGTGTAGAGTAGACTAGAGTAGACTAGATTTGTGTTTGCAAGCTTTGCATTAACTGAGTGACTGGTCAGGTCTGAGTCTTTGGGGAATATAAGTAAGCATGAAGCAATAAAAAAAAGCAGTGTGGACAGTGTGGAGTGGACCCGGTGACGGAATCTCGCTATCCCATCTTTAAAAGGGGAAGGAAAAAATAACCTTCAGGGAAAAATTATTGATCAGCCGTCAGTAGGCCACTACAACATTGTGGATCTCAATCATCATCATCACTAAAACATTAAGTGTAACAAACAATCACCCAGTCTCACACTGCCTGCTGCCACCACATGAATCATCTCTTCTTCTTCTCAAGTCTCAACTCAAGTTGACAGACACATGATTGATTATGATGACATATCATCAATTATTCACAAGTTGACAACACAACAAACAACAATGACTCAGCGTGCAATGCATGGCATCATTTACCTGTTCTTCCAGTGTGCTTACTGTGATCGATTGGTGGCACATTGCAGAATGCTGCATATCATCCATTGCTTTGCGGTAAATCAAATTATTAATAATCTCACATGTTGGACAGTCCCTCTAGGTTAGGAGGAAATTATAGATATATAGTCAGGGCCCAGGGTTGAAGGCAGAGGCAGGCACACATTTGTCTGTATTATCCATCGAATGTCTGGCTTGAGGGAAATGGCTTTAGGGCGAGTCGGGACTTCTTCACTGCACACAGTTGCAACTCCAATCTGGCAATAAAATGTGTGTGGATGGATTGGTCAACCAGACACACAAAAATAATAAAGTAAATAATGTTCCTTAGCTACATCTTTTTTTTTGGGACGTCAAAGAAAGAAATAAAGTAACTAGAAACTAAAGCCTAGTTGTCAGGGAAGTAGAGCTCGTCCTCAAACTCTGGTGGTTCACTCAGAAGTAGGTCACCTAACACACTACTTCCATGACCTGAGTCGCCGTCATCATCTTCGTGCTGTGGTACTTCAGGTATGGAGTAATCTGGTGGTATAAAAAGCTGATTCATTTTGATCATTATTTAACCTCTCCACGTTTTGGGGTAACAGACTGGTCCTTCTCCTGTCAGAATGGCACCAGCAGCACTGAAAACATGCTCAGCAGAGACACTTGCTACGGGGCAAGCCGGATAGATTATCGCCAGCCTGCTGAGCACTGGCCATTGGCGTCTTTTCCCATACCAATACAGCAATGGATTTTGATCAAAGTAGACCTCTGCTGGGTCATCCAGATAGGCCTGGACCATCCACTCAATGGTCATGGGTGCTTCGCTTTGCTCTGCCTCTTTTGACTTTGACTCAGCACTGGATTTCAGCCCTGCCAGTAGAAACCATTCCTTTGCCAATTTTGGGGCTGATGCTCCTGTTCTTGTTGCTGTTGATGTTGTTGTTCTTGCTGTTGTTGGTGGTTTTGGCTGCTGTGAGCCAACCGCACTGCCCTCAGGCTCTGAAGTTGAACTTGAAGGCTGCCCTGCAGTACTTGCTGTGCCCTGGAGGAGCGGACCTCTAATTCCCTGCCGTTCTTTTTCTAGATGACTGGCTTGCACACCTATCCAAGTTTTGTAGTTGGCAACATCCCTGTCTGAAAAGGGGAATGAAAGTGTCCAGTAATGGTTTGTACCGTGGATCAAGAAATGTGGCACAAATGTAGTGGTTGGATGGCACAATGCCAGGTTGCAAATCATCCTCTACCACATAATGCACCTTAGCGAGTGCACCACATAGATGGTCTCTTACAGATTTAGTTTTAGACCACCTTTTAATCTCACGCACATAAGGTCCTGAAGAAAGCCAGCCCAGCATAGAGAGACTGGCTGAAACATGTTGACCACACAGGATATCGGAGCCTAATTCACTCCAGAGATATCCACCTCTCCCCTTTTAATCACTGCCGGGGGCCCACACATTAAAATAGTCCTCTTGTTACTTAACGGGACCCCACGGACAGCTTTTTAAACCACACCCATTTCACCTTCACTGCACACTCACTGCACAGAACCAGCTCCGCTGCATCCAGGCGTCAAAGCACACCCAAGGTACACTCGGTACCTTGGGTGGGACCCGATGATGAAGCATGTCACCAACTAGGTTGGTGAGTGAGGGTCTTCTAAAAAACACATATGTGTTGCATTACATACACATATCAGGAGCTCCTATTTAGTAGCTTGTTCCCTTTGATACTTGCTGAGTGCTTTAACTGCCATTCTATTATCACGTTGAATGATCCTCAGCTGCTTCCGGACTTTAACAGAATGGCTGAAATGTGTGCAGATTCTTCTGCAGGTGGCCAGTAAGTTGCTGACTCAGGCTTCTTTTTTCAGAAAGTCTTGAACAATGATGTTAATGCAGTGCACCAAACACAGGACCCTGAAATAGCCACTAAAAATGTCAGCAGTGCCAACACCAGCAGATATCTTTTCTCTAACCCCCTCTAAAGAGATCCAGTGTGCAATGATGCACATGTAATCAGTTGCTTGGCAACTGGTCCACCTGTCTGTAGTCAGGTGGATTGTGTGAACAGCACTCTGCTGCAAAGCTTGTCCAAGCAATTCCAACACGTTTTGATGTAGTGCTGGAACAGCAACTCTGGTGAAATAGGACCGGCTGGGAACCTTCCATTTTGGGCAGATGGCTGCTACCAATTCAAGAAAACCCACCCCTTCCACAAAAGAAAAAGGGAGGAGGTCCAGCACTAAAACGTTTGCCAGCTTTGCATTGTACAAACGTGCCATTGGGTGGTTGAGTTTGACTGCCCTTCCGGCCTAAACATGCTGAGAATGGTAGCCTGGATTTTTTTCTTTTCTGGTGCCACTGATGCAGGTGACTTCTTGAGACCAGATATTGTTAGGCTCCTCAACTGCTGGGGACAGGGCTTCTTTGTGTACCAGAGAAAATCGTCATCATCTTCCTCTTCTAGATCCACCTCCATAACTCTAAGGCTTTCCGGAAATTTCCTTTTCCCTAGCCTTCTCTCATGTGCGTGGCGTGTCTCACTCTCAGACTGAGGCAGGATCCAAGTGGTGTCTAGATCATCAGAAGGGGGGCTTGGATCGAGAAATGGATGGACTAACTCTCATTTTCCTTGCTGGGGATCTGGAAGACAATGGATCTTCTGGAAGAGCGGCTTGCTCTTCTTCCTCAGCAGGAAGCTCGATCTCCTGAACTGCCCCTACTTCGGGAGGAACTACTTCTATTGGTGGAGGTTGCGGCTGTTGTTTCCCACTTATCTGAGTTTCCTGCATTGATTGGGTAGTACTTTGCGATAACAATAAGTCAATTTCAATGTCACTGCTCATCGGCGTTGCCGTGATTAGACTGGCTGCCTCTGCGACAGACTTGGGCCTAGGTTGGTGGGGTGGGGCCGCTGATGCGGGGGTGCTGCTCCCAGCTTGGCCCCCGGACACCGCTGCTGCAGGCACAATTTTTGGTTTCCCATAAAAGATACTGGGCGACATATCGGTGGTGGTAAGTGACAGTGCCTTCTTCTTCTCACTGGCAACTTTGACTTTCTTGGTGCTTGTACCTTTCTTTGGGGCCATCTTGAAGCTGTCAGCTAGCATGCAGTGGCACTTGTCTTAGATTCACAAGTTGAAGAGATGTCTGTGGTCACACGTCATGTGACGTTGTGCGCAGGGCGCAGGCCTTCTGTCTGGCAGTACAATGGGTGATGTTGTCTTCTCCGCTTGTGCACCTAAAAGCACAGAAGCAAATAGAACATCAGTGAAATGTGGCATTGTTGTAGTTCAATAATTATTACTGAGACAAAAACAAACATAATATTTATAAATCAGTGTGTGGTCACACTTGTTAGTGTTACCTCAGTTATTAAAAATGTTAACAATACAGTGTAACCATTTGTGAGACTTTGACAACAACAAGGGCTTCATGTTGTATTGTACAGTAGTACAGTACACTCAGGAAGGATAGGAAAGAAATACAACAACAAAAATACAAATGTAAAATTTGACACTGTGCATCACATGGGATGCGGCACTCAGGGAGCTGCAGCTGACAAATGACAATGGAATACTGTTGTGCATGTCAAATAGCAGACATGAGGTTAATATTAATGGTTCATAGATGTTAAAACATGTTACTTTGAAACTTGGAAAAAAAAAATCGAAAAAGAAATTGAAATCATTTTTTTTTTAAATTCAAAAAAGAAATTGAATTTTATTTTAAAAAACAATTCAAAAAATTGAAAATAATTCAACATTTGAAAATATAAAAAAAGAGAAAATTAAACAAATATTAAAACATTAAAATGAAAAAAAAAATTAAAATAAACAAAAACAAAACATAAAAAATGTAAATAAATAAATAATTATAAATAAGATAAAGATAAAAATTACCCTCAAGCATCTAATTATTAATTTATTAAGCCTTAGCTATTATCTCATTGACCAACCATCCATGCAAGCATATGGCAAAGGGGCACACTGGCTGCCTTCACAAAATGGCTGCCAGCCACATGGCCAGGCCACAACAAGAAGCAATAAGCCAAGAGGAACAAAGGGAAGGCATGCAGGCCTATGGCAAAAGCACACTGACTACCTCCACAAAATGGCTGCCAGCCACATGGTCACTCACAACAACAAGCAGAAGGCCCGGAAAACAATGAACACAAGCAGGCCTATGGACACAGTGTTTACAAAATGACCCCTGGCCACATGGGGAACCAAGGCAAATGCTGGCCTAATATTGCAAACACACTCACACACTGGCCAGACAAAGGAGGCATGCTAAACAACACATCTTTAATGCAACAATGCCAAAAACAAAAATCCACAGGGCTAAAAAGGTTTGCAAGTTATAACCACACACATCCAACAAAGGCATTTAATTAATTTAACGCACATGAAAAAAAAGTGAAATACCCCCCAAAAACATATTTTGTATTTTAATCCAAAGCCTTCCATGGCCAAAATGATGTTTAAATTCAACAGACACTACAGAAACAGTTGTCTCATGCACCCATGAGTAGCTCTGGGTCTATTGGCTGGAAAACCCATTGGCAGACTAGGCCACATAGTGAATCAATTCAAATCAATATTGCAAATTAATTTAAAAAAATGGAGAAAATGTAGTGAACTGTGCTACATTTTGGCTGAATAAAAAAAGAAAAAAATGCATGCAAAACAACAACCAGCAAGAAGACATGGCCACCGCAGAGAAGGCATGCAGGCCTATGGCAAAAGCACACTGGCTGCCTTCACAAAATGGCTGCCAGCCACATGGTCACTCACAACAACAAGCAGAAGACCTGGAAAACAATGAACACAAGCAGGCCTATGGACACAGTGTTTACAAAATGGCCGCTGGCCACATGGGGAACCAAGGCAAATGCTGGCCTACTATTGCAAACACACTCACACACTGCCTAGACAAAGGAGGCATGCTAAACAACACATCTTTAATGTAACAATGCCAAAAACGAAAATCCACAGGGCTAAAAAGGTTTGCAAGTTACAACCACACACATCCAACAAAGGCATTTAATTAATTTAACACACATGAAAAAAAAGTGAAATACCACAAAAAAACATATTCTGTATTTCAATCTAAAGCCATCCATGCCCTCAATGATGTTTTAATTAAACAAACACTACAGACACAGTTGTTTCATGCACCCATGAGTAGCTCTGGGCCTACTGGCAGAGAAAGGCCTATGTATTGGCAGACTACTGGGCTACATAGTGAATTAAATAAATATTGCAAATTGATTTCAAAACATGGAGAAAATGTAGTGAACTGTGCAACATGGCCACCCACCACAATAAATTTAAAAATATTTCCAGTTTTCCAACTTACTTGTGAAATCTCAAATTCAAAGTCCTCAAATCCAGTGATATATTATGCAGCAGACACAAAGAGTGATCCTTCCAGCTCCAAATCCAAATGAAAAGTGAGATGGACAAAGCACTGGGAGGAGCCTGTTGGACAGGAACAGGAAGTTGGAGGCTCTAGGGCACTTCCTTCCTATTGAAAAAAAAGTAAAAAAAGAAAAAGGACTCCTTGCACCAAAAAGTATAGCCAAATGTAAATTTGAGGAGTTTTTTACTCCAAATCATCATTTCAAGAAGGTTTTGATGCTGCTTGGGGAGAGCACCTTCTCCAGAATTCAGTCGCGGTAGATCCTGCGCGTTCAGGATTGCGTTCTTCACAAAAACCCTGCCGGAAGTCCGCTGATGCACTCAAATGACATGTTGGCGACTGACAAACTCTCGCAGGACCATGCGGCCACCTAGAAAATCTTGTGGCGCTCGTGACCAGCTTGGAAATCTCGTCGGCGATCGTGGGCACCCGGTAAGTCACTCCAGCGCAGGTGAAAATGCATTTTGGGCACGCGAACACTAAAATAACTCCGCTCCGTTGCGGAGTGCAGAGTTTTTTGGCAACTCCGCATTCTACGCGGAACGTGGAGTTGCCAAAACTCCACAAACTCCGCAAGTGGAGCGGAGTTTTACGCCCAGGGTTACAATCAACCAAGGCACAGTTCTAATCAGAGATACTTCATTTCTATACCCTACTACCCACAGCCTACTTTGTACATATATTACTCTGGGGAGATATCTTAACTGACAGGGCAGTGTGTTTACACATCATAGTCTCTATAGTTGTTAAACAAGCCAGACTTCTTAGCATAGAGGTAATTTCATCCCCACATCATACTTGTACATCTGTAATGCTGAGAAGAGCTGTAACCACAGCCTAATTTGCACACCCATCATCCAAGACACAGGTCACAGGAGAGGGGCCAGACTCTCCCCACAGAATACTACAAAGACTCATCATGCAAGAGATATGTGTCAGCAAATAGGGCACTTCCTCCCTACAGTCTACTAGGTATCCCTGTCAGGATTGGAAGAGGCATGAGCAGAGAGATACATTTTTTTAAACCCTACCACAGACACCTCTCCCCGTTTTAAAATATGCTAGTGGGCAGCTCACTCCATTTCCAGACAGCATTGCATTTCGCTGATGCAGTATTGAGAGGTGTCAGTACAGAGGCCATTGCTTGCACACACCATACTGCACATTCATGTTGTCTTGTAGAAAGGTGCTAGTGGAGAAGACATTTTTTCCCTACACACTAATGTACATGTATGTCATGATGGGGAAAGCTGTGACAGTCAGATCCATTTCCACACCCTAATATATATGGTTATTTTGCTGGTGAGAGGTCTCAGTGGAGAGGCCAGTACTCGTTATACTTATGGCATAGTGAGGTCTTATATGTGAGGTGAATAACTTCTCCACCATACTATGCATGCTACTGAGCCTGGGGAAAGGTGGGAGTGAAGCGGCAGTGTCTCTTTACACCCTACTCTACACATTGATTATCTTCATGCAAGGTCTCCCTGGAGAGGCCAGTCTCTCCCCACAGTCTATTATATACAGTTTTTAGGCTGTGGAGAGGTGTCAGAGATTTCCCAGTGTCTTCTTACCCCATCCTGTGCACTATTGATATATTGTGAAAAGGTCTCATTTGAGAGACTACTTTCTCCCCACACTCTACTAATGGGGGCTATAAAGCATAAGTACTGTAATAAAGGAAAGTGTGAATTCTTCCTTCAAATAAAAGTTTACAATCTTGCGAGAGACTCAGGGATCACAAAAAAAAGTAGTGATTGAAGTGTTTCAAATAATAATAAATGGACTTAAAGTAAATAAATGAGTAGAAATGTGTGCTATGTACCAATGTTAGTGTCATGCAAATAAAACATGAGGGTTTTTCATAAATCTTAGTGATTTATATTTCCTCGCAATTAGATAATGGATCATATTTCATTAAACTACACACACAATTACTATTCTGGTGTATATAAATTATATTTACTACATCAGGATATATTCAGTGCAAATACAAAGTCCATTATAAAAAGTACAATCTTACGAGAGGCTCCCAAGAGCAAACCAGAAAGCACTGCCCTCTCTGACTTACCGTGAGAAATTGCCTACGTGGCTCTCACGAGAGTCTCATGAGAGATTTTAAGAAGGGGTAAAAGGGAAACATAGTACACACAACATAGATCATGAAAGTACAGTGTAGCTCTGAAAAGAGCCATTTTTGTTAACAGTTTTCAACAACTATAAAACAAATTGTGTTTTCAAAGATTTTGAATACTTCATTGTATTTTAGGGTAGGACAAAAACATACAACTTGAGGTGTTAATCAAAAACAAACATCATCTCCTTAAAAACAAAAAGAAGCATATTTTGGAAAAAAATGTTTTAAAAAAACTACTGCTTGTCCCAGGTGAAAAAATTATCTGCTTACACAAGCAAAATAGTGCTTTATTCAAGAAAGCAGGGTTATTCTCTGCTTGTGCACTTAGAACCAGTGCAGGCAATGTATCTTCCGGAGCAAATGACGCGGAAGCCCCTGTAGAGTTGTCTAGCTCTGCAGCACGAGCCAACTCTGCCCCTGCAAGCCTTTGGGGATGCATAGTGGAGTCTCTCCACATGCCTTTGGTACTCATGCTATATTTTTTTTTTCATCTCCCCCGGATGAACTCCTTTTTACAAACTTTATAGATGACATACTTTGCAGAAACTTTCTTGGTTCCCGGACTTATAATCAAAGAATAGCCACATCAATGATTTCTTAGGAGACTGAGAAGGCTGAGCTGGTGCAGGTGCCCTTGGCTGTTCATCGGATTCTGATGAAGACATCTTTGTGATGAAAGGCAAACAGGAAAGGGGAGCAAGCCAGATATGTCTACCCTCATCAAAATACAATAGTGAAATAAATCAAAAAGTATGGAATCTTCTTCTTAATAAAGACATCCATATGACCCAATCACAATCCTTCCTTAGGGTATGATTCCTCTCTCGAGCCTCTCGCAAGAAGCTCGCGGGTGTCTTGCGAGACCGTAAAAAAAGTTATTGCTTTATATGTTCAATAGAACAATACATATTTAAATTTTCTAACTTAATCAATATGTCATATGTTCTACTTTTTTCAAAATTACTGGAAAACACTGTGTAGAACTTAATTCTAAATGTACACTCTAGCGGGTGCTTTGCGAGAGCAGAACAATAAGTACAGCCCCCTCAAAGTCCATGCAAGGGATTGTGCATCCAGCTCCCGCGAGCATCTCAAGAGAACCCTCACTTTAAAAGAAAAATATCCAACCATATTTTATTCACTATTCTATTCTAGATTAGCATTAAATATTGACTAAAAACATGATTAAGAACTGTATACAATAGATTACAGTGACATTTACAACTCTATGATCTCGCGAGTGTCCAGCAAGCATCTCGCGAGGGTCTTGCAAGAGTCATGGCACCTGCAAAATACATTGCTGGTACCATGTCTTCATATGAGAGTTACAAGAACTGAGAAAATACACAATCTCTAATGAGATATTGAATATGTATCTCTTTAATGCTCACATATATTTTAGAAATATTTTGAAAACTGTGAACAATATCCTGTCATGTTACAATGAAAAAAAAACCTTCTTTTTCAAAATAATGTCTGCTCACAATATATATCATAAAGTAATTCTACCTTTCATACAATCACAAAATAAATTAATTTACTTTAAAAAAAAGCCCTAGAAATTCACTGAAGAAACCAAAGGTTAAAGTAACATTATAGTTAGGTATAATAAAAGTATCTGTTGTCTTTATTTAAAAAAAATGTAGAAATTTACTGAAAAAAACCAAAGGTTAAAGTAACGTTACAGTTAGGTGAATTTCTCAGTGACAACATTAACACTTTGAACTAAAAAAATAAAAGACAGAAATTCAGCAGGTATAGTTAGCAGCACTAACTATAACTTACGGCCCCGCCATGTACAGCTTTTGACCTCACATATGACATCAATCATGACATGTTCTATGACATCACTGATGACATCATCCAAGCTTCATTTTCCCCAAAACAGCTGTATGTCGATTCCAAAACAAATGCCCTACTGCAGACAGTTTTTATCTGTATCAAACCATTGACACACCCCGAACCTACATTAAGAAATGAAGTTGATATCAGTAGAAGATCTGAGTAATGTAAATAGTGTTTACCCTATGGAGAGAGTTCATTCTATACCACAGTGTTGGTAAACACTGAAACTTTGGTAAGAAATACATCACAGACTGTTGAAAGGAATCTACTAAGAACAGTGTACATTCTATGCACAATGTTGTCAAAAAAGACAATATTCAGTAAAAATAATCAAGATCTGAAGGTGCTAAAGATCATGCTGCCTCCATCCTTCATACTGTGAAGAAAACTTTACAGATAGCCCTTCATCTGAAGCAAAACAAGCATGCATACATAGGTTAGTACCTGGTGCACACACGCTTCCATGTTAAGTATAAATTATCATGCTGACACATTTCTCTCTAATAACTCATGGCTGCTTACAAAAGGTAGTATCTACTACGTGCAATATTTCTCCTGTTCGAAACGTTTTCTGCAGAACTAAAAAGTTATGTGGAACATAATGAATACAAGTCAACTATCACTTGCACACAGAGTTACTCTTGAATGCAAACATTTATAATGTGTTCAATACATCTACACAGCTATGGTACATTAGGAGAACACATGTTTTGTAAAAACTTATACTGATTAGCTGGACACAGCCTGTACAAAATTAGGTAGAAAAGTAATATGGTAGTTACCTGCCACTATGTAAACTATGAAACAAACTTGCACACTCATTGGATGATGTCATCAGTGATGTCATCAATGTTGTCATTTGAGATGTCATCAGGGATGTCATCAATGATGTCATAGAACATGGCATGAGTGATGTCATATGTGATGTCATGCGCAGTGCATCGCAGGGGCACAAGGTATTGTTAGTGCTGCTAACTATAACTGCTAAATTTCTGTGTTCTTTTAGTTCAAAACGTTAATGTTTTCACTGGAAAAGTCACCTAACTATAAAGTTATGTTACGTTGGGTTTTTAAGTCTAATCTTACCTATATGCACCTACATTCATGATAGTTTGGTTCTTGATATTTAGCCCTCAATAATTGGATACTATGATATTTTTTCCTCAGTATTTTGACGTACAATCAACTTGGTGGAACCCTGTCCACATAACTTTATATACTCAGCCAGTGGGGCTTGGTTTATCTGCTGCCGATCATAAGCACTTCTCCAGTAAACTAATATATACCCTCTGGTACGTGCTGGTGTGTTATACCAGTGCTCCCACCAGCACTGGGAAGATGCTC
This sequence comes from Calotriton arnoldi, assembly GCA_963921515.1. Taxonomy (NCBI): domain Eukaryota; kingdom Metazoa; phylum Chordata; class Amphibia; order Caudata; family Salamandridae; genus Calotriton; species Calotriton arnoldi. The sequence continues at coordinate 2,467,189 of CAWUFW010000723.1, forward strand.
TGCCCCACCACATGAGTGTGGTATCAGATTGGTGAGTGATGAAAACTATCCTTGGGCAGCAAACCAAGGAAGGATGTGTAATAACGTTATTACTCACTAAAATTAAAGCCATCTACCTGCTCACTGAAAGGTGGAGTAAAACGGGCATATTAAAAAAAATGTAAAAAAAGACAGATAGATAGATAGATAGATAGATAGATAGATAGATCAGAGTAAAGGTCTCACAGCGTTCTTTGTTCAGTTATTATATTTCATTATTAGTATGTCCGTCACGATAACATTTCTCAGATCATTGCCTTTCACGGCAGGACCTCTCTGCTCTAATATTGATTCTTAGCATTAAAATATGCATCACAGAGGCAGGGAAATTGATATGTTTTTAGCTGTTTGATCAAAAGAAACCTGAGTCTAAACTGTGACATATGCTTCATGGCTCAACAGAGAGAGCGATAATCCGGATGTAATTGCACTGTTTGCTCCCCAGACAAAGATGTTAATAATTGTGCAATTGCCACAGTGTGTTTGATGAATTGCATGAATTGCTCCGTCAGATCCTCACAAACTTCTCAGATAAGACTGTATTTTCCTAACCTTAATCAAAGCCTCATCTCAGCAAAATGAACCTATTACTGTCTTTTAAAATACTGAACGCCCATCAGCATCATTTTGTAATTCCCCCACTCAAGCGAATTTGCTCCAGGTTCTTCACACATCTAACAGCAAAGACTTTGAAATGTAAAAGCAAAACATTTGCAAAGTAATAAACCATTACTTTATATGCTAACGTGTATATTGCTTCAGTCTATTTATTTATTTGCTATTTTTGTAAACTACTGTAAGCCATCAAGAGCTCTCTGGCCCAGATACATCGGGTCATCGGTTCAACAGACAAATGTAGTTAACTAGAATCAGTAACCACGTATGCTAATAAAGCAATGTAGCATTAAGCAGCCATTTTGACTGTCAGCTATACCATTCGTGTTTTCTTTTACTACAAAGCCATTGCTGTACAATTATATTCATAGAAAAACGTTCTTATGGCCTAAAATGAAACGTGCTAGCTCAACACAAGAGAGTGGTATGGTATTTATGTATAAAGCAGTGATCTCGAGCGTCTGAAAGACTGCAAAGCTATATTGAGTCAAATATAAATAATTTATGACTACATTCAATGCTGTATAATTACACCAATGGCATTAAATGTCCTCAACCTGATTGATTGTCTGTGAAATGGCATCTACGCCCTGCATCTATGAAAGTTTCTCATGAATAACTCACAATCTGTACTCTCCGTATATTGCATATGGTTTGCAAGCCATTACCACTTCTATTTATTTGTTTTTTGTCTTTTTTAGGTCGAGCATTCGAGACCTCTTGTATATACTTTAGTATATACTTTTATGTGTATGTACTTTGTGGGCTCTGGAGATCAGCCCTAGGACTTGTCTGCTTCCGCTTAGGGACTTTTTTTTCTGTTCAACTGCCTCTATTTAACTGTCTTGCTAGAAAACGACCAGTAGAGGTCATTAAAATACCAGAATTGCTTTCTGCTTAGGGACTTTCTTTTTTTAATTTTTCTGGCAACTGCCTCTATTTAACTTTCTTGATAGAAAACGACCAGCAGAGTTCAGTAAAATACCAGAATCACTTTAGCATTCTCTAGATTCCAGTCCATATAAATTGTCTTCCACGAGCACCCGAGGACAATAATATTTTTTTTCAAATCTTGTATTTTCAGTGACATGGCCACCGAAGGCCCTGATTTTATATTAAAAACAGAGCTTTGGACTATACCATTTCCCGCTGAAAGGCATTATTTCTCTAAATGTGTTCCCATACCTGGTTTATCTTACAGCCATCTCCGTTTAATTAAGTCAACCTCCATCGTGCATTTGGAATACTTTTCTGTTAAATGTAGCTTTTTGTGGTTCAGATGACGTAGTTTAGTTTGTGATATTAACACTGTATATCTTTTATATTACTACAATTCCAAAATGATATATAATGTGCTTAAGTTCAGGGTATTTTTAATATGTAGGGGTGGTAGGTCTTTGTGTCAAAAGTTGTACACATTTTTTTATGAATTACTCGAGTTGTAGCTTAGCGAGATACTTGAGAATTGCTGAAACTAGTATCTTATTAAGTTTAGATAGAACCGAAGTAATATATGTCTCAGACCTGTATTTTGCTTTCAGCCCTGGCACTTTATATTTTACAAATTAAGCATTGTAGGCTTTTATTTGGGACTTATATATCTGCAGAGTATTGAAGCGTGCAACTTGTAGCTTGTTTGATTTTACATAAGCAGGTCTGGTTTGGGGGTTTTCTCTTCAGCTGAATTTACACTTATTGTGTTTGTGTCGCTATAAAGTTGATTAATTTTTTATTTAATTGCAAATAGTTTGGAGATAATTCATTCAAGAGAAGGAGTATTTAGAGTATAGTTTTTATCGCGTTTTTGACATGTTTTTGGGCATTTTTAAAAGTTTGCTTTTAGCCCCGGCACTTCATGTTTTACAAATTAAGTACTGGGTGTTGGCCTTTATTTGGGACTTTTGTGGCTGCAGAGTGCTGGAAAGTTAAACGTGGTAGTTGCTGCTTGTTTGATTTTTGATAGGCAAGTTTGTTTATTTAACAGCAAATAGTTTGCAGACAATTTATTTAACACTTTGACCGCGGCGCGAATTCCGCCGCGGTGCTGGTGATTTATTGAGTGGGCGGGGTTCGGACGGCCCCCGGCCGTCCTCCACACACGCCCACTGTGACGGCCGTCATGCGCACCGAAGGGGTTAAGGGAAGGAGTATTTAGAGTGTAGTTTCTCATCGCGTTTTTTGACGTGCTTTTGGGCATTTTTTAAGTTTTGCTTTTAGCCCCAGCACTTCATGTTTTACAAATTAAGCACTGGATGCAGGCCTTTATTTGGGACTTATGTGGCTGCAGAGTAGAACGTGGCAGTTGCTGCTTTGCTTTTAGCCCCAGCACTTTATGTTTTACAAATTAAGCACTGGGTGTAGGCCTTTATTTGGGACCTATGTGGCTGCAGAGTGCTGGAGAGTAAAACGTGGTATTTGCTGCTTGTTTGGTTATTTAATTGCAAATAGTTTGAAGAAAATTCATTCAAGGGAATAAGGATTTTAGAGTAACCCTGGGCGTAGTTCGCGTAGTCGCGCTACGCGAAGCTGTTACAGCGATTCGTGAGCTACGCGTAGCTAAGCGAGCGTGCGTAGCTGCTTGCCGCGCCCGTTTGCGATGCATTTTTCTTCTTCGGGAACGCGTTGGGCGTGTTTGGGATGCTGTTTTCGTGCTCGGGGGATAGTATCTCGTGAACTTGCCCAAACGGTCGCCTATGGGCGCGGCCATCTTGTTTTTCACTTGTCCCGCCCGTTCGCGATGCCTTATTTCCTGTTCCGGGTCGCGTATAGCGTGCTCGCGATGCGCATTTCATGTTCGGGAACGCGTCGTACGTGTTCGCGACGCTTTTTGCGTGCTCGGGGGGAAATATCGCGCAAACTTACCCACGCGGTCGCGATGGGCGCGGCCATCTTGTTTTTCACTCTATGCTATGGTTCTGGGCCTGCTTTTCTATCCTCCCTCAATCTTTGCAATCCTTAGTTTTTTACACTGTTTTTCAATTTTTTTTTATTTATTATCTATCTCTCTCTGTCCCTCAGTCTATATTTTGCATTTATTTCTACTTTTACTGTGTTTTTTTTACTTTTCTACTGTTTTATATTACTTCCTTCTTTAAGCTCCTACTTCTTCCCCTAACTTTATTTTTTCCTTCTAACTTTTCTTTTCCGCCTCTCACACACCCCAGAACCATGGCGAAGGGTAGTAGCACTACCGGCTCCAAGGGCAAGGCGCGTGCGCCCAAGAGCCGCCTGCCTTGCGGCAGACTGCGCCCTGCAGGGGTGCAAGCCCGGCAGCTTTTTTGCGAGGCGGAGGTGGCCGCCCTTGTTTTTTTGTGCAGCGCCACCTCCCCTTGACCTTGGCAGCAGGCGGCAGGCCAGGCTCCGGGTACCCTACCCAGGAGCGTCACCGCCGGTGGGCGAAGGTGCGCCGGGCAGTGTTTCGCTGCTCAGGGGTCCGGCGCACCCATAACCAGCTGGCCCACCGGTGGTCAGACATCCTGGACCGGGAGCAGGACCTGTTGGACCTGCTAGGTGTCGAGGTCGTGGGGCTTGGTGAGTAGCTAATATATAGTAGTATAAGTATTGTGTATAATTTTTTTACGAATAACAAGAATACTGCTGCTTACATTGCAGGTAAATTACGTTTCAAAATCTTCTGTGATTGTAGGACACAGGTGCTCGGCGCTACTCTTACTTGTTTGCAACTTTGCGCTCGCTTGGGCTGATTATTATTATGTAAGAGTTTACTTTAGAGAACTTAAGTTAGGTAATGCTATTGCTAGAGAGACTCTAGTCCTTCCTTAGTCCTCCTGTCAAATAGTGGTGGATGGATTGATAGTGATACTAGGTTTAGTTAGTATTAGTTGATAATTTTTAGCGGTCTGCGTGACGCATCCTCTGTCACTGAGTGCTGCTTCTTACCCCAGTCCTTAGTAGAACCTTTTGTAGTTTGTTTAGTGAGTGGTAGGCTTAGCAGTGTCAGTCAGTAGCAGAACATCAGACACGCAACCAACCAACAATTTGGTGTATGCACAAATTTATGCATGTGTCCTCCATCTCATCTATGCATTTTTGAGGGCTAAAAAAAATGGAAATGCAGACTTAGTGAACAATTGGCCCGTCTGGAATAGGTGGGCTAGGTCAGGTGGTACTTAGGCTTAGTTAGTATTCTGGATTCGAATCAATCAGAATGGAACACTGGATTAGTGTTCATAATTAAGTAGACGGTCCGTGAATCCCGCAAGCCAGTAGTCGATCTGATTAGATAGGTCAATTTTATTGCAATTATTGTTTCCTAAAATGTTTTTTGAGCGTTTTTTAAAATAATTTATTTGTTTCACAGCAATCATTAATGTTTGTCTCTTTCTTTATTATATCTTACATGATCACTGATCAGCAGCACCCAGGGGCAAGAAGACGGGGTCCGAGTCGGCGGGACAACCCGAGGACCGCTCCTCTACCGAGGGCCCTGCTGCTGGCCCCAGTAAGTCCTCCAGTGGTTAATATTAACATTTATATTTCCCTAACTTTTACTGCACCTTATTTTTTCCGAACTATTAATTCTGGTTCCACTTCCTAATTCTATTTTTTACAAAAGCTTCTTTGATCTTGACTTCTGTTTATCCCTGCCTCTAAGTTCTAACTGCCTCTGCTACTATGACTTTCTGTACTACTACTATTATTAGTCTGTCTGTAGCTAAGCTTGCCCAGTTTGCCACTCTTTATTTTACGGTTTTGAAGAAAAATCAGATTGACCAATAGCTCTAGCCACTGAGTCCAGGCAATTGGGTTGTCCTCTTCTAGTCTTCTTAATCTTGAGGCTTTGACAATTACCACCAACAAAATACCCAACCAGATATTTGACTATTTTTGATAGGATATAGTAGTACATACTACTACTGTTGTGGGGATTCTGCACAGCCACATACAGAACTATGCACAAGAAAATAGGATGTTGGTGATGGGAGGTTGGACCTTCCTCACACCTCAGTCACAAGTGAACCCACAATCCCCTGACCGACTAGCTATAGTATCTCATTAGGTCCCTGAACCCCCACCCGAAGATACCCAATGATTACACAACCCAGAACATAACACCCTTTCGCTCACTCACTCGTGTAAGTCCACCACCACACCAAATACCACAGAGTCTATGTGTAAGTTCAAAAGGTTTATTTTCAACTAACAAGCTCTGTACGTTGTTCTATAAAATTCAGTGTACTACAGCCAGCTCCAACAGCAAAATGCATAAGATTAAAACAATAAACATTGTTACAAGTGCATGATAGAAGACAAAAGATCTGTGCGAATTCTGGGAGACCCCTCACCGTAGAACGTAGAAGTACTGGTTACATGCATCATTCATAAGCTCTGCAAATCTCTGGTTCGTAGAAGGGAATCTTCTGCCTGTTATGAGAAAAATGGTGCGCGTTAGATAGTATAATGCAAGCATTTCTCAGTCATGCCAAAAAGTGTAACATGTTACTTATGGCTAAGCAATACGGACTAACCGAACTCCATAACAAAGTGGCTTGTTTTTCGACCTCTTGTACGCAACGCTCAGACAGTAGCTGTATGAGCTCATGTGGGCTCAAAAGGCGTCTTACTGCACAACAAGCTGCGAGGTAACATGCGCAAAAGACATGAAGCGAAAATGGTTGCATGGCTCAGGCTAACTTTGCAAAGAGTAGAGTAGACTATAATAATGACCCTAGGGACCATAACACTACTAGTGTCTACTGACTCTACTCTAGTACCCGATTTGGACTAGTGATGTATGTTGTATATGTATGTATTAACTTTTTTTCAATCTTGCTAGTGGAAACGAATAAATAGGGGAGGTGTACAGGCATCTAAAAATGTGTAATGTTTTTCTAGGCGTACTACCGACCACCAGTGCCGGCGGGGCCAGCGGCGATGGCGATGCGGCCATTCCGGAGGGGGCAGGAGATGCGGCACCTGCAGGAGATACAGGGGGTGAGCCAGCAGCAGTGGCGGGCGGTGGTAAGTTATATTCATTACTTATTGACATTACACTAGTTGGAAGGGTGTTCACTTCACTCACTGTACTGTTGAGACTTATTAAGTATGAAGTTGTAGTGAACATTATACAACGGTTGAAGAAGACACCCTTTACTTAGCATTAGCAATGCATTAGCAATAGCATTAGCAGCGTGAGTTGAGTAACCAATGGCCTCTTCTATCTGACTCCAACTCAGCTGTGAAAGTTTTATGGAGAAGACTAAAAGTCAGATCAGATGACCTTGATGGATGTGTTGAACAAAAAGGGAAAGAAGGGTGGAAGGAGGAAGGACGGGCGAGATGTAATATGACTGGCAGAGAAGGATACGTTGGAAGCATGCATAGGTGGCTGATAGGAATCAGATGCATGTGTTGTTGAAGGATGGGTGGAAGGTGAAAGAAGATGCCTGCCTGGGTGGGCGACACAGTATGGGTGGATACTGGGGATAGCAAGAATCATCAGCGGTGTTTGGGTGAAACTCAAAGCCAAGGCAAGCAAGGAAGGAGTGGACGCATGGGTGGTTGTTGGTGAAACAAATTAAGGTTTGTGGAGAGATTAAGAAGAATGATAGACATTTACTTAGAATGGATGGATGCCTGTATGTATTCATCATAACACACAAGATGATGGACGGAATGCTGCACATTGGCAAACATTCACCCCCAGTCACAGATCTGGGTTTAATCCATCGTTATTTTGCTTCACCACGCCACCCCAGTTCAGACATAGCCATATGCAAATCAGTCTTGACCCTGTGCCTCATGGGAACAGTCCAGACCGAACTGCCAAGCCATGTCTTCCCTGGACCGGAATCAAGCATCCTAGGACCGGTTTCAGGCTATCAGCCTTCATCAGCCAGGATAGCTTGACTCCAGTGGCGTAGTGAGCACGGGACCAACGTCTGGGCATACCTTTCCCACTTAGGGCAAAATGCAAAACACACAAGATGATGGATGGAATGCTGCACATTGGCAAACATTCACCCCCAGTCACAGATCTGGGTTTAATCCATCGTTATTTTGCTTCACCACCCCACCCCAGTTCAGACATAGCCATATGCAAATCAGTCTTGACCCTGTGCCTCATGGAAACAGTCCAGACCGAACTGCCAAGCCATGTCTTCCCTGGACCGGAATCAAGCATCCTAGGACCGGTTTCAGGCTATCAGCCTTCATCAGCCAGGATAGCTTGACTCCAGTGGGCGTAGTGAGCACGGGACCCACGTCTGGGCATACCCTTCCCACTTAGGGCGAAATGCAAAACACACAAGATGATGGACGGAATGCTGCACATTGGCAAACATTCACCCCCAGTCACAGATCTGGGTTTAATCCATCGTTATTTTGCTTCACCACGCCACCCCAGTTCAGACATAGCCATATGCAAATCAGTCTTGACCCTGTGCCTCATGGGAACAGTCCAGACCGAACTGCCAAGCCATGTCTTCCCATTGGGCACAGGGTCAAGACTGATTTGCATATGGCTGGGTTCAAACTGGAATGGCATGGTGAGCAAAAAAACGATGGATTTAGGCCCAGATCTCTGTACTGGGGTGAATGTATGACATTGTTCTGCATTCTGTCCATCAATTGTTGTTTTGCATTTGTCACCCCGAGTGGGACGGGTATGCCCAGACGTGGGTCCCGTGCTCTCCATGCCACTGGAGTCAAGCTATCCTGGCTGAAGAGGGGTGAAACCCTGAAACCGGTCCTAGGATGCTTGTTTCCAGTCCAGGGAGGACCTGGCCTGGCAGTTCGGGCTGGACTGTTCCCATTGGGCACAGGGTCAAGACTGATTTGCATATGGCTGGGTTCAAACTGGAATGGCATGGTGAGCAAAAAACGATGGATTTAGGCCCAGATCTCTGTACTGGGGTGAATGTATGACATTGTTCTGCATTCTGTCCATCAATTGTTGTTTTGCATTTGTCACCCCGAGTGGGACGGGTTTGCCCAGACGTGGGTCCCGTGCTCTCCATGCCACTGGAGTCAAGCTATCCTGGCTGAAGAGGGGTGAAACCCGAAACCGGTCCTAGGATGCTTGTTTCCAGTCCAGGGAGGACCTGGCCTGGCAGTTCGGGCTGGACTGTTCCCATTGGGCACAGGGTCAAGACTGATTTGCATATGGCTGGGTTCAAACTGGAATGGCATTGTGAGCAAAAAAACGATGGATATAGGCCCAGATCTCTGTACTGGGGTGAATGTATGACATTGTTCTGCATTCTGTCCATCAATTGTTGTTTTGCATTTGTCACCCCGAGTGGGACGGGTATGCCCAGACGTGGGTCCCGTGCTCTCCATGCCACTGGAGTCAAGCTATCCTGGCTGAAGAGGGGTGAAACCCCGAAACCGGTCCTAGGATGCTTGTTTCCAGTCCAGGGAGGACCTGGCCTGGCAGTTCGGGCTGGACTGTTCCCATTGGGCACAGGGTCAAGACTGATTTGCATATGGCTGGGTTCAAACTGGAATGGCATGGTGAGCAAAAAAACGATGGATTTAGGCCCAGATCTCTGTACTGGGGTGAATGTATGACATTGTTCTGCATTCTGTCCATCAATTGTTGTTTTGCATTTGTCACCCCGAGTGGGACGGGTATGCCCAGACGTGGGTCCCGTGCTCTCCATGCCACTGGAGTCAAGCTATCCTGGCTGAAGAGGGGTGAAACCCCGAAACCGGTCCTAGGATGCTTGTTTCCAGTCCAGGGAGGACCTGGCCTGGCAGTTCGGGCTGGACTGTTCCCATTGGGCACAGGGTCAAGACTGATTTGCATATGGCTGGGTTCAAACTGGAATGGCATGGTGAGCAAAAAAACGATGGATTTAGGCCCAGATCTCTGTTCTGGGGTGAATGTATGACATTGGTCTGCATTCTGTCCATCAATTGTTGTTTTGCATTTGTCACCCCGAGTGGGACGGGTATGCCCAGACGTGGGTCCCGTGCTCTCCATGCCACTGGAGTCAAGCTATCCTGGCTGAAGAGGGGTGAAACCCCGAAACCGGTCCTAGGATGCTTGTTTCCAGTCCAGGGAGGACCTGGCCTGGCAGTTCGGGCTGGACTGTTCCCATTGGGCACAGGGTCAAGACTGATTTGCATATGGCTGGGTTCAAACTGGAATGGCATGGTGAGCAAAAAAACGATGGATTTAGGCCCAGATCTCTGTACTGGGGTGAATGTATGACATTGTTCTGCATTCTGTCCATCAATTGTTGTTTTGTATTCATCATAGACAGCATAGGTGGTCACTGGATGCAGAGTCTTAGTTTGAAGAGAATGTAAAAGAAACCGCGCCAGAGTAGCAAAGCCGAGGGGAATACAAGTTGATTTTCAGAATACAGTTGACTCACAGTAGTTTGCAACCACATCATATATATATATTGTGTATAGTTAGTTATCAAGCGCCTTCCTCCGACTCCAAGGACCACTCCCTACCTATGTTAATTTATTTTCGAATGTGTCAGCGAGCCTGCAAAGGGTGGCCTATCTGTTGGTTACACAATCAATCAAAACAAAGTACCTTATGCAGTAGCGGTCGGTGGTGGGAGTGCTGCCGGGCCGTGATGTGGGGAGGGGGAGGGGCAGGGTGGGGGATAGTAAACTATGGATTACGGCCAAATACAGGTAAGTAAACATAAAAATAAATAAAGCAAATTTCATTGTGCGCACTGCCCCGCCAAATGCGATGCAGTGCTCGCAACGAAATTAGTTTTATTTATTTATATGTTTACTTACCTGTAATTGGCCGTAATCCATAGTTTACTACCCCCACCTTGCCTCTCCCCCTCCCCTCCCCACGTCACCGCCCGGCAGCACTCCCACCACCGACCGCTACTGACCTTATGTCGTCGTCCCATATATAAGCAATGATCATTGGATCAGATATATAATCTGCCTTTTTGTAGTAGCCAGGGCAGGGTGAAAGTGAAATTGAGCAATTGCCCTTCATGTAACAGAGAGAGTATGGCCAGTGCCACCCGTAATAGAAAAATACGAGCTTCCCCACCTGCAGACAGTAGTAAATAAAACTAACGTGAGTCTGCGTCATGACTCGTATGTTTGTCTTGGGTGCAAGCTTAGCTGACTGATCTGGCATGCCGGCTACAACCAGGTTATGTAATTAATTTCGCTAAACTAGAGATAAGAAGAAGACTGGTATACTGTGTATTGGAGTCCATAGTGCTAGTATAATGCCTGAAACTCCCACAAATGTTAGAGGCCGAGGAAGTGGGAGGATAGATTATTACCACAAATGTTATGTACTGTGCTTGCTAGTGCTACTGTGCCACTATGTGTTGAATTAATTTTGTGTTACTGTTTTGCTAAGAGTATTGGTTACAACAATATTCTTTTTCTTTCTTGATATAGATCCTCCTTCCCAAGAAAAACCATCACGGAAGGAGTTGGCAGCTAGGGCCCGGCGCCGGAAACTGGAGGCCATCTGCAAAGAGTACCGGCGGCTGGTGGCTCAGGCGGAGGAGGAGGCGGCAGCAGCTGCAGCCTCCTCCAATGCCCTGGGCCCCAGCCAGGCCCCACCTCCAGTGGTACGGCGCTGCGGTCAGGCAGCCGCCCGCCGCCGCAATTCCTTAACAGCCAGCACTGCTGCCCCCCACCCTGGATGCCACTGCAGGGCATTTCGCCACCAGATGCTCCTCCGGATTTCACACCTAGAGGAGCAACTAGAGGAGCGGGTCAAGATCCTCGTGGATAAAAACCTGAAAGCCCGGCGAATCTAAGAACTATAGGACCCCGTTGGATTGCCCCTTTCTTATTCCTTTTGTTGGTGGGTGGAAATTGGGCGTTGGGGTTTATGGACATTGTTTGGACTTTTTCATTTTGGACATTGGTTGGGGTTAGGGAGAGGGGTGGGTCAGGTGTGGGATAGTTTATTTTTGTTAGGGTAATAAATTATATTTATACTTAAACATATGATGTTAATGTTTTGTGGGGGGGGTTACTGTTTTACGAATTTACGTCACATGGTTTCCTTGCTGCTGCAGGGCCGCAGCCAGTGTTTGATTTAAATAATCTGCCGATTATGTAACACACAAACAGATAGATGCGCAGCGGTACCCCTCACTGAGTTATTTGTCCTACTTGTACTGTCAGTCTCTCCTCCTAGTCCATTATACCTCCCACCAAACTTATCTTACCTGTGACTGATGATGATTAAGTTCGGCACAGCGATGGCTGCATGGTTGCCCAAGAGAATGGAGAAGATGCCATGGTTGTGGTGGTAGTAGTAGACACTGGCAGTAGCATTTGCAAAAAAAATAAAAAAGAGACAGTCACTTGCCTGAGAGAGACTATGTGAGGAGTAGTAGAACGAAGTAAAGTACAGTACAGAAGAAGACTGCCAAACAAACAATATTGCAACTGCTAAAGTAAAATAAAACATAATGGTGGCGGGGACAGCCTAGTACAAGAAGTTACAAACTGTAGTTGTGTCGAGTGAGTCACTTAACACAATCGTAATTCGTAACCTTTACTGTTGTGTGGTAGGATGTTGATGATGAATCCAATCAATGCCGGCAATTAATTATGATGTATTAGGTTCCTGTGGAAAAAAAATTGGCTTGCACATAGACTGAGCATGGGTGGGCAAGCAGAAGAAGATCCTCGCCCTGCCTTGAAATTGAATTAGTGTTGCTTTCACCACATCTGCCCCAGCAAGCGTGTGATCAGTTGGTGTCAATTTAATGTAGTCACATCACACCTCAATATAAATCACAGCCCGGGGGAAGAGGGTTAGGGTTTGATGAATGGATGGGAAGGGGGTTTGGGGAAAGGTTTGACAAAGAAAAACAGTACGCATGGACACAACAAAAGCAAAGCACAATCTTGGCAGACGACCATGATCTTATCTAATAAATCTGTAAAGGGAGAAAAAGGAAATGCATGCATGATGATGAAGATAACTTGATGGTTAATGAGTAGTACTTATTAACTACTACTAGACAATTAGACAGTACAGGGCAGCAGTATATTCTATGCAATTTGCCTTGCCTGTATGCCCTCAGAGAGACCCAAATTACATGTTGTACCGGGCTTACTTTTAAAGATAGCAAAGAAATTAAAAAATAGCTGTAGGGATCAATTAGCAAACAAACAACAACACAACACACAGTCGTAATGATTGAAGAGAAAAAAGGAATCAAATTAATTAAAAGACGAATGATGAATGATACTAAAGATACTGTATTATCCTGGTCAAATTGTGGAGTTGAATCTCGTCATTCCTCTTGGTCCTATCTTCCATGGACGCTCCGCACATCAATCTTGGGTGCCACACTGCCTGCCTGATGCGGATTGGTAAGGTAAGTGTGAGTTGTTTCTCCCAGTATAGCACAGGGTAAAGGCCGGCCTGTAAGAGTAAGATGGAAAAACAAAAGGGGTATTGAAAAATCAATGAATAAAAAAAAATGCATCAATTACGGTGGAGTCCAAGAAGAGAAGAGAGAACACTTTCAGACTGAGGCAGCTTGGAAACATCGTGTCTATTCTGTTTACAGCATTAAGCTACAACAACAACAGGACAGAACAGGCCCACGGCACCAGGCCGTGACCCAACCTCCATTTACCTTAAATTTTGACAGAGCCAGACAAAAGGCATATACAGAAACCTAGCATTTTCAAAATTAAGTGACTAAATCAATGCGCCGCTGTCAGTCATATGACTACACTCGACTCCACCACTACATGGACATGTAGGTCTGCTGTGTTTACTTTCTTGTTGAATTGTTGTGTTTACCTTTTATGCCACTTCATGAAACGCAGTTATTCCATCAATCATTTCCGATCCAACTGACTGACTGCGTGCAAAGGTAGTATGGTCAATCATCAAGGTGTGGTACGTGTTGTCCAACTCCAACTCAGTCTGTAGTGACTAGTCTCCGATTAAGTCCATATTCCATATTAAAAAATTGCAACGGATATTGGCCTACACCTGCAGTAGTAGGAGGACAATTTGGTTATTAAACAACAAGAAGGGAAACATTGACTGTCACTTGAGTCACTTTCACTTTGTAGATTTACTAGTAGAGTTCGACTTCATGCACAACATCAACACAACAAACAACAGCAATCGCTCAGAGTCAGCAAGCATCCAATGCATGCCATCATTACCTGTCTTGCTCTTCTCTTTGGCTGTCAGATCATCAGATGCCTAGTTCTGACAGGTGTGTGTTTTTTTAACGAGGCAGTGGCCTCATTATTACTCCACATTCATTTTCAGTGTTGGTAGTCGCTGTTTCTGTTTTCGTCTTATTCATCTGTGGCACTTTGTCGCAGTTTAAGTTGGTTCACATGGTCAGCGCTGTGATGGGCCGCGGCCTGGGTAGCGGTCATTGCTGGTCAATTGAGTTTGCAGAAATGTCAGCAAGTTTCTTCGAAGAGTCTTGTCTTTCTCTGCCAAGTACCTTCTGTCCTGACAGTGATGAGCTTTGGATGCCTGCCGAGGCTGTAGCCTTCTGACAGTGATGCGTTTACTTTTGGATGCCTGCCCAAGTTCTGACAGTGAAGAGTTGTGGATGCCTGCAGAGGCGATAGCCTTCGGACAGTGATGAGTTTCGGCTCGGAAACAAAACGGAGGATAGCTATAGTCACGTTTCACTTCTTATGGAGGGACTGTTAGAGGCAACATTTCTTGTACTCCAATGTCTGGCTTGATGGAAATGTAATTAGGGCGAGTCAGGAAGATGGAGCAGGACTCTGAGGAGTGGACAGTTAAATGCACAGACGTGCAACTCCAATAGGGAAATAAAAAGAGAAGACGGTGGTGATGGATTTGTTGTGATTTGATTTGAACCAGAAAGACAGATACACAGACAAATAAAGGAAGGAAGAAAGTAACAATTTGAAAGCCTAGTTGTCAGGGAAGAGGAGCTCGTCCTCAAACTCTGGTGGTTCGGACAGAAGTAGGTCCTGTAACCCACTACTTACGTCATCGAAGTCGCTCTCCTCTTCCTGCTGTGATTCATGTATTTTGTAATCCGGGGGTATAAAGTGCTGATTCATTTTGATCATGGTTAACCTCTCCACGCTTTTGGGCGAGAGACTGGTCCTTTTCAAAGTTACAATGGCACCAGCAGCACTGAAAACACGCTCAGAAGAGACACTTGTGAAAGGGGAAGCCAGATACTTTATCGCCAGCCTGCTGAGCACTGTCCATTGGCTTCTTTTCCCATACCAATACACCAATGGGTTTCGATCCATGAAGACCTCTGTTGGGTCATCCAGATAGGCCTGGACCATCCGCTCAATGCTCAGGGGTGCTCCGATGTGCTCGGCCTGTTTTGCCTTTGCATCAGCACTGGACTTACCATAACCCTGCCGTAGAAACCAATCAGTTGCCGATTGTACTGTGGATGATCCTGTTCTTGCTGTTGTTGATGTTATTGGTAGTGTTGGTGTCGGTGACTGCTGGGAGGCAAACGCACTGCCCTCAGGCTCCGAAGTAGAACTTGACTCTGGATGCCCTGTAGTACTTGTTATGGCCTGGGGCGGGGGGCCTGTAATTACCAGCCGTTCGTTTTCAAACTTAGTGGCTTCCTCAGCTATCAAAGTTTTGTAGTTGGCAACATCCACTTCCGAAAAAGGAATTACTGCCTTACTGTTCAGAAATACTTTGTACCATGGATCCAAAATTGTGGCAGTAATGTAATGTTGTTGTGACACAATGTTATTTTGAATCCTTGTATTTTCAGATAAGCGAATCGGCTAAGGACTCCGCCAAATGATATGCGTCTTGTTTGTCATCCACACCTGCGTACGTTTCAGACACCTCCTTCAGCTGTTGCTCTAGCATGTGCAACAATGGGATAGCTTGGCCCATAGTACAGTCCTCCCTGCTCACTTCACGTGTGAAGATCTCAAAAGGAAGTAGCATCTCTGTCAGGCATTTAACGAGGTCCCATTGACCTATCTCAACGGTCATGCCTCTCACAGTAGGTTCCCCTAATCTTTGCATGACATAAGCATTGAGTGGTATGTACTGGTCAAACAGACGATCAAGCATGTAATAAGTTGAGTTCCAACGTGTTGGCACCTCCTGGATGAATGCTTTGACTGGCATTTTATGCTCACGTTGAATGACCCTCAGCTGCTTCCGGGCTTTAAAAGAATGGCTGAAATGTGTGCATATTCTTCTGCAGGTGACCAGTAAGTTGCTGACTTTGTATTCATTTTTCAGAAAGTCTTGAACAACAATGTTAATGCAGTGTGCCAAACACGGGACCCTGAAATAGCGACCAGCTTGCATGGCCTTAACTACATTACTGCCATTGTCCGTGGCAACAAAACCAATGTTAAGCCCTCTTGAGCGCAGCCACTCAAAGACCTTGCTGTTAAAATCTTCCAAAATGTTTGCAGCAGTATGAGATTTCTCCATGGCAAACATGGCTACAGTTGCATGTTTGCGAGTGGCATGAAAAATCTCAGCAGCGTCAACACCAGCAGATATCTGTTCTCTAACCCCCGCAAAAGAGATCCAGTGTGCAGTGATGCACATGTAATCAGTGGCTTGGCAACTGGTCCACATGTCTGTTGTCAGGTGGATTC
Source organism: Calotriton arnoldi (assembly GCA_963921515.1). Lineage (NCBI taxonomy): Eukaryota > Metazoa > Chordata > Amphibia > Caudata > Salamandridae > Calotriton > Calotriton arnoldi. Next base: position 2,483,395 of record CAWUFW010000723.1, read on the forward strand.
TCTGAACAGCACTCTTCTTCAAGGCTTTTCCAAGCAATTCCAGCACGTCGTGATGTAGTGCTGGAACAGCAACTCTGGCTAAATAGTAGCGGCTGGGAACATGCCATTTTGGGCAGATGGCTGTCACAAATTCCAGAAAACCCACCCCTTCAACAAAAGAAAAAGGGAGAAGGTCCAGTGCTAACATTTTAGCCAGCTTAGCATTGTACAAACGTGCTATTGGGTGGTTGCGTTCGTACTGCCCCTCCCCCCCAAACATGCTGATAATGATAGGCTGCATGGTTTTCCTTTCTCTTAGGCTCAACAACGCACTTTTTTTTTTCATTGCGGTACTCCTTGCTGTCTCAGGCTGACTCTTACTCTTGTGCCACTGAGATGTTGCTGGAGATGTGGGCGACGTTAACACTGCACTGCTGGGGACAGTGCGACTTTGTGTACCACTACCAGAGAGAATGTCTCCCTGTCCTTCCTCTTCCACCGTGATCAGATCTTCTACTCCTTTATCCCCACCAACACCAATGGTTGCAGTTTTTATGCCGCGAAGGTGGTCCTCCCAGCTGATCAAGTGGTGTTTTTTCAGATGGGTTATTTGGCCTCCGGTACCATAGTTTGTACCAAGCTTACCACGACTAACAGAGGTATTACAAATGGAGCATATAGCAATGTTCTCCTCCTTTTCGCTAACTGTAAAGAAGTCCCAAACTGGGGCGCTTAACTTTTGCCTCCTGCTGGAGGTGCCACTTCCAATGCCGGATGAACTGGAGGGTGTGTGTTGAATTTGACTCTGTGCTGTACCACTACCTACTTCTACTGAGGTAGTGGTGGTGCTGGATGTAAGTCGCTGCCGGGCCTTTGCTAATGCAAATATGGAAGCTGTAGGTCGTGTTGGTGTTACCTGTGTTGGAGGTATGCGTGCTACATCCCTCGCAGCGATTTTGGATAGGGTAATAATGTTGGTCTCCATCTCCTCGGGGCCGGGAGTGATGTTCGTGATGACTGGCTCATCATCATCATCCTGCTGTTCTACATCGACCTCCATAAGTGTAAGGCTTTCTGGAACCTTCCTTTTCCCTAGCCTGGTCTTGGGACGTGTCTCCCTCTCAGACTCAGTTTGTGGCTTCCAAGTGCCATCTAGATCATCAGAAGGGGGGCTTGGCGAAGAACTTGATGGACTAACCCTCCTTTTCCTTGCTGGGGATTTGGAAGACAATGGATCTTCTGAATGAGTGGCTTCCTCTTCTTCTACCTCTGCATGAGGCTCAATTTCCTGAACTGCCCCTACTTCGGGAGGAACAACAACTACTATTGCGGGCGGTGGTTGCAGCTGTTGTTGTTGACCACTTATCTGCTGTGTTTCCTCCTGCGTTGATTGGGTACTACTTTGAGATAGCGATAAGTTTATCTCAGGCTCAGCATCACTGCTTTCCACCATTAGGCTGGCTACCTCTTCCACACTCATGTGCTTGGGCCTGGGTTGGTGGGTTGGGCCCACTGATGCGGAGGTGCTGCCCCCAGCTTGCCCCCGGACACCGCTGCTGCAGGCGTAATCTTTTGTTTCCCAAAAAAGGTATTGGGCGGCACACCAGACTTAAGTGTCACTTCCTTCTTCTGTTCCTTCTTCTCAATAGCAACTTTCTTGGTACTGGAGGACCTGGTACCTGCTTTCTTTGGGCCCATCTTCTTCATATGTCAGCAGCACTCAGTTGCACAAGTTGCAGAGATGTCTGGTCAGGTCACACGTCACGTCGTGTGACTCGTGTACAGCAGCAGGACGTCTGTCTGGCAGTACAACGGGCAATGATGACACACCTCCTCCTCAGTCTTTTGTGCACCTAAAAGCAAAAAAGCCAGAAGAACATCAGTCAAACAATAGCACAAATCAAACTAATATAATATATAACTTAGTGTGTGGTTGTCTCAATTATTTAATTTTAGAAACTCAGTGAACAAGAACAGTGTAGCCATTTATGAGACTTTGACAACAAGGCCAGGGCTTTCCTGGTGTACTGTGTACACTCAGGAAGAATAAGAATAGCAAAGAACAAAAACAAAAATGTAGTGGAGCCTGTTTGGCCTAAATTTGTGCATCACGTGGGATGGATGCAGCATCAGGGAGCTGCAGCTGGCAATGGGGATGGATTTGGAAGCAGTAAGACAAGAGGAACAATGGAAAGACACGCAGGCCTATGTGGCAAAAACAGCACACTACTAACTACCACCACAAAATGGCCCCCAGCCACATGGTCACTCACAGGCACAAGGCACGGCAAACAATGAACTCAAGCAGGCCTATATGGCCAGACAAAGGATGCCTGATAAACAACACACACAGCTTTAATGCAAAAACTAAAATCCACATGGCTAAAAACAGGTTGGAAAGTTACACAACAACCACAACAACAACACATACACACACGTAAAAAAGGCATTTATTTAACACACCCAAAAAGTGAAATAGACCCCCCAAAAAAAACACATTTTGCAATTCAATCCAATGCCATCCATGCCCTAAATGATGTTTAAATTCAACAGACAACAAGAAACTGTTTTTATGCACCCATGATGACTACCTCTGGGCCTACTGGCATAATAGGCCACAAGCTTGGAAATAAAAAAATAAAAAAATGACTCCTTGCTTACAAAACTACATCTAAATGACAACCTGAGGAGTTTTTTGAGCAAAATGAACAAAATCATCTTTTTCGAGAAGGTTTTATGCTGCTCGCGATCGTCACAAAAAGTCATTATCGCGCGCGCGGAAACGCATATTGAGCGCGCGAAGAAGGAAAAAAGTGTAAGCCCGCGTTGTCGCGCAGTGCGGAGTTGCCAAAAGTCCGCGAGCTGAACGCACAGGGTTACCTACTGGCTGAAAAGGCCTATTTATTTAACACACACCAAAAAACTGAAATACCACCACAAAAACCACATTTTGCAATTCAATCCAATGCCATCCATGCCCTAAATGATGTTTAAATTCAACAGACAACACAAACTGTTTTTATGCAACCATGATGACTACCTCTGGGCCTACTGGCATACTAGGCCGCAAGCTTGGAGGCCTATGGCAAAAGCACAGTGGCTGGTCCCACAAAATGGCCACCACCACATGGCCAGGCCACCCACAACAACAAGAAAAGAAGACAAGACAGACAATGCAGGCCTATGGCAAAAGCACAATGCCTGGCTTCACAAAATGGCCGCCACCCACATGGCCAGGCCACCCACAATAACAAGGAAGTGAAGACAAAGGACAGGACCAGGAAGTTGGAGACTCTGGGGAACTTCCTTCCTCTTTAAAAAAAATTGTAAAAAAAAGAAAAATGACTCCTTGCTCACAAAACTACATCTAAATGACAACCTGAGGAGTTTTTTGAGCAAAATGAACAAAATCATCAATTTCGAGAAGGTTTTATGCTGCTCGAGAGATATTCTTTGCCAGATTGTAAATTCTGCGTGTTCGGCATCGTGATCGTCACAAAAAGTCGTTATCGCGCGCGCGAAAACGCATATTGAGCGCGCGAAGAAGAAAAAAAGTGTAAGTCCGCGTTGTCGCGCAGTGCAGAGTTGCCAAAAGTCAGCGAGCTGAACGACCAGGGTTACCTACTGGCTGAAAAGGCCTATTATTTTAACACACACCAAAAAACTGAAATGCCACCCCAAAAACCACATTTTGCAATTCAATCCAATGCCATCCATGCCCTAAATGATGTTAAAATTCAACAGACAAAACAGAAACAGTTTTTATGCACCCATGATGACTACCTCTGGGCCTACTGGCAGACTAGGCCACAAGCTTAAGCCTATGGCAAAAGCAAGCACACTGCCTTGCTCCACAAAATGGCCGCCACCCACATGGCCAGGCCACCCACAATAACAAGGAAGTGAAGACAGACAATCAATGCAGGCCTATCGCAAAAGCACACTGCCTGGATGGCTCCACAAAATGGTCGCTAGCCACCCACAACAAAAAGAAATGGAAGACAGACAATGCAAGCCTATGGCAAAAGAACACTGCCTGCCTTCACAAAATGGCCGCCACCCACATGGCCAGGCCACAACAACAACAAGCATAAGCCAAGGGGAACAAAGAAAAGACATGCAAGCATATATGGAAAAAGCAGCACACTACTAAACTACCACCACAATATGGCCCCAAGCCACATGGTCACTCACAGTCACAACAGGCCATGAAAAACAATGAACGCAAGCAGGCCTATAATATGACCAGACAAAGGAGGCCTGCTAAACAACACAGCTTTAATACAAAAATGCAAAAACGAAAATCCACAGGGCTACGAAAGGTTGGAAAGTTACACAACAAGCACACACACACATCCAACAAAGGTATTTATTTATTAACACACACCCAAAAAGTGAAATACACCCCAAAAACCACATTTAGCAATTCAATCCAATGCCATCCATGCCCTACATGATGTTTAAATTCAACAGACACCACAGAAACATGCACCCATGGCTACCTCTGGGCCTACTGGCTGAAATTTCAATCAAAGAAAAACAACCAGGCCCCTACTGAAACTACAGGCCACCCAGGCCACAACAATAAATTTTAAAAACTATGAAAATCCCCAAAAAATGTAGGTACAAACAAGCCCCAATCAAACAAACAAATACACCAATTCTCCAACTTACTTGTAAAATCTCAAATCCAAAAGTCCTCAAATCCAATCCAATGATATGATGCAGCAGACAGACACAAAAAGTTATCCTTCCAGCTCCAAATCCAAATGAAAGTGAACAGCACATGGACAAAGCACTGGGAGGAGCCTGCTGGACAGGAACAGGAAGTTGGAGACTCAGGGGCACTTCCTTCCTCTTGAAAAAAAAAGTAAAAAAAGAAAAAGGACTCCTTGCACAAAAAACTACAGCCAAATCACAATCTGAGGAGTTTTTTGGAGCAAAATAATCATTTTCGAGAAAGTTTTATGATGCTCGAGAGATATTCTTCGCCAGTTTGTAGTTTCTTCGTGTTCGGGATCGCGATCTTACCAACACTGCCGCCGGAAGTCAGATCGCGCGTCCGAATGACGTGTTCGCGTTCGCACACTCTCGCGGGATAATGCGGCCGGATTCTGTATCTCATGGCGCCCGCGAACGGATAGGAAATTGCGTCGGCGAACGCAGAATCACGGTAGGTCATTACCGCGCGCGCGAGAACGCATATTGAGCGCGCGAAGAAGAAAAACAGCGACGCTACGCTGCAAATTGCGTAGTGCTCGGTAACTTCGAGTACTACGCGAATCGCGAAGTTACCGAAACTACGCAAACTCCGCGAGCGTAGCGTAGTTCACCGCCCAGGGTTATTTTAGAGTCTACACAGGGTTATTTTAGAGTCTACTTTGTCATCGCGTATTGGACGTGTTTTTGGTCATTTTTAAAGTTTTGCTTTTAGCCCCGGCACTTTATGTTTTACAAATTAAGCAGTGGGTGTAGGCTTTTATTTAGGACTTATATGGTTGCAGAGTGCTAGAGCTTGGAACTTGCTGCTTGTTTGTTCTTTGATAGGCAAGTCCGGTTTTGTGCTTTTCTCTTAATCTGCATTTACACTTATTGTGTTTGTATCAAAGGTTGCATGCTTTTTGGGGAGCAGCTAGGCAGAAAAAGCTGGAGTAAGTCTAATGTGACCAAATAGGCAGGTTAGCATAGATTAGTATTATAATAATGCTCTTTATTAAAAACTACTACACTAAACTCATTAATATGGCGAGACCGATTGGCATTGCCAATGCTTGTCCTTATCATGTCTTTCCTTTTTTTCTCTGTTTTATAAACTTATGCTCTGCTGTTGATCTTGCTATGGCGTTGAAATGTATTAAACCATTCTTTACTAGTTGTCCTCTTGGATCTGGATGCTTATCAATTATCTGCTTTTACTTCTGTTTTCTTCTGTATTTCCTTTTCTCATTTCTACTCTCCTTTTTCTCTCTGTTTTCTAAGAGTGCTTCTATGACATTTGATATCTCCTCTTTTCTTTGCTTTAAATCTGTGTTTTGGAAAATCAATTTCATTCTTTTTTTTCCTCTCCCTTTCTTGCAGCTTGTCGCCCCTATTCCTGTATTTCTCTCCCCATGTATCCAGTATGTTTATCGTTGGCTCGTGGAATATTCGTTTGACTTGGACATCCGGGCGATTGACAAACAATACTCTCTCAATTACCTAAACTTGATTTTAAAATTGCCATTCCTGAAGAAACACATTGTACTGCTTCTAAATCTGTTAAATTGAAAAGACAGTGGGTTAAGTCATGTTTTTTCCTCTCCAGCAGTTGATCGTAAAGGTAGTGTTGCTATTCTTTGCTATAAAACCATGAGACTTCAAGTTGTTTCCACTGAATCTGACAGTGATGGAAGATGGGTGTTGGTTCATGTTATTCTGGATAACAAATATCTTGCTTTGTTTAATGTTTATAGCCCTGTAAAATCTGACCTTGAGTTTAACGGGGAATTAAAGTAAAACATGCTAATATTTCTAATTCCAATATCATTAAGGTTGGTGACTTTAACCAATTGTTGGATCCCTTTTGGATTGGAAGGCTGAATACAAGTTCAAGCCAGATAAATTACAAAGCATTTCAATCAGCAGTTACCTTGTGACCATAATTTGATATTTGGAGGATTAGCAACCCTGATAAATTGAAATTCTCTTTTTTTTCCCAATGTACATAATACAATGTCTAGAATTGATTATATTTTAGTTACTAAAACATGACTTCCTATTCTGCAATCTGCTGAAATTAGCTCCATCTTTATATCTGACCAAGCCCCAACACTGACTTCCTTCGATATCTCCAATATTGATTCAAAAACTGTTAGATGGATATTCTATAATTCTCTATTGCCAGATAATCAGTGCATTTCTGAAGCTAATGCTTTCATGCAAGATTTCTTTCAGTTTCACAAATTCTAATGACACTTGAATTCCCAACAATTGGGAATCTTTAAAGGTTTCCTTTTGGACCTTCACCAGTGCTTATTCGTAAGAAAAAAATGATTAAAGGCTCAATATGTTCTTTTATTGCTACAAATTACGATAATTCAACATGCTTACTTTACTTCCAAATCGTCATCCATGCTAAATCAGACCTAAACAAACTTTGAAGCATGTAATATTCTGCTTAAAATTAAATCTAAATTCCATGGTGGCCAGAACAAAGCTGGTAAAATGCTTGCTAATTATTTAAAAATAAACTCAAAATGTTAGACTATTAGATCTATTATTAAGGAATTGGATAACTCTATCAGTTTCCGATGCAGACATCTCTAATTCCTTTTAATCCTTTTTTAAAATGCTGAAGATACTACCCCATCTGCAAGCAATGTTCGGAAATTATTTGATGATATCCCTCAAACACCCTCACTTACAGATATATTTACTGAGCTAGAGGCTGATATTACACTTCAGGAGGTTTTGGCTGGAATTAAATCTCTGAAGAGAGCAAAGGTGACTAGTCCAGGTGAGTCATCTATTAAACTTATTTCGCCCCTGTCTCCTTTTCTTGCTCCCAAATAATTGGACATTTTTCAGTCATTTATCTCTGACTCCAAAGCTAGGGGCTCCCATTTGGAAGCCTTGCTAACCATAATCCCTAACCAGATAAAGACCCTAAATTCTGTAAAACCTATAGGCCCATTTTACTTATCAATTACAACTGTAAGATCTTTGCCAAGATCCTAGCTTCCTGTTTAGAGTCTGTTGTTCCTCTTTTGATGAAATCCGTCCAATCTGGTTTTATTAAGGGATTAATTGCTGCTATGAAGCCCAGAATGTTCTCTAATATTGTCGGTCTAGCTCGGCACGGCAGGCATTTATAGAGCGCGCTACTCACCCGGGAGGGTCTCAAGGCGCTGGGGGAGGGGGTAAGTTACTGCTCGAACAGCCAGGTCTTGAGCTGCTTCCTGAAGGAGAGATGGTCCTGGGTTCGCCGAAGGTGAGTGGGGAGGGAGTTCCAGGTCTTGGCTGCCAGGTAGGAGAAGGATCTTCCTCCGGCGGTGGTTCTGCGGATGCGTGGTACGGTGGCGAGGGCGTGGCTGGTTGATCGTATTGTGGATAATTTAATTCCCCATTAGCGTCCCTCTCACTAGATGCTGAAAAAGCTTTTGACAGTATGGCAGGAATTCATGTTTACCACCCTTCAATGGGTTGGCTTTGGCCCTAAATTCATTTTGTTCATAAAACTATTATACTCCAACCCCCATGCTACTATTTTTGTTAATATAATGTTTGTTCTGTCTCCATACTTTGATTTACGTAGAGGCACTAGGCAAGAATGCCCCCTCTCCCTTTTATTATTTGGAGCCCTTCCTGGAACAACTCCGTTGTAACACAAACATGTCAGATTTTAAACATGGTCCATTAGAGGTTAAATGTTCTGCATGTGCTGATGATATCCTAATGTATATTCTCAATCCTCTTACCTCTGTGGATCCATTTTTACCAGAACTGTCTTTATACCCTAGCGTCTCGGGCTATAAACCTGATTTTAATAAAACAGAAATTTTGGGTTGTTGGTTGTATGGTGTGTTAACTGTGCTCAAGCAACAACCACTATCCCTGTCAGAGTGAACTACAAAAGTCACTAAATTAACCTGTGGTTAACCCTTTGGTAGCTAGGGTCAAAAGCATCCAGGCTTAACTTAGAGGCAATGTGTAAAGTACTTATACAGCACACAAACCAAAATAAAGTGAAAACACAACACAAGAAAAATTCCACATCAATTTAGAAAAATAGAGTACATTTAAATACATTATTTGACACCAAGAATCCAATTAGTAGAACTGAAGTTACGAATTTTTAAAGTTTAAGGTAAAAACTAGGGATTAAAATATCAAAGCCCCAACCATGGACATCTAGTCATGCAAGACCGGGTCAAAGTCGACAAATATGGCTGAACACGATGGTGCAAGTCGGATATAAGAAATGGATTCTGCCCGGTTGGCGCTTACCTCCTGACTTGAAATACATTTTGTAGAAGAATGTTCTGAGAAGGAAACATTTAATGGGTCAAGGCTGCAAGCGGCGTCTGAGGAAGGAGCATCATCATCAAGGAGCTGCTGGATGAGGTTGCAGTGAAGATGTCTACATTCAGACTTAGTTTCTTTTTTTAAAGTTAAAAATCACCAGCTGGACTACGTTTGAGGCTGTAGCCGATCACGAAGCTGGATACCCCTTTGGCAAAGGACTGCTGAACAGGATTTGTGGCACCGGAGAAGAGAGTAGCAGGAGCTGCAGTGAAGTCAGGCTGACCACAATGCACCTTGGGTGGATAGACAAGCAGGTTCCTTCCAATCTTCTCTTGGTTCTCAGAGCAGTCTTAGCTAAAAACCTTCTAAGTCCCAAGTTTTGTATTTTGGCTATGTGGGCACTTTAAGCACCACCACCAAAGGACCAGTTCTGGAGGGGCACCACATGTTGCTTAGGACTAACTCAGACTGGGTCCAAGTGTGGTTCCAGTTGGTTGGAGTCTTTTCTGTCCCTGACGCTCTGATCAGGAGGCCATCCAAATAGCCCTTGGAGTCTTGGGTGTAAGTTATGAAACATGGCTCAAGCAGCAGGGCAGCCCTCCAAGGCTTCAAGACCGTCTCCAGGCAGCAAAGCAGTCCTTCCACGTGTAGCAAAGCAGTCTTGTGGAGTACAGGTAGACCTCTGAGAGTACTTCGCAGGTCCAAAAAGTGAACTGAAGAGTTGGTCTGAGGGTTCTATTTTTATACTTGGTGCTTTCTTTGAAGTAGGCAGAGTTTCTATAGAATTCCCTTTGATGTGCTTGAAGTCTCCCCTGTCCTGGTTGCAAGCTGGCTGCATGAACAATGCTGAGGTGGCAAGTCTTTGTGTGAAGGCAATTCAAAGCCTACTTATTTGCAAGTGGGGCTGTGACCAGCTCCACCCCCATCCTGCCAGTTAGTGGCCCATCCAGGCACACCTAATCCTTATATTGTGTGGCTCTCTGGGAGGAATAAATAAAGTACAACTACCAACTACACCTAGCCATGTGACCCAGGAACTGGCTGGATGCACCAAATAGTTAGCGAAGGAAAATGCAAGTTTTTCAAAAGTGGCATGTTGAAAATTTTAATTTATAATCCAAATTTAACATAAAGAGGATTTTTAATTACAATTTCTCAGACACCAAACATGAAATGCTACCTGTTTCCAATTAAAGATAAGCAATTATTTTATGTAATACGGAAAAGCAATGTTGTCCTAAAGGGGAGGCAGACCTCACAGTAGTAAAAAACAAATGTAGGACTTTTTTACTAACAAGGTAACAGGTACATGCCCAACCGTTTAACTAAAATGCGCCCGGCGCTATGAGCCTACATTAAGAGTGACTTAAATGCAAAAAATGGGAGTTTAAGGCTTGGCAAGGGTTTATATTGCCAAGTCCAACTGGCATGCTAAGACTGCAGGCAGACTGCAATGGCAGGCTGGGACAAGTTTTAAGGGGTTACTTAAGTGGTTGGCAGCTCCAGGCCTACTAGTAGCATGTAATTTACCTGCCCTGGGTAGGTGGTATACCACTCTACAAGGGACTTATAAGCAAATTAAATATGTAAGTCAATTTTACCAGGTTTAAGGGAGAGATAGCACAAGCACTTTAGCACTTGTTAGCAGTGTCCTAAGGCCAACAAAAAACATTTTAGCAAAAAGTGTAGGGGAAAGTCAAAACGTTTGGGGCAAGACCACCCTAAGGCTCCCACCGCACTCTCGCAGCCAGAATCCATGATGCCGGCATACAGGGAACCACCCTCGACTGGCTCCGCTCCTTCCTTGCCGGAAGAACCCAAAGGATCAGTCTACCGCCATTCCTCTCCGAACCCACAGAGATCAACTGCAGAGTTCCCCAAGGATCATTGCTCAGTCCCACGCTCTTCAACATCTACATGGCGCCCCTCGCCGCCATCGTCAGACAGCATGGACTCAGCATAGTATCCTACGCCGACGACACACAGCTCATCCTCTCCCTCACGAAGAACCCCGAAGACACCAGACTCGGCTTCCAGGAAGGAATGAAAGACGTCGCAGCTTGGATGAGCAGCAGCTGTCTGAAGCTCAACTCGGAGAAGGCAGAAGTCCTTGTCCTTGGACCCACCCCCTAAGCCTGGGACAACACTTGGTGGCCTACCACCCTCGGCAACCCCCCCACTCCCACGGACCATGCCCGGAACCTCAGCATCATACTCGACTCCTCCCTTACCGTGTCCCGCTAGATCAATGCCGTCGCCTCCACCTGCTTCCACATCCTCCGCATCCTTCGCAAGACTTTCAAGTGGATCCCCCCCAAAGCCAGAAAAACCATCACCCACGTACTCATAACTAGCAGACTGGCCTACGGGAACGCTCTCTACACTGGAATCAACAAATCCCTGCTACGCAAACTCCAGACCATCCAGAACACCGTGGCCAGACTCATCCTCAGCATCCCACGACATGAGCACATCACCCAGTGCCTGCGAGACCTCCACTGGCTCCCCGTTGAGAGGAGAGTAACCTTCAAGCTACTCACCCACGCCTACAAATCTTTCCACAACACCGGACCCAAATACCTCAACGAAAGAGTCTCCTTCCACGTATCCAAAAGAACCTCCGCTCCGCCGACCTCGCAGTAGCGGAAATCCCGCGCATCCGCAGAACCAGAGCGGGTGGAAGAGCCTTCTCCTACGTCGCAGCCAAGGCCTCGAACGAGCTCCCGGTCAACATCAGACGCTCCCCTACTATGCACATCTTCAGGAAGAGCCTCAAGATCTAGCTTTTCGGCTAACTCGGAGCTGCACCCGTCGCCCCCAGAACCTTGAGACTCTCACGGGTGAGTAGCGCGCTTCACAATTCCCTGATTAATTGATTGATTGAAGGCTGACAGGTCTAACTCCCTTGAACTTTCTTTTTTATCAACACATGTTTGGTAGCACTAACTTTACATGGCGCCCTAAAATTTAAATATCTTCGTATCTGGTTTTAAAATCCAAAAAATAAACATTACTTTCGGCTTGGTCTCCATTATATTTATCATGGTGGGGAAGGCCTGATACTATTAAAATAATTATTGTTAACCCTGGGCGGAGTTTGCGGAGTTGCACTACGCGGAACACCGCGAAGTGCAAAAAAATCTCCGTCGCACTACGCAGAGCTCCGCGAGCAGCGGAGTACAATAGAAAAATGCCGTTCGCGGTGATTGCACAGTGCCGGATGCTTGTCCGCACTGTGCAATCATTGTGAACGGCACCATGCACAGTGCAAGCGGTCCCTGCTTTCCTTTTCTGCCGCTCAAGTAGATTTTTACTCGAGCGGCAGCTTTCTCAACGCGAACGGGCAGTTTCTCAACGCGAGCTGTCGCGAGCATACGCGACCACTTGCAATGAGAAACCTGACCCCCCGCGTTGAGAAATCTCACCGGGATGTTGATTTTCCATGCTCGCGGTCGCCAACTTGACATTGACGAACGCGAGCGAGAAAAAAAACTCCGCTCCGCAATGCGAAGCGGAGTTTTTCGGAACTCCGCGATCTCCACGTAACGCGGAGTGCAGAAAACTCTGCAAACTCCGCGAGCGGAGCGGAGTTCACCGCCCAGGGTTAATTATTGTACCTCACATTATATACACTAATTCCATGTTATCTTTTAAAATACCTAATTACTATTGTAAACAACTTAACTCTATTTGTATACATTTTTATGGAATAATGAAGCACCACACATTGCTATCACTAAGGTCAAATGGCCAAAATTTTAAGGTGATGTTAGATTCCCAGATTTTAAACTATACAATTCCTCTTTTTTAATTAGACATTTTCTTTTTTAATTAGACATTTTTTGATCTGAGTTATAACTTCCAAGATCAATCCATCCCCATATAGATTATTTTTTAACGTTGTTTATTCAACTATTTTTCTTTCAAAGATATTATTCTTATGCCAAATTACACTTTTATCTAAGGGTGGACGTAGTTGGCGGAGTACCACTACGCTGAATTCTGCGTAATTGAACAAAAACTCAGTGAACTCCGCTCCGCAACTCCGTTCCGTCTCATCCCAATTAATAAAACAGAAACCTCACATACTCTTGATAAAACAACAAGTAACTCTATCTTTACATGCAAAAATACATATTGTTCTCACACAAAAGCAAAAATATAGCAAGCAGTGAGAGAGGTGATGATTTTGGTGTCCTCCCTAACCTAGGGAGAGAACCAAGCAGATGCCTTGAACACAAAGAGCACATCATGCTGAACGACTCGGTGGTGGTCCCATCCTCCTAGGACCACCCCAAGCCAGTTATGGGCAAAAATACAATCCCAACCCAAGGCCCTGCAAAGCATTATGGGACGAGATTTTAGAGTGCAATGAATTATATAGTATCCAATATCAAAACATTCCTCAAGGGACAGGCTCTCCGGCTCAGCTGAGAGCTAATACTATAATATTCACTGCACTCTAGAATCTCGCCCCATAATGCTTTGCTGGGCCTTTGGTTGGCATTGTATTTTTGCCCATAACTTTGCTTGGGGTGGTCCTAGGAGGATGGGACCACCACAATCGTTGAGCATGATATGCTCTTTGTGTTCAAGGCATCTGCTTGGTCCTCCCACTAGGTTAGGGGGGACCCCAAAATCATCACCTCTCTCATTGCCTAATATTTTTCAAAGCTCACTTTTGGGAATTGGTTATATGCTTTTTAGTTGTTTTATCAAAGGGTTGTGGGTGCAGTAGTTTACTCCAGAGTTTTTGCATGAATTTAAACAGAAATCTTGTGTTTTCAATGTAATGTGTATAAATAAAACAGAAATCTCACATACCTTTGGTAAAACAAGAAACAACTATCTTTACATGCTACAATACATATAGCCATCTCACAAAAGTGATAATAAAACTATAACAAACAGTACCTTTAGTTAAACAATAAATAATTCTATCCTTACATGCTAAAATGCATATAGTCATCTAATGAAAATATAACAAGCAGTGAGAGAGGTGATGATTTTGGGGTCCTCCCTAACATAGGGAGAGAACCAAGCAGATGCCTTGAACACAAAGAGCACAGCATGCTGAACGATTCGGTGGTGGTCCCATCCTCCTAGGACCACCCCAAGCACAGTTATGGGCAAAAATACAATCCCAACCAAAGGCCCTGCAAAGCATTATGGGACGATATTGTAGAGTGCAGTGAATATTGTTGTATCCAATATCAAAACATTCCTCAAGGGGCAGGCTCTCTGGCTCAGCTGAGAGCTAATACTATAATATTCACTGCACACTAGAATCTTTCCCCACAATGCTTTGCTGGGCCTTTGGTTGGCATTGTATTTTTGCCCATAACTTTGCTTGGGGTGATCCTAGGAGGATGGGGCCTCTACAGAATCGTTCAGCATGATACGCTCTTTGTGTTCAAGGCATCTGCTTGCCCTCCCCCTAGGTTAGGGGCGACCCCAAAATCATCACCTCTCTCATTGCCTGGTATATTTTTCAAAGTTTACTTTTGTGAATTGGTTATATGCTTTTTAGCATGTAAAGATAAAGTTGTTTTATTAAAGGATTGAGGGTGCAGTAGCTAGCTACGTGGCTGAGTCAGAATTATTGCATGAATTCTGTGAATTCCAATTTCCGCAACCTCTGAGTTCATTGCCCACGGTTACTTTTATCTCCAAAAATCCAATTTTCGTATACTCATACTTTTTATTAAATAGAATATTTATTGATAAGTTTACTTTCCAACAGTGTTTCTTGTACTCCTCCATTCAGTATAATAAACTTAAGATACGTAATAGATCATTTTGTTTCAAACACTGGGAAAAAAGGTATTGATTATGTACACCAATTTGTGTATAATAAGTGTATTGCAAATTTGGATTATTTACAAACAAAATATCAATTAACTTACATGTCTCTATCTCCAAATTTCACTAGAATTAAAAGTATTTTGAAACTGTTATGGGAAGATGATTTAAATATCACTTTTCCTCCCCAAATTTGGGATACAATGGGCCTTAGTACGATATTGGCCGGAGTTGCCTCTGTCCGACATCGCCGTGGATGCAGAATCGACTGACCTCCTCACCGACCGACACCGCAATTAGGATGCACATGGTGCAGTCGCAAACTTCCATTTTACAATGGGAGCTTGTGCGGCGGTCCGAAACCTGCTGCAGCACAAGCTCCATTTGTACAATGGAAGTGTTTGCACACCGTGAGGTGCCTGCCACACGGTGCAGGGATGTTAAGGGGGGCACCATAGTTGCCCCCCAGGGCCACAACCGGAGGGCCAGGGGAGAAGGGGGCCCTGCTAGGGGCCCCCAAAGTCACTTTCTGACATGGAAAGGCTGTCGGAAACCAGCATCATAATCCCGACGGCGGAAACGCCGTCCTTAAGGGGAGAAGATGTGGCCTAACAGGCTAGGGCGGTCAATCTCAAATCTGGGGCACCGGGTTGAAGTCTCGGCAATGACGCTCAACATCTTGTGATTCTGAGCACATCACTTAATCTCCCTGTGCCTAACACAAATGTATGTATCCTTGGGTAACATAACTGGTGCTCATGTAAAGCACTCTGATACCTGATACCTCCGGGTGAAGTTTGCGCTATATAAAACACCGGAAAAAAAAGGGGTCATGAGTGGGTTCCGACTGGCAGGAACCGAGTCAGTTTCCCCAGCCTGTTTACACTCCGACAGCCGACATTGTAATTCGGCGGTCCGAGTGTATCATTGAAATGAGGCCCAATATGTCTTAAACTATTTACAACCTCTAAAGCAGCTCATAATAAGCAGTTGTTTATGCAAATTATATTTCCGTACAAAATGCTGTTATGAATAATGTATAAAGCTTACGTTTAAATAAAACATATGTTAAATACAAAATTTGTAGTAGTTAATCATACTTAGATTATATAGGCCTGCAAATGAATAAAAGGTGCTGAGTTTAGTTAGCCTTACAGTTGATGCAATGCTAACTGAAAAATAATTAACACTGTAAAGCCAGATTTTCCACACTGAATCGTTATTTGCACACTAGGGGCATATTCTCAAGAACTTGTGATAGCCACCGCAAGTTTAGCTTAACGCAACTTTGCATATCGCAGTCTATCATGGGAAAACAACGCTGTGTTAAAGTAGTATTCCCAACCTGGCGGCACCATGCGATAGTCCCACGATAACGCGTCAAATGACCGCGTTAAAATTAACGCGACGCCGCAAAAATGCGAAACGCGAATAAAGTTGCGATGAGGCCAAACCCGATACAAAAATCAGTGATAACCAGCGACAGGCCTGCAATCCCCACGCATCATGCGGGAAAATGCACTATAAAAGCTGAACAAGAAAAACACACCATAAACAAAATAAACTGCGTAGCAACATGGATGCACCCGGAATGAGTGCCCAGGTCAACGCGAACCCCACAAGCCCCACAGACCACCAGCAAGGAACCTCGGGGTCTGGGAAGGCCGAGGAGAAGAGGAAGAGGAAGACGGGGTACAGTCCGCATGACAACCTGATCGTCGTCACGGAGGTGACAGAGCACTAACAACAACTGTCTGTCACCTCCACCGTGTCATTGGCAACACAGACGGAAAAATGGCATTCCATCGTTAATGCATCCGGAGTGTCGAGGAGGCCAAGATGCGCTGGCACGATGTGAAAAGCCAAACCAAGCAGAAACCCGCTGCCAACAGGAAGGCAGCAACGGCGAATGGAGGTGGGAGTCCTGCGCCACAGGAGGAGCTGGAGCAAATGGTGGCCACAGTCATCAGTGTGGAGACGGTGCAAGGAGTCGGGAGTCCGGACACTGCTCGACATGACCTGATACAACATCAACAGGGTGAGTAACGAACAGGGACTGTGGGGACGGGGGGGATGGGCACAATGGCACACATGCACAACGACGTGTAGCACACCGCACACTCACAATGACCCTAGGTCATGTCCCTGATCCCCGTGGCACACAGCAGCACACATACAAACATCAAGTAGGCCCCCGTCCACCATGTGCCCAAAGGGGTCCCACCCCACACATCACCAATTCCACAACACACACATGCACCCGTGCGAAACACAGCAAAGATGCGTATGTGAGAGCCACACTGACAATGCAAGTGACACCACATGACGAGCAGCATGGCTGGAGAACAATCACCATGACATTGTGCACGCCACGAGACTGAGGTGGCTGAGTGTGGACCACATCCGGAAAGGAGCAGGTCACATTCTGACACATCCACGTGCACAAACAACCCCTGACGTCAACAATACATCTGCAGACAAACAATGCACAAGAGTACAAAAACCGACCAAGAGCACAAATGACCCAAGTCGCCAACATCACAGCACCTTAAAAGCACAAAAGCCAAAGGCACACCGCCTCCAAGGGATAAGGGGCAGAAAAATCACAGCTGCAGGTGCGACTCTCACACAATGCAGCACACACACATAGCAATGACAGCACATCCACATGGATGACAATGTGGTACACAGTGCAACACTTAAACTGCAGAACAGAGGACACAACTGGCTCCACCTGTGCGTCAAAAATGGCCAATCACATCTGACATAGCAGGAAACTGTGAGATGCAAATGTACGTGTACAACCTCACCTACATCATGTAGTCCAAATGTCCACTGTCCCGCATCAAATAGTCCACCCCTCCCAAACAGTCACAATGTACATTGTCATGCAGTCTGTATGTAAACTTGAACAATGCGTCAACATACATGCCAACACAATGTCAACAAGCATCTCCCCTTCACATTGCAGAGGGACAAACAACATCTCCAGCAGAGCAGACCAGACAACTCTACAGTGATGCTGAAGAGGACCTCCACACTTCCGACACCGACGCCCTACAACAGTCCATGGACATCTTAGGCAATCGACCTCCAGGAGCAGGGCAGCACCACTGCATCGAGGATACCCCACCCCCTGCACAGACAACACAGCTGGACGCACCCACCACCCCGGCTGGCTCCCAGCAGCCCACCCAAGCACACATCGCATTCCAAGGCCAGGTGTCAGACTGCCAGAAGGGGGTGGCCGAACATGTGCGGGTGGGGTACTACCTCATGAAAGCCGAACTAGATCACATATGTGGGTGTCTAAGTCCCATCAGGGACCACCTACACTCCCCAACGGAGACCCACACTGCGACAGAGACACATGCCTTTGCACATTTCCAGTACTGAACCACACCCAGAGCCACGGGATAATCATCCACACCCCCACGCTGGACTGGCGTACGCCGGCCCAGTTCACTCATCTTACGTATTGAGTGGGGGACGACAAAGCTACATGTGCAATGTTTCACCCGCTGCTTGCGGTGACATGGCTGCGTCCTCTGTACATGGCACAATGTAATGTTGTAGGGCTCGGGGCCCTAATGCATACATCATGAGCACACAGACACACTCAGATAGTTCGTTGAACTGGCTACGGGCACGTGCGCTCGACACCTTTATTGGCATGGTCACATGTACAGTGACGCATGTGCTGGATGTGTGCGGGGTGAGTGTAAGCCAGCCCTCATGGAGTCGTTGGTGCTGGCAACAATTCGAACAGTGATCACAATTAAAGCGGAAACAGAAAACACCAGCATAACAGAAACAACTGTGAAGCATCATGGTGGTAGCCGGAGAAAGTACAGTGTTCACCCAACATGCAAGCAGAATGGTCCATGATTTGTGGTGCACTGAGTTAGTGGCACCTGAAGAGCTGAGCAGGGTATCAAGCTGATGATGGCACCCACGACAGGTGTGAGCAACTCTGATAGTCTGGCAGTAAGACACTTCCGACTCTGGCACCTGTTGTTTGGAGTTGGTCCTGGCGATGGTGGCGTGTGCATCCTGCGGTGATGCGACGTCCGGGCAGGTCAGGACTCGATTTGATGTGTGAGCCCAGGTGGACCGCAGTTGAGGTCGGAGGCAGCGGACAGTGCAGGGCCACAGACACATGGCCTTGATGACCCCCAGTCCATCGACCCAGAGGCCATCCAATATGCTATCAGACAGGGGCCATGACTTGAGCTGCACATCGTTAGTGGCCCCGGATGCACTGCGGCCGGCACAGGCACACCGGGACGGTGACTTGCGGTGCAGTGAGATAGGGCCACGCGAGGTGAGCGGGTCCTCGTCGAAGGTGAATGTAGCGGAGGTTTGTGGGGGACAGTGGAAGGTGTCCTCCAGGGCATGATGCAGAGGGCAGAAGCCGGCCAGAAGCGGCAAATGGAGGAGTGGAATGCTACAGCCTCATTTTTGCCACAAAGTCAGTATCACCAACATGATGATGAAGACAACCCCCAGTCCATAGACTCAGTCGCCACCAAAGTTCAACCAGAAAGTGTCCGTGGATGTCGGGGAACAGACTTAGTGGCACCGGAGCTGAAAGGGGATGCAGTCTGCGATGAGGCCAGTACAATGATATCAAGTCTGCCATAAATGAATCATGACTGAATTCCCAATGTGTGACCTACTCGACCGCAGTATAGGCCGAAGGCGTAGTCATCAAGGGCCCACAGACACGTGTGGTTGGGATGCCATGCACATACTTTGTGTCACCACATCGAAGGGAGTATAGTGATTTAAACTCTGCATTGATATGTGTACTCAGCCATTGTGTAATCAAGACTCAGTTCCTAATGTGTGACCTACTTGACCGCAGTGTAGGCCCGAGGCAGCGGTCAGCAGGGGCCCACAACCACGTGTCGTTGGCCCACGATGCACAGAGTTAGTGACACCAGAGCAGTTGTCGGCAGTGTTCGATCACCTCCGTAACGATGATCCTTTTCTCCTCCGGACTGAACCGCGTCTTCCTCTTACTCGTCTTCTTGCGTACAATGATATGAACTCCGCCATGCAGAAATCAAGACTCAGTTCCACATGTGTGACCTACTCGACCGCAGTGTAGGCCGAAGGCAGTAGTCAGCAAGGGACCACAGACAGTAGTAGTTCGAATGCTATGCACAGAGTTGGTGGCACCACATCGAAGGGAGTACAGTGATATAAACTCAGCCATGAAGTGTGTACTTGCATTATCAAGACTCAGTTCCAAATGTGTGACCTACTTGACCGTAGTGTAGGCCTGAGGCAGCGGTGGAGTACGTCAACGAGAAAGGAGTAAAGCGGGCCTGTGTTGCGGAGGCCGTGATGGTCTGAAGAGGCTGCCAAAGTCGCGGGCTTCGGGCTTGGAGATTGCGCCGGCACGTGGTGGGCCCTCTTTGACACACGCCGGTGTCGGCAGGTGAGCAGTGAGGCCTGGCTGCGCAGGGGCAGGCATGACAGGTTCGGGGACCAGCAGCGCGGGCTGCAGCAGGCGCACAGGATCGCAGGCCACACCGCTCACGGCGACGGCGACGGCGTCAGCCTCATGGAGGGGTGGGAGGCACCGCCCTGGCAGACATGTTGGGCATTCCGGAAGAGAACCACGCCCAGAGCTACGTGCTTTTTATTCACACCCCTACGCTGGCCTGGCGTACGCCGGGCCAGCCCACTCTGCACACGCTTACAGGGGGGGCGTCACAAGCTACATTTCCGCGATCTTCCCCACTGGCTGGGGTGACATGGTTGCGTCCACTGTCCACTACACTCCAAACAACAGCAGTGCATGTAGACATGGATATGTCTGTGGTCTCCATACTGCAGTCTGTCCAACACATCTCCACCACACTTGGCATTGTGTACATTCTCATTCATGGGTCACTTGCCTCCTCCGCACATGCCTGGTTCCCACCTCTCCCCACATCCACTATTGTGTGGCTGAGGTGCCATGCCGTTGATGGCTCATGTACATGGCTAACCAAGGTTGCCACAGTAAGTTGTTCTGTCGTGTCTGGTGGGTGGGCATGTTGTTTGGCATGTTGTATGTGATTTTCTGACGTGTGCAGTGCCAGAGTTGTGAGTTGCATGATTGTGGAGTTGAGGTGTGTGGGGTGTTCATTTGGTACTTGCCAACGAGCAGTGCATTCCCATTGGTGCCATCATGGAAGCGCTGGTTGATGTTGGACTGTCGGAAGATGAAGGGATCATGCACACTGCCTGGGTAGTTGGCTACGACATTGGCGAAGAGTCCCCTGTGGTCCACTATTGCCTGCACGTTGATGGAATGCGCGTGCTTTCTGTTGCGATAATTGTGTGCAGTGTCGGCAGGGGGCACAAGTAGGACATGTGTGCAGTCAATTTCCCCCAACACGTGCGGGAATCCAGCTATGGCGTATAGTCCTTGCTTGGTCTCCAGCTGTTCCTGCGCATTGTGGGGGACGTATAGGTACTGGGGTACCTAGCTGATGATGGTATCCAGGACAGGTGTGAGAAACTTCGATGGGGCTGGCTGTGAGACTCCTCCGACTCTGGCGGTTGTTGGTTGGGAGGTACCAGAGGCCAACAGGTGCAGCACAGCCAGCAGCTTTGTCTGCGGAGGGATGTTGGTTGTCCGCTGTGTTGGTACCGTCAGCCTGTGGGCAATGATGTTCAGGATGCGGAGGATGGTTGTCCTTTTGAGCCTGTAGTGGGCATTGACATTGTCTGGTGTTAGGTCTGTGAGGCTGGTCCTTTTCCTGAAGGTCCGCTGTCTTTGTCTGCGCTGCCTCTGTGGTAGTCTGGGGGGGGTGGGGGTCCTGGTGGTGGTGGCGGTGGGTGTTGTTGCCCTCTCGGGGATCCAGGATGCATGGTGGGTGGCTCCATGGCATCTGTTGTTCTTCATGTGTGGCTCTGGGCTTGGCTCCCTTTGATGGTGCAGGTTGTCATCCGACTTCACACCAGGTCAGAGCAGGTGTTAATTTCCTGCTGCTAACGCGCCTTATCGCCTGTTTTGTGGTCTTATCGCCGATGTGGCTGGTCGTTGAGAATGTTGAGGTGTGGTGTTGTCGCGGATTTTTGCTCGGGAACGCCTACTCTGCATCTCATTAGCGATAGTTGCCGGGGTCATCTGTGGCGATGTTTTTTGCGGATGCTTTCGCAAGTAAACTGGTGGTATCGGCTGTTAGCACCAGCTTGTGAATGGGGCGATAAATTTATCGCGACTTTGGCTGCGATAAAGTGCCGATAACTCGGTGATAGCTCCTTGAGAATATGCCCCAATGACTTTCCTTGTATTTCAAATGATGCATTTTCACAGAAGCCTTCTGTTAGCTAGTAAATAGGTGTTTGACAATTGACAGTGAGTTCTCACTTAGAGGGTCTCACCGAGAGAAGAGAAGGTGACCGGAAGAATGATTCATAGGAAGAGCTGTCTTGACGGCAAAACATCAATGATGCAACTTTTCAAGGTTTAATGTCTGAAAGCCTATTGTAAATGGTGAGTTTGCTTATTCTCAGTAGTTTGCTGATATTTTATTGAAGGATGATGAAGACAGAAAAAAATTGTGTTTCAACATAGAATTTGTGTGTTTATATTAGTGTGTGTTCCCAGAGTAGCTAGCTAGATTTCAGATTCCTTCCCCAAATCTCTGACTGGAGACCCACCTTTGAGTATCTGATGCCTTCTCTTTATGAGAGGCTGCCTTACTTAGATTTTACTGAATTGTCTGCTGATATCTTTGAGCTGAAAGTACTTTCCAGCTTATAATGCAAAGGCTTCATGCTTGTGCATAGACTTCTCTCTCTCTTCAGAACTCTTCATTGGGTTTCTGAGCTGAC
Source organism: Calotriton arnoldi (assembly GCA_963921515.1). Taxonomy (NCBI): domain Eukaryota; kingdom Metazoa; phylum Chordata; class Amphibia; order Caudata; family Salamandridae; genus Calotriton; species Calotriton arnoldi. The sequence goes on from CAWUFW010000723.1 coordinate 2,506,018, forward strand.
ACATTTTTTTCCCATTATCCCAGGTTATTTAGAATGGGGTTTTCCTTTATGGAACACACTTGTTGTATTATTACTGTATTGTTCTATTTTATAATCTAACATTGATTAATGGATTATATTACCTTTTAATGCTGAAATCCAAAGATTAATACCTAATGAATAAATGGATGAAAAACTAAAATATTTGAAAAACTCACACTAATTCTCTATATTGACCAAGCTGAAAGTCTTTATTGATTTATTGCTATGTAGATGATCATTCCTTATTTCTCCGTGTCGATGAGCAAAGGTCCATACGACCAGTGGCGGGGGTTATTTAATGGTTATACCCAAAGATTGAGTTACAGAAAACCCGCTCCTTTGAGTGGTGAGCAAGAGGATGGTTTTTGTCACAGGAGAAAGGAGCTGAAATAATTTGCCCCAATTTAGAATTGCCCATGTCCCTTAAGCCCAAAGACCAAACTTGAACACTGAAGGAGTTTGCGGTTTTGAAGAAAGTTGCAGTGGTAGAGGTGTGAGTATCAATAAGTTATCTGTCACTATTGTCTGATTAAGAGTCTGTCATTGTGTTGAAGTTGCATATTTTGGGTTATGGTAAAGTCAATAGAATAGTTGTGTTTATGCTTAGATGTTGAGCAATTGAAGTATAAAATAAATCAGTAAGTTGATGGTTGAAATTGTGGTGTTATTTGTCTGCTGAAGTTTGTGGTGCAGATTCAGGAGGTATCACCGACTGCAAAATTGAGATAGGGACTATAACAATTGTGATTGTATTAATATTGATTGGTGTTAGTGGAACCTGTTGCGCAAGGGAAAGCAGGGTGACCTCCCGCTGGCTGAGATTTAATTCGTGTTTATGTGTGTGTAGGGTCACAGGGCGTTAAAACCTTATTTCTGATGGTTTCTTATATGAATTGTCTATTTTGAACTCTTTAGTGGAGCATACAAACGTTATTTGCTTATTGGGATTGCTTAGGCTTGTACAATTTTGTGTACGAGACATTGTAAAGGAGGGTGAACCGCTGCAAGGAGTGGAAAATTATGTCAGAGTGTGCCGCACTGGGATAGGTCAGTTGGTGTGAAGTGCCGTGCTGAGATTAGTTGACAAGTCATCAACTATTAAGCTGTGATAGGTTTGCTAAAGAAGAATTGAAACATGATGGGAGGAAAGTACTGACATATATGGAATTGTAAACCCAACACAGCATTGAAGTTTTTGAATTCGAAAACGGTCAATTTGCTGTTGAATATTTGCGAACATGAAATGTTTCAAAGCACTGAAATTTGATGAGGGGTGATGTGCGAGAGGGTGAAGAAGCACCACTGGAAAGTACGCAAGCTCATTATATGGTGACAATTGTAGAGCTCCATGCATGTTTGTGGCTTCGTCAATGGTGTAAGATCACTGAAAATGAAGGACCATTTAAATTTCCACAACACAGTACTTTTGATTTAAACATTATTGAAAATTTAAGAGAAAAGTTATACAAAATGAGGACAACTCCTACACCTGCACAGTATGAAGCAGTAAATGCTTGGGAGCAAGTGTCTCATGTCAAGGAGAAAGAAAAGTACCAAAATAGAGCAAGGAGAGCAGAGCACAATTATCCAGATGCTCAATGGATGAAGGGCAGGAAAGGTGGAAAAAATGCATAGTCGAGGGAGCTAGAATATACCCAGCTATAACTACTGAAAACTCTAAAAAGAATCAGAAACAGGAAAATGATGATGAGGAAGCTGCAAAGAAAACAGACACTGACAGTGATTCAGGGAATGCCATTTTAGATGCCTTGTTGTCCTCACGGCCACATCCTTATGTGGCCCGTAACACAAATATGAAGGGTGTTACAACCAATAGTGCTACAGTGACTACAGCCCTTGTTGATCCAAGTACAATTCGGATTGGAAGACCCCTTACAGTACTTCTGATTGCACTTGCACAGGTTGAAGTAGCCCCAACTGTAATTGCTCCAGCTTTTACTGCATCCATTGTGACTGTTCCGGCCCCAATGACACAAGTTGTATCAGCTCAGACATTGGCAGTGCCTGTTGCCACTGCACCATTAAATGTTGTTCCGAATGCTGTTGTTCAAGGTGCTTTAGGAGGAATATCTGTAACAGGGTTTATCCTGACATCGCAAAATTCACACATTGTTGCCTGGACACCACCACAAAATGTGCAAACATTGAGAGAAGGGAGGAGAATTGTCTTTACAACAACAATTGCACAGGGAGAGACAGGATCATTTGACAATGGGATTTTTCCCCTCTGGCTTGAAGAAACTTCAAATAATAAAAGGCTGGGAGAAACAAAGAGACCATCTCCTAGCCAGGAAAGAGCAAGACCCTTAGGTGTCCCAAAACTGAAAGTGAAATTAGAGGAGTTTATTTGAGGATGCTTAGACATTTCACATTTGAATCAATACCAGGAGAATAAATTAGTATATATGAGTAAAGAGATCACAATACATGCAGCTGCTACCCATGATAAATTAACTGAATCAACAGGAAAATATGAGGTGGATCTTTCTAAGAGTGTTCCCTCACAGAAACATTTCAGGGTGCAACTAGATGATGAAGCTCTTGTGACAATGAGGACTTTGGGGATGAGATTACACATTGCAGAATTGGTAAAGTGCATCTACTAATGGAGCGATAGGTTAGAGTGGACAAATAAACAGGGAACAAAAAGAAGCAAACAGATACCACCAAAGCAAACTGTATGCCGCCACCAGCAACCCCAGATGAAAATGAGGCTTTAAGCTTACCTGTGATGGAAACACCAGGTGGAGAGTATGTTCATGTACCTGGGAGGAGAGATGATCTAGCAACATTCACGAAAAACTTTCTGATTTTGAGAGATTCCCACACAGTGGTATACAAAAGTGGCCAATTTGTAAAGATTTCAAAGGTTTTGGGGACAGACTTGAATACTTTCTTAAATATTGTGGTACCAAGTGATTTGTGGGCTGAATGCAAGATAACTGTGCAATGGCCACGTTCTGAGCCTCCTGTGGTAATGAGGAAGTACGATGTGGGGATTATCTTTTTGAAAGGAAAGGTTGCAGCGAGAGACATTGATTGGTTAAAGATCAATAGAACTACACAAAAAGCTAAAGAATCGGTGCATGGTTACTATGAATAATTGTTACAGGTGTTTAAACAACACAGTGGACATGAAAATCCCGAACAGGGAGATATGGGGAATTTTGTGTCACAGTTCATTCTTGGATTGTGGTCAGAGATCAGTTTGTATATGCATATACAACAGAATGTGATTTGTTGACAGACAAAACCATTAGATGAGATCCTGAGTTATACAAAATGCTGTAGTGATGAGCAGGAATTGAAGCAGAAGAGATTTAAGAATGTTATGCTAGTGCAAACTGAACTGGCTCAAAAGAGTTTTCAGAATCAATCGCACAGAGGAAATGTTGGTGGGAGGCAAGATGGCGGCCGGACCTCTAGCCGAGTGAGCTGCCTATGCGGCTCTCTGGTGACTGATCTCTCCCCCCCCCCTGCTCGTTCCTACCGGTGTCCGGGGAACCGCACTGTGAGGCCACCCGAGATGGTGGTGTGAATGGTGATGATTTGGCGATCCTGGTGGTGTTGTAGGCGACTGTCTGGGCTCCCGGTGCCGTCGAGGCTGGTGTGTGCCGGCGTGTTCTTTTATCCTGCGACGGTGGGCAGTGCGTCCGTCGCTATCATCCGTGCGGCACCGGGGGCTCCCGCGATGCCTCCGAAAGCTGCAGCGAAAGGCACTAGGACCCGAGGGCAGCCGACGGGCCCGGCTGTAGTAACACCGGCAAAGAATAACACGGCAGCTCTGAAAGGTGGCGGCGCACGGCGGAATACGGATGGGGAGACTCCGGGACTGGCTGAACCTGCGGGGAAGGGCTGCTTGTCTTCACGAGGGCACCAGACGGTTCCGGCGTTGTTTAAAGCTCAGGCGGGTAAAAGCAGAACCGTAGTCGATGCAGTGGAGGTTGGCAGCAGAAACAATGTCGCAGGGAGATCTCCAGCGAAGACACAAGACACATTGTTGCAAGGTACTGTTTTCAAACTGCCGGCCAATGGGTCCAGTGCTATGACTAACGATGATAGGGAAACGGCCCAGAAAGATCATGGGGGATATTTAAGAAGTTCCGATCTGACAAAAAAATTAAATACCTCGGCTCTGTCTGGAACAGGAGATAATTTGCCTAAGAGTCAGGAGAAGGCGCTCTCTGGGGTGGGGTGGAAACTCGCTAAAGAAAACAGGCCAGGACCCTGGGACTAGCTTTCAAGAGAGCGAGGAAACACAGGAAATAGAGGAATTACAGGATTCTTGCCAGAATGCTGGGAGTAGCCCTCATGCGAGTGGCCAGACAGATGATTCGGACGCTCAACCCTTCCAATGCCTCCAGAACTGTGATTTACCGGCGATGTCCTGTGCTAAGGAAGGAGACTCGGGCGATAAATTTTATTCCATGTCGGACCCTTCTAACTCTTCAGGAGAGGAGAGCCCAGGCAGGGACTGGGCAGAGGATGAGAGTGACACAAGCAGTCTGCGTATGGAAGAGGGGTAGGTAGGAGATGACGTCCTTTCAACCGTCCGAAAACAGAGGGAGCAAGATGAGACCTTACGAAATACAACTTTGGCCCCAGCTGGCTCATTGGTATGGGACTATTCTTTTTCTCCAAAGTTGAATGAACCAGTGACTGGAGGAACTTCCACTGGAGATGTCAGCTCGGATATAGTAGCCCCATTTTGCCCAGATGAAATCACTCTGTCCACTATATATCAAAGCATAATGGCCCATTGGGAGGAGACTCGGGCAGAGAGTTCACGGACCCAAGGTGCCGTACATAAGCTCTAGAACTCGGTGCGCAGGATGGCAAAGACGTGTTCTGAGTATGCAACCACAGTGGGAGAAGCAGAAACCCGAATCTCGGCTTTGGAGGATGAGCTAACTATACAAAAGAGTTTCACGGAGTCCTGGAAAGCTCAGAAGGACGACACAATTTGGAAGCTGACTGAGCTGGAAAATCGTTTTAGGAGAAATAACTTGAGGGTCTTGGGGGTCCCAGAAGGCTTGGAGGGTAGTAATGTCCGGCAGTTTATGGTGGAACTTTTTTGGAAGCTTTCCCGGAGCTCACACAATGGGACTGGGCAGTTGAAATACAGAGAGCTCACAGATTCCCCTTCAATCAACGCAAAAAAAGACAGGGCAATTTTCTGACCAACCTAGAGCCATCTTGATTTGCCTTAATAATTTCCTGGCACGCGAAACCTTATATGATTTGGCAAGACCTGACAGGAAGAGGGCAGGGAAGGGCTGTGAGTTTTTTGTTAGGCCTGACTTCTGCCAGGCAACGGTTGAGAAAAGATGGCATCTAAGACAACTGATCCCACTTTTCCAGGCAAAGGGGGCGCAAGTTTTCCTGCTTAACCCAGCTAAATTGAAAATCATATTTAAGGGTCAGACCCAATTCTTTACCTCCGAGATCCTGGCAAAAGAGTGTTTACAAACGATGTAATCCGGACATTAGACCTCTTAATGATTATTGCTACTCTTTGAATGCTTAGTACTTGTACTAGATCCGGGCTTCCTTCCTCTTGGGTCTGGTGGATCTGCACTGTTTTTTTCTCTCGTTTTTTCTGTATGTTTTGGTGCTGTTTCCACTATCTGTATTTTTTCGTCTTTTTTGCCACCCTGTGTACAAGTTTTTTTGTTTTTTTAAGGGGGGGGAAGGACGGTCAGTGGGGAGCTGATTGACAGCTCTACATCATTGAGGACACTGGTCCTTATGCCTCATTTAGTGGGAGGGAGGAAGGGAGGGAGGGAACCCTGGGGGGTGGGGTGGGGGTTGGGTCAGGGGAGGATGGGGAAGGGGGTCAGGGTGGGGGTAAAAAAATAAAAACAATCCACAGTGTCGCTGGAAATTTGAGAATCGTGAGAGTTTATTGTGATGGGTTTAAATACATATTGGGATTTTTTGGTAATTTATGGCTAGGTTAGGTCTTCGAATTTGTACATTTAATGTTTGTGGATTAAATGGCTATAATAAGAGACGTAGAGTCGCTGCAGAGCTTCGCGTGATTCAACCAGACATACTGTGTTTGCAAGAAACACATATACCATGGGGCAAATGGAATATCTCGTCAGAACTTGGCTATGAGGTTCTAGCGGCTTCTAAACAATCAACTACTACAAGGGGTGTAGCGGTTTTAGCCAGGCCGGTAGTACAAACAACTGGTCGAGTAGTAGTGGATACTCAGGGATGGTGGGCCATTCTAGAATGTGCTGCTGGAAATATGAAGTTCACCCTTTGCACGGTTTATGGCTCTAATCTTGACGAGGCTCCGGTCTTGGAATACTTAAATGGAGAACTCGCACTATGGCCGGTGCCTCTGGTGCTGTGTGGTGATTTCAATATTAATGTAACCAAGACAGATTTTCAGGCTGGGGGGCTCAACTACAAGGGTAGGAAGCACAAGGTCTTTAAAGCTTTATATCACTTGTTGGCTGATCATGGACTGATGGATGTTTGGAGTAGTTTAGGTTTACAAGATCCGGGGTATACATTTTATTCCTACCCACATAGTAAGCTAGTTCGTCTTGATTATTTTTTTGTGCCTTCTTTATTGCTCGCTGGTATTAAGATACAAATTTACCCAAGAATTACGTACGATCATGCACCAGTAGTAGTGGATATCCCCGCATTTGCTGTTTGTGCAGTTCCGAGGTGTTTTTCTTTTGATAGGAAACATCTTTTGATAAAGTTTTTTGGAGCATATGAAAAAGTGGATAAAGGACTTTTTCAAATTAATAGACATTCTGCGGGTTGGGGGTTGTCTGGGATGCATTCAAAGCCTCTTTTAGAGGTGAGGCCTTGAGTTATGGATTATATAAACAAAAACAGGCAAAATTGGAAATCCAGGAGCTGTATAACAAACTTAAAGTAGCAGAGGAGAACTTGGCAGGAGGCATTGCAGTAGGGCATAATATAACTGAGCTGCAATCTAGATTGGCTAGATGCAAGGCCAATATTAATCAGGTTTGGAGCAAAGAAATAGCATTAAAGTATCAGACCTATAAAAAAGACTGCTATTAATATGGAGAGGCTACCGGTCGCTACCTAGCTCAGAAGCTACGTAGGAAGGAAGCAGGGCAAAGAATTATATGCATGAAAAACACCCAGGGTAATATTGTATATGACCCTCAAGAGATTCTTAAAGTCTTTCATGACTTCTACGACCAACTCTATACAGAACCAAATAAGGGGCAGCAACTCGCAGATGTAAAACTTCCATCTTCATTATGGGAACAGATAGATAGAGAGAAGGCCAGAATACTTGATTATCCTATTACCTCTGAGGAATTAGAACAGGCCATTAATAGCCTAGCGATTGGAAAAGCTGCAGACCCGGACAAACTCCCGCTTGAAATTTATAAGACCTTCTTCCAAGTTCTTAAAGAGGATATCCTTGAGGTTTTCCAAACAGCACAATTGGGGGATTCACCTCAATCATGGGACGAGGCCAATATTATCATATTTAAAAAGAAAGACAAACCACCCGACATACCCGGATCTTATCGTCCGATCTCCCTCATTAATTGCGATGGAAACAATTATGCTAAGATTTTGGCGAATCGTTTAGCGAAAGTTATTTCCCCCCTTGTCTCAATTAGGCAACATGGCTTTATCCCGGATAGAGGGACAGTAAACCACATTAACAGAGTAGTAACGCTATTTGATATAGCGCAGGTAGAGTCTAGGGACTTAGGCCTTATTTTGCTCGACGCCGAGAAGGAGTTCGACCGCGTGGCATGGGACTTTTTATGGGAAGGGCTGCACCAAATGGGGTTTGGTCAGGGATTTATCCGGGCTCTCCAGGTTTTATATCGAGCTCCCTCGGCCACTATATGTACAATGGGGGCACTTCCGATAGGATCCAGATCTCTAGAGGGACACGGCAAGGATGTCCCTGCTCCCCACTCTTATTTGCTCTGTATATCAATCCCTTTATAAAAATGTTAGAGCAGAATGATCAGATTGCACCTTTCATTGTCAGACAGGATAGGTTCAGTGTGTTGGCCTATGCGGATGACATTGCAATTATAATATCTAACCCTGCCATAGCTTTACCTGAAATTGAACATCTGGCTCAGGAGTTTGGCTCTGTCTCGGCTTATAAACTCAATACTGCTAAAACACAAATTTTATGCACAAATCAAACTTTGCTCAACGATTCTAGGGTTGTTAGGGAAGCTACATACTTGGGTATTAAGATCCGGCCCTGTTTGAAAGAGTTGGTTGAGATCAATTGGGGGATATCATCGGCAAGATAAAAGGTTCGTTAGAGAGATGGGAGGCTCTACATCTCTCTTTGGTTGGTAGATCCAATGTTTTAAAAATGAACATCTTGCCTAGGGTCATGTACTTTTTAGAGCAGTACCTTTAGAAGTACCTAGTAGACAACTCCAGTATTTACAATCTCTATGTGCTAGATACTTGTGGGCTCCAGGGAAACCACGCAGAGCTGCGCGTTATATGACATTACCACGGGAGAGAGGCGGATGGGCGATCCCGGATTTTACTCTTTATTACTACGCCTGTATCTTGTCAAATATGCGTATTTTATTGACGGGAGAGGAAGTTGGCAACGCAGCTGAGGCCCCCTCAATTTATCGGATGGTTTTAGGACCAGAGGTTAATCATTGTTTGTTCAAGAGAATCGATGGTAGTTATTATAAAAGAACCCGTTTCAAAGTGTTGGGAACTGCTTTTAAAGTTTGGAATACAATCCGCAGAAAATTTCAGATACCAGGGCTAACACTCTATACACCTATGAATGCGGCAGGATTACTCCCATCGGTATTTTGGGATCATGTGGCAACTCAGTGGAGTTTAAAAGGAATTACTCTACTGGGGGATATGTATCAGGCCGGGGGGGGGTCTGTTTGCCGTTTTCACTTTTGGTGGATAAATATCATTTATCTAAAAACAATTTTTTCAAATATTTGCAACTACGGGATTTTCTAAGCAAAAATGTAAATAATATGGTGCCGTATGAGATAGTTGAAGCCATTAGGCATCAGGGGAAAATTGGGTCTCTATATAAAATATTGTTAACTGAGAGACCAGATGATTTAGATAAACAGAATACTAAATGGGCCAATTTGCTGGGAGACAGCTCGGTCTCTGTAGAAAAATCAATTTATATGGCAGGGGAAATTCTCCTTGTAGCTAATCTAAAAGCACAACATTATAAAACGCTTTTTAACCTCTACCATACCCCGGCAAAGATGTTAAAATGGGGGGGTGAACATAATGGGAAATGTTTTCGGTGTGGGGCTGATGACGCCGATATGCTCCACATCTTTTATTCATGCTCCAATTTGATCTCTCTAATAAGAGATATGGAGAGATTTTTGACTGAAGTAACTGGGACACCTATAAAAATATCGGCCTCTATGATGCTGTTAGGTATTGGAGAGGAGGCCATTCAGGGTAGACCAATGTTTAAATTTCGCTACCTGATGTTTATGGCTACAGCAGTAGCCCGGTTATCTATAGCATCCGCCTGGCTGCAACCACAGGCTCCACCCTTTGAATTATGGCGGGCTAAGTTTCTTAATACATTTAATATGGAATTTAGCTTGTACTCCGTTAAAGGGCCAAGAAAACGGAAAATTGGTCTTTTGGTATGGGGAACAATGATTGACTAAATGATGGATTCTTGAGCTTATCGAGTTAGTGATATGTGTTTAAAGTCTTAAACTATATATAAAGTTTTATTTGGTGGTGTATTCTGGACATCGATGATTTGCTTAGAGGACAGAAATGAAATATGTTTGTATTATGATTTACGTTATGGTTGTATATATTTATGATCTTGAAACTGTGGATTTTTTAAAATAAAAAAATTGAAGAAAGAAAAAAAAGGGAAATGTTGGTGGAATGCAAGGTGTTTATTTTCCAGTTTGAGGTCACATTGAACAGGGTGGAGTTGGTGCTTAACAGGGAAGCGGTTGAGGTGTTTTGGTTGATCCAAATTCAGGAATATACATTGCAACATTCAAGAAATCAACTCCTTGTCACTATTGTAACAGGCTTCGGCATTGGAAGAGCGATATAGACAGAATCCAAATCGAGTTAGTGAGGATAGAGGAATGCAAGGGATAAATCAAACACAAATGCAAAATGTTCCAGTTCAGGTTCAGGTCAGGTTCCAGCTCAAATAATGCAGATGCCAGTGCAATCACAAGTTCTCATGATGCAAATTCCACAAGCTGCAATAGCCCCACAGAATATGGCTTATACCAGATTCCACATATTATTCAAACTGGAACTGTCCTTACTAATATAAAAGCACCGGGTTTTGTTGAACAGGTGCATGGCAAAGATCAAAATCTAGATTATAACTTGATCAACATTATATGGTTTCGAAGAATTGAAAAGTATGCGCATAAATGTAAATTCACCTGCTTGGTTTATTACTTTACACTATGCTGAGTATGGATGGGAGATTTCTATTAATCTCGTCATGAAGCAAATGGTAATATTAACTGAAAAATACCAACAGAATTATACTCTTTGGATCCAGCCAATGTTTGCATATATTCCAAACAAAAATGTCAAACTATGCTTCCCTACTTAACCAACAAAAAGAAAAATCCTGTTGGAGAAATACTTGATTACTTTTGGCGAAAAGAGTATCAAGCAAGAGGTGCACCACACATTCATATGTGATGTCACCGACCATGTCATGAGTGGTGTAATATGTGGGGTCATAAGCTGTGCATTGCGGGGGCATAAGTTATAATTAGCTCAGGTAACTACAACTGCAGAATTTCACTAGTTTTGTGCGAGTGGAATCTGAGCCTCACGATAACGTCCCTGTAGTTTTTGTTTCTTTCAGTGAATACATAAATATATATTGTATGTATTCACTGAAAAAACCAAAGGTAACAGGGACGTTATAGTTAGGAAGTATAATTAAAAAACCCTAGAAATTCACTGAAAAAACTAAAGGCTACAGAGACGTTGCAGTTGGGCTCAAGGCTCACTGTCCTCTGTAATCAATAGCACAAACAAATCTATTATCCTGGAGATAGCTTCCTTTATTAAAGAAAGACTCTGTACCAGAATTATGTATGCATTCTCCACTAAAAAAAGTTACTTCTATTCACTATTTTTTTCTGGTTTTGTCTCCTCATGCACAACACCATTTTGTCAAGAGTCTTTATTCAATTTATAATCAAAATGAAAAGCTTCCTCTTCTAAGCAAAGGCCTTATCAACTACTCTCTCAACTCATTCTTTCTGTTTCAGTGCCTCTCTCCTTCTTCTATACTTTTTCATAGTTCTCATCAGATTTATAACTACTCTTCTACGAAACATCCTGGCTCTGATTTCCTTAAACTGCTTCTGTCTCCTGGTTAAGGTGTGTCTATCTTTGTTACATTCTTTCCTGTTCTTGGTATATAGATTTTATCCGCTGTTATTCTTTCTCATAGTTTGAATTGTATTTTCATTATTTTGTAATCTTTGTAAATGTCCACATATATTTTTAAGAAATGACTTTGTACTCTTACCAGTAGCTCTTTTTTCTTTCACCACTTTTTCTTCATTTTGCCCCTTTTGTGTCTCAGTTCTGCATAGATACTATAGCTGCTTCTGTTTCTTTTTCTTCCCAGCTTTTGTAGGTATTCTGTCTGTAGTTATGCAGATATTGTTCTGTAAAAAAAAATAGTATATTAGAATTTTTAATTTAGCCAATATACCAAGTACTTTACTACTGGCTTACACATAATCCAAAAAAGTTTTTATGTCATGTTGCAGTTTTAAATCTACAGATAAACCTAGCTACATAACAACAAGCACTTACTTCAATGTACCAAATCCAAAACAAAACACAAAACTTAATTTATTAGTTACCTTTTAATATTATAGCACCCTCTCCTACAACACAGCTGACCACATCTCAGTTCTCCCTTATACACCATAAAAGACCACTTTATCCCTTTTGTAGTAAATTTAAAAAAAACATTAACCAAAGTGTGAAATTACATACATTGTCTGTAAATCTGAAAACACAACATAAGAGCTATTTCTGTGCCTCTCTACCACTGTGTCACTGGTAGATTTAGTGTTTCAGTACTTTTCTACTTAGATGTGTCAGATTTAAATTTTGAGAAACACTGCATATAAAAAACTGCACATTAATCTGTATCACAGCATGTAGCTCTCTAATTATTTAGAGTACATGCAAACAGTGTGTGACAGGTTTTATATATAATTCACCAGATGGTTCTAAAAGTGTACATATTCCTCATTAAAACTTGTAAATACATGTGTTTGTGGTTGAGTACAACAATACTCCCTGGATGAGTGCATAGATAGTGCCTAGGTGATTCCCTCAGAATGTAGGTAGTGCCTGCATGATTCCCTGAGTATGTAGGAACTACATTGGTGGTCCCATATGCGCATAGTTAGTGCCTGTGTACTCACATGACTATATTGCTACTATCTAGGTGATCAGATGAATGCATGGGTGTTGCCTGCGTCGTTTAATGAGTACATAATTAGTGCCTGCATGGTTGGAAGAGTGCATGTGTAGTACCTGGGTGATTGAATATGTCTAGATATCACACTTGACACATAATTGCATACATGGTTCTCTAAGAGTATACATTGCTCTGTTAGTGTCGTGCACATGCATTAGTACGTTTCTAAAACTGAAAACAACAATTCTCACTTTTTCAAAGCACAAAACATTTTCTTAATGGCATACCTACATCATTTCGCAAATATGTCTTGTGTCTTTAAAACATATATTCAGCATTTCCTAAAGAAAAGTTACATGCCAGGTGAAGCTAGCACAAGAACTCCCAAGAGACATTCTGCACTATTAACCCTCCTCAATTTTAAACATAGCCTGTTTAAAGAAATGCACCACCCTCACTATATACATGACATTTTCAACAGCCTTAAAGAACATAGATCACCATGTTCTCTGCATCTTTAAGTAAACTCAAAAGTCTCATCATATATATAACTATCTGCAGCCTCAATAACCATATCCCACCATCTAAGTATATGCAAACTGGTCATATAAGTTAAAAACCACATTGACAAACACTTCCTAATACATACCTAACAAGTATTACTACTTTATAATTCATATACAGACACAGCACATTGTCTTATCTTTTACTTCTGACTACACTACTCATGTTTAATGATGTGACTAAAACTACCACAACTCCCAAAATGCAAATAATATAGATGTATTTATTCTGCACATAATGCTTAGACATTTAAAACATTGTAATTTTTAAAGGCATTACTCATGGTAATTTTCAACAGTACTAACATCTTAAACACATAACTGCTGCCAGATACTGTTCATCTGATATATTTTTTTTCACATCACTGTGATACTCTTTTTAATCAAACCCCCATATACATCTTCATTTCTAATGTACATTTTTTAAATAATTAAAAAGTTATATACATACCAGTGAATTGAGTTTGTAGATTGTATTGTTGTTTCAGCTCTTTCAGGATAGTTTTGGCACAGTTAAGATTTGTAAAACCTAAGCACAAGAATGGTACACCACTCTCATAGAAAGCAACTATAAAATGGCAACCTCTTCAACTTTCCACTCTATGATCATGAGAAAGGCATCAAATGAAATCATGTCTTTCATTTTAGACTACTGCAGCTCCACTTGTAAATGGTTAGCATCTGTTAACTCTTTCCTTTTGTTTCAAAATGAGGAGCCTGTTTCCGCGTGTTTGCGATGTTTTCACGATTCTCGCGGAATCATCGTGAAAAAAACAGGAGTACACACCAATATTTAGCTTTAGTTTTTTTAAATTTAAATACTGAACAACAGTATAGTAGATAGTCCTGAGTTGAGAATTAAAGTTTTCCATTACTTAAATTGTGTCATAACTCCTCAACATTTAAAAAAAAATTCTGTCTCTTTAACACCCTTCCCCCCAATACACTGTTAGCTCAGTGGACCTAGCAGCCCAGTGGAACCAGTAGGTCACAAGTTCACAGCACATTCTAGAAGAAACATGCTACTTCCAAATGAAATACAGCAGGTGTGGTTTACTCTACAGATTCAAAAGCATATCCATTTCTGTATTACCTTTCTTTTTTTAAACAACAGCCAATAATAGGACTTCTTGCTAAGGCATCCAACCCACTACTAGATTTTAATCACTTTCATGCTGACAGCATCCAATGAAATATATATTTTTTTTTTAAAGTTCAATTTTAACTACTTTTCATTTCGAAAACTACCTCATTCAGCTCCAGCCTTCTCCTGACTGCTGTTGCTCCTTCACTTCAAAATGCTTAGAGTGTAGATTGTGGGCCACAGCTATGCCTAGTGGCTGCAAAAAACAGAGGTATTGACAGGTACTTGAGTGTGCCAAATGTGGAGAATACTTGGTTTGGACAGAGAGGGTTAAAGTTTCATCGGTTGCTAGTTTTTTTCAAATTTATTGAGGATTGTCGAGCTCCTCACCTCATGATTGTGCACTGTGGTGGCAATGACCTAGCCACATTGACTAGGGTAGGGCTGAAAATCCTAATGAAAGATAGCTTTGCAGAACTGATGTCGCTTTTCCCTCACACTGTCTTGGTGTACTCTAATATATGCCAAAGACAGAAATGGAAGTGGTCAAATCAATTCTGTCCACAGATTGACTAAGCCAGGAAACATGTAAATGAAACTGTTTCTGCATTCCTCACACACCAACGCATGGGCTGTATCTATAACAACAACCTGTGTTTTGACATGCATGGAATTTATAGAAATGATGGAGTGCACTTTACAGACTAAGGCAACCGGGTGTTTCCAAGTAACCTGAAACTCTGTATCCGGTCTTATTTGTAGCTGTAATATACACACAATCAACACAAAGGCTCTTGTCAGAACCATCCTACTACCTGAAATATTGTACATTTTTTTGTAGAGATCCTTTTTTTTTTAGTTTTTAGGCATCTTCACAGCGACGTCACAATGGTCGTGAATAAGTAGCAAAATTGTAAAACAAAAGCAGACATTCAACCACCACCAGCACAATCGAAAAATATTAACAAAAAAAATCCATTCTAAACATTGCGCTACACATATTATTATATACATGCTTCTTCAAAAACATGTTTAAACTCATATTTAAAACATGAAGCCGATTGGAATAATGGTATAAGTATTTTTCTTAATCAAAACATGGAATATTGAAATGTTGGATAATGATAATTCTACAAAATGGCTGCCCCATTTGCATGTCACAAAAAGCAAAGTCCGTTTTTGGTTTCTACCCGGATATACTAGATAGGAAGTGAGGACAAGTGTAATGTAAAATAGTTCAAAAAATGGCGAAGAAGCTGACAGTGACAAAGGCCGTGAAGGCCGAAACGTGTTTGTCAGTATGGTGGTAGAACAATAAAGCATTGGAAATCAAACTCCCGAATGCGCCACGTTTTTCCTTGGTGAAAGGTGTCGTGAAAAAAAATAATATATATATATATATACTTACATACATATATATATATATATATATATATACATATATATACATAAATTCCAAACTCCAGTTTCCCCTCCAAACCGGACATCGACACAGCAGACTTGATAGTAATTTTCTGCACAGTTTTATTTAATGCTCGCTGTTTACACGTTTTGGCAGTATCTCCTGCCTTGCTTACACACTGAGCACCATTACTCCCCGTTCTTTGTTGGGAGCAGTCGGTCACATGATGCAACTGACATGAAAGACATACTTCTACACCAAACAGGTTACAGTGCGAACAAATGCCCAAACCATTACATTTCCTGCTATGGTTCTCCTTGCAATTACATGCTTGTTTTTAAGGGTTATTGTTACAATTCACTTTATATTTTTTTCTATCTAAGTTTTATCATTTTGCTCATTTTTTGGGAACATTTTCTTGGCATTATATATATATATATATCCAACGCAAACAAAGTAAACGCACACCTGGAACATGATCCAATGTGAAAGAAGAAGCTTACTGCACCAAAGTCATGATCAAACACTATGAGTTTGGTGCAGTAAACTTCTCCTTTTCATATTGGATCGTGTCCTGAGTTTACGTTTACTTTGTTTGCATTGGATTTTACAGTGGTGTACTTTGCCGGCATCACCAACCACCCCTCTCGGGTCTGGGCTCCAGGAGGAGCTGCTTTTATTTCGATATATACATATGTGCATACGAAAATCTTGCCCACATTTGGCTCTGTGAACTACTGAAAGCAGGTCCTAAATTATTTTGCAGTCAGATCTTTTACTTTCTCCTAAAAAAGCACCTATTTATTCTCAAAATTAACTTTTAACTGTTAAAAAATGCCTCTGGAAAATGAAATACTTCAAAGCAACATATTTTTAATTAAATAAATAATCTCTTCAAACACATGTAAACAAATTCTTAGCACACTTAACACAAAGATCCATAAAGAGACTCTCTACAGTCCACACACATAAAACATTCTAGCTCCTATTCACCGCCATAGCCCTCGGAGACAACACAGGAGAAACATTGTCATTGCTTTTAACCATCTTGCATCTTAGACTTCCTTCTTCAGGATGGAAACAGATGTTATGGTTGAGAGGTTCTAACTTGGACCAAATCCAAAGTTCATATAGAGACAAATATCAAACCAGCATCAAACAATGAAAATGCATAATTTATTCGGGGAAGGCTGTAGCATTAATTTCTCAGATTTGTGGCTAATTTCACTATAGCGAGTCATCCACAATACGAGGTACATCTGTAATAAAGTTCAGTTTGCACTTTCACTTAAGAGTGCCCTAACATAACTCCATAGATGAAATTTCAGTTTGGAGCAACATATTTCGCAAGCAGTAGTGGTAAAATGGGTGTGCTTTTTTGCCCCAGTACAAAAATGAACACAATATGTCCCTTGTTTCTTACAAAGAAACAGAACAGATGGTGAAACATGCTTTTAAAAATGATGTCTAATATGCAAACAAGGATCTCAACTGTGGTGACTAATTAATTTTTGATTTAAATATATTATATATTTTAAATGCAAATGAAAAAGTAGAGATGAAAGGCCCAGAGATTACGTTTTACAGAGCACATCCAGTACAAACAGCATCTCCCTGGTTCTCATATAGTAAGCTGGGTGGCAGAGATACACATATTTTCCATGTTCAAATCATAAGAGCGGTCTTTGACCATGTAGGTATGAGAGATTGCAGACAATTTCATTCAACAATTTTAATAACTAATATTGTGTCATTACTTGTATCTAGTTTATTCAGGTGGCCAAGGCTATATGTAGGAGGCAATGGAATTAAGTTGGGGCATAACCATGCAAATCACGATGTGACCTTGTGCACATCATTTTATTTCCTACAGGTGCACAGTGGTAAATAATGAGCACTTAAAAACACCCAAGGGTGACATTAGGTGTGATATAAATATGGTCACTCATAAAAGATTTTTTTGTATTTCTTATGGCAGCTGTTCATTTTATCTTTCCTAACCCACAGTAGGTGAAACTAATCTCATCAAAGAAGGCTAATTTATCAGCCAACCTCCAATGTCTTTATGTAGGTTCCTGCTTATAACAATGATTTCTTTGAAAGGTCACTCCTTGAAATGGCTGCACAATATTATCCAGTTATAAATTGCTTCATTTCTTGTGTGATGTTTTACAAATAAACATACACAATTTTACAGCAAGAAATAACATACTAAGACACAATCAACATTATTCAATGAAAAGCAACATCACACATTAAACAACAGAAAGGAGTAGAGGCATTCCAACTCTTTGGAAATAAATATGAAAATAATAAAAAATATTTAAATTTTTAACTGGGGAAATAAGTTAAAGTCTGTGAAGAGTTCCGAAATATCAATACACGACAATAACAATGCATATCAATATCTCTCAAGTGAAGTTAAATAAATATATACATCAAGGATTTTTCACAAGATGTTTTTAAGTTATTCCTGAATGTATTGAAAAAAATCAGTTCAAATATTTCAGGTCTCTAGCACTTTTTCACTTCTCTCCTCTGCCACTCTTTGTTTGTCCTGATGGCAATGTTTGTTTCTCATAAACACATCTATCAGCTTCTGTGTTCTCATGGCAGTGTCTGTGCACCCCCACACATTCGCATGCACTTTTGTGTGTTTTAACCTCTAACAGAAGACGTGCTTGACATATTCTTTCATAGAGCATGGGTGTGTCCTTGCTCACTATCCAGATGCGTACTACTCAGCCCTTTCTGCTACTGAACTGAGCTGCCATTGCAGTAATAGCAGTCGCAGAGCCTTGATTCAGGGCCAAGTCATTCCTATTTTCTTTCTAATGTGCTTGCACATTTTCTCCCAGTCTGGAAGTTCAAACAAAAATAGAAAATCTGCAGGACTTTTACAAGAATCTTGAGTCCTTATGTACAAAACTTTTTTTGAAGTCACAAACTGCCCGGTTTGCAGACTCGGACGTTTGCAAAAAGGTTTTTTAAATGTGCAAAAGCCAAATTGTGATTCGTAACCTGTACCGAATCACAATTTGGGTTTGCGAACCAGTATTTAGAAGGGGCCTGTATAGGGCGTCCCTTCCTAATACCAATTCTCAGTGGTATATATGAATGTTTTGCAACCAAATAACAGACGCAAAACATTCATTTTTTATCGACAACTAAGCGGAGGCGGTAACCATTAAGAAATGGGAAGGTGTCCCAAAGGGGTCACAGGGATGGTGGCCTCAATTCCTAATGAGTCACAACCTGCAACCTACCTCATTAATATTCATGAGGTAGGTCGATTTGCAACCCACTAGAAATCGCTAAATAAAACTCAATGCATTTCATACATTCACAGAAAATTGCAATTAGGTAATTGCTTTTCCTAAAATGTGTACATATGGGTCTTAGCTACCTATTTTTGCTGTCTGGAAACATTAGATCTCCTCCACCCTGTCCTTTGGAACTGTAACCCTATACCCTACATCTCAATAAGAAACTTTACTGCCTCTGTTTGCTGTTTATATTTAAATCTCTTGGCAATTCATATAAAGCAAGCAATTCATAACACAATCAGGTAATTTATCTTCAGGTGCACTATAGATACATCCTCTTTTATTAGTATTTTAATGCTACAACAATTATCATAAAAATAAAGGCTTGAAACTGAAATGGCATTTTATAGTACATAAAGTAGTACTGCAATAGTATTACTCATCTACTACAAAATGCTATTCACTAACGTACATGGGGTGACCACTGTCAGCCCTATCTTTTCATTGTGGAGACCCCCACATGTAAGCTGAGACCCCACACATATAGGTATACGTTTTGTTAGGGATTGACCAATTGGAGTGCCTAGAAAACAGAGTTAATACTTCTCAATGGGTGAGGCTTAGGAAGATGTAAGGGGGGCTTTAACCTAGGGACATGCAAAACCAAACCCACCTAAAAAAGAGTAAGCCCATTGCTATTCGCAGACAACGCTTCTAAAGTTACATCAGCCAAAAAGCCTCAAAACAGTAGTTAATGTACTGCAACTCAGCTTGGATGTAAGTCTAGCACCACACCACTCACAGGTACTGCATCTCTATCCTATAGAAAATAATGGGGAGCGGGGGGCGGTTGCTTAATATAATGCCCTATAGGAAATAATATTTTGACATTTAAATTAAATATATATAAAGTTGTTTTTAGTGTTAAAAAGTTAGATTAAATAAAAATTAAATATTTTATCATTTTAAAAGCAATAATGCATTATTTAAAAATAATACTTGAATTAAACATTTAAACATTTTTAAATTACTGCAAACCACTGAACTATTAATTAAATGTACTAAAAATAATGAGTAAAATATTACAAAATTAATTTTGATTAGAAATTAAAGTTATCAACTAAAATATTGTGTTTTAAATATTTAATTCTTTTATAACTATTTATTTTGATGGTATGATATGCTGTGTCACTGTATTTTATTAGTTATAGGTTAATATTAATATTTCTAAATTAATTTACATGTTTATTTCACATTAAAAAATGGTATGCTTTCTGCAAAAAAAACTGTAGTCCAAGCTCTGATTACACCAGTGTCCTCTACCTAGGTTTGTCCCAATCACGACTGAGCAGATTTCAATGTGTCTAGAATGCTTCAGCACATTTGTTGCTTATCCTCCCAAAGTGCTTTTTATCAGGGCTGCCCTTAGCAAGCTGCACTGGCTCCTCATGAGACAGAGAGTCACATTTAAAACCCTCTGTTATAACTACAAGGCTCTATCCAACAATGGCCTGCACTATCTTCAATCACTGGTTAAACCTTATGCTCCATCTGGGAATCTAAGATCGGGTGAAGGTAAGCTTGCCATTATTCCTAAATGCAAAAGAGTCTAAATTGGGGGTAGTTCTTTCAACTAGCCTGCACCTATAATATGGAATTCTCTTCCTCTTACAGTCTGGCAGTGTCCATCTGAAGCTCCTTTCTGAAAAAAGTAAAAAAGTGGCTTTTTATGTCCGGCTGTTTATTGTTAGAGCTCTCTGTGCATTCTTTTCTCAAGGGAATTAGAACCCTGCGCTTTGACAATTTATTTGAATAGCTATGCTCTCTATAAATTGCATTATTATTATATTATTATTACATTTGATTAATTTTCCCTTTACTTTCCCATAGAGAGGTGGTGGAGATATCTGTCAACCAGGGGTGGCCCCTCCATTAGGGCGGAGGAGCGTCGCCTCACTGCTTTCTCGCAGTGCGCGAAGCAGAAACAAAAAATGGTATTTTAAATACCATTTTATGTTTCTGCTTCTCGTGCTGCGAGAAAGCAGAAGGCATGGTATGCCTGGTTGGGGGCTCGGGGAGGAGTGGCTTTCCCACTCTGAGTGCCCTGACTGTTTGGTCGGCCCTCTGGGGCCACCCAAACCAGTCATGCGCACTCTGGATTTTCTCTATGTAGGCGAGGGGAGGGAGGCTGCCTTCTTCCTGCTCCAGTAGCGGCACCTGGCCAGGAGCGGAGGCGGCGAGGGGACCCGGTAAGTACATTTAAAAAAAATTTTTTTTAAACCCCCCCCTGCACGAACCCACACTCGACCCCCTCACCTGCCCCCCCACCCGTGAGTCATGTGAGCCGTGACTGCTGTCAACTTATGAATGTTACTAGAAATAACTATATACCCATAAATTCTACCTTAGATGTTGGTAAGGCAATGGCATGGTTAGTCAATCAAATCAAAATATCCAAAATGCAATTAAGCGAAACGGGAGAAGAACCTAAGCCGTAATCTAAATAAAGCCAGTACAGATTATGGTCCAGCACAGGAAGAAATAAGAACCAAAGAGCAATATGTCATAAGGACTGCTCAGCATAGCCAGAAGAAGAAAACAAAGGAAATATTTCAATGCAGATCAGTAAACAGAAAGAAAGATACAAGACCTAGACTAATTGAAAAACAGAATAGCACCCCATCACAAAGGTGACTTTTACTCTACTTCTAGTGAGTAAGTCTGTATTGTGTACTACATGGAAACCAATAACACATTCAAAATAATGACAACATCTCTGTTTGGCCAGAGGAACTGGCCTTCAATTATAGACATACAAACTCCATCCTGTAGAAAGGAACATCATGAACATGGAAGAAACATAGGGGCATATTCTCAAGAACGTGTGATAACCACTGCAAATTTAGTTTAACGCAACTTTGCATATCGCAGTCCATCGCGGGAAATTAATGCCTTGTTAACTAAGTATTTACAACACGGCGGCCCCATGCGATACTCCCCAGATAACGCGCCAACTGACCGCGTTAGAATCAACGCCACGCCGCAAAAATGCAAAACACCAACGCAAAAAAAGCTGCAATGAGGCCAATCGCGATACGAAAATCAGCGAAACCCAGCTACAGGCCTGCAATCCACACGCGTCAGGCGGGAACAATCACCATAAAAGCAGAAAAAAACCAGACAAACAAATGCCAAACAACAGCGAAGCACAATGGACGTTGCCGGAGCAAGTACGGAGGAGAGCCAGAACCCCACAAGCCCCCCGGAGGACCATCCTGGGACTTCGGGGTCAGGGAAGGGCAAGGACAAGAAGAAGAGGAAGACGAAGTTCAGTCCGCAGGAAAACAGGATCCTGATAACGGAGGTGACAGAACACCATCAACAACTGTTCGTCACCTCCACTGTGTCATTGGCAACAAAAAATACATTATGGCAGTCCATCGTGGACAAGGTGAACGCAGTCGGAGTGCTGAAGAGGACAATGGGCGAGGTCAAGAGGCGCTGGAATGATGTCAAGCGCAAAACCAAGCAGAAACTCGCCAACAACCTGAAGGCAGCAATGCAGACTGGAGGTGGGAGCCCAGCGCCACAGGAGGAGCTGGACGACATGGAGGAAATGGTCTCCACAGTCATCAGTGGGGAGACGGTGGCAGAAGTTGGGGGCCCGGACACTGCTCAACAGGACCCTACACAACAGCAACAGGGTGAGTAACCACCAGGGCCTGGGGGGACGGGGGAGATGGGCACAATGGCACACATGCACAATTAAGTAGAGCACATCTGCGGACACACCATGCCCCAGACCACCAACTCCCACCAAGAGACCAACGTACCCCAGTATGCAACATGTCAACACTGTACAAGCACAGTAGTCAGAGACACACCTCATGAAAGTGATAAGGGGCAGCAAAATCTGAGCTGCAGGGGCGACTCCCCAAAAATGCAGCACACACTTCACATACAGAACACATCTACATTGACAACGATGTGACACAATCCGCAAAACACCTACAACAGAACACAGGA
Source organism: Calotriton arnoldi (assembly GCA_963921515.1). Taxonomy (NCBI): domain Eukaryota; kingdom Metazoa; phylum Chordata; class Amphibia; order Caudata; family Salamandridae; genus Calotriton; species Calotriton arnoldi. The sequence goes on from CAWUFW010000723.1 coordinate 2,528,855, forward strand.
CACTACTGGTGCCGCTTGGGTGCAGACACTGGCCAATCACAATTGGCATTGCAGGGATATGTGCGTTGATAATGTACAAGTACAAACACACATCCGTGATGTTGTCGAAATGTCCACTGTCCCCCATCAAATAGGCAGCTCCTCCCAAACAGCCACAATGTACCCAGTCATGCTGTCTGTATGTAAACATGTACAATGCGACAACATACATGTGGACACATTGTTAAACTGCATCTCCCCTTCACATTGCAGAGGGAGAATCAACACCTCCTGCAGAGCAGTCCGACCCTCTCTTCTCTGGAAACGAAGAGGACGACCACAGCTCCGACTCTGATGCCCTCCAACTGCTCGTGGAGAGCCTCCGAGGCCCACTTCCAGGAGCTGGGCAGCCCAGCTGCTACAAGGAGACCCCACCCCCTGCACAGACCACACAGCAGTCAGCACCCACCACCACTGCTGCCTCCCAGGACCCCCACGGAGAACACATGGCCTTCCAACGCCGTGTTTTGGGGTGCCAGGAGAATCTGGCTGAACAGGTGCGGGTGGGATTCGACCACATGGCAGACAAACTAGATGCCATACGTGGGTGTCTAAGTCCCATCAGGTACCACTCACGGTCACTAACGGACACCCACAGTCCGCTCCATGCTCTCCAACGGACCATGGCTGACATCGCTGGAGCCCTGACTCAGCGAATAGTACAACTGTCCAGTCAAAGTGGCTCTAGCGATGTCACACGGGAGTTGGGAAACATGCGGAGATTAATGGAGACCATGGAGCGGGCGAATGCGGAACGAGCGGCTGCCACGGCTGCACACCAGCGAGAGGTAGCTGGGTTCCTCAATGACCTCAGGACCCTCATCATGGCATTGCTGCCACAAGGCCTGGTGCGGATGCATGCTGCTGCCACCACTCCATCCACATCTCCGCCCCTGAAGTGTCAGTGCCACACAGTGCGGCAGACCTTCCACCTCCGGCCACAGATGTGTCACTGCCACACAGTGCTGGAGACAGAACACCACCACCCACACGTGAGGCACATGAAACAGCAGAGAACGAAGATGCGGATGATACTGCCCTCGTGGTGAGGAGGACGCAGCAGCATGCATCTCATCCATAGGTCCGGCTTCAGCTTGGTACTGCCCTCTGCATCATCACCTTCCACTGTCCCCCCGATGCACTCTGCGACACTCACCTTGGACCTCGACATGGACTGCCATATGATGTTTGATCGCCATTGACACAGCAATCAGACTGCAGACTGTACTCGTCCTCTTCCTTTGGACTTGTCATTCCCTGGAGGACCCTGGCTGGACCTCCACGGGACAACATCGTCATGTGGGCTTTGCATGGCCCTGTACTGCTCCAGATGCAACACTCCACTGAATGTGCATTAAACATTCATATACACACAGATGTGTCATGTCTATGGTCTTTTAAGTGTGGAAGTATGGATTAATGTGGGCTCACTGGACTCCTCTTACGTCCATGTGGCTCATGTCGTAGAACAGGGGTGACAGGGTGACACATTGCCCAATGTGGTCCGGGTGGCGCTGACACAACAACAGGGGCACATGCATGAGTTACTTCCTTGTCCAGCCCAGTACGGAACCACGCCCAGGGCCCCGGGTCATATACAGACCTTTACGCTGGACTGGCATACGCCAGGCCAGCCCACTCCGCTTACGCTCACTGGGGGGGACGGCAACGCTACATGTCCCCTGTCTTTCCTGTGGTGATCTGCGGCTCACACGTCTAGTTGTCAGCATGCCACAGCCACTCCCTCACGGCTGGTTTACACCCACACCACACCCATCCAGCACACGCGTCACTGGACATGTGACCCTGCCAATGAAAAGGGACGGGTGCACGTGCTCGACGCCATTTCCACTCTCTATCTGGGTGCGTCCGTGTGGTGTTAATGTAGGCATGAGGGCCTCGGGCCCTGCAACATCACATTCCCCAGGACCAGAGGTGACATGATGGCGTCCGCAACACGATGCCCAATCATACAGGGACCATGACTTTGGGACACAGACTTGGTGGCACCGGATACATTGCGGCCATCACAGGCACACCGCCACGGGAAGGTGACTTTGGGTGCACTGAGGTAGGGGCACCTTAAGTGCTGAGCGGGTGTGAAGCCTGCGATGATGCCCCGTCCCGGCCGTCCGGACTGCTCAGGGTTTGTGTGCCCTGCTGGACCACAGTGTAGGCCAGAGCCAGAGGGCAGCACGGGCCTACCGCCTCGTGGCGTCGCATCCCGGATCACAGAGTTAGTGGCACCTCAAGGTCTGAGCGGGTGTGCAGCCTGCGATGATGCCCGGTGCACTGGTATATCCTCTGCCATGGCGAAATCAAGACCCAGAATCATATGTGAGACCTGGTGGCCTGCGGAGTGGGGCTGCATGATGTGGAGGGTGCCATGTCCGCGGGCCCCGGGCATGTGGCTTGCAGCGGCACGTGGTGGGCCCTCATTGCTACACGCCAAGGGCGGAAGGTGAGCAGTGAGGCCTGGGTGCGCAGGGGCGGGCATGCACCGCTGGGCGGCCGGAGGGGCTGGGGCGCATCTGCCTTGGTGTGCAGGGGCGGACAGGCGATGATGTCTTGTGCAATTGTATGTACTTTGCCATTCAGGTATCTGGACTCTGTTACAGATGACGGATCTGTTTCAGATGTGTGACCTGGTGAACTGCACTACATACCGGCACGTTTTTGGAGACACACTGGTAGCAGCAGGTGAGCAGTGTGGCCTGGGTGCGCATTGTCGGCACTCTCTCTCCCTGTCCGTCTCTTCTGTTATCTGTGTCTCGCTCCCCCTCTCTGTCCGTCTTTCTCTCGCTCCCCCTCTCTGTCCGTCTTTCTCTCGCTCCCCCTCTTTGTCCGACTTTCTCTTGCTCCCCCTCTCTGTCCGTCTTTCTCTCGCTCCCCCTCTCTGTCCATCTTTCTCTCGCTCCCCCTCTCTGTCCGTCTTTCTCTCGGTCCCCCTCTCTGTCCGTATTTCTCTCGCTCCCTCTCTTTCTCTCTCTCTCTCCTTCGCTCTCTCTCAGTCCTTTGATGCGTGCAAGACACACCTTCTCATCGGGATTTTTGTCTTGCAGGCTGTGACCTACGGATTGTCCCGAGAGGAGCCGCCATGTGTCTTCATTTCTGTTCTGTGTTTCTTTGAATAAATTTTCATTTGTTACATCGAAGGTGGATGTGTGATGCTCATTTTTGTGACGACACATGCATGCCACCAAATGTGATTGTGCAACATCTGGCGGATTATTTGGTACATGTTCCGTATAGTTGATGTGGCATGTCTTTGGCAGGGGAGGGTCTGGGGGGGGCCTGGGGGTGGTGGTGGTGGGTGTTGTGGCCCTGTTGGGGCTCCGAGCTGCATGATCAGTGGCTCCATGGCATCTGTTGCCCTTCAGGTATGGCTCTGGGCTGGGCTCCATTTTGTGGTGCAGGCTGTGGTCCGACTTTGCACCAGGTCAGAGCTGGTGTTGGTTTCCTGCTGCTAACGCGCCTTATCGCCTGTTTTGTGGTCTTATTGCCGATCTGGCTGGTCGTTGAGAATGTTGCGGAGTGGTGTTTTCGTGGCTTTTTGCACGGGTACGCCTACTCTGCATCTCATTAGCGATAGTTGAGGGGGTCATCTGTGGCAATATTTTTTGCGGATGCTATCGCGGGTAAAATGGTGTTCTGGGCTGTTAACACCAGCTTGTGAATGGTGCGATGAGTTATCGCCACTTTGGCTGCGATAAAGTGCCGCTAACTCGGCGATAAGTCCTTGAGAATATGCCCCATAATCTGCAGCTTTGCCACGGGACTGTCAAGCTAACTAAATGTGTACATTTAATACAAGCAGTGAAGGTCATGTTTGAGACCCTTGGTACACAAGCAGAAAAATGAAAACGAAAACATGAGTAGGCCTCCTTTGGCCAAGTTAAACCCTTACCCATGTTAAAATACAATGCAAACATTTCAATTGTACTTCATTAGTATCAATTAAAACACAATATTACTGATTTTAAAATTCTCGGCCACTTTATTACATAAACAAGTTACCTCTGTGAATACGACCTAAAGTGTGCTTGTCTTTTCTTTCCTGCTTATTTTATCTATTTGGTACAATGATTTAAAGAGGGAGAGTACAGCATATAAGGGTGTCAGTGTCCGCAATGTGTCTGTTTGTGCAAAAGGGAGAGTGGGTACAACATGACATTAAATAAGCAAAATAATATTTTTAGCAATATTAATTTATTATAAAAGTGCACATTCTTGTAGATTTTTCCATTTCTAAGCACCGTACAGGATGAGTTTTCCTACTGGACGTGTTTCGCTTTCCCTAAATAATGGCCCTCAATTTTTTGATCCCAAAGAAATGAAGAATTGAATTGGTCATTTCAGAATACAAACTCAAAACCTGCAGGTCACACCCTACATCCCATACCATAACAGGAGATTCCACAAGTCCTTTGGCTGTTGAAGTGTGTATATGTACACAGTAAGACAAGCTTATTCAGGAAAAATACATCAGAAGTCAAATTGGTTCATTACATTCAGTACCATCTAAAGATCTTGGCTATGTAGTGCTGACACAAGACCACATTTCAAAGACAAATAGGGATATGCAAGCTTTTACTGGGGAACAGATAGAGTTCGAATAATAACAAGTAAGTCAATTGTAATTTGTTAGACATGTCAACCTCAGGGTGGTCTTCCTCCAAATGTTTTGTCTCACCTCCTCCATTTTTGCTGCTTTTGGATTCTGTTCAATTTACCACTGCTAAAGGGCTTGTGCTCACTCCCCTAAAATGTTGTTACATTGCTTTACACCCAATTAGCATATTTAATTTTCCCTTGTAGAGTGTTATACCATATACCCAGGGCCTGTAAATTAAATGCTAGCAGCACGTATTGTGCCACCCACTTAAGTAGCACCTTAAAAGATGTCCCAGATCTTTAATTGCAGCCTGACCGCAGTTTTAAACTGTCATGTCAACTTGCCATTAAAACCCCTTTGCCAAGCCCTATACTCTTCTTTTATTACATATAAGACACCCCTAAGGCAGGGTTTAGGTAGCCCTTAGGACAGGGTACTGTGTGCTTAAAAGGTTGGACATGCACTTTGAAGTTTTACATGTCCTGGTAGTGAAAAACTCCTAAGTTCGTTTTTCACTACTGTGAGGCCTACCCCTCCCATAGGATAACATTATGCATCCATTATTACAATAAGCTATAATTTCCAATTGGGAATAGGAAGCTATGTCATGTTTGGTGTCTTTGGAATTGTTTGAAAAGCCCTACTTAATGGTAAAGTCAGATTTTTTTATCACAATTTAAAAAATGTCACTTTTAGAAAAGTTGGCATTTTTCTGTCTTTGACCCTTTGTGCCTGCCGCCCAGCCTGGGCCACATGACTGGGTGTAACTGACAGCTAGACTTTGTGAATTCCTCCCAGACACTAACACAATAGAGGAATTAGGGGTGCCTGAATGGGCAATCTGCTGGCAGAATGGGGGGGTCGGAGCTCAGCACACACCCACTTGCAACTGAATAGCCTGTGCTTTGCCTTCGCACAAAGGGCCTAAGGACCCCACATTGTCACTGCAGCCAGCTTGGAGCCGGGCCAGGGGAGGCAAGAAATTCCATGCACTTCAAAGCCGCTGTCTAGAAGCTTCTCCCACCTTCCAGAAGGAGGGCGACAGAGTATAGAAACAGGACCTCAGGTACCAACTCTTCAGTATTCTGCCAGGAAAAAGGACTGCTGTGCTGCTGGAAGGACTGCCACTCTGCTGGACTGTGCTCCGAAGGACTGTTGTCAGGACATCCAATGTGATTCACAAGGGCTAGTTTGCTGGCCTTCTGTTCAGAGCCACAGAGGCTCAAAAGAATTCCTCCATCTTGAACCCGCACCTGGACCCAGCCTAAGTGAGTCTTGATACTCCAAGTGGTGCCCTTCAGTCATGGACCATTGGAAGTGGTGCTAAACTCAGAACTTTTTTGGCTAAAAAGTGCTCTGAAAACCAGGAGGAGACTGGGACCAACCTGCTCGCCTATCTGCCTGAGGTGCATCGCCAGTCGGATTGACTTCAGGGCTTCTCCCACTACATTCTTCACACTGCAGCAATTCCTTTTCAGCAGTCCTTTGCCAAAGGAGTATCCAGCCTTGTGGAACTGTCTCATTACGCTACGGTTCTTTATCTGTTCTATGGGGGACTATTATTTTCTTGGTTTTCTGCTCAGTTACTGTTTGCCTGTGTTCAGCTTTGGCGCCATAGCTGCTTAGATTTAACTATAGCACCTCTCCCTCCCACCTCCTCTTAATGCCACAGTTGTTTGAGTGCTGCCTCCTGCTGTGCCTCCTACTCCCTTGGTTGTATTGTTTTTAGCCTTTTTGCAATTTTTGATGTCGATTGTCAGTTGGGCTTTTTTGATGGATATTTATTTGGATTTGGGCTTCCTTTTAAGGGGGATTGGGCTTGTTGAAGTCTTGTTTTTCTCTTTGCAACCTGCATGTCTACAAAGGTCACTTCTGTGGTTGTGTGTGTAGCCACGCACGCGCTTCACGTTGGAAGGGCCGGGCTGTTTAAGTGGAATCATCGAACACTTTTAAAAATTAGTATGCGCACTGCTTTTTTGTTGGCCACTATCTAAATTTTTATAAAGGTCTTCATGGGTAGAAGTAAGCAATAGATGTGATAGAAACACAGATGGGCGAAACATGCAGCTGGCAGAGCTTCAGATACGCACTGCCATCCTGGCAGCAGTGGGCAGACATCAAAGTCGACCATTCCTGATCTCTAAAGCGATCAGCGCAGATATGCCACAGGAGGATTCACAGACTGATAGATTAATTGGTGGCAAGATGGCGTCCATGGAGTAGGATGCTCTGGGGGGGGAAGCTCCAACAGGGGGTACCTCATCTGTTCCCATCCTGCGGACTACAAGGGCCCGGGGGCCGCCTAAGTAAGCCAACTATATACCTGGGGGGCCCCCCGCCACCGAGCACAGGCCTTAGCCCATGAACTGAGGCAGCCTGAGCGGCTGGCGGCCACTGTTTGCTGCACAGCGTCCTACCCCTAAGATGGTGGACGGGGGCCTCGGCGGACGAACGAGCAGTTCCCGGCGACACTGAGTGCCCGTCGGCAAATGAGGCCTGAACCCTGGGGCTTGCAGCAGGGCCTGTGGCAGAGATTTGAGGAGGCCTCCTCGGCAGTGTGGCGCCAATGGACGAACGCCGTGGAGCTGAGGTGCCCCAGAGAGCGGCCTATTGAGGACGGATGCCTCTCATTGGCAGATCACAGGCGGCCTGAGGGGAGAAACCAGAGGAGGGCCAACGTGCAAAGAGGAGGTTAGTGCACTCACCTGGGGGCCTCCGTGGGCCAGGGAGATCATCCCCCAGTAGTGGAACGGGGCAGAGAGCAGGCACCCACCACCTCAGCTGAACTAAGAGAGAGACGAAGTGCCACGGAAGCCTCTGGGGGCCGTGACGGGTAATCTAGCAAGCATTGGGGGCTGGTGGCAGTGCCTAACGACCAGGAGGGGCTCCTCTCTCCATGCAGGGATGCTGGGCCTCAGCAAAACCAGCGGTGAGGGCCTGGCTGAACGAGCACTGCAAGAACCCCAGCAATGGCGAGAAGATCAATGGCGAGAATTTTCTCCATATATAATCTTGAGTGAATTTGCAACTTGTATATATGTAACTCTAACCACGAGTATCTGTAGTAGACATATGTACTTACTACCATTCTTTTTGAGTTTATTTGTTTGTATTTTTTATGTAATTCATGTACTCTGAAGTCCTTATGTGATGTAACTGGTTCTATTGTAAAGCGCTATGACACCTTCGGGTAAAGTACGTGCTATACGTTTTGGTGTCAAATAATTTATTAAAATGTACTCTGTTTTTCTAAATAGATTTGGGATTTTTCTTATGCTGTGTTTTCACTTTATTACAGTTTGTGTGCTGCATAAACACTTTACGTATTGCCTGTAATTTAAGTCTGACTGCTTTTTGTGCCAAGCTACCCAGAGTTAAGCACAGGTTAATTTAGTGGCATTTTGTGGCTCACCCTGCAATAGATTGTGGCAGTTGCTTGACCAGGGCTCACACCCAGTCAACCAACAAGCCAATTTCTCACATAATATTAGATCTCCATCATGGTCGGCAATCAGATTTGGCTTTCTTGGGGTCCTTCCAACATCCTGAAGTCTTTGGGCGGTATGAATGCAGCTAATAAAAGCCATATAACATATTCCATAACATGAGGATTCTCTCTGAATTCATAAGCAGTTAAATCTCTATGCACTTCTACAGGATCTAGAATACATTTATATATATATATAGATTTAAATATGGAAGAAATGAGAAAGGATTCTTGAGGGGTAAAGTATATTCTAAAAACATTCTGTTCAAGTCAAATGCATCCTAATGCAGCACATTCTACAGAAAACACTGTCCTAAAAATGTTTTTCAAAAACAAACATTTGTCGGAGGTAGTACTTCCAAGCAAAGGCAGCTTCGGAGTGAAAACAGATACTTTAGGGGTTCTGGAAGCTGCACCATCTCATCATGTGCAGCAAAGAGACAAGAAGTTAATGTTGCAGGTCAGATTGTCATAGGATCTATTAAGGACCTGATTCAAAACCTCTGATTTTGTTTCACTGGGAAGTGGTTGAGATGCTTATGAATTCAAGGAGAATACACATAATGGAGACCTAGGATTACAAGTGAGTAATGTTTGTTCACCATTATGTGATTACAACATTCATAAACAATAGAATTGAGCAGCAAAATTAACCCATACCTTTGTGAGCTGGTCCAAAAGCATTGGGAGGAAAGTTATGCAAACAAGGGTGCCTGTCCCCCTGGGGTGTCTATTCTGGAGCCTTAGTTTAAACATAATTGCCAAATAAATGCATAGACTAATCTTAAAATGAAGGCCTTGCACATGCCTTTAGTAGGGACACTAATGAAAGAATGATGCAAATAACTATCCAGTTGGCGATGGGCAATAGCCAGTAACAGCAGCCCTCTAACTTGCAAACAACATCTTGTCCAACCAACAAAAACCTTTACTGAAAAGAAGCTTCTTCTGGATGACCATACCTGGTTCATGAACAGACGCTCATTTTGTTCAATTCTGGGGAGAAAAGAGGATTCTCTATTTGTAGAAACTGATTAAAAAAATTGATCATTGCACACTCCAGAATCTTCCCTACATAACATTGGAACAGGGATGGTCGAAGACTTGCACTCCCAAGGAGTAGAGGGTTCACTAATTATTTATGAGTTGTAGCAACTATTTCTATGATCAGAGTAGCTTGGGGAGACAGGTGTCAGTGGCTGTCTTATGTTTTTGGAAAAGTATAGCTACTCCATTTCGGAAAATGTGTATACCATTGATATATTCATCGGCATGGGATGGACTCATATTTGCACTCCTTTTGGACAATAAATTGTCTTACATGTTCAGGGACATTCCTAATATCCTCTAACATATTTTCTAAGAACTTCAAACTAACTCTAACTACAAAGTATACCATATACACATGTACACATAGACAATTACTACAGCAAGATTTTATAATATGTGGTGCTTCTCTTTATATTGAATATACTATAAACCATGCCAATAAAACAAATTCCTAACGCTCAGCATACTGATTGCTTAGTGAGAAATTCTTAGACCTATCATCCTTGGTGTGGTCTTTCCCCAAACCTTTGCCTTCACCCCTCCTGTTTTCAGAATCTTGTTTTTGCTGATCAGTATTAAAGTGCTTGTGCTCGCTCCCTAACATATGGTACAATGGCATACACCTGATTGGCATATTTAAATCGCCTATAAGTCCCTAGTAAAGAGGTACTACCCAGAGCCTGCGGCACTCATTTTGCCACCCACTAAAGTAGCACTTTAAACATGTCCCAGGCTTGCCACTGCAGCCTGTATGGCGATTTTAAACTGCCATTTCGACCTGGCAAAGTGAACCTTTTGCCAGACATAAACCTTGCTTTTTAATACATATAAGTAAAAACTAAGGTAGGCCCAAAAAAAGGTGCATTGTATTTAAAACATAGGGCATGTGTTTTTAAGTTTTACATGTCCAGGTAGTGAAAAGTTCCAAAATACATTTTTCACTATTATAAGGCCTATATCTCCCATTGGATAATATTGGGTTTTATTACATTTAGTAGGTTTGATTGGGAACAGATAGAAAAGTCAAGTTTGGACTCAGATGAATTGAAATTTAAAATCCTCTTTAATGGTAAAGTCAGATTTTAAGTCACAAGTATGAAAATGGCAGTTTTAGAAAGTTAAGCAAAATGTAAGAAAGTTGGCATTTTTGTGTCCTAACCATTTGGTGCCTACTGACTGTGAATAGCTTGACATTTGGTCTTGTGCATTTCTTCCAGTGTGGCAAAGGGAGACTAGATGTTGGCAGAATGGGTCATCTTGCCAGGATGGGTGGGGTGAGGTGGAGCTGTTCACTAAACCACTTACATTTCAAAGGGCTGCCTCTAGCACACACATATTGTGTCACCCTAGACTTCTTAGAGCCTTGGTAGGGGAAGGAACGAACTTTCCAGAATCAGATGTGAGCGTTGTATAGGGAATCCCCTTACATTAAAAGGCTGGTAACAGGTATAAATATCAGACCTCCTAAACCACTTCTTCAGTACACTTTTGGACCTGTGAACTACAGAAGATTGAATTGCCTTGTTCCCCAGAGGACTGCCCTACTGCTACCAGGCTGACACCAGGTATAAATATTGGACCTCCTGAACCATGTCTTCAGAATACTCCTCGACCTGTGGACAACAGAAGAAAGACTGCCTTGTTCCCCAGAGGACTCCCCTGCTGCTTAAGGCCTGCCTTTTTCTCAAGAGGACTGCCTTGCTGCTTGAGGCCTGCCCTGCTCCCTGACAAGGAAGTCTGGACCTGTTCCCTTAATCCCAGGCTAATATCAACGACTCCAAGGGTCAGTTGGCTAACCTCCTGTTCTGAGCTACAGGGACGCAACTAGCTCCAGACGCTTCTGCAACTAGTGCTGCTTGGATCTGCAACTGGAGCTGCCTGAGCCCTGCTGACCTGCGCTAGAGTGAGTCCCTGATCCCGAAGTGATCCCGAGGTCCTGGACCCTTGGCTGTCATCAGAGTACACTCCTCTATGAAGAAAAGAAAAATCCTGAAGTTTTGGGCTCTTAATGACCGCGAACAGGCCCGTTCAGTGCCGAGACTCTGCTGCCCGCGATGATCACCAATGTAAAGCTCCGGTGAACCCAAGTCTTTGAGATACAGTGACCCCTAGCAGTGACCAGCAAAGCAATGTCTGCAGTTCATGCTACAGCAATGACAGCAATGATAGCCCACATTGAACTCAAAAGTGAAGCTCCAACAATGACCGTCCACGACGCCCGACCGGATCTTCGTGCCACTGCGTCAACCATCAGTGAAGCCAGCAACGATCATCTGTGACTCTATCTCTGCTCCTCACAACCTCCTCCACCGTGAACGGAACTCTTCACACTGAACCTTGAGAAGGTAACGTTTTACATCACTGTCAGCTTGATCTTGTGACTTTCCCTTGGTCTGACATGACCAGCTGATCGTGAGTGGCGCTTTTTAGTTTTAGGTGCTATACATACCTAAATCTTTGAATTTGCATAACTCCGGTTCTACTGATTGGATTTTTATCATTTTGGTATCATTTCATTTAGTAACATTTTCTCTATTTTTCTAAATTTGTTTGGGGGTTTTCCTGTATTGTGTTTTCACCTTATTACTGTTTGAGTGATGCACTAATACTTTACAATTTGCCTCTAAGTTAAGCCTGTCTGCTTTTGTGCCAAGCTACCAGAGGGTTAGTGCCTTTTGTGGTTAACCCTGACAAGGATTGTGGTAACTGTCCAAGCGGGACTTCCACCCCCCCTCAACCAATAACCTGCTTTCTTACAGAAATCATATTTTAAAAGTTTCGTGAAGTAATTTGATCTTTGAAAGGAATACCCATTCTATTTTCCAAATACATTTATTGTGCAAATTGAAGTTACTCAACCTATTTTTTTTATATGTTCATTAGTTTTAGTCATATACATATTTGTAGAATATGTATTTCTTTTTATCACCATGAACACAACGATTATGTGAAACAGTTACCAGTGTAGATAGCCATAAAACAAAAGCTCTGAACAATAAAACTAAAAGGTTGAAAGGACCCTTCCTCAATATCATGAATAGCAATGGCTCACTGTTCATGTTAGTCTTCCTATCTAGGTATTTCATACTACTGGTAGAGTGCACATTGACCTGTATGTGAAACAAATATCATATGTAATTCCTATTCTGTTTTAGGTTACTTGCTCTAATGAAGGTTTCTCATAGGATTTCACTTCAAGTTTTAACAAAATTAAGGGTCTGAGTTCGGGTTTCACGGACAGAGCAGTGTCTGTTGGAATGGCAGAGAACATTACCTCTGCCGTTTCAATAGTACTCTGTCTGCAAAATGTAGAGATGACCCCCTGCTCAGAGGTCTGTACATTAAAAGGTACTGCCTTTACTGCATTTTGGTGGACAGCCTCCATTGGTTTAGACGGCCTTCCACCAAACTTTTTAGATTTCTTTGTTTTTCAAAAAAACTAATGATACCCACATCCTGTGAGCTCCCTCCCAGGGTGTGGGGTCATTATAATGTTCCCCTGTCCTTCACTGCCAGGTATTTTCTGGTGGTGACACACAGCAAACAAAAGCAAAAAAAAAGTCCACCCTAAATAGGGCAAGCAGTGTAATATCCTTCCTTCAAAGGCCTCTACTCCATCAAGAAGTTGGGAGAAGTATTCCATAGATGCAGCCAACTTTGGCTTTTACGATGAATAACCCTGTCCGCCAAACTGTAAAGTCTCAATCGGATATCTCTGCTGCTCTTCTTGCTTTTGAACTCAGGTGTCTACACAGACTTTCTTTGGGCAAAGTCCATCTTCCATTTCTTTTTATCTGGGACAAGTGCTGATTTCAATGATATGGTGAAGGCTCTCTCTGCCATTAACATGGCCAGGTCAACAAATTTACAAGTTGTTTTATCAACCTTTGGTCTAGACATTAAGCTCAGTAAGCATATTTTAGGTATATGCAGGTTTAGAAAAGGGTGATATTAACTCTATTCTTTTAAAAATCTGGTTGAGTACATGTCCAAGCTAATTTAGAGGAATGCCCTTTAATCTCACTCTAAAATTGTATTTTGTTAATGTTTTCGCCTAAAGTGAATTGTTGTTATCTCCTGTAAGTGGTGAACCCCCAGATAATCCACACTTCGGTGACGATTATGATGATGGTGGGACCGCCACTGACAGCCCGTCTGTGGCAATCCCACTGCCATCGGAACCATGATATCTGCCCGCCATATTACCATGGCGGGCGGATAGGTGGCGGTTGGAAAGACCGACCGCCACGCATCCGACAGGCTCCTTGAGCCCGCCGGTGCTTCGGAGGGGAATCATATCCCTACAACGGTGGCGGTGCCTACCATGCACGGCCGTAGGGATCATGATGTCCCTTTCCGCCTGCCTTTTCATGGCGGTTAACCGACAATGAAAAGGCAGGCTGAAAGGGACTTTGGGGCCCCGTAGCTGGCCCCCCTACCCCCTGGCCCTAAGCTGTGGGTTTTGGGGGGCATCTATGGTGCCCCCCTACATATCCCTGCACTATGTGGCAGGCACCACATGCTGCCTGCCACGTAATGCAGGGATATGTCAGGTGTCCCCATTTTGCATTGCAGCGGCAAAAAGATAGGCATTGCGACCGCCGTGGTGGCGGTCGCATCCTAATGCCTCTGTCGGGACCACCGACAGCCTGTCTGGCGGTCCTGTTTTCTGATAGGGTGGCACGCGGACGTAAGTACGCCCGCCATGCTAATCAGCCCCTTAGTAATGTCTTTAATTCTACTAGCAAACACAAGGGGATGATGGACGGAGCGCTGAAACTTTTCAGACACTCACCCCCAGTCACAGATCTGGGTTGAATCCATCATCGTTCTTTAGCTCACTTCGCCACCCCAGTTCAGACCCAGCTATATGCAAATCAGTCTTGACCCTGTGCCTCATGGGAACAGTCCAGCCGAACTGCCAATCAAGGTCTTCCCTGGACCGGAAACAAGCATTCTGGGACTGGTTTCGGGGCAACACCCCTCATCAGCCAGGCTAGCTTGAATCCAGTGGCAAAGTGAGAAAGGGACCCACGTCTGCGCATATCCTGCCAACTTAGGGCAAACAAAGCAAACACAAGGAGTAATTCTACTACCACCATCATTTAGCAAGGAGGTTTTTGAAATTCTAGACAGTCAGACACCATTCCTTTCTGTCAACAACACTATTTAAAGAGCAGCAGAGTATGGACGCATGCAGCAAGTGTGCCACCAGTGCACCGAAGGCACGCCGAAGGCTGATCGTCTGCACCCATCTGCACCCTGATGCACCTGACCATGTTGCCCTCCAGTCTCCAGATCAACTTTCTGATGGTAGGCAGTTAACTTATTGTCCTGACAAACTTCATGAACTAGCTAGCAGCACAACACTGCCTAATTCGGAGATTGTTGGTACTCAAACAAGTGAAGGCTGTTACGATCCCACCCGGCAAACAATGCCATCAGGCAAAGATCACAAAGTACTGTTAACTGATGCGGTGTAATGCTAGATCAGCCATTGCTTACAGACACAAGATCTGTGACATTCTAGACCAGCGGTCTTCAAACTTTTTTGCTCTGAGCCCCTCCTAAGTAAAATGTTTTGAGGTCTGGCCCCCCTCCAAAACTTTATAGCAAGGATTAGGAGAGCGGGAGGGACATGGCTGCGTGCATGGGGCAGGGCTTAGGAGATGAATTCAGGAGTATTTTTTCTATAGCTCATAAACTACACTAAATGAGAGACTTCTAAAACAGCAAATACATCAAACAAAAACATGTATTGTCCCAAGAATACTTCACCCATAATTAGGGTGTTGTGAGTCCCTCACACTCTTGGACCCCAATGCAACTATACCTACTGCACTAATGATTACTGCAGTCCTGGGTAGCAGGCTATCTCCTCTGCATCTTTCACCTCTTCCCTACCATGCCTGACCATCACTCCAATCTTGAAACAGGCTCCCTGTCCCTGTCAGAAAAAAAAGACCTCCCACATGTTGTATTCCCTTTTTTTCTGCAAGGGTGCCCTCAGTCATAATGGTAGAAAGGAAACTAAGTTCCCTTTCCCCCTTTTTTTTAAAGGTAGACAGTTATAATTGTGATGCAGTGGGCCGCTTAAGCCCCTGGGCCCCAGCCTTGCTGCATCAGCTTCATTAATGATAACCAGCAGTGGCCACTTACACACCTGGCAGCAGTAGCTGCTGCACTGATGAATTGCCCTTAAAACAAAAGGCACTTATATTATCCCCTTCTTTGGGGTATCTCTCTGAAGAAGCTGTCTGTGGCTATTTGTAAACATAAAAATGAGTCCCCATACAGTGTTCTCTATTCTGGGCCATCTCTTTGACAATATCCATGAATCTCGCTCCTTTCTTCTTTCTCCTGGACCATTACTCTGAGGCCCCAGGGCTGGAGAGGATTAGGGCTCTGCATCTGAATGCAACTCTGTCCGCCTTCTACCTGCCACCTCATGGACTCAGCTATCACAAAAAACCTGCCCTCTGAACAGTTAATGCTGACTTTGAGGTGCCTGTGCCAGAAAGCGAAGAGTGTGGTGGTAGTGCAGAAAGTTAAAGAAGAAACCAGCCTTAATTGATTGAGTCACTTAAAGCCAGGGCCACTGGAATTACGAGCTTCTGCAGCAGCAGCATTTTCCACATAATTATGAGTTTACCACATTTGCTACATAATCCATCTGCTGCATTATATGCAGACTTTAACAAAAACAAATTGATTCTAGCTCAGATGGTACATAAGTTACTTAAAACATGGCAAAGTGTTCCGGAGCAGTGGAAGGCCCTTTGCAAAGATTGACTGGTAATCTTGCAGCTGCTGATTGCTGTACTTGGGTGTTAAACTGTTACTCATGAGGTGAAATATGTCCCCTGACAGTGTTACCATGAGTTAAAATGTCAAAATAATGTAGTAATGCTAACCACAAAATGTGCCTCATTGTGCTGCATAATTTATCTTTTCTTACTGCATAATTTAGTCAACCCTGCCACATAATGTGGTCCTCTCCTGCTGAACAATTCGACTGGCTCTGCTTAAAGCTTCCTGGTGGCAAATATTAATTCTGTTTGAGGTGTACTGTAGGGGTGTTATCAGCTGAGTTCTGGAATAATGGAGACATAAAAATGTCTACATTACTTATTACTAAAAACTGTATTTTGTAAGAACTTGTTTTATCTCAAACATTGCATCATTTTGCAGCAGCCTAATTTAGACTATGAGAAATACTATTTTAAAATAATGACTTACATATTCACAGTGCTTTCTTCCACAGGCTGGGACCTCATAGTACTATGAACAGGGCCACTGGAATTATGTGACAGGAGAAGGCCGAATTATGCAGCAGGGTTGACTAAATTTTGCAGCAAGCAAAGGTGCATTTTGGGATAGCATTACTGCATTATATTGCATTTTACACTTGTTAACCCTGTCCCGGCATATATTGCCCCTCATAAGTACCAGTTTATTACCCACATATAGCAATAAACTACAGACGGGTGACCAGTCAACCTTTACAAAGGGCCTTCCACTGTGGGGCAACAAGTGTTGCTGCATTTTTTGTAACTTTTGAACAGTTTGAGCCAGAAACAATTTGATTTTGTTAAAATCTGCAAATTATGCAGCAGATGGTGTATTATGTGGCAAATGCGGGAAATCCATATTTAAGCAAAAAACACTGCAACCGCACAATTGCATAATTCCAATGGCCCTGACTATAAATAAAAGGTCACTATTCCTCTGATCCGACTAGGTTTCAATTATTTCTCACTGAGCTTTAACACACACAGACATCTGCAGTGATGGTAGTTACTAACTGAGGTTTCATAATCTAACATTCATCACCAGTTAGTTTGACTTGCATTTATTTTTTAATTAAGCTGTTTATATGCATTACTTTATATGCACTTATAGGACTGTGAAAACACAAAACACTTAAAGACTTTTTTTGCTAGCTACCTCTTTGACCCTGCCAGCATACTCACTGACCCACATCCCCACTGCACTCTGATTACAGTTCTCACTTCAAGGGTTCCAAGTAAATGAAGACAGCCTGGAAATGCGGCAAATAAACATCACTGCACTTCCAGGCCATCTTCATTTACATGTATTTACAGAGGCATTTGCACCCCCCTGGGAACCCATCCACGCCCCCCAGGGGGATATTCATTATCAAAACTTGTTTTTTTTCCATTTTACTAAACCACTTACCAATGACATTGTCCTATAAATTTTACGATCTTTAATGTTGATCGAGAGGACAAAATAGAGAGAGGTGTTACTCTAATTTTTAAAGATTTGCTAAATTTTTTTAAAAAGCAAGATTTATCAAATGCATATTAAAGAGGTCACATTAGGATACTATAACAAGAGTATCATGCAGGCACAAACCTCAGCCAATGAACTACTTCGTATGATTAAAGAATGGCTTTCGTATGTTTCCATTTACAGGCTATCCTCCCTCAGAGAATCTCTGTCAAGAAGTAGTGCATTTTTCCAAATTAAATTTACCTTAATTAAGGGGACTATAATCGCTGCAATAATTCCCAAACCTTTGATAGGCATCCGAGGAATTAAATGATGGTCCTATAACTTCTAATTTGGAATCATTTCATTCAATTTCCTAGCCATTTCTGAAAGATGTAATATATAGCAGTTGCTCTACAGGCCCCCCTTTAGATCTTGCTTTAGCTAATTGGACCTGTTCCATCAGTAAGTTGTTAATCAAATAACTAATGTCTGTCTTTAACAGTTCGCTACATTCTGGTATATTCCTTCATAGCTGAAAGACTGCGGGGGTCGAACAGTTACTGAAAAAAGCTACTCTAAATCCTTCTGATCGTAATAACTTTAGATCTATTTTATTATTACTATAGTGGTCTAAGTTAGTGGAAGCTAGTTTCTAATCTGCTTTAAAAATATGGGGATAATCATGCCATTCTAGAGCCTTCTCAGCAGGATTCAGATTTGGAAGAAGTGCAAAACTAGTTTCTGTTCTTGATGACCTTCACAGACTGGTGAAAGGAGGCAAAGTGGGGGCCCTGATTCTTTTGGATCTCTCAGTGGATTTTAATACCATCAATCACAAATCCTGTTTACCAGGCTAAGGATGATCAATATTTCCTGCTCTGTTCTAAATGGCTCACCTCTTATCTGACTGACCAACAACAGCTAGTAAGGCTCCTTCTCCTTTAAATCCAAGCACAGACCATTACACGGTGGCATTCTTCAGGGTTCTAGCCTGTATCCTTTATTATTTAACATAAATTCGGTTCCTTTTGCACCCCTACTGAAGCAATTGGGGAGGATGTATTATCTATATGCTGAAGATAAGTAACTCATTTTTGGATTTTCTCACAAAAATGCTGATACATCCTCACTGGATGTCAGCCTTTCAGGGACACTTTTGTGAATATCATCAAATTACGTGAAACTTAACTTTTCAAAATTAGAGCTACTAGTCACACCAGCAGTTATAAGTCATGGGTCCTTGTCCAACCTCCTTTCATATGGTTCTGGATTGATGAAGATCTTTTGCTTGCGACACAGATTTCTAAGGTTGCCAGTGACTGCTTTCTCCAAATGAAGACATTCTGCCTTACTCTGAGTGTACATATCTCCATTGTCAATGATCCAGTCTCAACCAGACTACGGAAGTGTGATCTGTCTATGTAACTCTCAAAGAGCAATGGCTCGTCTTCAGCTGATCCAAAATGCAGCTGCCTGACTCATCACAAGTGTGCCAAAGTGGCAATGCATTGCCAGAGTATTGAAACAGAGGGTGCACCCTGAAAATCAACCCTAGAATATCGATGCAACACAATATTAAGGAAAAAATATTGAAAAAACCTATAGACAGGTAAGGAAATTTAGATTTTCTCCATATATATGTACCTGCCCTTTACATATATCTTTAAGGTATGTACATGTGGAGTTAGGAATAGTAAATCTACACATCCCTATGTGCACTTATCTTTTGATATTTTGTCCCTAAATATTATGACCTCAATATTCTTGTACCATAATATTCTGGGGGTCAATATTCAGTAGTACAATCAAAACAGAGTAATCTTCTGGCCCATGGTTATGGTACATAGGCCTATGTACCATGGCATTCCTGAACTAATTGCTGCCAAGTTCAGGAGGCATGACACTCTGAAGAGTCTTTGCTCTTTTTCCAGTATCCTTTAGAAGTTCCCCAGAATTAAAACAGTTTATTCTGGTGAAGGCACTTTCTCTGTTGCAGCAGCCAAGATATAGAATTATCTTCCATTATTTCTTAAACAAGAACCTACTCTTATTCAGTTTAGAATGTTGCTGACAACTTTTTGTTCAATTGCGAACATATTTGTCTTTGGAATCTCGTGTAGGCTTTCAGTTATTAAACACCATGAAACTTTGGTATAAGTGTGCAATACAAATAACTGTTAACATATTACATAAAATGTTGACTGGGTAATGCAGTGATTTGGTCGGTTTTTCTGCTCCAAAATGTGTTTATTATAAGACAGACCCGCACCATATCATAGAAGCTGGCCTCTGGGTTTTTACATCAATAGCATTTATCTGAGGTACCAGGACTTCTATTGTCTGATGTAACTGATGTTTAACAATGAAACATGTCTTGTTTTTCTAATCGACCAACAAACCCCCTTATTGTTAAAATCTACAATCTGTTAAGAACTCTGCAGCCTCCCACAGTGGTGATTGGAAGCGAATCACTGCTAGGTTGTAACAAATCCTTAACAATCAATGAGAACAGCAGGCCAATCATAGATGTCGTCCATGCATCTCTCATTGTGACTAACTTTAAAATCAACATTATTCACAGGAGCCACTAAGAATGTTTATCATTCAGTTTTTTGAAGAATAGGTCATTAAAAATATTTTAGCTGTAGTATTCTTACTTTGCGGTGCATGTGTTTTTCTGGGGCTTGATAGTTGTCTGTCTAAAAGCTCCTTATTGACGATGTAGTAAGAACCACTACACCATCTTCTAACTGCTAATTAGTTTTCACACAATAAACGAGTAAATGTGATTGAGAAAGAGAGTAAATGAAGGGCCCACATCAGATGGTTGTGTAAGACAGGACTAGCTATGAGTAGCTCCACTAACAATACTGAGAGGTGGATTTGCAAAGTTGTTGTACAATCACAATTTTATGTTGTCTTAGTACTATTTAAACTATATCAGGGCTATTCACAAACGTAGCTTACACGTGTGAGTAAGTTACACATATAAGTTTAGTCGTACACTTATAATTAACTTTTACTACTTTTGTCTATTCACCATTTATCAGTGTAAGTTATTGAAAAGTGGAGATTTACACGCCTCCACCCAATGAAACAGGGGATGGAGACAAATTTACAAGTGTAAGTTGCTACTGCTGCCAGAAAGGAGCAGTTGTAAGTCCAGCACCACACATGGCCAATCATTGATACTGCAGCAACCTCTCTTAGAAAATAATGGAGGCAAGGATTTAAAATAGATAGGAATTACATAATAATTTATTTTCACTATGTATATATATATATATATATATATATATTCACTGAAAAAAAACAAAGGTTACAGAGATGTTATAGTTAGGCTCAGGTTTCACTTGTACAAAACCAGAGAAATTCAGCAGTTATAGTGGGCTGAGCTAACTATAACTCGCGCCCCCGCAATGCACTGCTTATGACCTCACATATTACATCACTCATGACATGGTCAGTGATATCACTGATGACATAACTGATGACATATTAAATGACATCACTAATGACATCATCCAGTAAGTGAGTGTTTTTAAAAAGTTTATGAGTGTAAAATATATACTGTGTATTGGTGAATCAGTGAGTGTATGAGTGTCTGTATGGATGATTCAGTGGGTGCGTGACTGAGTGTATAAGTGAGTGATTAGGTGTCTCAGTGAATGTATGGGTGAGTGACTGGTTGTGTCAATGTCTGTATCAGTGTGTCAGTTGGTGTCTAAGTAGCTGTATGGGTGAATGAGTGTCTGTGTGGGAGGGTGACAAGGTGTGTGACTGCCTGTATGGATGAGTGAGGGGGTGGGTCAGTGGCTGTATGGGTTAGTGAGAGCATGTGAGAATGGTTGTATGGGTGAGTGAGTGTGCATATGGCTGTGTCTGTGAGTGAGTGGATGTGTCAGTGATATAAGGTGAGTAACTGCGTATGTGAAAGGCAGTATAGGTGCGTGTTCGGGTGTATGAGTGACTGTATAGGTGAGTGAGTGATTGTGAGAGTGGCTGTATGGGTGAGTGTGTGCTTGTGTCAGTGCTATAGTAGTACATACTACACAATGCAGTTTGTGAATCAGGTCAAAGTTCTGTTATTTCTGCAATGTGGTAGGTGGTTGCAAGAAGACCCTAAAATACAATCGAGGAGGGCCAAAAAATTCGAAATTTTCAGAATATCCACAAAAGATAAATGTGTGTCCAACACATCTGAATAGAACTCATTGACATTCTTTGTGTCAAATTTGACACACTTTGGTGATTTTGTAGCCTCAATCTTTTAAAATAGTCTCTTTTTAAAAACACTCTGAAAGAGCCATTGTGTTGTTGTTTAGTTTATTGAAAATCCGCCATGTATCAGACTTTCTAAAACTATAGTTGTCTTCAGAAAGCTTTCTCAATTATATCTGCTCTCCATTGCATATTTTACTGCATATCCATAGATTAAGGGTTTGCAGTCAAATAATTCAGGGAAAAAAATTACTTTAAAAAAGTTGCATCAAAAATGTTGGCGACTGACAAAAATAGAATGAAAAAAAAGTTGTGACTACATGAAATTGAAAAATGTTGTGCTTTACATGGCAAAGGGAAGTGCACTGTAAGCGGGATTGAGGGACCGCCCGCTAAAGTAGAGAGGAGCATTTACAGTAAGTTAGTGAAGGGAAGAGCAATGTTAAGAAGTAGTACGTTTTTTTTAGGGCCCATGAATGGGTAGCATTAAGAGGCAGTAACAGATTTTTTAAGCTCAGGGAAGCGTAGTGTTAAGGGGCAGTAAGGGGTTTTTAGGGTTGAAAATGAGGATAGAGTTATGGGGTATTACAGAGTTTTTAGGGTTCAGGTAATGGTAGCAGGGGTAGTACAGGGTTTTTAGGGTTCACCGAAGGGTAGAGTTAAAAGGTAGCAAGCGTTTTTACAGGTTTAGGGAAAGGTAGTGTTAAGGAGCAGTATTGGGTTTTTAGCTTTCAGGGATAGGTACCATTAAGGAGCCATAAGTAGTTTTTTAGCATTCTGGGAATGGTAGCATTAAGAGGTAGTACAGGGATTTTAGGGCACAGGGAATGGTAGCGTTAAGACATAGTACTCGATTTTTAGGGTTTAGGGATGGGTAGCATTAATTTTACATGTCATGGGAAGGGTAGAGTTAATGGGTAGTATGGATTCTTAGGGTTTAAGATTGGTAGTGTTAAGAGGTGGGAAGAGGTTTTAGAGTTCAGGGAAGAGTAGCATTAAGGGGTAATAATGGGTTTTTAGAATTAAAGGATGGGCTGTGTTAAAGGTAACAGTGGCTTTTAGGGTTCAGACAAGGGTAGCCTTATGGGGTAGTAAGGGTTTTTAGAGTTCAGGAAAGGGTAGTGTTAAGGGTTAGTAAGCTGTTTTCACGTTACAGTAAGATGAATTAAATAATGTATGTAATAAATACAACTTTATAAATTCAGCATTTTGGGATTTTTCTGAGGTAATAATGAAGAATATGACTTTATTAACTTGTCAATATCAAATCAACTTTGACGCAGTTGACATTTTAAAAGTTGACTTTATTACATACACCTAGATGAAGCGTGCATCCATACAGTTAGGCGTCACAAATAATTTTCCGTGCCATTTGCTTACATCAAGACCTGTAGTATTATTATGGTCTTATGAAACGTATGACCTTGATTTAACATAAATCCAGCAATGCGTGCATATCCTGATAAGCTGTTTAGTGACTAGAAAGAGAGCAAGACTTCACCTTTACCTTACTACACTGCAAAAACCTTTATGCCAATATATATCTTACCTTATGTTTTTTAGAATAGTCTGATGGGGGGGGCAAGGTAACATTGAAACTGTAACGCTTCATTTAACTGTAATTTTCTCTTGTTCACTTTTGCTTATCTAAAAAGATGCAGCTCGAAAATATCGAGTGCAGGGATTTAATTAACTGCTAATGCTCCTGCAACATAAATTATACTGGGAGGTTGTGTTTATTTTTCAAGTTTAAAATGTCTAAACATGAAAACTAATTACACAGAAAACTAATTTCTGCTTTTGTAAGGGATGTCTTGTTAGTTTAATGTTAATTGTGTGTTCATTTTCTTTCATGTCTCTGAATCCCATAATTGAATGGTAATTAGAAATTGTGAATGTGCTTTAAGTGCCAGTCTGCCATCAATGGAAAGAGCATGGCTGGGAAACTGCTATTACAGTATGTACTGTACTCATTTTCGCTTTCTGATGCAATCATTGTGGGACTTCCTGAATGTTCACTTTTGGAGAATTGAGGGCCAAATTTACTACAAGATCACACAAGCAGCACAGCAGCTAAATTTACTGTGCTGTGTTATCTGAAAGGGAGAGAGGAGGTCCTCAAGCTGTGGCACACTTGAGACTGCCTTGCACCACACAATTGCACCATAGTGCAAGTGTGTTTGCATGATGTCTTTCATAGGTTTTGTACTGGAAGAGTAAATTTTCAGTACAATATATTATGCCTGGACTTTTACAAGTCTGTATGTATGCTGTACAATACAGCGCACATGCAAATGTGGAAAGGTTGGGAAAAAAGAAAAAAGTTCTCTAACGTTACACCTGCCTCAAGGAGGAGAATTTCTTGGCACCAAGCCCTGCCAGCTATTTTTAGTAAATATGGGTTTGTGTCATAATCTATGGGTGGTAGTAAGGGAACACCCATGCACCACCCATAGGACACCCCCTTGACACAAAGCAGCACAAAGTAGATTTACTTTAGGGCTACCTTGTAATGAAAAGCATTTTTTGCACTGGAAATTAAATTCCAATCCAAGACTTTGCACTGATTTACGTCACTTTTTGTGACACTGCACCTGTGCAAAGCTGTTGCTCTCTCCTCATGCAGTGGCACACTTTAGGCTGCCTTGCACCACACAATTGCACCATAGTGCAAGGGGGGTTTGCATGATGTCCATCATAGGTTTTGTACTGGACGAGTAAATTTCCTGTACACTATATTATGCCTGGACTTTTACAAGTCTGTATGCATGCTGTACAATACAGCGCACATGCAAATGTGGAAAGGTTGGGAAAAAAGACAAAAAGGTTCTCTAACTTTACACCTGCCTCAAGGAGGAGAATTGTTTGTCACCAAGCCCTGCCAACCATTTTTAGTAGATATGGGTTTGTGTCATAATCTATGGGTGGTAGTATGGGAACACCCATGCACCACCCATAGGGCACCCCCTTGACACAGAGCAGCACAAAGTAGATTTACTTTAGAGCTACCTGGTAATGAAAAGCATTATTTTCACTGGAAAGTGAATCCCAATTCGAGACTTTGCACTGGTTTACGTCACTTTTTGTGACACTGCACCCGTGCAAAGCCTTGATAAATTTGACCGACTGTGTTTGTTGAAAAGTTATACGAAAGCAAGGGAAGTGTTGGTCTGTAAAACATATGGAGATGTAAGTATCATTTTTTGCAAAAACGTAAAAGCATTAGTGTTAAACGCAGTAACCGAAGAGAAGGATGGGGGATGATTAGTAGCAAAAACAGAAGACACGACATACATAGTTCTGGTAAAACTTACATGGAATTGAAAATGGCATAATCTTGCTGTATTGCAGCATTGTAATTGTTAGGGTGATTTCAATCTAGACCCGAATTGTCTAGTAATTAAAAGCCAAAGAATTTTTGATTGGTGTGCTCCTGACAGAACTGTCCAACAGTGTATAAATCACCATGATTAAATGAAAGTTTTGAATCCCAGCAATAATACAATTATTTTTAATTCTGTTCACAACTCGT
Source organism: Calotriton arnoldi (assembly GCA_963921515.1). Classification (NCBI taxonomy): domain Eukaryota; kingdom Metazoa; phylum Chordata; class Amphibia; order Caudata; family Salamandridae; genus Calotriton; species Calotriton arnoldi. Next base: position 2,554,037 of record CAWUFW010000723.1, read on the forward strand.
ATTGTAGAATTGACCACATATTTGTAGACGAAATAATGTCCAAGTCCCACCTTTCATGAACAATTCATAACGTTGTGTCTGACCATGACTTATCCAAAAGAGAGTACTAATGGAAATGAATCTCAACATAATTCGGTTACAATAGTTTTAAATCGCTGAAATAATATTCTTTCTAAAAGTAAACTCAGGAAGAATGGCAGATGTAGCAAAGTGAGGGGAAATCATTGTTTTCTGTATGGGCACCCCTGATTTTTACCTTTTTCAGGACCCTATTTGTTGGTAGGTATTAGGACTCGGTGCACTGTGATACCACTATTCAGTGCAACAGTGTGTGTGCTCTTGATCTACACGTTATTGGTAAAATTGGTTTCATCCAATTGGTCTATTTAACTTTTCTGTAAGGCCATGGTCAATGGCTCACAAAATGCGCCAATGACATGGAAGTTCAATGTGGTGTGCGGATGCAGTGCGTAATTCTCACCACCCACATAAAGTACAAAAATATATATGGCTGTAAAGAAATATCAATGTCACATGCACCAGTGTGCTCCGGCTGTTCTGCAGTTTAAAAGTACTGCAGTAACACATGGCAAGGAAAAGTGCGTTGTCCTTTTAAGAAAACCTATTTTTATATAGTAATAAGGTACTCTTAAAGTGGTTTTTAAGTCTACAATGGCAGGGTACTTAGTATAATTTAAAAACAGCACAGTAGACATTTAAAATAGATGCCCACACAGTGACTGAAGGCCTAAAAGGTGCTTTTGTTGTATAGGCTGGGTTTGATTTTCCATAGATAGGGCTAGGTGTGAGGAAAATATTTATTTCACATCTCCGCAGAGGAAAATGCTAGCAAAATATTTTACAGCTATTCTCCATTTAATTTTCGTTTTCAAAATCTGATTTAATGGCAAAATCAGGTTTTGGTAACTTTAGTGAAAAAGTAGCTTTACAAAAATGCCCTTTGGGCTGTCTGCATTAGAACTGGCTTAACATTAGTTAACTCTTCAGAGGCCAATACACATTTGTGGCTAGTGTTAAAAATCTCCAGAGGACAAAGACTTGGCCTCTGGGCCCAGGAGGGCATAGATATTATTAACAACTGGAAGCATAGCAGGGATTGGCCATCTGGGAGGGGTATAGCATAGGTGGCAGGACAAATGACAGCCTTAACAATTCTTCTTTTGACTTGCTGGTCCCAAATGGGTCTGACCTTATCTTTTCCCATTCATTCCCAGATTACTCCAAGACCCTTTGGCTCCAACCCCAGCAGAAAGGAGAACCAAATGGGACCCTGACAGAGAGGAAGTGGTCTTATCTAAATCAGTAAGTTTCCAGGGTCCTGCTTTGAGCTCTGCCTGTGGATGAAGGGTTCAGCCATCTTGAATTTGGGGATTTGGGGAATTGGTAATAGTAAAGCAAAGAGAAACGGCTGCATAAGGTGAGAAAATAGACAGGGTTAGGTAGGGAAGAAAATCCAACCATTGGCTAGAACATAGAATAATACTGACACTTCACCACCACCTCCTCAGAACGTTCCTGAACCTGGGACAACTAGACCTGAAGACAAATGGCCTGCTGGAAGGAAAACAAAGCTCCTGACTCCTCCTGGAAGAAGAGGACTCAAAAACTACTGACTCTGGCTGGCTACAAGGTTCAGATGGTTGATCTCCTGTTTCCCTGCTCCAGAGACACAAAAAGCAGGCAGACTCGTGACAACAAGGCCCAGCTGACCACAGAAGACTAAACGCAGCATGAGCTCTGGCTGGAGAGAGACGTAGTGCCCAGAAGCCTCGACCCGCTGGAGAATTTTGAAGCCTAAAAGGGGCGAGTCCTAAGGAAAAACCTTGGAACACTGCAAGGTCGAAATTCCAGCAACAAAATGTTGCAACTGCCAAAGTAGAGGCTGACTTCACAGGTGGTAGGGGTTTCTGTAGAGGCAAACAAGTTCAGCGGGGGTGGAGAGCAGCAGTGAGAAAGTGGTGTAGGAAATTAGCACTAATTTGCAGTGACTTTAGCCAACAAGTACTTGGTCAACTACCTGGGCTAAGCGGCTATGCCTGCAGATGGGGACAGCCCTAACTGGCTGGTGCTGCAGACTGGTAGGACCCTGAGGAGGTGGTATTGTTGTTCCCTCATGATTAAGTAACACCAAGGTCTTGCAGGAATAGCAATCTAGGGAAGAAAGGGAAGGATGCCTGTTCACAAACTCCCTTTCCTAGACTATCATGGCTCAGAAATAGTCTATTTAACAGAAAGCACCAGATTTGTGGGACGGGATTTGGAGTACATTGGCTACCAGGCTTGGCAGTTCCAATTGGTGCTCAAGCCCTGTAAAGAAAAAGGGCAATCTAAATTTAGTGGATCTGTTTGCACAATTCATAGACAGTGTGAAGCAGTGATTGGCAAAGTGATATCACAAAAATTCTGAGTATCTGTCAACCCCAAAGAAACAACAGTATAAACTTCAACAGATTTGTATAAAAGGTTTACAAGATGAAAGTAGTGAAACCTGTAATATAGCAGCAATAGGTACTACATACGAGAAAGACAACAATTCACTTGTGGAGCAATGGGAGAAAGAGAATTTGGAAACATAAGTGTGTGCCATGCCTCTAAGCAATTTATGTTACTTTTAGTGAATTAACCCTAGAGTCACTTTAGAGAATGTTCACCTTGATCTTAAGTCCAAAGTAAGTTTGAATACTTAGCAACAATAAGAAAAAGATAAAGAAAACGAAATTGTTGGATCAATCTTGGTAAATGAGAACACTGATTTGATTGATTGTTGATAACGTTTTGTTTCTCTCCATTCATTTTAGAGTAAGCAGGATAACATGTTTTGTTCTTGGTGGTGGCTGAATTTAACATACACTTCTCTGAGGAACTACCTGTTGTTTCAGCTATAGCAACCAAGGTTTGAGCAGATTACTGAGTTGAGACCTATAAAGGTGTGTTTATTAAGTTGGTGAGTGCCCCCAATTCCAAAATTAATATCCCACATTATTTTTTGTTTTTATTAGTGTTTTATTATTAAGGGGGTCATCACTAAAAAAGAAACAATATAATCTACAATTGGCAAATTTAAATAGAGTGTTGTCAATAAAAGAGACTGAAATTATAAAATACAAACAAAATCTCAATATCTAATAATAAGCATAATCTCAAAAGATTCTTTTAAAAGAAAATCAGAGGTGGTTTTTCTGAAAACGAAATAAAAACTGAAGCATTTGGAAACTAGCCAAACTTATCACGCCATGAATCCTACAAAGGGTAATAATGAATGCGTAATCAAAGAAATAAATACAATGTTTCAAAACTTCTATTCAGATCTTTATTTTGGGAAAGTTATTGAAGCAGATAAGAAGAATGTATTTCAGGATACCTTGCTTACTCTGACTTATTATTAACAGTGCCAAACAGAAGTCATTGTTCATGATTTACCAAAGCCTACGCACAATTCCAGGCTGACTACAATGAAGTGGAGGTCAGATACACCAAGCAGGTTATCCCATTCAAACATTTAACCTTCTGATTTAGTCTCGGAATGGAATGTGGAAATCCTGCAGTGGGGCAAAGTTTAAGGCTGTATCCGGGGAAGTACTCTTGAAGTCACAGCTATTAGACAAGGTCCCACTGAAGCTATTTTGGCAGGAAAAGCTTTAAGTAGGAGAAAATCAAATGTCAGGACCATTGAAGTGGTTGCATCAGGTCCTTTCGCACCTTTGCCCAGTCAAGATTTCTGTCTTTGTATTTATGGCCAGATTTATCAAAGTGTGTTGCCCTTGCACCACGCAAGGAAAGGCAAGGGCAATGCAACACTTAGATTTACCAAGCCACCCAAGGATGCCTTGTGTGGCCCAGTATTGCTTGATAAATCTGGAGTACCGCAAGGCAGCCCAAGTTGCTGCCTTGCGTTACTCTGCCCCAAGAAAGTGTTCCATGGGTGGAGCATGGGTGTGCCCACACATCCACCCAGGGATTTTGAAACATTCCCAGATTCACCATGAGTGGCAGACCTGAGAATATGTCAAAATGCTTTGCCTTCCCAGGGGAGGCGTAATGAGGAGAAATATCTTTATGCCTCTTTGTTTTTTCCTCTTTCTATATGTGATGCATTCTGTAGCACATTTAGAAAGAGGAAAAAGCCTCAGAGGATTGTTTTTGTGCGGGAAGGTGTCGCTTCCTGCACCAAAACAATGCTGCCTGCAATGCAGGCCTTTTTGCAACATGACACAAGGGTGCCTGCATCGGCCCTAGGCAGGCAAAAGTGCACCAACGCAAGGAGGGGAAATGAATGCACTATATAATGTTAACTATGGCGCCTTCCTGTCCTCTTCCTTTCACGCAGCACAACAAGGTTGCTTGCTGTGTTGTGTGAAATATTGAAAATCTGCCGCTTAGTCTTTTTATGGAGCTCAAAATCTTCCAACTGGGCAAGCCTGGAGCAGTAATCAATAAAGTCCTCTAGAAATCTGATATCTTTGCCAGTAGGCCCTACTGCAGCTCCAGAAGTCTTGGCACTCCAAATATTTTTCACTTCCCAACTTTTACATTTTTCTGGAGAAGTTCCTCTTGGTCTCTGCTAATGCTCCTAGGACCTCAGGAACAGGACTTAGAGGCCAGGACTCACTCCAGTGGATACCACTAGCAAGGCTCACTCCAGGTCGAGCGGCAACTGGTCAGCTTGTAACTCCAGGAAAAATGCCTGCTGTACCTTGTTGTGTCCATGTCCCCACACAGAAGGTCAGCCAACTGACCTTGAAGTCGATTTCTTAGTCCTGGGTGCAAGTGGGAGCAGATCCAGTCCTTCAAGTCTACACACAGGCCACAAGACAGCATGGCCAGTCCTCTTTTGTTCTTCTGCAGGTCCAGATGTGTTATGATGTGCTGGGAGTGAGGTGCCACCTTTATAGGATTTGATAACTGGTGGGAGGGGGTGACTCCCTAACCAATGAGAAAAAAACTTTTTAAGGGCAAGCCATCGCACTTTTGCAGCAAATCCCATTTGCCTTACTGCAAACTATCCCAAATGCAGTCTTCTTGTTTAAATCCAATATAGCAGAATACTCCTGCCCTTGGAGGTGGCTAGTGTCTCAGCCAGGGTTGTGTCTAGGTAAATAAGCAGACCCTTTATCCTTAACCACACCAAACTGGTTCTGGAACCAGCTCCCCTATCCACTGGGGTGGTGCCAAGCTAGAACAAATGGCCGGAGGACAAAAGCTGTTCATCTCCAGATCTCCTTTTAAACTTAAATACGAACTAGCGGGCCTCACACTGGTCCCTCACACGTTAATCAAGTTTCTGACCCCTTCCTAGCTGCCTCTAATGAGCTGAGAGGAAGTACATACCTTACACCAAAATATTCCTGCCAAAAGGCCTAAGCCATTATTTCTGCTCTAGGAGCAGTTTCTATTGCTCAATGAGTGGAAGCACTGATGGGGACCAGCTGCTAGCAGGCTAATGCCAAATAGCCAACTGAAGCTTCAGATAGACAAAGTCTAACTTTTTTAAAGTTACTTTTCCTAAATAATGATCAAAAATCATATTTCACTATTGAATTGGAGTTTTAATACAGATTAAAAACAATGACTGGATACTTTCTATCCCAAATCAGAGTTGGCAAAAACAGTATTTTAATTTCACCTTAGTTTTCCTCATAGCACAGCTAATGCCCTTCGCAATGAAAAAAAGCATTTTCGGACTAATCACTGTAGATTTATGCCAACATTACATTCTTGCCTGTGCTACTTTTAAATACCAGGCACCCTACCTTGTGGGCCACAAGGCCTATTTAGGGGTGACTTATTTACACATGTAAGTCTGAAGTAATGTTTTCTTTGTCAGCCTAGTGTGACAGTTCACAGGTCGCACATAACGTCTCATGCCATTGATGTATTTTCCTACACCATATTCTATCACCCTACTAAAAAGTTAAATATGCCAATTTGGGATTAGCAAATTTTACCATGTTTTAGAGATCAGCACACATACATTGTAGACTGGAAAAGCAGGACCTCAGTGTTTAAAGTTAAAAAACCAGCAACACCAGTTAGCAGAAAAATGGGGGTGGCCATGCAAAAGGTGCATTTGTTTCACTGCCCCCCAGCTAAGAGACAAGGAGCAACCTAGCAATTCCTTTGGCAGTTTCCTTTGTTTAAGTGGAAGGGATGTGTAAAAGCCTTCTACATTGACATGGTCGGTGCCAGACTCGTCCTACCGTAAAGTCCACTCATTGTACGTGGAGGAACCACCTCAACAGTTTTGAACCTTCCCTCATTGTCTGACTTTGAAAATACTGCCACTCTGTCAAGCTCAACTAGCCGCCATCCTTACCCATCGGAACCCTTCTCCTTTGCAGACCCCAGCTGGAAGAGGACTATCCCTAGCCTACACAAAGATGCATCCCAGCACGTAAACAGTGCCACCATGGACAAGAACTTGATGTGGCCCATCCTGCCTTCTAAGTCAGACTTGGGCCCTCCACTTAACCTGCTCTGGCCAAAAGGCAAGCAGCTAATAGAGGTGACTAACAGCTGGCAAGGTCAGGAACCAGGCAACTGGCTATCCACAGACAGGTTGATGTTTCAATCCAGTACCTTGGATAGGCATCAATCACAGGCTGTGGGCTAGCAAGGGGTCACCCAATTTCTCCAAAGGTCTCTCTGAATTCTTAGGTTTCTCATTATAGAGGGCTACACTCGCAGGCTGCAGACACCCTCCTTCCACTCTTTCGTGTACCATCTCAGGGGTGACACCCTTAGACTGAATAATTGCCTGGCAGTCCAGGACATCTAGGGTGGACTCACATATCCCCCCAGGGTGACACACTTTGTCTGTGACATGCAGGGGTCTGTCTGGTCCATGTCTCCTGTCTCCTGTCTCTGTGACAGTACAGGCAGCTCCTCAATTCCAGGGGTGTCATCCTCAGTGCCAGTCTTTTGGTCCCCCCCAGTCAGGCAGGTAGCCCATGGCCATCCCAATGCAATGGCAACTTTCCCCTCCTGCTTAGTTTCCCCTTGGGTATCTTTACCCTAATTATAGGGACAGTACACACAGAAATCTGTGGTGGGCCAACCTGGGTGCTCCCACCCACTGCTTCCTGACCTGTATGTGGTAGTTCACTGCCAAGGATGCAGTCTGTGGAAAAGCGGGCAAATAACTACCCTTCTTTGGGCAACTACCCCCCCACCTATCACTCTAAGGAGACAATGGTAAAAGTGCAGTGAGACTCTCCCATGAACATTCCTTAAACTACAAATCTCTCCTTGCAGATACTGTGCTGAGGAAACAACATTTCCACCACCCTGGTCTGGCTGGCACATGTATCCCTCAGAGCAGTGACAGGGACCCCACTCACTGTGACTCTCTGGAAATGATTCCTACCCCCCTCAGGAATCATCGGATTGCTGTCTGGATCCATCTTCAAATTAAGGGACATTAGAACCTAACTCTGGCTGCCTTCCTGCACCTTACTACACTGGCCATCCTTGCAGAATGACAACTTATGAGTACCTTCTTCTTCGCATGAGGAATCTCCCCTCTTATAGCCTGCTGCAAACACAAACGGCTTGTTTCCCCAGGGTCACCACCTTCCTGCCTCCAGAAGTTGTTTTGGGACATTTTAGGGTCCCCGAAAAAATAACTGTTTTTGGCAGACTTAAATCGAAACCAATTATGGCAGATACTCTGCTTTTCACTGGATCAGTATTTAGTCGTATAATTGAAGAACATAAGCAAACTCTATACCAATTGCTTCGATGTGTTCTCTGCCAAACAACTAGTGGGTAAAAATCAGACCTTAATCCCATTCTTGACTCTACGTGGAAACTACCATCAGCCTCTGGGTGAGCATGCAAACTACAATACACCTAAGCAATCCCTAAATTAAAGTCTATAGAATATGACAAACTTAAGACTAATTGTTCACAAAGTCATTGATGAGCCTCCACAATTTACAGAATCGTAACAAATGACAACCTGCTTCTATCAGAAAGTACCATGAAGGATTGTGAAAGCAATCTAAATTTACATCCAACATGTTATGCTGAAAATGTATCGGTCACCAAGTAAATTAGCCAAACTGTGGGGCATATTATCAAGAACGGCGTTAAAAATTATCGCCGGTTTAGCAGCAGAAAACTGCCGCTAAACCGGCGATAATTTTAACGCCGTTCTTGATAATATGCCCCTGTGTCTTCTGGGAAACTGTTGAAGTTGCAACTATCCAGACAAGACCCTGGTGCATATGATTTGGGACTGTAGGAAACTACTTCTTGATAGAATCAAATGTCTGAAAAGGATTCATTCATTTAGCAGCTTCCTTTGATATTCAATTATCCTCTTTAATAATGACTTGTGACAAAGCTCAAAAAATCATAATCTAAAGGTAAATGTGCATTCATTGACAAACCATCATGTTTCAGTATAAAAGACTAAGACCAGGAGCACCGCAGTATGAATGAGTTCAAATGTGTTGAAACATGCTGGGGCCACTGTGTAGAACCTGCAAAGCCACAACACAACTTTGAAAAATATACTAAGTTACTAAGACATTTCCTGAACACAAAAGAGTAGTCTAGAACTGTACATTGCAATCAATCCTCAACCTTCTTGAAGTTAGAGCAACTTCTTACAGAAACAAGAATGGGTTCAACACCTTGTCCCAGGACCATTTCATAACATCGAGACTCCATACTGGTGAAATCAGGAAGTGAGGTGCTGAAAAAGAGTTTTCCAAGTTGGAATACTCAACACTGTAGCTTCAGGTGATGACGGCTTGATAAATGATGCAGAAAAACAGAGCACTGTCTCCACAATGAAAAGGCCTGAACCTCCGTCGGCCAACCTTGTATGATGGGCAGCATTAAAAGATGATTGTGATAAACCAGATTATGGTTCCTGGGCATGTTTCCTCAAGTGTGAGTTTGCCAACATTGTTGCAATAAATGTACCACCAGATTAATTTGAGAGAAATAAAGTCTGCTGAGCCAGAATTTAAAATTCTCATTAACCTAGTTTAAATAGGTATATATAGAGAACCAGTAATGTTGACATATTCACGGCTACAATTTTGAATATCTTTCTTTCACCAGCAGAGCCCTGCAGTTATTCAGCATCATGAGGGACTCAAAGCTAAAATCCTTCAGCTTCTAGTAAATTGGGGAAATTTGAACAGAGGGCTGCGCCTTATGACAGCCCATATGAAGAGGGTTTATCTTGAGCATGCCTTCAACAGATGTGTACTACAGAGGCTTAAGAACCAGTGAGAAGTAGGAGGATGAAAAACATTGTGTATGCCTATTAGTTGAAAATTACAAAAGAAGACACAGATAGCTCAGGACACTCCTTATGTGATGTTTAATGCAAAGTAATCAATAATAAGCTAAATGTAAGAATAAGTTATTTTGACAGAATTAATACAAATTAAGATTGAGAGATTATGTCTGATCCCCAAAATACAATAAACAGAGTGTCACGTGGCCCATAGGGACATTGTCGTTTTTCACTAACTTAGCATTAGCACATTGTAGCTTGCCTGCTGCTTTGCACACGTTTCTTTAATTTTTGCAATATTTCAATGACTGCTTTCACATGAGAACTCATCACTGTGTTCACACTCTGCATATTCGTGGGATTTTGACTGAACATTATGTGCAAGGTCGAACAACAATGCCCCTTGTTATTTTGTTCTGGCCAGTCCTTAGCCCTTAGACAAAACATACCGATGCAGCTGTTGTTTGGACAGCGTACTTGGGTTTTTAGTGGGGTGCATAAATAGGTGAGACACACTTGGAGAGGGACCTTTCCAGGGAGAAGAGCACCCATGATGTAGATCTACCATCTATAGGCTAAGGTATGGGGTCTGCTGACAAAGCCCAGAGATCTTCTATTATATAATAATAATACTCATTAGCAAGGGGAGGGAGTTTAGGCACTATAGTCCATTCTCCATTGTCTTTTTATGATGTCATCTCCCTTCATGATCTATGGACTGACTGCTATGCTGACAATATTTGTACTATGCCTTTTCCTGCTTGTTGTGGCACGTATACTGCATGTTAGGGCACGTTAGTTAAAATAAATATTTTAAACTGTTTCGTGTCTCCGTCAGATCTTATTGTGGACGAGTACAAGAGAGTGAGCGAAAAGGTGTGTCTTGTTACCGCGATTCCTGAGAGATCTGGGAGTGTTGTGTTCTGGGGTGTCTAATCATTTGTTTCTCGGTGAGGGAGTAGGAGAGCATGTGTGACACTAGAACTAGTCGGTCCTGGGTACGTAGGTACTAAGGTGGTGGGAAGACTCAGTCCCTATACAACAAGGTCCCATTTCCTGCGCATAGTTCTGTATTTGTGCAGAATCCCTGCAACATGACACCACCAACGATTGGTCTGGTACTTATTCAAGAGAACCCTGAGTAGTGCTTGTGCTTGTCCACAATCCCCTCACACCGGTTTCCGGAGACGTCCGTGGTGTGTGGGTTTAGCCTCCTGTATTTATGTTTTATAGGTTTTTCAAGCTTGAAATGTAAAAGGTTATTCTTTCTCTGTTGACCCGTTTTTGTGCTACCGTTCTTTTGATTTGCTAATCTGCATTTATTATGGCGGTCCCCATTGCGGCTCCTAACCACGCTGCGGTCACAGCCCATTTGACTCAACATGGAGTCCCTAATGCGGGGGCTGATATTATCTGTCGAGGCGGATGCAGCTTACCGCTTCAAAGTTTTCTATTCTATTTCCAGCGGTGGATGGGAATGATAATTTGTTTCATGAATATACAGCGGCCGCGGTTCCGCGGAATTATCATTCTTATCGATTACTTGAAGTTCCATTGACAGCCTGGGAGCATACCATATGCTTTAATGGCACCCTTCCTCACCCTGTTTCTGTGGTCCGTATAGGCCCCTTATCAGTCGATGGGGCCACGTGGCCCATTTTGGGTGGTTTTACCCCACATCCAAATTATTTTAATGTTCCTCTCGCAGAGCTACGTCAATTACATACCACGTTGATTCATATACATAGAGCTGTCATACAGTTTATGTCACGTAATATTCAAGTATCTCTGACTGGAGCTGCTCCACGACCACCTGGACATGGTGGTGGTCTTGTCATTAGTCCCATCATGATTAATTCAGTGATGGGCAAGCGTCCACAGAATAGGGATGATTTCTCTTACTGGCTTGCAGAAAAATTTGAGCAATTCGAGGCTGCTTTTCCCCATACTACACCTGTTGAGAAACACAGGATCCTTACAATGAGTTTACCGAGTGGTATTGTTCCCACTTTGGCTGATTGCACCACCTGGGGGACGTTTTTTGCTGCGGTGAATACACTGTGCTTTGGCACCCCCTCAATGAGCGTTCTCCCGAGCGTTCTAAAGAAGGTACAAGATGAGCACGGGGCTCGTCCAGCCCTGGAATTTGGGATGAGATTAGTGGGCATGTTCCCTATTGTCTCTGATATGATTCTGGCCAATGTCAAAGGTGAAGTAGTTAGCATGCAAGTGCGTCAACGCCTTTCGGCGGTGGCGGACGTTGATCGGCAACTGCGGATGTATATACATCATTGGGTGAAAATAGTTTGGGAGTAAGACCTTATACTTAGGTGCAAAGTAAACCCCCTCCGGACATGGAGGGTCATCCAGTCTTTCCTAAAAAGACATGGAATAAAAATCAGTGGGAGCAACAGCAGAAGCCTAGTTCTCGTGCTGGTTCACCAACACCGGACGCTTCTGACCGTAGATATGATTTGTGTGACCGCTCTAAAATTAAGACACCCGAGAGGTTTCAGGTTCCTAATCCTCGTTCTCCTCGTTCCTTTCAGGAATCATCGAATCAACAGTTCGGGGGGGCGGACGTCAGGATCACAGAGAAGGCGAGTCCATGCAAACAAGACATGACCCGCAGCGCCAGTTTGACGTAAAAGCCTAACCGGAGGGACCACCTCAATATCGTGCCCAATTTCGGTAGATAAAAGTTGCCACTTTGAGTGCAAAGTATGCCTTAGATGGTAAGAACCCTGCTCCTTGATTAGAGATGGGCAGTAACACTCCTCGACAGCGCAGTGGAAGTTACCATAGTGCGGGAGGCACTCCACCAGCATCTGGAGGCCAAAGCAACTGACATGTTTATTGCAGTGGAAACAGCTGACACACGAGTTGCACCCCCTGATAGGCTTTATGAAATAGGCCTCCAAATTGAAGGTGATAATAAACGCACAATTAAGGAGGTCTTTTGGGACAACCTTACTTCTTCCTATGATATTTTGTTGGCTGAGGTTCATTGGCCTCCCCCATTTGTTCTAGCTTCTTCTAAAGGGGAAGATGTTATTCTCCTGAGTTTTTTGTACTATGTCTCGGAGGAGGCTAAACAAGCATATGCATCGGAGTGGACGCTAGCGCTAGCCCCGGCTGTGTATCGTAATCAGGTGGGTTGGGATAAGGATTCACCAGCACATGAAATTCCTTTGAGATCCATCCCACAACCCCAACGACAATATCCGAGCAAACGAGGCGCGAAAGCATCCGTAAGTGAAATCTTGACCCAATTGGAATATCAGGGTGTAATTGAACCCTGTGTTTCATCAATGAATAATCCTCTTTTTCCGATATTGAAACCGGACAGTTCATATCGTATTGTTTTGGATTACCATCATTTGAACAGTCATGTTCGTACCTTTGCGGTACAGAACACCCACAGCTCTGCGTTAGTCAATACCATTGTTCGTAAAAAAAATAAAACGACTAATGATATCTCCAATGGTTTTTACAGTCACAATTTGGCTCCTGAGAGCCATGACCTTACAGCATTCAGCGCCCTCAGCAAACACAAAGGGTATACACGTTTGCCTACGGGATATAAGAATAGTCCCGGCACTTTTGTGGCACGCATATTGGCTGTTTTACATGAAATTAACCCTGATGCTTTACATGAAATTGACCCTGATGCTTTCTCTTACGTCGATGACATTTATTTGACAGATGATGAATTGATACTGCATCTTGTGTGCATGGACCACATTATAATGTCTTTTGCAGACTTGGGATACAAATTCAACTTTGCCAAGTTGCATATTGCCTGTTTGGCAGTTCATTTTCTGGGTTACGAACTCACTAATGAAGGTAGGGGGTTTGCCCCCCACTTTCAGGAGACATGTGCTCAATTGCAACCTCCTTCTACTCTTAAAAAATTACAATCTTTGCTGGGTGTTTTGAATTTCGGGAGGACATACATTCCTGATTATGCCCAGCGTATCAAACCACTTTACTCTTTGATACAACCTTCTTTCTCTGCTTCCTGCTGGCTTCCGGAACATACCGCAATTCTTCGGTCTTTGCAGTCTGATCTGCTTGCGACCAACTTCTTGTTAGCACGTGACAATTCTACAAATTTGGTCATAAGGATTGTACCAGGGGCGTTTGGTTTCACATACTTGACGTTCAATGAGGGGGACATGATCCCCATTGCATATAAATCGCATTTGTACACTTCGGCTGAGATGCGTTTCTCTTCTATAGAAAAAGTTTTGACGGCCGTCCAGATGGCGATTCTGAAAGAACGCTCTCTGGCTCAGGGTAAACACATTTTCATGTTCTCGCCAGTACCTGCTTTGGAAGCAGTTACGAAGGCTACTGTCTCGAACTCTAAAGTCTTGCATCCACGCTGAATACAATGGGCTAGTTCTTTGACGTCAGCTGATGACAATTTTTTCTTTGACCCGTCTTTGCAGACACAGGAGTTTTTACAATATGAACATGTTCATCCCCCTCCTCTGTCATTGCTTCCTCTTGATCAGTACAAATGTGTGGTTTACACTGATGGATCTGCTCAGCCAGCCGTTGGTTCTAAACATGCTTATTCGGCAGCATGCACGATTGTGGCTGGAAAAATTGTCGATGGGGATTTTAAATCCTCCTTGGTGCACACACAGTCTCTTGGTGACTGCACGGCTCAATTTGCGGAGCTACGTGCATTGGTTTTGGCTCTTGAATTTGCTGATCCAGAGGTTCCTATGCTTACAGTGTGCGATTCGTTTTACTGTGTACAATCCTTCAATGACAACTTATTCTTTTGGAAACAAAATGATTTCCGTGATTCTAAAGGTAGAGCAATTAAGCATAAGACGCTCTGGGCCTGGGTGGGCGCTCTTAAGGAGCGCTTGCCACTCACACATGTTATCCATACTTTGGGCCATCAACGTGTGGGAGCACACGCTGTTGGTAATTCCCTGGCTGATGAGGCAGCCAAATCTGCAATAGCCACTTGTTCTGTAGCAGCAGTCACAAGGTCCGTGACTAAAATTGATGATGAAATATGGGCAGCTATTACTGCGACGATGGAGGGAACAGAATTTCCCCAAGGTTTCCCTTCACGTTATACATACCACTTGTCGTCTGATCAGATTCCATTTGCTGCTATTCCGTCCGTTGGGAATCGGCTGATTCCCAACGAGGACCACAGACTTTCTTTGATCATTGCCGCACATGAAGGTGTTGCTTCTGCACATGCTGGTGTGAATGCGACTGTTTCTTTTTTGCCGCAGCTTTTTGGTGATGTGGTTTATATCAACAGGAACGTAAATATGTTCTTTCTTGTGACATTTGTCAACAAACCTTCTACTGTTGCACGTCCACCACATACTCAGTTTTACATCTCTAATCAGCCATTTGTCTGTATTTAATTTGATCACTGCAGTCCTTTGACATCAGACACTGCTTTCAAACATATTTTGGTTGCAGTGGATTCATGCTCTAGATTCCTTTGGGTTTGGCCTCAACGTAGTGCTGACGCTCAAACTGTTATTAAAGATTTGCGTGTCTTCGTCTGGACATTTGCTTGTGGTACCTTCCATTTGGACCAAGGTCCTGCGTTTGCCTCTAAGGCTTACCAGGATGCGATGAAGTCTCTGGGGGTGCAGGTGCAATATTCGTCTCCATACCGGCCCGAGGGCAATTCATTTGTGGAGCGGATGAACCATGACTTTAAGCAATCTTTGACGGCTAGAGTCTTAGGTACTGGCAGGGGTTGGCTGACTCATTTGTATGGAGTCCTATGTGCGCTAAATAATCTCCATAGATCTCTGGGTGGGCGGACCCCATACGAAATGCTCTTTGGCATTAAAATGTTTGTGCCAGACCTTGATGGTCTAGACGTTGTGGCAGCTGCCGCAACCTTTTACATACATAATCATTGTTTTATGTTACAGGATCTACAAAAAGCTTGTGATTCACAGGCAAGAGCCCAGTTGCCCTCTTCTGCAGATCCAGCGGTGCTGATTCCTGTTTCTGGCTGGCTTCCTATAATTGGAGATTTGGTTTGTGAGAAGGTGGAGAACAACAAAGAATTTGGTCCATCCTACTGTGCACCGGTCAGAGTCCTGGGTTTAAAAGGCACCGCACTGTGATCCTGCCTGCTTTACCTGGTTGTAAGGAGAATCGTTACATTTCAATCCAACATGTCAAGTTACACCATATGGCCGATACTGAATAATATTCCTCAAAGCATTCCACATGGAGAACTTTCACTGAACCCGATGGCTTCTGTTTCTTCGGCTACTCCTCAACATTCACAAAGGGAGATGGAAACTTCAATTGACTTATTGCCTGTTTTTCCTTCTACATCCACATCTGCGGATATTGAGTATGATTCTCCTTCAGTTGAAGTCATAATTGACATTCCTGAGAGTACCATACATGAAACATCTGATGCAGCACATCCCCCGTTGTTTCAATTGGGGTCCAGTGGATATTGTGTGGATCGTAATAGCTTTTCCTCTGGCACATCTTCCTCATTATCTATTGTGCAAGAGACACCTACTCGTACCAGTGTTTTCATCTCCTGGTTCAAAGAGACTTACTTGGTCCCGCCCTGGCCATATATCTGGATGGTGCTTACGATGATGTTCCTCTTCATGTGGATCAAATTTGTGACTGTATTATTCCTACCCATTAATGGCCAGTATTTACCTGAACGCTCTGCTGTGAACTTTGTTGATGGAGTTCTGGCACCTCACATGTCGTCCCATATAATGAAAAGAGACCAAGCCCTTGTCAATATATAAGCGTTCCCTGTTGTTGATGGTATCGTATGGGATAAAGTTGCATACGATATCCATGGCCCGATGGAAATTTTTAAAATACCATATGTCTTCCACGCTTCCTTGGGAGATGTGGTTTTGCCCAACATCCATTCTGATGACTGGGATGTTCATGCCGTTCATTCATTATTCTCTTATTTAAAATATAATGCTGCATTTTGACACTGAAGATTTGTATTTAAATTCGGCTAATTACGCAGATTTATTTTGTTATCAACATTATGACCAGCATTTTTTACACAAGACAAAAACACAGAGACCATTTTTTAATTATACCCAATGGGAGCATTGCCCAACACCTTTACAGGGTAGTTCGAAGACCCCACAAAGTAAATTTGTGTATTTTTCTGGTTACAATATGTCCGACCCACAGTCCTATTTTTATCAATTGAAAATGCTGCCCCAAACAAAATTTACGTTAACACAGACTAAACTGGTTTACTCCCTGTCCTTCAGGAACGATTTGTCCGTGAAGGGTTATGAGCATTGGAAGGACACAATTGATTTAAAATCCATTTGGGGTACTAAAAATTGTCAGGTGCAGGGCACAGAAGCTTTGCATCGTGCATGTCTGATACCGTCTTAAATCTTATTTTTAAATGACACGGTACAGCAGACTACTTGTTAGGGTTTAGCAACGACCAAAAATGTAAATATTCCCTCCATTCCATCATTAGCTCCATATGATACATGGCAAACGCACACTAATTACACAATTGAAGACTTAGCTGTCTTATTTCAAAATGGCACACTTAACTCATCTACTATTGACCCCTTAGAATGGATAGTGTGGCCGACAACTTCAAATGCATGTCAATTACATTTTTTGAATACTACAAAAGGTTTTACACAAAATAGACCTGATCCCACTTCCCACATTCCACACTGTCGTCTGTGAAACAACATCTCTCTCATCTGTCTGGTGACATAGATTTGCATGATTTTCTTTTAGGTCCAAAGTCCCCTCGAACAAAACGTTTTATTTATTCCGCATATAATGAATTTTGAAAACTGTCTCAGATGGAAGCTGCGGTGCGTCTCCACCAAATTGACCAAGCTAATTTAGAAAAAGTCCTTGCAGTAGTAGATGACAGTATTAATACACTGTCTTCCCATTTATATGCTTTAGATAATATTTTATCTTCTGTCATTGATATTGTTCAGCATCATGTTTTGTATCATGGTCAAAATCAGTTACGTTCTGTAATGCAGTTTGCTTGGACATTGCAAACACTCAAAAATTGAAAAATAGTACCATGGGATTATTTTAATGCTTCTGCACTGTTTTCCCCATTTAATTTGACTGATAAATAGAAATTGATGTCCATGAAGGATGCCACATACACATTGTTACATATTGAACAATTGGAACGGTTACCGTTTTCGGTAGCCGAGACTGATTCAGCAGTGTGGTTAATACATGAGGTTATTTCACTGCCTATCTCACTTCACAGCATGCATAAAACATCATCACGTTGGGAGATATTCCACAGTCGGATATTCCCTAGTCTCTAAACAAGTTCAGCTTCACGAAGCCTGTAACGTTTCGGCCCCTAATCTAGCTTGTTTTTTGAAAGGTACTCCTGTCCCGGCTATTATCCCCGTATTAACTTTGCTTTCTAACAGTAGTTATCTTATTTTAAATAACCACGATTGCTGCGGCTTGAGAGCTGGCATTCCATACATAGTAACAGTTTCTCAATGGATTACATGTTGCAGCAATGTCCTATTTCCACCCCCGCACGGGATTGCAGATAGTTTGCTTTGGCCTTCCATTCCAACTTTGAAAACAATTTTCAATAAACTAAGCAGACTCAAAGCGTATTTTTTCAACAAGAAGTGGCTCTCACATCGGCTCGAGAGACCTTCGAATTGCAGGTGGCAAGAACCGCAAACGAGATACACTCGCTGCTAAACAAAAATCGCCCACTCAACTTTGGAGAATTAATACACCAAATATTTAATGCGTCTGATATGGAGGGCCCTGCTCACTGTTTTAAACTTGTGGGATCCAGCCTTGTTTCTTCCTTTCAGACTATTTTTGGAGTAATTCCGGCCTTTATTCATTCTATTTTTTCCAGCGCCTTTAGAGGTTTTCCCCTGGTGCTCCTGTTGGTTTGCGGCGTGCTGGTTCTCCTATTATTGCTTCGCAATGGATGCTCGATCCGTGGAGCTGCCAAACCCGGTCCAGTTGCAGCTGTACCATGATTGAATGTGGCAGCTCTTTGGTTCTATGCCAGTGAAGTCTTTTGCCATCGACTACTGGCTGACCTTCCGTTATGCCTACTTCACCTGCATGCAACCTGTGTTTCACTGCCTCCGGTGCCCCTTTCAATGAGCCATGGATGTCTGCCTGTCCAATACCACACACGCTGCCCTAGATTACGATCTTTTAATGGGTCCATTGAAGGCCCACACCCCCGGTGTGTGCCAGGGGTATGCGTTTGGTGTGCGATCCTCTACTTGGACCAATGGCAGACTTGAGTACCTGTGCTCTTGCGCAGCGCCTCATAGATGACAGTTTCATCGAGGTTGACGTAGGTTGCGCTGAGATGCTCCTATCAGCTTCCAGATATGAGGAGCATGTGTGCTCGTTCGACCTACTAAACTGGATGGCATGCCCTTTTTCGATGGAAGGAACAGACAACATTCTGGAGTTTATGGCATTCCACTTTTCCCGCAACATTTTTGACTTTCAAGACTAACTGTGAACGGTTCGCATTTTTTTCAGCGCCCACTTGGCAAAGTTTGGAACATTATACCCTGGCAGTACAAAAAAAAAATATGACTTCAAAATTACACGAATTGGCCTACAACAAAGACACTTTGCCTCTGCTCACCTCTGATTATTTTTTTTTTGCATATGGCTAACGCCCTGGCCAAGGGGAGGGTGTCACGTGGCCCATAGGGACTGTGTTGTTTTTCACTAACTTAGCATGAGCACGTTGCAACTTGCCTGCTGCTTTGCACACGTTACTACACGTCTTTATTTTTTGCAATAATTTCAAAGACTGCTTTCACATGAGAACTCATCGCTGTGTTTTCACTCTCTGCATGTTCCTGGGATTTTGACTGAACATTATGTGCAAAGTCGAACACCAATGCCCCTTGTTATTTTGTTCTGGCCAGTCCTTAGCCCTTAGACAAAACATACCGATGCAGCTGTTGTATGGACAGCGTACTTAGGTTTTTTAGTGGGGTGAACAAATAGGTGGGACATACTTGGAGAGGGACCTTTCCAGGGAGAAGATCACCCATGATGTAGATCTACCATCTATAGGCTAAGGTATGGGGTCTGCTGACAAAGCCCAGAGATCTTCTATTATATAATAGTACTTCTTCTTAGTAAGGGGAGGGAGGTTAGGCACGATAGTCCTTTCTCCATTGTCTTTTTATGATGACATCTCCTTTCATGATTTATGGACTGACTGCTATGCTGACAATATGTGTACCATGCATTTTCCTGTTTGTTGGCGCACGTATACTGCATGTTAGTTAAAATAAATATTTTAAACTGTTTCGTGTCTCCGTCAGATCTTACTGTGGACGAGTACAAGAGAGTGAGCGAAAAGGTGTGTCTTGTTACCGCGATTCCTGAGAGATCTGGGAGTGTTGTGTTCTGGGGTGTCTAATCATTTGTTTCTCTGTGAGCGAGTAGGAGAGCATGTGTGACACTATAGCTAGTCGGTCGTGGGCTCCTGGGTACTAAGGTGGTGGGAAGACTCAGTCCCTATACACCAAGGTCCTATTTCCTGCGCATAATTCTGTATTTGGGCAGAATCCCTGCAACAAGAGAAGGTTGACTTACAAACTCAAAACCCATCTTCAACATATTTTCAGAGTGCTTGTCTTTGAAAGATTCTATTGCTGTGTGGGCATACTTTCCAGGGAATTAAATGATGAGCACACCAGGAGCAGCCAGAAGTATTATGGCGCCGCATAATTGGGTCTTTCAGACAGCAGACCAATAATAAAAGACGACCCAGATGTTACTAAGAAATGGGACACCCCCTGTGTAAAACAGTATGAAAGTGGAAGGCCAACAAGCAAAATGAAAGGCAAAGACATATCAACAACATTTATAGAAACTCAAATAAATAAAGCCCAGATCGTGTTACATAAAATTAAAAAAACTAACTAAAGAAACCAGTACAGAGATGATGTATGCCTATAGTGTTTCATCAGAAGGAGAACTCTGAAGTGAATTAAAGAAAGGAAGGGAAGGAATATCCTGGTTTCACCTTACTAGCATAAGAACATGTTTACTACTGAGTGAGGAGGAGTCTAGATTGCGCAGCTGTATCTGAAAAGAAATGCATTTAAAGTGTAGTGGCCTTCAAAACTTCTTTCTCTTCACTGGCATCATGGCTCCATTCTGAGCAGGCCATCACTTACTTATCTGTGGAAGTTACATCTATTTTGTCTTTCACAAAGTCGAGAAGGTTAACTGGAAGTCTGACTGAAAGTGTCTGTAAGTGTATGAAAATGCCCAAGTTAAAGCCATCTTGTGTCTTAGAGGAGGGTGACTGAGAAATGTCTGTCATGAACACAGTGTTTCGAGGATGTGGATGTTGAGGCCAATCCCTCCATCTCCCCCTACAGGTCGATTTAACCCCTTTCAATAGAACAAACACCCATGTTAAGGGTAAAAGGGGGTAATGAGGGAGAGAGAGACACACTTCTGCAGGCTGATGTCTAGAAAACCTGGAATGGGTTTGGCAGGCACAGGACGTCAGAGCCAAATTAGGAACATCAAGGTCTCCCGCTAAAAGTGAAAGAACACAATTACTAAGGGATCATCAACATAGGGTAGTAATTAGTTGTAAAGATAACAAAGTGTGGGACCTTTATAAGCAGAGGAGTTGCTGTAACTAGTCCCCCGGTACTGCTGACCTCGAAAAGGAGCTGAAGATGCAATGCCGAAGCTGCACCTGTAGAGAGGAACAAACACAAGGAGATGATGGATGGAGCAATGAAACTTTTCAGACACTCACCCCCAGACACAGATCTGGGTTGAATCCATCATCATTCTTTAGCTCACTTCGCCATCCCAGTTCAGACCCTGCCATATGCAAATCAGTCTTGACCCTATTCCTCATGGGAATAGTCCAGCCCGAACTGCCAAGCCAGGGCTTCCCTGGACCGGAAACAAACATCCTGGGACCGGTTTCGGGGTAACACCTCCCATCAGCCAGGCTAGCTTGAATCCAGTGGCAAAGTGAGCAAGGGGCCCATGTCTGGACATACCCTGCCAACTTATTGCGAACCAAGCAAACACAAGGAGATGATGGACGGAGCGCTGAAATTTTCCAGACACTCACCCCCAGTCACAGATCAGGGTTGAATCCATCATCGTTCTTTAGCTCACTTCGCCACCCCAGTTCAGACCCAGCCATATGCAAATCAATCTTGACCCTATTCCTCATGGGAATAGTCCAGCCCGAACTGCCAAGCCAGGTCTTCCTTGGGCCATAAACAAGCATCCTGTGACTGGTTTTGGGGTAACACCCCTCATCAGCCAGGCTATCTTGAATCCAGTGGCAAAGTGAGCAAGGGAACAATGGATTTAGGCCCAGATCTCTGTACGGGGGTGAATGTATGACATTGTTCTGCATTTTGTCCATCAATTGTTCTTTTTGCATTTCTCAGCCCGGGTATGCCCAGACGTGGGTCCCGTGCTCTCCATGCCACTGGAGTCAAGCTATCCTGGCTGATGAGGGGTGAAGCCCTGAAACCGGTCCTAGGATGCTTGTTTCCAATCCAGGGAGGACCTGCCCTGGCAGTTCTAGCTAGACTGTTCCCATTGGGCGCAGGGTCAAGGCTGATTTGCATATGGCTGGGTCCAAACTGGAATGGCATGGTGAGCAAAGAAACAATGGATTAAGGCCCAGATCTCTGTACTGAGGTGAATGTATGACATTGTTCTGCATTCTGTCCATCAATTGTTCTTTTTGCATTTGTCACCTCGAGTGGGACGGGTATGCCCAGATGTGGGTCTTGTGCTCTCCACGCCACTAGAGTCAAGCTATCCTGGCTGATGAGAGGTGAAACCCCGAAACCGGTCCTAGGATGCTTGTTTCCAGTACAGGGAGGACCTGGCCTGGCAGTTCGGGCTGGACTGTTCCCATTGGGTGCAGGAGCAAAACTGATTTGCATATGGCTGGGTTCAAACTGGAATGTCATGGGGAGCAAATAAATGATGGATTTAGGCCCAGATCACTGTATGGGGGTGTTCTTTTTGCATTTGTCACCCCGAGTGGGACGGGTATGCCCAGACGTGAATCCTGTGCTCTCCAAGCCACTGGAGTCAAGCTATCTTGGCTGATGAGGGCTGAAACCCCTTAACCGGTCCTAGGAAGCTTGTTTCCAGAACAGGGGGGGGGGGACTGGCCAGGCATTTGGGGCTGGACTGTTCCCATAGATTATATTTTTCTGAAAAAATATACACCAAATGACAAAAATCCAATGTTGGGATTCGTAGATAAGAATTTTTAAAGAATAAACACTTTCTAGTGCTTAGAAACATATAGTGCCACTTTGGGACATCTGGTCGTGATTGAACATGACAAAGTCAAAGTTTGAGGCCGACTCCAATGGAGCTCCAGTCAGATACACTTATGGGGAGGCCTGGGTCAAACAATTATCTTTGGACTTCGAAACTTTTCTTGAGGATTTTTCTCTCGACGTCGAGCTGTCCCCTCCAAGAGGCCGATTTCAATGCAACATCTTTGGATTGCTTCTCTGTGAAGCCTCGGTCAAATCCTGGAAGTCTGGAGCTCCAGAGCTTTCAGCGGGACAAACCTGAAAGCCTGCTTGACTCTCGGCGTCCAGTCGGTCACCTTATGGAGCTTTTTCCAAAAGTTGCTCCAGACTTCTGGAACTTCTTCCTGAAGTTCCCCTTGAGGGTTCAAAGTGTCCAAAACACAAATCCATGGGTATGGAATCTCATAGATGGTCCTTTGGTTGTATGGACCACAATTCCCACAATGCACCTGGCCAATCCTTAAAAGTCCACTGGACGCACTCCAGGATGGGGACTCTTGGTGGAGATGATGAAAGTTGGCTTGTTAACCAATAACTTGCAGGGAGTCCACTCCTTCATCCTTCCTGAGGCAAGGCAAAGTCCTTAGGGCTATAGTACCAGATTGTACAGCAGATGCAGACCTCTCAGAGTGCAGTCTTTTTGGTGCAAATCCAGATACCAGCAGGGCAGTCCTTCTTCTCCTTGTAGTTTCAAGCAGCAGCTCTGAGGAGCTATGCAGCTCTTCCATATTTATCCAGTGTTTCTGGGTGTTAAGCAGGGGGACACCCCTGATTAATGGGATGCAGGGTGCCACACAGGTGTATGGCCACTTCCTCCAAAGTGTGGCATATTCTTCTTCCAGAAAGCACTAGTCTCTCAAAATCAAAAATGGAGCTGAATCAGGCTAGCCCAACCTACTGGTGTGGCTAATTTTCCTAAACACTTCCCTTCCAACCCTCTCCCTAATCTAATTACAGGGGTTCCTGTGTGGCTGGGGTGGCAGGAAGTTGGGTCGGCCTGTGCTGTCCTAAAGTGTCATTCTACCTTTGAAGACCAGTTTGGCTAGTCCTCACCCCTTCCTACAATCTGCTCTGCAGCTTGTACTTCTCTGCACACAGAAAGTCCATTGTCTCTCTAGCAGGTCTTTTCACACCTCATTAGAGCAGCCTGGCCAGCCTGGGCAGAGGTTGGCCAATCAGAAGAGAGCAGCTGAAAGGCTGGATTTTGGCTCACAGAAAAGAAAGTTTAATAACTTATTTTCAGTCATAGTTATTGTACATCTAACAGTGGCAAGTTGTTGGATTTATCTGAACTATTAATTTGATACCTTATAGTATATTTTTTACTTGGCTTCTATCAATGTTTATTCGTGAATAAAATATTACAATTGTAGCCTATGGAGCTATTCACTAGAATGAGGGAAAACGAAATTGCCATTTTTTCCTCACCAGAGCTTATAAAACATCTTTTATAATGTCCCTGCTTATAGTTACAAGGCACCCTACCCCTCGGGCACCTAGGAGAGACCTCAGTGGTGACCTATATGTACAAATAAGGTAGATTGATACCTTGGAAGTATCTTTAAATCCAAAGTCAAATTTGCATATAATATCAATTTAAAAGCAGCCTGCAAGGCAGAGCTAGCTTTTAAAATGACAGCAGGCAACCCAGCAGTGGACCCACCAGTGCAGGAAATCTACTGGGCCTCTAAACCTCCCTGCCTTAGTATATACTAGGAAGTTATAGGTAGTTTGAACACCCCTTGCCTTATTATATACTAGGGACTTACAGGGGTCTGTCATTATCAATTGTAATTATAACAAATTGCCATGTACTTTTTACACAAAGCACAGGCCCTGGGTCTGGTTATCAGAGCCCAGGGCACAGTCAGAGTCAGAAAACCGTACCTAGTAGTGAAAATGGGGGCAAAAAGTAGGGGGACACTGCAAACAGTTCCTGATTACTCACAAGCCATAAAAAAATAGGAAAAGTAGAATAGGGCATGTAGTTTGAACACAAGAAAATAGCAAATTTGTAATTAGTGCATGGGTAACTAGAGTCAAACTTGGAATCCTGATTCAGAGACAGATTTGAGGACTAGGAGTGTTTTATTTGTGCAGTAGAATATTAATTGTGTTGTTCTGCTTTATCTCTGTCCTAGTACGAGGTTCAGCGTTGGTTATTACTCTTGCAGATCTCCTTCACAGACATCGGTCCAATTGTATCAACCCATTTCACTCAGGATAATTTGTGGTCAGCAGGAAATTGTCACTTTGGACCCCTCCCAATCGTAGGGCTTTGTAATGCCTAACTCTGCTAGAGTCACTATCGCTTCACCCATCTGCTCTCAGCTCCTGAACTCAGGTCACTTAGCCCTTCTCTTAGCCTTTCAGTCCCCAGAGAGAGAACAGTGGAGGGTGGCTTTTGGTATTTGTAAGATAGCGGCATAATACAAAGCATGCACTTATAATGCATATAAAGGTCGACTGCAGTGCACAGACATTACTGTGTCCTATTTTCAGAGATCGTTAGATGTAATGTATTAGAGCAATATGATCAAATGCAAACTGCACACCTTACAAAACCACAGATGCAATAAATGTTCATGAAAACAATTTCAGAGAATGGAAGAATAGGCGAAACCTGCTGTTATTCATTAATTAATCTCACTCTTCTGTCTTTGTTAGTTTGTATTATTTTTGTTAAGTTAAATAAATGAACATCATTTGTTTGCTACCTGGAGCTTGTGTCCTGGTTTAAGTTTATAACTATATATCTAATATCCCAGACTTCTTATTGCATCACTGTCTACAAGAAAACAATGAACAGACTGCACTCATTGTAATGCTCTGATGTGAGCAGAGATATTTAATAAGCACCAGGATACTCTCACTGGTAATATTGCGCTTTATAAATACACATACCATCAGACAACCACCAACATTGCAACACACTTGCATAGTAAACAATGCAGGCAGGGAATCAGAACTAATGTTAAATAAATCAAATGAGTTTGACATTTAAAATTATATACGGCAAACAAATTGGTTATAAGTTGCAGAGGATGTAAGACCCAAGTAATAAGTCCATAATCTTGTCAGGACAAACACACAATTTCAATAAATAAACCTTGGCTCAACCCCTAGTAGCAAGGGCACAGAGCAGACAGGCTTATCTTATGAAAAATGAGTTAAGCATCCAGCAGTACCAAATCAATTAAAGTCAATACACAACGCAATAAAAATCATACCGATAATTTAAAAAAAGTAACAAGAAAAATGGCACAAAAAAGACTAACATCCCGTAAGGGGAACAGGAGCTATGTTAATTTAAGTGAAAATGTGCCAGGAAAAAGCATTGTGTCTATGGGTGCGGTTCATCTGCATGTACACACAAAGAAGCTACCCTGAATGAAATAGTCGTTTGGGACTAGCGACCGAAAACTAAAGACTAATTAGTGGGGTGCTGGGCATCTCAAAAAATGTAAAGGACTGTCCTCACACACCACCAGGTGTCATGCTTCATCATTGGCAGTCCTCGCTCTCTAGAAACCACGTTTGGTAGAGAACGGGCCTACACCTGAAGACAGGGAGGCACTTATAAAATCTAAGTGGGGGCCCGTGAGAGAAGTGATTCTTAAAAACCAATGTAGAAATCGAAATACATTTATTCGCTAGGTATTTACTTGGTATTAAAAGCTAAGTGTGGGGATTGGGGGAGCTAGTACCCCATCACCACCGTGGTTGTCGTTGTCAACATGTTTCTGCCAAGTTGGCCCAGAGGGTCCATGGCATTCATCAGGATGAAAAAACTAGGGCTGCTATCTTACCAAATCTGGTCAGATGTTACCACTGTGTAGGGTGACCTGTGTCATCCTCTAACTAAACGGTATTCCTTAAACCTGTAAAACAAATGTAAGATTCTGTCAGAATGATGTCTGAGTGATGTCCGGTCACATAAGAGAAGAAACATACACCCTATGCATATATATAAATAAAATGTTGCATGTGAATGTGAAACATGTGTCACTGCAAACGTGAAACATATAATACAATGAAGTTTAGTGAGACCAACTCACAATCTTACCCCAAGGGAGGGTCCAAATTGCCGAATGGAAAGGGAGTAAGAGGGACCTCTGAAGTCACACTCTAAAAAGGATATTTAAGGAAGGTAAATAATCACATATGCAAACCATTTAATACCAAGGCGCGAACTCGAAAGTGAAATGTTCACGAGTTCTCATTCACACTTCCAGTCACACTCTTACTGCCTCAAGGTGTGTCCTTCGCCATCTGCCTCGACATGTCTACTCCTCTCCCCCGATGATGGCGGAGTGGAGCGAGACCATCTTGCTTTATAGGTCATCATTGTCTGCATGATTGGCCCATTAGCAGTTTGCGTGCACAATTATGTGCTCAATTGGTTTTTAGATCCGGTGTCCTTGCCGGTGCATGGAGGCTACGTCTTGAGTTGCTGCTAATTGGACAGCCTGGCGGTTGCATGAAGCGAAGCCGCCAGGTTAGAAACATAATCGATTGTGGGCAGCCACACGTGCGTTCTTTCCGGCGTCCCATTCGGGAATGCCTGGGGGCCGCGTTGTGAAGTGGCGCTCACAGGCAGAAAGGATTTGTGTGTCCCCGGCAATCGTGTATGACGCAATAGAACCGGGGGTGTGGTTAAATTGCACATCTACACCTGAGACCGGCAAGCCTAGTGGGTTGACCCAGTTAAGCAATTGTTCCTTCTGGTTAAGGGTCTGATTCTGACTTGGAACAAAAGGCACTTTGTCACAAACTGAACAGAGTCTGCCAAACCATGGGCTTGCCCTCCTCATTTAGAGCTTGGCAGACTGTAAGCGTTCTGTTGACTTATGCCCTGTTGGCTCCATCAACGGAATATTTACTCCGATAGCCCTAAAGAGTGAGGGTTGTTGGAGGAAGGACTATATATCATCAGCCCTGCTTAGGGTGGATAATGTAAAGTTGTTTTTCCTGTCCGTCACCGCCAGAAAAAACCTGGCGGGATGGAATAGGAAAAAAACAAAAATGACACCAACTCTCTAGGCCATTTTTGGTTTGTTTTTCAAAAGCAAAACACCCACTTTTTTTCTTGAAAAACATAAATCTTTTGAACAGGTTGATTGCCTTCCATCAAGGCTGATGCTACCGTATAATTAAACTTCTCCTAAATTGATTGGAACCACAATGACTGTGGTTCCACTTAATGTAGAGAGTTGTCCACAGGGCCAGTGGAAAACTCTTAATTTGGCAGGCAGAGGTCTCTCGGGATAGCAGAGCTAATGTCCTCCGCCATCTGAACAGACTAAGCTAGGTCAGTGAAACTCTAAATCAGGCATTTAGTCTTTTTGAAGGATGTAGAAATCCTTCAGTGGGGTAAGGCTGAAGGCAGTGTCCATCTTTCAGGAGAGCGGAGAAGCAGGGTAGGTGTGGCAAGCAGCTCGCACTCAAAAACCTTGAGCACGCCAGTACGCGGCACCTCTGCCTCATTCTATGGGGCATTATAGTATCTCAATTTAGGTTGGACATTCAACGATAAGACAAGTAGGTACTACTATTAGGGTACTACCTTTTGACACAAGTGTGGGGTAGGAAACTCACCCATATTTAAGGTCCTGAAGAAGAGCCATGGATCATTTTTGACCACCAGTGGCACGAAACATGTTGACCAAAGTTTGACCCTAACAAGGGAAACAAATCAGACTACGAGGGCACATCATAACCCCTCAAGTAGCACTAACCTATAAGGTTTTTTAACCTGACAGGGGAATCCATATTTTAAAAGTTTAAGTGATATCCCCTAATCAGCTTTAGCTGATTCCACACCAACACTTTACACCACCCCACCAAGACATCCCTTGTACTCATTAAACAGCATTAACAAAAGATCTCCACTAAAGTGACCCTTCGGGGGACCGGTAAGGCAGTGTAGCACCGGCCAGACGAGAGGCAACTGCCCTATGATGAAGCCTGATATCCTTCGGGATGTGTGAGGGCAACATGAAACAGTCTCGTTGACTGTCCCTCACAGTCTGCCCAGCTCTTAGATACTCCTCCTTTCCTTCCTCTCCATGAACAGTGACACCTATCTTTGCATTTTGTATCCAAGAAAGACCTGTCGAAGTTTGATATCCATTGGCCAAGGTCCCACTGAATGTTTGTGGGAAAGACTCAGAGTGATAAAATTTCAAATTTTGTACCACCTGAAGTTTTCTTGTCAGCCAGATATTTCCACACCATTCCTTGGTAAGATTTCTGTATTGGGACTTTGTCTCTTTTTTGGAGCTCAGATCAAAAAACTCCAAGAAGACAGGCCTAGAAGCTGTATACAGGTAGGGTGCACTGAAGCTCCATCCTTCACCACCTATGCCCACTGAAGTCTTCTTTTGGGCAGCAAAAATCTCTGAGTGGGACAAACCAACTTGCTGAAGTGTGCTAAACTGGATAAACAAAGCAAAGGTCCTGCACGATCACCCACTTGTGTCAATTTATACTGCTGACAAAATGTATATCTAAATATACTGGGGATAGTGGGGAGTAAAAATCATAATTTTAATAGACATTAGACCACAAGTAAATAATGTATCTCTTATCTTAAGATCTAGAAGAACGAAGGAAAAGAATCCATATATTTGTGCAAAACATTATGTATAGTCACAATCGCCAACAAAATTATACAGAATCTAACACTGAAATTAACAGCAAGGTCTCACAAATTTAAGCATTGAAACTGCCAAGGTTACACAAATATAGAGCACTGAAATTGGCAACACATGTTTTACGGAATACTCTACCCGCTTCTTCAGGGCTGTGGGGAAAAGTAGAAAAAACCAAAATAGAAACATAAAAAACAAATGATGTACAGGTAATTGAAGGCTTATCAGAAGCCACACGAAGACAATAGAGTATCGGGAGACATATTAACAAACTCTCGAAGCACTGTTGAACATCGACAAAAAAGTGTAAAAAATAAGTTTACATGAGCACATTTAAGATCTAGCACACACTGCAAGATATGACAGAGGAGGAGAGCTTATTGCTAGTTACTGCATCTGCTCCTGCAGAACTATGAAGAATATGGTTGTACATTTTCTTGAGAAACTTTAAAAAGGAAAAGATCACTAGAAAATCCCAAAACCGATTACCACAAAAAAATATATATATATATATGGGGTTAACGCAAACACAAAATAAAAAAAACATGAGCAGCATGGTGCTACGCTCTAAAACATGAATGAAGGAGCCCTCAAACATCGCCACAGCAGCCTTGCCCGCATCTTCTGGGGACTTCATCACCCAACTTCCATTGTGGCAGGAGCCGCCCACGTGTCCTGCAAGCGCCAGGAGGCGCTTAATAGCTGAATAGGGCTCCCGCAGCGTGGGAGCCCTCAAACATCGCCGCAGCAGCAGCAGCCTTGCCTGCTTCTAATGGGGACTTCATTGCCCAACTTCCATCGCAGCAGGAGCCGCCTACGTGTCCCGCAAGCCACAGGAGGCGCTTAATAGCTGAACAGGGCTCCCGCAGCGCAGGAGCCCTCAAACATCGCTGCAGCAGCCTTGCCCGCATCTCCTGGGGACTTCATCACCCAATTTCCATTGTGGCAGGAGCCGCCTACGTGTCCCGCAAGCGCCAGGAGGCGCTTAATAGCTGAACAGGGCTCCCACAGCGCGGGACACGCGCGGGCGTGCCCGGGCCACGCCCGGGCGAAGCCAGGGCCAAGAGCAGGCCTGTCTGCGCCCATCAGAGCCAGGAGGAGGCTGGGCTGGGCCATCCATCTGACATTTCCAATTCAAGGTTCCTGGTCCACGGTATTTTCCCCAAACAAAGGTACTGGGACTTGTTTCATCTAGTCCCTCACAGCTCTCTCTGCATCTACTATAAAGCTTGGCGTAAATGGGGAAAAGGAAAGTGATTGAGGGAGGGTTGGGAGGCGCTCAAAAGAAGTAGTCCAAGAAGCGGACTCGGATCATTAGTCCTGGGCCAGAGAGAGATAGGGCACGCAGGGATAGTGTGTTCGACCGAATAGACAATATCCTGAATGATTGCAAAGCATTACTCACGACACCTGGACCCTCCCCTAAGGTCCCCCAACCCTCTACCCCTCCTGCTACTTCACTGGCCAATTTAGGGTCTGGCTGCATTTTTAGTCTATTCAAAAAGGCAGCCAGCACAAAACGGCCACCAGAAGCCCCCGAAGCCATCAACTCATCCCCCTCTAGCCCCCAGAGTAACCCTAGCGACACCCAAGGTGGGGCCCCTACAGATCTTATTTTGAGCAACAGGTTTGCACCCCTTGCGGATGAGATAGCCAATTTAAATTCATCTACCTCAAGGGAGCATTTGGGTCCCGCAGGCATAGTACCCTGCAGGACGAATATGAACACTCACCATCTTGATTGCAGGGTGGCGGACATTGGGACATCACTAACCACCCTCGAACTTCAGAGGGGAATCACAGCCCTCAAAGAAACAGTAGGGGCTCTGAATACCCTTATTTCCAAACTTTATCTCACAATCGTCGACCGCAGTGACATGGAATCAGTACCATCTCTGTGCCCCCAGGGTACTATTATGCCTACACATCACAACCAGCCTATTACCTCTAACTTACCAATAACATGCAACACTCCTATTACTAATTCTGTTCATCTGGCCTGTAATCCTAGACTTCAAGAAGGATATCTTTGTAACTCGTCAGCCCCTCTTGATAAATCTTTAACTGGCTCCAGGGGAAACAACAGGGGGACGACCAGGCCCATGGCGGCCACAGCAAAAGAATTTGCCTACCAGTCCTCAGGCCGTAGCGAGGTGTTCCCACTTTTAAGGCCACTTCTCAGGTCCCGTCCAATCCCCCACCATGCCCCTCAATGTACCATCTATATGACTAATGTCCCCAAAGTTAACACCAAATATGAGTCGGGGGAAGCCCTTAAGAACAAAGCTATCCACTGGATTAGGCATGTAAGGGGCTGCCGATCAGTGATCAGGGACGACATTATGAGGGCAAGAACATGCGTCTTGAACAACAACACTGTTGACGCAGTAGAACTCACCCTCACAAGCAAGAACTTAGTATATAACCTAGTTGCTCTGGAAGCCAGATCTTGTCCCCCACCCACAACCAACATCCAATTGAAAATGAACATTTTTCCCTGTGCGCCCACTTCTAAGAATGCAGCAGTGCCACCCAGGGACACACCACTTTCGTCTCTTTCACAGAACGATTGACTGCCACCAGAGCTCACAGGGAAATGTGTGTGTCCCCTTAACATCAACCAAAATGCTACCTTCCCTCTGTCGCATATTGTCCCTACAGGCTGCTCCTCCGAGTATGAGGCAGTGCCCTCCTGCATCCATTCTCTTTTATATATTCAGTGCTACAAACTTGGGAGATGACGTCCAGTCTGATGACAGGATTTCGCGTACCCACTCGCCCAGTCATATGGTTCAATCTGCCACGACACCCACCACTTCCAATTCACCCCCCCCCCTTTAGACGTAAGGAAATTAAAAATAGTCTCATGGAATGTGGCGGGCATAAGGGGGAAACCAGATCTCCCACACTGGCTTGAGCTTATTAACTCACACAAGATTTGCATCCTGCAGGAAACCTGGAGCTTGAGTCCTACTTTCATCCCAGGTTTTGTAACTTTCCACAAACCGGCAATCCCTTCTAAACACGGCCGCTCTTCTGGAGGGATCCTAATTTTGATTAGTACTACGCTAAACTGTGCCTCTGAGGAACTCCCTACTAACAACTGTGATATCCTCTGGGTTAGACTTAAAGGCCCTTTGGGCAAGTGCATTGACATTTTTAATGTCTATGCTAGGAGCCCAAGAGCTGGCAAATCACTAACCCTGCAGGCCCTAGCCGAGGTACTGGATACAAATCAGGCTGCCTACCCCATGATTGTTGGAGGTGACTTCAATGTAACCTTCGAGCCCCTTGATTGGCAAGATATTCTCGAAGTCAACGAAGAGGATAACAACTGGCTGGTTCCTCTCCTGTAGCTACCGCCAATAAAGAAGTGCACACAAGCAGCCCTTCAGCTGACCTCCCTTAGTTTGGCACATAGGCTTCGGGCAGCAAATGGAAGGACTATTTCCGATAAAAGAGGGGGAATTACTTTTGTTGGGCCAAATTGATCAAGCAGGATAGACTATATACTCGTGGATATCACGCTATGGCCCATTGTATTGGACATGTCGATAACCCAGACATGTGAGAGCGATCACAACCCTTTGAGTCTGACAATGGAGCACCCATGGGGTGAAAAGAATAGGCCTGCTCCCGTTCTCCTAGCCACAAGGGAGGTGACTGCCTCCAATGACAAACGCCGGCTTAAATGGCCCACTATTGTGGCGGACAAACACAAACTCAGCATTCTAAAACGCGATCTAGAAAGCCATCTAGGGGTGTTGTTTTCCCAGACTAATGACATGATCACTCCCACTAGCTGCAGTGCTTTACATTCCTCGTTCTTTAACCATCTGGCGTCAAATTTTATCGTTCCCCCACCTAAGTCCCGTCCAAATCAGGTGAAATCGACCAATAAGACCGTATGGTTTTCAAAAGAGTGTAGATCCTTGAAAAAACGTCTGTCCTCAGCTCTAAGGAAAAAGGATATTCCGCTAATCCGTGAATTGAGGGGCCTATACAAACTGGCGCAGCACAAGGCCAAGAGGGAATGGGACAAAAGGAGGTGGGAAGAGCTTTGGAAATCCATTTCGCACCCAGATGCCAGGCTGTTTTGGACTCTTGTGGGTAAGGGCAATAATGAGAGGTCCCCACCCCTGGCTAATAACATTCTAGCCATTGAGTGGCAAGACCATTTGGGAGCCCTGTACTCAATCCTTGAAAACTTTGACAACGAACCAGTAGTGCACGAACCTCTCCATTTATCATATGATCTTGTATTCACCAGAGATGAAATACTGACCTCTCTGGATGCAATTGTACCCGCCAAAGCCCCTGGGCCGGATGGCATCCCAGGAGATCTTTTCCGCTCTGACAGGGACAACTGGGCAACATACATCCTGACCCTGGCCAATGACATCACGGGAGGAGGGAGGATCCCAGAGTCTTGGAAGGGGGCGGAAGTGATCCCTATCTTCAAAAAGGGTGACAGGTCTAACCCTTCCAACTATCGACCAATCAGCCTGATCGAATGTGTTCAGAAAGTCCTCTGTCGATCGCTACTAGCGAAAATCACGAATTGGATGGAGGAGAATGACATTCTCTCTTCCCTCCAGGTGGGCTTTAGACGGAAAACCGTCACAGTCGATCAGGTCTTTTGCCTCCTTATGATCTATTGGAAGATAGTTTTGCTGGGTATAGGGAGTTTATACATCGCATTTATAGACCTGAAATCTGCCTTTGATCTCGTTTCTAGGGACAAATTATGGCGGGTGCTCAGGGATATGGGTATGCCGCTGAGCATTCTCACTCTTCTTGTCAGGCTTCATGAAGAGAACTTTGCAAGGGTTCGATGGGGCAACAAGGGACAGGTTACTGACCCCATCAGTGTACAGCGTGGTGTCCGTCAAGGCAGCGTTCTGGCCCCAACCTTATTCTCACTTTAAATCAATGCTGTTGTCGAACTCTTATCAACCACCCCTGCGGACGCCCCCTCTCTAGCCAAGCAGAGAATTGCCACCCTTCTGTTCGCAGACAAATACTCTACTCGTCTCGAAGACCCCAATGGGCTTTCAAATACTTTTAAACCAATTCAAGCTCTTTTGCGACAAGAGGCGGTTGGAAATCAACACTTCCAAAACTAAGCTCATGCAACTGAATCCCCACAAGTCCTTTAAGGGAAAATTCTTTTTAGGCTCTACTGCACTAGAGAGAGTGAGTTCCCTTGATTACCTGGGAATTAAATTGTTGGAGGATATGGCCTGGAAGAACCATCTCAATAAGGCCCATCTTAAGTTTTCCCAGGTAACTGGAGCTCTACGTAAGGAGCACTGTCTTTCCCACACTAAGCCTATCGCAACAGAACTGAAACTTTATAGCTGCAAGGCTGTGTGCAGTGCTCTTCATGGAGCTGAGCTTTGGGGTATGGAAAGAGCAAGTGATTTGGCAACCCAGGAGAATAAGTTCCTCAGAAACCTGACCTCTCTTCCACAAAGTACCCCCCTATGTCCACTCCTGCTCGATATGGGCAACAAACCTATCAGTGATCTAGCGAAGCTCCGCCCTCTGTTGTTCTGGCAGCGGATGGTCTCTACTCCAGAGTTGTCATCTTATGCCGCGGCCTTTGAGGAGGTCTGTGCTTTAGACAGAGCGAACAACATAGGATGGATCAAACATGTTAAAAGTCTTATGTCCTGCCTCGGCCTCTCTGGCAATAGCATTGCCTGCCCTCCTACCCAGAATAGACGGCAGATTAAGTCATTATATTGGGATTGGATTGAGTCTAAAGCATATATAGATGGCACCCAGGGCAGTTTGACTGAAAAATTCAGAGACCTTAAAATCAGCTGCACTTTTGAATGCTATCTTGATATTATCAAAGTGCCGGCTGATAGGAAGCTGTATATCCAGTTTAGGCATGGCAGCTTGCCAGTTAATGCTTTTACAAACTCTTGGTTAGCTAATAGAGCACAGCAAAAGGGCTGTCCCTGTTGCCCTTGCCCACATGAAACTATCGGCCATCTCTTCTTTGCCTGTACAGCATATACGAAACCCAGGAGTAAATGGCTGACTCCTGTCTGCAGGCAACTTGGTACCAGAGACTCAAGAGTGGCCCTGCGCATACTGCAATCTGATCCATCACAACTTTTTGTGTGCGCAACTGCGAAATTCCTAGGTCATTCATGGGCAATCAGAAGGATGGCATAGACAGCCCCCCGGCCTACTCTTGAGAGTGATGTCTTGCAGACTTAAGCACTTCCTGGCTACCTATCTTGAAGATGTGAATAGCCATCCATTAATTTTGACTCTGCCTAATGCACACTCTTGATTGGTGTCTATTTGTTTTTATCTCTTTTGCTTTTATTGTGCTGATTGATCTTGCAATTGTCTCTTATATATGTCTGCTGTCAATGATCACTTTTTCCTTATAATGCACACGCACTTTAGACAAGAGACTTTGAATAACTTGCACACTAACCGTTCTATGGTTGGAAAGCATTTCTGATGTAAGCTTCAGTTGTAAGATACCTTTTTACATTTTATTGCATGCTATTTTAACTTTTAGTGACGGTCAATTTTTACTTTTATTGTCAAGTTTTATCCAATGTCTTGCCCTGTCCCCTTATCGACATGGGCGATGCTTTGTATCTTTGCTTCTTTTATGGTATTTTACCAAAATAGAGAGAGTTAAAAAAAAAGAATGAAGAAAGAGATAACAAAAAAAGAAAAAAAGAAAAAGACCCAGCTGAAGTCAAGTTGAGAGTCTAATGTGTACATTCGACTCATCCAGCAAACACACATAAAAATCGCACTCACCAATGAAAAATATAAAGGACAGATTTAGAAGTAATTTGTAATAGCAACAAAATTCTTTCAAAGTATACACAAATGTTCAAAGAAATAATAATGTGCGCAATTTAGTACCTCAAACCGAAACCATATCAGACTCTTCATCCATGTGAAATGCACATCCCCACATGGCTTACCTAGAGTCAGCGTTGAGTAAATCACCTCCAAGGGCACGCGTCAGTGTAGAAATATCGCAGTTCAGGAACAGAATTACGGGCCATATTAGCAACAAAATGCGATAAATATCGCAGAGCGCGCTTAGCGCGAAATATTCTATCGCCAGCTGTCGCTGGAATATATCGCCACGCTAACGCTGTATTAGCAACAATTAGCGCTATGGCGATGATTATTCCAGCGATAGCGGCATAATGCGAGAATATCGCTGGAAAACCAGCGATATTCTCGCATTAACGCTAAGGTGGATTCAGCATTAGAATCCACCTCCTATACTACAAACAGGTAAGTCATAGGCAGTAGCAGGTGATAAAATATAGCGATAAACGCGCTTAGCGCGATTTATTTTATCGCTCGCCTGCCTTGATAATAGGGGTTAGTGGTGTTAGCGACTGTTTACAGTCGCTTTTAGTGGGAACGCCTACCTTGCATGTCATTAGCGATAAATATCGCTGACATGCAAGGCGATGTAATTCCCGGCCTCTAACGCCTGAAAGCTGTCGCTAACGCCTGTTAGCGACAGCTTGCTAATAGGGCGTTAAAAATATCGCCGATTTAGCGGCAAAAAGTGCCGCTAAATCGGCGATAAAGCCCTTGATAATATTCCCCCTCAAGTCTGCAAAGACATAACATTTTGCGCTATGAAATGCCTCGAGTGAGAGCCATGACCAGCCATTTATCCAATTAAAATGACACATCCTTACTTGTCGAGCCTAGAGTTATAGTATCGATATCGGATCCATCCAAGAAAACCTGTGGGTATAAATCTAACAGTAAAATGTCTAGGAATCATACCATCAACTAAAACGAAAAAAAAAAGGAAAAAATGGGAAGATGGAGAGGGAGTGAAGGACAAAGAGTTACATGTCACGCATAGTTGCATCATAGAAATTCACACAAGGGTAACATTCCCTTGCTGTCCACTAATACACACAGGGGCATATTAGCAAGGAAGCGGCGATAAGAGGCGTTAGCCTCCTTGGCTTAACGCCTCTCATCGCCACTTCGGAAGCGCCAGGCTGCACCACATTACCAAGGATATGGTGCAGCCTGGTGTTTCCCCCTGCGATGGCGTTAAGTCTCACGACTTAACGCCAACGCAGGCACCCTTGCACCAGAGTGCAAGGGTGTCTGCGAGCAGGGAGGTTTGTTTATGTACAGGAAGGTATCCCTTCCTGTACATAAACAAACCTAAAATGCCATTTTGTGACTTACGTGTGTGCTGCTTCATGCAGCACACATGTGTCAAAATGGCATTTGAAAAAAAGGTTTGTTTATGTACATGAAGGGGCACCTTCCTGTACATAAACAAACCTTGGCATTTTGCATTTTCCATGTGTGCTGCACATGGCAGCACACATTGAAAAAGCAAAATCAGTAGTTGGGTATCGAATCTGTACGAGGACATACCTACATATCGCAATTTCCAAGCTCCAAGCCAATGCGCTAACCTGCTAGGTGATTACGACTGCACCAATATCGTACATACCCAGAAGGGTAGTTAAAGTGGTAAAAATATGCTGCACTGTCATATTATTCAAATCAGGGGCGGCTCCTCCGTAATGGCGGAGGAGCGTCGCTCCACAGCCCGTGCCAGCAGACAATAAATAAAATGACAATAACTCAATGTTTTATTTTATTTTTGCTGTTTGAGCCCCGCAATATAATAGGTATAGGGTGGGGCCGGGAATGGCAGAAAGGAGGAGTAGTGTGCACTCATAAGTGCAAATGTGTGTTTCGCCGGCCATCCTAGGCCGGCCCAGGGGCGGCTCCTCCGTAATGGCGGAGGAGCGTAGCCCCACAACCCATGCCAGCAACGATAAATAAAATGATAATAGCACAATGTTTTTATCATTTTATTTATGCTGTCGGAGCCCCCCAATATCATAGGTATAGGGCGGGGAGGGGCCGAGCATGGCAGGGAGGAGGAGTAGTGTGCACTCATGAGTGCGCAAGTGTGTTTGGGCCGGCCAAACACACATGCGCACTTATTTTTCTCCCAGCCGGTGGGAGAAAAGCCACAGGCTCCAATTCACCATCTGAGTGGCAAACGAGGCTGCTCAGACCAATACTGGCCCTGTCTGGATTGGGTGTGGAGCCTGTGCCCCGAGGGCCCATCCCCTTTCAGCCGGCCGAGGAGAGGAGCCGCGAGAGCGGAGCAGCAGGTAAGTATTTTTTATTTTTTTAGCTTATATTTTATTTCCCCCCTTCCTCAACCCGCCGCCCTCTCCACCTGTGGCCGCCCTATCACTTTAGGTAGGTGGCTGCTGCCACTGGTTAAAATCAGTGTATTAGAACCTAGCTACTAATTACACTTACAGTCGCATATACAGCATAAGGGAGTAGCAAAAAAGGAAAGAAAAGAACCACAAAAAGTAAAAACACAGTATAGGACTTATCATCCCAAACCGGGTATCGAACACTTTACGGAATCCTCATATCGTTCTCAGACTCTCAGACGTTATGCTAAACCCACTAGATGATCACAATAGCACCAACAGTGTGCACAACCCCAAGATAACCTCTGAATGGTGGTATTGAGCTACACTGCCATGACGTCGAAGTGGATTACAGCCCTCTGTAAATGCAAAGCACTTTTCAGCATGTCGGCAGGCTATACATCGTCCTAAGCAAATCAGAAAAAAAGGCAGGTCACATGAATTAAAGATTTAAAAATAGAAAAGAGAAAAAGAGGAAACCCCAAGGGGAGAAGAGCAACATATACATCTTACTTATGCAAGATATAAGAATATTTTGCTGTCTAAATGTTAATAGTTGAGGTTAAAATGTGTATCTAAGACAGGACATGTGGTGGTCCAGGTACATCCACCTGAATAATGCTACAGACAGGCATACCAGAATACAATAGTTACAGAGTGGTGGACATTTCATAATGAATATTGAGACCGTGTTTGACAGACTGTAAACGGTTAACTCACCAACTCTCTTTACATCGTAGTTTCTGTTCCCTATCATATCCTCTGTGGTGAGCTTGTATGTGATCATTACCCATCAAGGAAATCTGATTGATCTGACCTGATTGATGTGTATTTGTAAAATGAACGGCTGAGGGAGATCTTGGATCTGCGTGTCGAATAGCCCAGAGCTCTCCTAGTCGAACCAACTTATTGTCGTTCACATATGCAAGTAATCAAATAAACACAATAGCTCATATTACAGTTCATGAAAGCCCTAATCTTAAACTGTTTAGATTTATCGTAGTTGAAAAACTCCACAATTTTATCATTGACAAGTTTACAGCAAATGCAGCCCCCACATTTGAAAGTTCCTGCAGGCTTCATATCAAGCCATGTTTTAGTGGTATTTGCTAAGTATCACATAGTGTCACTTGGAATAAAAATAGTCTTAAGAGTGTCTGCCTTCCTAAATGTAATCAATGGTTAAGTAGGCAACAGTCTATTAAGTTTTTGATCCCGTTTTATTACCTCCCAATGTTTAGATAGAATTTTCAAAGATTTTTTGGTTTTCCGCAAAAAATCTCTGATATTATAGGCCTGCATGGTGGATTAGTTCCCCCTTGGTGTATTTTTGGCAAAAAATAGATGATGGGTATGATTGGATTTTTCACCACCAGATATCTATATTCTTCTAAGTAAAAAAAAAACCTCTTCAAGCTATTAGGATAATAGCATCTGACATCTCTGAATGGCTCTCTTACACTCGTGGCATGAATATTTCATGTAATGAGTAATTACATTTAGTTGTCTGAGAGCTTCCTTTTCATAGTTCTCAAAATTCATTACTACAACATTTCACCCTGTGTCAGCTTCACATATAATGACTTTACAGTCATTACATAAGTTTTGCATTGCCAGAAACTCTTTATTGGACAAGTTATTATTACAGGCTATTTTCTGCATCAAATCAAAGTATTTGACAACCAAATCATGAAAGATGTCATTTACATTCTCTTTTGGGAGAAGAGGTGTAAAGGTGGATTTTCTGGCCAACCCACTGTCCTGAATGATATGATCCTCAATGAAAATATCATCCTTAGATCTTCAATGTCTAGTGTTCCAGAGTCATAAAGGCCCATAAGCAGATGTGTATCAGAAAGGTCTTGTATCATGAGTGTGGACATATTAGGTTCCAATCTACAGATGTATGTCACGCAGGCTTATTGTTGAAGAATTTTTTCAATTTCAAAACTCTAACAAATTTGTAGAGGTCAGTTTTCAATTCAAAATTATCATAATGACACGTGGGGGGAAAAGACAGACCTTTAACTAGAATATTTATTTCTTCTTGGGCAAGCAACCTAGATGATAAGTTGACAACTAGGGAGGGTTTGAGGGTCTCAAACCTTCCTCGGTCATTGATCACATTTGTACCAATATATTTGGAAGCCCTCCTCCTTGTACGTTTCTGTCCACCCCTGCCTCTTCTCTTTTAGCTTTCTCCTGATACTGTTTTCTTTCTCTATTCCAAGTATTTTCTGCTAGTCGCATTTTCTTGAGTTAGTCAAAAAAACTATTTGCTCTATGATCCAGATTTAGATTAGACTCAATATTAGAATTTCTATAATCAACACTAGAGGAATACGAAAGGGATACACTATCTTGTGACATAGCTTTGGTTATAGCCCCTCTTTTGAATCCAGAATCAGATTTTCTGGCATATGAATAAATACATTCCATCATGCAAAAACTTTACTTTCTTCTTGTCTTTAATCTCTTCTTAATATTGTTCTAATACGTCATGTAATATTTTGTCGTCTTCCTTACCTTCCTCTAACTTGAGTTCTGCAATAGCTATCATGGTCTCTTCAATTCCCTTTCTCAAAGCATCCATCTTGATTTCAGCTTGCTCTACGAGCATCATCATAATATCATTGGAAGTAGCCATTGACTTTTCCTCCCACTTATCAGCCTGTTCTTCATCTATGTCTTCTACGGCTGGAAAGATATTAATTCACAACACTCTTGGAATTCTGCAAAAACTCTATATAGCATTTTTTGTTTTTACAACAAAATTTATTCGTTTTGAAAGGTATCGAGTGGGCGGAGCCCGACAAAGCATGACAGATGATGCAAAAGACATAGAGTACCTGATTTTAACATTGCATAACAGTTTGGCCTGTAGAACACCAGGCCAAAGAGGTAACAAACGACACCGAACCCTCCTAGACAATCGTAATTGCGTGTTGCTAAAGACATGTCTGTAAGTAGTCAGTTTTGTCGGACTATGGTATTGGAAAATGACCCATGCATTACCCAGTGGGATTATGAAAGTCTGATTGTGGTAATGGAGGTAAGTCAATGCCCCTCTACGCCGCCCAGCGGGTCCAGATCCTTCTTTGCTTTTGTGGGCATCCCCGCGCCTGAAAGACCACAATCTCGGCACCCATGCACCTATCCATTGCTTTCTTCCAATTCCCTATTCTAGGTGGGGAGATCGCCTTCCAGTTCTGTGCTATATCTCTCTTAGCTAGGGTTAGGCCCAAGAACAGAAGGTGCTGCTTGTAATGGTTCCCCACAATCTCCTCTGTGCCATGGAGGAGCAGCAGTCTGGGGTCAAGTGGGATGGTCCAGGCCAGCACCCGGCCCAGACAGGACGTCACCTGTTTCCAAAATGGTTGTATCATGGCGCAACTCCAGACCGTATGGAGGAAAGAGCCCTCTTCTTTAGCACATCGAAGGCATTGAGGGGACTGGATAGTTCCCATCTTCCACAGCCGGGATCGGGTGTAATATACCCGGTGGAGGTACTTAAACTGAATAAGGCGGTAGCGTGAGGAAACCGCTGCATATCGTGGGCTGGCTAGGGCCTCCGTCCAGTCGTCATCTGTCAAGGCCGGAAAATCGACTTCCCACGCTTCCCTAGTCTTATGTAATGTATTGTGTGAGTGGGTAGTTAATGTCTGGTAAATTTGTTTGATCTTGTGCGCCCCAATGTCCCCCATTAGTAAACGGCCTTCTAGTGGGTGAAACTCTGGAAGTCTCTCCAAATGCCGGATGTGAGGGTCTAGGGCATGTTGCAATTGCAGATATCGGTGGAACTGGGATTTATGCAGATGAAACTCGGATTGCAGCTGCTGAAAAGACTTGAGTGTAGTGCCGTGCATGATGTCCCCCAACGCAGAAATGCCGATAAGATCCCATTTACGAAAGTCGACCAGAGCAGAGACGGAGCGAAAATACGTGCCCTGCCAAAGAGGGGTAGTTTGTGTCAATCTCTCCCACCAGCCCATGGATTTCACTGTACGTCTCCAGAGCT
Source organism: Calotriton arnoldi (assembly GCA_963921515.1). Classification (NCBI taxonomy): domain Eukaryota; kingdom Metazoa; phylum Chordata; class Amphibia; order Caudata; family Salamandridae; genus Calotriton; species Calotriton arnoldi. The sequence goes on from CAWUFW010000723.1 coordinate 2,596,570, forward strand.
GTAAAACGGTCTTGCAAGCTGGGAGGAGGGTGTCAATGTTGGCCCGGCTATAGAGAAGTTTCTACAAGGGAGTGTCTGTCATTGCCAGCCGCTCCACTGCGTACGCTGGATCAGACTGAGACCCGTACCACCACTCATTAATTACCAGGAGATGAGAGGCAGAATAATATGCGTAAACATCTGCTGCTGCTATGCCGCCGCAGTAAGTTGATTGTGTGCATGTGTGAAGCGCGACCCGGATCGCCCCTCCTTGCCATAAAAACCTATTGAGGATCGCGTTTAGTTGCGTGAACCACGAAGGGGGGATATTGTATGGAAAGTTCTGCAGCCGGTAGGTATATCAAACGAGGTAGAGATACCATTTTGAAAATGGCTAAACGCCCGTACAAAGATAAAGGCAACTGGGACCATACAGTAGTCTCGTTATGAACCGCGGGGAGCAGTGGAATGATATTATGCGACCACGAGGTCGAGGGACACGACGATATAAATACTCCCAGGTATTTAAAACCGATCGTAGCGTGGGATAGTTGTGAGGCCCGGGCCTGACGCCTCTGGTCGCCGCATACGGGAAAAAAAATAGATTTGGAGGGGTTAGTTCCTAGCCCGGATGTTCCCCGAATATCCAAAGTATCTGAAGGACACGGGGTCCCGAGGACCATGGATCTGTCAGGAAAAATAGGACATCGTCTGCGTATAGCGCAATTCTATCGGAGTATTCCTGTGTCCATTCAAACCCACGGATCAGTGGGTCCTGTCGTACCCACACGGACAGGGGCTCTATGGCCAAAGCGAATAGCAACGGAGATAGGGGTCAGCCCTGACACGTGTCCCGATGGATGGGAAAGTGAGTCGACCGATGTCCCGCTACTCGCACTGATGCCGAAAGATCTGTGTAAAGCCACAGTATGTACGCTAAAAAGCGAGGACCTAAATTTATGGCGCGGAGGAGTTTGAAGAGGTATGTCCACCTTAAGGAGTCAAACACCTTGTCAATGTCAGCTAGCAGAATCGCAGCTGGACGGCCAAGCCTATGGGCCCCTGCAATCGCATTGTGGACTTGTCTGATATTATGTCTGGTGGAACGTTGCGGCATGAAGCCAGACTGATCCGGATGAATGAGGTCTTGGATGCATGATTGGAGGCGGTCCGCGAGGACTTTGCCTAGGAGTTTGGGCTCAAAGTTAAGCAATGAAATAGGACGATATGAAGCCGGATCTTCTGGAGGGCGGCCAGGCTTAAGAAAAACAGCAATTTCGGTATGTTGCCAATCAGTGGGTAGGATGTGTTGCTCGAGAGCTTTGTGTAATGCTGCTAGGAGGTGTGGGCCCAATGTTGTCATGTGCAGCCGCAGAAAGTCACTAGGGAATCCATTTGGCCCCGGCGCCCTACCAGGGTGGGTGCTGGTCAGTGCCACTCTTAATTTGTCTAGGGTTATGGGGGCGTCCAGTACGTCTCTAACTTGGTCGGAAAGTTTACGGGGGGAGAATATCCGACAAAAACTCGTTGATAAGGGCTTCCGATATGAGCTCCCGCCGTTGGTATAACGATGCGTAGAATGACGCGAAGGCCTGGACTATCGACTAGGTACAAAGCATTCCATCTGCGCCCGCAGTATCGGCACCGGCACAGGGGCTGTTTTGGCCTGGCATAGCCGATGTAACATTTTACTGGACTTGTTGTCCCATTGATATATCCTGTGTTGTGTTGCTAACCAGGTCTCTTTAGCCTCGTCTGTGAGGATTTGGTGGATTTGCTGCTGGGTGAGCAGAAGGTTACGCCGTGATCCTGGGGCAGTCCCGGATACCACCTGCGCTTCTAATGATCGCTCGTGGTCTTCCAAGTCTAGTATTTGTGCTAGGCGTTTACGTGTTTCGCCAGTTCGGAAGCTTATATCCACTCCCCTGATCGAAGGTTTAAGAGCCTCCCACAGGGTGATTCTCGACGGACTAGATAGCATTTTAAAGTATCAATTTCCATGATTATTGGGACTAGATTTTGTAATCCCCTTGGTGTGGTGGAACCAATAGTTCTTACCTAACCAACTTTTTTGTTAAAAAGGTCATCTGCTAGTGTCTCCCATGTCTTCATGTAATTTGCCAATCTAACAAAAGAGAAAATGTTATAGAAAAGCGTCACACTATACGGCTTTAGACATGAAAGATAAACAATCAAATAAAACAATGTTGTCTATGACAAAAGGATCAATACAGCTCAATAAGTTGTATTGTGAGGCACTAGTGCCACTCACTACAAATTGTGCTAAATTGAACTAGATAATCAAAGCAAAGGTCCTGCACACTCACCCACTTGAGTCAGTCTTGGGTGGATAGAATTCAGTGGTTAGTCCTCATTCTCTGGAGGTCCCAAATCCAAGTCTGAACTTTTGCTTCTGTTTAGAGAAGTTTCTCTTGGTCACTTTTAGAGCTCGCATAACCTCAGGGACAGCACTTAGACTCCAGGACCCACTCAATCAGAGGACACCTGCACAGTCCAGGCATGGTCTACTTGCCACTGGGCAATTGGTCACTCCAGGAAAAGGCCTCTTGTAGTTTCTGGCACTCCTGATGTAGTTTCTGGCACTCCTGAAACCACACAATAGATCAGCACCTGTTCCTTGAAGTCCACATCCTAGGTTTGAGTAAAAGTGGGAGCAGGTTCAGCCTTTAAGATCTCCACACAGGTCACAAACAGCAGGCGTCTTCCTCCTTTTTTCTTCGGTAGATCCAGGTGTACTCTGAGGAGCTGAGGGTGCTTCTTTTGTACAGTGGCTGGGATCACTCCTGGCACTCCCTGATCAATGAGTAAAAAGTTCTGAAGGGCAAACATTTTTGCCTTTTTTCAGTACATTGTGTTTGCCTTACTGTAATGTATTACAGATTGCACCATTCTCAGTTAAATGTAACATGGCATACCTATTCTACCCATGAAGGTAGCTGGTGACCTAGCCAAGGGCGTGTCCTTAGTAAAGACCGTTCCCTCCTACCTAGCCTCACCAAAGTGGTTCTGAGACCAGCTTCCCTCTCGATGTGAATGGAGTCAGGATAGCTGTAGTGATATCTGTAGCGTACCCTCTAATCAATGGACTCCTGATTCTCAGGACTCATTTATCACCTAATTGTGAATGGAGAGGCCTCACCCTGGTCCCTTTCAAGTTAATGATATTCCTAGGACCTCTCAAATGGCATTGCTCAGATAAGCTAAAACATTTCACAATCAGGCTTTTCTGCCAAAAGGCCCATGCAATTGCCTGTTTTCTGGGAGCTGTTTCTGGGAGGGCAGCCGCAGGCAGCCTCAGGCTAATTAGCAGACAGGAAAGGTATAACTTTTTATATTTATCAAAAACCCAACTTCACAATGGGTTTGGATGTTTCATAAATGGATGTTGTGGCTTTTTCAATGCCAGTGTTTCAAAAATTGCACTTTGAATGTACTGCAGCCTTTCTTGTAGAAAAAGCTACAACACCTACACTGTGAAAACAGCTTTTGGGGACTAGTCACTATAGGAACATGCCAACCTTAAATTATTTCAGGTTCCATTTTTACATACAAGTCACCCTACCTAGACTTGCCAAGTGGGGTTAGTGCCCACTTAGGAGTCATTTAATCTTTGAAAGTGGGTTTCTCTCCTGTTAAAAGGGATATTTTGACAGGTTTAAAAGCTGCCGCAGTCTACACATGTAGGCCTGAAGCCATGTTTTCCTTGTTAACTAGTAGCTTGAAAATTATGTGCAGCAGCCCACAGGTGGTATTCAACTTGTCCGACAATGTGAATTTCCTGCAACAGTTCTAATGGCTCTTTTTTCCATGTTGCCCAAGGCACCCCACTGAAAATATATGCTTTCCTGATGGGAAAGACTTTCAAGGATGGGAGTATAAATGATGCATTCTCCAAAACATAGATGAATTAGTGAACAAAGATGTAATGGAAGCCCGTTAAATGACGACACTCGTAGAAGAAGGAACATTAATAACACAATTAGGAGAGTTATAAACAAAGAAAGAAAAGCCCAGTAAATTGGATTTCGACACCTCATAAAATACAACAATGTGAGACACCAATGATGGTATTTATCAGATAGCAAGTCCTTCATAAACACAAGTGTAGCCCTATCTTTGAACGTTGTTCACCCTATTCTTGTAAGTGCCATACATTCACTGCTCACTGTGAAATGGTTGTTCTCTATATTTTATTACACACTTGTGGGAGTACAAGAGTTAGCTGCAATTCACTAACCGTGTGGATTATGCCACAGGTGGATTGAAAAAACAACTTTTTCTAAGGTGATGATTCTGGACATGTAGCTAAAGCAAATTAATGGTATCAGAACAACCATCCAGAAATGACATCTTGATAAAAAGATGAAAATAATTGCAAACATGGCGACCTTCACAAGAGATTAGATAAGAAAAAAATAAGATTGGAGCATTAAACGTAAAGCTGTACCAATCACAAGACTGGTATATAGTATACTGGTAGATAAAAACTTTTCAGATGAGGCCAGCAACTGGAGTTACAAGCCCCATTGAGCATGACCAGTAGTGCGAAAATGCCATAGGTCTGACGTTTTTCACCCAGCATTTCACCTACTGAAACAAGACAAAATGTCCAGTTGAGATTTCATTCAAAATATAGTAAAACATTCAGAATTGGTGCAGAAATGAATATTGCATGGAATTCACTAGAAAAGAAGAAGGATGCAATTGGCATTTGGAGAAGTTCTTTCCCTAAGTGAAGAATATGACATTCAATCGACCCTTAGAAATAGAAGCCTGGTGATGAGAAATGTGTTCTATAAACAAGCTGCATCTTAAGGATTATTAGAACAAGCTATTTAGCTCAATAACCAGAAAAGTTCATAAATCTGGTGCCTCAAAACTAATCATAGGAACACCATCTGTTTCCATATCATCTACTGCCTATCAGGGCACAATGCATTCTTACATCACCACTGCAGCCAGCCCATTACATCCATGTTGTCACAGTATTCATCTAGGTGACTTCAAATTCCCATGGAGCATGGAGAAATACAATTTATTCCAAACACAAATACCCACTGTCGGGGGGCGCTAGGTGGCGCACAATCAAAATGGCCGCACACCTGTGAGGCTCTTGAGACTTGGCGGCATAATCCGGCAATAATCCTGTCTGCAGCTACGACTTTTCCTTTAAAAACACTTGCCGCTTGCTCATGACCCTCTTCCCCACCTCCGCACCAACTTTCAGGGGAATCAGGCGTTTCAGGGCTGTCTGGCACCCGCCTGTGCCCTTGGGCAGAGTACCGCTGCAGATACTTCTGGAGGCGTAGCCGGCTCGGATTGCCACGGGAGGCCCGAGGGCTCCACGTGGGGCCTAGGCCAGAGCACTGACTGAGAACGGAGGTGAGCGGAATGCCCAAGCTCTACGAGCGCACCAACACTCCACCAGTTTTGGACCACCCTCCTGTCCCATCAGCACTGAACCGTGCCGTTACGAAGGGGAGACGCTGCTACCCTTCCAGCCTGGCACGCGCTCCGACCCTACCGGCCTCTCACGCGCCCTTCACAGCCTCCGGTCTCGGCTACGACGCCAGAGTCGAGATCGGATTTATCTGATCTCCCCGGTGCCCGGAGCTACATCGGATAAGGAATTGTGGGGCAACGCTAAGGGACACAAAAACGAAAATAGACCGGCCGCCACCGATCCCTGAGTACCGCAGACACCACCGGAGCGTGCGTGCACAGCGCAGAGGGAAACGAGGCCCCATTCCTCATCCGAGGCTGGAGTGGCGTGGAGACGCCTGGATCACCCTCCTTGCCTCACTTCCAAACAACAAATATACTACGGTAATGAGGGCAGCAGCAACTCACACTGGCACACCGTATTGACTCTAAGATGTCCTGCGCACCCTGCACCGCCCTAGGCCCATACTGAGACTGGTGGATGGCCTACAACACCGACCTGCATGTGGCATATATTGAATTGACCATCCATTGCTAATACCTGGCTTCCCAGCCTCGCAACCCATAGTTGCAGAAGAGTGGCACAACCACCTAAGTTCGTGGCATTGGGCTCTCTCATTGGGGAGCGACTCACTGCATTGAGACTTCAGCGGCCGGCCTTACAGTCCCCCACCTACCACCCCATACTATTGGTCTGTTACGCCATTGCTGCTATACGTGGACTGCCTTGTCATATGCATATGTACACATGCATGTGCTCCTGCGGAGAGACTGACGCCGCCATACCTACTGTGAGGTGAAGCCACACGTCAAACAGCTCCGGTTGGAACCTATTGAGGTGGGTCGCGGGGCAAGTGGGGAAGGCCGCAGGCTTCACTGTGAGACACAATACTGGACACTACTGCGATACCGTGAATAGCCGGAGGTGTGCTCCTGACATCATGCTTGAGAGTGGATTAAGGCCGGCTTAGCTTGCCCGCGCCACGCCCTACCCCCAATACCTGTGAACCGCATTTATTGGCCCCCCCTCTTTGGTTTGAGGCACCGGCATCACATCATACCTATTGCAGAATGGGGAAGACGGACGGCAGACAGTCTAAATTGCCCTTTGAAACAAAAAGAGCCACGACACGCACCAACTCGGAAGACCAGGACCAGGTCGCTGTGGAGCAAGCACCAGAATCGGTGGCCACTCAAGATGAAGATGTAAAAAGTCTGCTACTGGCTATGCAGCAAAGCCTCTCTGCCATCTCCAGCAAAGTGGATTCCATGAACAACCGCATGGACTTCATAGTCCAAAAACTGGACAAACATGATGAGAAAATCAAGGAGGCGGAAAGGCGAATTTCAGACAATGAAGACACTACAGCGCAGGTGAAACAACAAGTTATGCAGATGGACAAGCTCCTTAAAGTGATTGCCGCAAAAAACGAAGATTTAGAAGCGCATAGTAGGCACAACAACATCCAAGTCAGTGGGATTCCGGAGAGTACCAACACGGGCGCATGGAAGATTTTATTGAGCGCCTACTGACAGTCACATTTGATCATCTCACTTGATAGTAGAACGAGCACACCGTGCACTGGGCCCAAGACCCCCTCCAGGCGGCAACCCCTGCCCAATCATAGCCCGCTTGCTTAACTTTCAAGATCGTGATGTCGCCCTGAAGCTTGCCAGAGAGAAAAGAAACCTGCAGTTCGACGGCGTTGAATTTACCATCTATCCAGACTTCACAGCAGCGGTTCAGGAAGCCCGCTGTAAATTCCTACCTGCCAAGCAGAAGCTCCGTAAAGCGCAAATTGATTATGCTCTTGATGCAGCGCGTACAATAAAAACTATTCTCCTCCTAGGTCACTTATAGGTCATCCAGGGGCAAACTATATTTTCTCACATCCACATGACGATGGGGCCCATAAACATCGCCTAACACACACGCACACACCTGGATTTCCTTTACACCTTTATGAAATTCTGTACTCCTAGGAGAAGCATGAGAACAAAATGGAAAACACCATTTATGTACCGCTGGAAGGAGCCGGGATATCTTATTACCTTAACTTATCACTTTCTTTTAGTTATTTCCTAAGATATTCCTGCTCATTATTTTGTCGATGAATCATTCATGTAAAAAATTAGTTCATAGTGATTAAGACCAGCTGAATCACAATAACCAATTACTGATGTCACAATCATTTAGGAAAATAACCACTGAGTCATTTGGTTTAAAGAATCTTAAATTTTATATAATTTTAAAAGCATGAGAAAGAATTTTAAACTTTTATTCAATTATTCATTCATTATTAATTCAAATATTTATTAAGCATAATCAATTTATTGCAGAAAGGAAATTTTTGTCATGAAGCAAAACCCTAATTACCTGCCTACCTTCCTAATTTAGCCTAATGATTTCTAACCTAAGTTTAAGAATTAGAAATAACCTGATTCTCATACTCAACTGGAAAATTAAGACAGCAACAGAAACTTCAGCTCGTCAGCATCAGCTACCTGCAACCCGTCTCATCTAACAGTCTTTCAGCATCTCCCGCTCAGTAAGGGATCGATCAGGACCACCCAGCACTGGAAGCCACCAACACCAACACGACTCTCCAACTCCGCTCCTGACTGTGACTGCGACTGCCCCCTCCCACTAAGAGTAGGCCCTCTTATACCCTAATTCTAACTTTGCTAACTAATTGTTGCAACATTTATAACACGCTTTTCTTTCATTGGTCCATGCATGTCATCTTATTCATTCTTTTAATCAAGTTCTCTTGGATCCAATGGTCCTTGGATCATTTCCTTTCCCACACGTTCAAGACATGTTTCCATCCGCTTCGATCAGTACATTTGTAACTTCTTTCGATACATTCGAGAACTCCGCAGTCATTGTCCTTTCTCTTAAACTGGTTTCCCACGGGTCTTCTGCTGATCACCACGGCACACTATCAGTTCAATTAGGTCACATCAGCCTTGACCATTTCTCGCATCCTAGCCTCTCAGCAACATCACGAGGTTAGTTTTTCTCCGACTTCATTCCGTGTCACATGTCTCCCTTGCGCCTGCGCACATCACCCACTGGTAGCCATTTTATATCGCCACTCGGTTATACTTTAGAAGCACTAATTTGAAGTAAACAAAATATAATTAATATAGAGAAAAATAGCCTTTTCGTTTCCCTCCCGTCATCTACGTACCCCAATTAGTTATTACCTAGCAGAAAGCAACATTTAAGCTGTTCCTTACTTACCATCACTATTGTTTTTGCAACGACACGTTTTATTTCTATGAAGCACAAAAACATGCATTTATTTTAAATTAGTACGCATTTATTTTTACGTTATAATTAGACACACGGACATCCATTAATAGATTATTTAGCACACACATTTGCATGTTACCCTTCCCACACGTACAGTGTTGATTAATACATTTAAACGAACATTTTATTAATTATTTATAAAATTTGTTAGGGGTTAAAAATTTTTTATTTTCTCTGCTCCATCAACTCCCCCCTTTGGTGATTTTTAAATCACCACATAAAACCCAAGTTATACTTCTTTTCAGGCAGCATGTCTTTTATCCTTAGCCTTTTGTTATTTACACATCTGTTTCTTCTTCATCTTGTCTTTTTGTCTCCTTATACATGTTTTCTTTCATTTTCTCCAACTCAATTTCACCCATTTCTCTCTCTCTCTCTTTCATTATTCTGATATTTCTTTTTATCTTATTTTGTCTTACTTTTCTTTTTATACACGTTATTACTATTTTCAACACCATGGCTAACAGTATTACTACAGTTGCTATTATTATAACTTTCCCTATCATTAGTCTACTCATTCTGGTCAACCAATTTGCTACCGAAGAAAACCCTCTACCAAGTTTTCCCAAAACACTTTCAACCTCCAGTGGAACTAGTTCTTTGTGCAAATTTGTAATATTTGTAATATACTTCTGTATATTTTCACTTTTATCAGGAATGTAAGTACAACAATGTTGGACTTTCAACATTCCACATACTCCACCCTCTTTTGCCAAAAGAATATCAAGGGCAAGCCGATTTTGCATCACCATAGCTCTCATGGCAACCATTTCGGTATTTACCATTAAGAACCCTCCCGCAGTATCTGTAGACAAGCGATCTACTACTGTGGATAACTTCCGAATTTTAAATGCATTCAAAGATATTCCCACTGCTGGTATTAATGCTCCAAAAATATCACCTACAATTTCTGAAAAACTTTCCCTCTTTCTACGTGTAAAGCTATTAATCATCTTGTATGTTCCTTTTTCTTCTCTGTCCATATGAAAGATTTTTGGAAAGACCAGGCCTACATAGCAAGTTCCATACCAATGGTCCGGTAACCTGTAATAAGCTCTATTCCCACAAATATAATATATACCTGGAAATATTGGATCTTTTCCACCTTTGAATCCCCAACCTCCCAGAATTTGATAATTGTCATGGCAGATACTGGAACCTACAAAGTAATTGTCATAGACTGTCTTATTTCTCCTAATACACAACTTTCCTGTTTGCGGCCAATCTAATGTCATTGCTGCATTTATCTTTTTCCCTTCATGATTTCCTTCCTCAAACGTCCATAGATGTGTTCCTTCCTCTTTTATTGCTTCTTTTTGAAATTTCATTCTTCTTTCTTCAACCATTTCTAAAAATACTTTTTCTTCTTTCTTTAACTCACAGGTAAGGTTGTTACTAACTATTTCTTCTAACGTTAATTTTCTATGTTCTAAAAAGAATTCTCCTAAAACTTTTGCTGGTTTTACTTTGTTAAGTTCTGGTACTACTGGAATGTTTGCAAAAATCTTATCTATGTCAGTATAATAAGATTCTAATCTACCTGTTTTATAAAATAAACTTGCTATTACACTACATGTTATTCCATAAGTTAGAGGTAGGTGATGATAAGTCACACCTTCTGACACTGATGCAGGCAACTGCATACAAACATAACAATCTCTCACATCCATTGTCTCTACATATTCGTACAACAATTTTGTAAAAACATTTTTTGAAAAGTCTGTTACTGACTTATTCTTATGTAACTCTGCACTACTTCTTAAAATAACTGGTTCTTTAATATTAGTTTCTTTTTCTGGTTTAGTATCATTCTTTGCTTCTATTACAGCTAAACTAATAGGAATTGTGATTGCTAAAACTATCCATATGGTCATTAATAACCCTGTACAAAAGCAGCACATTTTGCACCATCTTTTTATAAACTCACATTTATCTCTTCTATCCCTAGTATTTTCCATTTTTCTTTTTCTATTTGTTAAGTTTCAGAAAATTGTGTCACTACACCTCAGAAATGACTTAGATGCCACTCTGCTTTCAAAAAGTCTTTGCTTGGTACTTTCTTTTAATTCTCTCCAGAATTCTTTCGTTGTCACATCCGGTGATTTGTCACATCCAGTAAAATTGTCATGTCCGGCAGAAGCACTATAAGTCTTCACTTCAGGTTTGTTGCATCTCACCTTTTCCCATTCGACTTCTTAGTCTCTGGTTCTCGTGAGTGTTTTCTTCTTCTTTGTAATCTGTCAGTGCAATATACAGCCACTCAGGTGACTTATACTTTGCATTCACTTTCTTTGTTCTTTTGGACTTTTGTAATCTTTTTCCACTGGGTTTTTCTTGTCCCTTTTGACTTGTTATTTCATTCACTTGTTCGGCACTTTCGTCTCCTGCTCTTATTATTCTATATCTCAATTTTCTTATTTAGCTGTTGGGCCAATTATCTCCTTTTCTTGGCCTTTTGGCTTCACCTTCTTTTTCTTCTCTTTCTGATTTCCAATTTCTTTTTCTTGATTCAGTTTTTGTCTTCTCCTCTTCTCCACTTTCTTCAGTTTCTGTTTCAACTGTTTCACTATTGTCTCTTATTTTGAAACTTATGATCTCGTCATCTCCTACTGGTGGATCTGTCTTCTCCTTCTTGTGTTCCCTTATTACTGTCCCTCCTCGGTGTTCTTCCGATTTGGTGTTTTCCTCCCTTTCTGCTTCTAAATTTCCCTGTTCTTCTGTTTCTCTATCTGTCCCTATTGCTCCTCGGGGTTCTTCTCGATTCTCTAACTTTTTGTGTACTTCTTTCCCTACTTCATCTATTAATATTATTTCTGAAGGATTTCCACCATAACTTGTACTTGGTTGTTCATCTAGCTCAATTTCTTGCTCAGTTTCTTCTCTAATTGGTTTATAACCCCAAGTTCTCCTTCGGAATTCTTCACAGTTTGCAACTGAATCATCAGATCCTGAACTTGTGTCAGATGTTTCCAGATGTCGACTTACAGGTCGATCTTCAGATTCTGGAACTTCTGAATTTCTTTCTTCTTCTTCTTCTTCCTCTTCTTCTCTAGAGGTGTTTGCCGTTGGGGTTTCCAGATGTCGACTTTCAGGTCGATCTTCAAGTTCTGGCACCCTTTCTCTTATCCTTGTTGTCCCAGCTGTTAAACTTTTATCCCACACTTCCAGACGTCGACTCACATGTCGATCAGTAGGTTCTTGAACTCTGATTGTGTGGCTGGCATGGACCCAGTTCTTCACTCCTGCACACTTGACTGCAGTCGTTGTCACTAGGAATACCTGCCGTGGTTCGTCCCAGCGAGGAACTAGACAGTTTCTTCTCCTGTGGATTTTTATACCGACCCAGTCTCCTGGATTCAAGTCGTGGGCTGGTTTTCTTTCAAGAGTGGTCGCATCCGGTCCAACCTGATGAAACGCAGAACGCACCACATCAGCCAGTCCCTTGCAATAATCCAGTACTAGATCATCAGTTATAGTCAATAACTTGTTGACAGGTACTTGTGCTTGTCTCATTGCTCGTCCCATGATCATCTCATGAGGACTAAGTCCAGTTTTCTTTTCAGGGATGCTTCTGATGGTCATCAGAACAAGAGGCAGTGCATCTGGCCATTTGAGTCCTGTAGCTTGACACATTTTTCCTAATCTGTTCTTAATTGTTCCATTAATCTGCTCCACTACCCCAGAAGCCTCTGGTCTGTAAGCACAATGTAGTTTTTGTTTAATACTCAATGCTTCGCAAATCAATTGGATCAACTCATTTTGAAAATGTGTTCCTCTATCTGTCTCAACCGTGACTGGAAAACCATACCTTGGAATGAACTCTCGCAGCATAAGTTTTGCCACTGTTGTTCCATCATTCCTTCTAGTGGGGTATGCCTCCACCCAACGAGAGAACAAACAGACGACCACTAGAACATATTTTAGTCTGTTACTAGGGGGCATTTCTATAAAGTCTAACTGCATTCTGGTGAATGGACCTCCTTCTCGTCCTATTGTTCCTAGACTCACTACTGTTTTTCTTCCTGGGTTAAACTGCTGACAAATAAGACATCTTTGACAAAGACTTTCAGCAATGGCTCTGAATTTTGGGTTATACCAGGTTTGTCTAAAAAGTCTGATCATTGCATCTCTCCCACTATGAGCTTGTCCATGGTACATCCGTGCCATGTCTGCAATCATGCTATCAGGCATAACTGGTCTTTCGTCTCTGTATACCCACACACCATTACTTTCCTGTCTTCTACATCCTGCTTTTATCCAGTAATCTTTTTCCTCATCACTTGCAGTTTCTTGTAACTGTCTTACTTCATCCCATGTCTCAACAGTATTAGTAAAAAGCAAAGGAGAAGAGATATGCTCCCTTTCTCTATTTTTGTTCATGGACACCATGTTCTCTGCACAATATTTGGCTATCTCATCGGCATAATTATTGCCGACGGCTATGTAATCTTCGTTTTTCTTATGCGCCTTGCACTTCACTACAGCGATTTGTTTAGGCAACTGTATCGCCTCAAGCAGCTTTTTAACAAAATCTCCATTTCTGATAGGTGTTCCTGCAGATGTCAAGAAACCTCTTTGTGACCAAATCTGACCAAAGTCGTGTATGATGCCGAAACCATATTGGCTATCGGTCACAATCGTGACTCGTACATTTCTTCCTAATTTACATGCTTGAATCAAACCAATCAGTTCCGCAACTTGTGCAGACCTTATTCCTTTCAGACAAGACGCTTCCATCACAGTTGCCACTGTGCACACTGCGTAAGCTGCGCTTAAAATTCCTTCCTTTGTTCTCAAACATGAACCATCTACAAACATGACATAATCAGATTCCTTTAACGGTTCATCTTTTATGTCAGCTCTTGGTTTTGTGCAATATTCCAGCACGTTCAGACAATCATGATCTACTTCGTCTTGTTCAATTATACTCTCCTCATCTGGCAATGATGTTGAAGGATTCACATTCATGCATCTATCTATGGTCACATTTTCAGCACTCAAGATGACTTTTTCGTACTTAGTCAGCCGACTATGTGTCATGTACTGTGTTTTTGTTCTTGTCAAAAGAATTTCTACTGAATGGGGAACATATACTCTCAGTGGATACCCCATCACTATACCTTCACTTTGTTCCAGACTTACACAAGTAGCAGCAACTGCTTTCAGACATCCAGGCAATGCTTTTGCTATAGGATCTAAAACAGCTGAAAAATAAGCAATTGGTCTTTTCATTGTTCCATGTTTTTGTACCAGTACTGAAAACGCACATCCATCTCTTTCACTGCAGTACAACTCAAAATCCTTCTCATAATCAGGCATGCCTAATGCAGGTGCCTCACACAATTTCTTTTTCAATTCTTTGAAAGATTTCATTTCTTCTTTGTTTAACTCAAAAGGGTCTTTTACATCTTTCTTGGTCAACTTTTGTAATGGTTTTGCAATCAAAGAGAAACCACTTATCCATTGTCGGCAATATCCAACCATTCCCAGAAACATTCTTACCTCTCTTTGCGTCATTGGTGCTCTCATTCCTTGAATCATTCTTACTCTTTCTGTCGCTATCTTTCGCACTCCTTTCTCAATTTTATGCCCTAAATACTGGACTTCTTTCTGACAAAACTGCAATTTTGAAGGAGACACTTTATGTCCTCTTTTCTCTAGATGGTTCAGTAAAGCAATTGTATCACTTACACATGCTTCTTTTGTTTTCGATGCCACCAACAGGTCATCGATATACTGCACCATCACTGACTTTTCTGGCATTTTCAAATCTTCCAGAGATTTCTTTAGAATCTGATTAAAGATTGAGGGGCTTTCTGTATACCCCTGAGGAATTCGGCACCATGCCAAAATACGCTCTCCGAACCGGAATGCAAATAATGGCTGGTTATCTGGATGCAAAGGAATAGAGAAAAATGCGTGACACAAATCTATCACAGTGTACCACTCAGCTTCATGTGGAATTTGATATAGAATTACTGCAGGGTTTGGCACTATTGGACAACAGGGCACAACTATTTTGTTGATCTTTCTCAAATCCTGTACTACTCTATATGTTCCATTTGGCTTTTTCAGTCCCATAATAGGTGAATTACATGGACTGCTCATTATTTCTTTTAGAATTCCCTGTTCAATCATTTTATTTATCACAGGAGTTATTCCTTCAATTATTTCTGGAGTTAATTTGTACTGTGGCGTATTCGGGTAAGTTGTTCCTTCTTTTACTGTTACTTTTACGGGATCAACTTCTTTCATTAATCCAATGTCTTCTCCTGTAAAATCCCACACACTTTCTTTCACTGCACTTTTTAGTTCTTCTGGAAGTTTTTCTGCATCAAATGCAGGAAACAAACCATTCATTTCAGGTTCCTGATTCATCAAAGTTACTTTATACAAGACATCTTCATCTGAGGTCTGAAATCCAATTCCATCTGGCGTACAATAAATTGTGCAATTCATCTTGCACAAGTGGTCACGACCCAAAAGATTTACAGGACTACAATCGCACACTACAAATTTATGCATTTTGCTAAAAGAACCAATTTTTACTTCCACCAATTCAGTAAGTGGGGTTTTAATCTGCTGATTGGCTACTCCTACTACTTGGATGTATTCACCTGAGAGAGGAAGGTTTGGAATTTCCACTGATCTAACAGTAGAACGGGTAGCTCCAGTATCGACAAGGAATGTTACATTTGCACCATTCACTTCTCCATCCACAAAGGGACCAGACTGATCTACCTCTAGAGTTGCGCCAAGTACGCACTCTTTCCCCTCTCCTGGGCACCGTCAGAATCTTTCATCCGGGTCATCCTCACTCTGACGCAACCAATACTGAGAAATGTTAGCTGCTCGCGGCAACTGTGTTACCTGCTCTCCTCCGTAGAATCCTGTTTCTGTACTGTATCTTTGCTGGTTAACAGTGTTGGGAAGTGGTGGTTGCGGCACCTGACTTTGTTGAACAACTACCTCATTCTGCACCTGTGGAGTTAATGATTGATTTTCCGGATTAGGTTTAGGTGGGAACTTACACTCGTTTCTCCAATGCCCTAATTTTCCGCAATTATGACATGGCCATTTCTTCTTTGCCTCTTCTAAACTCACTTGACCCTTTCCTTTACCTATGTTAGGTCGCATTTTATTCTGTCCTGTTTCATTTCCATTAATATTGTCCAATTGAGCTTCTTGTTTTTCTGCCACCTTTACCTGTGCCCACATTGCCTTCTCTTTCAACTTACGCTGTTTACTCTCTATTTCATCACTACAATACTTAGCATACCTCAGCACCTCATCTACACTTCCATTCTGCCAGTTTATCATGTGTTGCTTAATCATATCACTTATTTCTTGTTTCAGGCCAAACACAAATCGGTATACAAAATGACTCATGTCCTTTTCACTCAACTCCTCATAACCACTATACTGCTTGAAAACCAACAACAATCGCTCATAATATGCATGTACAGACTCCTTACTTTCCTGTGTAGTTCTATCGATTTTTACCCAATCTGTCTCTTTAGGAGGAATCTTATTCTTCAAAAAGGTAATCACCTTATCGTACTTCTTCATCACATCAGGACCTGGAGCTCCTGTCTTAGGATCTCTTGGATATTCTGTAGTTGGCCAGTCAACTGTAATCTTACATTCTGACCACAAATCTGTTGGTACCACTATGTCAAATAATCCATCTAAATCTATCCACAACACTTTTGAGACTTTTACAAACCTCTCTACTTGTCGGTACCACTCAACTGGCTTCTCTCTTAGCTTTGGAAAGTCATTGGTAAATGACAGTATGTCCTGCCTAGTCCAGGGAACATGCACGTAACTACCACCTGGAGTTTCTCTCATGGGGTATTCTTTAGCAACAGATTCTTTTTCAGTTATCATAAAAGCCAATGAACCTTTGTCTGTAGTTTTCTCATTCTTCTTTGTCCATCTAACCTTCCATCTGTCCACATCACCCCATTTTCTCAACAACACAATTAACTCTTTTATCTGTGTCAGCCTTCCTGCCGTGTTCAAATTTTCAATATCCTTTTCACAAAAGTCTACTCTATATGGTTTCTGCAACGTTTTCACTTTCGCAAAGTCTATTCCAATCTCACTGGCTACTTCTTCTAGTTTGTCATGTAAATTCTTTGCCCTCCATGTAATACTTTTGCACAGAAACATTATTTCATCATCCTGGTAATTTTTTATCTTTTCGGTACCAATCGTTCCTAGAATTAATTCTTCCATGTCGATTTTTAATCTAATTACATCTAATGGTTTTTCTTCTGGTTCTTTTATTTTAAATGCCTTCATCCACTCATTTAATTCATCAGGAGTCGGACCTATGGGTGTATTATTTAGTTCTATCCAATTACCACTCTTTTCAGGGGTTTCTGTTGCAGATTCTGTTACCATATGCATTTTCCTACCATTGCACTCATTCACCGTCAAATTTGTAGGTGGACTTGGTCTGTAAGTACTAGCCAAATTACTTGTACTTGCACTTTGTTCCATTCTTTCTTTTTCTCTCTGAAACTGTGAACTCATGGGAATCACTAAAGATCTTTCATCAATTTTCTGATTCTCAAAAACTGGTATCACTGGACCTATTGTTACAGGCACAGTAACTGCTTCCATATTTTTCGTTAACTCTCTAATCTTTTCAGTTAGTTCTTTGGTTGTCCTTGCTAATTCGCTGGCATTGTCACTTTCTATTCCTTCATTTTGTGAAGTTCTCATTTGTTCTTGTGACCTATTTATTTCAATTCTCTTTTCCGGACTTTTATTTCGCATAGTCTCTATTAGCGGCGCATTTGGTGTCACCACTGTAGAACTCTGCTGATACGGAGGTGGATTTCTATTTAAAATATCTTCCAGCAACTCATCATCCGTTTCGCTCTCATGCATATATTTTTCCCTCTCTATATGTTTCTTTTTCTCAGTCCGTTTTTTCTTAGTCCCTTCCTCAACTGTAAAAGCTGGAAACAAACCTCCTGTCATGTTAGCACATCTCCATCGTTTTATTCTATCTTCATGATTTATTCCCCACATCCTTCCAGGCATAAACTCATGATCCCTAAAACCTCTGAATCTCTCTCGCTCATACATCTCATCCTCCCATTCCGTCAACGCTTCAAACTGTGTCGGTCTAGGTCTAGGTTCTAGATTTGTCATCTTTTCTCGCAAATTTCGCAAAACCGCTACACTAAATGAACCATTCTCAGGGAAAGCTAAAGCACCATCATTCTTCGTATACTTTGCCCAGTTTTCCAACCATATGCACGTATGATATCCATATTTCAGCATCATATGTGAAGCTGCTGATTTCGGCGGAGGAATTACTTGTCCCTCTCTAGTCACAACCTTTTTGTCTTTCTTAAAGAAATTCTTTAATTTTGTCGTCCATGACGTTCTCTCCCTTTCATACTCGTAATACGGCATGTTTTCTATTTGTTTTTCTCTTTACGCTAACGCTGTTCTGTGTACGGAACTTCAACCAATTACAGCGCGACTCACACTAACGTACCAATCAGAACAATTCCCTCCGTCCGCGAACCAACCAATCCTAGCGTGGCACTTTTCTACGTCACTCCTGCTCTGTGTTCATGTGACTGGCGCACTATCCAATCCTAGCGCGGCACTGTTCTACGTCACTTCTGCTCTTTTACCCCTCCTTTACAAAATTTATCGGCAATTTTTCTTTTCACTGTTTTCTCCGTTAGTTACAACAATTAAAACAATTCCATAGTCTGATTCGCTAAACAAAAGTGACAGCTTTGTCCTTTTACACAAGAATCCTGTATTTCCAGTAGGCAGCGCTTACCTCTACCCTACCACAGAATTATTTACTCTCGCCGATAAAGTAGCACTTCCCTCTACCTTACCCTTCTTTCAAGCAAACAATTTACTCGTTTCTCTGGGGATAAGACACATGTGGAGACTAGGCTCCTGAGAATTAAGGCCAAAGTTTCACAAGTAAACGTGATTTGCTATCTCAATTACACACTTTTCGTACAGAAAATCCCTAACATAACACAACCTGTGTTATTACCAAAATGAATTCAGACCATGTACCAAATTCCATGTGACTTCTCTTGCCACACGTGTTCCACTTCCTACATCCCAGAAGCGTGAAAACTCACATATAACATAACACGACTCAACATATAGTGTTAGTCATAAAAAATAAAAATCAATAATCAATAAACAATAATCACTAAACTAATCTATAGAAAACCATAACTCTGCTACCAAGAAATCTGATGCAGCGCGTACAATAAAAACTATTCTCCTCCTAGGTCACTTATAGGTCATCCAGGGGCAAACTATATTTTCTCACATCCACATGACGATGGGGCCCATAAACATCGCCTAACACACACGCACACACCTGGATTTCCTTTACACCTTTATGAAATTCTGTACTCCTAGGAGAAGCATGAGAACAAAATGGAAAACACCATTTATGTACCGCTGGAAGGAGCCGGGATATCTTATTACCTTAACTTATCACTTTCTTTTAGTTATTTCCTAAGATATTCCTGCTCATTGTTTTGTCGATGAATCATTCATGTAAAAAATTAGTTCATAGTGATTAAGACCAGCTGAATCACAATAACCAATTACTGATGTCACAATCATTTAGGAAAATAACCACTGAGTCATTTGGTTTAAAGAATCTTAAATTTTATATAATTTTAAAAGCATGAGAAAGAATTTTAAACTTTTATTCAATTATTCATTCATTATTAATTCAAATATTTATTAAGCATAATCAATTTATTGCAGAAAGGAAATTTTTGTCATGAAGCAAAACCCTAATTACCTGCCTACCTTCCTAATTTAGCCTAATGATTTCTAACCTAAGTTTAAGAATTAGAAATAACCTGATTCTCATACTCAACTGGAAAATTAAGACAGCAACAGAAACTTCAGCTCGTCAGCATCAGCTACCTGCAACCCGTCTCATCTAACAGTCTTTCAGCATCTCCCGCTCAGTAAGGGATCGATCAGGACCACCCAGCACTGGAAGCCACCAACACCAACACGACTCTCCAACTCCGCTCCTGACTGTGACTGCGACTGCCCCCTCCCACTAAGAGTAGGCCCTCTTATACCCTAATTCTAACTTTGCTAACTAATTGTTGCAACATTAATAACACGCTTTTCTTTCATTGGTCCATGCATGTCATCTTATTCATTCTTTTAATCAAGTTCTCTTGGATCCAATGGTCCTTGGATCATTTCCTTTCCCACACGTTCAAGACATGTTTCCATCCGCTTCGATCAGTACATTTGTAACTTCTTTCGATACATTCGAGAACTCCGCAGTCATTGTCCTTTCTCTTAAACTGGTTTCCCACGGGTCTTCTGCTGATCACCTCGGCACACTATCAGTTCAATTAGGTCACATCAGCCTTGACCATTTCTCGCATCCTAGCCTCTCAGCAACATCACGAGGTTAGTTTTTCTCCGACTTCATCCCGTGTCACATGTCTCCCTTGCGCCTGCGCACATCACCCACTGGTAGCCATTTTATATCGCCACTCGGTTATACTTTAAAAGCACTAATTTGAAGTAAACAAAACATAATTAATATAGAGAAAAATAGCCTTTTCGTTTCCCTCCCGTCATCTACGTACCCCAATTAGTTATTACCTAGCAGAAAGCAACATTTAAGCTGTTCCTTACTTACCATCACTATTGTTTTTGCAACGACACGTTTTATTTCTATGAAGCACAAAAACATGCATTTATTTTAAATTAGTACGCATTTATTTTTACGTTATAATTAGACACACGGACATCCATTAATAGATTATTTAGCACACACATTTGCATGTTACCCTTCCCACACATACAGTGTTGATTAATACATTTAAACGAACATTTTATTAATTATTTATAAAATTTGTTAGGGGTTACATTTTTTTTATTTTCTCTGCTCCATCACTCTCATGTACCCTGCCCGCTTGCGGGTTACACATCAGGGCAAACAACACTTCTTTCTAAATGTGCAGCAGGTAGATGACTTCCTCAAGTATGTAAAGAAGCATTCTTCACACCGAAATGACGGAGACCGCCCTTCTAGATCGCCGTCTCCAACGACGGACTGATACACTGGCCCAACTAAATTCCACACGGCGATATGAGGCGCCATAACTTGGTTTCCTGGAATGTTTATGTTCTGCCCTCAGACTCTAGTTTCAGTACTCTGCGGCTGCAGGGGCGCAATCTGCGGAGTGGCGGACATTGTGCATCGGTTGCAGATGAGTGATCAGCAACGAAATGGAGTCAGATAAGAGTATGAGAGGCACATTTTCTGGGTTATGGGCAAGGCATACACTGTGACAGTAACATAAACTATGCCAAGTACCCCCCCTTCTCCACGTTTCCCTCCCATTGTGGAGTTGTTCCTACCATCCACTGGAGAAGGGTGACTATCGTCTGCCTCTAGCGATCCCCCACTTGGGTGTTCCCCCTAACGTTTAGCAAACTTGTTTGGACTATAATGGGATGGGTGGGTTGGGTATTGGGAGGGCAGTACAATGCCAGCACGATTGGGGTGCTGTTGTGGGGGGGGGTGGGTGAGGAATTGTTGGTTTTTATTCTATTGTTTGTGCTTACTCAGCAGATAGACTTGCGACTACACACCATGAGATACATGCGCAGCATTACATCCCATTCACGTCAGGTTCCAATTAGACCGCGGATCCATGGCCCCATTGGCTGAGGTGCAAAAGATACATCTACTCCCTTGGAATGTTAGAGGCCTAGGAGACCCCCGTAAGCGTCGACAAATTTTAGCATACCTTGACAGGCACCAAATTCACATTGCCATGCTGCAATTTCGACCCACAACGAGCTCCTTTTTTTGCTAGTAAATGGGCTGCGGATAGAGTTTTTTTCTCGTACTCCACATACTCTAGAGGTACGATGATCCTTATTAGAAAAAATGTCCCATTTATCCTTGGTGGGATAAGTCATGACTCACAAGGGAGGAGTTGCATGGCTTGGGGCAAGCTAGGATCACAGTCCGTCACGCTCGTATGTTGCTATGGTCCCAATACGGATGACCCCGACTTCTTCACCACACTCTGGGGGCAAATCCTTAATGTAGGCTCCACGCACATTATCTGGGGCAGGGACTTCAACACGGCGCTTAACCCCTCTAGAGATAGGTCCGACCCCCTTCCACATGACAACACTAAAATACAGGGCCTATTGACAGATATATTCGCTGACCATGGTCTTATTGACGCATGGAGACATGTGTACCCAAATACTCTGGAGGGCACGCACCACACAACAATGCATACAACTTGGGCGCGCTTAGATTATTGGGTAGTTTCCCGTGGAGTAGGCCCGTGGATAACCAGCGCGGAACATCTGGTCAAAACCTATTCCGATCACGCACCAGTACGCTTGACGTTAACTCCCCCTGACCTGCTCTCCACTCCCAGGAGCTGGAAACTCATGCCAGATGCTCTTTTAGATACCGTTTTTAGGGCAGAACTAGGAACGGAAATTACTGAATTTTTTCAGAGGAATGTAGGCTCGGTCACACATGTAGGCGTGGTCTGGGAGGCCTTTAAAGTTACAATGAGGGGCTTCTGCATCGCAAAGAGTTTTGGTGTTTTACTTGACATACGACGTTATCTGCAGAAGCTTGAGGGTGAATTAAAGCAATTAGAGGACGACATGGGTCATGACACAACTGGGGCGTTATGTGTTGCGTTCCGGGATAAGCTGTCTGATTACAAGGAGACTGCTGAAAGGGAGTTACACTTCAGGGGGAAATACTGCACAGCCCGAAAGTATGGGGAGGGGAAGCGGCCTGGCAAGGCTCTAGCATTGGAGATTCGTACACCCCGCTTCTCCAGTCATATACTGGAAATCCAAGATCGTACAGGGACACGTCATAGAGATAGCCAAGATATTGTCGGTGTATTCGTTTCATTCTATTCCGACCTGTACAGCACTCGCAGGACACAACCCCCTGATCTTTCCACATTCCTGAAAGACATAGCTCTTGGTTAGCTAGGAAATGATCAGAGAGAGTTTCTGGCGGCACCCCTCGAAAACGACGAGATCCGGGCTGCAATCATGCAGATGAAGTCAGGGAAAGCGCTGGGGTCTGATGGCCTTCCCATTGACTTCTATAAAACCTATGTTGACCAGTTGGTCCCCATACTGAAGGAGGTCTATGAAGAGGCGCAGGAGCGCGAGGTCCTCCCAAACTCTCTAAGAGAAGCTCTCATCACATCGCTTCTGAAGCCTGGCAAGCCCGCAGATATGTGATTCCTACCGCCCTCTGTCCTTGATTAATAACGATGCAAAAAATCCTTACCAAATTATTGGCAAACAGGCTCAGCCTGCTAATGGAGAAATTAGTTTTACCTGATCAGGCCGGATTCATTCCGGGGAGGGCGACATCGCATAATCTTCGCACTCTCTTCTCTATCCTGCAAAATGTTGATCCGCAGCTGGCCCTAGTGGCAGTCTTCTTAGACGCCACGAAGGCCTTTGATTCAGTCGAGTGGGATTACCTCTTCACCATACTTCTAAATATGGGACTGCCCAAAGGCTTTCTGTCCTGGATATGACTCTTATACACTTCCCCAGTAGCCAAGGTTCTGATTAATGGGCATACCTCCCCCCCTTCCCAATCACACGGGGCACTCGTCAAGGCTGCCCTCTTTCCCCTCTCCTTTTTGCGCTCGCGATCGAACCTCTCGCGGCCAAAATTAGACAGCACCATCAAGCTAAAGCACTGAGGTGCCAACTCCGTCCTATACTAATCTCATTATATGCGGACGACATCACCTTATATATTAGAGACCCTCAACAAAACCTCAATCCTATCTTGCGTGAATTCGTGCGGTTCGGTGGGCTCTCACATCAATTGGTCGAAGTCTCAGATCTTCCCCCTCACGCCCTCGGTGAAAGTGTTCACGCCAGACTTCCCAATCGAATGGTGTGAAACAGAGGTTAAATACCTGGGAGTATGTATCACTACTGATCGTGATGAACTGATGCATCTGAACTACGGCAGGGCATTGGAGAGCATTACTAGTAGCATTACGAGATGGATTGCGCTCCCACTCTTAATGGCAGGACGTACCTCGCTCATTAAAATGGTCATTCTCCCCAAACTCCTTTACCTTTTTTTAAATATCCCGTATGACCCGGGTAGACACTTCTTCTCCGCTCTACGCACGGAGCTGATACGGTTGACTTGGGGAGGTAAACAGCCTAGACTACAATGGGATACGCTCACCAGACCCTACTCCCAGGGAGGGTTTGATATCCCTGATCTAGAACTGTACTATCTTTGCGCGCAGGCACATTATGCTCACTATTGGTTTCACCCACCTAAGTATATGCCACAAGTGGCCACGGAACACTGGCTAGCAGACCCTATCCCACTGGACGGGGCTATACTGAGCCCGGTCACGCCTCGAGAGGCTGTCACTACACTGGTCATGTGTACAGTGCGAGCATGGCAACGCATTGCCAAACGTATGCACACTCCCATGGTTTATTCCCCTCTCCTACCTTTGGTTTATCACCCTAGGATGCCACTACTGCAAGAAGGAGCTTTCAAAAAAACTAAAGCAAAGTTTAACATCACCTGCTGGGTTGATCTCTATTTAAATGGCAAATTTCGTACCCTGCAGCAGTTGTTTGCTAGCGCGACGCCCTCTCCCATGGACACCTTTCTTTACGTCAGACTCCATCAAGGCATAAAAGAATACACTCCCACGTATCCACAAGAGCCACAAGACCTCCCCCCGCTACATTCAGTACTGTGCAGTGATGCCGTCTCACACCTGGTAGCGACGTTATACCATAGCCTGTATACCACTCCGACTTCAGCCCAATGCCCTGCTAGGGACAGGTGGACTGCTGACATAGCTCAGGACATAACTGATAAACAGTGGGGTTATTGCTGCACACAGACGGAGCGAATTTCGTCCAGCAGCCGCCTGCGCATTACACACTACAAGTTCCTGCACTGCACTTACTACACTCCTGCCAAACTGTACAAGTACAAACTGCGCGATAACGATAAATGTGACAGGTGCGGCGTAGAAGCGGCAGATTTCCTGCATCTCGCGTGGGAATGCGGCGCTATACAGGCATATTGGCGACAAGTATTTCACGCTTTAGAACAGATGACATCACTACAGTTACAGGCTTCTCCCCTATTGGCGCCTCTAGGTTACACGGAGGACATTGGTGTTGCATATCGACGATTTGTTTCATTTAGTCTTCTATTGGCCAAACGAGAATAGCATGCAGATGGAAACGGGGCAGAGCGCCCAAATTTAAGGAATGGATCAATGACATGACATTTTGGCAAGAACAGACACTCACATACGCTGAGCTCCTCCCTTTGACCTCACGCCCCAAGGATATATGGGATCCTCTCAAAACATATCTACTTGCACACCCTATATATGCCCCACAAACGACACAGTCGCCCGAAAACGGGAAGGGCCTGCATGATTCAAATAACACTGAGCTACACTCCTAGCGCACATAGTATTAACCAGCTACAACCTTTTGCTCAACTCGACAAATTGGCTCGATTGTTTTGGAACAATTACTGTACATGACTGATGTAATACTGAGCACTGCTATTTATGACATGTTTGAAACTGCTATGTATCTATATGTGTATATTTAAACTGGATGTGCATGTATCTTCCCAAGTACTGTATATGCTGAGTTGGGTTTATGTTTAATAAATTTAAAATAAAAACAAACAAATAAAAAACAAAAACAAATACCCACTGTCTTGCACAATTCATCTCTCGCCAAACCGACAACAAAGGCAATGCTTCTGAAATCATTATTTCCCCATATCACCTTTAATGCTGAAAGGTCGGTCAGGCTTGACTGATTACACTACTCTGCTGTACCAAACTATTCTATCATACAAGACATCTAAAATAAAAGTCAACTACTACCAATAAGAACATTATGTGGAAATCACTAATAAACATTTCAATCAAGCAACTATCTCATCAACTCAAAGATTCAACTCCACTTTAAAGCACTTCTCACTCTACCTATTAGGGAAACCAAAATTATAACCGGGTCACCCAAAATATCATAACCAAGATGGCCTCTCTCACTCCAAGATCCATCAAGGAAAACCCTGTCTGCCCCCGTTGACTGCCAGACTCAACCAAATCAAAAGTACAGCGGGATAATGGGTCAAAAACTAGTGAAAACACAGATTTTCTGAAACTCTCCAAGTACTGAAACCCCAGAGATAAAAACACAAGGACCTAATTCTCTACACTAAAGCTTATTTCTTCAGGGAACAATGCCACATCTTAAGAGGGGATTGACTTTCAAACTAATAAACATTGTGTAGTGAGTTCCTACTTATGCCCACTGTAGTTTTCCTTTATTTTAGCATAACTGCACATTGTAGGCCACATATGCTTTTCACAGCCACACGTCACACATTTATTTTTGTGCCACGATATTGTTTTAGAAATAGGCTGCACATGTTATTATTGTTATTCAGCTCTTCTACTGAGATTCAGTCTGTACATTTCGTACAAGATCAAACAACTTTGTTCTCTGTTTTTCTGAGTTCGGTAAAGCAACATCTCCTAACATTAGAAACAACAAAAGTGCAGCTGCTGTTTTCCAGCACAAGAAACAATTGATAGACGGAATGCTGGACTATGCAAACATTCACCCCCAGTCACAAGGATCTGGGTTAAATCCATCATTCTTTTGCTCACCACACCACCCCAGTTTGGACCCAGCCATATGCAAATCAGTCTTGACCCTGTTCCTTGTGGGAACAGTCCAGCCCGAACTGCCAAGCCAGGTCCTCCCTGGACCAGAATCAAGCACCTGGGACCGGTTTCAGGGCATCACCCTTCATCAGCCAGGCTAGCTTGAATCCAGTGGTGTAGCGAGCAAGGGACCCACGTCTGGGCATACCCTTCCCACTAAGGACGACATATGCAAAAGAAACAATTGATAGACGGAATGCTAGACAATGCAAATATTCCCTCCTAGTCACAAAGATCTGGGTTAAATCCATCATTCTTTTGCTCACCACACCACCCCAGTTTGGACCCAGCCATATGCAAATCAGTCTTGACCCTGTTCCTTGCGGGAACAGTCCAGCCCGAACTGCCAAGCCAGGTCCTCCCTGGACCAGAATCAAGCACCTGGGACCGGTTTCAGGGCATCACCCTTCATCAGCCAGGCTCTCCATGCCACTGGAGTCAAGCTATCCTGGCTGATGAGGGGTGAAACCCCAAAACTGGTCCTAGGATGCTTGTTTCCAGTCCAGGGAGGACCTGGCCTGGCAGTTCGGTCTGGACTGTTCCCATGAGGCACAGGGTCAAGACTAATTTGCATATGGTAGGGTTCAAACTGGAATGGCATGGTGAGCAAAACAACAATGGATTTAGGCCCAGATCTCTGTACTGGGGTAAATGTATGACATTGTTCTGCATTCTATCCATCAATTGTTCTTTTTGCATTTGTCACCCCAAGTGGGACGGATATGCCCAGACGTGGGTCCCGTGCTCTCCATGCCACTGGAGTTAAGCTATCCTGGCTGATGAGGGGTGAAACCCCCGAAACCGGTCCTAGGATGCTTGTTTCCAGTCCAGGGAGGACCTGGCCTGGCAGTTCGGTCTGGACTGTTCCCATGAGGTACAGGGTCAAGACTGATTTGCATATGGCAGGGTTCAAACTGGAATGGCATGGTGAGCAAAACAACTATGGATTTAGGCCCAGATATCTGTACTGGGGTGAATGTATGACATTGTTTTGCATTCTATCCTTCAATTGTTTTTTTTGCATTTGTCACCCCGAGTGGGACGGGTATGAGTGGGACGGGTATGCCCAGACGTGGGTCCCGTGCTCTCCATGCCACTGGAGTCAAGCTATCCTGGCTGATTAGGGGTGAAACCCCGAAACCGGTCCTAGGATGCTTGTTTCCAGTCCAGGGAGGACCTGGCTTGGCAGTTCGGTCTGGACTGTTCCCATGAGGCACAGGGTCAAGACTGATTTGCATATGGCAGGGTTCAAACTGGAATGGCATGGTGAGCAAAAAAACGATGGATTTAGGCCCAGATCTCCGCACTGGGGTGAATGTATGACATTGTTCTGCATTGTATCCATCAATTGTTCTTTTTGCGTTTTCCAGCACGGCACTTCTTATAATTTAATCCGAGATGTGCCCTTTGTAAAAAAGAAAGGAGAATTCATGCAGAGGGAAAAGGTCTTGGAGCCGGCGCACCAGCCTTGCATAAACTGAGTTTACACCTACAATGCGGACCACCTAATTACAAGATACCAGGTATGGGGTCCGGCGTAAATCCCAGAGATCACTGAATTTGCTCTGGGCTCACTTAGTGAGGGTAGGCTTAGGCAGACATATCAGTTACCATGATAGGGCTTTTCATTGTATACAGTTTACTCGTAATGCTAATTAGTCTGCTCAGTTGTATATGTTTTCTAATTGCTGTACACTTGCTTCATAATAGACAGCTGTAGTTTCAATACATATTGTAAACTTTCCTTGTGTCTTTCTTTTCTTATTGTGGACATGCATGAGTGAGAAAATGAAAGGTGACGATCTGTTTCCACGGTTCCCCTGGGGGCTAGAGAGTTGTGTTCTGGGTTGCCAACTCACCTTTTACTCTGGGTAGGTTAGGAGGGCAGGTAAGGCACTATGAGCTAATCGAATTTGGGTCCATAGGTACTGATGTGGTATGGTGACTCATTCCCTACATAATGACGTCCTGTGATCCCAGGCATAGTTTTGTTTCCAAACAGAATCCCTGCAACAATTGCATCCATTCAACCTAAAAGACAAAAGTCCCAATCTCAGCTGCGACCAGCATGTACTAAAACGGATCCCGAAAATGTCTCATATTCTTCTGTCCCTCTCAGCATTCCAGAAAGGAAGTTCCCAAACTGTTCATCCTTTACACTGTTTAATACCAAATCTCTACTATAAATCATCATCACCACCACCAAACCCTATACATGTGCCAACAACGCTATTCCAGGACACATGACAAAAAGATGTGCCCAGCAGTTCCCTTGCTCTCATTCTCAATGTCATTGTTCCTCACTTGAAAAAAGCAATATTTCTCATGCTCTCAAATATAATCAAATCATCCTCTCTGTGAAATAAACCTAACTTGACAACACTGACTTCAAAAATATCATACCAATCTCTAGGCTTTCCTTTATGTGAAAACTCACAAAACAATCTGTTTCTCTACAACTTCTCTTTAACTCCCTCAGAATACTTGTTGATATCCAAAATATTTTTCCTCACATACAGGTCCCAATATGTTCAAATGGGTTCTCTCCCAGATCTCTCTTCTAAAACAAATTAGCTGTGGTGTAACCAAACGTACTATCCTTTGACACACTCTCTTCAAATTCTAGGATCAATCCTATAAAACAAAGAGTTTGTTGTGCATCAATACACAGAAAATATTCACTTCTCCCTTACAATCTCAAACTGTGTCACCATTAAGCCTATACTCCAGAGACTTGGTCCCCCTGTCCCTGTAAAAATTGGCTGGAAACACTCACAGAGCTTGACATGTCGCACTCCTTTATCCCATTCTAAAAATCACTTGGCTATAGCACCAACTAAAAACTAACTATGATGTCATACATCTCCTAAATCAGCAAAACGGCCTACTTTCAACTCCTGTAAGTTATGAAGCTGGAATCATACATCCATCTCTTAGACTTCGGAACTGATCACAAGCATGGGTGTTTTTCCATTCAAATGGTGGGATTCTCATAATAGCTGGCTTTCCCAAAGTGACCACAGCATCTTGTAGCTCTTGCAGCTCTTGCAGCTGCTAGCCTTGTCAAAGACACTAAGAAATCACAACATGCCCTTCTCAAAGACCTCCAATGGCTACTAATAAAAGGTAGACTCTGTTTCAAAATGGCACATATCATTCACAAAGCCTTTCATCTTGGCCTTCCCAGGTTTCAGCATGACAAACTCCACCTAAAAGAGCACAAAGAACAACTAGAATTAAATCTTGCCTACTCCTGTAAATTTGGAAAACAAGAATGTCTAAAACTATGAAACACTCTGCTACCCAAACACAGAGGCCCAGATTTAGAAAGATGTCATATAACTCAGTGCAGCACCCAAAGTTGCTGCCTTGTGTGACAGGGAGAGGGCAGGAAAACGTCATATTGATAGAGGTATGGCACTATCCTGCTCTCTCCACAGCGCCGGCATAGAACCTTGCTGCATAGCGCCATGCACACACCTTTGCACTGGAGTGCAAGGGTGTGTGTGTGATGTCTAGCATAGGTTTTGTACTGGATGGGTGAAGCAAATTGCACTGCTTTGTGTTATTTTCAGGTAACTTTTTTAGAGCTAAACAAGTTTTGTGCTGGAAAGTAAAAAATGAATGCACTGGTTTGCGTCCCTTTTGTGGCACAAACACAGAGCAAAATGTTTGTAAATCTGAACCCGAGAATCTGGATCTGTCTACCAGATAAACTAAGGGGCTTATTTACAAGCCTCTTGTGCCACTGGTGCATCACTTTTAATATGGGAAAAAGAGACGTAGCGGTGGCGAAGGGGGCTTGCAAATAAGCCCCTAAGACTCAACAATAAGCAACTGCCCTTATAGAAAGAAACCTGTTTAGAATGCACCCCAATGTCTAACTCCTGTCTAAATCTGTAATAGGTAAATGAATACAGAATTAATGAGACGTGGTGGACACGCTTCACTCTCAAAATACTAAGATGCCCCCATGTCCCATATTCATAGCAAACACTGAGACACATGTTTCTTGATTTTGTGTTAAAGAGATCAGTCACAGTGCAAGATGACAAAAAGCTACTGTCATCTGCCCTGGCTTTATTATTAGGATGCGATTCATCACACTCCTTCAGCTTGCTGCAATCATATAGTTGATCTTCTGTTGAATAACTGATGAGCAATCTCCAATTGCGGATATTGTGCAAAAGAAGTGAAAATAAATCTTCCCCTCTTGCGCTACCTCAGCGTGCTCAGCTGGAGCTTATGATGGGTATTAGGGCACTTGTTCTTGCATGTTTTGTTGGTTACCAGCCCCTTTGATGCAATAAAACACAATCGACACATTACCGCTTCTAAATGCTTTGCACTAATAAAACAGATTTAAACCATAAATGCTTTGCACTAATCCTTTCATGTTGTAAGGCCATCATGTGTTGCCACCAATCTGACCAGCATTGCTCGAGATCGTAAGGGGGAATTGACTTGTCATAGGATTTGCATGGCGCACTTACAGCTCACCCTGTGGATTACACATGGCAGAAACGCCCACTCTGGTGCACACCTCTCACGCATCGCCTACAACCACTATAGGATTCCACATGAAGATTGATTCAGCATAAATAAAGATTTCTCACAACACAGAATGTAGAGGGGTGTTGGGGTACAGTTGTGAGATAAAGAGACCCACTTGGTAGACCAGCGCTTCTACCTCAACACTGATGAGCTTTGTTGACTTGTCTCAGCACGCTACAAGCAATCCTACAGCCTAGAAGTCTCTCAATGAAAGCTCAAGATCTACTATGGGGAACTGGGATACACCAACCTACTGAAAAGTAGTAAAACCCGTACTTAATGATAAATTTTAATGGAGCAACATGTTGCACCTTTCTCTCGCGGAGACAGTCTAAAAGATTAATTAAGCTGGGCCCAAACCATCCCTGAATGCTCATAAAATTGGAGGAACTTATTTAAAAAAACAAAAAAGAGGGAAAAGTTATTTATAATAAGGGGTGAATGGTTTCCCATCTCCAGTCAGCAATGACCTCAGCCATTGAAGCCTGTAGCACAGAAGAAGGAAGAAGAGATAATGATTGCACAGGCTAAGGAAGTTAAAATGCTTTTTGAGTTTAGAGACCTAAGATCGGCAATGGATGTTGTTAAACTATCATTAGAGTATTGCAGTGAGGGACTGTGATGCAAATAAAAGAGTATCCTTTGGTGGGGGAGATGCTATAGAAATTATTTTCACTTGCGTGCCATTTGACAGACCTTTTCAGCTCACTTGATCCTCTATAAAGAGACAGCATTGTAAACAGGTGAATCCAGTGCCATTCCATTGCCAGCAGCTTTTCCTGCTGCAATTATGTAGTGGTGAAAAAATTAGGGGATAAGTGGTGGTTGGTCTCAGCCATTTGATCATATCCCCTCTGGCAGCTAAGGGCAGGAGGAGTCATTTAAAAAAATCTGAGAGATTTGCGGTATTACAGTCTCACCTACTAGTAGTTTGCCGCCATGAATTTGATGCCTCAAAGCCGGTAAAATCTGCTCCGCAGCATTACTAGCCAGATCTAAATAACATTTTTAGTGGATAATTAGATGAATACTGTGTTCTATTTCTACTGTTTTTGCTATTTCTCCTTTTTATGACGTATCAAACTACAAATCCTAAGGGTGTAAGATATTGTCCATGCATGCATGGAAATATCATGTTGGCAAATTATGGCATTGTTTATATGTGAGCAGCCTACAAAGCCCTCCACAACACCAGACCTGCATACCTCAACCACTGCCTCTCCTTCAACACTTCCACCAGACATCTCCACTCCTCCTAACTGACCCTGGCCACCTTCCCCTGGAACTCGCAAAACCACGGCTGGAGGAAGATCCTTCTCCTACCTCGCTGCAAAGACCTGGAACTCCCTGCCTCTGCACCTCAGGCAACCAACATTGCTGCCTCAATTCAGGAAAGACCGCAAGACCTAGCTATTTGATTGAACATCAGACCCAGCCCCCCCCAACCTAGCACCTTGAGACCCTCACAGGTGAGTAGTTGCACTTTATAAGAATATTGATTGATTGAGTGGGATTGATGAACTTTTTTTATAGGTGTCGTTAGAGATTCATGTTCTATTAATGTACAATTATTTTATGTGTTTTAGTTATTTCTCATGGTCAGTACCTGTGGTGGCCTGTAATGTCAGCGAGAGTGGAGAGGGCACACATGCAGATGCCCTGGCACACGTCCACACACATATTCACACCGAGCACATAAACACCTATTCACAGCATGCATGGACGCACATATACACAAACATTCATACATACACACATGCACCAAACATTAAAAAGAAAAATTATCGGGCCGCAGTGGTGATCTTGGGTGGCGACAGGGCAGCCTCTGTTGTTTCCTGGAAGAAGGAAGATCCTGCTGCCTTCTCTCGTTGGCTTCCTTATCTCATCACAGAGTGGGATAGGGACAGTGGGAGCTGCTGACCGCACCCCACTCTGCGGCAAGTGTCACTGATGGACACTCAGCCCTGGGCTCCTCAGGGCTTAAAACAGGTCTGAGTCTATCAGTGATGCTTCCCCACGTCATGAGGGAGAGGCACACAGAAAACTTTGCCAGGCTGAGGAGGTCACGCCCACGGGGCTACAAAATCTTCTGCCCAGCAAATTTCAGCTCAGGCAGCCATGTGCCTGCTCATTTAACACATGTACAGTGCCTGGCTGCCAGACCTGAACAATGAAGAGTGTCTGTCAGGCTGACCTTTACTCAGCCTGACAGACACTTTTTCAGTTCAGAAAAAAGGTGGAGTGTGGGGCCTTTCCGCCCTTAATGATGGGCTGCTGCTGGTCGGTACGTATTTGCAGCAGTTTGCATTGTGGCATGGATCACACCAAACAAATAAAGACCATAGTTCCAATTGTAATAAAAACTAGTCAGTCCTAAGGTATCCATAATGGTCAAAATACCAATCCTGGGTCAAGTGGCTTAAGATAGTGTCTCTAAAACAAGGGTTTTTATCTTTGTGAATGTAGAAATAATGTTTACCTAGGCAACCCTTTTATGAATGGACTCCTAGTAGAGGATTAATGTTTAGACACACATCTCTGACTGCCATTTTTTCTGCTACAGACATATCCAAAAGGCATTACATTATTGTTTGTCGCAGTTTCCTTTCTTAGGGCCTCATTACAATGCCGGTTGGATGACCCTTGATATTGAGGGTGTGTTTTTTTGTGGTGGCCTCATAAATATGTCATTTTGTGTTATCCTTCAGACTGTAAATCATTGCATTAGATGATTTCTCAGGACCCTTCTGTTGCTTTAACAGGAGCAGCAGAAACTTACCTCCCCAGTTGGATTCATCGTCCCTTTCACACTTGTATGAAAAATTAAAGCCAGCCTAACTATTTTGCAGAATGTTGGAAAACGAGGCAGTATCTGTGAGGCCTGCACAAATAACATGTCACATTTGTCCTTCACTGGGAACCAAACACCCTAGTGCAGCGCCTGACTCTCAGAGGGTAGTGTTGCAGAGCAGTCTGAGGCTTACTCAAGGGAGGTGGTGTGGGCTAGTAATCGCCATTACAGGTGTGCAGAAATAACACTCAATAATTGATTGTCCAGTCTGTACTTTGCTTTATAAAAGTAAGAGTACATTTATTAAACACACACACTACTTAATACTATGCAACAATTTACAAATATACATAAGCTGTTGGAATTACTTCGTGACATTGCATAACATTTCCACCCCTCCCCAAGGGGGTGGGGTCTAGTACCACCACTCCCATGTATGCACATCATCTTGCCCCCTAATGCAGTTAGTTGAACATATCCTGGAGCGAGGGCCCTGCGCACTGGCACCATCCCAGTGGCGACCCACCCCATTATCTCACCAAGCATTAAAAATAGGTACACCTGCCCTGGTGACACATAACCCTGACTGAGCATCTAATATTGACCATACAGTATGCACCTCTACATCTTCGGGGCTAACAGTCTGGGTTGTTCTTCACCTAACGCAGCAGCAAGAATACATGTTTGGGCATCACTTTAAATGAGGTGCTTATCATAGAGGATAACAATTAGAATGCATTGCAATCACAGCCTCTAAAAGGCATCACAGGTAAAATCACAGGATTACGCAAATACAGCCAGACACCCTAGCAGGAGTATCCAGCAACATAACCCCATTTGGCTTATGACATCACCTTACACAGGTACTTCACATTACACGTGTGACTTACAGTCCCTCTAAAAGAAATAACAGTGATAAATGCATTTGTGGTGCAATTACACCTCTTCACCTCCAGGGGATGCCCTTCTCCGGATATCCCTAACTCAGCCCTTCACATCTTGAGGCAGTCCCTAAGGCACCCGCTGCTGTAGAACAAAAGTTTCAGCCATGGGGATGCTGATGACGCCTGGCTGAGCCCTTGAGGGGTTATTCTTTCCAAGTCCCCAGAGACTTAGGGAGGGACTTTCTTCCTTTGTGCTGGGGGAGACTGCGTTGCTCCTGCAGCTCCCCCTGCACCTTGTCACACCTTGGGCGGTGACCCCGTCCTCCTGGGGCCACCGCAAACCGAGGAAAAGCTGTTTTCCCTTGCAGGCCGGTCCGGGCCTGCAGGGCATTATGGGCGATTCTCTCCAGCCCCTGCATATTGTAACAGCGGCTCTCCCGCTGCTTCGGGGAGAGCCGCGCTGTAGCCCTCTGGCCGCGTCCTGTGTCGTTGGAGGGACCAGTCCCACCCAGACCCCCAGGTGAGTGATTGCAGCTCGGGGAGCCCACCCCCAGCTGCTCTGGCCGTTGTTCGGGGCCCGGTCCCACCTCGGCCCCTGGCGCCTCCTCTTCGTCTCTGCGGGGGTCCCGGTCCCACCCGGGAACCCCGCGTGGCTCCATCGTTGGAGGGCAGCCCGAGGAGCCTACCCCCGGCTGCCCCCGCCGGCTCCCCGCCAGGCCAGCACCCTCGCGTGCTGCCGCAGGAGCCGGCACCGCAGTTCTGGTCTGCCCGCTCCGGCAGGTAGACGCGAAGACTCCCGCCGGCCCGGTTGGTCCTCGGGGGAGTGTGGCGCTCCTCGGGGGAGTACAGCGCTCCCGGGCTGATCTTCACCCTCTTCGGGGCCCGGAGTTGGGGTCCCGGGCCCCTGGTCAGTCTTCACAGGGAGCGCGATGGCACTCCCCGGCTGTCTCTTCTCCCGCGAGGGGGAGTCACGCGACATCACGCCCCCCTCCTCCACACCACCAGCACCGGGGGCCAGGGTGGGCTCCTGGCACCCCGGTTGGGATATGTTCACAGGGAGCGCGACGGCGCTCCCCGACTTCCTCTTCTTGGGGGGCAGCCCCCGGGACCTGACCCACCCCAGGGGCACATATTGGACCGGCGGCGAAGCCCCACGCGCTTCGTCGTCGGCCCCTGCAGAAGTCAAAGGTCGCCTACCTTCTGGGGGGCATATCTCAGCCCCCAGGGTACCGATCTGTACCCTTTTTGCCTCTTCTTGCTCCTGGTGGCGCTTCCCAGCCACTGGGAGCACCTTCCTTCACCCTCCTGGTCTCAAGGAGGGTGAATTCAGCAGGGAGCTGTCTCCACTGGCTCCCTGCGCCAGCCTATCGCCGGGCTCTCCTCCTGGGCCTCTCATCTCCTTGCGCAGAGGCCCAGGCATCTGCTCACTGGTCCTGGACTCCCCCACAGGTGCAATCCAGTGTCCTGGGACAGTCAGGGGGTTCTTCCTTCCAATTGCCCATGGCGCCAGGCTCCAGCACCAGTCTTCCACAGCAGACCACACCCCAGAGAGAGCTCCTCTTCCTGTGCAAACTCTTTTTAAGAATTGGGGAGGGGGCTGGCAGGAAGTCTCTGTTTGCCCTATCACACAGCAACACATCACTTCTCTGTCCCTGCTCTCTCCTTCCTGCCCAGGCCTCTGGGTTTGTTCAAAATGGCATCGTCCAGGGGTCTCATGCCACATGGTCTCTGAGAGCCCCTTCCCCCCCCCGCTGCCTTCTCTCCAGAGCAGCTTGGTGCCTGGCACCAGGTGACAGCTGCTGATGGATGAACCTGTAGCTCCACCCATCTTCTCTTCTTGGAGTGGAGGCTTTCGCCCTTGGAATGCTTGTTGGGCAGGGCTGCCTGGGGGAGGAAGGTCATCAATTCAGCCTGGCCGGGTCAGTCCCAGCCAGGCCCTGATTATGAGCTGACTCAGAGAAATATGTCATTTCTGGATGACCCAAAAGCAGTACAAATATGACTTTGTACTCTGCAGAATACTTCTTCTCACATAGGTTACAGTGGACTTTGGTGCGTGTCTGGAATTTGTAGGCCCTAGGAAAGTAAAACTAGCTCATGTGCTCCCCATCCTCATAGGAGAATAATGGAATGAAAACAGTAAAGCACACTGACTTTCCCTCAAATGTTTCTTCCCATTGTAGAAAGCCTATTCCATGTCACCACCCAGTTCTGCATAAGACCTGCCACACCATTCACTTTGTAGCTGCTCCGGGGCTGCGCACGCCAGAACTCTGTCCTGCGCAGCCCTTACACTTGTGCACACACATGTACACACGTGTTTGCATGTAACCAGCCCAGCGCCCCTTACTCTGGCTGCAGCGCAGCGGCCTACTCGCGCCAGAGGGACACCGGTAAAATACACATGCAGTCCCTTTCATCATGAGTTCACTCTGGGTGAGTCCCAACTTATGAGGCTCTCCCACAGTAAAAGCTCAACCAATAGGTGTTCAAAAAGCAAAAAATCCGGGCGGCTCAGATGGTCAGAACCACCTTCTAACACAGAATATTTGAAAGTCTTTGCCTATATTGTATATAGGTTTAAATATTTTTTGTTAGGTATTTCAAAATGTCCTTGTTAGTATAGTAACTCATTTCTAAACCACTGTGGTGTGATGGTATTGACATTTACACCCCCAAAATATTATATTGTCTCCGCCTGTTACATAATTGTTACATGCGCGTGTGCGCATTTTATGTAATGTGCGCCTTTTGAATGGTGTTGTTTCCTATTGCTGTTGCTCTCGCTATGAGTGTGACACGAGCAGATTCTTCCACCGCTCGTGTCGGACCCAAGGTGGCAGCGGCGTTTCCAGGGCACTGGGGGTTTTGTATGTAGCATGCGGGGAACTGCGGGCTCGGGGCATCGTGTGGGATTTTAATGGGGATGGCTTGTATGTAACCTAATACTGCTTCCAAGACTGACGCCCATCATGTGAATTGCCACTTGTTAGGTTAGCCCTTTTGTACGGCTGCCGCATAATCCATATCAAGGAGCCCTATGCAGGGCTCGCTCACACCGGGGAAACGGTCATGAATACGGCCCAAATCAAGCATTGCAATGTAATGATGTGCCGGTTGGGTTTCCAGATTCTCTGTGCAGGTGGATACCTTCTGCAACAAATCCCTAAAAGCGGACTCTTTCAGACTGCTTCCTTCCCTCGACAATATAACTGCAGTTGTAGTTTTCAGTACTATCTCACATCCCTTCATTTGCGTTCTGTGATTTCGTTTCAAAACGTTTCTTGGATGTTCACAGCTAATCTCCTTTCTGTCATGCACCCCTTGCACGTGTAGACGGTATACTGGTGGAATATGGCTCCTCGAGAGGCTGCTTCAGCTTTGTACTCGTGGGTGCTGAACTCGCCTGTCTGCTGCCTGGGGAGTGAGCGGCAAGATCCTTGAGTGTACAATACTGTGGGGGTAGGCAAGAGTTGAGCATGTTCCTTGGTTAGCTACGGTTTGTTCATTTTAGGTCTCCTGTCAGTATCCTATGTAGCAGCATTGCTTGCTGCACAAATAAGAAATGAGTTCATTAACTGCAAACGTGTGTGCGTATGTTTTCGATGACATCATGTCAGTAAATATAATGAACGGTGACTCGGCAAGCACGATTTGTACCTTGACAAAACATTGTTGTCTGATTACTTAGGTTGCCAATTAAAGCTGTTTGAATCAACTTGGAACATGTTGATGAGTACCTGGCATTTCCGTTACTAATAGCTTCCTGAGTAAGGAAAGGAGCAGATTCCAGGCACCTGTGTTCAACACCCTACGTATTTGTAGTACAGATGTATTGATAGTTGTTACATTAATCCACATTCTTGTGCTTCACCATCCCGTGGCTTGATATGCAACTGTCGGAAGAAACTTATCGATACCTTATGGACATTCTCCCTGTAAGCAAAGGGCTATCTTCATCACGGGAGAATTAATGATCCCCGGCCGCGCCTGACTCCAACATGGCGCCCATGCTGCTGTAGCTACAGGAGGGACAGTGGCGGCCCACTCCAAATGATGATCTACCTCCTTCACCACCAGGAAGCTCCTGATTGCCCATAAACCCAATCCTGGGAACTGGCTTGTCTCCAACAACAAGGGGCATGAGCATCACTCTGCGCCCGACCCCAAAATGGCTGCCACTGATCCCATCTAGTTCAAGGGAAGTCTCGTGGCTGAGGCTGTGGGCCACTCACATGTATCTGGACTCTTGATTTTCGGTCACCTCCTGATCATCTCTCTAACTCCGGCGGAGCCCGAACCGCATGGCCGAATCCCGGTGGAGCTGCACCGACAGCTATGGGGGAGACTGGCTCTGGCGCACAGCTTTGGCCGTCACCTACCCAGCCGGACCTCGGACATATGTCTCGTCTTTTCTCCGCTGCTGTCTCCTTCCAATTGGTCTCCCAGCTCCCCCTGTTCTTTTTGAATCTTGATACTCATCCGGCAGAGCCCGAACCGCATGGCCGATTCCCGGTGGAGCTGCACCGACAGCTATAGGGGAGATTGGCCCTGGCACACCGCTTTGGCCGTCACCTACCCAGCCGGACTTCGGACATATGTCTCGCCTTTTTCTCCGCCGCTGTCTCCTTCCAATGGACTCCCAGCTCCCCCTGTTCTTTTTGAATCTTGATACTCGTCCGGCGGAGCCCGAACCACATGGCCGATTCCCGGTGGAGCTGCACCGACAGCTATAGGGGAGATTGGCCCTGGCACACCGCTTTGGCCGTCACCTACCCAGCCGGACTTCGGACATTTGTCTCACCTTTTTCCCCGCCGCTGTCTTCTTCCAATTGGTCTCCCAGCTCCCCCTGTTCTTTTTAAATCTTGAAACTCGTCCGACGGAGCCCGAACCGCATGGCCGATTCCCGGTGGAGCTGCACCGACAGCTATAGGGAAGATTGGCCCTGGCGCACCGCTTTGGCCGTCACCTACCCAGCCGGACTTCGGACATATGTCTCGCCTTTTTCTCCGCCGCTGTCTCCTTCTAATGGACTCCCAGCTCCCCCTGTTCTTTTTGAATCCTGATACTCGTCTTGCCAATAACTCCTGTATTGAATTTGTAATTTTTCTGTAATTAATGTGAAATTTCTGTAATTGGTAACACGCTGTTTCCTTATGTAAAGCGCTCTGATACCTCCGGGTCTAGCTAGCGCTATATAAAACTCTAAATAAATAAATAAATAAATCTTGTGGGATTTTAATGGGGATGGCTTGTATATACCCTGTATGTTTGGCGGTTACGGCATTCAGTTGCTGGGACCTGCCTTTACTTGATGTATATTGTTGCAGCTAACAATAAAGATCACTACGAGTTTCTTCCAGTGTTACCTGAATCCTTTATTTGTGTTCTTGAACTTCCAACACTGGCGACGAGTGGGCAAAGCTACGCGTGTGGATTATTTCTTCCTATTTTCAATTTCCTGCACTGGATTGGCCGCTTTCGTCTTACGCTCGGATTGGAGCGT
The DNA here is from genome assembly GCA_963921515.1 of Calotriton arnoldi. NCBI lineage: Eukaryota > Metazoa > Chordata > Amphibia > Caudata > Salamandridae > Calotriton > Calotriton arnoldi. The sequence goes on from CAWUFW010000723.1 coordinate 2,636,886, forward strand.
TTCTTCATTACAATACCTTATTTGTTACTTCTACTGCACTGGATTGGCTGCATTTGTTCTACACTCAGATTGGAGCGTTTCTTCATTGCGAGGGAATTTTATTTGTTACTTCCGTTTCTCTTCCCATATTGGATTCGAGGATTCTTCGTTCATTTGTGGAGGAACCGGATGAGTTCTCTGCATCTCCATGTTATTCTTCGTGCTCAAGTAATTCGTTCCTGTTTCTCTTTGTGAAGTTTCTGACACTGGCATCGCATACACATTGTGAAAAGCAATTCTGTTCTCATTGTGCCTATTTCAGTCAGCTAAGTATCACGCTGCATTTTCTCATGAGATACTCATAACATTCTTAACTTTTCATTGGAATCCATACTACATGTATGTATGTCCTCACGGTGATATACACACCTTTCAGACAATGGTGACTACTTTTATTACTTTTAATAACCATTTTTTCTTTACAGGATTTTTTTGTTTTATTTTGTTTTTCTTACTACATTGTATTATAACATGTCTGGGATTGTGCCACCTCCAGCTTTTCTTGCTGTGCCTGGGGAACCACCTATGAACTGGGACATATGGGAGCCTGTGTTTTTAGCTTATGTCGCAGTATTAGAAGGGGAAGAATGTGAACCAGATAGAAAACTTGCTCTTTTAAAGCACTGTTTAGGTGGAATGGGCTTAAAAGAATTAAAAAACGTACCTCTTCTTATTAGTCCAGGTAACATTGATGTTTATCAATATGCGTCTAAACAGTTAACTTTAAGATATGGTAAGAAAACAAATACTGTTATGGAGAGGTTTATATTTTATTCAAGCAAGCAACGCTCTGATGAATCTATTGAAGAGTATGTTTCAGTTTTAATATCCTTGGCTGTTACGTGTGATTTCGAACACATTTCTTATGAACAGGTACTAAGGGACCAAATTTTTTAATGAGGACTAATAATAAGAAAATTTAAGAAAGACTTTGGCATCTTCTGACATGTCTTTAAGTGCTGCCATTGATATTGCGAAGTCTATTGATCATTCAGAAAAAATTTGTACAAGAAATTAGAGGCACAGAGAAAAATGAGTTGCATATAGTATCTAAAGATTCTGAGAACGCAAGGAAGCAATATCCTTCCAAAAATGACTTTATTCAAAAAAATGTTCAAGAAAGGTACAAAGTAGTAAGGCAAGATGGCAAGAAATATATATGTTACAGATGTGGCAGTAGTAGTCATCTGGGTAATGCAAAAAATTGCCCAGCAATTGATAGATTTTGTTTAAAATGTGGCAAGAAAGGTCATTTCAATAGAGTTTGTAGGTCAGCTCCCAAAAGAGTAAACTATGTTCATGAATATGATAGCAATGAGGATTCAAACGATTTTGACCAAGAATATGTTAACACAGTGCTGAATATTTGCGAAGATGGTAAAGTAGCATAGTTTCCTTCATGTGATATCAACATTGATGGTGTTAGCACACATGTGCTTGTGGACTCTTGTGCTTGGCACACCATAATTTCGCTAGAGATAGTCAAGAAGAACTGGCCACATAAGTCCTTGTGTGCTTCCGAATTTGCTCCTGGAGGTTACACTAGTCACAAAATTGACTTAGTTGGATATTTTTGGGCTACCTTGGAATTTGCTGGCCGTCACACTTATGGGAAAATTTATGTTGCAAGGAAAGGACAATCCCTGTTAGGATGGCCACATCAGGAAGAGATTGGGATGAGACTAGATCCCAGAGCGAATCCCCAGGTTTTTGCTATTAGCCCCTCTACCACTAATATTGATGATGCTGATTACATTCAAGAGCTTAAATCAACATTTCCTAATGTATTTAGTGACAAACTAGGTGAATACCAAGGTTTTAAACATTGCATCAAACTTGTTGAGGGTGCCATGCCTATTCAACATAGAGGTAGGATTGTGCCCTTATCATACAGAGGTAAACTTAAAGATATGCTACATGATATGTGCAACAAAAATATTATTGATCTGGTCGAATCATCACCATGGGTTTGTCCGATGGTGATTTCGGTCAAACATTCTGGCAAATTGAGGTTGTGCATTTACTTGCGCAGTCTCAATAGTGCTATTTGGGTGGATGCCCATCCTCTTCCTAATTTGCATGAAATGGTCTCTACTTTAGCAGGGGCCAAAGTTTTTTCTTGCATTGACCTTGCTAGTGCGTATCACCAAGTTGTTCTTGTTGAGGATTCCAAGAATCTCACTGCCTTCATCACACCTGAAGGTTTATTCAGGTTCTGTCGGATGCCTTTTGGTTTGGCCAGTGCAGCTTCTGTATTCCAGAGACTTATGAAAGAAACTTTGGAAGGCATAACGGGTGCAGTGGCTTTTCAAGATGATATACTTGTTTTTGGGAGAGATAATCAAGATCATGATTGCAATCTGAGAAAAGTTTTGTCAGCCTTATCATTGAAGGGCCTTACCTTACGAGTTGACAAATGCAAATTTAGGAAGCTGGAAGTAGAATATTTGGGGCACAACATCAGTGGTAACGGTATTAAGCCAAAGAAAAACCATGTGGATAATATCATCAAAGCTCCTATACCTATTTCTAAAGAGCAGTTATTAACATTCTTAGGTCTAATTGAGTTTTATGCTAAATTTATTCCCAATAATGCATCCAAGGTGGAGGTTTTTAGGAGTTTACTAAAGAAAAATGTAAAATTTGTTTGGACTGAGGAGATGACACATGCATTTATGCACTTGAAGGAATTTTACGTAAATGCTCCATGTTTAAAACCTTTCAGTGTTGGGAAACAGTTTGTGGTGATGGTTGACGCCAGCAATAGTGGACTAGGTGGAGTTTTAATGCAAAGAGACAATGGAAAAGAATGGATAGTTGCTTATGCATCCAGAGCCTTAAAGGATGCATAGAAAAACTACTCTGAAATTGAAAGGGAATTGCTGGCATGTGCTTGGGGTGCTGAACATTTTAGAACTTTCCTATGGGGCACCAAGTTCATTACTACAACTGATCATAAACCCTTGATCCACATGATTGTACTAGGAGGTGGGCGGACCATGTCTGCAAGATTAGCTAGATTAGCATTCAGATTACAAAACTTTCAATGTCATTTGGAGTTTGTGAGTGGCAAAAGCAATGTTCATGCTGACTGCATGTCTAGATTGCCTTTACCGTGTACTGAACAGGAGACTGCAGGTAAAGAAGATTGTGAAGTAGCATTTACATTAGGAGACATAAACATTGTTGGTAGTGCGTCTTCCATTCAAGAAGGGAAATGGATGGAGGAAATGGAAAAAGACAATGAGCTTAAAATGGTATTACACTCTATTGTACATGGATGGCCTGAGGAAAAGAATATAAATGGTGACATCATGGGGTTTTTCAAGATTCGAGAAGAATTAGCTATTGAAAATGGAATTATTGTCAGGGGTGACACATTTTTACCTCCTTTCACACTAAGGGACGAAATCATCAAGATAGCTCATGAAGGTCACATGGGTATCTCTGGTACCAAGAGACGGATTAAGGAGAGTTTCTGGTGGCCTAGTATTGACAACTGTGTTGAGCGTCATATGAGATTGTGTAGTGAATGTGCTCTCAGTGACAAATCAGCTAGAGCTTTGTGTACTGATCCTCAACCTGTTGAACTTCCTGAAGCCCCTTGGCGTAAACTAGGCATCGACATTATTGGCCCATTTGCTGTGTTACCCAAACAAGAGGCATATGGTATTGTTTTAATTGACTACTACTCTAAGTGGCCACAACTTAAAATGGTAAAGGAAGTTACTTCTGAGAAAATTATTGACTTCTTGGATGAAGTATTCTGTAGAGAGGGCATTCCCCAAGAAATTGTTACCAATAATGGTCCTCAATTTATTAGTAAATGCATAGAGGATTTCTTTACAAAGTGTGGCATGACACATAGAAGGATTTCTGTGTTCCACCCAGAGGCCAATGGTCAAGTGGAAAGGTTTAACTGTGTTGTTAAGGAAGCCATTCAATCATCCATTAAGGGTGATCTCAATTGGAGAAATGCTTTGCAATCTCTGCTGTTGGCATATGGGACATCTCTAATGCTATTACTTCAGTTAGTCCGTTTGAGTTATTGAGGGGACGCAAGCCAGGATCCAAGTTAGTACCTAGGTGGCTAAAGATGAGTGTTAGAAATTGGATTTTTGGTAGGCTAGGGCTTGTGCCAAAGCCAGGCAGAAACCACCACTCTAGTCAGGATAAGGAAGTTACACTCCTAAAATAACCCCTGCTCACCCCCCTCGGTAGCTTGGCACGAGCAGTCAGGCTTATCTTAGAGGAAGTGTGTAAAGCATTTGCACATAACCAACAGTAATACAGTGTAAGCACTCCAAAAGGACACCACACCAGTTTAGAAAAATATCCAATATTTTTATATACTTAAGACAAGACCAAAAACGATAAAAAGCCACAATGCAGTACTTAAAAATCTTCAGTTATCAAAATATGCTTGAAAAACAGTTCCTTGATGTCGATAGCTCCGTCCGGGGCTATCACGGCGTAGTGAGCAAACAAATCCAAACAGTTCTGGCTGACCGCGGCGTCGCGGGCCAGCTACAGTGTCGGGAAGACTCACAAACAGTACCTTTCAGAAATGTAGGGTGTCAGCGACCTCACGTTGAGCTTCAGAAAGCACGGCGGCCGCAGGCGTCGGTTCAGGAGGTTGGTGCAGGAGTCGTTGGGGCCCTCGAAGTCACATGCGTTGCAGATTGAACTCCTCTCTGTTGAAGTCAGGAGTGCTGGCGTCGGCAGGCGTTGGGTGCTGCGGTGCGAAGTGCAGTGGTGCAGCGTGCGGTGCCCTCAGGTCGCGGTGCGAGCAGCGGCTCGGTGGCGGCATCAGATGGCGACGTCGGTGAGACCAGGGTCGCGGTACGAAGTGAATGCGGTGCTCGTCGCAGTGCTGGCAGGTCATGGTGCAAGTAGCGGCGTCGTCATTGCTGAAGCGCTGTCGTCGGCTGACAACTGGAGTCGATGGCCCTGGTGTCGGTAGGCCAAGGCTGCGGTGCGGGATGAGGGTGGTGCATCCTGTAACTTTACGAGCGGTGGCCTTGAACCACGCTGCAAGCAGCGGCGTAGATTTCGGCATGGAGCGGCGTCGTCGGGAATACCAAGGCGTCGTCATGAAGCGAGGAGGTGTGGATGCGGGGCTCACAGGTGGCGGTGCAAGCAGCGGCTCGGTGACGGCGTCAGCAGGCATCGTCGGTGAGACCAGGGTCACGGTGCGGCGTTGCGTCGGTGCCCTCTGCGGTGCCCTCTGCGGTGCCTTCAGGACACGGAGTCGGCAGCGGCGTCGTAGACGGCGTCGGGTTGCTTTTTCTTCTGTTGCAGCACAAAACACACAGTCCCCAGTGCTGAGGGCAGAAGAACTTGAAGTCTTTGCTGTTCCTGAGACTTCTTGAACAGGGGGCAAGCTCTACCTCAAGCCCTTGGAGAAACTCACAACAGTAGATTGCAGAAAGTCCAGTCCAGTCCTTTCACTGCCCAAGACAGAAGCAGCCACTGCAGGCCAACACAGCAAAGCACACAGAAAAGTGGTAGTTCCTCCTCACAGCTTCTCCAGCTCTTCTTCTTGGCAGTCTTCTTGGTCCAAAAAAGTTCTAAAGTTCAGGGGTCTGGGCCCCAATATTTATATCCCAAAATCCTTTGATCTCTTAGGCAGAGGGTGTCTGTGCCCAGCCAAAACCAGTTCTGCCCTCTCTGGTGTGGCTTCCTGGCAGGAGGTGGAGACAGCATTGTCAGAGGCAGACCAGGCCCATTCATGTACAAGGAAATCTCCTCCCCCTACTCTAAATGCAGCCCAGGTCTATTCAGCTCTTTCCTGACCCACCTAGACTATCCGGAGCCACTCCTGCTCCCCAGCCCCTGTCATCCAAAACCCAGACAGTCAATCCACAAACCTAGCAGAGGCCTACTGGATGGCTGAGCAAGAAATACCTACTTTCTAAAAGTGGTATTTTCAAACACAGAATGTAAAAATCACCCTCACTAAAAGATGCATCTTTAGATTCTGAGTTCAGGCATACTAAACTTCATTTTCCTACCTAGTTCCCAGGGCCAGTTATGTTTATAAGATGTTATAAACAAACTCCCCATTCTGTCCTATGGGGAACAGGTAGCCTTGCAATAGTGAAAAACGAAATGGGCAGTAATTCACTATCAGGACATGCCACACACACCAGGGCATGTCCTACCTTTCACATACACTGCACCCTGCCCACAGGGGTACCTTGGGCCTACCTGAGGGGTGACTGACATGTAAGAAAAGGGAAGGTTAGGTTAGGGCCTGGCAAGTGGGTGCGCTTGCCAAGTCGACATGGCAGTACCAGACTGCACACAGGCTCTACAATGGCAGGCCAGAGTAACCTTTTACGGGCTGTTTGTGTGGGTGGCACAATCCAGTGCTGCAGCCCACCAACAGCATTTGATTTACAGGCCCTGGCACACGCAGTGCACTTTACTAGGGACTGACACATAAATCAAACAGGCCAATCATGGGAACACCAATCTATAACACATTTTACAGAGAGCATATGCACTTTAGCACTGATTAGCAGTGGTAAAGTGCCCAGAGTCCTAAAACCAACACAAACAGGTCAGGAAAACATAGGAGGAAGAAGCAAAAAGTTTGGGAATAACCCTGCAAAAAGGGCTATTTCCAACAATGAGGAAGAATAGCGATAACAGTGAAACTGATTTGGATTTTGTTGGTATTCGACGCAAACTCAAGATGAAGCATGACATGAGAAGGAAGAGAGGTAGAGTGAGTAAACAAGGTGTAGAAGTTGGTGATATGGTCCGCATTAGGAAATCAAAGGTTGATGGAAAAGGATGCAGTATCTGGTCTGAACCTGTTCGGGTCATTCAGGTCTTCACGAATGCTGTACGCGTAGATGGGGAGACTGTATGGAATCTTAATAGGGTCTCCTTTTATAAAGGTAAAATGGAACTTATGGACAATTCCACGAGCAACGTCTTTCTTGACATAAAGGAGGGAGAGTGTACCACGAATGTACGACCTGGTATAGTCAGCGATATTAAGTGTGCTCCCAGACAGTTAAGAGTGAGACGTCTTCCTGTGAAGTTTCAAGATTATGTTTTGACTTAAATAAAAATAAGAAAAAGGGGGGAAAGGTGTCTTCCATGCTCGTGTGCGCATTTTATGTAATGTGCGCCTTTTGAATGGTGTTGTTTCTTTTTGCTGTTGCTCTCGCTATGAGTGTGACACGAGCGGATTCTTCCACCGCTCGTGTCGGACCCAAGGTGGCAGCGGCGTTGCCAGGGAACTGGGGCTTTTGTATGTAGCACACAGGGAACTGCGGGCTCAGGGCATCTTGCGGGATTTGAATGGGGATGGCTTGTATATACCCTGTATGTTTGGCGGTTACGGCATTCAGTTGCTGGGACCTGCCTTTACTTGATGTATATTGTTGCAGCTAAGAATAAATATCACTACAAGTTTCTTCCAGTGTTACCTGAATCCTTTATTTGTGTTCTTGAACTTCCAACAATAATCATGAATACAAAGTGGTATGTGACCTCAAAAACTGCTTGTTCAAAACAGTAATCCGACTGCCCTCTACTTTGACAGCCCTGTAAAATTATATATTGGGTGATGTATGAATTATTACATTGTTCATGTACCCTTAACTTGTCAAATGTTTTTCAGAAGAACCAATTTTCATAAGCCTAACAGCCGCAATCAAACATATAGCATGGACCTTATAAATTAATGTATTCAGTACAATGGATGAAAAAAATCACAAAGCACTAACAGTTGTGTGCAGTTTGCAACACTCAATTGTAGCTGAGATCACGCGAACTGAGAGGTCTCCCAGGAGCTACATAAGCTTGAAGTGCACTACAGGGGCTGTGGGCACTTAGATTTCAAGTGCCAGTCTGGGTGGCAACAAGGTCCTGTATACGGGGAGAAATTCTTGGGAGGATTCAAAGAGCAATAGGATTTTAAAATTCTGAGGGCCCTCATTTCCCATAGTGAATATTGACATCAATACCAATCTCCATATGGCATGTGGTTGAAACTGTGAATTTTAAGCAGTAAGGTAACAGTTATGATAGCTTGTGAACATCTTTAGCTAGCTGTCGGTTCACAGGACCCTTTTGTGATGTGTGTCATGGCCAAATGATGTTCCGTTCCACAATGTCCAGTACATACACCAACTGATTTCATTTGCAGCCTGGGGCTATGTCATGTCATCCGTCATCTCCTCCTTTGCTCCTTAAGTTGTCGATTTGTACCAAATGGGTTTTGTCTTAGTCTCTGTTTGCAGAATGGTTCTTATGACAGAGTGCATCAGGCTCTTGTCCACATGCACTGCGCTGCTGATGGTGTCTCGTATGTGTGGCCTTCCTCTGCCTAATGGGCAAGGCAATGTCCCTCTTCTTCTATTTCATCCCGAAAATGTGTTGTCTCACACAGATCTCTTTAGAGCTATAGGAGGCAAGTAAGATTTCAGGTGGTGATGTAATACTGTCCTTTTTCACACCACCACTACTTCCCTGAACTCTACAGAGACCCAGGTAAAACGAAGGAAGGCTGGGAGTCTGTGAACCACCATCTGCCATTCTATCAATTCCCTTAGAGCTGCAGCAAGGTGGCGGAGGAGCAGCAGTGCTTAATTTGAGTTGGTGGTTTTCGGTGCTCAGCACCAGCACTTACTCATCAACACTGGCGCTTTTCATGAGTGCCAGTTAAGGACACATTCCTTTACTGGGAGATTAAGTGATTTGCCCAGAATGACAGGATGTTGAGCCGACGCTTAGACCGAAACTTGTTTCGTGGCTCCGAAGTCAGCAGCTCTGGCCCTTACGCCACATCGTCTCCCCACTTTCATGGTTAGTAGTTGGTTCTGGCTTAAGCGGCATTAACAGGAGAAATGGGTTGTTGCAAGCTGCCTCCTGATGAGAGCTCGCCACTTATTTTTTTTTTCAAATTAACCACTGAGTAGAAGGATCATCAACTGCTCACTCCTTTGTATCTCAAGAGGCCCCAGGGAGTTGTGGGAAGATGGGGAAGTGACCATTGTACTACTTCCCGTATAGTTATGTCACATCAGTGAACAATTAACTTGGTCTTTCACTGCTGTGATGTAACAGCAGTGAAAAATATATAGAATTATAGATGGATAACAGTGAATTATGAAGATGTTTTTCAGCGAGGGGTTCTGAGTGACATCAAATAGACAACAAGAGCGAAGCTCGAGTTGCCTATGATGTCACTCAGAACCCTTAGGTGAAAAACATCCCAGTAATTCACTTTTTACCCATCTATAATTTTGTGTTATGTATGGTCCCTCAAAATCATCTACCCCTGCTTTCAACTATTGACCTGAGGCAGAGGAATAATGGGGTGCCCAATATAACATGGCCTCTCCTCCCTCTCCCAAATTTAAAAGAATACCTTACCTGCCACTGTTAACCAACCACACCACCATCCCTTCCCACCTTCTCTGTCCTGCAGCAGCGCTTTCTGCTTCCCCTCAAAGCAGACAATGAGAGATGTGCTTACAGGATGTCAGAGAGCCCTGTCAGCCTTGCCTGGGAGGCCTTTATGACATCACAACAGTGGGTAACCAGTTTTGTTATCAACTATTGCTACATCATAGCAGTGAGTTATCAGTTTCTGAATCTGAAATAAATGATAAAGGCTCTCTATGCGAGCCTTACATACCATATAGATGCATAGACAGGTAGCTATCATAGTCATAGTCAATTTTATTGTGTAGTTAATAAAAACCTTTACAAATAGTAGCAGGTATTAGAGTATAGAGATCTATAAAAAAAAAGCCATTTGATTAGCCCATGATAAAACCAATAAAACCAGCGGACAGAGCATAACTTGGAACACTGAAGGAATACAGACCATGTGCAAATTCTGGGGAGTTCAAGCCTAAATGTAGGCAATTAGGAGAAAGTTAGAGATTCTCTTGCTGAGGACTAGCCCGGAGCCTTTCAGGCTACACAGGGCGAGCCAGCATAAAAGTGCAGTTAGTGCGAAGCATCATGCTTGTTAGTAGATTTTCAGACAGTCCATTGACTGAAAGTGGGCAATAAGGATGGATGTCTAGTTCCTTTGCGCAAGCCTGGCCCGGTACGTTCGGTTGGGGCGTTTTGAGTTTGTTGACACAGAGCGGACCAGCATGAAGGTGCGGACAGAGCGTAAGATCTGAGAGTGTTGAGCCATGTACAAATGTTGCTAGTCACGAGCATGATTGTGTTCCTACAACTTTAGCACACTAGGTACACGTTTCACAGGCCATGAGTCTTGGTATGAGCTGTCGACCAGAGTGGAAATGCGACATCTAGTTTCCAGTTACTTGCCCGATGTAGTCCGGGCGATAGATTTTGAATTGGTTCAGTAATGATGATGGTTGCAGCGGGCAATGAAGCTGGTCTAGTGCAGACCTAACACTGTTTTTTAAGCTCTGCACAGGGTATGCTGACTTTCAAGGAGTAAAGCTGAACCTGCGTTTGTGCAAAGATTTGGAAGCTGTAACTGGTTTCAGGGGTCCTAGCACGGTCCGGACGATAGATTATGTAACGGGTCCAGTAGCTATCAATAATGTGGATGTTTTCAATCAAACTTTTCCAAGTGACATCAGATTAACAACAAGGGTAAAGATTAAGTTATTTATGATGTCATTTGCTGCCCCAATATGGAACTCCTCAATATGCATGTAAAATTTGATATTTAATTCCTCTTCCTCTTCTCAGATTGGCAGCCACAAGGGTGGAAGATTCAAGGGGAGCCATGCACCACATCAAGCCCAGCTCCCTACCATACACTTTAGATTAACAAGCATTTACAATGCAATCGGTCTCGCCTTTGGGACCTTATATGTATTTAGCTATGCAGCACAATAGCCTGGGTGCTGAAACATCTACTGTTCTTTAACATGGAGGGAAAGTAAGCACCAAACTGCGTGACATGCCAGGTATGGGAACACATGGAGAGAAATATTGCCTTTCAGCGGGAATTGGTATAGTCCAAAGCTCTGTTTTTAATATAGAATCAGGGCCTTCGGTGGTCATTTCACTGAAAATATAAGATTTGAAAAAAATATTATTGTCTACGGGTGCTCGTGGAAGACAATTTCTATGGACTGGAATCTAGAGAATGATAAAGTGATTCTGGTATTTTACTGACCTCTGCTGGTCGTTTTCTATCAAGAAAGTTAAATAGAGGCAGTTGCCAGAAAAATTAAAAAAAGAAAGTCCCTCAGCAGAAAGCAATTCTGGTATTTTACTGACCTCTACTGGTCATTTTCTATCAATACAGTTAAATAGAGGCAGTTGAACAGAAAAAAAAGTCCCTAAGCGGAAGCAGACAAGTCCTAGGGCTGATCTCCAGAGCCCACAAAGTACATACACATATAAGTATATACTAAAGTATATACAAGAGGTCTCGAATGCTCGACCCAAAAATACCTAGGGGGAGATTTACTAAGATTTTATGCCGTATTTGCGTCACAAAAGTTACACAAATCGGCGCAATATCTTTTTCCGATTTACTTTCCAAAGCTAAACTTGCTTAGAGCTGGAAATAACGTGAAAGTAACGCAAATCAGCGCATGGCGCTTCTTTGCATTACTTAGTGCCATGGGGGCGTACCATGGGTGGAGCATGGGCGTTCCCATGCAACCACCCAAGGTTTCTGACGCTAAACCCAATTTACTAAGTAAAGTGGACAGAGTTTAGCGTCAAAAAACTGCGCCCTTTTTAAGTAGGCGCAAGGAAGGAGAAATGCTTTCATTTCTCGTTCCTTTTCCGACTTTGTACGTGTGCTGCACTGTACAGCACGCATAAAAGAGGGAAAATGGTTTAAGTCAGTCTGTGCATAGTACAAAACGTTTGCTAGACTCATTGAGACCCACTTTGTTCCATGACGCAAAGGTGTCTCCGTGGTGCACGGCAGCTGATTTCAGCGCAGGCGCTAGGAAAAGTGGAGGAGAGTGCCATATTTCAATAAATTTAGCGCTCTCCTCCACTCTCCTTTTCATGCAGCATTTGCGGCTGCTGCACTGCGCTGAGGTAAATCCGCCCCCAATTACCTGTCACCCACCGGTAATCTCACCCCACCAATTCAAAGTGAAGAGAAAAAAGCCCCTGTCCACGCTGCAGCATCTTCCTCCCCAGATAGAAAACATTCCTCTTGTATGCCACACCTCCTTCTCTCTCCCTCCCTAGCGATGCTTTGGTGAGTGCAGGGGCCACTCTGACAGTGGCTCTGGGAGTCATCGACATGGACGCAAATACTTTTCAGCCGTGGGTCTATTAGGGGTGGGCGGAATTTGCGTAGTCGCGCTACGCAAAGCTCCGCGAAACGGTAAAAAATCTCCGCGAGCACGCAAAAGTTCCGCGAACACGCGGAATTGCTTGTTCCGCCCGTTCGCGATGCTTTTTTGCTGTTCGCGAACGCTGTTTGCGTGCTTGGGGAGAAATATCTCGCGAACACGCATTTTAAAAGCGCGAACAAGCAAAAAACTCCACGAAGCCGCGGATCGCGGAATTTTTGGCAATTTCGCGTTCTCCGCGGAACGCGAAATTACCCAAATTCCGCAAATTCCGCGAGCGGAACGGAATTTACCGCCCAGGCCTACTATGCACGACTAAGAGCGGGGCAGCCAGCTGGTGGCGCTAGAGCACCACCTGCGCTCCCACGGCCCTCATTGGGTCTGTTGAGCCCGGGATGCCGCGGGGATTCCCGTCCACCAGAGCACAAGCCTGGGAGCCTAGTGTTTCACTGGTCTGACATCAGAAAAGTGAATAATCAGGTTGGTTTCGAAACCCGTGTTCATGCTAATGACACAATGATAGCCGTACACAACAGTGCAATTCGGAACACAATCATGTTTGCAACGAAGGCGCTGTAAATTCCATAATACGTTTCCCAGCATATACAGTTTTTGAGACAGTTAACTAATGCTTCCTTTTTACTCTCCTATGACACTCACTAATATGCTTCCTTTGAAGGAAAAAATGGCTGGCAGGACAAATGCTCTCCAGTTCCCTGATGTAATAAAAATCATAGCTGCTGCTGTTACAGAAAGCAAGTGCTGAGTATAAATGAGCACGCGAGACCTGCTGTTTCCTCATTAATCTTGTTCCGTTTTTGTCCTTGTGAGTTAGTCATGTTTTTGTCAGGTTAAATAAATGAAGAGCATTTGTTTTTCTCCCTGGGGCCTAAGTCCTGGTTTGAGTTTGTTGAGCTATCGCCACTGCTCGCGCGTTCTCATTGCACCTTGCACTGCAGCCCTAGTGGGGGATATAAATGTGCCATTGATGATACCGGAAATAGAAGATGAATGGCACCTGCGGTCCCGCCTCTGTCTCTGGTGGTTCTCAGAGAAGCTCTGTGTAAGCACCGCCGCCTACACGATTGTTATCTGTTAGCAATCAGCTTGCAGACTGTAACTTCACATTAAAAGCTGCGAAGCCTAAGAACAAGTGCAGGGCCAGTGATGTGAGTGTGTGCTTGACGGCAGAGTATTAGAAAAGTGGAAGGCAACTGCTGCAATTAAAAATGATTAATATTTTGAATCTCACCTCTTCTTCATGCACATGAGTGTTTTTAGGTCTCGCCTACGCAGCGCGCATGCGCTGGCTAGGCAAAAAGACCTTTTGAAATCGCTTCGGCTTTTCAGCCAAAAACGTGCACGCGTTCCATTGCCTTCAATGGCAACGCGTGCACGTTTGGCGATTCACTTGCGGGAGCGAGCTTTAAAACCATCTGTCTGCAATTAACAGATGGTTTCAAAGCTCGCTCCCGCAAGGGAAACAGGCGCAGGCCCCCTCAATCTCACCTCTTCTTCATGCACATGAGTGTTTTTAGGTCTCGCCTACGCAGCGTGCATGCGCTGCTTAGCCAAAAAGACCTTTTGAAATCGCTTCGGCTTTTCAGCCAAAAACGTGCACGCGTTCCATTGCCTTCAATGGCAACGCGTGCACGTTTGGTGATTCACTTGCGGGAGCGAGCTTTAAAACCATCTGTCTGCAATTAACAGATGGTTTCAAAGCTCGCTCCCGCAAGGGAAACAGGCGCAGGCCCCCTCCCCCTGCTGCCTCCTCCTCTCCTCTTCAAACTTGCGAGGCGCGCGCGCTTGTTTTGCTTGTAAGAACGCCAGCCTGCACAAGCGATCAAGGGAGGGTGCACGCGGCTGAAGGCGCACAGGTAAGAAAACTTCACTTGAGACGGAAAGACTTTTGGCGAGATTTAAAATATTTTTTTCGTTATCTCCTGCCCTCCCTCAATCATGCACCTGTCATGTATTGTGCACCACGCCTGGTGTTAAATCGTAGCCCCTAGGTACAGATGTACTCGGAAGATGCCAACATTGAACAATTAGAAGAAAAATTAATGCACAACCGAGTGCCCCATTTAAAAGCGGCCCAATGATGTTCGGAGCAATGCTTTTAAAAAAAATGATTAAAGAAAATATATTTTCAGAAACCACGCTGAAGAAATGTAATTGAGATGTGTACACTGGTTGCATTTCAAAAACCTCCCTTTCTTATGCAAGAGACAGAAGTTGCCAGGGCCAGAAGACACATCGTGAGCAGTGGTGGAAAGAGTGAGTTCCGCTCATACTGTAGATCGCTTTGAAGAGAGAAATCCACGGAGCTGTATCGGCCTCTCTTCAGGGACTCATTCATTTAATTGAGGATCAGACTGAGGAGGGTAAAAAGTACGAAGAGGACAAAGTGAGTGGCATAGGATTTGTCACTAGGGTTTTAGTTGTTTGCATATTTATTTAAATGACTTCAATGTTCCCGTTTATTTTTGTAAAATGTATAGCTATTTATTGTATATTAACCATAGTCTCCAAGAGCGCGTGCGCTTCATGCACACTGGTCAGACCAATCCGAAATGCCAACAGTGGTGTTCAGTAACATCCAAGAGACAGGCCGGGCGGCAGCCCACCCTAGTGCTGTCATATTTTGCCTATAAATGGTAAATGCTTAACTGATTTCCTGGCTCAGCCTCGATGCGTTCTTTGCTAGTCCAGTGCTTAAAGACTTCACAAGAAGCCAGATATGTGAGTGGGCAACGTAGCGGGTTGTGGTGGATGGCTGCTTTCCACTGGGAATGATCTCTGCTGAGCTACTTTTTTTTGTATTTTGCACAATTTATGACGCACCGTATACTTTGTACCAGGTTTGTGTTTTCGCTCTTGTGTTAATTTGAAACGTACTCGCGACAAGCTCATAGGTCCTGCTCAGATTTCTGACTCAGATATTCAAGTGGAAAAATGTCCCTATCAATGCAAATTAAACAATGACTTTCCTGCAGCGTTCGATTGGCTTTGCTAGTGTTTATTTCTGTATTGGAGAACAAGCACACACAAAAGCATTTGAAAAATAGATGCCACCAAAAAATGAATTGCTTTCTTCTCTTTAGCATCCATTTTTCAGATGCTTTTGTCAGCACTTGCTTCCAAGTGCTAATGGACTACTCCTTGACTCTAAAATTACCCCTCATGCAGTCCAGTGAAGGTGGAAGGATACTTCCAAATAGCCAATAGAAAAACAGGGAGACTGAACTAATCCTGTGTGTTGATTGTAGGTGTAATAGACAATGTCTCAAGTCAAAGACTGAAGGTTCTGGAGCAAAAGAAGCAAATGTCTGAAGGAGGCTGATGTAAAGCCCATTAAAGACAGTGTGTTTGGCATGAATGGGGCAAGTGACATACCCATCAACCGAAAACAGGCATGCAAGTCAATCACTCACCCAGACTGCTTTCAGAAGGGATGTGCTGGACACATTCTCAAAGGTGCTGTTCCCTATGATTGTAAGTCAAAATATCGAGGAAAAATTGTCACAGGCCCAAAATATTGAGGAATGAGGACAGAGAACCATAATATCATGAAGCTAAGTACGTATAGGTAAATATAGATTTTCTTTTCCTATCCCAACATCTACATATTTGGACGATGTATATATCGTCATGGTCCATATATGTGGAGTTAAGTATAGTAAACCTATAAATACTTAACTTATTGATGATTTGGTCCGCAATATCGTGACCCCAATATGTTTTCTCAATGCTAGTTTTTCCTCAATATTCTAGTACAAATCTACTCCCTGCACCTTTATGATAAGTATAGCTGTCAGGCCCATGAACCATAAAAAGTGAATTTTGAGTGGGGGGAGCAAGTTTTTCTTTCCAATTCTTCTGGAGTCACTAATCAAAGGTTTTAGGGCACCTTGGAACTTTCTCCTTCTCTGGCTCCACAGGGAGTCATGGCATCTCACCACTCATCACCCATCTCACCCTTCATAGTCTATTGTTAACTATTGCTCATACATATTCCCCACAAACCACATCATCAGCCAGGTTTCCCGACCAGTAGAGCCACCCTCACACTAAAAGGTCTCATGAGCATTTTCCGCTCTTTCTTTCCCTGGATTCATTACTCTGCCTTAGGCTCATTACTTTATTTGGAAAATGGATACTACATTGGTCATTCCTATGCAGTTGTTTCTCAGATGATACAGTGCCACTTCTTTGCATGACCATATACTAAAATTCAAATGATCAACCAATAAAACCTTTATTTGGTGCAGCAAGAAATCATAAAAGTATACATTAACAAGACAAAATAGAATACAGAGTGCAAAGTATCTAGTCCCATCTCATAAAAAAATACACATTAAAAACAAGATAAATAAAAACATCATAAAGATGACAAACTACATGTATATAAAACATTCTATTGCCTCTTTGAAACCTATCGGGATTTCCTCATCTTTATAGCCCTATTCTAAAATTAGCTACAGCTAAACAAGTATCAACTGTCTGCAATTGCTGTAGAAATAATAAAGGGGCCTACATTGTTCAAAACTGTACTTATTAAGCAGTGGTTTCAGGAACCGTAACCAAGAGGCCTTATAAAATGTACAAAAAATCAAACTTCCCTTAATTGCTTGTTGTAACTGCTGTTTACTAATATTATTTAAATGTATCCAGGTATCAGCGGAGTCTATCTAAATATGGAAAGGTACATACGGTAGAGAGACGAGTATCACAAGTCGTGTGAGAGCGAACTTCACGTTCTTAGCCTCAAATATGATGGTGAATATTTTGCTCAGATTTACTTTAAGATCCAGACAGGCCATGAAGGTAGTAAAGGCGTCTATCAAATTCTGGAGGCCATTCACTGATCTCGCCATCAGAACAGCGTTGTCCACATTTAGTAAAACTGGGTTTTGATGAGTGTACATCTGAGGAATATCTTGCCAAATCATGACTAAAAAGCTCTCAAGATCTTTAATGTACAACGAAAAAAGAAGAGGTGCAAGCACACAACACTGCCTGATTCCCCTATCTTTGTTAAACGAGTCTGAACATTCCCCGTCAGGACTAAAACGCACCTAAGTATTTTGCATATTTCCTAACGGTGTAACTTCATTTTCAAACCCTGGCAAGTTGAAGCAGGATTTTGTGAGAATAATGAGGCTAGGGTCGTCCAAATGACTGATATTTATCCCTCTGGGCTGTTCCATGCTTCCTTTGGGGGGAGATTGTGCTTTCTGCACATTATGTTTTTGCTGAGAGTATCGAGTTTCTGTCACGTGATTAAGCTTCATTGACATGTATTGATAGATAGCGTATGTATGCTAGTTTGATTTCCTATGACTTTTAGCTCTAGCTTCCAAATGACGTTGTCTAGTGAGAGTCCTGGTAGTTCAAATAACAATTGTCTTTGAACTTTTTCTGTGCATCCTGCTATTTTGCAGTAAACACCAGTTGGACTTTATGCTTCCTGGGGTGTTGTGTTGTGTTTTATTTTGAATAGATGGTGCATATGGTGGCAGAACTACCTCAATAAAAGAAGAAAGCAAGGATGTGCTGGACCGATCTCCACACAATGACCCGAGCGCCAGAGGTAAAGAGGAAGTCTCTCTGGGGGAACCGAGGTGGATATTGGTGCAGTGCCAGATCTGGCAATTGGCTAAATAAATGAGCGGAAATTGAACTAATATTTTAGATAAAATCTAACAGCATTTTCCATTAATGTGTTGCTTGCTTGCAAAGCTTAGATTGTTCTGTGGTTAATGTTTTGTCAAACAGGTTGTGCACAGCCTCAGTAAGAAATGACGGGGGGAATAACAAGCATTGGCATAGCCAATAGGTCTCGCCTTTGGGGCCTTATAAGTATTTAGTTATGCAGCACAATATCCTTGGTGCAACAACACCAACTGTTGCATGGCTAAACACTTATTAGGTCCCAAAGGCGAGACCTATTGGCTATGCCAATGCTTGTTTTCCCTACTGATTGTAAGCACACAGAGGCAGAACAGAGTAAGGATTTATTGGGATCACCCACGCACAGCGGCTTGACAGCAACAAGTCAGGTAACAAGTCTAATAGCTAACAGTCTAGAACTTAAAACGTCAGTTGACCAACATCAACAAGGGCCAATAGAAAAGTAAGAACATTGAAGATATAACATTCTAAAGAGGAACACTTATTTGCATTACTTATAAGTTCAAACCAGGTACATGCAAGAAGAGGTTACTACACACCTCATCCCTTTAGAAAAACTAAAACTAAAGCAACTTTAAACAAAACGTGGTTCGATACAGAACAGAATCTTATTTTTTTTAGGTATTTTCTTTTTTCTTAAATTCCTTTGAGCCAGTGCTTAATTTGTGAACCAAAGAGCGCCTGTGCCGGAAGCTCTGCTCAGAAGCCGGTGGATGATGCAATTAAACGTCGGCACTCTGAATATCATGGCTGGTAGTCTTTAATCCACTACCAGACAATCCCTGCTCCTTTATCTACTGTTTCCCTTTGTGATGGGTTTGCCGTCTTTCGCTTCCTCCGTCTTTCCCCTTTGTTTTCCCTCACCCTCACTTGGTAAATATGTGATGCAGTTAAATAAGTGCCAGTGCCCCCCACCGGCATTCACTGGCTCAAATTAAGCACTGCTTTGAACCCATTCTCTGTTAGAAGGCTGTGTACGGTTTTGATAAATCAAGAACCCTGAGATGATTAATTATCATGACTTACATTTTCGGAAAGCTTAACCAATGGTGCAGCAAAATCAGGTAGACTGACACCTCTTCATCATGATAAACATCCATGCTGGCTTTGGCAAGTCTGGTAGAATTCCATCAGGAACCATTATTATTAAAGTGTGGTTGCTGAACAAGATGGCGGCTGCTCTGAGAAAGATGGTGGGTGCTTGACTGCCGCGAGAGGTGCTCCGGTGCTCCAGCCCGAACAAGTAGAAAGATGGTCAAATAACATGGAGAGAGATGCTCACCTTATAGCCCCCGTAAGGCTCTGGAGGCAGAGCGGGTCTCAATTGCGAGGATACGAAGCTTGGTTAAAGCCGCTCTGCGGGAGATCAGGATGACGACTGGCTCTTGGCGAAGGAGGCTTGTACAGTTTTTCCGATCTGAAGTGCCCCCTAAGATCAACAAGGCAGCGAGGGACGCCGCCGCAACCAGAGCAGCAGCAGGGTGAGTACTTGTGAGCAAGGTCAATAAACAATGCCCCTTGTTATTCTGTTCTGGTCAGGCCCTAGCACCTAGACAAAACACACTAACGCAGCTGCAGCTTGAAGCTTGTACTTTGACATTACAGGGAGGCATGTTTAGGTGAGACACACTTGGAGAGGAACCTTTCCAGGGAGAAGAGCAACACGCACCTATGATGTAGAAATACCATCTATGGTCTAAGGTATGGGGTCTGCTGACAAAGCCCAGAGATCTTCTATTATATAATAATCCTTCTTCTAACCAAGGGGAGGGAGGTTACTCGCTATAGCCCTTTCTCCATTGTCTTTATACAATGACATCTTCCTTTATGATATATGGCCTAGCTACAATGTTAACCATATTCGTGTTATGCATATTTCTGCTTGTTATGGCACGTATACTGCATGTTAGAGCACGTTAGTTAAAATAAACATTTTAAACTATATTCGTGTCTCAGTCAGATCTTATTGTGGACAGGTATAAGAGTGTGAGCGAAAAGGTGTGTCTTGTTACCGCGATTCTTGAGAGATCCGGGAGTGTTGTGTTCTGGGGTGTCTAATCATTTGCTTCTCCATGAGTGTGTAGGAGAGCAAGTGATACACTATAGCTAGTTGGTCCTGAGTTCGTGGGCACCAAGGTGGTGGGAAGGCTTAGCCCCTATACACCGAGGTCCCATAATCCTGCGCATAGTTCTGTGTATGTGCAGAATCCCTGCAACACTCTCTATCTTTCACACATACGTCAAGCCGTCACATGTGCACACAGCCAAACGCCATCCTGCAACATATGCAATGACAGCAATTCCCATCATAAGGCACCCTTGTGCACCATCATGATAACACACTCACCATTATATACACATCAAACAATCGACTGCACAAACATGGGAGCACATGTACCGTCCCACCAACAGCTACCATAACTTATAAAAGCACTAATAACAATGTCTCATACAAACCATCACCAAGCCCTAAAGCACATACACACACACATGCAATTCCACAGATATTTAACAAAGTTTGCACTGCTTCTGTTTCTGTACCATTGTATGTATACGAGGGATGCTTGCACTGCTGATACATACTCTATGATGGTACTGTTCTGTGCAAGAGAATGTGTACCTCTGTGCAATTGCTTTTCTCTGTACATCAAATGGGATCTTATGTCAATAATTTTCCAGACTTCTCTTGCTGCTGGTTTATGCTTGAAAGAACTTTGCTCTTCAGTAAAACTGTTTCAAAATACTTTGGGTTAGTATACCCATCCTCTTGATCCAGCGCGATATTAGCAAACATCATTCATACACTAGATACTCACTTGGGCCCATACATTCATACTACGCTAATACTTTCGCTGGGTTTTATCAGTTGTTACTCTTTATCAAATCCCTGCTGCCAATTACCTTCCGATTGAAGAGTAATGACTTACCAATGAATCCTTTGCTAATTGGGAAGTTTAAAATGAGTGACATTCATTATAATACATAATCCTGAAATAACCACTGAGTCAGGAAGTTTTAAAATGTTTATCTAAAGATTTAGCAGAGTAAATTACAGAAACACATGGTACTTAATCGCACATCACAGATGAAGTAGAGAAAAATAATTATTGATTAATGACGGTCCCTCAGAAAGGAGAAGATAGAGACAGCAGTGCAACTAAAGGTTGCATTTATATTTACCTAAAATGCGAGAACCAAACCCTTGGCCAAGGAGTTGGAAAGATTAGGACCCAGGAAGGATGAAGAGCAAAGACCTCCTCCAGGATCAGGACAGGACCGGTGACCTCTCTACAACGACGCCTGCGTCGTTCCCCTCTCTGATACTCGACTTCTCCTCGATTCTCCCGTGCCTTTCTTCTAATGGACTCCACCACCCCCTCCTCAGGACCTCTTCTGGACAGGGATTCAGTCTGCAAACGATCAGCTTGACGGTCTGGAGCTCTTCTGTGCGTTCTGAGAGTAAGCTCTCTTGCAGCATCACCTTCTAACTAATTAGCTAGTTCTATATCTATTATACCCTTCTACGCCCATGTACCTCCCCTTAATGTTGCTAAAATATGGGACCACTACTTCTGATTGGACAGGGACAGGGGGTTGATCCTCACACCATATTAATTTGGTACGTATTTCTGAAGACCTTTGTTTTTAAACTACCGCCCATTAAATTTAATACATTGGCTTTATTTCCCACCCGTCTCACGACAAAGTTTATTCAATTTTCATATACATAGTTGCAAGTTTGGCAGGAACACATGAATACATCAATATCGGCCATTAGGTCGTGGCCTTGGACGACGTCCAGGTTGACTTAATCCTTTTTCCTTCTGGGCAGTCTTTCATAGAGCATGCGTGGAAACCAACGTCATTCGAGTTTTCAGTTCACCAACCCCAGGCCCAAGTTTACGAACTAATAAAAGTCAAAGAAGAGAATATTAAAATCACAAATAATATGTTTCACTGTATACCCATTCTTTCTACTCTATCCCCATTTACTTATAAATCTATCCCGCATTAGTAGCGTTAAGAAAACGACAAATCAATAATAACACAAGAGCAAGCTGAAGCATGTGAAAACATCAAGCAGCCATTTTAATGCACACTGCGCAGAAGCAGAAATTTCCCACCAAGCAAAGAAAGACGTCACACCACGTGATACGGTTGAGACATGCGCAGTAAAGTTCCCGCGCTTTAGCGGCCATTTTAGAAAAAGACAAGCGTTACTTGTTAGTTAGAACACATAGGCAAGCTTCCTTGCTATTCGTGTAATGTATGCAACGTTAGTATAAACAATACAAGATTAATAATTTAATACTATGAGGTGATTGTATTCGAGCAAGTCTCATTTTGAGTCCTTGCTCCATCAATCCCTCTCTGATGGCGTTTAAGAGCCATCAAAATACTATCCTCAATCAGGTGCCAACTTCTAGCAAATTGTCTCATTCTCATTTTTACATTTTCTATTTTTAACATCCCCTTTCAATTTCTTGTATAATTCACTTCTCACATCCTCAAGTTCAATTTCATCAATTTTTCTCTTCTTTCCTCTTCCTGTCACACTATATGATTCATTCTTTCTACAACATTTGCACCATATTATTATCGTCAGTACTATTATTGCTATTCCTGCTAAAGGTACTAGTATTTGACCTATAAGCCCTTTTCCTACATTAGAAAACCAGGTACCAATTGACGCAATACTACTTGTCAATCTTTCCCATACACTATCAACTTCCAGTGGTTTAAGTTCCTTCTCAAGTTTAGTTATATTCTGTATATACGTTCCAATTTCTGCACTTTTATCAGGAATGTAAGTGCAACAATGTTTCGTCTTCAGTAATTTACAGACTCCGCCCTCTTTTGCCAATAAAATATCAAGAGCAAGTCGATTTTGCATTACCATAGATCTAATCGCAACCATTTCTGCATTAATCATTAGAAATCCTCCAGCAGTGTCAGTTGATAAACGATCAACCACTGTAGACAATTTACATATTTTCCTTGAGTTCAAAATTATTCCCACCGAAGGTATCAATGCACCAAATATATCACCTACAATTTCAGAAAAACTAGCTCTTTTACTACGTGTTAATTCGCCATTGTTTTCATTGCTCCCAGTGTTTCTTTTTACGTGGTATATTTTTGGAAATACTATTCCAAAATAACAACTTCCATACCACCGTGCAGGAAGCCTAAAATAAGCCTTATTCCCGCATACATAATAGATTCCAGGAAAAACTGAATCTGTTCCTCCTTTGATTCCCCAACCTCCAAGAATTAAGAAATTGTGTTCACATTCACTGGTACCAATGAAAACATTGTTATAATCAGTCCTTAATCTATGTAGACAAATTTTCCCCGTCTTTACAAAATCCAGAGCCATAGCAGCTTGAGCCTTGCCAGGTGTGTAACTCCCTTCTTTCTCAGCCCAAGGTGGCAAATGAGCCTTATGCTCAGAAGCTTTCTTTTGAAAATCTTGTCTTCTATCTTCTACTAAATTCAAAAATATCTTTTCTTCTTCGTGTAAAGAACATGTTAGATTGTGTCTATGTGCATGTGTTATGTCTATCGATTTCATTGTTAAGAAAAATTCTCCCATAAACTGTGCGTCTTGATTACTAAGCACTGGGTTCATACTCTTTCGAATCGGAACCTCAGAAAATATCACATCTATGTTTGAATAATAATATTGAAGTCTCCCTGTTCTATAAAATAAACTAGCTAATACACTACATGATATGCCATATGTCAATGGTAAGTGATGATATGTTAATCCTTCTGCTACTGATTCGGGTAACTTCATACAGACATAACAATTACTAACTTCCATGGTATCTACATATTGAAATAATAACTTTGTGAAAACATTTAAACTAGTGTCGTTATCAGTTATTTCATGATGAAATTCTGGTTCATTTTCTGCCATTAGTTCTACTCTATTTCCCTTCATGTGTGCTGTCTTTCCTTTAGTTTCGTTGTTAATCTTTTTATCCATTATCATAAGGTAAGGAACTGCTACGATCAGAACTAACCATACTATAAGCACCATTACTAGACTACATATGCATATTGCACAGCATCTTCTACAACATCTCTGTTTTGGTCTCCCAGCAACTCTATCATCAGACATTTCGACAAGGAAGATTGCTCTTCTTATCTATTTTTCGTTTTTCTTTTATGACTCTTTTGCGTAGTCAAGGTGGTCTTGTTTCTTTCTCGTACGTCAATTCTGCACTTGTTCCTTCGTCACCACTTTCACTTGACTCTGAGCTCTCGTAATCTTCAAGAATAATGTAAGTCCAATCAGGACCCTTGAATTTGTTATTTACAAGTTTCAGTCTCTTGCTTCTTCTTTTCTTAGTTCTGTTTTCTTGTTCGGTTTGACATGTTACTTCATTTACTTGATCTGGATCTTCACTTCTGGTTGTTATGTGGTATTTTACTCTTTTAATGACACTAGGCCAATGATCACTTTTTCTTGTTTTCTTTGTTTGCACTGTTTCTTTATTTTTGTCTTCAGCAATCTCACTGTTCAACACCTTTTCGTTTTCTGCAATTACTGTTTTCCTTTCTTGCTCTTTTCCAGGCCTTATTTGTTTTTCTTCTGCAGCTCCTCCGTGAGTTTCCAATAATTGACCTTGTTCTTTGTTTAATTCTTCATGCTCATGTTTCTCGAGATCTTTTTCTTCTGTGTGATTTTCTAGATCTAACTGGTTCTGATCAGGGCTTATTGCACTTTGTACTTCTGCAGCCTGACCGGATTCTTCTAAACCTGTCTTTCCCTGCTCAAAACTTGTTGGTTCTTCGTTATTTTGAGTCCAGTTTCCTTTCCCTATCTGATCTTGCTCAGGTTCTTTTATTGTATGTTCTTCTTTTCCCTGAGCTGCTTCTTCTTCACCTATCTGATCTTCTTCAATTTCTTCCAATTTTGCTTGACTTCTTGTTCTGTAGTAAACTTCAGGAATTTCTACTACCGGTATCCAGTCCTGACTTGTGCTCGGTTGTTCTTCTGTAGCTTCTCTCGAATCTCGAGCCTGAGATTCTTCAGCTGGGCAACCTTCAGCTTCCTCAGTGATTGATGCTGACTGAGGATTTTCTTCTTCAGGGTCTGGTACTCTTTTGGTGTGGCTTACATGAATCCAATTAGGAAATCCTGCACACTTCACTGCTGTATTGGTAGTCAGTATGACTTGACAAGGTTTTCCCCATCTAGGTGATAGACACGTCTCTCTGGTGTGATTCTTCACTACCACCCAGTCACCAGGATTCAAATCATGTTCTTGTTCAGGCTGCCTCGAAACTGCGTCTTCTCCGACCTGATGAGAGACAGAACGCACTAGGTCAGCCAATCCTTTGCAATAATCCAGTACCATATCATCAGATATATTCAGCAGTTTGTTTATGGGAACATGTGCTTGTCTCATTGCTCTTCCCATCATTATTTCATGTGGGCTCAATCCCGTATTTCTATCGGGAATGCTTCTGAGTCCCATTAAGACAAGTGGCAATGCATCTGGCCACTCCAATGATGTTGAAGCACACATTTTTCCCAGTCTTGATTTTATAGTGCCATTCAATTGTTCAACCACTCCAGAAGCCTCTGGGCGATATGCACAGTGCAATTTTTGTTCAATTTGGAATGCTTCACAGATTATTTGAATCACTTCACTGTTAAAATGTTTTCCTCTATCTGATTCCAAAGTTACTGGGAAACCAAACCTAGGAATGAGTTCTCGTAGTAACAGCTTTGCGACTGTAATGCTGTCACTCCTCCTGGTAGGGTAAGCCTCCACCCACTTTGAAAACAGACATACTATGACTAGTACATATTTCAACCCTCTGCATGGTGGTAACTGTATAAAGTCGAACTGTAGTCTTATAAATGGACCTTCTGCCTTTCCAATTTTTCCAAACCCAATTATTGTTTTTCTTCCTGGATTATGCATCTGGCAAGTCAAACATCTCTGGCAAAGGCTCTCTGCTACAGCCCTGAACTTGGGATTGTACCAGTTCTGTCTGAAAAGCCTAATCATTGCATCTCTCCCTATGTGTGTGTCTCCATGATACATCCTGGCCATTTGAGAGAGCAAACAGTCAGGCATGACTGGTCTGCCATCAGCACAAATCCACACTTCATCATCTCCCCTTTGGGAACAACCCACTTTGATCCATGTTTTCTTCTCACTTTCATCAGCACCATCTTGTAATCTTCTAACCTCATTCCATGTTTCAGGTGGCATATACAGCATAAGTTGGCAACTGATTCCCATTCTTTCCACCCTTTTATTGACTGACAACCTATTTCTGGCACAATGTTGAGCCACAAGGTCTGCGTATCTGTTGCCGACTACCACCCAGTCATCTCCTGACTGATGTGCGGCACATTTCACCACAGCCAATTCTTTTGGTGATTGTATTGCCTCCAGCAATTCCCTTACAAATTTTCCATTTTTAATGGGGGATCCTGAAGAAGTCATGAAATCCCTCTGCATCCATAGTTGGCCAAAATCATGCACAACCCCGTAACCATATTGGCTATCTGTAAATATAGTCACTTTTTGATTCCTTCCAATTTTGCACGCTTTTATCAAAGCAATCAATTCAGCTACTTGTGCCGATTTTACTCCTGGTAAATAGGATGCTTCGACTATTCCAGTTAATTCACATACTGCATATGCTGCAGTCAGTTTACCATCTTCATGCCTCTGGCATGAACCATCAACAAACAGCTCCCTGTCTGGCTTTCTAAGGGGCTGTTCTTCAATGTCCGGACGTGGTTTCGTGCATAATTCTGTGACTTGTAAACAATCATGTTCTTCTTCTTCGTCATTTTTAATTTCCTCATGATACGGGTCTGGTAGTAAGGTTGCAGGATTTACTATTGTACACCTCACTATGTTCACATTTTCAGCACCCATTATTATTCTCTCATATTTAGTCAGCCGACTAAGAGTAAGATGCTGAGTTCATGTTCTTGTCAACAGAATCACAACCGCATGTGGAACAAACACCTTTACTGGGTGTCCCATTACAATTGACTCACTTTGTTCAATGCTTAGACAGGTAGCCGCTACTGCTTTTAAGCAGCCTGGCAATGCGGCTGACACTGGATCCAACGTAGCAGAAAAATATGCTATAGGACGTCTGTCCAAACCATGTCTCTGGGTTAGGACTGAAAGTGCACAATTTTCTCTCTCGTGACAGAACAATGCGAAGTTTCTCTTATAGTCAGGCATGCCTAGGGCCGGTGCTGAGCACAAAGCATTTCTCAATTTTACAAAAGCTCCTACACTCTCATCATCCCATTCAACTGGGTCTTTTGCTTTCTTTTTTGTCATTTGAATTAGGGGCTTCGCTAACAAGGAAAATCCTAGTATCCATTGTCGACAGTAACCTACTATTCCTAGGAACATTCTCACTTCTCTTTGGGTTACAGGCATTTGCATTTTCTTAATCAACTGTACTCTTTCCGATGTTATTCTCCTTCTGCCCCTCTCAATTTGGTGTCCTAGGTACTTAACTGCTGTTGTACAGAACTGCAATTTTTCTGGTGAGACTTTATGTCCTTCTTCAGCCAAATGATTTAATAGTGCTATGGAATCAACA
Organism: Calotriton arnoldi; assembly: GCA_963921515.1. NCBI lineage: Eukaryota > Metazoa > Chordata > Amphibia > Caudata > Salamandridae > Calotriton > Calotriton arnoldi. The sequence goes on from CAWUFW010000723.1 coordinate 2,664,506, forward strand.
ACACAATCCTCTCTGGTGTTTGATGCCACCAGTAAGTCGTTGATATATTGGACTAAAACTGAGCTTCCTGGCATCACTAGCTTCTCTAGGCACTTTTTCAATAATTGATTAAAAATAGAAGGACTTTCCGTGTACCCCTGAGGAACACGATTCCATACATAGACTTTGTTTTCAAATTTAAATGAAAATAGATACTGGCTGTCTGGATGTAATGGTATTGAAAAGAATGCTTGGCATAAATCAATCACTGTGAACCATCCTGCACTCCAAGGTATTTGATATAGGATTACTGCAGGATTTGGCACTATAGGACAACAAGGTTCCACGATCTTATTTATTTTGCGCAGGTCCTGAACAATTCTATATTTTCCGCTAGGTTTCTTTAAACCCATTATTGGTGAATTACATGGGCTACTCATCACTTCTCTTAGTATGTTTTGTTCTACCATTCGATTTATTTCTTCAATGACTCCTGTCTTTACTTCTGCACTCATTTTGTACTGTCTGGTATTTGGGAAAATCGCACCTTCTTTTACAGTAATTTTAACTGGGTCTATTTTGGCCATAAGTCCTACTTCCTTTCCTGTAAAATCCCATACTATGGGGTTTACTGTAGTTTTTAATTCTTCTGGCAGCTCATCTTTTGTTATTAACGAAAACATCTCATCTACCTCTGTACCTTGTTTTGCAATCATAAACTTATATACATGATCTTCATCTGGGGTCTGAACTGCCACACCATCCGGTGTGCAGAAAATTGTACAATTCATTTTGCACAAGTAAATCACTGACCTAATAAATTTACTGGACTAGAATCACATACTACAAATTGATGCATTTCTCTGAAATTTCCAATTTTAACTTCCATTGGTTCGGTAAGAGGTGTTCTAATCTTTCTATTAGCTACTCCCACTACTTGGATAGCTTCTCCAGAGAGAGGAAGGTCTGGAATGTCTGCTGTTCTCACAGTAGACCGGGTAGCACCAGTGTCCAAAAGAAAAGTAATATCATTACCTTTTACACTCCCTTCAACATATGGACCTGACTGATCTACCGATAAGGATGCGCCAAGTACGCACTCCTTCTCCCCCTCTCCCAGGCACCGTCATGAACTGTATTGACAGAAATCGTCCTGTAAAAGAAACTGTGATGTTACATAATCATTCTTACCACTTCCTCCTTGATATCCGACGTCTGTACCGTGTTTTGCTCTGCTTACATTACCCTGAATAGGTGCAGGTGGGAACTGACTCTGAGGGTTTACACCCTGCTGTGAGTCATTCTGCGTCTGTGGATTTAAATTTTGATTTGGGCCATTATTATTCCGGATCTTTTTACATTCATCCTTCCAATGCCCCAATTTTCCGCATCCATGACAAGGAAATTTCTTTTTAGCTTCTTCTCTACTCATTCGTCCTCTCACTTTTCCACCATTCCCAGTATCTCCATTCGTTCCAGAATCCTTTCCTTGACTTTCACTCGGATTATCCAAATTAATTCCCTGTTTCTCAGCCATTTTCACTTGTGCCCACATCACTTTTTCCTGCAATTTCTTGTGTCTATCCTCAATATCGTCTCCACAATATTTCGCATATTTCAGAATTTCATCTATGGGTTTCCCCTGCCAACACAACATGTGCTGTTTAATCATCTGACAAATCTCTGGCTTCAGACCATAAACAAATCGATACACAAACTGACTCATGTTCTTGTCTCCAATGTCCTCAAATCCACTATACTGCTTGAATACCTGCAATAAACGCTCATAATAGGCATGTACCGATTCACTAGCTTCTTGGGTGGTTCGGTCTATTTTCACCCAATCTGTTTCTTTCGGTGGTATTTTGCCTTTCAGGTAAGTTATCACCTGCTGATACTTTTTCATTACATCATTTGACGGGGCACCTGTTTTTGGATCTCTAGGATACTCATCACTAGGCCAATCAACTGTAATTTTACAATCTGTCCACAAATCGGCAGGTACCACTATGTCAAACAGACCATCTAAATCCTTCAACAATACCTTTGTCACCTTCACAAACCTTTCAACCTGCTTGTACCATTCAATTGGTTTTTCTCTCAACTTTGGAAAATCATTCGTAAATGTTAAAATATCCTGTCTACTCCATGGGACATGTACATAGCCCCCTCCGGGAACTTCTCGCATCGGGTACATTTGATCTGTCTTCCCTGTTTCTTTCATCACATATTCAGAGGCTGTTCTACTGGATCGTGCTTCTTCCTTTTTCTTTGCCCATCGAACTCTCCATTTATCTAGGTCTCCCCATTTTTGCAAAACTGTCATTAACTCCTTTACTTGTAACTTTCTTCCAGATGCGTTCATATTTTCTAAATCTTTGTCTGAAAAATCTGCTCTATAGGGTTTCTGCAACACCTTTGATCTCCCTATTTCAATTCCCATTTGCAAAGCCAAATCTGATAATTTTTCATGAAATATTTTTACATTTCTGGTGATACTTCTGCATATGAACAATAATTCTTCTTCATTGTAAGCATTTAGGCGATCTAGTCCCACATTTCCTGCTATTATTTCTTCTAATTCAACTTTTAATTTATAAATGTCCATGATCTTTGGAGGTGTACACTGCTGATCTGATCCTTGTGCCCACCTTTCTAAGTCTTCTGGACTAACTACAGTGACACTTTTTGCTCCTGATGAAGTTATCAAGTTTACCTCTTTTGAGCACCCAGGTGTAGTTCTTCTGGGAGTACTATTGACAGAATCCCGAATTGGTAAATCCATTAATGATATCGTAGATTCACAATCACTAAAATGATCCTCAACCATTACTGTTGCTTCAGGTTTAGGAATATTCACAGGAGTAGGCATAACTAACGGTGGAGGACAACTTCCCTGATTACCATATAATGGAACTACTGGACCAATTGTTACAGGTATGGTCAAAGAATCAGGATGTACTTTTATCTGTGTTATCTTCTGTATTAATTCTGCTCTTGTCTTTTCTAGGGCTTCTTTCTCTTTATCGTGAAGTATCCTACTAGGGGTGAAATCATGCACTACCTGTGGTACTAATGGAGTTTTTAACAATGGGGCACTTGGGGTACATCCACTTGTCCCTTCCTGATAAGGTGGGGGATTCCTTAATATTTCTTCTATAAATTCATCTTCAGAATCTCCATTTCTCATTAAATGTTTTGTCTTTTCTGTGCATTTCTTCCCTAACAGTTCTTCTTCCGTAAATATTGGATATAATCCTTCTGTAAGCATTGCTCTCCTCCACTGTTTCATCTGACCGTCCCTATTCTCATGTTGGTATCTGGGGAAAAATCCTCGATAACCCCTATTACTCCTGGATCGGTCACGCTCAAATGCCTCGGTTTCCCATTCCTTTAAGGCTTCGTATTGAGTTAATCTAGGTCTGGGTTCTAAGTCATTCATCCTCAATCTCAAATTTTGAAGAATTCTTCCATTGAAGGTACCATTCTCGGGCAATGCTAATATCCCATCATTTTTGGTATATTCTATCCAATTCTCCATCCATACACAAGTATGATAACCTCTCTCCATCATCATGAATGAAGTGGGCGTTTTAGCTGGTGGAATGATAATTCCTTCTCTAGTTTTGATTGGTTTATCCTTTTTAAAATAGTTCTTAATCTTTTGCAGAAAGGACATTTTTCTCTTTTCTCCGTACATCTTGGGCAAATCTCGATGTATATAATTATATTCTGCAAACCCAGGAATCTCCTATCCGGACGAGTTCCTGTTAAAGTCGGATCGCGTTCTAACATGCAATCTCTATCCACTAAGATTTTAGCTTCTAAATTATCAACCAATCAAGTGTCTGCTAACTTTTATTTCTGAACCAATCCTAACGCGGCCTTTTGGTGACGTTTGTCTGTCAACCCCTCCTTTACAATCTGCGTTTCTCTGTCCCTCGCTGTTTCAACCAATCCCAGCGCGGCACCTGTGACGTCAGTACTGCTCCTGACTACTGACCCCTCCTTTACAAGAGTCGTTCCACACCTGCTGTTTCAACCAATCCCAGCGCGGCGTTTGTGACGTCAGCTCCCTCTCCGGCAGCTGACCCTCCCTTTACAAAATCTTACGCAAACTTTATTTTCTCTATAAATCTTAATTAAATTTCAGTAACAACATAAAACATTTGCTATCGTGCCAGTTTCTCTAAAATAGAAAAGATAGTTTTCTCTCACACTTAGTAAAACCTTTCCGTTTACTAAACATACACTACGAGTAAAATCCTTCCGTTTACTCTTCGCACAAGCTCCAGAAGTACCTGTTACTTCTCCAATGTTACCCTTTCTAGGTGATATAACATCAAATTTTCACCAGCGTACTCCATTGCTATCACTCACCCGTATATTCCCTAACCAATACTGATAGTCCTGCTTAACTTTTCAGTACTATTTCTGCCTGACAGATAACCTCACTGCAGTATGGCTTCCACTTACCAACCGCTATTCAATTTTCTCCGGGGATTCTAGACAACATAAAACAAACTTTGAATACACCGATGTAAGTTCATAAAAATAAAAATTCTCATTACCCAATTAACAAAGAGTAACCATCCTCTGATTACCAGAAAACTGATCCAGCGCGATATTAGCAAACAGCATTCATACACTAGATACTCACTTGGGCCCATACATTCATACTACGCTAATACTTACGCTGGGTTTTATCAGTTGTTACTCTTTATCAAATCCCTGCTACCAATTACCTTCCGATTGAAGAGTAATGACTTACCAATGAATCCTTTGCTAACTGGGAAGTTTAAAATGAGTGACATTCATTATAATACATAATCCTGAAATAACCACTGAGTCAGGAAGTTTTAAAATGTTTATCTAAAGATTTAGCAGAGTAAATTACAGAAACACATGGTACTTAATCGCACATCACAGATGAAGTAGAGAAAAATAATTATTGATTAATGACGGTCCCTCAGAAAGGAGAAGATAGAGACAGCAGCGCAACTAAAGGTTGCATTTATATTTACCTAAATGCGAGAACCAAACCCTTGGCCAAAGAGTTGGAAAGATTAGGACCCAGGAAGGATGAAGAACAAAGACCTCCTCCAGGATCAGGACAGGACCGGTGACCTCTCTACAACGACGCCTGCGTCGTTCCCCTCTCTGATACTCGACTTCTCCTCGATTCTCCCGTGCCTTTCTTCTAATGGACTCCACCGCCCCCTCCTCAGGACCTCTTCTGGACAGGGATTCAGTCTGCAAACGATCAGCTTGGCGGTCTGGAGCTCTTCTGTGCGTTCTGAGAGTAAGCTCTCTTGCAGCATCACCTTCTAACTAATTAGCTAGTTCTATATCTATTATACCCTTCTACGCCCATGTACCTCCCCTTAATGTTGCTAAAATATGGGACCACTACTTCTGATTGGACAGGGACAGGGGGTTGATCCTCACACCATATAATTTGGTGCGTATTTCTGAAGACCTTTGTTTTTAAACTACCGCCCATTAAATTTAATACATTGGCTTTATTTCCCACCCGTCTCACGACAAAGTTTATTCAATTTTCATATACATAGTTGCAAGTTTGGCAGGAACACATGAATACATCAATATCGGCCATTAGGTCGTGGCCTTGGACGACGTCCAGGTTGACTTCATCCTTTTTCCTTCTGGGCAGTCTTTCATAGAGCATGAGTGGAACCAACGTCATTCGAGTTTTCTGTTCACCAACCCCAGGCCCAAGTTTACGAACTAATAAAAGTCAAAGAAGAGAATATTAAAATCACAAATAATATGTTTCACTGTATACCCATTCTTTCTACTCTATCCCCATTTACTTATAAATCTATCCCGCATTAGTAGCGTTAAGAAAGCGACAAATTAATAATAACACAAGAGCAAGCTGAAGCATGTGAAAACATCAAGCAGCCATTTTAATGCACACTGCGCAGAAGCAGAAATGTCCCACCATGCAAAGAAAGACGTCACACCACGTGATATGGTTGAGACATGCGCAGTAAAGTTCCCGCACTTTAGCGGCCATTTTAGAAAAAGACAAGCGTTACTTGTTAGTTAGAACACATAGGCAAGCTTCCTTGCTATTCGTGTAATGTATGCAACGTTAGTATAAATAATACAAGATTAATAATTTAATACTATGAGGTGATTGTATTCGAGCAAGTCTCATTTTGAGACCTTGCTCCATCACTCTGATTACACTGTCTCAGTGGCACGGCATAGGCAAGTCCCACAGTTACTGCACAATATATTAGCTTTCCCAATAAACAAGTCATAACACTTTTATAGAGTTTCAGTAACTTATATTGCACAACTGCTCACCAAGCTAAAACTTACACAAAAAAATAATCACAGAGGCAGAATTGATTGCACTACCAATACTTGTTTAACTAGTGGTCATGTTTGCAGAATGGTGGAGAAAGGGTGTGGGCCTCCAACCAGCTCTCAGGAATCCTGCTGTATAGGACTTACTGAAGAGGGGTTCTTGGCCCCCAAGGTCCCTCAGCATCCAAGAGGACTTACTCCCCCAACCAGTAATGCGCCAGGAGGCATGTTTGCAAAGTGGTGGAGAAAGGGGGAGTGGGTTCTGAAGACCTCTCAGCAATCCCACTGTGTGGGACTTACTTAAGGTAACAGGAGGGATAGTTGGCCTCCAAGGACCATCAGCAGTCAAGGGGACTTCATCCCCCAACAAGTTGTGCACCAGTCCAGGAGGCATGTTTGCAGAGTGACAGAGAAAGGAGGCGTGGCCTCTGACAACTTCTCACCGATCCTGCTGTGTGGGACTTAGTGGAGGTAACAGGAGAGGTAGTTGACCCCCATGGACCCTCAAGAGCCAAGGAGACTTCATCCCCCAACCAGTAGTGTGCCAGTCAAGGGGACTTCATCCCCCAGCCAGTTGTGCACCAGCAGGCACGTTTGTAGAGTGTTGGTGAAAGGGGGCGGGCCTCTGGTGAATTATCGGTTCAGATGTAATTTTTTTTTAATTTACTAGGGGAGGGAGGCCGTGTGGCCCCCCTCCCTGGGGCGATTTCAGCCCCGGGGACCCCATCCCCCTAGGCCAGGCTTTTTTTGAACAGGGGATGGGGGCCATGTGGCACCCTTCATCCGGGCTGATTTTGGCCTTGGGCACCCCATCCCCTGGGGCCTGGCCCTTTCTTTTGCATTTTTGGTTACAAATTAAAGGGAGGGGAGCCGAGCGGCCTCCCTCCCAGCCTAATTTCAGCCCTGGGGACTGCAACCCCCGGGGACGGCCTCTATTGTGGGTGCCCTGGTCCCACTCAGGGCACCCACTTACATCTATTGGGGACCACAGGGGGAGCCTGAAGGACCCCCGCAGTCCCTGCCGACTCCATGCCTCCTGAGGGAGCTGGATTTGCTATTACAGAGGTGGACCTGCTGAATATGCAGCTCCCTCTCTGTGGAAACAATTCTGCTCCACTTCTAGCAAGCGAGAGCATTTTTTATGCTCTCGCTTGCTAGAAGCAGAGCATTTGCTATGGGAGCAGTAAAGCTTCTGCCAAGCCATTGCAAGTAGCTATTTCCCGGGGGTGGGCCCCCCGGGACATAGCAGGAGCCAGCCCTAGGGTGTGGAGGCCCCCAGGGCCATCTACGGCTCCAGGAGGGGGGCCATGTGTCCCCTTCCTTTCTTGAATTCTGCCCCAGGGAGGTGGTGGTCCCCTGGGGTGCAGGGGGCCCTTCGCGGCCCATCCACATTTTTTCAGGTAAAGCCCCAGGGAAGTGGTGGTCCCCAGGGCTGAGGGAGTCCGAGAGGGCCCCCATTTAAATAGTAAATAAGCCCTGGGGAGGTGGTTGTCCCCAGAGCAGCGAGGGAGGCCATAAAAGCTTCCCCCACATTCATTTATTAATAAGCCCTGGGGAGGTGGTGGTCCCCGGGGCAATATTAAGTCCCAGGAGGAGGGCCTGTAGGCACCCCTTCCTCATTAAAAAAATGCCCCTGGTACCCAATAATTAACGAAGCACAGGAGCCCATGCTTTTTTTTTTTACCTGCCGCAAACTTTAAAAAAATGTTTTTTTGGGCCTTGCAGGGTCCCTGTGAGACCCTCCCAAGAGGCCTAGGGGGTCAGGGTATTTCTACCCTGCCCCCTTTTCTTTAAAAAAAAAAAATTCTGTGACTCGGCTCAAGCCGAGTCCCAAGATGGCTGACAACACCTCCTGGTTTGAAGTTTTGGCTATCAATCAGATCTCAGCATGAGATCAGAAGGGGTCGAGGATCCTCCACATCCCTATATACACAAATTTGAATTTTCTTTAATATTTCAAAAACTACTGAACGGATCTACATAAAAATCACAAAAAGGTCGCTTTCTGGACCAACAGCTATCATTCTGCCAAATTTGGTGTAATTCCGTTCAGCAGTTCGGGCTATAGCCGTGTCTAAAGTTCCTATGGAAATGAACATGGGGAAAACGCATTTTAGGACCCCCCTTTTTCCCTGTCCCTGCTTGATGGATCACCCCGAAACTTTCGACACAGCAGCTGAACTAAGCGGCACACTCGTTTTGAAAATTTCATGAGGATTCATCAAATGACGCTAAAATGTTTGGCAAATGAAAAAACGTTCTTCCTATGGAAACTACATCCTAACTATTACTACCTACTGCGACCACCAGTAGGCAAAATATATTTATCTATATATATATATATATATATTGCTTCCAACCTCTGTAAAGAAATGCCCTGTAATGCACACCACTTTCCACGGGCGAACAGAAAAACGGCACAGCAAAATCCTTTGTGACGAAGTGCTTTATTTGAAGTTCTGTAAGCAACCACACGTCATGGAGCCATAACAAGCAAAGTGCAGAGGTGCATAGCAATCAAAACTGACCTACGCGTTTCGGCTGGAGCCTTCTACTGGGTATATATAGATATATATATTTGCAAGAACATTCGGCACGCAAAATAACTGCGGGCATTCCAGGTCGTGTGTATAAATATATCTTTTATTGCAGCCAGTTCCAATTAAACTGCTGCGTTTTGGCTCAAAACAGCCTTTCTCAAGGTCGCCAGTTGGTAGTTAAAGTTAGGACCTAGTTTCCATATGAAAAGCGTTTTTTGTTTTGCCAATAACTTTGGTGCCATTTGATGGATCTTAACAAAACTTTAAAAATTAGTACAACAGTTGGTTCTGCTGCTGTGTCAAAAGTTTCAGGGTGATTCGTCAAGTGGGTGTTGAGAAAAAGAGGGGTTCCAAAATGCGTTTTTCACATGCAAATGCCCAAAGGGATTTCAGACAGGACTACAGCCCGAACCGCTGAATGGAATTATACCAAATTTGGCAGAAAGGTAGCTCTTGGTCCAGAAAGCGACCTTTTCGTGAATTGGTGGTTAGAGATATTAACCAAAAAACAAATTTTTATATCTAGGGACACAAATACTCTGTGGATCCTCCTCAGATCCTCGATGGATTCGCGAATCCACACGCCAACAGCAATGCTGTGATTGGCTGGCCGCAACCTAAGAAGAAAATTGCGCCTGCCATTTTGTTCATCGGGATTCGGTTCCCAGTGGGGAAAATAAAATTAAAAAGTGATAGAAGGAGTCAGGGTAGAGGTACCCTGACCCCATAGGACTAATGGAGGGGTCTGTGAGGTACCCCTCATGGGCAAGAAATTGTTCAAAAACTTTTTTTTACCACACACAGACCCGCGGATCCTTACAGTTTCGGATTCAGGTTAATTTGGATCTGCAGATCCAGACCCCAATTAAAAAAATGCACTCACTCACAGACCCACACACCTACTCACATACACATTCACTCACACACCCACTTACATACCCACACAACCACTCACACAGCCATAGAGCCACTCACACACCCACTCACAGACCCTCAAAACTATTCACACACCCACTCATAGACCCACACATCTTTCATACGCCCACTCACACACCCACAAAACCACTCACACACCCACATAGCCACTCACATACCTACTCACACACCCACACAGTCACTCCTACACCCACTCAAATGCCTACACAACCACTCACACACCCACTCACTCACCCATACAGTGACTCACACATCCACTCACAGACCCTCAAAACCATTCACACATCCACTCACAAATCCACACAGCTTTCACACACCCACTTACACATGCACACAACCACTCACACACCCATACAGCTACTCAAACACCTACTCATAGACCCACAAAACAACCCACTCACCTACATAGCTGCTCACACACCTACTCACACACACACAGCCACTCCCTGTAAGGGTGAATAGGTGGGCGTGTGATTGAGTAGGTGTATGGGTGAGTGAGTGACTGCATGAGTGGCTATATTGATGAGTGAGTGGATTATTGAGTCACTGTATGGGTGGGTGAGTGGCTGTGTAAGTGGCTGTTTGGGTGAGTGACTGGGTATGTAAGTGTCTGTATGGGTGAGTGAGTGGCTAATTGAGTGGGTGTTCGGTTAACTGAGTGGGTGTGTAAGGGGCTGTACTGAGAGTGGCTCTATGAGTGGCTGTATGGGTGAGTAAGAAGACATGTCAGTGCTTGCATGAATGTGTGAATGAGTGTGTAAGTGGTTGTGTGGGTGTGTGAGTGGCTCTGTTGAGAGGCTGTATGGGTGAGTGACTGGGTGTGTGAATGACTGAATGGGTGAATAGGTGGGGGTGGGAGTAGCTGTATAGGTGAGAGAGTGGCTGTGTGTGTTAGTGTATGGGTGAGTGGGTGGCAGTGTGTATGAGTGAATGGGTATGTGAGTGGCTCTGTAGATGAGTAAGTGGATGTGTGAGTGGTTGCATGGGTACGTCAATGGGTGTATGAGAGGTTGTGGGAGGGTGTGAGTGAGCGTGTGAGTGGTTCTGTAGATTATGTCATCAGTGATGTCATCAGTGATATCATTTCAGATGTAATGAGTGATGTCATCAGTGATATCACTGACCATGTCATAAGTGATGTAATATGTGAGCTCATAAGCAGTGCATTGCTGGGGCATAAGTTATAGTGAACCTAACTATAACATCCCTGCAACCTATGATTTTTTCAGTGAATTTCTATGTTTTTTAAAATTCTATTTCCTAACTATAATGTCCATGTAGCCTTTGGTTTCTTCAGTGAATTTCTATGTTTTAAAAAATTCTATTTCCTACCTATAACATTCTTGTAATCTTTGATTTGTTCAGTGAATTTCTAGGGTTTCCATAAATTATTTTCCTTAAATGTAACCTGGAATATTACGCAGTGGATACTTTAGCACCTGTGTGGGTCTGTTAGTGGGTGTATAAGTGTGTGTATGGCTCTCTGAGTAGGTGTGGGAGTGGGTCAGTGACTATCTGAGATAGTCTATGAGTGTGTGAGTGGGTCAGTGAGTGAGTGTGTAAATGCCTCTGTGGATTTGTGACTGGTTGTGTGAGCGCCTGTGTGTGTCTGTGAGTGTGTATACAAGCGGTGCTTTGGATCGTTGGGTGGGTATGTTAGTGAGCTTATGGGTGTACGAGTGGGAATCTCAGTGGTGTTATTGTGTTTGCACATTTCCATACTTCATATATTTAAAGAACTAAACCATGGTCTCTGCTATACCAAGGAGATGTCAGTTTACTATGCATTTATCACAGTCAGTGAAGTTCAGATTTTACGCAAATGTATTTATCATGTATTCACTTCTGTTAATGATTTCAAGTCTTTTTTAATATGGATTTATAGAGCAAACCTTTTTGGTTTCTATTTGTGGAGTTTTAAAGGTAGATTTGTTTTCACTGCTATGGAGTGGAGCTATACCTAGGGTTTGTGCTATCTTTACATTTTCAAATGTTTCATGTCAAGGTTTAATTTTTCTAAAATGAACATAAAGCATTTAACAGAATCTAAATTTTTTAAGGAGAATCCACTGACGTCTGGAAATTAAGCAGTCATCTGTGTTACTTTGTACTGGGAATTACTTACTATTTTGTTATTCTGAAATCTTTACTACATATTATGCACCACACTTGAATAATGGACCACTCGTTTATGCATTTCTTTATGTCACTCCTTGTTATTTGTTTCAGTGGATTATCAACTTTTTTCTAATTTTATTTTAATTGTCACAAATTCGTTGTGAATTATCTCGATACGTAAGTTCCGGATTCGCTGAAAAATCATGAAGACTGCTGTTTTTGAAAAAGTGTAAAACACATATTGTTAATAATGTTTGACAATAGTTGTTTGCTAACATAGTGATAACATTTCTATTTCTGTAAACATTTTTAATCATAACCACTTTTTAATTGTGTTTCCACTTTAACGCTGGTCTTTGCGATGACTTCGGTAATCTGTGACCTGAAAACAAAGGGATATGATTGGAGAAGACAGTTTTCATTACTCTTCAAAAGAAGTTTCCACCTATTTCTCTCTTCTTAAATCTTGCAATTCATATCTGGATCATTCTTTGGAGCTGTCTTGTGCTAGTAGTGCAGAACAGTTATTAGGGTTTTTTTGCCATTTTTTACTATCCAAAATGCCAACAGGAGGCAGTTACCAGCAGCAGGTGCCACAGAAGCCAGAGGAACAGGAGGCGAAATAACTGGTGATGAGGGGCCAGCATCTAAAAGGCAAAGTATTGACTCAGACGTTTTTACAATCCCTCCAATGGGGATTCAAAAACAATTGCAAAGTTTGTGAAAAGCAGCCTCTGTGACAAGACCCTCTCAAGAGAAATAGCCTAAAAATATTCCTGTGGTACAACTACTATGTTGTACCATTTCCAAACCACGAGAATGACTTGAAGGGGGCACAGAAAAAGAGAGCTGGAGAGGGGCCATCCATATCCAGGGCTGTACCACCTGTTCCTGGGGAGAGAGTGCTATCAGAAGTGGAGAGACATTGACCACAAATTGCTCGTGAATTAAGATGTATCGGGACATATTGCCTTGAGACTGCAGCACTATGCTGACAGTTGGTGAGCAGTCTGTCAGTGCCATCTTAGAAGCAGCAAGGCAACAGATTTGTTATTTTTTTACATAATGTATCCTAGTTTTTGCACTGTTTTTGTGTTTCTAGTTAGAATTTTTACCCCCTTGCTATTTTGTTTGATAAAAAATAACAAAAAATACAAAATGTTAGAAAATAAAAAAATATATATAAAACGCAGTTCCAGAAAAAAAGAAGAAAAGAATGGTTCTTGTCAGAACTGCCTTCTACAGTTAGAAAAAGATAAAGGGGCCGATTCCGATTCCGGCCGGAAATCTCTCCGACCGAGCCGGACCCGGAGAGAATTCCGACCGAATCGGACCCTAGCAGTCCGACCGGACGAGTACGATGCATTCGCATGCTATCGGACTCGATTCGGTCGGACTCCCATTGAAGTCAATGGGAGCCGGTCGTACAACGCGTACGCGGGCTCCCATTGACTCAATGGGTGCAAGGCGAACAAGGGCGCCCCCTACAGCGGGTACGCGTCCATGCGCATCGCGGCGTACATGCACAGGTAAGGGGGACCCATGGTTCCCCCCTGTGTGCGACTCGCGCGCCTACGCGTACAGGGGGGTCCGACGCGGACCCCCAAAGTCCGGCTCCGACAGCTCTTTCGAGCCGGACGGCACGAGTCGGTCGGACTGCTCACGGCGCGCATCGTACTTACCCGGTCGGGAAACGTCTCCATAGCGCGGTGCGAGTCGTGTCCGTGCGAGTCGGTCGGAGCGTGTTGAAGCTGCGTACGAGTCGGTCGGCGATTTCGCGGGAGCTTGCATCGTACTCGCTCGGCCGGACCCGCGTACGATTCGGTCGGGAAACAGGGCTCCGAATCGGATCCGGTAAATCCGAATCCAATTCGGAGCACTACCGGCCGAGATCGGAATCGGCCCCAAAGTGTGCTATATGGGTCAGTGGTTGTGTGAGTGTCTCTATGGTTGAATGATTAAGTTGTGGGAATGGCTGTATAGGTCAGTGAATTGTTGTATAAGTGGCTGTATGGGGGAGTTAGTGCCTGTATCAGTGGATGTATGGGTGAGTGAATGGATGTCTGAGTGGTTGTATGAGTAAGTGAGTGGGTGTGTGAGTAGCTCTATAGGTGAGTGAGTGCTAATGTGAGTGGCTGTATGGGTGAGTGAGTGGCTGTGTGAGTGGCCATATGGGTGAGTGACTGCTACTGTGAGTGGCTGTATGGGTGAGTGATTGCTAGTGCGATTATCTCTATGGGTGAGTGAGAGGGTGTGTGAGTGCCTATGTGGGTGAGCAAGTGCTAGTGTGAGTAGCTGTATGGATAAGTAAGTAGCTATGTGAGTAGGTGCATGGGTGAGTAAGTGAGTGTGGGACTGATTGTATGGGTGAGTGACTGGGTGTGTGAGTGGGTGTATGGGTGAGTGAGTGGTTGTATGAGTGGCTGTATGAGTTAGTGAGTTGGTATGTGAGTAGCTGTATGGGTGAGTGAGGTGCTGAGTGAGTGGCCATGTGGGTGAGTGACTATTGTGAGTAGCTGTATGGTCAGTGACTGCTACTGTGAGGTAGCTATATGGGTGAGTTAGTGCTTGTATGAGTGGCTGTATGAGTGAGTGAGTGAGTGGCAGTATGAGTGGCCATTTGGGAGACTGAGTGGTTGTGGGAGTGGCTGTATAGGTGAGTGAATGTTTGTGTGAGAGGCTGTATGGGTGAGTTAGTATCTGTATCAGTGGCTGTTCGGTGAGTGGATAGGTGTGTGAGTGGTTGTATGAGTGGGTGTGTGAGCAGCTCTATGGGTGAGTGAGTGCTAGTGTGAGTGGCTATATGGGTGAGTGAGCGGGTGTATAATTAGGTCTGTATATGAGTGAATGGGTGTGTCGGTGGTTCTCTGAATGACTGAGAGGGTAGATGAGTTGGTCTATTGGTGAGTACTTGGGTGTGTGAGTGGCTGTATGGGTGAGTAAGTAGTTTTGAGGGTGGCTGAATAAGTCAGTGAGTGCATGTATAAGTGGCTGTATGGGTGAGTGTGAGCTAGTGTCAGTGGCTGTATGGGTCAGTGAGTAGCTATGTGAGTGGCCGTATGGGTGACTGACCACTACTGCGATTGGCTGTATGGGCCAGTGACTGTTAGTGTGAGTGGCCATATGGGAGACTGAGTGGTCGTGGGAGTGGCTGTATAGGTGGGTAAATGGTTGTGTAAGAGGCTGTATGGGTGAGTTAGTACCTGTATCAGTGGCTGTATGGGTGAATAAATGGGTGTGTGAGTGGTTGTATGAGTGAGTGAGTGGGTGTCTGAGTAGTTGTATGGGTAAGGGAGTAACTGTGTGAGTGACTGTATGAGGGAGTGAGTTGGTGTTTAACTAGCTCTATGGATGCGTAAATGAATGTGTCAGTGGTTCTCTGAATGACTGAGAAAGTGGATGAGTTAGACTATTGGTGAGTGAGTATGTGAGTGGTTGTCTGGGTGGGTGAGTGAGTGGCTGTGAGAGTAGATGTGAGAGTGGCTGTATGGGTGAATAAGTGTTTGTTTGAGTACCTGTATGGGTGAGTGACTGCTAGTAGCAACGGCTGTATGGGGCAGTGAATTGCTGTGTGAATCACTCTATGTCAGTGAGTCTGTGTAAAGGTGGCTGGATGGGTGAGTGTGTGCTAGTATCAGTGTCTGTATGGGTCAGTGAGTAGCTATGTGAGTGCCCGTATGCGTGACTAACCACTACTGTGAGTGGCTGTATGGGTCAATGTCTGCTAGTGTGAGTGACTATATGAGTTAGTGAGAGGTTGTGTGAGTAGCTGTATGGGTAACTGAGTGCTAGTGTTAGTAGTTGTGTGGGTGACTGAATTGGTGTGTGAGTAAATACGTGGGTGTGTGAGTATTTGTATAGGTGAGTGAGTGGTTGTGTGAGTGTCTGTATGAGTGTGTGAGTGGCTGTGAGAGTGCATTTTTATTATAAAATAGGCAAAACAAACTAATAGGAAATTAGCACAAGAGCACTTTACATTTAGAAACACTTTCCATGGTTATATATAAGCAAAATGTCTGTGGTAGGAAAAATGTTTTGACACATCTAATTATGTTAAATAGCACCTGGTATGGAAAAGAAAAATAACATCAATACATGTTAGTATTTGATCTTCATTATTATAAATTCACATCAACATACATTACTTATACTGCAACATTTTATCACAACATTTTGTTGCTGTTCTCAGCTTTCCTACTTCTTCACCATAAACAGTGGTCATATGAATCATCATCTACGAACAGCGGTGAAAAAACAATCAATGGATTGTAAAAAAAAACATACATGCACAGTACAATACTATAATTAAGTGAAGCTAGGCATTGTACTCACTACAATTATTTATTTAATTGCTTTTTCTACACTTACTCAGTAATATAAACAAACCGAAGTTAAAAATATTTCTTAAATTATTATGTCGGGTACAATATTACAAATAAATACAAAGTACTGTTCAATTTTAGAGATCCTTCTGAAAACATCACCCCTGCTATGCCAAATGATGTTTAAATAATGGTGATCCATATAAACAACATCTCGTAGTATAGTTTTAATTCCACGAATAGTGCGTAGAAGTTTGTTTGATGAAACAATAGGGGTCATTTTTAAGTTACAAAGGCAGTTTTTACTTACAATTTAAAGCTGCTGTAATTGGATTATGTCCATTCAGTTTCTGACTTAAATTCCACAGTAACTCCTTTGTGGCAGATAAAACAACTGTTGAATTTTGAAGAAGACTATAAAGACATTACCCCCAATAGGCCGAATAATGTCTAAAAGACTGATGACCCACGTAGAAGAAACCTCGTACACCATTTTTTAATCCACAATTCCTCCTCAGAACTTTGGTTGAAGAAAAAAAAGATAAGAGTTTGGTCATTTGAAAGAGAGTTTTGGTTTGAATTTAAGGTTGATGTCATTACATTCCGTCCATCTAGTATCACTCTTTAAATACACAGTGTTGTCAGGTGGTTGAAAACTGCGTTCTTACCTGAAGACCGCACTGTTTGATTTGCAGAGACGTTATGGACCAGCTTTCTAGCACCCTACCTTATAACCTGTGCGGAAGTTGTAACACAAGGAATATGCAGTAAAAATGCTGGAAGGTATCTTTTCAAGGTTTATCTGGCAGTATGGGAAAGTTAGACGCTCTTTAAAATACATGTCACTTCTGCAGTCTCAGGGTGGGCTAGCAATCCCTAATGTTGGATTTTAACACTGGGCATGTCAATTCCACCAGATGTCGACTCTATTCAGCTCCCCCCTGAGCCAAGATATAGAGGAGGATAAGATCCCGACTATATTTGAACTCACTATTGGGAAGGGTGCCAAGGGGGTGCTTATGCGTCAGACCAAACCAAGCTACTATAAGAAGCTCCGATCAAAGGTTATGTATAGCGCCTGGGAAGTATGGAAAAAGGTGCAGAAGGCTATGACAATTCCCAAAATAAATTATTATACTTCACTGTGGCATGCACAAGATCTTCCACATTCCTTTAATGATGTGATGGGTAGGCAATGGGAGCAACTAGGTTTAACAAGGGTAGGCGACCTGTTTGAAGCAGGTCAGTTACGCACGTTTAATGCTTTACAGCAGGAGTATGGAATCTCGCCCAGGCATTATTTTAAATATGTTCAAATCCGTGAGTACTTTATCGGTCAAGGATCAACGGTATCCCCGGGGGGAAAAATTCCATTAATAGAGCTAGTAGCTGGGAGCGGTAATAGGATCAGGAATATTTATGGCTTCTTGCTCAAAAGTATCCAGGATGATCTCGAGGAAATTGAATCGGGATGGGCAGGGAAATTACATGATCAGGATGTAGATGTGTGTATGTCCCTGTTAATAGCAGGCAAAATTCTCCGCTCAAGTCTCAAGACTCAGCACTATAAGACGTTATTTAACCTCTATTTCACCCCAGCTAAACTGTTTAGTTGGGGTATGAGGGAAGATGATAGATGTCCAAGATGCGGTCAAGGACCAGCAACGATAGTTCACATGTTCTCTGACTGTGATAGATTGCTTCCCGTAAAGAAGGAGGTGATTAATTTTTGTGAGAAGTTGCTAGGAAGGAGCATTAACCTATCCTCTACACTGTTGTGATCGGGTTATGACAGTAGTGCTGGCTTGAACACCGCGGAAAATTACTTTATATTCATGTGTACAGCAGTCTTAAGATTATTAATAGCCGCAAGATGGAAGGACTCGGATCCTCCTACCTTTTCATTGTGGCTAGCGCAGCTTATGGGAGTTTACAATCAAGAGATTGCGCTCTACACCTGCAAGGGGAGGGGGGCAAGAAAACTTGGGCAGGCGATATGGTTACCCTTAGATAGTTGGAGGAAGGGCTTGAGAAGCCAAGAAAACAATAGCAGTAGTGGAACAGGGGTGTAAACTGAGGTTGGGGCATGTTAATATGTGTATTTTGCACCTTCTTCACCCGAGGTTTGTAACCTATAATATTTATTCTAGCGTTCTTGACTTTCTGGTGGATAAATTATTTCAGTGCTGGCCTAGGTGTATCTTATACTCCAGCTGGATTCCTTTTTTATTTATTTATTAACTTCTAACTGTATCTCATTTAATCAAACTAGGATTTTGCTGTATTATTTTTAAGTATAAAGTACATCAAATATTACTGCTGAGCGTATATATATGGATATTGTTACTATAATGTAATAACTTGTTTACTCTGAAAAATTTAATAATATATGGTATTGTGTGTAAATATCTGGGTACATATAATAAAAAGAAATATAAAAAAAAAAAAAAAGGAACATGCAGTAGGGTTCAAGAAGGAGGGCCGGATGATAGACGCTTTAGGATTCCTTGTTGTTGACCTGCGAGGCAACAAGAGAGCACTATTACGTTTCCAGTTTTGTGCATGCACTATACCCCCTATTCTCTCGCTCTACACCTTGGCTAAATTAACAATGTTTTTTCTCTATGTCGTACCTGCAATCAACGTTGTGATCTGCTAAGCATCTGTTGAGTAGGTGGGTTGAAATCAACTGTTTATTAAGGAAGTCTTCATGAGCAGAACGTGAAGCGTGTGGTGTTGAAACAGAACTGGAAACAAGAATAGAGACCATAACACTATTAATCACCTACATAAGCAATCTTGTCTTTAGTTCTTCTCCCTCTCTCTAGTTACTATATTACTGCTTGCAGTCATATGTTATGTTATGTTATGTTACGAGCATTTATAACGCGCACGGATACTCAGGAGTGTCCCTGCGCGGAAACCTTACTAGTGAGGGTGAGTCAGATCGCGGAGTATTCTTAAGCAAAAAGCAGAGTTTTCAGCCGTCTTCTGAACAGCTTAGCGTCTTGAATGCACCGGAGTTCAAAAGGGAGTGCGTTCCAAGCCGCAGCAGCTCTATAGGCCAAAGAGCTACCGTCCATTCTCGCACGGCGGAAACGAGGAATCACTGCCAGGCACTGTGTCCTGGACCGCAGGTTTCTGGAGGGCATGTAGAATTTAAAACGCTTCCTAAGATAACTCGGGCCATACTGGTACAGAGCTGCATGTACCGTGGTGAGGGCTTTAAATCTCACTCTTTCCGCGACCGGCAGCCAATGGAGATCACGCAGGTGCTGTTGTATGCTTGATCTACGAGGGATATTCAATAAAACCCTGGCTGCGGCATTTTGAATGGACAAGTTTTTTCAGCTGGTACCCAGGAACACCGACATAGATCGCGTTTGCGTAATCAATACGTGACAGTTTCAGTGCACGAGTAACCATCTCTTTAGCTGGTCGAGGAAGAAGTGGCAGGAACTTCTTGAGGGATCTTAGTGTACCAAAACATTGTCCTGCTAGCTTTTTAATCTGAGTGGTAAACCTAAGATCCTCATTAAACCAAATCCCAAGGTTCTTAACCGGTTGACCATCAGAGTTGGGAAGAGGGTAATCAGCCGGCCAGAGAGATTCTTTGAACTGAGGGGGAAAGGAGCCGTACAGGAGGATTTTGGATTTATCCTCGTTGCACTTGAGCTCCGCTATATGGAGCCATCTGAAGACGGCCGACAGGCAGGCCGTGGCCTGGGCAGGAGAGGAGCCATCTTTGCCCCATGTAAAGAGGAGCTGGGTGTCATCAGCATAAGCGATGATCTTAGCACCCAGCTCCTCTGCCAGATAGATCAGTGGGGTCATATATATGTTAAAGAGAAGTGGGCTTAAAGTAGAGCCCTGAGGGACTCCCGTGGACACAGCTTGTGGTGCGGAGGCAAACGGGGGCATCCAAACTTGTTGTGAGCGTTGGTCCAAGAATGAACTCACCCAGCGCAACACCGCACCTGTCACCCCAATGTCAGATAGGCGGGCCAGAAGCAGCGAGTGAGGGACGGTATCAAATGCCACGGAGAGGTCTAATAAAATCAGAGCTGCTCTACCGCCAGCGTCCAAACATTCTCTGATGGCCTCCGTAACTTCCACCAAAGCTGACTCAGTGCTATAACTGGCCCTAAAACCAGATTGTGCTGGATGAAGCAAACCTGCACCCTCCACATAGGCGGTCAGTTGCTTGTTGACTGCCTTCTCACAAACTTTAGCCACAGCTGGAAGAAGCGAGATTGGTCTGTAGCTTGTAGGTATCCGGGGATCAAGAGAAGGCTTTTTAAGCAGAGGCAAGAGTTTGGCTTGTTTCCAGGCCAAAGGCACAGTGGCCGTCCTTAAGGACAGATTGATCAGAGTGTTGACCTCCGGGTTAACAGTCTCTGCTACTGAGGCCAGCAGCCTGGCCACACAGGGATCCGACGGGGAGCCCGATTTGAGTGATTTTAAAATTGCCAAAGAATCTTGCATGGAAATGGATGAAAAGACAGAAATGGCCGAAGATGCATGTGGACCTCTTGATAAGGTAGGAGGGTCAGAACACTCACCTGATGGAGTAAGAGTCGGTGCCAGTTTGAAATTTTCCTTAATTGCCAGAATTTTGTCGATAAAAAAACTTGAAAGTTTCTCACACCATGCGGCGGAGGTGGGAAGGGGGGTACTTTCCGCCGTAGGTGCCAGAAAACTCTGAACAATAGAGAAAATTTCTTTGGTATTATTTCTTGAGAGAGCAATTCTCTCCGCATAGTGAAGGCCCATAGCCTGCAGAATGGCTGCATAATACTGTCTTTGAGCTTTCCTCAACAGCCCTTTAGCTAGGGGGCAGTAGGATTGGCGCCAACTCCGCTCTAATTTTTTACATGCGCGCTTCTGAGTTTTCAGGTCTTCAGAGAACCAAGGTTTCGAGGGGGAATCTCGAGTTCGCCTGGGATGGTTGGAGGGAGAGGTAGTCTCGACTGCCTGGGCAATCCAGCTATTGAAGTTTTTCCAAGCTTCCTCCAGATCTTGAGCTAAGACTGGCTTGGACCCTGCCAGAGCTAGTTTAAAGGCGCCAGGGTCGATTTTTGGCGCTGGTCTGTGCAGGGTGGGTTTTTTGGGGGGAACGGGGTCCTTGAGGGACCACGAGAAGGAGATAACGGCGTGATCCGTCCAAGTTACTTGAATAGGAGGTTTAGTGGAAACTGGAAAGTTAGAGCAGATAGTGTCCAGGATATGCCCTCCACAATGGGTGGGGGAGGTCACCCATTGTGATAACTGGGCCAAGTGAAGTGAATCGGCGAACTCCCGTGTGTCCCTTTCCTCAATACAGTCCAGATGAATATTCAAATCGCCGAGAAGCAGGAAGTGGGAGAAGTGAAGTGAGCGAGGGATGATAATATCATCTAAAGCTTTAAGGAAGGTGCCCGCGGGGCCTGGTGGTCTCTAGACCAAGATACCACCCAAAGTAAATTTGGGGGAGATGGTCAGGGAAAAATCCAAGGCCTCTCCATCTCCAATACTCAGTATGTCACCCCGTTGAAGGGACCACTTATCTCTGTACACCACAGCAACACCACCTCCTCTGCCCGATGTGCGGTCCATGCGAGATACTTTAAAACCCCTGGGGCTGGCTAGTTCTATAACAGGGTTAGAAAATTTGTGGAGCCAAGTCTCCGTGATAAATAGCAGATCTAGAGACTC
Source organism: Calotriton arnoldi (assembly GCA_963921515.1). Classification (NCBI taxonomy): domain Eukaryota; kingdom Metazoa; phylum Chordata; class Amphibia; order Caudata; family Salamandridae; genus Calotriton; species Calotriton arnoldi. Next base: position 2,686,434 of record CAWUFW010000723.1, read on the forward strand.
GCCCTCAATACTCACACATATGCCAAGGCTTCGATGCCCAAAGTGTATTGACTTCCTTAGCTGTCACCAAAAGAAAACACTGGAAAAAACAAAGTCTTGTGCAGAAAAATAAAAAGACCCAAGGCGTCTTACAATTTTAAACATTAGTAACATAAATAAGGAATATATAAATTATCTTCAGACCTTGGTGTCTTCCAAAGTCTTTTGTTTTAAATGTTCCAAAAATTATTCCTTACTTGCGTTGGACACCATAACTCATGATTCTTCTTTCTTTTTACAGGTCATACGGTCAATGAAATACTGACAGAACTTTGTTGCCAGGAAACCGAACAGAAGATCAGATGCGTCGCAAGTCAGGCAAGCGTCCGTGGTTACCAGCTTGTATCCGCAGGGAATCCGGAAGGCTAAGCACCTTCTGGAACTGGGCTGTGGCATTAAATATTCATGCAACATGTTGGCCTAACGGCTAGGGTGGCCGTCCTCGAATCTGGAGAACTGGGTTCGAGTCTCGGCAATGACGCTGAACATCCTGTGATTCTGGGCAAATCACTTAATCTCCCCGTGCCTAATAAAAATGAATGTGTCCTCATGTAACGCAACTGGTGCTATGTAAAGCGCTCTGATACCCGATACCTTCGGGTCAAGTTTGCGCTATATAAAACTTCATAAAAAAAAAAAAAAGATGGCCACCACCACGTTTGACGTTCCATGTAATGTCTTGCCGTGCCGTGCATGCGTGTACGTTATTGTTCTAAGCACGGCAAGCATGGAGTGCAAAGGAGTGGTAGCTTGAATGCATAAGAAACCAGCTTTTGTGTCAAACACTGATGCTCGTTTGTACATTATTGTTCATTCGTTCGCATACTACAGTTTCAACAATACAGTAACCCTATACTTCTCCGTTAAAACTGCGACCCTGTGGAACTCCATGCCTGATCATATTAGGAAAGCCAAGTCGGAATCTATCTTTCGGAAGGATTTGAAGACCTGGCTTTTCAGTCTCCTTTAGCAAACTAGGACTCGACAATTTTAACTTGCCTTCACCCTCCACTGTATCTGCAAGCGCCGGGACACCCCCGTTGGGGGTAGCTGAGCGCTATATAAGCTTAAATACATACATACATACATACATACATATACCTGTGATTGCCCATATTCATGATTAGTAAACAAATAACCCTAACACATACAGTTTCAATATACTTTTTGGCAGTGCTGGTTGCACGGGACGGGGGTGGGTTTTCTTGTATGGAAAAGGAGAGGAATCTCCTAAGCACCACACACGTGTGGAGGGATACATGAAGGCATGGGCGTAGGAAGTGTGGGGGACGCGGGGGATATATCCCCCCCAGATTTTGTAGTGGGGGGACACGGGGGACAAGCGTGGGGGGACAAGGGGACACAAGAATTTCCCCTCTCTCTTCTGTCAGTCACAGGGCCATTGGCACCTCAAAGCACTAGTGCTTTGGGGTGCCAATGGCCCTGCGACTGACAGAAGAGAGATGGGAAATTCTTTTGTCAAAGCCTTTCACGTGCCAATGGCCCTTCCCTTTTGTTGTGCTGCAAACCTCCAGGAATTTTCTCACCTCGCCCTCGCCGCCATGGCTGCCGGCACTCTGCACTTCCAGGACAAAGAAGGAGAGGCAGTTTGTTGATTGCTGTCTGCATCCTGCACCTCCTCAGCCCCCACCCTACCTTATTTTGACTGTTTCACACTGCGCAATTCAGCCACTCAAAGGCTAATGTTTGGTGAAATGTTTATTTTGAGCAGTTGAACCTCGCCAGGGAACATAAAAACAATTAGTATCAGACACTGTCTGAGCACACTTCTGTTGTGTGTCAGATGTGTTGGTCTGTCCTTATATTTACACAAATAACAATTTAGATACCACTATTTTGTCTGATTTCTTTTATAGCGCCACTTAACCCAATCCAGGGTGTCAGAGCGCCTTACATCACAAATGCACATTTACAATAAAGCATATGTTTGAAAATCAATTTACTGGATGTGTTACATAAGACAGGGTTACAGGGTTTAGGAGTCACATGTCCTTTCCTTCATAGTTCACTGTGCTATATTAGGAGGATTACAATTTATGAACTGCAAGTAACTAAAGGATCTCTGTGTTAAAAGCAATAACCCACTTACCCATCCATATAAAATAAGAATCCGTCATCTGTGTGTCACATGATGTTCTTTGTAGGAGACACATTAACCCTCCATGCTACTTTGACAAACGTGGGACTAGAAAAAACACCTCTCTCTCCAGCAAGTGCATTAACTTCCAGAGTTATTTTACCATTATTATTATTCCCTCAGATTTACTGGGTACATAAAGATCTATGCAGCAGGCTCCTTAACGCCATAAGATATTTTAAAATGCAGACTTTGCAAGCAATTAAGCAGAACATATATACTGCCACGTTTCTCCTTGTTGCCAATTTCTTTCTGGCAGAGTTTTAATTAATAAATCTGTAATCTGAGGCCTAGATCTTGCGCTGGGGTTGCAACACTTTTTTGGCACAACTCCGACGCAAGATCTAATTTGTTAAATATTGTAATATGCTCAAATGTACTCATGACAGACCTGCTTAACATATATGAGGTCTTAAAATCTGATGTCATTTTTTGTGATAGCACTTCCTATGAGGTCGTGGGTTGTGGTGTCACGTGCAATGTCACGTGCTGTGATGTCACTTACATACTGCCTAACTTGGTTAGTGCCCCACTTCTTTTTTTAGGACTTGTACCCTGGTGGGAGAAGTACAATGGAGAACTGGTGTTGGTGGTTGTAGGAGGCTGGCTTAGTATATAGTGTACACTGAGGAGTGATGCACCTTGCACTAATCCAGACAACCCTTATGGTGATTTTAGTGGTCTTTGATAACCATAGAAAGCTCTCAAAGTGGTAGCTGTGTAGAGCAGCCGTCAGGCTTATCTTGAAGGAGTGTAAAGATTAGATGAAAAAGAACCACACAGTGTTTATAAAAATAGGTCTATTTATTATGCAACACAATCACTAACACATTGGCATATCTTCTACCCGGAGATATCAATAATACACACAAGAATACTTCAAAATAATCAAGTAAGTAGCACAAATATACACTGGTCTCCAGGAGGAGACAACCCATATACTAAGAAAGTGAAATGTAAACTGCAAAGGAGAATGGGACTTGGACCAGAAGACTCAGAGGAGCTGGGGACACAAGGAACCATCTAAGGTAAGTACCCAGGAACCCCACGGAGGGTGTGTGCAGAGTGGAAACACAGCCACGTGCCCAATGGAAGTCAATGGAGAAGTCACGGTTGCAATTTTAAAGAAGAAGGACCCTTCCCAGAGGACTCCAAAGAAACCCTTTGGAAGATGGGAGGTTGGAGAACCACCCCACCTGTGGATGTCCCAGGAATCAGGTTACTTGCACTAGGAAAGCCAGGTGCATAGGGTGAAGTGATGTCGGAACCTGCCGTAGACGACAATAGAAGACTTTGAAAAAGATGCCTCTGGAGAAGCCTCTGAAGGAGTCCGGTGGAATCCAAGAGTAGACTCTTCAAGAGGAGAACCTGCAAGCAGAGGGGACAGAGTCTATGCCACACGGAAGTGACCACGAGGCATGGAAGCACAATGCCCACCTATGTCTGGAGGTTTAGGTGTGAAGACAGTTACCTTGTCCCTCCAGCTGTGAGGACCAGGCAACGCTGAGGAAGACCAGGAGCTGTGCACAAGCTGGCCCACATTAGGTGTCAGTGTCCAGGTGTCTGGTGTCTGGCGGGAGCAGAAACAAGCCTTGGTAGCCGCAACTGGCGTAGAAAGCGAAAAGATGCAAACGTTGGGACCAGCAAGGTCCAAAGGACTCGCCAACAGCAGGAGAATCAGAGCAGGCCTTGAGCAAGCAGAGGAGCCCACTGCAGCAAAGGAATACCCTTTAAGGACCCACAGGCCGAAGGCACAGGAGTCGCAAGAGGACCTCAGGCAGCTCACCAAAGATGGAGGCCCACGGTGCAGAGGATGCAATGAGGATGCTGATCTTCAACGGATGAGGTACTGGAGGCTTGAGCTTCTTGTAGCCCGAAGATCTCTGGAATGCAGAGCCAACAAGCATTGGCAATAGCAAGTAGACGGGGTGCACGGGGGTTCAGTCCCAGCGGCTTAGACAAGGGATACTTTCTTCAAAATTGCAGAAAAGACAGGTTAGGCCTCTAGGGAGCTGCAGAACCACCACCGGTATTTCTGGGCCTCGGGAAGCCCGTAGGATGACAGGAGCAGCAAACCAGTCAGCTTCATTGCAGTGCCTGCAGATGCAAGGGAGTGACTCCTTCACACCAAAGGAGAATACTTCAGATGTCCTTGATGCCCACAGGCCTTCTGGAGAACCTGGATGAAGCACAGACACAGACAACTCAGAAGACTTGAAGAACAGCAAGACCAGGAGCAGCAGGACTCTTCCTTGATGCAGTCTCGGTTCCAGTCGAAGCCCAACGAAGTTCAAGTATCCAGACGGTCGAAGAGAGTCGTCTTGGTTTCAGAGGTGAGTCTTGTTCCACTATGAATCTGAGGACCCACCCACAGGGGAGCCCTTAAGTACCCTATGGAAAGGGTTGGAGCAACACCAGGGTCCCTCCCAGAGGAGGGGCTGGACAGAGGGGAGGATACACCCCTGTCCTTTCTCCAGTTTCTCACCAGAGCGGGAACCAAGGGTTCCTGAACTGGCTTAAACTGGAGTATGCAAAGAGGTAATCATAACAGTCTGGAGGCCTGGAAGGCGACCCCACCCCAGCCCAATACACTAAATCCTGTCTGGGAGGGGGTCACAACTCCTGTGACAGTAAACCTATTGTTCTACCTTCCCCTGCTTGAGCTCAGCTCAGCAGCAGGAGGGCTGAATCATGTCTGTGGTTGGCAGCAGCACTAGCTTGCTGCCAGACCCTAAAAGGCTGTTACCAGGAGTACATGGGGGTCCCCTAAGGAGCACCCCAGTACATGGGATCATACTTCTAGCACCGGAATCAGGACATTGCAGATTTGGAGCAGAGCACATGGCTTGCTTCAGGTCATCAAATGCCTTCTGACAGCTAACTGTCCACTGAACTTTCTTAGGCCTTCTTTTGGAGGTGAGATCATTAAGAGGTGGCGCTATGGAACCATAGCCCTTAACAAACCTCCTGCCGTACTCACTCAGGCCCAAGAAAGCTCTGACCTGAGTCTGAGTAGTGGGAGCAACCCAGTCCATGATAGTCTGAATTTTGCTCTCCAATGTTTGAAGTTGGCCTCCAACTACAAGGTGGCCTGATTACACAACTTTTCTCTGCACTATCCGGCACTTTGTGATCTTGATTGTGAGGCCTGCCTTCTGCAGGGCCTCGAGTACATTTCTGAGGTGGACCAGGTGATCCTCCCAGGTGGAGCTAAAGACAGCTATATCATCTAGATATGCTGCACTATAGATTTCCAGACCTGTTAAGACTTTATTCACCAGCCTCTGAAATGTGGCAGGTGCATTTTTCAAACCAAAAGGCATCACAATAAATTGATAATGCCCACTGGGGTTTGAAACTGCTGTTTTTGATTTGGCATCCTCATAGAGTCTGATTTGCCAATAACCAGCAGTGAGGTCAAATGTACTGACATATTTGGCAGAGGCCAAAGTATCAATCAGTTCATCTGCCCTGGGATTTGGTTGGGCATCAGTCCTAGTGACTGCATTGAGACCTCTATAGTCAACACAAAACCTAATCTCTCTCTTACCATCCTGGGTATGAGGTTTTGGTACAAGGGCTACAGGGCTAGCCTAAGGGCTTTATGAAGGCTCAATGACCCCCCCAACCCCAGCATCTTTTGGGCCTCTTTTCTGGTGCGATATCTGACATGGTCAGGCTGTCTGTAAATGTTGCTCTTCAGAGGCAGACTGTCACCTGTGTCCACTTCATGGGTACACCAGGTGGTTTGACTGGATGTCAGAGAAAGAGACCAGGAAACTGATTGAGAACATGTCTGCAATCAGCTTGCTGTTGATAAGTGAGTCTGTCTGCCAAGACTACTCCTTCAACTGATCCATCAACAGGGTCCTGAGAGAGGAGATCAGGGAGAGGGTCACTTTCTTCCTCCTGTCCCTCATCAGAGGCCATGAGCAACCTCATGTCAGCCCTGTCAATAGAGGTTTTCAGGCGATTCACATGAAGTACCCTGTGGGGATGTCTTGGAGTACCTAGGTCAACTAAGTAGGTGACCTCACCTTTCTTTTCCAGTATAGAGTGGGGGTCACTCCACTTGTCTTGAAAAGCTGCTGGGGCCACAGGCTCCAACATTTGCACTTTCTGTCCTGGCTGGTAAAGTCAGTACAGCCTTTTGGTTGTGCCAAGCTTTCTGAAGCTCTTGGCTGGCCTCAAGGTTTTTGCTGCCCTTCTTCATGCACTCAGCCATGTGAGAACGCAGGCCCAGTACATAATCTACTATGTCCTTTTTAGGAGGCTTGAGAGGTTGCTCCCATCCTTCTTTGACTAGACAAAATGGACCCCTAACTGGATGTCCAAACAGAAGTCCAAATGGGCTGTAGCCCACCCCTTCTGAGGAACCTCTCTGTGGGCAAAGAGAAGGCAAGGTAGTAAGACAACCCATTTTCGCGTTAGCTTTCCTGGGAGTGCCACAATCATACCTTTGAGGATCTTGTTGAACCTTTCAACAAGCCCATTGCCCTGTAGATGGTAGAGTGTGGTAAACTTATAGTTAATACCACACTCTTTCCACATAGCAGTGATGTAGCTAGGTATAACATTTGTACCTCTGTCTGACAAGACCTTCTTAGGGAACCCAACTCTGGAAAAAATTCCAAGGTGGGCCCCGGCCAATACAGGAGCTGTAGTGGTCCTAAGGGAAATAGGCTCTGGATACCTAGTGGCATGGTCCACCACCACTAAGATAAAACTATGTCCAGATGCTGTTGAAGGGTTTGAGAGACCTACAATGTTTATCCCTACCCTCTCAAAGGGAACCCCAACCACTGGTAGTGGGATTAAGGGGGCCTTTATAGTGCTACCTGACTTACCACTGGCTTGGCAGGTGGCACAGGAGCAAAAAAACTCCTTGGTGTCTTGAGACATGTGGGGCTAGTCAAAGTGAGGGACAAGCCTGTCCCAAGTCTTGCTTTGCCCCAGATGTCCTGCCAGGGTCAATAGGAAACCCCTAAACTTCTGAGGTATGACCAACCTCCTGGTGGCACCAGGCTTGGGGCCTCTACTTTAAGAAAACAGGAGCCCATCTTCCCAATAAGTCCTGTGGGGCCGACTGACATTCCCTGCTTCCTCAGCAGCAGCTTGCAGTCTGAGATGTTCAAGAGAGGGGCAGGCCTTCTGCTCCAGACTCAAGTCTTCCCTGGAAGGTCCCCCTGCCCCCAGGAGCTCTGCCTTGTCAGGCCCAAGCTCCTCTGAGACAGTTCCTTCATGGGTACTGAGATCATCTCCATCAGGAGGCTGATTCTCACTGGGAGTCTGAGGGAAAGATAAATCTTTACCCTTCCTGCACCTTCTCTTGGGAGCTGGCTGGTCCATTTTTCCATGATCCAGGTCTCCCTCGGTGCCTAACTTCTTGGAAAATAGCACCAAGGTTTCTTGTTAGAGGAGGAAGAAGATTGGGACCCACCCCCAGAGGAAAATGTTTGGGGCCATTCAGAAAGACTCTTTCTTTTCTTTAGATTTCTCCCTACCTTTCTCTTGGGCTTTAGAAGAATCTTGCTTCTTCTGGTCACCACCACCATTAGACTTTTTTTCCCCCTGGTGCGGACCCGCTTGTCTGCCTTCTTTCCTAATTCTTGGGGAGAGGTCAGATCCAGCCCACCAGGTACTGGTGCAGTTGCTGATTTTTAGGCCTGGGCGTAGTTCGCGTAGTTTTGCTACGCGGAACTCCGCGAAGTTACAAAAACCCTCCGCGAAGTTCCGCGAGTGGCGAAGTGCAGTGCGAACTGCAGTTTGTGCTAGTATTCCTGCCGCTCGGGTAGAAATTCTACCCGAGCGGCAGCTCACGATCGCGAACTTACCAATCGCGATGGCAAGAGGGGAAAAAACTCCGCTGCACATCGCGAAGCAGAGTTTTTTGCACTCCGCGAGCTCCGCGGAGTGCAGAGTGCAGAAGACTACGCAAACTCTGCAAACGGAGCGAAGTTCACTGCCCAGGCCTACTGATTTTAACACTTAAGGATGTGCTCGCTCACAAGTAAATTGTGCAGTCCTTCATAATCATGCACATTACTTCCATGAAGCCAGCTTTCCAGAGCCTTAATAACACTATCTACAAAATCTACCCAGTCTTGAGTGTGTGCCTTCTGTATGTCCCTAAACTTAACCCTGTATTGCTCAGTGGTTAACCCAAACCCATCTATGAGGGCACTCTTCAAGACTTTGTAATTGTCTGCATCTTCTTCCTTTACAGTCAAGAGTTTGTCTCTACCTTTGTTAGCAAAAGAGAGCAACAGGATAGCTGCCCACTGCCCCTGAGGAATCTTCTGAACTTTACAGGCCCTCTCTAAAGCAGTAATCCACTTATGGATGTCATCAACCTCCGGGTAAGGAGGGACTATCCTGCTCCAGTTCCTAGTGTCAAAGGGATCTTTCCTAACTCTAGGTTCACTAGTCCTGCCACCATGGGATCAGCTGCGGTCCGTGCAGGTAAGAGCGGTGGGGCCGGGTAAGGGGGGATTTTGAGGGACGATGCCGAGGGAAAATTAATTATTTATTTAATTTTCCCTCTGCATCGTCCCTCGAAATCCCCCCTTACCCGGCCCCACCGCTCTTACCTGCACGGACCGCGGCTGCATGGGATTATAATACCAAATTCTTCCTAGCCCTCTGGACTTCTAGTGTGTCCTTTTCTAGGGCTAACTGTTCCTTATCAATTCTGAGCTTGGCTCTCTCAAGTTTGAGCACGTGGTATTTCCTTTCTAAAGAATTTTCCCCTTCCTGCTAGAGATGGAGGTCCCTATTGAAGTGGCAGAGGAGGCTGAATTAAATGAGGAGGACCCGGACTTCCCCTGAACCTTTTGTACCCTCCCAGGAGGAATAAAGGGGGTCATATCTCTAGGGCCTCCCTCTGTGTCACTAGAAATATTCCCTGGGGGACTAGCGTTCTCCAGTAAAGGGTCTTCAGACTCCTCCTGGATATGCTCGGAAGAAGAGTTTGGCTCATCTTCTGGAGCATCACCATTCATATCCAAGTTATCCTGTAAGGATCTGACCTTTTTTCTTGGTAGCAATAACTGTTCCCCAAAGATTACTTCACTGTTAATACGCAACTCTCCAAATGTCACTTGTAAATAAATCATCATAGTCTTCAGCAAGGCCTCCACGCCTTCAATCATTGTATCAATTAAATGCTCAATATTTTGGCTAGAAAAATCCTAGCACGAGGCATATTTGCTAGTTTGAGCATTTATATAGTTTTTGTGAGCCTCCTATATAACAAAGTTTTTGTGGTTTAGTGCATCCCACGCACTACTCATTTGTGACCTGCCACCCTCTGTATTCATTTGTAAGCTTCACACACAAACACAATGGGGCCGATTCACAGAACTAATCTAAGATAAAATCCTAAACTTACTGTGAGAAAGTGCCATCTTTCTTGCATGGTATGCCCCCACTTTTTGCTGAATTGCTGATGTGCTTTGACTGAGTGTGCCCTGGGCTCCTGCCAACCAGGTACCCAGGGCCTGTGTTCCTTCCCTAAAACTGCATTGATGCCTACACCCAATTGGCATCCCTGGCCACAGGTCAGCCCCTGGTAAATGGTACCATGGGTACCCAGGGCACTGTGACCAGGGAAGGCCCCTAAGGGCTGCAGCACTTGTTGTGCCACCCTTAGGGACCCTGTACCTTTACACACACACACTGCCTTTTGCAGGCTGCGTGTCTTGGTGCAGAACAAAAGAGAAGAGTCGACATGGCACACATCCCTGTGTGCCATGCCTACAAGCCACTGCCCTGGCCTAGGTCAGCCACCCCTCTAGCTGGGTGCACTATGCCAGTGGTGAGGGCACAGAGGCATGAGCCCTGTGCCCCTACAGTGCCCAAGTCCATTCTTGGGCATTGTAAGTGCAGTGCTGCCATTAAGAGTGTATGGTGCTGGGAGTCTGTCATTACGAACTCCACAGCACCATAATGGCCCCAATGAAAACTAAGAAGTTTGGTATCAAACTTCTCAGCACATTAAACCCACACTGATGCCAGTGTGGGATTTAATGTAAAACACACTCCAGAGGGCATCTTAGAGATGCCCCCTGAAACCAACCCGACCTCCAGTGTCCGGACTGAGTGGCTGCCCAGGCTGCCACCACCAGACATGTTTCTGGACCCCTGGGTCGAGAGCCTCTGCTCTCAGGGGCCTGAAACAATGCGCATCCTGGGGCGAGGTGCCAAAGACTCCTCCCCCAGGATGGGCAGGGGAAGCTTCAAAGGCCTGCCGCCTTTGAGCTTCCCCAGACCATTTGCTGCTCCCAGCAAACTGGTCCCCACTGGTTCTACCCCCACTTCTGGCGGGAGAACCGGTGGGAAAACCAGAGGCAGGAAATGGGTTGTGCCCACCTCTGCCAACTCCACCCCTAAGGTGGGGGAGGCGAGGTGAAGCACAAACTCGAGTCCCCGCCATCTTGAGGATGGGGGGACCCAGCCAACCAGGGACAGGCTCCTGCCCCCCTCCCACTGGAGAGTGGCAGAATAGGGGTGTACCCACCCCAGGGACGGGACCCATTGGTCCCTGCCCTTACCTACCTGTAACCACCCCTAAATTCAGTATTTAGGGGCTCCCTGAACCTTCCTTCCTCAGTTCCAGATTCCAAAAACAAGAAAGAAGAACAAGAAACAAGAAGACCTGCCTGCAGCTGCTCACAAGAGGAAGACACCAACTGATTTGGCCCCAGCCCTACCGGCCTGTCGACCCTCGAACCGGCTCCTGCTAAACCCCGGCATCTCTAGTGGTCAGCACCCTCACAAACCCCGGGGGACCTGACTGCCTAGTGACTCCAACCCCCTGGGACTCCCAAGAGCAGTGGTACTGCTCAAAGCAAGCAACCAACCCCTGGTGCCAACCGGGAACCGCGAATCCTGCACCCTCTGCACCCGCCGAGCCCGGCCTGTGCCTGAGTGGGCAAATACCAAGAGGACGTCCCCCCGGCGACTGTGACCCAGAATCCAGCACCCAAGGGCCCTCCTCGACGCTCCTGACGACGCCTGCAGCCTCAGAACCAGGGACCCCTCCAACCGCGACCAGCCGAGGGTAAGATTTCCGAAGCCTAAAGACACCCCTGCACCCGACGCCCCACGGCCTCCTGTGCCCAACTCCGGGGTGCCTACCCTTCCCACAGCTTCCCAACTTACCTCTCAAAGTGGTGGTCGCACCTGAAGAATCACTGTCCCCGAGTTTGCAGTCTTTGTTTGTCACGCAGCTTTATCATTGGAAACCATTGGGCGCCCGACGGCCCAAAAGCCCACTGCACCCGGCCGCCCCAGTGCCCCTGAGGGTGCACCAACTACCCTGTTCGACTTCCCCACTTGCCCTGAGCAAGTGACCAGGAGCTTTGCTCCCACAGCCGAGTGGCCTGCTAGCCAGCAGCCACCAACCAAAGCCCCCCTGCCGTCCATAGGATAACATTGGGCCTACTCACTCTGCACCCGGCCGCCCTTGTGCCGCTGAGGGTGTAACAACTGTACTTACCTGACCCTGGGGGACCCCTGAGTCTATGCCCAGAACCTTAACTCTGCCAGTCGAATACTTACCCAAAAGCCGATAACCCACTTTTCTTCCATAGGGTAACATTGACTGGTTTCACTCGGAAATTCTTCTAAGTGTGGAGTTTCCCAACTTTAAAATATTCACCTAAAATCAACCGAGTAACGAAAACAGAAATACTCACCTGCTATTAGGAGAGATCCCAGTGATGGATCTTGGTGCCCAGCACTGACCCTGAGAAGTAATCACAACGTTACTTACCGCTAACTCAATTTTCTTCCATAGGGATCCATTGACTGGTTTTCTGTGAAATTTCTTCTGTGTCCACTTTTGAAATACCAAAATATTGCTTAAAAATCACAACAGTAAAGAATTCCGATTTACTCACCTGCTATCAGGAGAGACCTCAGCACTGCATCTTTCAGACCAGTACCGACCCTGAAAAGTAATTTTAACCGTACTTACCCGTAATTTGAAATTCCTTCCATAGGATATCATTGCCTGCTTTTTGTTGAAAAAGTTTCTAAGTGTCGATTTCTGAATCTTACAAATATTCTTTAAAAATCGTGCCAACGATACAAATGTAATTACTTACCTGTTGTAGATAGATATCCCAGTGCTGAACCTGAGACTCCAGCACTGGATTACAAAAGTAACGTAAACATACTTTGCTTGCAAACTGTATTTCCTTCCATAGGATAACATTGGTAATTTTACCCAGAAAAGTTTCTAAGTGTCAACTTTTGAAATACCATAATATTCCTCAAAAATCACTACTATAACCAAAACGCTTTTACTTAACTGTTTACAGGAGATGTCCCGGGACTGAATCCAAGATCCAGTCCTGTGGTTAGAAAAGTAATCCACAAAGTAATTAATTGCATTTAACCAAAACTTTCCATTGAGCTCAATGTTGCATTGTGTTTGAAATTGTGTTGCCTCTTTCAACAACTGTGACTACTGTCATCAAAAAGACTATTGCCTATGTGAAAAGTGTTTAAACAAAGCATTTCATTCTGAGAAAGTATATTTTGATTCCTATTGTTGGTTCTAAAATAAAACAAGCCTATATTTTTATATACAAACCATTGGCCTAGAGTTCAGTTCTTGAGTGTGTGGCTTCATTTGCTGACTGAGTGTGTACAACAAATGCTTTACACTGTCCTCTGATACTGCCTTACTGCTCGACCAAGCTACCACTTTAGAGAGTAAGGTTATATCTAACTTTAGCCTCTGCCTTGCCATTGGGGAACTGTGGACCCTATACACCCTGTACCTTACTTTGGTGCAGTATATATAGAGTCACTTTCCTACATTGGTGGATCAGCGGTGGGATACAAACTTGCATTTGTTGGACTACTTGGTTACCATCTGATCACACGACAGAACTCTTAAATTGCCTTTAGAATTCTGATTTTTTTAAATTAGTATTTTATTTCTAATTACTAAAAATCTTGTTAGGGCCTTGCTTAAGCCCCTTTAGAATTTTAGAAAATAAAAAGTCACTATAGTCAAGGGTAGAGGGGTTAGAACGTTTTGTTAAAATGTCTCAAGACAAGAACCCAGCTATTAGTGAAGATAATAATGACATACAGGACCTGGTTGAGGAGCTCGACCTCACCCCTTATCTTCATTTGTCTTTCAAAGAGATAAGGTCCTTATGCAAACTTAAAGATATACCAATGGGCCAGCATCCAACCAAACAAGGGCTCCAGGAGCTCCTGGCTGAGTATGCTAAGGCCCACCCCTCTGAGCATGGTGATGACCAAGCAGAGGAGGAAAGGAGGGAGGAGGATGGGGATGGTAACCCACCTCCACCACTGCCTAGGGAAAGATAGGGTCCCTGCACCCTTATCTCCAAGAATCAACCTCTGGGGACCTAGAGGCCACATAGGTGGTTCAGGTCTCAGAGAGGACCCTGAGGACAGCCTCAGGGAAGAGGACAACTTTTTAGCAAAGTTGGCTAAAAGACTGGACCTAGAGACCAGACTCCTGGCTCTAGAGAAGGAAAGAAAAGAGATGGGTTTAGCACCAATCAATGGTGGCAGCAATACCAATAATAAGGATAAGGAGGAATCCTATGATCCTAAAATCCCCAAAGGGATTGTCCCTAAATATGAGGAGGGTGATGACATTACCAAATGGTTCACAGTCTTTGAGAGGGCTTGTGAAATGAGAAGGGTGAAGAAACCTCTCTGGGGGGCACTCCTGTGGGAACTGTTCTCTGGTAACTGCAGAGACAGGCTTCTGACCCTCTCTGAGCCAGATGCAGGGTCCTATGACCTCATAAGGAAGACTCTGATTGAGGGATTTGGATTCACTACTGAGGAGTATAGAATTAGATTCAGGGAGGCTCAAAAAAACCCAGACCCAGTCCTGGATTGACTTCGTGGACTTCTCAGTAAAGACACTGGATGGTTGGTTAGCTGGACATGGTGTGCAGGATTTTACTGGATTGTACAATTTGTTCATGAAGGAACATATATTAAGTAACTGCACAAATGAAAAGTTGCATCAGCATTTGGTAGACCTAGGTCTAATTTTTCCCCAAGAATTGGGAAAGAAGGCAGACCACTGGGTCAAGACTAGGGTGACAAGGACAACCACTGGGGGTGACCAAAAGAAGGTGGTCACCAAACCTCCCCAGGGGAAAGGTGGTGAGAATCCCCAAGATAAGAAGTCTGAGTCTTCCAAAGGGCCCCAAAAACCTGTTCTGGGGGTGGGTCCCAAACTACTCCCTATGTGCCTCAACCCTATAGGGGGAAGAACTTTGATCCCTTGAAGGCCTGGTGTAATAACTGTAAGAAGTTAGGACACCTAACTGTAGATAAATCTTGCCCCCACAACAAAGCCCCTAAGGCACCCAGTACAGCTACTCCTGGGCAGCAAGTCTACAGATGGGATCAGAAGAGGGCCCTGAGCAAATCTGGGGACACACTCAGGCGAGTCTAGTCTCACTAGGGGAAGTAGAGTTTGCCACTGTAGCTGTGTGGCCACCCAACTTAAAGAAATTTACAATACCCCTGGGTGAATGGAACTAGGGTAGAAGCTCTGAGGGATACAGGTGCCAGTGTCACTATGGTGAGAGACACACTGGTTTCCCCTGAGCAATACTTGATTGGGAAAACTTACCCAGTCACCAATGCTGACAGTGTCACCACTAGTCATCCCATGGCCATGGTGACATTAGGCTGGGGGGGGGTTTACTGGCCTGAAGCAGGTAGTGGTCTCTCAGAAGTTACCAGCTGCATGCCTGCTAGGAAATGATCTGGAAACCTCAGCCTGGGCAGAGGTTGAGCTAAAGGCCCATGCAGCCATGCTGGGCATCCCTGAATTGGTGTGTGTAAAAACAAGAGCACAGAGAAAAAGGCAGGGTGAAGAAATAGTGTTGGAGCCTGAAATGATGGCCCAACCTACCAAGAGAAAAGGAAAGAAGACTGGGGGACCAGCTCCTACACAGCCACAAGAGCAGGACCCCTCTCCTCAGGAGAGAACCTGGATACCCCAGAGGGAACTGAGCCCCTGGAGCTTGACCCTTACCAGGTTGAACTCTTGGGCCCAGGGGGACCCTCTAGGGAAGAGCTGTGCCAAGGACAGCAAGACTGTCCCACTCTTGACAGCCTGAGGCAGCAAGCTGTTTCAGAAGCCAAGGGAGATGTCAGTGGTACCCACAGAGTCTATTGGGAAGACGGATTACTGTACACTGAGGCAAAAGACCCCAATCCTGGAGCCACCAGGAGAGTGGTAGTGCCCCAGAAGTACAGGGAGTTCCTCCTAACTTTGGCTCATGACATCCCCCTAGCTGGACATCTGGGCCAAACCAAAACTTGTGAAAGGCTAGTTAGCCACTTTTACTGGCCCCAGATGCACCAAAAGGTGAAGGAGTTTGTCAGCTCCTGTGTTACCTGTCAAGCCAGTGGCAAGACAGGTGGCCATCCAAAGGCCCCCCTGATACCACTGCTTGTGGTGGGGGTCCCCTTTGAAAGGGTAGGTGTGGACATAGTGGGTCCACTGGAACCTCCCACAGCCTCAGGGAACAAATTCATACTGGTGGTAGTGGATCATGCCACTAGGTATCCTGAAGCTATTCCCCTTAGGACTACTACAGCTCCTGCAGTAGCCAAGGCCCTCATTGGTGTCTTCACCAGGGTAGGGTTTCCTAAGGAGGTGGTTTCAGACAGAGGTTCCAACTTCATGTCTGCTTACCTGACCCACATGTGGAAGGAGTGTGGGGTGCAGTACAAGTTTACTACACCCTACCATCCACAAACCAATGGCCTTGTTGAGAGATTCAACAAGACATTGAAAGGCATGATCATGGGACTCCCTGAAAAACTCAAAAGGAGATGGGATGTCCTACTACCATGCCTGCTTTTCGCTTACTGAGAAGTGCCACAGAAGGGAGTAGGTTTCTCACCCTTTGAACTTCTGTTTGGCCATCCTGTGAGGGGACCACTCTGTCTTGTGAAGGAGGGCTGGGAGAGACCTCTCCAAGAACCCAAACAAGACATTGTGGACTATGTGCTTGGCCTAAGGTCCAGAATGGCTGAGTACATGGGAAAGGCATCCAAGAATCTTGAGGCCAGCCAGGAGCTTCAGAAGCACTGGTATGACCAAAAAGCTGCACTGGTTGAATTTCAACCTGGGCAACAGGTATGGGTTTTGGAGCCAGTGGCACCAAGGGCACTCCAGGACAGATGGAGTGGCCCCTACCCTATCCTAGAGAAAAAGAGTGAGGTCACCTACTTGGTTGACCTGGGCACAAGCAGGACACCCAAAAGGGTTATCCATGTGAAGCGCCTAAAACTCTACCATGACAGGGCTGGCATCACCATGCTGATGGTGACAGATGAGGAACAGGAAGCTGAGAGTGAACCTCTCCCTGATCTCCTCTCCCACAGCCCAAAAGATGGGTCAGTAGATGGAGTTGTCTTTTCAGACACCCTCACTGCCCAACAGCAGACTGACTGCAAGCAAGTCTTGCAGCAGTATGCTGGGCTCTTTTCCTTGACCCCTGGTCTGACAAACTGGTGTACCCATGATGTGGACACTGGTGACAGTGCACCTGTCAAAAACAAGATCTATCGTCAGTCAGACCAAGTTAAGGAAAGCATCAGAGCTGAAGTCAGCAAGATGCTGGAGCTAGGGGTTATTGAGCCCTCTGAGAGCCCCTGGGCTAGCCCAGTGGTTCTGGTCCCCAAACCTCATCAACAGGGTGAAAAGAGAGAGATGAGGTTTTGTGTGGACTATAGAGGTCTCAACTCTGTCACCAAGACAGATGCACACCCTATCCCAAGAGCTGATGAACTGATAGACATATTGGGTGCAGCCAAATACCTGAGTACCTTTGACTTAACTGCAGGGTACTGGCAGATTGGCATGGCCCCAGGAGCCAAAGAGAAAACCGCATTCTCCACACCTGATGGGCATTTTCAGTTCACTGTTATGCCCTTTGGTTTAAAGAATGCCCCTGCCACCTTCCAGAGGTTGGTGAATCAAGTCCTTGCTGGGTTGGAGTCCTTTAGTGCAGCCTATCTTGATGATATTGCTGTCTTCAGTTCCACCTGGCAGGATCACCTGGTCCACCTTGGGAAGGTTTTAAAGGCTCTGCAAACTGCAGGCCTAACTATCAAGGCATCCAAATGCCAGATAGGGCAGGGCACTGTGGTGTACTTGGGCCACCTGGTTGGTGGAGGCCAGGTATAACCCTTACAGCCCAAGATCCAGGCCATCCTGGACTGGGCAGTTCCAACAACTCAGACCCAAGTCAGGGCATTCCTTGGCTTGACTGGGTACTACAGGAGGTTTGTGAAGGGATATGGGTCCATTGTGACTCCCTCACAGAACTCACCTCCAAGAAGATGCCAAAGAAAGTAAACTGGACAGTCTGTTGCCAAAAGGCTTTTGACACTCTGAAAGAAGCAATGTGCTCAGCACCAATTCTAAAAGCACCAGATTATGCCAAGCAGTTCATTGTGCAGACTGATGCCTCTGAGCTAGGGATAGGAGCGGTCCTATCCCAGACCAATGATGAAGGCCAAGACCAACCTGTTGCTTTTATAAGCAGAAGGCTTCTCCCCAGGGAGCAGCGTTGGAGTGCCATTGAGAGGGAGGCCTTTGCTGTGGTTTGGTCCCTGAAGAAGCTGAGGCCCTACCTGTTTGGGACTCACTTCCTAGTTCAAACTGACCACAGACCTCTCAGATGGCTAATGCAAATGAAAGGAGAAAATCCAAAACTGTTGAGGTGGTCCATCTCCCTACAGGGAATGGACTTTGAAGTGGAACACAGACCTGGCACTGCCCATGCCAATGCAGATGGCCTTTCCAGGTTCTTCCACTTAGACAATGAAGACTCCATAGGGCAAGGTTAGTCTCATCATCTTTCATTTGGGGGGGGGGTGAGAAAGTGCCATCTTTCTTGCATGGTATGCCCCCACTTTTTCTGAATTGCTGATGTGCTTTGACTGAGTGTGCCCTGGGCTCCTGCCAACCAGGTACCCAGGGCCTGTGTTCCTTCCCTAAAACTGCATTGATGCCTACACCCAATTGGCATCCCTGGCCACAGGTCAGCCCCTGGTAAATGGTACCATGGGTACCCAGGGCACTGTGACCAGGGAAGGCCCCTGAGGGCTGCAGCACTTCTTGTGCCACCCTTAGGGACCCTGTCCCTTTACACACACACACTGCCTTTTGCAGGCTGCGTGACTTGGTGCAGAACAAAAGTGAAGAGTCAACATGGCACACATCCCTGTGTGCCATGCCTACAAGCCACTGCCCTGGCCTAGGTCAGCCACCCCTCTAGCTGGGTGCACTATGCCAGTGGTGAGGGCACAGAGGCATGAGCCTTGTGCCCCTACAGTGCCCAAGTCCATTCTTGGGCATTGTAAGTGCAGTGCTGCCATTAAGAGTATATGGTGCTGGGAGTCTGTCATTACGAACTCCACAGCACCATAATGGCCCCACTGAAAACTAAGAAGTTTGGTATCAAACTTCTCAGCACATTAAACCCACACTGATGCCGGTGTGGGTTTTAATGTAAAACACACTCCAGAGGGCATCTTAGAGATGCCCCCTGAAACCAACCTGACCTCCAGTGTCCGGACTGAGTGGCTGCCCAGGCTGCCACCACCAGACATGTTTCTGGACCCCTGGGTCGAGAGCCTCTGCTCTCAGGGGCCTGAAACAATGCGCATCCTGAGGCGAGGTGCCAAAGCCTCCTCCCCCAGGATGAGCAGGGGAAGCTCAAAGGCCTGCCGCCTTTGAGCTTCCCCAGACCATTTGCTGCTCCCAGCAAACTGGTCCCCACTGGTTCTACCCCCACTTCTGGTGGGAGAACCGGCGGGAAAACCAGAGGCAGGAAATGGGTTGTGCCCACCTCTGCCAACTCCACCCCTAAGGTGGGGGAGGCGGGGTGAAGCACAAACTCGAGTCCCCGCCATCTTGAGGATGGGGGACCCAGCCAACCAGGGACAGGCTCCTGCCCCCTCCCACTGGAGAGTGGCAGAATAGGGGGTGTACCCACCCCAGGGACGGGACCCATTGGTCCCTGCCCTTACCTACCTGTAACCACCCCTAAATTCATTATTTAGGGGCTCCCTGAACCTTCCTTCCTCAGTTCCAGATTCCAAAAACAAGAAAGAAGAACAAGAAACAAGAAGACCTGCGTGCAGCTGCTCACAAGAGGAAGACACCAACTGATTTGGCCCCAGCCCTACCGGCCTGTTGACCCTCGATCCGGCTCCTGCTAAACCCCGGCGTCTCCAGTGGTCAGCACCCTCACAAACCCCGGGGGACCTGACTGCCTAGTGACTCCAACCCCCTGGGACTCCCAAGAGCAGTGGTACTGCTCAAAGCAAGCAACCAACCCCTGGTGCCAACCGGGAACCGCGAATCCTGCACCCTCTGCACCCGCCGAGCCCGGCCTGTGCCTGAGTGGGCAAATACCAAGAGGACGTCCCCCCGGCGACTGTGACCCAGAATCCAGCACCCAAGGGCCCTCCTCGACGCTCCTGACGACGCCTGCAGCCTCAGAACCAGGGACACCTCCAACCGCGACCAGCCGCGGGTAAGATTTCCGAAGCCTAAAGACACCCCTGCACCCAACGTCCCACGGCCTCCTGTGCCCAACTCCAGGGTGCCTACCCTTCCCACAGCTTCCCAACTTACCTCTCAAAGTGGTGGTCGCACCTGAAGAATCACCATCCCCGAGTTTGCAGTCTTTGTTCGTCACGCAGCTTTATCATTGAAAACCATTGGGCGCCCGACGGCCCAAAAGCCCACTGCACCCGGCCGCCCCAGTGCCGCTGAGGGTGCACCAACTACCCTGTTCGACTTCCCCACTTTCCCTGAGCAAGTGACCAGGAGCTTTGCTCCCACAGCCGAGTGGCCTGCTAGCCAGCAGCCACCAACCAAAGCCCCCCTGCCGTCCATAGGATAACATTGGGCCTACTCACTCTGCACCCGGCCGCCCCTGTGCCGCTGAGGGTGTAACAACTGTACTTACCTGACCCTGGGGGACCCCTGAGTCTATGCCCAGAACCTTAACTCTGCCAGTCGAATACTTACCCAAAAGCCGATAACCCACTTTTCTTCCATAGGGTAACATTGACTGGTTTCACTCGGAAATTCTTCTAAGTGTGGAGTTTCCCAACTTTAAAATATTCACCTAAAATCAACCGAGTAACGAAAACAGAAATACTCACCTGCTATTAGGAGAGATCCCAGTGCTGGATCTTGGTGCCCAGCACTGACCCTGAGAAGTAATCACAACGTTACTTACCGCTAACTCAATTTTCTTCCATAGGGATCCATTGACTGGTTTTCTGTGAAATTTCTTGTGTCCACTTTTGAAATACCAAAATATTGCTTAAAAATCACAACAGTAACGAATTCCGATTTACTCACCTGCTATCAGGAGAGACCTCAGCACTGCATCTTTCAGACCAGTACCGACCCTGAAAAGTCATTTTAACCGTACTTACCCGTAATTTGAAATTCCTTCCATAGGATATCATTGCCTGCTTTTTGTTGAAAAAGTTTCTAAGTGTCGATTTCTGAATCTTACAAATATTCTTTAAAAATCGTGCCAACGATACAAACGAAATTACTTACCTGTTTTAGATAGATATCCCAGTGCTGAACCTGAGACTCCAGCACTGGATTACAAAAGTAACGTAAACATACTTTGCTTGCAAACTGTATTTCCTTCCATAGGATAACATTGGTAATTTTACCCAGAAAAGTTTCTAAGTGTCAACTTTTGAAATACCATAATATTCCTCAAAAATCACTACTATAACCAAAACGCTTTTACTTAACTGTTTACAGGAGATGTCCCGGGACTGAATCCAAGATCCAGTCCTGTGGTTAGAAAAGTAATCCACAAAGTAATTAATTGCATTTAACCAAAACTTTCCATTGAGCTCAATGTTGCATTGTGTTTGAAATTGTGTTGCCTCTTGCAACAACTGTGACTACTGTCATCAAAAAGACTATTTCCTATGTGAAAAGTGTTTAAACAAAGCATTTCATTCTGAGAAAGTATATTTTGATTCCTATTGTTGGTTCTAAAATAAAACAAGCCTATATGTTTATATACAAACCATTGGCCTAGAGTTCAGTTCTTGAGTGTGTGGCTTCATTTGCTGACTGAGTGTGTACAACAAATGCTTTACACTGTCCTCTGATACTGCCTTACTGCTCGACCAAGCTACCACTTTAGAGAGTAAGGTTATATCTAACTTTAGCCTCTGCCTTGCCATTGGGGAACTGTGGACCCTATACACCCTGTACCTTACTTTGGTGCAGTATATATAGAGTCACTTTCCTACACTTACTACTTTTGGTATTCACAGAAGGCATTTAGTAGTAGTAAAGTTAGGACTCCTAACTTTACTACTACTAAACTGAGATAAAATCCTAAACTTACTACTTTTGGTATTCACAGAAGGCATTTAGTAGTATTAAAGTTACGACTCCTAACTTCACTACTACTAAATGCCTTTTGTGAATACCGAAAGTCGTAAAGTTAGGATTTTGTCTCAGTTTAGTAGTAGTAAAGTTAGGAGTCCTAACTTTACTACTACTAAATGCCTTCTGTGAATACCAAAAGTAGTAAGTTTAGGATTTTATCTCAGATTAGTTCTGTGAATCGGCCCCTATGTTTCTGGTGTTCATCACTAACACCTCATATCTGAGCTTTGCTCACACACCTCATTCTGCATACCTCACCACACCTGTCTTCTGTGAGCATCTCATATGTGTCTCTCACAATAGGCTCTTTTACATTGGTAAGCATCTCTCTTCCACACAAACACTGTTAATCTCATTTTTGTGAGCATCCCACGCAAGGATAATTCTTATTGCAAATTTATCTTATAGGGTGTCTGATATTCTTGTGCAAGATAATGCGGTTTGAGGGCACTCTACACTTATATCATCCATCTGCAATAGCGCTTCTCATAGGTTAGACAACAAAAGTTTTTGTATTGTGTTGTATACTTTGCAATCCTCCAGCCTCAGGAATGCAGGCGATAAACTTACAGTGTTTGAGAAACTATTGTTTCTCTCCTTCTTGTGCCCTGCTAAACCAGGGGCTTTCAAAAGGGATCCGACTGACTTCAATACTCAAACAGACACACAGAATCCTATACCACACTGTTAGACCTGTCAGCCTTAGGACGGACTTCCTCCAAACTTGTTTGCCTGCTTACCTCCTCTTTTTGTGATTCTTTTTGTTGGCCTTAGGACTCTGAGCACTTTACCACTGCTGACCAGTGCTAAAGTGCATGTGCTTCGTCCTTAAAAATGCTAACATTGGACTATGCACAATTGGCCTTTTTAATTTACGTGTAAATACCTTGTACAGTGGTACACCATATACCCAGGGCCTGTAAATTAAATGCTACTAGTGGGTCTGCAGCACTGATTGTGCCACCCACACAAGTAGCCCTTCAAACATGTCTCAGGCCTGCCACTGCAGAGCCTATGTGTGCATTTTTACTGCCATGTTGACTTGGTATTAAAATCCCCTTGCCAAGCCTTAAACTTCCTTTTATTACACATACGTCACCCCTAAGGTAGACCGTAGGTAACCTATGGAGCAGGGTGCTATGTTGCTAAAAGGTAGGACATGTACTTTTATGTTTTGCATGTCCTTGTAGTGAAAAACACCTACATTCATTTTTCACTAATGTGAGGCCTATTCTTCTCATAGATTGACATTGGGAATTCCTTAACACACTCTTTTAAGGTGTAATTCCTGGTTAGAAAGGAGTAGCTGTGGCATGTTTTATAACTTTGGAATGGCAATGATAAATCCTCTTTACTGGTAAGGTTGGATTGCACATTACTATTTTAGATATGCCACTTTTAGAAAGTGGACATTTATCTGCTCTTACAGCTCTGTGTGCATGCAGCCTGTCTCCAGTACACTCCAATGTTAGTGCAATTGCATTTTGAGGTTTAGGAATGTCGCCAAGAGCATTCAGTTTATTTTTCCTTTTTTTCGTCCCACCTTTGTTTGCTTGGTGCATGAAGGTGTAAGATTCAAAAACATGTTTTTTCACATTTGGTCTAATTACTTTGTGAATGTAAATAACAATTAAAGCATATTTGCAAACTGTGACTACATGCCTGCCTTTATCAATGTTGCACTACAAAACTATGCGATTGTATTCGTTTAACAGAGCGTACGGCTCTCAGACAATGGCCGAATTGTATAGGGTCACTGGAAAGTCCAAAAGATTGTCCCTGTCCCCCCCAGAATTTTAGTGTCTCCTACACCCCTGCATGAAGGGTATGCACTAGAGGAATCATGATAGTGAGGATGAAGCGTTCTGTTCCCTTTCAGATGTAAGTTTTTTGTAGACAACCACACTTTCTCCCCCACAGTATATTGTGGTTGAGGAGTGCAACGTTGATCAGCTAGACGTTTCTGATTTTCTATGGCTTTGGCTAAATGGTACTAAGCTTGTTGTTGGATAGCGTTTAATCTTTCAAAATACTCTTGAGCTGTTGGGACTGTCGTGTCAGGATGTAAGTTCCAAGGAATGTCTTGTGGGTGAAAATCTTGTGCACAGAGAAACAGGGACATACTTATGGGTGAATGATCTGCATTATTGTGGGGAAATTCCATGGCCAAATTTCTATCCATTCCTGTTCACAATCTGCTAACATACAATGTAAATATTGTTCTATCGTTTGATTGGTACGTTCAGTTAACCCATCAGTTTGAGGATGGTAACTTGATGACGTGCGTGCCTCCATGTTAAGTGATTTTCTTAAAGCTTTCCAGAAACGGGAAATGAATTGGGGATCACAATCAGATATGATAATGGAAGGGATGCCATGTAATCGTATAATATTGGTCATAAATATTTCTGCCAATTCTGATGCTGAGGGAAGCTGTTTTAAAGGTATGAAAATAGCCATGCGGGTGAAATGATCAACCACGGTTAGAATTGTGGTATATCCTGCTTTAGTTAGTGGAAGCTCCACAATAAAATCGAGAAGCACAGTATGCCAAGGTAGCGGAGGCATTCGTAGAGGTTGTAAGAGACCACTAGGGGTTTTGTGCAAGGTTTTATTTTTGGCACAAATGGCACAAGTTTCCACATGCTTTTGAATTTCATCAAACATGGAGGGCCACCAAAAATTACGTTTTGCCAAATGGTAGGTTTTAGCAATACCCAGATGAGCTGACAAAGGTGTATTGTGGCTTAATTGAATAGCAATGGTTTGTAATGCAGGAGCAGGTACAAAAAGTTGTTCATTCATCCATAACAAATCATGTTTACAATGAAGTGATGGGTACATAGCTAGCTATTGTTCTTGTGAGTGTTATTTAAGCTCGGTCTTCACTACATTTAAAAAGTCAGTGCTAAAAAATACTCGCTTGGAAACATTGTGAAGGAAGTATGGACTGGGCTTTAAGTTGTTGTTCTTTTGCCTCTTCTTCCCCAATACGTGATAAGGCATCCGCTTCAGAATTCTCTTTTCCAGGACGATATGTGATGATAACATTGTAATCATTAAAAAACAATGTCCATCTGAGTTGCTGAGCAGACAGGGCTTTTAATGATCGCAAGCACTGGAGATTACGATGGTCTGTATAAATCATTACTGGATGTCTGGCTCCTAACAAGTAATGACGCCATTCTTCAAATACAGCTTTTATGGCTAACAATTCTCTATCTGCAATGGGATAATTAATTTCAGCAGTTAACAATTTTCTAGAGTAATAAGCTATAGGACGCCTCTGTCCTGTGTCTTTATGTCTTTGGGATAGAATACCACCTATAGCATATTGTGAAGCATCTGCTTCAACAATATAAGGATGAGAAGGGTCAGGATGCATCAAGATGGGTGCTGAAGTGAATTGTGATTTTAAGTCTTGAAATACTTTTTCAGCTGCGTCATTCCACTCAAATTTAACTCCTTTACAAAGTAATCTAGTAATAGGCTTTATTATTTGGAAAAATGTTGAATAAACCATCTATAAACATTTGTGAAGCCTAAACAGGCGTGGATGGGCTGGGCCAATTAAGGACTGCTTCCACCTTTTTCGGGTCCATTTCAATGCCTTCTGGACTAATCAGGTAACCTAGAAAATCAACTTTTGATGCATGGAAAACACTTTTTTCCAATTTGACATATAGAGAATGTTGTAATAACTGCTGAAGAATGGCTCATACTTGTTTAACATGCTCAGAGTGTGTTCTTGAATAAATCAGTATAACATCGATATATACTACACAGCAAATATCTAAGAAATCACGTAGCACCTCATTAATTAAAAAAAATTGGAATGCTGCTGGAGTGTTGCATAGTCCAAAGGGCATAACTTGGCATTTACAAAGACCCAATTTCGTATGAAAAGTGGTCTTCCATTCATCGCCCTCACGGACTCGCACTAGATGGTATGCTCCTTGTAAGTCAAGTTTGGTGTAAATGGTTGCATCTTTGATTTGATCAAACAAAGTAGGTATTAAGGGTATTGGGTAATGGTTCTTAATGGTTACATTATTCATTACATGATAGTCAATGCACATACGAAGTTCCCCCCCTTTTTTTAGTATGAAAAATAGAGTCGAGGATACAGGGAACTTAGAATGCCGAATAAAGCCATTGGCGAGGTATTCATCCAGATAATTACACAGATGTTCATTCTCTTTCTGGGTGAGAGCATATATCCGACTGCAGGGCAATGTGGCTCCAAGAACCAAATCAATCCGGCAATCATAATCCCTGTGAGGTGGTAAGGTATTTGCTTTCTGTTTATCAAATACGTCCATTAAATCTGTATATGAGCTAGGTACACCCTCAAGCACCTACACACTCTTCAATTCCTTAGGGAAATAGTACCCCTGTACTGTGTGTTCTATGTTGGAATGTTGAAAACAGGAATGAAGGCAGTGGCCTGAGAGAATGGTTACTATCTTTTCAGTCCAATCGATGTGGGGATTATGTTGGATAAGCCATGGAATTCCTAAAATGAGACAAAATTGTGGAGCATCTATTCCGTCAAAATGGATGCGTTCTGTGTTTGTGTTTTCGCATGCAATTTTGAGTTCTTCGGTGTGATGTTGGATGAAACCGGAAGCTAACTCCCAACCATCCACTGCTCTGACTATTTCTGATTTGTTCTTGGGTATAATACCTAAGCCTAGATCGCGCAGAAATTGAGTGTCTATAAAATTGCCTGTTGCCCCGGAATCTAATAAGGCATCTACAGTACATGACCCTTTGATAACAGATTGTGATTGCAGATTTATTTGAATAGTAAGGTGATGAGGAGCCGAACCAGGATTTGTCGAGGCCAAACTAGAAGACAAACTCGACAAAGTGACCTTGTCTTCTGCCGAGTTCTCTAGTTTCCCATCTGTTGCACCATAGCAGCAACATTAGGCTTAGCTTTAGATTTAAGAGGATGGGTAGGACATTCTTTTACTAAATGTCCTGTTTTACCACAGTATAAACATTGATTCAACCTCCTACGCTTATCCTTCTATTCTTTTGTAAGCAGCTCTCGTACAGTCCCAATTTGCATTGGTTCACTAGGGTCCAATTTAGAAGCATTGTCTGTTTTGTTGGAACGTTTCTCTCTGAAAACAAATACTCTACGTTCCGTTTTGCCTTTCTCTCCTTTTTGTTCTAGTAACCGATGATTTAACTTAACTACTAAGGTCCCGATTCTGATGCGGTTAGGAAATCTTCCCGATCTAATCGATTTGGAAATGGTTTCCGACCTACTCGGATCGGGAGAGTCCGACCGACCGAGTAGGATGCATCCGGATGCTTCCAGATATGATTTGGTTGGACTCCCATTGACTTCGATGGGAGCCTATGTTCTTAACCGCATCGTAATCTGGCCCTCGGTCGGGAAGACACGTTCCCGATCCGATTTGGAAGGAGCAAATGCTATTAGGAGGCATTCCTAACCGCATCGTAATCGGGCCCTAGGTGGGAATGCTTTCCTAACCGCATCGGAATCGGGCCCTAAGTCGGTAAATTTGTTACAATTCTCTGCTGGGTCTAAGATTTGTGCTATCAAATCTTTTAATTCTTCTCTTAATCCTCTGTAAAAGAGGGATACTCTTTTTTCCTCTGGCCATTCTGCTTCTATTACTAATCGAGTGAATGTTGAAATATAGTGTATTAAATCCGAGGTGCCTTGTTTGAGATTCAGTAACTCATTATCTGCAGCTTGAACAAAAGCGTGTTTAGCGAATAATCACATTATAGTTTCTTTAAAGTGTCTAAAATTGTACAATAAAGGATAGTCTCTTTCTATTAAGGGTACCAACCATAAGGCTGCATCTCCACCCAAATAAGATAAAATAAGGTGATTTTAGATGCATCATCAGGAAAGGCACTCGGTTTTGCCATAGAATGAAGATGGCAATGATTCAAAAAGATGCTAAATTTATTGGTATATCAATAAAAACGTTCGGGAGGTGCTAACGGAATAGGTGTAGGGGTAAGCACCTGTATCTGAGTGGGGGGCAGGTTACTAGACTCAGTATCTCCTCTTGGTATTTGAAAACTAGGAGACTTAAGGATGGGTTTATTAGGCCACGGTACGTCCCATGTCTTACGCGTTTGCAATTCAGACTGAAGGGCAGAAAGATCCTGCCGTAAAGCAGCATTTTCTGACCGGATATCAGCCAATACAGCAGCTATATCTTGAAGGGAGATTGCCTGTGCTTTATCCATAACATCTGGGTGAATCGATTGTCGTGGGCTTAGCCTTCTGTTAGGTGGTTGAACAATGCATTCTTACCTGAAGTCTGCACTGTTTGATTCACAGAGACATTATGGACCAGCTTCCTAGCACTCTATCTTATAACCTGTGTGGAGGTTGTAACACAAGAAACATGCAGTAGGGTTCAAGGAGGAGCGTCGGATGATGGACGCTCTAGGATTCCTTGTTGTCAACCTGCGAGGCAACAAGAAAGCACTATTACGTTTCCAGTTATATGAGTGCAATACACCCCCTATTCTCTCCCTGTACACCTTGGCTAAATGAACAATGTTTTATCTCTATGTCCTACCTGTGATCATTGTTGTGGTCTGCTAAGTGTCTGTTGAGTGGGTGGGTGGAAATCAACTGTTCATTAAGGAAGTCTTCATGAGTAGAACGTGAAGCGTGTGGTGTTGAAACAGAACTGGAAAAAGAATAGAGACCATAACACTATTAATCACCTACATAAACAATCTTGTCTTTAGTTCTTTCCCCCTCTCTATAATTACTATATTACCGATGGCAGTCATACTCACACATATGCTAAGGCTTTGATGCCCAAAATGTATTGACTGCCTTTGCTGTCACCGAAACAAAACACTGAAAAAAACAAGGTCTTTTGCAGAAAAATAAAAAGACCCAACGCGTCTTACAATTTTAACATTAGTAACATAAATAAGGAAAATACAAATTATCTTTAGTCCTTGGTGTCTTCCAAAGTCTTTTGTTTTAAATGTTCCAAAAATTATTTCTTACTTGCGTTGGGCACCATAACTCATGATTCTTCTTTTATTTTACAGGTTGTGTGGTCAATAAAATACAGACGGAACGTTGTTGCCAGGAAACTGAACGGAAGATCTGATGAGTCGCAAGTCAGGTAAGCGTCCATGGTTACCAGCTTGTATCCGCAGGGAATCTGGAAGACTAAGCACCTTCTGGAACTGGGGTGTGGCATTAAATACTCATGCCACACCCAAGATAGCCGCCACCACGTTTGACGTTCAGCGTAACATCTTACCGTGGCGTACCGTGCATGCATGTATGTCATTGTTCTAAGCACGTCAAGCACAGAGTGCAAAGGAGCAGTAGCTTGAATACGTAAGAAACCAGCTTTTGTGTCAAACACTGATGCTTGTTTGTACATTATTGTTCATTTGTTCGCATACTACAGTTTCAACAATGCAGTAACCCTATACCTGTGATTGCCTATATTCATGATTATGAAACAAATAAACCTAACAAACAGTTTCAATATAGTTTTTCGCAGTGCTGGTTGCACGGGACGGAGGTGGGTTTTCTTGTTTGGAAAAGGAGAGGAATCTCCTAAGCACCACATAGAACGTATGGAGGGATACATGAAGGTATGCACAAGAGGAATCATGGCAAGTGTGGTGTCCAGAGGTTGTATTAATTCCTTCATGAAGGATGATAGCTGAAGTAGTAAAGGTTTTACCTGAAATTTATATTTGTCCAGCTCTGAAGTTTGTAATTTGAGTTTCCGATTTAAAACCATCTGCTCTGCATCATTGTAGCATTACTATAAGGTTTTTCCCAGTTCTTAATAGGATTAACATAGAAATACCATCAGATCTGCAGTTTGGGCAGGTCATATTTTGGTTAGCATTCTTCAACAATTTGTCGAAAGGCACAATTAGAATCTGGCAATGTTAAATAGAGAAATTGCTCTGCATTTATTTGAGAGGTAGATGAATAATCACATTCTTCACAGTCAATGTTCCATGTGTAACTAACTCATCAATATTTACATCTTCTTCATCTAAACCTCCAAACATGACCATAATAAATTCTTGTGCATCTTGTTGACTGTTGGCAGTAAACATTACTGATCCACTGCATATATCTAAAAGATCTTGAATACCTGAAGAAGAATGTATCACAGTTCTGTCACTCATTAAACTTTGGAGCAAGTGATACAGTGCAAAACACAATCTCATATCTGGTTTTTGTTGAATTTGTTTGACTAGATGCAGTAAATGAAACAGTACATTCAGAACAACATTTACATAGCAGTTGACACCTGAACTGTTTTCTAACTGGTAACCTACAGTATCTCCGTCATTTTCCAGTTTTCTCTTCTTAACAGCTTCTAGATTGTCCTTGTGTCCTTTTATTTTTTATTTTCTGTACACTCATTTGTAATGTTCCATTTTGGGCAGATTATCTGTTTTTCATGAACAGGATATTGGCCTATATGAGGAGCGTATACACTTCTTAACCGATTGTAATCTCTTACACAGATTCCATCAGCAGTAACCTTCTTTTCATCAAAATCAATCAAAAACAAACCAAACAATGTTCTAACTCACGACAATGCTGCATATGACATTTCTTTTTAAAATACAGTACTTCTGATATTAACAAAAGCTGCACCTACACTTAAACTTTGTGATTTATGGACAGTTACAGCATATGCTGGAGACAGTGGGAACTGCTGGTGGTGCACATATAAGTCTTTTACCAGCAAAAGACGTACAACACAATGGCCAATCTGCTTTATGCCATCAATCTAATCAAATTTTATGGCCAAGTATTCAACCTCATCTCTATTTGAAGAGATTAATAAAACCAATTACTTTGCCCATAGCACCATTTACTAACCCGTCCTCTACATTTAAACTACGGTGCAAAATTACTCGACAGTTTTTACTGACACGTAAAATCTTTTCTAATCCTGCAGTTTTCGAGACAGACTTATCCAAAGCATCCGATTTTGCTTGTAGTTTATCTGTAAGTCGTATTGTGACTCCCTGATGTTCCATTTTATCAATGGCTGTAATTTCCAAAATATCTTCTTAAAACAGTTGTAGAAATTGTTCATTAAAGTTGGAGCACTCTTGAAGTGTTGGCAGTAAACAAACTAATGACTTCTGTTCTTCAATGAAATTGTGCATTAGTTCAGCTGTTGTAAAATTAGATGGAAACAGTTTCTTGATAACACGCCTTTCCAAAGTATGTTTACCCTGTGTTGTTAGAACTCCTATTCTAACGTCCTTCAGTATATCTGCATAATTTACACCAGATGTTTGACGCATATTTTTCACTAGTTCCATGTATTCAAAGTTTAACCAAATATTGACATTGCCAATACTCCCCAGAGAATTTCTTGTTTCATTATGCACAAGTGTTTTGAAAACAGGTTGTCCTTTTACAGGGGTGGGTTGTAGTAGGTCACCAAATACAATTAAATGCTTGTCTCTGAAGAGTACATAGTAGTTTGTTTTTAAAATCTGCTGCATTCTTAAGTGCATGAAAACAAGCCTTAAGTTGGATACCGTGCTCACCTCATCAATGATTAAAAGCTTCAGTTTCTTCAATACTCTTGATGCCGCATGGCAAGCTTCACCCAATAGTTTCTGGTATTCCAGTTTATTGTCATGTTCAATAGGTAGCATTAGTAGGCGATGTAAAGTAATACCTTTAATGTTATGTACTGCTAATCCTGTTGGTGCTGTTACTACACATGGCACATTTGATTCTGTAGTTTTCTGTAGATAACCAGTGAGAACTTTAATGAGGAAGCTTTTTCCAGTGCCAGCTTGACATCTGATGTATAGTAATATTGGTTTGTATGAAGAACTATCACACTGTTTCCTCTCATGGACAAAACCATGCTCTATGTTATCTTTAACTTTGTTGTAAATTTCTTTTTGTTCATTGTTCAGTTGTTCTACTAAGTGTTCGAAATTCACAGTTTCCTCTCTTGCTTGCTGCATTGCAGTCTCCACCTCCTTCATAGCTATCGCTGCTTCATTTTGAATGATTGGCTCTCCAAGAGAATCTTGAAACCCTGGTCAGAACTTTGGCTGCTTTGTGAACTCTCCTTGGCTATCTCAGCAGCAATGGTTTCTTCCTGTTCAATCTCATCTTTCAACATTTGCAGGTAGGTTGGAAAGACTGAGCACTCAACGGTGTCTTTCACAGCATTGAAAGAGGCTTCATAACAGTCATAGTGTCCTAGTAATTCTGATTCTGCAAGCCATGGCTTGATTAACTGCAAAGGTGCCAAGTAGAAAAACTCTCTTCTCTATGGGGTTTGGCAACTAAGCTTTTGGTGGTTAATAAGTTTTCCTTTGTTTTGTCTGACCAAAAATGACACATCCAATTACTCCATATCTTCCTTCTACTATGTTTTAAGTAACATTAGTTCTATATGTGTAGTGCTGAAGTTCTTCATAGAGACACATGTTTTAAAGATGAGGACTCCTTCTTGGGTAGTATGTATCCAGCATGTTAGTTTTCAGAATGTCTCTACTTTCTGGATCGAATTCTGCTAGATACTTTATTTCTGGAAAATACTTTAGTACTCTATTTTGACTGCTTGCAAGGCCTAGGCACACAATTCCTTTGACTTACAGAACAAACTAGACGAGTTCAACTTGTCCGAGCATTCATAAGAACCTATTTCTCTATGGAAAAGCATTTTCAAGCTGAAGCTATACAATTTCTTGGTAAGACTCTTTTCTGCAGAAATGTCCTCCCACATCTCTTTCATCAATGTCTTTTCTGATTTTGTTATATATGAAGTCATGTAGCGAGCAACAGCAATGGAGTTGTCTGCAACAAATTGTAGATCCATGTTTGAATTCCACATCTTCAGAATCACAGGGTTGTAATCATTGATATACTTGGAAGCATCAGTTCCTCTCAGGTTGTATGTATTTTTGGGTGATTTCCGTGTCAGGGTATGTCTGACTGCAAAAAATAATGGGGGTGGGGGAACAAGGAGCTAGATCAAGGTCCGGTGACTCGTGCTTCTGAATGTAACAACTAGATCCCACTGGAGTCACTGTTCCTAAGAGAAGAGGGATAGAGAGAGAGACTATGGTTGTCTAATACTGTGATTGTTGGGGACAGTGTGTCCTGATCGTGATGCCCTCACACACCCCGAAGGATGTCATGCTTCATCATTGGGCGGTGCTCCTCGTCGGGCCGGTGCTGCAATGCCCTACGGGTCCCCTGAAGGGTCACTTTGTCGGAGATCTTTTCATGATAAAGCCGTATGGGTGCGTGGGGGCGAGTGGCAGTGAAGTCTTAAAGTGATATCTAAAAGATGACTGGAGGGTAGCTATACAGTTTATTAAGGAAAAAATCCCTCTGCCATCAGTAAAAAACCCGAAGGTTGTGCTGCTTAGAGGGGAGTAATGGCCCTCAGTAGCTAAAGAAAGGGTAACATGCCCCTAATGGACATGTTTTGTGGTCAACATGTTTCGCGCTACCTGTTGGTCTCAGGAGGAGATCCCATGCACTACGTCAGGACCATTAAAGGGTGCAGTGTGTAAAAAGAATAGTGAGTGGCCTGTATTCGTAGTTCTTGTGCCACTGAGAATGATAATGTATTCTGGAATGACAAAAAAGAGAGGGAGTCAAAGTGATCAATGCATTAGTACCCTACATTAAGGGCGTTCAATAAACAAACATACGTGAGCCTGGGTTTCCATTGGTGAGCCAGGTGCACGTAGCGTTAAAATCACCTACTGTAGGTGGACAGTAAGTGAGGTTGTAGTGGGCTATAGACATATAGTGACAATACGTGATGAACAAACATATATCTGTGCTCAAGGCACAATGTCAGTTATTAACACGCAGCATGTGGTAGCGGTTGTTAACCTTCACACGTTTGTCAGAGTTAATTGATAAAAAATGGGTGCGGAAATATCGAAGGTATCACCATTGATGGCAAGCATCAGGTCAGTGTGTAAATTCAAACTTAGTATTTACCACATTGCGCTTACCTATAAAGTAAGGGAGAAATACCCCATGAGATGCGGCTGTAAGGTATCCTCGAGACCTGGTATGAGGGGTAGGGGCGTTAGTTTTAGCATAAATAAGGCAGGGCGCACAAGCGACTATCCTGTATGGTTGCTATTCATCCAATGCAAACGAGCGGGACAGTACTTACAATTTCTCATAGGTATGCGAGGCCCGATCATGATAGATTGACTTCTTTCAACACCAACAACCCCCTCCTTTTTGGAACAGAGGTGGGGGCAGAGGAAGAGGAAGAGAACAGAAACAGGTACAATCGTCAGACGGCGGGAACCAACGCCAAACCAGGAGTCAGACAAAGAAAAGCTTGTTGTCAATCTATCACGAAGGCAACTCACAGACATTGAGGAGACAGTCCTGCAAAGAGGACTAGGATTCGTCCCAACACCTAGCGAGGATCCATTTAAACTCACAGGAGAGCTACATTGCTTTTTTAGGAAACTGAGATTACGATCATTCTTTCGTAATTCCAATGACGACCAGGACAACATCGCCACTACAGACTCCGGACTCAAGAATCCGTTGAAATTCACGCCCACTACAGCGATGACCCCAAGCGAAATTTTAACCTTTGAGAAGGCTGTCCTACAAGACATCGACAAGATCCAACCGAAGACCACCTTCGACAACCTACCGGCACGAGAACGAAGGGCCATAAAGGACCTCAATGATGACCCAGATATCATTATAAAACCTGCAGATAAGGGTGGGGCCATTGTCATCCTCAACACGGACGACTACAACAACGAATGTCAGAAGCAACTTGCCAACACTAAATACTATAGGAAGTTGGACGTAGACCCCACAGAGTCATTGACCACACGCATAGGTATCATGGTCAATGAGGCACGAACCAATGGATTGATCTCTCGCAATGAGGCAGACTTTCTGGTTAAGACAGCACCAATCACCCCATATTTTTATATCTTACCAAAGATACACAAAAACATCACGCCACCACCTGGGAGACCCATTGTGTCCGGTATCAACTCCATTTTGGAACCCCTCAGCCAGTATTGTGACCGCTTCTTGCAACCCCTAGTCCAAAAAACCCCTTCCTTCTTAAAGGATACAAAAGCTACTCTCAGTCTCATCAAGAATTTTCCGGAGCCACATGAGATTACCTTACTCGTCACCCTGGATGTAGAGGCTCTGTACACGAACATCCCGCAAGAGGCCACCATCAGGGTGACTGAGGAGACCTTAAGAAAAACTACCACACCCCCGGTTGGCTTTATCATGGAGTGCACTGAACTCGCCTTAAAGAACATTTTTTCAAGTTCCAAAACCAGATATACCACTAGGTCCACAGAACATGTATGGGCAGCACCTTCGCGCCTAGTCTTGCGTGCCTCTATATGGCACACTTTGAGGAGACACATATACAAACAGAGAACAACCCCTTCTGTAATGACATCAAGGAATGGAAACGATATATCGATGATATACTGATATTCTGGACTGGATCTGAAGAACGTTGCAGCCAGTTCCACGAATGGATCAATCACCGGGACCCATATCTGAAATTTACCTTGTCCACGTCACAGAAGGAGATTCCCTTTCTAGATCTACTAATTACACTGGACAATGGCAACCTCACAACCAAGACGTACAGGAAACGCACCGACCGTAACAGCCTCTTACCATACAATAGCCATCACCCTAAAGCACTCAGGGGAAACCTTCCTTACGGACAATTCCTCAGGCTGAGGAGAACCTGCAGCACAGTTCAGGACTACGAGTGCCAAGCAGAGGAATTAAGTAACAACCTGGAGAGGAGGAGTTACCCCAGACAGACCACCTTCACACCAATGTCCAATAAAGTAATGAATATAGTGCTAAAACACTGGCATATCGTCAACACAGGCAACCTCAATTTGGAATGCCCTAGGTTCACGTTCAAACGAACACAGAATTTGAAGGACCTATTGGTGCATACGAACCTCAGACGAGAGTCACAACTGACCAGACCACTCTTTGGGGCCTCCCAGCAGTGAAAGGACACTACCAATGTGGTCACTGCAATATGTGTAGCCTGACAACCCACACTAAGGAACTACAACTGGGTGAGGTAAAATGGAGTCAATGCAAGCACACAAACTGTAATACTAAGAACTGCGTGTACCTCATCAGATGCCCATGCGACCTCCTTTACGTGGGCATGACCACACGACAGGTCAGGATCAGAATCAACGAACACAGAAGCAACATACGCTGTGGCCGCAATACTACGAAAATGAGCACACACTTCATTGACAGACAACACACAACAGAACAGCTCCAATGGACTATTCTAGAGACCAACCCCACATGGAGCACGATGACCCTGTTCCGAAAAGAACAGAGATGGGTTCACAAAGTACGAACTAATGTACGGGGCCTTAATGATGAGATCCCCTGGATTGAGCTAATATGAGGTCATTAGATCAACCACACTACAGGGTCTAATGGAATGTACTGCGTAGTCCACCCTACCTCTACTGTGAACCACAACACTACATATGACATTGGTACTCTTTGTCTGCACCCCTATAAGTGACATACCCTGACTCCAGCGACATTATTGCTGAGAATATACTAATGGTACCTCTAGATCACTGTGATTCACTCCAGGATGAGATTTGTGTTTCACTCCAGACTATCACCATCTCAAGCACACACCGTTTTTGCTCACCCACTATTTTGTTGTGCCTCTAGACCAGTGACATTCACACTAGAATGTGAATTCATCTATACCTATAAACTATCACCACCTCCAATGTGGTTGGTTCTACCATAATGCCTCTTTTCACCATCTCGGTATAGGAATGATTCTGATTGATTACATGCTTACTATTTTTTACACATTACATTATAGTAATAGTAATCATCATCCGAATATATTAAAACAACATTCCATTTTCCACGAGGACAAAAACCACTACAATATGGCCCCCACGCATGCGCATACCAAAACACACATCAAACACTGTCTCGGAGATAGACGACTGCCGCGCATGCGCGGACTATTCCGGGAAGAACGCTGAGTCACGTAGCAACGAATAGGCGATCCGGAAGCAGGCGATGACTGAACACGCCCATGCACCGGTCTCTGTACCGCTACTAATACCCAGCAGCGGCCGCATTTCAGCCTCTACAGAGACGGTGTGAGGTCGGGAAGGCGATCGGGCCTCTCATACCTACGAGAAATTGTAAGTACTGTCCCGCTCGTCTGCATTGGATGCATAGCAACCATACAGAATAGCTGCTTGTGCGCCCTGCCTTATTTATGCTTAAACTAATACCACTACCCCTCATAACAAGTCTCGAGGATACCTTACAGCTGCATCTCATGGGGTATTTCTCGCTTACTTTATAGGTAAGCGCAATGTGGTAAATACTATGTTTGAATTTACACAGTGCCCTGAGGCTTGCCTTCAATGGTGATACCTTCGATATTTTCGCACCCATTTTTTACCAATTAACTCTGACAAACGTGTGAAGGTTAACAACCGCTACCACATGCTGTGTTAATAACTGACATTGTGCCTTGAGCACAGATATATGTTTGTTCGTCACGTATTGTCACTGTATGTCAATAGCCCACTTCAACCTCACTTACTGTCCACCTACAGTAGGTGATTTTAACGATACGTGCACCTGGCTCACCAATGGAAACCCAGGCTCATGTATGTTTGTTTATTGAACACCCTTAATGTAGGGTACTAATGCATTGACCACTTTGACTCCCTCTCTTTTTTGTCGTTCCAGAATACATTATCATTCTCAGTGGCACTAGAACTACGAATACAGGCCACTCACTATCCTTTTTACACACTGCACCCTTTCATGGTCCTGACGTAGTGCATGGGATCTCCTCCTGAGACCAACAGGTAGCGCGAAACATGTTGACCACAAAACATGTTCATTAGGGGCATGTTACCCTTTCTTTAGCTATCCAACATAGGGATTCTACCATGTATTATGTGAATATATATGCACCCATGTGTGTGCTGCTATTTTTATTTTTATTTTTATTTGAAGTGTCTAGT
Organism: Calotriton arnoldi; assembly: GCA_963921515.1. Lineage (NCBI taxonomy): Eukaryota > Metazoa > Chordata > Amphibia > Caudata > Salamandridae > Calotriton > Calotriton arnoldi. The sequence continues at coordinate 2,724,206 of CAWUFW010000723.1, forward strand.
CATACGTGAAAAATGGTGCAAAAGGATCAGAGCTCCTTCTCTCAATTTGTGGGAAGGGCAATGTTTAAAAAAATTGTAAAATACCCCTCACACATTGAAACCTGATTCAGTGTCATGCTTCAACATTGGGGTCTTCCCGCCCCTCTACGGGACGGGGCGTTCTACGACTTACGTAATCGCAGGAGCACTTTATTCAGTGATTGGTGAGTATGTGTAGTGAGAAATATATCACAAAAAAGCTTAAAACTTTCAACATGATGGTGATGTGAATAGATAAAGATAAATGATGAAAGCCATGATTTATCCAAAATATTTTTCTTTTCAGGTTCTTAAGATATACAAGTGGTATATTTTTCTACTCCCATAACAGGGAACAAAGGACAGTGTTTGTGACTATCAGGCATATGTACATTTATTCTATCACCCATTGAGGTGTAACAGGGATCGGTTTTTTGGTCCTGAGGAAGAAAGCCAAGGGGATGGCTTCTGAAACATGTCGACCTTGTAGGAGGTGACTCATTATAGTACACCATCTACACCTCCCCGCTTTTACTATTCTCAGCCAGGGAAGATAATAAAGTATTTTCGTTCCACTAGCCAGAGAATTTTTAACCATCTCACATTTTCTTTTCACGATCCCACGCACTACACATACTCACCAATCACTGAATAAAGTGCTCCTGCGTTTACGTAAGTCGTAGCACGTCCCGTCCCGTAGAGGGGCGGGAAGACCCCAATGATGAAGCATGACACTGAATCAGGTTTCAGTGTGTGAGGGGTATTTTACAATTTTTTGAAACATTGCTCTTCCCACAAATTGAGAGAAGGAGCTCTGATCCTTTTGCACCATTTTTCACGTATGACTAGACACTTCAAATAAAAATAGCAGCACACACATGGGTGCATATATATTCACATAATACATGGTAGAATCCCTATGTTGGATAACAGTATCAAGAGGAGGACGATTCTACCTTTTTCCTCTTCACTCCCTCCTTTGATTTTTTGATTACCCTTTCTTTAGCTACTGAGGGCCATTACTCCCCTCTAAGCAGCACAACCTTCAGGTTTTTTACTGATGGCAGAGGGATTTGTTCCTTAATAAACTGTATAGCTACCCTCCAGTCATCTTTTAGATATCACTTTAGGACTTCACTGCCACTCACCCCCACGCACCCATACAGCTTTATCCTGAAAAGATCTCCGACAAAGTGACCCTTCGGGGGACCCGTAGGGCATTGCAGTGCCGGCCCGATGAGGAGCACCGCCCAATGATGAAGCATGACATCCTTCGGGGTGTGTGAGGGCATCACGATCAGGACCCACTGTCCCCAACAACCACAGTATTCGAACGACCATAGTCTCTCTCTCTATCCTATGTCTGACTGCAGACAAATAGCTGATGTCTCTTCCTTCAGACATGATAGGTCGTGGGAATCCAAAATGACATATTGTGTAAAATTTTCCTCTGCATCTGTATTTTTGACAATAGTTCTTCCCAGATCTATGAAAACTTGTTGCATCAAGCCCTTGTCAACACCATCTGTTGGGATGGTGCATGTCACATACTGTTGCATGAAAGACAAGACAGGCTCATCAGTGTCTGTTCCAAATTTTGGGGCATCTTTTACCCATAACAGCATGTGAATTTGTGGAGCACCTCTAGCTTGGTAGTCTTTGCGCCGAAATAAATCAGTTACGTGGCCAAGAGGAGGATCAGTTTTGTTGCAGATTAAATTCCTCATTACTTGAAACCTGTGGTTAAAATATCTGCAAACGTTTGCAGGGTCCAACGAGCAAAGTTCTCCTGGTGTCTTCAGATTGATGCCTATTATGGCTGAGTTTGTTTCACGCAGGAATTCAAGCAGGTCATCCCATGCATACTCAGCATAACTGAGTGTTAGAAATCAAGTAGGTGCGCCTAGGTTTCTCAACATGAATTTCAGCTCACTGTGACAACAATACCACATTTTCATTGCTGCCACGTTGGCATGCCATCAAATTAATCAAGTTGTATTCCAGGTTCTCATCTTTTCCTTGAACTTTGTCTACAAATTCCTTTGCAGTAATATTTAGTAGATTTACTCCTGTCTTGAGAATGTGGTTTACTGCATAAGATAGGCCTGACAAGTCGGTCTCAAATAAAATGTGAAATATATAGGGAATACACTGACGAAATCTAGGATCCTCTCAGTATAGTCTAGTTGATCTGTACTCAGCTGCTGGTATCTGTACAGGCCGGTCATCATACCTACCACCCATTCCTGGGGGGAAGAGAAGTGGAAAACATTGAACTTCTAAACTTTTCTCCCATACACTCAGGGAGCTCCTCTTGCTTCTTTCATTTGCAAGAGATCAATTGCATCACCAATAATCTCTTTAGAATGCAGTGGGTGGATACTCTAATGTTCATAATTTTTTTCTGATCAGGATCGATCCACCTTTTCAATCTGAACTTTTGATGTTGATATGTCATCCTCCATATGTGCTACAATTTGAAGAACATCTATATCTTTATAATAAATATTATTTTGTACCAGATATAATGCTGCTTTTTTTACTTTACTAACATCTACTAGCCCTTGAAATATTTTTTTGCTCTTGGTAGGGACAGCATTGACTAGAATAATACATGCTACTTCCAAATCTCTCTGTACCACTACATTTTCAATATTCAGCTTGAAATCTAATGGCAAGTACACAACTCTGCCTTTAAGATCTTTCTGAAACTCTGTTGGAGGTAACTTCCCTGTCTTAGGCTCCATATGGACGATAGCTTGGAATAGATGTATAGACTGTACTAGAATTGATTCATAAGCATTTAAATCTTGCAGTTCGTAAGGGATTGGAACTAATCCCAACTTGTTGTTGACTGCTCTACCTGGCATATTATTATCCTCCAACTTATTATAACAGTACTTACATATAATTTGTCGTGTGGAACAAGCCAAGCGCTCCTCTACAAATAAATAAGCTGCAAATTCTTGACACTTATCTGTGTTTTCTTCAGTTTTTGAGGAGACAACAATATAGTAAGTTTGAGTTTTATAGTGAGTGCGTTGACAACATATACAAACACAATCCAGTTTCTCTGAACACACTGTGTTAAACTTTCTAATATCTTCTTGATAGTTATCAACAGTAAAACCTGTGTCCTTTTCTGCTACAACTGCAGATACGAAGTCCTCATTTTCCGTACACTCCTCCTCAGGACCAAAGAAACAAAACTGAACATCATCACAAACTTTTGTACCTCTGCTACGGTACCATGCAAAAGAGCTCTATTCATTTTTACTAAGCATAACGCAGGAGTTTTAACATAGTAAAGCATCCCAACTACTTTTCACATTTCAGACTGATGAACAGCTAACATTCAAAAGTGATGAAAGGTACGTCTGCACACTTTCTTCGACATGCTAGCTTATGCCCCTGTAAATTAGTATACTTCCTTACTTTGCATGGATCTTATCCTTACAAAATCCCATTTTTCTGTTTCAGACTTTTGCATGGAAAGTTACGTAGGAAACGTCTCAATATATCAATAGATTCCTGCCAAACACTGCAAATACTATTACAGTCCCATTTGTATACAGGGGCTTGTCTACGCCTTCCTTGTACCTCTTCTGCTGAAACTTCCTCTACATTTCTAGGTCCCATCACCTCTTTTGGAACAGGAGAACTGTCTTTCATCTCATAACATCATCCAATTATTCAACTGCATGCACTAATGTGTTCTTTTGCAAGTAGCTTTCTTCATTAAAGAAAGGCTCAGTACTAGATGTTTGAATCCATTCATCTCTGAAGACTTTGCAAAAGTAAGTTCTATTGAGCAGTCTTTTTTTTTTTTTTTTGGGCTTCTTCTTCTCATACACAACACTATATTATCCAGTGTCTTTATCCTGTTTAGAATCAAAATAAATAGCTTTCTCTTCAGAGGGAACACCTTATCAACTATACCTTCCACACGTTCCCTTGTCAGACTGCTTCTCTTCTTCTTTTATACTTCTTCATAGTTCTACTTAGATTATGAATTACTCTACTACGGAACATTGTAACTCTGATTCCCCTAAACTGCTTCTGCCTCCTGGTTAAACTCTCCTTTTTTATTTGATTTTTTACTCTTCAGATCATGTACTTATTCTCCTTTGTTATTTGATCTCAAACGTAGTTTTTTATTTATTTTATTTTGGTATCCAGATCTCAGCGTAGTATTTTAAGAAATGTCTTTGTTCTCTTACCAGCAGCTCTTTTCTCTTTCATCACTTTTTTGGCATTTTCCTTTAAGGAAAATGGGCCGCATTTAAAAAAAAACTGCTTCATTGAAAAAGCAGTCAGAGACATGGTGGTCTGCTGACCCCAGCAGGCCACCATCCATGTGAGTGTTAGCCATTCCCAATGGGGTCGCAAATGAATATTGATGAGGCATGCAATTTGTGACCCCATTGGGAATCACAATCAGTGTCTGAGACACTGTTGTACATTCAGTTTAGCGAGTCGCAAATTGTGAGTCGCAATTTTGCGCTATTTGCGACTCGCTAAACTGAATGGTCATACATCTGGCCCATGATTTTATTAAACTCCATATTCATAGCATCCAATCAAGTATGTTTATTTTTTTTTAAACCAGGAGCACACCTTCATTTTAATTGCCTTCCATTTTGAAAACTGTCTCTTCCAGCTCCAGACTTCTCCTGTCTGTTACTGCTGCTTCACTTCAAAATGGTTAGAGTGTGGATTGTAGGCCACAGCTATGTCTTTTGGGCTAGAGAGTCTGCTAGAAAGAGTGGTATTGACAGGGACTTGGGTTTGGCTAATGTGGACATTACTTGGAATGGCCAGAGAGGGTTGAAGTGGAATCAAATGCTGCCCTTGGTTAAAAGCATTATAGATTCCCAATCTCCTTACCTCATGATTGTGCACTGTGATGTCAATGACCTAGGCACACTGACTGGGCTAGCACTGGAAATCCTAAGGAAAGATACCTTTACACAATTAATAACAATTTTCCCTCACACTGTCTTGGTGTACTCCAACATATGCCGAAAGCAGAAATGGAAGTAGTCTAATCAATTCTGTCCACAGATTGACAAAGCCAGGAAACATGCTCATTAAACTGTTTCTGCATTCCTCAGAGAACATAACATCTGCAACAACCTGTGTTTCAACATGCATTGCATCTTTAGAAGTGATGGAGTTCACTTTACAGATGAAGGCAACAGGGTGTTTCTCAGCAACCTGAAATTTTGCGTCTGGTCTTATGTGTAGCTGTCATAAACGCACAATGAACACAAAAGCTCTTCTAAGAGCCACCCAATTGCCCAACATGTTGTTCATTTTTGTTATGAATATCTTTTTTTTCCAATGGTTTCAAATATTCCTGAAGACGTTGCGATGATCGTGAATATGGCGTGAATATGCAAAACAAAAGCAGACATTCAGTAGCCTCAAGCACATTCAAAATGTATAATGATTCTAACCATCAAACTAGTTATATTACTATCTAAATAACTCTATTAAAAACATGTATAAGTCTCTGAATGTGTCTATGACAGTGTATGTGAGTATCTTAGTGGGATGTGACTGGGTGTGTAAGTGTATCAGTGAGTCTCTGAGTGGGTGTATGAGTGTCTGAGTGGGTCTGTGAGTGGGTGTATTAGTCTCTGAGTGGGTCTGCAAGTGGGTGCATGAGTGTCTGAGTGGGGTCTTTGAGTGGATGCATGAGTGTCTGAGTAGGTGTGTGACTGGGTGCATGAGTCTCTGAGTGGGCCTGTCAGTGGGTGCTTCAGTGTCTGAGTGGGTCTCTGAGTGTGTGTCTAAGTCTCTTGCAGCGTTTTCACTGGATGCATGAGGTGCTCAGTGGGTCTCTCAGTGGGTCTCTGAGTGTGTGTGTATGAGTGTCTAAGTGGATCTGTGAGTGAGTGCGTGAGTGCCTGCATGGATCTCTGAGTGAGTGCATGAGAATATGACTGTGAGTGTCTATGTGCATCTGGGAGTGAATGTGAGAGTTTCACTGGGACAGTGGCAGAGTGTGTGAGCATCTGACTGAATCTGTGATGGGGTGCATGAGTCTCTAAGTGCATTTGTGAGTGTGAGCATAAGCATCTGAGTGTGTCTGTGAGTGGGTGCATGAGTGTCTCTTTAGATCTATGAGTGCGTACATGAGTCTCTCTATGGGTCTGTGAATTGGTGCATAAGTCTCTGAGTGGGTCTGTGAGTGGCTGCATGGGTCTGTGAGTGGGTGAAAAAGTCTGTGAGTGAGTCTGTGAGTGGGTGTGTGAGTGTCTGAGTGGGTCTCTCAGTGGGTGCATGAGTCTCTGACTGGGTCAGTCAGTGGGTATGGGAGTCCTGAGTGGGGTAGTGAGTGGGTGCTCGAGTCTCTAAGTGGATTTGTGAGTGGGTGTGTGAGTGCCTGAGTGTGTCTGTCAGTGGGTGACTGAGTCTCTGAGTGGGTCTGTGAATGGGTGCGTGAGTGTCTGAGTAGGTGCATGAATGAGTGGGTCTGTGAGTGGGTGCATGAGTGTTTGGGTGGATCTGTCAGTGGGTAGGCGATTGTCTGAGTAGGTCTATCCCTGGATACATCAGTGCCTGTGTGGGTCTGTAAGTGGGTGCACCACTCTCTGAGTGGGTCTGTGAGTGGATGAATGACTCTCAGCATAGGTCTGTGACTGGGTGGAAGAATGCCTGAGTGGGTCAGTGAGTGGATGCATAAGTGTATTAGTGGATCTGTGACTGAGTGCATGAGTCTGTGGCTGGGTTTGTATTATTGTCTGAGTGCATCTGTGAGTGGCTGCATCATTGTCAGAGTGGGTCTGTGAATGTTTTATTTTTTAATGTTTTTTGCTGATGCAGGAGGCTGGCTCTCTACATAGTGTACAAAAACGAAGTGCTCTGTGCAGAGAGTCCAGTGGATCCATTACTTGTACACAGAGGCAAAAGTAGATAAAACTAATGTTCTTTTAGTGGTAGTGTGGGCGAGCAGTTAGGCTTATCAGAGGGTAGAGCTAAACATTGATTGTACTCACAGAGGCAATAAATGAGACAGACACTCAAGAATAAACCTGAGACCAATTTGTAAAAATAACATTGATTTTTATATAATTTTTCAGACCAAGAACTTTGCAAAAAAAATCAGTGTTGTGCACAATTGCGCACAATAGAAGTCAATGGGAGAATATAGGAAAAAGCATATAAAATCACACAGTAGGTTCTCGAGGTCCACCTTCTCGATTTATGTTAGTAGCAGGGTCTGGTCTAATGTTCCAGCAGCGGAAGATTGGGAACATTCTGGATTTGTCTGGGAACAGTGTGCTGAGGGCATTGGTAGCCGTCGCGATAGGAAGAAGGGGGTCACCAGAAAACACGCCGCACAGAGGGATTCAAAGGTTAGTCTGGGGGGATTCGAAGGTAAGCCTGGGAGGTCCTACTCACTGGAGCAGGTGGCCAGGGCCTCATGACCACGGGAGCACAGCTGGTTGGTTGCTACCCAGACCTGGCAGGCTGGGTGCAGAGCCGATAGGGAAGCCAAGAGTCGTGCATTGAGACTGTCCTCGCGATAAGCTGCATGCAGGTTGCAGGGACAATTCCAGGACAGTTTGGCCACTCATGGAGCGGGTCGCAGGTGTCTCAAAGTCCCTCGATGGGTGTCTGCATCCTCGGTAGTTGTAGTCCGGATTGGACTCTTTCTTCTCAGGCTTCGATGTAGGAGGACCGGTACCCCGGGTATTGTCATGGCACAGCTCTGGTAGGTCCTGGTGTCCTTTCAGTTGGTGGGGGGACAGATCTGACCCTCTCGAGCTGATCTACCTCTTCTGGTTTGGGTGCTGCATCGGAGTGCCAGGGAGCAGCAGATCAATAAACCGGACTTTGCGGTTTGGTGCCTGGAGGCTGCAGGGGAGTAGCTCCTCCACTCCAAGGAAGGTTCTCTGCATTTTTTTGAAGGCTGAAGGTGCTTCACAGCTGCAAGATGAGACAGCACACTACAATTGTTGAGTCCTGGAAGCAGCCAGCAGGGTTTGGCGCACATGTTTTTGCAGCAGGTCTTCGGTTCTCGGGTCAGCAGCTATTCTTTGTCCATTGCTCTTCTTAGGTCCGTCAAATCTAAGTTCAGGGTCTGGGAATGCCACATAAATACTAAATTTAGGGGCATATTCTTAAGGACTTATCGCCGATTTATCCGCACTTTAGCGCCGCAAAAGTGGTGATAGATTTATCGCCCTATTCTCAAGCAGGTGCAAACTGCCGATATCGCCAGTTTTCCAGCGATAGCTGCCACAAAAAACATCGCCACGGATGAGAGCGACAACTAACACTAATGATATGCAGAGTAGGCGTTCCCGTGCAAAAACACACAAAAACACCACTTCGCGATACTCTCAACGACCAGCCAGATCTGCGATGCAACCCAAAAACAGGCGATAAGGCACGTTAGCAGCAGGGATTTAACACCTGCCTTTTACTGGTGTAAAGCAGGACGACAACCTGCAGCATGAAAGGGAGCCCAGCCCAGAGCCACATCTGAAGACCAACACATGTCATGGAGCTACTGACCATGCAGCTCGGAGACCCAAGAGGGCCACAACACCCACCACCCCCATGCCCCCCCCCCCGCCCGGACTACCACTGAGGCAGCGCAGAACAAGTCAGCTGACCTTCTGAAAACGGCATGGCCCCTCAGCCACACAATTGCAGAATGTGGGGAGAGGTGGGAACCAAGTATGTGCGAAGGAGGCAAGTCACCCATCAATAAGAATGTACACAATGCCAAGTGTGGCGGTGATGTGCTGGACAGACTTCAGTATGCAGAGCACAGACATGTCCATGTGGACATATACTGCTGGTGTGTGTAGTGTTGTGGACAGTGGACGCAACCATGTCACCTCAGGCAGTGGGAAGACCTTGGACACGTAGCTTTGTTGTCCCCCCCTGTAAGCATAAGCGGAGTGGGCTGGGCCGGCGTACGCCAGGCCAGCGTAGGGGTGTGAAGGATTTGCCCGGGGCTCTGGGCGTGGTTCAGTTCTGGCCTGGACAAGGAAGTAACTAATGAGTGTGTCACTGTTATAGTGTCGGCGCCACCCAGCCCGCAATCGACAATGTTGCAATGTAGCATGCACCCGGAGGGCGGGCTCGCACGAACGGAGAAATGAAGGAGCGCAAGACCGCTGGGCGTCTTGGCTCATACATGCCAAGTGTTGTGTGTATCTGTATTGCTGCAGCATGAGCCAAATGCCTAGCCTTAATCGCAGCGCGAGTTCAGCCAGGCATGAACTCTACATCTGTGTCCGCCCTATCCTTCCCGCAGGCCTACACTCACGTGGCCGCCCACCTTCAACAGCAAACATCACAGTGTTGTTGTCAAGCTTGTGGACATGTGCAGACAGGCATGACAATGGTGTGCCGTAGGAGTGCAAGTGATGCAACTGCGCAGCGCACACAAGTAAATAGGCTCGGGGGGAGGGAGGAGCAGCTGTGAGGCAACGTAACACACAGTGATGCCGCTCATTTGCCACATGCAAGACATGTCAAACATGAATGCCAAAGTCGCACACATCCCACCCCACCCTCAACAAGCCACTTCACATTTCCTGAATGCAAGCAGATGAGAAACTAACATTAGGGATGAAAGCTCCTTTGTCTAAACTATCAGGCGGAAGCACATCTGCACCTCCGACCTCGGAATTGCATGTGCCCGGCACCCCCTGACAGATACTATAGCAGCTGATGACGACTTCTACACTACGCACAGCCCAACGAATGACCAACGTATACACACCCCACACACAGAAGTCCTTGCTCGAAGTTATCTTGCATGGAATGGCCTTCACACTTACTCCCACACCATCCCAGGCATACAACCGTTGCACACTAAAACAACTCATTGATCCGAGCTGTGGCATTTCATCCACAGAACTGGCGCAGGTCAGAACAGTGCCGCTTCAACCAGAGCCACTAACGCAATGGCAGAACATCCCGGACACATGCACAACCCCTGTCAGGTGGAACTGTACCATGCACATATGCCGCGTTTACTGGGGGAACTGCCATTGGCAGTGCTGCGGATCAGTTACCGGCTAAGCTTCCGCCTTGCCAACGTCACCTGCGTTCAGCCTGTGTTGCATTGTCGATCGTGCATATTCAAGTGGTCCATGGATGTCTGCCTATTCAACAGGACGGTAGCTGAACTGGATTTTGACATGTGTGTGCACCCCCTGTTGGCCCACGACCAGGAGTGTCACCGTGATACCCGTTTATGGGATGCCTTGATACTTGGCATACATGCTGGCAGCTGGACCAGGGAGATTCCACAACTCCTCGTGTGCAGTGACCACATTGAACCGCTCCCCTATTGGGCTGTAGTGCTAATTGGTGAAAGGGGGTGGACGCAGCACATCTGTCCGGACCTGCTAATGGATTGCCTCGCCGTCCTGTTTGATGAAGTCGACAACGAGCTCATGTTGGAAATGATAGCCTACGAAGCTGCAATCGCTTTCATGGACGAGTAACTACGTACGTGCAGCCACAACAGATTGGATCCCATTGCACATGTCCCAACACCTTGTTGCATCTTGGAGATCTGGTCATATGTCCCACGACAACCGTGGATATGGCTGCATTCGCCTGGACTCCGAATACATGAGCGGACAACAACGCGGGTTAACACACACCTGTGAAAGTTGAGGCACTACCCCGGAGTGGACAGCGGCGCTTGGCAACGTTCCTCAGCCTGACATACTGCTGCATTGGTCTGCATGTTGTGGCACTTATCTTACCCGTACTGACAAGCATATGCTAATAAAGTCTACGCACCTTCACTTGGATTCAACTGTGATGAGTGTTGATTTGAATGACAATGTGTGTCTCACTGCCTATCTGGGTCACGGCCATACATGCGCATTGATAGTATTACCCAGGGAGTACCTTTTTGTGGAATCACTGTCCCTACATTCATCCATACTTTCATACTTGATTGCTCATAGCCACGACACATCTGTGTGAATTAGAATGTTTTATTCGCATTCAGTGGAGTGTTGAAGCTGGAGCAGTACAGGGCCATGTAAACCCCACTTTACATTGTTGCCCCATGGAGGGCCAGCCAGAGTCCTTTAGGGATTGACAAGTTCATCGGAAGAGGAAGACTTCAGTCCGCAGTGTGATTGCTGTGTCATTGGTAACCAAACCAAATATGGCAGTCCCTGTCGAGGTCCAAGGTGAGTGTCGCTGAGTGTATCGGGGGACAGTGGAAGGTGTTATTCCAGGGCATGATGCAGAGGGCAGAACCAAGCTGAAACAGGCCATATGCGGAGATGAATGCTACCACTTCATTCTTACCACAAAGCCAGATTCATCATCATCTTCGTCCTCTGATGTGTCAGGTGCCTCACATGTGGGTGGTGGTGTTTAGACTGCATCACTGTGTGGCACTGACACTTCAGGGGTCGGAGATGTGGATGGAGTAGTAGCAGCAGCATTCATCCGCGCCAGGCCTTGTGGCGGCAATGCCATGATGAGGATCTGCAGGGCATGGAAGATCACAGCTACATCTCACGGGTGTGCAGCTGTGGCAAACATTCTTTCCGCCTGCATCCGCTCCATGTTCAACATGATCCTCCGCATGTGTCCCAACTCCCGGCTGACATCGCTGGAGCCACTCTGACTAGACAGTTGTTCTTGGCTCAGAGTCATGACTCCAGCGATGTCAGCCATGGATTGTTGGAGAGCATGGAGCGGACAGTGGGTGTCCGTTAGGGACTGTAAGTGGTCCCTGATGGGACGTAGACACCCACGTATGGCATCTTGTTTGGCTGCCATGAGGTCGAACCCCACCCGCAGCTGATCAACCATCTTCTCCTGGCACCCTAACACACGGCGTTGGAATGCCATATGTTGGTCGTGGGGGTCCTGGGAGACAGTTGTGGTGGTGGGTGCTTCCTGCTGTGTGGTCTGTGCAGGGGGTAGGGTCTCCTCGGTGCAGCTGGGCTGCACCGCTCCTGGAGGTGGTGTGCCAAAGCTGTCTATGGGCTGTTGGAGGGCGTCGGTGTTGATGTTGGGGAGGTCCTCTTCATCATCAGTGCTGAGTTGTTGTTGGGTCTGCTCTGCAGGAGGTGTTGATTTTCCCTCTGCAATGTGAAGGGGAGATGCAGATTGACATTGTGTTCACATGTATGTTGACGCATTGGACAAGTTTACTTACAGACTGCATGACAATGTACATTGTGACTGTTTGTGAGGAGATGCCTATGTGATGCGGGACAGTTGACATTTCTACACCATCAGGGATGTGAGGTTGTACTTGTACATTGTCATCTCACAGTTTCCTGCTATGCCAAATGCGAATGGCCATTTTCTACACACAAGCGGTGGCAGTTGGGTCCTCTGTTCTGTTGTGAAAGTGTTGCAGTATGTACCACATTGTTGTCAATGTTGAGGTGCTATGATTCTTATGTGTGTGTGCTGCATTGTGGGTGTGTTGCCCCTTCAGCTCTGATTTTGCTGGCCCTTATCCCTTTCAGGCGGTGTGCCTTTCACTTCTGTGCTTATACTGTGCTGAGATGTTGCAGACTTGGGTAACTTGGGCTCTTGGTCGGAGTTGTAACTCTTGGGCATGGTTTGTCCGCAGATGTGCTATACTTAATTGTGCATGTGTGCCATTGTTCCCATCTCCCCCATCCCCCCAGTCCCTGGTCGTTACTCACCCTGTTGCTGTTGGGTCAGGTCATGTTGTGCAGTGTCCGGTCCCCCAACTCCTGCCACCGTCTCCCCAATGATGACTCGGGACACCATTTCCTCCATCTCATCCAGCTCCTGGTGTGTCGCTGGACTCCCACCTCCAGTCTGCATTGCTGCTTTCAGGTTGGCTGCGAGTTTCAGCTTGGTTTTGCACTTCACATCAGTCCAGCGCTTCTTGCAGTCGTCCACTTCCCTTCTCTTCACTCCGACTGCATTCACCTTGGCCAAGATGGACTGCCATATTGTATTTTTAGTTGCCAATGACACAGTGGAGGTGACAGTTGGTGATGGTGTTCTATCACCTCTGTAATGAGGATCTGGTTTTCCTGCGTACTGAAAAGCGAGTTCCTCTTCTTCTTCTCCTTGCCCTTCCCTGACCCCGAGGTCCCAGGCTGGTGCTCCGTGGGGCTTGTGGGGTTCTGGTTGTCCTCTGTACTCGCTCCGGCTACCTCCATGGTGCTTCGCAGTTGTTTGTGTTTTTTGTTGGCGCTTTTATAGTGGTTTTTCCCGCCAGACTTGTGGGACTTGCAGACCTGGCGCTGCTTATTGCTGTATTTTTTATCGCAGTTGGGCCCATTGCAACTTTTTTCACGTTAGGCTTTAGATTTTTATCGCCGTCCCGGTGATTTTATCACGGACATTTGACGCGTTATCGGGACACTATTGCATGTTACCGCCGTGTTGAGAATAGGAAGTTAACACGGAGTATTTTACCGCGATAGGCGGCGATATGTAAAATTGCGTTAACCTATTTTGGCGATGATTATCGCACGTTCTTGAGAATATGCCCCTTAGGGCGTTAAAAGGGGGTGACAGGTAGTAGCCAATGGGCTACCTACCTTTAGGGTGTCTACACCTTCTAAGTGATCACTTCCTATGGGTAGGGACACTACACTAGCCCTGATAGGTTGATTTCCTACCATCACAAGATGGAGGAATTGGAAAAGTAGTTTCCCCATCGCCTGCCCCACCTTAGAGGTGCTGCTGGATGAATGTGGGCACACCTCCTAATCTAACAAATTTTCCCACCTATCCTCCCACCAAAAGGGGAGCAGGAAACGCGGGTTGGCATCCTCCACTATCTATAGATGCCTGGGTTGCATTTCCCAACGTGGCATCGCCTTTGAAGCTTCCCCCCCTGACAGGCCCTCCTGGCCTGGAGGAGGTGTGAAGCACCTCCGCCTAGAGCAGGTTATGTTCCTGGCCTCTGAGAGCACTGGCCCTCACCCCATGAGGTCAGAAACATGTCTGGTGGTGGCAGGCTGGTTAAGACTAGTCAGAGACCACACCAGTGCTTGGTAGGTTTCAGGGAACCCGCCTGTGTGCATTTATTAGTAAATCAAACACTGGCATCGGTGAGGATTTATTAAGACAAGATGTTTGGTACCAAACATCTTATAGTGCAGTGTAGCCATCAAGGATCTAGGAAACTCGTAATGACAAGTATCCAGTCCATGTACTATGACTTTCCTGTGCGCTTACATTATCCAGGAATAGACTTAAATATTGCAGGGTCATATCTGCTCATGTAGATATGTCCACACATGGGATATAGTGCACCCTGTTTAGGGCTGTAAGGCCTGCAGTAGAGTTGACTTTCCTCTATCTCATGCAGTGTAGGTGGGCATGGCATACAGGTATGTGTGCCATGTCAACTCTTCAGTTTTCTCTGCACCAAGACACACAGCCTGCAATGGCAGTCTGTATGATCTTGGTGAGGGGTCCTTAGGGTGGCACATATTGTACTGCAGACCTAGTGGACCCTCTTCAGTCCCAATACCCTGGGTACCAGAGGTACCATTTACTAGGGACTTACAGGGGTTGCAAAAGTTGTGCCAATCATGGTTTTCACAGTTTTAGGAAATAGATCTTGCACTGGGAGTCTCATTAGCAGGGACCCAGTGCAATTACATTTGAAATCACATCATGCATCAGGCGAAAACTGGGGGCTAACCATGTCAAAGAGCCAATTTCCTACAGCTGATATTCGTGAATTCGCTGCAACGTTACACAGGAAGCTGCGCTGCTGCTCACGACAAATTCATAAATACTGTGCATGAAAAAACCCTGTTTCGCGACATATTAAACACATGTGGAGTCCCTGAAAGATTCTTATATGCCTCCCACGGGGTCAGGACACATCCTACCTGACCCCTTATACAATCTGATTTCAGCCCCAGGGACTGTTCCAATGATGTAAAATGGTGGCGGCAACTCTCTGCTCAGGTTGCGGACAGATAATCATGGCATTCCTGTTGGCACACGCATTTGTGAATAATCGTGAAATCATCGCGAATTAGCCATGATCGCAGATATACAAATTTGGATTTCCTTAAATTTCTCAACATACTGAATGGATTTGCACTAAATAATAAGCCCAATCTGCTTACCAAAAGCTAGCTTTCTGCCAAATTTGGTGTAGTTGTGTTCAAAGCTCCTATAGGAATTAACATGAGAAACACCCCCCCCCCTTTTTCTCTGCCCCCAATTGATGGATCACCCCAAAACTTTCCAAGTGCAACAAGAATCACACCGCACTTTTTTGGGAATATTTCGTGAAGATTCCTCAAACGGTGCCAAAGTTATAGTCAAGTCAAAAAATGCTTTTTCAATGGCAACATGGCCCTAACTATAATTACCTATTGGCGACCACCAGTAGGTAATATATAAAGGTAATATTTTGCATGGAAAAGACTTATGTGTTGTTACCGATCTGTGGAAAAGGTATTGCATGTAATGGCCGTGTTGTAAAAGCTGATTCCTCAGTGAATGGAGATAAAACTAACATTTTGTGGTAGGAAGGACCGAGCCTGACTCTTTCACCTTCACTTGGACCAGAGACTGTGGAACACTCAAACAACTGCACAAAACATTAGGAACTTGAGGATTATCTTCCATATTGAGCTTTCCTTCGTGTTCAGAATCAGTACTGTGGTCAAATGAAATCTTAAGGCACTTAGTAGAGAGCAGTCATGGCATGCCTTGACTAATGGAATATCATTAATCTGCCATTAATCCTGCCATAGCAGTCAATGAAAAATTTGTTGAACTTTGGAAAGCTCTAGGAATCTCTTCCTACTTACGACCCGGCCAATTTCTTATTTCCTATAAGGTTACTATCCTAACAATCATGGACATAAGGACATCTGCTGCCTACTGACCCACGTCTCTCCTATAGTGCCCAACCCTAGTCAACATGGTAGGTCCCAGCGTGACCGCTACTGGGGTAAACTCATACACCCTGGTTTACCCCCCTAACCTCTCCAAAACTGCTACAAAAACATTCAAGCACCTCACCCTGAAAAATCACCCTGAGACACTGATGTCTGACCTGCGTTTCAGTGCGGACAACGGCACAGTCATCAACGACCTCGTTTTCTACTCCAGAAGAACCCCCTCTTGGCGCAATTCCTTTGCGCACCTCCTCAATGTACGCACAACCAGGAATATTCCTTACGGCACTAAGCTCACAATAGCGCCCTCCGCAACCCTGCGAGCTGACCTCACCATCACCCTCTACAAAAGCGGCATTGTATTGATCCAAGCCTCACCCACAAACCTCAATAAATTTGCAGACCGTTTTACCCTCCTCAGAAACCATGTGCACGACACTGGCAGGGCGACCAACACCCGCCTTGACGATCCTCCGACCTGCCTGCCTAGCAGGACTAACCTCCCACAAGCCACCTCTCTAAGGGTTTCCAACTCAGGGCCTCCCAACCCCTCTAGCTCGTCTCCCGGCCCTGCTAACACTACCGCCCGAGACCATTGGTCTCCTCCCCACTATCTCCCCATACCGTCTCTGAGGCTTCTAACCCAGCTCATCCTAACCCCCTAGCTCATATACCGGCCTTGCTAACGCAATCGACCCGAGACACATGGTCTCCTCCCTTCTTGCTCCCCACCCTGACTCTGAGACCTGTACGCCTCCAATGACCTATGATGCAGGTCAAGCTGGCCCTGCTAGCCCACAAACCACCCCTCCTATTGTTCCTAACACAGTCCATCCTAACCCTCCTAGCACCTCTACTGCGCCCCCCCTTATATGGATATCGATACTCTGCACTCCAGAGCCGCCAAAATAATTCAGAGCATCCATTTCTCCATTCTGGATCTAACGAACCTCCTCCACCTCGCCGAACTCTCCTTCGCTAGCCTCAAGCCCCTGCTGAACTCCACCTCCCCTCCTATCACAGAGCTCCCCAAACACCCACTACCTACATCCTTAAGGCACCTCCGCCTCGTAAGCATCCCTGCCACCTATCGGAGGAGGAAACCCTAGCTCTCGTCCTCTCCTACAACCCTTCCCTCGCCACCCCAAATCCGCTAGACCTCACTAAAAAGGAAATCCTCGCCATTCTCCAGGACTACAACACAGCCCCAGCTACCTCTTGCCTATCAGACGTGAGTGCCGAACATCCCATCTGCACAGTCGCTATCAACCCCTGCAGATCAGCTACCCTCCAAAACAGAAGTGTGATTAGAAGCAATCTAGCGCCTGTACACCTGTCCGATCCGACTCCCGACACTCCCTCTGACCCCTCCCTGACTGGTCTCTTAATTAACTGCCGATCGGCAGTAAAGCATGCCGCCGATGTAGCTGCTCTCATCCTGAACAAAAATTTTGACTTGGCAATTCTAACAGAATCATGGCTAAACGATTCCTCATCCCCATGCCTAGACCTCTTAGTCCCTCCCAACTATAACATTGCTAGGCTGGACAGACAACATAGCAAGAAAGGAGGCGGCATCGCCTGCATCTATCGCTCTAATCTTCTTGTCACAAAACTTCTGGCGGATACCACCGACTCCTGCGAATACCTCGCCCTCTCTATTCGCAGTAACTCCACCCAACTGTGCAACCTGCACATCTTTTACCACCCCCCAGGCATGAATGACTCCTTCACTGACCACCTCATGGAAATTCTCACAGCAAAGAGTTCCTCCAACGCAAAAGACATTTTCCTTGGCGATTTCAACCTGCACTGGAACGATCCCAAGGATCCTCATGTCAACGCCATTAAAGACCTCCTGGCCGATCAAGCCCTGACCCAATCTTGTTCTCTCCACAGCCGGTGTTTCCTAAACGCTGGGTCAGAGACACCAAGAACCTGGACAACAAAGAACTCGAGGCTCGGTGCAAATCTGACATCCCCCCCCCTCGCATATCACAACGGTCAGTGACCTCAACGATCACTATTCTGCAACTATGTCGAACATTCTGGATGACCTAGCCCCACTAAAACTAAAAAGAACTCAAATCAAAGATAGAAACCCCTGGTTCACTGGATCCCTCAACAATGAGAGGAGATCCCTCCGGCAATCCGAAAGAATCTGGAGACAGCACCCCTCGGCCGCTCACCTAAAACTTCTCCGCCAGGCCAGAAATACATACAACAGGAACATCCTCAACTCAAAAAAGAATTCTTCAGATCGGAACTGGGGAACGCCCAGAACAGACCCCGCAAACTCTTCGAACTGGTCAAACACCAATCCAACAAACTGGCTAAAACATTGAAAGAAAACCCCAAGTCTCTAATATCATCCGAGGAATTCTCCTCGTTTTTCGCGGACAAAATCAAAGCCCTAGGTAACGAACTTAGTTCCGCATCACACTCTATACCCCCCCCTGACCTGCCCCCTCCACCCACGCCGCCCCAACAGGCTTCACCTAAGAATCAAGCACACTGGACCGATTTCACACTCTACGACGATCTCCAAAATCCTATCTACCTTAAACCCGAACAACCATTTCAACGACCCGCTCCCCTCTAACTGCCTAGCTGCCGCCGCCCAATCCATTATTCCTAGCTGGACCGCAATAATTGACGCCTCTCTCCGGCAGGGATCAATTCCTGACTCTCTGAAAGTGGGCCAAGTCCACCCCATTCTGAAAAAGCCGTCGCTGGATCCAGCCTCCCCTGACAACTTCAGACCTATTTCCAACATCCCTCTCTTAGCTAAAGTGCTGGAGAAGTGTGTGCAACTGCAACTAAGTCATCACATCGACAACTTCCACCTACTCGATGTCTTCCAATCTGGATTCAGACCGGGACACAGCACTGAAACCACCATGCTCCACATCGTCGATGATGCCCTCCAATCCCTTGACCAAGGCAAAACTTGTCTCCTAATCCTCCTAGATCTATCCTCGGCCTTCGACACCGTCAACCATGGGAAGCTTCTCGAACGCCTCAAACTCAGGATGGGATTAGATGGCTCTGTCCTAGAATGGTTTAGATCCTTCCTCCAAAACCGATGTCAGAGATTCCTAATTAACGGCAACCTGTCCGCTCCCTCTTCGGTCACAGTTGGAGTCCCTCAAGGATCAACGCTGTCCCCCACCCTCTTCAACCTTTATTTAGAACCGCTTGCCGAAGTCCTACGCACCGCAAATATCTCCTACCATATGTACGCTGACGACACTCAGATCTACATCAAAATCTCATCTCTCGAGGAGATTCTCTCCCTGAACGAGGTCCTGAAGCTGACCGTCCAATGGCTCTCCTCCAATCAACTCAAACTCAACGCAAAGAAAACAGAATTTCTTCTAATTTCACCGCCAAAAAACGACCCTGAGATTCAGATATGGATTAAGGCCATCACAGCCTTAAATTGTCCACCAACCATTGTGGATTCGGCCAAATCACTGGGAATAACCTTGGATTGCAACTTGAACATGCGCGACCACATCAACTCCATGGCCAAATCAGCCAGATTCCACCTGAGCTACCTATGGAAACTGAAACCCTTCCTTGACGCTCCCGACCTAAAACTGGCAGTCCAAGCATTAGTCATTTCTAGACTGGAATATGGCTGTTCCACCCTCTCTGGTTTACCCAAGATCTCCCTAGCACCTCTAAAAGCCTGCCTCAATGCGGCCGCCAGACTTCTTACCGGCACAAGGAAATTTGACCACATCTCTCCACACCTGAAAGCGCTGAACTGGCTTCCTTTCGAGGCCAGAATACAGCTTAAGCTGGCATGCATCACACACAAGGCCTTATACTCAAACTCCCCTGCATATCTTGCACAGAAACTTGTGGTATCCGGAGGAATCAGAAACTCACGGTCCGCCAGAGACCTCCTACTCCAGCCTGCACGCTTTCGGAAAAAAAACGTATAACCGGGCGTTCGCTGGGGCTGCGCCAAGAATATGGAACTCCTTCCCACCCGCCATCAGAAGAATCCCCTCTCTTGCACGTTTCAAAAAGGAGGCCAAATCCTTCCTCATGGGTAAATTCCTCGTCTAAACCCTTACCCTCAACCGCCACAGGGACCCTGACCATTTCATGACTGTTGCCTCCTTCCGATGACCTCTCACCCCACCAAGAAACCTGGGGCCTGTCTTCAGCAACTGTAATGTAAACTGTACATTGTATCCCTCCATCCTCTTGTACTCAGCACCACGCCCCCTCCCAATTTATGGTATACTCATGTGACTCATGCCTCTTGTACAACTCTATGACTCTGTAAAGCGCTCTGATACCCTAACGGGTCAAGTTCACGCTCTATAAAACACAAAAATAAAATAAAATAATAAAATAAATAAATTAATGTATGATTCTCTTGAGAATCTCATTGACAGTGTCCAAAGGCTGCAAGTTCAAGCAGTTAGAATATGCATGGACCTTCTCAGATGAGATCACATAAAACCAGCACTGACAGTATTTCATTAGCTTTTGGTAAACTAGGAATCAAAGATCAAATCCAAGGTCATGTTCATTGCCCACAATGCCTGTTGAGGGACAGGCCTAAAATGTCTTCACTCACTAGATCCCTCGTTTCGCACCCTTCAGGTACGTTTCCTCTTCAGTGGCACTCTACATCTCCAATTATCCTTCAAACAGCTCAAACATTGAGGCAGATTTTTGGGAGTCTGGGAATCTGCCTATGGAGCACCCTGAGGTCAATGAACTGCTGAATGTATGCTGTATTCTAGGTCTCAGGCATTTTAGAGGATGTGTGGTAAAAGTACAAAATGCTAGCTGCAGAAAAAAAAAATTCAGCTTGATTACAGCATATGAAATTCATATGGATAAGTTATTTAAAAAAAATACCAGCTCAAGTGTTGGAAAGTGACTGCAGAGCCAGCCTCAATTTTGAAGGTCGATAATGTTTTCCGTTTATATTCAAAGGTATCCATAGCTGTTAGTTATTTATAAAACTGCAAATCCACAATAACGCTCTGGATGAAGGAACATAAATGCGATACTTTTCGGTCATAGACCTCCAAATATATGTTGACTTAGCACACTGCCAATGTATGCAATTCAAAGCACTACTCAGCACTGCATGCTTAACAGCAAACACTTCCCTCACAGACCACACACACTTCCAAGCACACTCACTCTGCCACTAAATTCAAAGCTACCCTGGCTGAATAGGGGTCCCAGTTTGCTTGTTTCCGGTCCAGGGAGGACCTGGCTTGGCAGTTCGGGCTGGACTGTTTCCATGAGGAGTCGGTCAAGACTGATGTGCATATGGCTGGGTCCATACTGGGGTGGCATGGTGAGAAAAAGAATGGATTTAACCCAGACATCTTGACTGGGGGTAAATGTTTGATTTGTTCAGCCTTCGGTCCTTCACTTGTTTGCCCAGCAGACCTACTAGTATCATTAAATTTACAGGCCCTGGACACAAGTAGTGCCATTTTACTAGGGATTGTCAGGTAAATTGAATGTGCTAATTGGGTATAAGCCAATTTTACCATGTTTTAAGGAGAAAACACAAGCATTTTAGCACTGGTTATCAGTGATAAGGTCTGCACAGTCCTAAAGCCAACACAAACAAAGTCAGCAAAATAGGAGGGTTGAAGGCAAAAAGTTAGAGGGAAAACCACACCAAGGATGCCAGGTCTATCATGTGTCCTCCAGCTGAAAGTGGGAAAAACTACCCAACCCCCGGGAGCTCTAATCACTAAGGAGGAAAAACCTAGAGAGCCTATCATTGGCGTGGTAGGTTCCATGATAGTGTTCTACCACAAAGTTCATTCCCTGTAGGGAGATGGACCACCTAAACACTTTGGGATTCTCACCCCTCATCTGCGTTAGCCATCTGAGGGGTCTGTGGTCTGTTTGAACCCAGAAGTGACACCGAATAGGTATGTTCTCAACTTCTTCAGTGCCCACACCACTGCAAAGGCTTCCCTTTCTATTGCACTCCACCTCTGTTCCCTGAGAAGCTGCAGGTTGATCCAGGCCCTCTTTGTTTAGCTGTGAGAGCACAGCCCCTATGCCATGCTTTGAGGCGTCTGTCTGCTCAATAAATTCTTTGGAGAAATCAGGAGCCTTGAGCATGGGTGCGGTGCACATGGCCTACTTTAGGGTGTCAAAAGTGTTCTGGCATGCTGTCGCCCACATCACATGTCTGGGCTGCTTCTTAGAAGTCAGCTCTGTCAAGGGAGCAACAATGGTGCCATATCCCTTGACGAATCTCCTGTAGTATCCGGTGATACCGAGGAAGGCTATCACCTCTGTCTGAGTCTTTGGGGGTGTATCACAAGCCAGAACGGTTTTAATTTTGGCCTGGAGGGGCCGCACCGTGCTTCCTACCACTTGGTGTTATGTACCATAGCTCAAACCCGCATTAGTACTCTCTACATTGCATACTAGTTCCGAACGGAACACACGTATTCCTACCTTTCTTGTTTCTATCCCTTCTATTTCAGGCTTTTTCTCCTTTAGCAGTTGGCGCTTTCTATTTCTTGACTCAGCTGTGCAGGATCGTTCTCTGAACCACTGCAGAAACACTTGTATAGCGAGGGCAGAGAGTGTTTAGGATCCACCCTCCCAAACCTTAGTGCTTGGATTCGTTTCCGGTCCTTGTCCCCGGAAGGAATTCCCGCTACCAGCACTTCTGCTGGTTTTCTTGTTTTCTTGCCGGTATCGCCTTGGATTTCTACGCTCCTTCGGCAAGCATCACATCGAGCTCAGTTTCCTTCGAGCCCTATTGGACACTGCACCCATGAACCGTGCCTTTTGAATGCCTTCCTGCTACGGTGGCTTCTCATAGCGATTCCGGCTTTTCATCCCTGACGCCAAGCACATGTAAGCGAGTGTCGGAGCACACCAGAATAAGGATTCATTTTTGGGGGTTTTGTTTTTGTGTTGTTGAGTGGGTCAGTGCACTGTTTTTTCCCTGATTTCATAATACATTGGAAAAGTTTCCCTTTTCATATATTTAGTTTATTTCTAGGGGGTATTTTCCACTAGTTGTGGTTTTTCCCGTATTCCTTTATTTGTATGATCTATTTTCAGCCTATGGAAAGATTCCTCAAACAGAACTGCTTCAACTAAGAATTGGGATAGTGTTTACTCCTCTAGGTGTTGTACTTGGCACTATGGACATCTGGTGGAACTCCTATCCGATTGTTCAAGGGTGAGCAATGCTCGTAATTATGTCATGTAAAATACAACAGTCTGCAATTCATTCCTAGGTTATATTTTCTGTTTTCTAACCTGCATCTTCTTCTTTCTTTCTTTCTTTCTTTCTTTCTTTCTTTCTTTCTTTCTTTCTAAGATATTTGTGGAATTCCCTGTCTCCCAAGATACTCCTGGACATTCTGTCTCCCTCATGCCAGCAGGAATTGGTTTTCAGAGACCCAGACATCTTTTCCATGTTCCCTTGTTTACCTACCTTCCCCTGGTGTTTTTTCCACTTGTCTGTTAAAATATCAGCGTTGAGGGTAAAGGCACTGAGTGAGTGGTAGGACATTCACCGTTCCCACAGTACCTGGTTTTCAGGTGAGTAGGGGTTGGAACACTTGGTATCCCAAGTAGACCAATGAACCCTGCCCTATCTGGCACTTACTATCTTTGATAGGCAGGCCTGCCCTCTGTAGAGCCTGAAGCACTTCATTGAGGTGGCACAGGTGGGCCTCCCAACTAGAACCGAAGACCACAATGTTGTCTAGATAGGCGGCACTGAAGTGCTCCAATCTAGCCAAGACCTGGTTGACCCACCTTTGGAACGTGGCAGGGGCGTTCTTTAACCAGAAGGGCAGTACCCGGAACTGGAAGTGTCCTCCTGGGGTAGAGAACGCGGAACTCTCTTTGGCTTTCTCAGCCAATCAATCTGCCAGTACCCAGATGGTAAATCAAATGTGCTGAGGAACTTGGCAGCTCCCAACCTATCTATGAGCTCATCAGCTTGCTGGATGGGGTGTGCATCAGTCTTGGTGACAGCATTCAGCCCCTGGTAATCCATGCAGAACATAAGTTCTGGGGTGGTACCTGGAGGAGCAGCCTTGGGGACCAACACCACTGGGCTGGACCAAGGACTGTTTGAGGGCTCAATGACCCCTAGTTCCAGCATTTTGGAGCCTTTCTCCTTTATACAGGCTCTCACTTTATCAGATAGGCTTTATTCTTCACAGGCATACTGTCTCCAGTGTCAATATCATGACTAAACCATGTAGTGAGTCCTGGGATAAGGGAGTAGAGAAGGGCAAACTACCCCAGCAACTGGCGGCAGTCTCTCTGTTTCTCTAGGGTCAGGGTAGGGGAGAAGCTGGCACCCTTCAATGACCCATCCTGCTCCTTGGAGGATAGGAGTTCAGGGAGAGGTTCGCTCTCCTCTTCCACTCTATCATCCGTGACCAGGAGAATGGTTACTTCGGACCTCTCGAAGTGGGGTTTGTGGTGACTGACACTCAAAACCCTTAAAGGGTTCCTGGGTGTCTTAAGGTCTACCAGGAAGGTGGCCTCACTGTTGTGCTCTTTCACCCCATAAGGTCAAGACCAGCGGTCTTGCAGGGCCCTGGGCTCCACAGGCTCCATCACCCACACTGTTTTGGCTAGGCTAAACTCAACCAGAATGGCCTTCTGGTCATACTACCATTACAGGACCTCCTGGATGGCTTATAGGTTCTCTTTAGCCTTCTACCAGAAGCACTTAATTGCCAGCCTGTAGCTGACCACATCATGTGGGCTTTGCTCCCAGACTTCCTTCACCAGACTGAGAGGTCCCCTCATAGGGATCCCATATAGAAGTTCAAAGGGGCTGAATAATACCCACTTCTGCGGTACCTTCCTGTATGCAAACAACAGGCATGGCAGGAGGACATCCCATTGCCGCCTCAAGGGCTCTAACAGGCCCATGATCATGTCTTTTAGGGTCTTGTTGAACCTCTCAATAAACCTCTTAGTTTTGGAATGGTACGGTGTGGAGAACTTATAGGTTACCCCACACTCCTTCCACATGAACTTCATGTACTCAGAGGTGAAGCAGGTATGACAGCCAGATACTACCCTCTTGGAGACCCCTCGTGGACAAATATCCCCATCAGTCCCCTGTCCACCGTGGGCACAGTCACTGTCCTCAGGGGTATAGCCTCCTTGTACCAGGTGGCATGGTCCACCAAGACCAGGATGGATCTGTTGCCATGGACTGTCTTGCGGTCTAGGGGTTTAACAATGTTGCTGCCAACCCGTTCAGAGAAAATGCCAATGACAGGGACTGGCTGCAGGGGAGTCTTGTGCTTCCCTCCTGACTTGCCATTGGCCTGGCTGATAGGGCATGACCCGCATAACGCATCTGATGCTATCCTCATCTGGGGTCAATAAAAGTGGGTGGCAAACCTTTCAAAGGTCTTCTCCCACCCTAGATAACTTGCCAGGGCAACAACATGAGCTAGCTCTACTTGGAAGGCCCTGTAGCACTGGGGACCACCAACACATGGGTTGCACCAGGCTCAGGAACCTTTGGCTCGCTATACAGGAGACCATTCTCCCAATAGATAGGGTGATCAGCAGAGATGTTGCCAGCTGTATGGGCCTCAGCCTGCTGCCATAGGCCCTCCAGAGTAGGGCACTCCAGCTGTGTCTTTTATCACTCCTCCTTGGTGGGACCTCCTTCCTTCTGCCAGTTGGTCAGTTCAGGTAGGTCCCCTAGGGTGGCAAAGTCCTCCCCTGTAGGTTCATGGGCATTTCAGGAGTGGGTTTCCTGTGCCCCTTGCCCTTCCTCTTTTTGGCAGGCACCTGGGCAATGCCTACAGGCTCCAATTTCTCCTTACTAACTTTTCAGGCAGCCATGGACCGAGTGGTCAGGCACACGAACTCAGGAGTCCCTAACATCACCAGGTGTGACCTGAGCTCCATCTCCCTCCAGATGGTGTGCTCTAGGTCACTACAGAGCAGTTAATACACAGGCATGAATGGACTCACAGCTACCCTCAAGGAACCTGAGACCCCCCCAGAGCCACAGGATAGTGACTTTCATCGTTGTTAGCTACAAAAACCTGATGGAATGCATTAGGGACTACCTACTCTGAGGTCATCAGATGACATCTGACAGTTGTCATGTTGGCTCCAGTGTCTCTCAGAGCATCAACCCTCTGCCCATTGAAGGTGACCCACTGCCTGTATTTCTTAGTATTAATAGGTATGTGAGCCCATTGCACCCTCTCTCTGTCACCCAGAGACACTAGGTTAACCTCTATGCCATCCCCCATACTATCTGGGGCAATCGATTCCACAAGCACTACACTAGCCAGCCCCAGTGTCCACCCACCAGTGGGAGACTGTTCCCGCTTGGGACACTTGGCATCCCCCTTGTAGTGCCCACCTTATTGGCACTCATAGCACTTAGGGGGTGGGGTGCCTTCCATGCAGATGTATCATCAGAGAACCACTTCTTTTTCTGTTCAGGCAGGGAATGGGAGTCCTTCATTTAGAACTAGTTTGAGGACAGTTAGAGAACTCCTTGTTTTGATGCTTGTCTCCCCCCTCCTACACTGGTGGGGACACTGCCCACCCTTGTGGTGATCCCCTAGATACCTTCTTGTGGACCCTAGTGCTTAGCCAGCGGTCTGCCTCCTTATCAAGCTCCCCGGGGTCAGTGAGCTTACTATAAATAAGGTGTTGGAGTAGATCTGCAAAACAAAGACTGAACATGTCCTCTCTTCCAATCAAGTTATACAGCCCTTGCTAATGCTTCACTTCACTGCCCCTCACCCAACCATCTAGTGCCTTGCAAAAGGGATCCATACAATCTACCCAGGACTGATGCGTCGGCTATCCCTAAACTTCTGCCTGTACTTTTCAGGGGTGAGGCCATACTTCCTTATAAGGGTTTCTTCCATGGGAGAATACCACATCCTGTCCCTCTTCTCTAGGGCCAGTATGGCATCCCTCCCCTCACTAGGGATATGTTTCTAGAGGCTAGCCCCCCCCAATCCTCCTCAGGGACCCTATGTATTTGTAAATCCACCTCATAAGCTTCAAACCTCTTGTCAATGTCATCCTATACACCAAAGTCAGGCACCAGACCTTTAGGAATATAAACCTCCTTGTCTCTAGAGTGCACAATAGGTATGCTGGCACCATCCCAACACTACTGGACCCTGCCTGCCTGGCCTTGATGTCCACCTCCCAGGGCTGGACTGGCCGTAGCAGGCATCAGGCATTTCCCTGGGAGGCTTGGAACTGTGGGGGCCAATTTTGCAGTGGTGGGGGCCGTTTTTGTTACTGGAGGCCGCTTTTTCAGTGATGCTGCTATACTGGCCCCAGTAACAAAAGCAACAGGGGGGCTAGTCCATCAACATTGCCAGGCCTGCTTTGGGTTCCCAGTCCAGCCCGCCAGCTCCTTCAGACTCAGTTCACGAGGCAGTAACATTTTCCTCTCCTTCCAGGCTCTCTCAGTTTCCATGGCAAGTTTCTTTCCCTCCATGGCCAATTTTTTCTACTCCAAGGCCAGTTTCTTTTGTTCTGCTTCAATTTTTAGCTGGGTCATCTGAAGGAAGTGACCCGATTCGGGTCACTCGGGTCACACAAGACCACCTCTCAGCCTTCCATACCAAATGAGGAGTCGGTCAGACAGTAGAGAATACAAACCAATATCTGTTTATTCAGAGTACACTCAGAGCGGAGCCTGGTCTGCCCAGTCTCTAAGGAGTGCTGCAGAGGGACTGACATCAGCAAGCATAAAGATACATTATGTACATTTCAGAACCAATGAAGGCACGCCCACAATGGAATTTTCCAAGCAGATGCAGCGGAACTGTGGAATACAAACAAATAAGTTTTGATTCTACAGCCGGGCACACACTATCTAGCAGTCAAGGTCATTCTACCCGTGCCCGCCACTAAACAAGTGGGAGAGGGTTTCTATCTAAGGGGAAAGGTATGCGTTAATAAGAACAGTGTATTCATTAGCAAAGCAAAACCTAACCTTGGAGAAACAGAACCTAACTGAGGCCTTTTCTCGGAAATAGCAGAGTATAAGTTTCGATTGTAACCCAAAATGGCTTCTACATATAAAATGGCACTGCGAATGCTAACATACATATAATAATGCATAAGTAGGATTCTTTTTATTCTAACACATCTGCAGCCTGAACTCCCTCTCTGCCTTTCTGTCTGCCAGCTCTTCTGGGTACAGACCTCAAGAAGATACACTGCTCTCTGCTCTGGAAGGAAGCTCCAACTCAGAGGTCAAGTCATCTCCCTCGGCTGACAGCTGCATCTCAGGGCTGGTAGCCAGGCCCTGCTCTGGCTCCTCCACATCTCGCCCCCTTCCTGGTCCTCTGTTGTGTCTGGCAACTGATGGGCCTCCACCTGTGCCCTTAGAGCCTTTTGGAGCTCTGCCTCCTTGGTGCTCCTTTTGTCGAATAGCTCCCACTCCTTGCAAATTTCCTTGAGCTAAGCCAAATTGTAGCTCTCTAGATTAAGGATTTCAAATTCCATCTTTGCAGGTGACGCCACAAGCACAAACAGTCAGGCAGAGCAAGGGTTACTTTGGAAAAAAGCAACAACAAAAAAAGGCCAATGAAGGAGAATTTCAAACTTGAATTGGTCTCAGATTATTTATCAGGGATTTTTAGTGTAACACAAAATCACTGTGTGGCACTGCATAAATCCTAATCCTCACCGCTGATCACCAATTTGAGAAACTGGGATACTGGTTGGGGGGGTGAAACCCTATTCAAGCAGTTATCATAATCCTTGTCAGGGGGGATACAAGCAAACACCAAATAAGCCTGCGCTCAACCATCAGGTAGCTTGGCACAGAGCAGTCAGGCTTAACTTACAGGCAATGTGTAAAGTATTTACTTCATGCAGTAATAAAGTGGAAACACAACACAAGGAAAAGTCCACACCAATTTTGAAAACTACAAAAATCCAATCAGTAGAACAGGAGATATGCAATTTTAAAGATTTCAGTAAATATAGCACCAAAAAGCACAAAGCGCATGGAGTGCGGCCGGGCTACAGAGACCCAGGTAGGCCCTCTCAACAATAGTTCCTTAAATCCTGGTTGCAGATCGATGCGAGGTCCCGTGGCGAGGATGCATTGTGCAGCTGAGGCGATGCGTCGGTTCTGAGGAGCTACAAAGCTGCGATGCGAAGTCCCACATCATCGTCAAGGATCCCGTTGATGAGGGGTTGAAATGCGAAGTCGGCATCGAGAATGCACTGTGCAGTCGAGGTGATACGTCGGTTCCAAAGAGTTGTGAGGCTTCGAAGGAAGAACCTGCATTATCGTGGAGGCTGCCATCAATGAGAGATCTGTGATGTGAGGGCGTGTGTCTGTGATGCTTTGCACTGTGGCCGTTCTAATGCAGGCTGTGAAGTAGATACAGAGACCTTGTGCTGAGAGAATCCTTGCAGGCGATGTGTCTGTTATGCTTGGCTTTGCACTTATGAAGATGTTTTGGTTCTGTTGGATCCACAATTGGGCTGGCAGAGCACCTTCAGGCCCACTTTCAGGGGTACAGGACTGGGGAGCACCACTTGGCAGGGTAGGTCTCACAGATGGCAGAGTCTAGGTGCAGTGTTCAAAGTTGTTGGAGCCTTCTGCCTTGAGGCTCTAGTCAGGAGGCCAGACAACTAGCCCGTGGAGTCACTCTGGGGTCCTGGGTCCAACAAATGCAGGTCCTTCTCACCCAGGCAAGTGGGCAGCAGGTCAGCACAGCAGGGCAGCAGTCCTTCAGAGCAGCAGTCCAGCAGAGTGGAAGTCATTTCAGCAGTACAGCAGTCCTTCTTCCTGGCAGAGTATTCACAGGTCCAGAAGAATACTGAAGAGTTGGTGCCTGGCGTCCAATATTCATACCTGGGCCTTCCTATGAAGTGGAAGAAGCTGCTAGAGGTTTCCCTTTGAAGTCCACAGGCACCCTGCCTTCCACTTCCCCACTTCATACTAACTACAGGGGTATACAGCCCTTGGTGTGGAGCCAGGACATAACCTATCCAAGTGTAAGTAGGGCTACTCCCAGCTCTGCCCTCGCATCCTGCCAGTGATGGCCCTTATAGGAACAACTAAGCTCTCTATTGTGTGTGACTGTCTAGGAGGAATTCGCCAAGCCCAGCAATCAGCTTCTCACAGTCATGTGAGCCAGAGGCAGGCTGCAGGCACTAAATGGATAAGGCAGGAAAATGACAACATTCTAAAAGTGTCATTTCCAAAATTGAGAAATTTAAAATACAACTTCACCATAAGAGAGGATTTTTCATGCAATTCCAAAGACACCAAACATGAACTGGTTACCTGCGCCCATTTGGAAATTATCACTTATTAAATATAATACGGCAACTCCAATGTTATCCAACGGTAGATGTAGGCCTTGCAGTAGTGAAAAATACATTTTAGAATTTTTCACTACAAGGACAGGTAGAACTAAAAAGTACATGTCGAACTTTTCAAATACATTGCATCCTTTCCTCTAGGCTGTCCAGGGCCTACTCTAGCTGTGACTTATATGTATTTAAAAGGAAGGTGTGGGCCATGCAAAATGTTTGTTTTGCCAGGTCGAGACGGCAGTTTACAAATGTACACACAGGCTGCAATGGCAGACCTGAGACATGTTTAAAGTGCTACTTAACTGGGTGGCACAATCAGCGCTGCGGCCCCACTAGTAGCATTTAATTTACAAGCCCTGGACACAGTTAGTGCCACTTTACTAGGGACTTACAGGTAAATTAAATATGCCAATTGGGTATAAGCCAGTTCTACCATGTTTTAAAACGAGATCACAATCACTTTAGCACTAGTTAGTAGGGGTAAAGTGCGCTGACTCCTAAAGCCAGCAAACACAAAGTCAGCAAAGCAGGAGGGTTGCATGGAAAAAGTTTGGGGGAAAACCACATCAAGGATGCTAGGTATAACACATGTTCTAACCTGCAAGTAAACAGATGAGGTTGGGCGCTACCAGGCTACACGTGGCAGCTGTGTGGTACACAAACATAAACAAATATATTTAAAAGTGACAAATTCAGTCCACCTACTTGTTCTTACATTCTCTCAATATGAGGATAAATAACAAGTGTGACATCATCCCTGAGCTCTCTTTCTCTCATTTTGTATTGCTGAACACAATTTTGAAAACCTTGAGAAATTACATTAACTGGAACCATAGCAGTAAATTGATTTCAAGATTTCACAGGTTATACTTAACCTCCAGTAATTCCCCTTCTTGGCTGCTTTTCTAGGTATTATTTTTCAAACTGCTTGTGTCCTTTCTGTCTTCCATGTGGCCTATTTTTTTGACAGATTTTTATTTATTGCTTTACCCTCTAGCTTGTGTGACCTTCAACATACAGTTGCTCTTTTCTTTTCTCTTTTTCTGTACAGACTTTCATTAAAAGACATCTCGTTTTCTGAATCCCCCAAATGTTTTTTTTATTTTCTCTTGTTAGGAATGTAAGAACTGGATTAAGTTTCAAATTAAATCATAAGCATAATCTTTGCGTTGTCATATAATGTTTATGAAGAGGCCACAAGACAAAAAGTGGCACATAAAATGGCACATAATTTTTTTAGCTATCTCCCCTGACTCAAAAAACCTGGTCTTCACTTGTGTGTGCCTTGCGCTTTGCAAGTGAGAAGAAAATGCACGCAATTTGCTCAAAGGCCCTGTGTGTGTGTGCATGTGAGTGTGTAAATTATGCTGTGCATGCGTTAGTTTCCTACGTACATGACTTGGGAATTTGCAGATTAGATTTCGACCTTTGAGAAGCAAATTATTTCTTGGGCACATGTACAGCGTTTATTTTGTAAAGTACAAGGTAATAAATAAGGATCCCACACGCAACCTGTCCTCATGCATCAGATGCCCAATGAAGTCTGAGCAACCGATGTAGGACAACAGCATAGGCCATAAAGCAGTAATTGAAAAGGAAACATAGCAACAGGAATGCATTTAGTTTTTATTTGTTTTTGTAACACATATAGTAATCCTTAAATTTAGATGGCATACTTGTATTGCGTACAGCTCTGGTGTTACTGGACGTAATGCAATCATTAGATTGTTCAGGAACAATGTCTGTACCAGGTTACCTTTGTGTAAGTAACAAATCATTTCCATTATCAATCTGAGATGATCCTTGACTGTCAGTTGAATGCTCTTGAGTTGTCTCCTGCCAAGTGCTTTCAAGAGAGGACTTGTTGCCATCATAGCCTCGAACATCTAGAATTTTGGCTGCCTGCGTCTGGGTAATCTTGACTAGATCTCTCTTACTCCACCAGCCTTTGTCCTTTATAAGTACTGAGCCTTTAGACACTCTTTCAACACAAACTGGTTTAGAAAGTTTTGGTAAGCCCTGCTTGACTTTAGTGCAATTTCTGATCAAAACTCAATCCCCTTTTTTCAATGTTAATTCTTTGGCATGGTGTGTTTTGTCAAAATGTTCTTTAACCTTATTTTGTACTGCTTCAACTCTGGATGCAATAAAATGCAAGTCAGGTGTGCTATTTTCGGTTACCTCTCTCACCCAGTCAGGACAAACTGAAGCCCTTGGAAATCTTTTGCGTAACATCATAAATGGGGACATACCTATTGTACTGTGTGGATTTACTAGGTATGACTGAACTTTCTCCCTGAGAAAAGTTTCGACCTCAAGACCCATGGTCAAAGCTGTTTGCACACTCTTTTTTAAGAATGTATTCATGCGTTCAACCAGACCATTGGCAGAAGGTGAGTAAAGCGCAACTCTGAGATGAGTAATGTGTAAACCCTCAATGAAGTCCTTCATGTAAACTGATGTGAAGTGGGTGCCATTGTCTATAACACAGTCTTTGGGTGCTCCTTCTAAATCAAAATTTAAAAAAAAATGTATTATAGCGTCAGTGTTGGGAACAGAGGTAAAACCAAAATACACCAATTTTGGAAAATAATCAATTAAAACCATCATGTATCTTTTAATGATACGCAATAACTCAAATGGGCCCGCAGAATTAAGTGCCACTTTTTCCTCTCCGGTAGAGGGACCATATGAATAGGTGACTCATGTACCTCCCAGTGCTTATGAGATACTAAGCAGGTGGTGCAATTATCAAAAAAAATTGTAACGTGAGTTTCCAATTCAGGCCACCAGTAAAATTTGTTATATATTTGCATGTGCTTCTGTTGGACCTGGCCCTTTTTGCAGGGTTATCCCCAAATTTGTTGCTTTCCTCCACCTATTTTTCTGATGTTATTTTTGTTGGATTTAGGACTCTGGGCACTTTACCACTACTAATCAGTGCTATCAGCATAGTCTCTCTCCTCCAAAACATGGTATGATTGGTTTCTCCATGATTGGCATATTTGTTTTATTGATAAGTCCCTAGTACAGTGCACTACATATGCCCAGGGCCTGTAAATCAAATGCAACTAGTGGGCCTGCAGCCCTGATTGTGCCACCCACATGAGTAGCCCTGCAAACATGTCTCAGGCCTGCCACTGCAGTATCTGTGAGTGCAGTTTTAAACTGCCATTTCGACCTGGCAAGTGCACCCACTTGCCAGGCCCAAATCTTCCCTTTTACTATACTACATGTAAGTCACCCCCTAAGGTAGGCCCAAGGCAGCTCCATGGGCAGAGTGTGGTGTATTTAAAAGGGAGGACATGTACTGGTGTGCTATACATGTCTGAATAGTGAAATACTGCTAATTTCATTTTTCACTATGTCAAGGATTATCTCTCCCATAGGGTAACATTGGTATTGCCTTGAAATGCCTTTTAAGTGTAACTTCCCATTGGGAGCAGATAGAGATTTGGAGTTTGGGGTCTCTCAACTCACAATTTTAAAATACATCTTTTGGTGAAGTTGTTTTTAAAGTGCATGTTTGAAAATGCCACTTTTAGAAAGTAGGCATTTTCTTGCTTAACTAGTCTGCTCCTCTGCCTGTCAGTAGAATGCACGTCAGGGTGGGCTCTTGTGCATTTACTCTAGACAGTCACACAAAGGTAGCTGCGGTGTGCCTTGCATATCCTGATGGCCAATCACCAGACTGATGGGCCTTCCTGAGCTAGAGTGATGGGAGGAGTTGTCACTGACACCTGAATAGGGCAGTGCCTGTCCTCACACAAAGCTGTCTCCACCCCCCTGTAGTGTGTCTGGAGCCAGGTCAGGGAAAGGCAGAGTCTTGAGCACTAGAAAGACTTTCCTTTGAAGTTTGCCTACTTCAAAGGCAGAAAGGGGTATCAGTATTGGACCTCTGACACCCCAAAATCTGAACACTTCTGGACTGAGGGTATTCTGCCAAGAAGAAGACATGGATGCTGTAGGAGGGTGTGCCACTTTGCCTGTTGCTTTGTTGTGCTGTTCTGCTGCTTGCTGCTTCTATCCTGTGAGTGAGAGGACAGGACTTTGCTCTCTGCATCCTGCTTTCTAATGTTTCTCCAAGGGCTTGAGTTGAGCTTGCCTCCTTTGGAGGTCTCTGGCCATCAAAGACTTCACCTGCAGCACCTGGGCTCCTCTGCTGAGAGCCCTACTCTGCCAAGTGATGCCAAATCCAGTTCCTGGGCCATTAGAAGTGAGTTTCTGTGATAAAAAGAAGAAAATCAGCACATCAACTTCAAGCGCCACTTCGGAATAGTCACCGCTGCCTGCACCGAAGTCGCAGTCCCCGCTCGATGCAATGACCGTGACTTAGAACGCAAGCTCTGCAGCACCTCCAAAGAACTGTGAAGCCCGACTCCACCTTAGCACCTGTGGCCCCACAGTGTGGCATCAATGCTGCCTCGTGGCTTGACCCTTGACACTTCATCAACACCGCATCACCATCGGAACTGATGCCTCGCGGCAACTGCTGCATCACCTCCCCTGTGCCTCATATCGTCCCCAGACGTCAGCGGCTCAACGACTTTGCACCGCCTCCAGGAACTGACACCTCACTTGCTTCAGTGATGCCTTACCTCTGCTGTGCAATGCACCATCCCTGAGCACCGACGCGCCAATGACGTGCATAGCAGTTAAGAACTGACACAGCAACTACCTCAGCGACGCCTCACCTCGCCTCACCTCCTTGGAGCCTTGCATCACCTTTGATTCTCAACTTCTCACGGTACTGCACTGGGGTCTGCGCGACTCCATAACCGGCCTGTGCTCCATCGCGATCGGCCTGAACTTGTGGCTTCATCCTCGTCAAGCACGTTGACATAGCCCCAACCGGAGCTATTGTGTTTCTAAGCGCTATAACTGCATTTAATCTTAAAAAATTAATATCTTGACTTGAGTATGTTGGATTTTTGTTGTTTTGGTCTTGTTTTCCTCAGAATAACATTGGCTATTTTACTAAACTGATGTGGAATATTTTTGTGTTCTTTTCACTGTGTTACTGTGTGTGTCTGCACAAATGCTTTACACATTGACTCTTTAGTTTAGCTTGACTGCTCTGAGTCTAGCTATCAGAGGGTGAGCACAAGTAAACCTAGTGTGTACTACACTTACCCTGACTAGACTGTGGATCCCTACTTGGACAGGGTACAAACCACTGCCAACTAAAGACCCCATTTCTATCAGATACTGACCCCTGAATGGCCTTGCGTGCCTCCTTTATAATAGCATCTCTGATTGTCACAGGAGGAACACACACATCATTAAGTAGTACCCCCTTCAACAACTGATGGGTCCTCTGAAATCTGTACAAAAGGTTTCAAAGAGGCCTCAACATTTCTTTCCTTCGGCCAACCTTCTTTCTTGAATTTGAAAAGAAACTGTAACATGGCATCCTGTTTGGATGCTTCTAACCACTGTTTACGTGTGATCATCCCTCCACAAAGCAATCACATTCTCATTATCTTGAAGTGTGTTGGATTCTCCCCCTCCGGTGGGTAACATGGAGACACTCCTCTCTTATGTTTTTCCCGCCAGGTATGGTTTAGCCCCCTAAAATTAAATTCTTGCAGCTTTGATGACAAAATGACCAATCGTGATGATGCTTTCCTTGAACCATTGCCACTCAACAGGTGGAGCAATGATTTGTGGTCTGTGAACAGATTAAAATGGGAACCCCAAATGAAAGTATTGAACCTTTCCACTGCCCAACAGCATGCCAATGCCTCTTGCTCAATGGTGCTGTGATTGGCTTCCACACTACTGAGAGAGCGAGAGGCAAATACAATGGTGTTTTCTTTGTCCTGACATAAATGTGAAAACACAGTCCCCAATCCAACTTGTCTGGCATCAACAGTTATGATACACTTTCTGCCTGCTACAAATGAAGCTAAAGCTGGGGCTTATATAATGAGACTCTTCATTTTCTTAGGTTTTGCAAGGTC
Organism: Calotriton arnoldi; assembly: GCA_963921515.1. Taxonomy (NCBI): domain Eukaryota; kingdom Metazoa; phylum Chordata; class Amphibia; order Caudata; family Salamandridae; genus Calotriton; species Calotriton arnoldi. The sequence goes on from CAWUFW010000723.1 coordinate 2,760,411, forward strand.
CTGCCAGCCAACTATATTTCTAACCTTGACTGCAACATAGATGTTAGTTGACATTGACCTGCCAGGGCAAGACACAGTATCGATGAAGAACACAACCATATTAATATCCTGATCACCATAAACTTTAGGATGTATGTTTAGGATAACATTAGACTGTTGATAAAATAAAGTATCAGACATGTTAGTAATAGGTGCATCTGAGTCACACATCATGTTAAGAGTCATTTTGGAACCTAGAGTTACCTGACATAAAGTTTACGTAATTTTGTTAGTAGACAAGGAGTCAATCTCCAGATTCGGGCCATATTTGATAGATCCCCAGGACAGACCCCTTCATTTAAGTCAGGGTTCTTCAAAGTCGGTCCAGGAGGGCCGGATCCTTGCCAGATTTTTAAGATAACTACATTTATCTAAATGGGATATGCTAAAAACCTGGCATGGATCCAACCCTCCAGGACCGACTTTGGAGAACCCTGATTTAAGTCAACAATGTGTATTTTAACTTGGTGTTTACCAGATCTGCAAACACTGTGAAAGTGACCTAATTTGTTGCACTTATTACATCATTTACCTACAGCTGGACATTGCATATAACCGTTTAAGTGGGATTTAGATCCACACCTGAAACAAAAAGTGTTAGTATCATGTTGAACATTCTTAAGGACTTTACCCTTAATTTGTACAGCATGAAAATGTTGAGAATACCCCATATCATTAACAATTGGAGAAGATGTCTGAGTGGATTCCTGAGCCATCATTTGACAGGAGATTATTGAGCGTTCACTGCTCCTGGCCAGATCAACAGCCTCTGACAATGGAGGGTCTCTGCAACTGAGTAGCTTTCTTGTATCTTTTTTGAAAAGCAGCTATACACAAACGGATCTCAAATGTATATGTCAATGGACGCTCCAAAAATGCATGTAGCAGCTAATACCTTTAATGCTGATATGACTTCTCCAAACAGTTTCATCAGTTGTTTGTTTCACCTTGAAAAAAATTAAATCTCTCCAGAAGAATGCTAGATTGACTTTAAGTCTTGTAATTGCTTCTGAGTACTCATTAGAATCTCTGGAGTGTCCAGGTGTGGCAGCAGCTGGAGGCAAATTATCAAAAACTTGCTGCCCTTCATTTCTCAAATAACTAAACAATATAACAGCCTTTCTTTTAGGCTCAAAGTCATTAGCTCCAACTGTGATTAAATATTTCTCAAAAGATCTTAACCAAGCATTACATTTAGCACAAGGCTTGCCAGGAAGTTGAAGAAATGGTGAGATCTGAGCTAAATTATTAGAAGTCATTGAAAACAATTATTAAGGATGCCACGATCCAATGAAGAGTTGATACATGTAATGACAGATCTTAGAGGTCAATAAATGTTTCCAAGTTCACTTGAGTCAATTCAAACAAAAGCTCTCAACTTATAAAGAAACGCTGCTGTAAACTTGAAATATCCAAAGCAATCTAGCACTGGCATTGAAATATGAGCGTATTGGCACAATGTCAATAATTGAAGCAGCAAAAGATCAGAAAAGTAAAGTTAGTGCCAGGAGGACATATGCATGTGCAACTAAGTATTTACTTGTACGACAGGCATGTAAGCTGAAGAAATTATATCTGCTTTCTTTTAGAAAAGCTCTCAAAATGTGGCTCTTCACTTTAGGCGCTCTACTGTTTGAAACTTAGGTTCCCGTCTTTCATATGCATAGATCCCACTGTATTGTCTTGTCTTCAGTTGGTAGTGCCTAGATGCCTTCGGGTAATAGCTCGAGCTTTATAAATATAAAATCAAATCACGCGCATACACGAAACGTGCTGGCTCGGTGGCTCACCCGTGTTGAGGAAGAAGGAGAGAAAACGGAGCCGAAATGAGGAAGTAGGCAGAGCTGTGCTCAAAATAGCCCAAACGTAGCCTTGGAATGTGTGGGCTTCGGAAAGTACAGCAGAAGCACTCACTGGGTAACGGCCTTGATGAGTGAAATGATACTGATAATAGTGTGGGTTATCTGGAGTATGCTGTAGGCTCCAAATTCTCAAAGTCTCAAATTTCTTGATAAATTGTCACCAAATGCTACACAGAAACTTTGGGAGCCAAGCGGGGAGTACAGCATTTATTTCATGAAGAATCAGGTAATAAATAGGGAGCCCACATGCAGCTTCTCCTTATGCATCAGACACCCAACGAAGACTGAGCAACCGATGTGGGACAGCAGCGCGGACTATAAAGCAGTAACTTAAAAGTAAAAATAGCAAACTGAATGCATTTACTTTTGACAAGTGAGCTCGCTCCGCAAAGGAGGAGTTCGCTCGCTCATAACAAGTTCTTAACGGTACTGCGCAATCCATACATTACTACAATGTCTTATGGTACAACAGCACATTTCTTTTTCATAAAGGGATGAAAAAAATAACGGTTTAATCATGTGAAGGCTGTTGCAATGGAAGTAAAGAACAGGAAGAGGGCATATTACCTACCTCATCCATCTTTCTCGCCCTAGTCCTGACTAGTGAGTTACTCAATGGCTCCTACACAGCATTCACCCCTATAAGTAAAAAACGCGAGAACACATGCCTCAATCAATATAACCCCTGCAGGAAGTGACACTTACTTACCCAAAAAAGCGGGGTCATTCAGGTGTGCTATCTGTTGTGTATTGTTTTAGTTCACCCCTATAAGTGGTCTTCACTTCAGGTATGTGATTCTTTATTGTTATTGTTTATAAATTATGTTGTGAGGACCGGCGGCCTGCAGAAGCGTCCGTTGTATTTTGTGAACGTGACATTGGCGCGCCTTATTTACAGGCTGCCTCCCCGTTAAATGACTGGGAGGCAGCCATGGTAACGGCTGGTTCCTGAGACTTGTTTTAGCAGCCTGCCATTGAAGCTGCTTGTGCTTGGAGCTATGCTGTGCCACTTCCACTGGGTTGCCTCTCTGCAGAGTGTTTGGGGGCAGCCATGGTGCTTCAAGCAGGGGGCAAGTGCTGAGCACTGCCTCTTTTTGATTATATTGTCCTGGGACTGTTTACCTGTTTTCTGAATGGCAACGGTCTCGTGGTAATTTCATGTAACACGTCTGCTAGATGCAGGATGTGCTACACCTATATATTGGTAGCTCGTTTCTCCTCTATGTTGGGTCGCCATGGAGGGAAAACACACTGAGACTCGAGTCTGGAGGAAGAGGGGCCGTGGCCAACCCCCATGACTTCTGAGCCCCCCCCCCTAATTCGGATGTGCTGGAGGATATGATTAAGAAAGCAGTCCAAGCTGCTTTTGCTGACAATGGGGGTTCTTTGCCCCAGCATCCTAGGCTTTCTTCTCTTGTTGATACTGATTCAGATTCTTCTCAGGAGGAAGAACATAGAGGAAAATATGTTATGGACTGAGAACTTAAGGAGGTTCTGTCCCACATCTGTAAGAACCTTTTCTTTCCTGATTCTCTGTCATCTGTGGATGAAGATCACTTTTTTGGCCAATACAGATGAAAGGAGCCTCAGAGTCTTCCTGTGTACAAAGCTATTCAGGGATTTTTAACTTGTGACTGGTCAGGTGTGGAAGACGGGTTTTTCCAGATTCCTCGGGAAGAAGTATTCCCTGCATAATTTTTCAGAGGAGTTTCCTTCCATGGTTAAGTTATACTCTATTACATCCACCAAACAGTACAAACCCTACTGCAGGATTTTCATGCTCTTGCTGAGGAGTTGCAGCAAGGAGGTGATACCACAGCCAGATTGTCCATTATGGAGCAGCAGGCACAATATTTGTCAGATATCACATCTCTGCCCGCCGCCCCATATGGATGAGATCCTGGAAGGCCGATAATTCTCATAAAGCCTTGGTTATCCAGCTCCTGTTTACTGGGGCAAAACTGATTGGTTAACAGCTAGAGGATCTCGTTAAAAAGTCTGCTAAGGACCGCAAACTGATTACTCCAGCAAAACCTCCTGGAAGAGGTAGAGGTTTTGGATTCCACTGAGCCTTTGGTCAATCCTCCTCCCAATCGATCTTCCAATCAGCCCTTTTATGGAAGGGGGCATGGCTATTGCACTCCTTCAACTGACAAATCCTGTCAACTACCCGGTTCTTCCACAACCCCTGCTGCCGCTTCAAAATCGTTAATATCTGGTGGGAAGAAGAATCAAGGCCTTTCTCACAGCATGGGAGGCAGACATATCAGATTCTTGGGTTTTGCAAGTAGTGCAAATGAATTTTCCTCTCCCCCCAAAGAGGTATTCGACAGATGCCAAACACTCACTCCTCTGTCATTACGAAAAGGGATCCAGAATCTTCAAGCAAAGGGTGCCATATTGCCAGTTGCACAGCATCAATATGGGCAAGGATGTTACTCTATTATGTTTTTGGTCCAAAAGTCGTCATGAGAATTCCAGCCAGTTTTGCACCTAGACTGTAAATCAGTTTATTCCTTATCTCAAGTTCAAGATGGTGAGTCTACAACATATTTTTCCTCTCATCTCACCTGGCATGTTTTTGGCATCAATTGTTCTTCTTGATGCTTACTTACACATTCCTATGCACCCTTCTTCTCCACAATACCTAAGGTACTTTGTTTTTGGACTCCACTATTTGTTCTGTGTTCTCTATTTAGGGTTATCTTTGGCTCCTAGAGTTTTCACGATGGTGATTGCTCCCTTGGTGGGTAACCTGCATTCCTTGGGTCTGTTGATCTTCCCATATCTTGATGACTGGCTAATTTCTGCTTCTTCTTTTTCGGAGGGTCTCCAAGCCATTCATACAGTTTGCAGGAGCCTAGAGGATTATGGGTTTCTGTTGAACATCAAGAAGTCCCAGCTGGTCACTCTCAGACTCTTCAGGTCATTGGAGCTCTCTTCAACACAGAACTAGAGAATGTGTTTCTATCTCTGCAACGGCAACAGTGGTTAATGTCCCACTTCTCTCCTGCAGTCAAAAGATCCTCCAGCCAGGGAGTGGTTAAGAGTACAGGGAAACATGGCTGCCTCCCTGTTTCTGGTCCCCTGTGCTCGTCTACACTTGTTTCATCTGGTGTATCACATCCTGTTTCCCTGGGATTCCTTGTCACAGAACTATGAGGCATCAGTGTGTGTCTCTCCAGCAATAGCCAGGTAGCTCCAGTGGTGGATCGATCTGTTGAATCTCAAAAAGGGAGTTCTGCTGTCTCCCCCCATTCCGGTCCCAAACACAGCCAATGCCAGCAGTCAGGGGTAGGGAGTAAATGTGGGAGGACTCATCAGCCCAGTAGATTTGGACTCTGGAGGAATCTGGTCATTCTTCCGAAGCTCTGTTATTCTTTGCTCCTCAGTTATGAAACAAGTTGGTACAGATCAGGGTGGACAGTCAAGTAACTAAGGCCTACGTGAACTATCAGGGTGGTACTGAATGCTGGTGTTAGCTGACTGGGTGTACCAGATTGGATAGTGGGCAGAACAAAACCTCCTCTTTCTGACAGCGATCTATCTGCCGGGGAAGGAGAATGGGCATGCAGGTCGGTTGAGCCACACATTTCCCACCTCAGTTTCCCTGTCTCTAAGCCCAACAGCGTTTCAGAGGATCAAGGAGAGGTTGGGGGATCCATGGTTAGAACTTTTTGCCTCCGACTAGGAAGCTCTCTTCTACATTTTTGTACTGTCTTCCCTGTTGGGAGGCCTAGGAGTGGACCCAATGAGTTTCAGGTGGCCCTGGATCTCCTTCATGTGTTTTCTCATTTCCTTAGATCAGCAGGGTCCTGTCCAAAATCAGGAAGAAGCACACAGAGGTCCCCCTGGTGGTGCCTTCCTTGGTACCCTTGGTTACTCCAACTGGCAGTCCAGCCTTCCTGGATCTTCCCGATAGTCCCATCTCTTCTGAGTTTGACGTCTCTTTCCGAGAATATTCTCTGCCGCCTCTCATTAGGGGTCAGGAGATTGAAAGGCAATGATTAGTTGCTCTAGGTTGCCCATCATACATTGCCCCTTCAATCCAGAACTCTAGCAATGGTAGCACTCTTAGAGTCTATGAGAAACACTCGAGTAATTTGTATTGATGGTGTGCAAGTAAGGGAATAATTCCTTCCTCCTGTGAAGGGGGTAAAATACTCGAATTCCTGAGGGATGGGTTTTTATTGGGGTTGGCAGTCTCCACTTTTAAGAGTCATTGGGCTGCTATTCGAACCTCAGGGGTCCTTCCATTTCTCTGTCTGATCATCTAGATACCCATGTTTCTGTTCCTTCATGGGACCTTCCATAAGTGCTTTCCTGCTTGCAGAATTCCCCTTTAAAACCCCTTCTCTCAGTTTCCTTAAAATTCTTAATGTTGAAGGTAATTTTACTTGTGGCTATCATCTCAGGTAGGAGATTGGGGGAGATAGACGCGCTTTTATGTCATGAGCCCTATTTGTGTTTTTTCCCTGATAAGGATGCCCTTCGCTCAGATCCAGTGTTTGTTCCTAATGTGGCTTCAGTTTTTCCTGTGTCTCAGGATTTAGTACTTACTGCTACTTCCTCGCCTCAAGAAATTTCTTGGCATTTTCTTGATATGGTCAGGGAACTGCTTCTTTAAGAAGGTTGACTCTTTATTTGAAACTTTTGGTCTGGGCAAAAGGGGCCTAGGGTGCCTACTCTAAGCCACTGGATCGAGCTGGTTATTTGTCTGGCATATCAGGCTTGTATTGTCTCTCTACCTTCTGCTATTCAGCGATGGCTGACAAGGGCTGTGTCCTCTACCTAGGCTACTTCAAAAGAAGCACCTCTAAAGGAATTCTGTGCAGCCGCCACTTGGGCGGACCAAAATATCTTTAATATCACATTACAAGTTGCGGATGGTTTTTTTTTATTCATCAACTTTCGGAACAGCGGTTCTTTCAGCAGTCCAATGATAGTTTCTCCACATGTTTTCTCCTTTCTCTTGAATTTGAATCAATAAAGTCATTTTGTGCAACAGTGAGGTGCTCAAGTCAATATTTTTTCCCATCTCAGCCTTAGTACACGCTCACTAGTCAGGACTGTGGTGAGGAAGACAGACACAGTAGATAATGACTCGGTTAATTTACCAGTAATTCTTATCACTCCGAGTCATAGTCTTCCTCGCCACAGTCCTACATTCCCTCCCGATATGTGAGGGGAAATAAAATTGCAGGGGAGGCATATTGCTTGGATCTATCAGGAAGGCATATTGCTTGGATCTATCAGGAAGCACACATGGATGGCCCCGGCTTTATGGGTAAGTGTCACTTCCTGTACGGGCCGTATTGGTTGAGGCCGTATTGGTTGAGGCATGTGTGTTCTATTTTTTACTTATGAAAACTATGACTCAGAGTAATGAAGATTACTGGTAAGTAGCCAAATCATTTACATGCCTGTATTTCAAAGCCCTGTGGAGCTTGCTTTATGCAATGCATGACTATACCCATTCATTTACCATCCTCCTCTTACTCTGAAGTGAAAATTGAAGCATCCATTTTACTGAATGGTCCTACTAAAACACAGAAATATGCATAGTATGAAACACTGCCATTAGTAGGCCCCTCACATTTCAAACATCAGCAAAGGGCATCAGTGATTACAATGTGCATATCTCTCATTCACTGCCTTCTGTACCCACAAGATGCATGTGTCCTTTTTTGGTATCAGCTAATGAGAGCTTAAACTGTCTGTTGGACAGAATTTTAGTTTATATAAATAGAGTGGGTCCAGAGGTAGTCCCATTGCTCATGAGTGAATGGCTTTGCTGTCTATCTAAGTTATCACCTGTTTTTTCGATGGGTTGTCTCCCTACTCTTATATTTGTCCCACTGTAGGAAAGTGCCCTTTTTGACATTTTCACTCCCACCTATTGCCTAGTATTTGATGTGATTTTGACTGGAAGTGCACTGGATTACTGCTAACCAGGTCCCCAGTGCCAGAACTCTTTCCCAAAACTACAATTGTTTTCCAATTAGAGATACCTTTAGTATCCTCTGTATGTCGCTAGTAAATGATACCCCTAGGGCCTGAATTACTAAAGAGGGTCCCCAAGGGTTGCAGTACGAATTGTCCCACACTAAGTGACTCCTGACCAAGCTCATGCAAACTGCCACTTCAGGCTGCGTGTCTTGGTGCAGACAAAAGTGAAAACACAACATGGCACACAGCCTGCATGCCCTGCCTGCCGACAGTGCATGCAGTATAAGTAAGTCACTCCTACAGCAGGCCTTAGCGCCCTAAGGCAGGGTGCATTATACTACAAGTGAGGGCATAACTGCATGGGCAGATATGCCCCAGTACTGGTTAGTTCCATTACTGCCAGTACCAGTGATCAGGGAAGTCAATTTAAAAGCATGTGCTGGACACTGGTAAAATGAGTTTCCCAGGTACATGATGGCTTCACTGAAAATAGGTATATTTATTATCAAAATCTTCTATGAATAAACCCATTAATAAACCCACACTGATGCCAGGGTCAGATTTAGTGCTTTTAGATACTGTTAGAATAGAAATGTTCATGTTTGTGCATTGCCCTGTGTAAGTTAGCATTCGCTGCGCCATTTTCTTTACAGGTGCCATTTTAAGCTGTTCGAAACTGATCTCGGTCAAATTCCGAGAAATGCTCCCCTTAGAGTTTTGTTTTCTTCATTTCTGTTTTGTTCCAGTAATTAATACACTGTTGTTATTAGCGCATACTTTTCTCACTAGATAGAGGCCCTCTCCCACTTGTCTATTGGCGGGCCCGAATGGAACGACCTTGGAGTTGAGATACTTTGTGTAAGATAGAAGCGCTGAAACCGTTTTTTTGTATTTCACTATTTAGCTGTACTTGCCTGGAAAATTCCCCTGTGGGCGTGTTTTAGCCCAGTTACGAAATGTACATAATGTATCTTTATGCTTGTCGATTTCAGTCCTCTCTGCAGCACTCCTAGCGACTGGGCAGACCGGGCTCCACTCTGAGTGTACAATAATAAACAGTTGGATTTAAGTGCCGCTTTCGACACTGTCTCGCATGAAATATTACTGTGCAGGCTACAGGAGATAGTGATTTAGGGTTTGGCCTTGGCCTGGTTTCGCTCCTTCTTAGAGGGTAGAACTTTCCAGGTCATAGTGCCACCCTATCACTCCCAGGAATCGGTGATCAGACACGGGGTTCCACAAGGATCGATACTGAGCCCTGTGCTCTTTTACATCTATGTACAACCCTTGGCAGTGATGGCAAAAAGCAGAGGGCTGTCGTTGGTTTCCTATGCCGACGACACCCAATTAGTCATCGCCTTTTCCAAGAATTGTAAAAACAATCTTATTAAATTTAAGGAGGACTTGCTGGCAGTCGCCAACTGGCTGACAACAAACTGCTTGCAGCTAAATGCCAGTAAGTCGGAAATTCTGCTGTTCGGAAGAGATAGTGATATGTGGCCAGAACAATGGTGGCCAGACCAACTAAAACCAGCACCACCGCCAAAGGAAACGGTCAAGAACCTGGGCTTTTGGATTGATAGAGGTCTCTCTTTTGACGCCCAATCCAAAGTAGTCGCAGGGACCTGCTTCGGGCTCCTGAGAGGGTTAAAACCCCTACTTGGCTTTTTCGAGCCCAAAGTCCGGCAGACTATCGTACAGGCCACAATCTTATCTAGATTGGATTATGGCAATTCCCTCTATTTAGGTGCCAACAAATCCTGTATTCAGCGCCTTCAGAGAATACAAAACGCAGCAGCCCGCACTCTACTGGCGCTTCCGAAAACATGTTTTGTGTCTAGGTCCCTACCTAAACTACACTGGCTACCGGTAGAGAAAAGAATTCAGTTCAAGACACTATGCGTCACTCATAAAATCTTGACTCAACAAGCTCCCCCGGTTCTATCTGACTTGCTAACATCGTATGTTCCGAGCCGTCTCCTGCGGTCAGCTGACCAAGGGCTGGCATGCACCCCCAGAGTTTTAAGAGCCAGAGCTGGTGGTCGTTCTTTTAAAGTTCTGGCGGCCAAACTCTGTAACTCCCTTCCGACTGCTATTAGAGGGCTTCGAGATCACCTAGATTTCCGGAAAGCCATAAAGACCTGGCTCTTCCCAGCGTAACTCTCTCTCCTTCTCCCGGGCTGTCACTACTTACGGGTATTGTTGGGGTAGCGCTGGGACGCCCCGTTGCTGGGGCAGCTATGCGCTGAACAAATCGGTTAATAATAATAATAATAATTGGTTTGTATTCTCTACTGTCTGACCGACTCGTCATTTGGTATGGAAGGCTGAGAGGTGGTCATTAGTGACCCAGGTGACCCTAATCAGGCCACTTCCTTCAGTTGGCGCCCGAACAAGGACTCCTTCGGGTGATTGATCCATCCCCTTTCCGCAGATGGGGGGAGGCCGAGGACATCGTCAGGTCGGACTGCCAGCTCAGGGATCCCTGCACGAAGAGTTTTTATTTGCTCGCAGCTGCCCCTTCTGTCCTGCCGGACGGTGCCTCGCCAGTGGTCATCGCGACTGGAGTCCTGAATGGCGAAACTCTTGGATCTGACCGTTTGGTCTGAAGAGTAGGCAGTGGAGAATCGGTTCGTTTGTATTGCTGATATCGGGTGAGTTTGTTTCGGTTCTTTTTGGATATGGTACCATTGTGGTTTGAGTTTGGTACGGTCTGAGGACTGTTTTGATAAAAAGTACTTGCAACTACTTTTCCAGGTAAAATAACGAACTTGTTTTCCTTTTAAAAATGCCTGGCCTCAGTAAAGTTTGGAGTTTGTGTTGTCGTTGTTGTTCTGCAGAGGCTCGATTAGAAGAAGCTCAGCCGGCGCCTCCTGAAGGCAGCCCTAATTTTGATATGTATGTGAAACATGGCCTTGGCCCTATTATGTTTAGTACATTATGGCACAAATATACGAGGGACAATGCCGAGTTGCAGTGGCCGTTGACGGACACTTTTGATGAACAAAAGATTGGGTTTTTGCAGGAACAGTTGTTTAAGAGACAGAGTAGGCAGTCAATGTTTGATTCTCTTCGAACTTGGCAGAAGGAGGCTAGACAGAGACAGCTAAAGATGGAAAGAGATGCACGGAAGGGGAAAATTCAAACATTGATGCAGAAAGCTGTAGCATATGATAGAAAAAAACAGGAGGCAGGGATTGAATGTGAAGATAGGAGATTTCGGTTACACATTAATAAATCTTATTTGACCAAAGAGGAAAATGATACTTTTGTGGAGGAGCTGTTAGACACTCGACCTCCGCCTCCTTATGCCCCACAGAGGATATATCCCACTGTTCCCTTATAGTCACAGCAGTCTGTTTCATCTGCTTTGGCTGTTTCCATATCTACGGCTGTTGTTTTGACGGCTTTGGCTACGGGACCTCCTGCTCCCTCTTTGTCCTCGCCATCTTTGACTGTGACCCCTAGTACATCTACTGTTTCAACTCCTATATCTTCCGTTTCCAGCCGCGGTCCGTGCAGGTAACAGCGGTGGGGCGGTGGGGCCGAGTAAGGGGGGATTTCGAGGGACGATGCCAAGGAAAAATTAATTATTTGTTTAATTTTCCCTCTGCATCGTCCCTCGAAATCCCCCCTTCTCGACCCCACCGCCTCACCGCTGTTACCTGCACGGACCGCGGCTGTCCGTTTCTTCTCCTCCGGTACAAGCATTAGCAGCGATTGTACCTGTTACTTCTGTTGCTTGTCCTTCTATGGTTTTTCATCGTCCGATACCTTTGAATGCTGAGACCCCCGTACGTGGGTTTGAGGACAAAGATTGGATATAATTCAGGGAACGGATAGGTCAGTTGGTGCGCTCTGACGTGGGGAAAGATGAGAAGGAGATGTTGGCCAGGCAAGCTATGAAACGGGCTAGTAATCCGGTTTATGGTGCTGAAGACATTTGGCAGGCTGTGTGTGAGTTTGAGCCTTTTCTACAGCAGCATGTTCTCCAGTATATGTCTGCTGCATTGATCAATCTTTGGCGCACACATATTAAAATTGAGGCTCCACAAGTGTTATTTGATATTACAGATCGTGTTTATATTGCTGATTTAGCCACAGGGCAGGTGCTCGCAAATATTAATACTATAGTTTCCTATGGAGTTCGGCTGTTCGAAAAGAGTCCCACTAAAATTACTCAGTTCTCTATGCGTGAGGTTCATCCAATATATCATCCAGAAATTCCGGAGTTAACGGATCAGCTCAGTAATGTCGTTTCCAGGAGCAATGGGTCTATATTCCGTGGAAAAGGAGCGAGGTTTTGGCCCTTAAGGCTACCCTGCCCGACCCTAGGAAAAATCCTACAGCTTATTATAAGGAATTGACAGAGGCTGCTTCTTCTACGGTAATGACTCTTGCTGATATTGAAATGGTTTTTGGTCTTCTCCTTCCGGTTGATATTTGGCGGCAGGTGCATACTCAAGATCATATTGCAGAATTCGGTGGTACATGGGATGTGATTAAAGGATGGGATCAGGAAAGAAAGCCAGGAGATAAGCCTTGTGCAGAGATACTTGCTTTGCCTGGTCGTATTATTACTTACATGCATACTCTTATTCCCCCTAAGAAGGTAAGTTGGGATAGATTGACAGCTTGTCGACAGAAGAAGGATGAGAGTGTGTCCGACTTCTTTACTCGGTTTGAAGATACATTTCTGGATTACAGTGGGCAAGATATGTCCACTGAGGGGGTAGTCCATTTGTTTGTGGACAGGTTTGTTACTATGTCTTCTTCCTGAGATAATGACTCGTTTGCAAGCGCCTGAAAGTACTTCGTCTACGTCTTCCCCCTCTGATATTTTGAATATGGCCCAATATTATGAACATCGCGATCAGGAGGAGAAAGATAAGACTGATAAGAAAAATAAAGATCTAAAGACAAAGGTGTTGTTGCAGCAAGCATTTCGGGGCAATAGTAAGGGACGAGGTAGTCCTTCCCGACAGCTTCCACGTACCAGAAGGCAGCCTTCAAAGACACCTTTAGGGCCGAATCAGTGTGCGTATTGTAAGGAGGAAGGTCATTGGTGTAGCCAGTGCCCTGTGCTTTTACAGAAGGTTGCGTCTCCTAGAGGGTGAGGTTCCAGTGGGAGAGGTTGTGGGACTGATAGAGCTCAGAATGCTGGGGTTTCACAGGGTCTCTCTGATAATAATTACTTTGATGACCCTCGTGATGGCCAGTATTATCATGATGATTACGAAATGGATGAGGTGACAGGTATCTCTTATAGGTAGGATATCCAGGGACAGGGTGAGGGACCAGTTCAGATACCTGTAGATCAGCGTGGTCCTTATTTATGTCACAGCAGATTTGCAAGGCTCGACTAAGGAATTTTTGGTGGACACAGGTGCGACAAAGAGTTCTGTTTCTTGACATATGGTCCCCGGGGCAGCTCTGTCTGGCCACAATAATGTTTCGGTAGGTTTTTTCAGGTGTACCGGTCGTAAGCCCCATTTCGCACCCCCTTGCATTGACTGTTGGTCCTTTTACTGTGGAGTCTCCATTTTTGTTGACATCCGATTGTGGTGAAAATTTGATGGGTTTAGATTTGTTGAAGAAGTTGCATGCTACTATCTTTTGCTCTCCTGCAGGTGTCTATATTACTATGGGTCCGGATATGAGTACTAAACAGTGTTTGTCTCAGGATGCACCCCTCCCAGTTGAATTCGCTGACGTACCACCCACTCTATGGGCCACGGGTGACACGGATGTAGGGCTGTTGCATATACCACCAGTTTCTATACAGGTTATGGATCATGCTATTTTGCCTCACATTCCTCAGTATAAAATACCTCAGGCAGGAGAACGGGCTCTTCTTCAGATTATTCAGGATTTGATACATAAGGGAGTTGTTGAAGAAACATCTGCCAACATTTGTAATAGTCCTATTCTTCCGATTCTTAAAAGGACACCTTCAGGATCCTCTGCAGACAATGATAATGTTTACCGTTTTGTGATTGATTTGCGTGAGGTTAATAAAATAGTAATTCCACAGTTCCCTGTGGTTCCTGATATTACTATGCTCTTGACGATGATTCCTTCTACTGCTCAATTCTTCTCTGCTATTGACTTGAAAAATGCTTTCTTTAGTATTCCTATCCATCCAGACAGTAGATATTTGTTTGGGTTCACACTGGCTGGTAGAAGTTTTAGATTCTGTCGCGCTCCTCAGGGCTATATAGAGAGCCCATTAATTTATAGTCAAGCATTAAAAGGTCAGTTGGATTCCCTATCGCTACCCTCAGGTAATGTATTGGTGCAGTATGTTGATGATCTACTTATAGCTTCTGCTACAGAACAAGGTTGCAAAGATAGTACAGGGAAATTGTTGTTGCATTTGGCCCATCATGGACATAAGGTTTCACTTTCCAAATTTCAGTATTGTCGACAGGAGGTCACTTATTTAGGTCACCCACTGTTGAAGGAGGGTAGGAGGTTGACCCCAGGACGCATTACTACCATTGCTAAAATGCCCATTCCACAAACTCAAAAAGATGTGCGCGCTTTTATAGGTATCACTTCCTATTGTCGCCACTGGATACCTAATTATTCGCTACTAATTAAACCTTTGCTTGCATTAACTTAACAACGAAAGCAGTGCATGAGCCTTTGCCTTGGACGCCTGATTGCCAGCGGTCTTTTGAGCAATTGAAAACGGCGCTTTGTTTGGCTCCAGTGCTTGGCACACCTAACTATAACAAACCGTTCATGCTCTATGTCCACGAGATAGCTGATTGCGCGCTTTCTGTCCTAACACAAAAGCTTGGGGATAAGCAGTGGCCTTGTGCTTATTTTTCTGCTGTGCTCGATCCTGTTGCTAGGGCCTTTCCGAGTTGTCTGAGAGCGGTCGCGGCAGTGGCCACTTCAATCAGACAATCGGCTGGACTCGTACTGGATACTGACCTCACAGTTATGGTACCCCATGCTGTGGATACTGTTTTGAATAAGACGAATACACAGCACCTCACCAGTGCACGTCTTACTGGCTATGAATTGACATTGTTTGCTAAACACATTACATGTGCCACTCTGAACCCAGCCACGTTACTACCCCTCTCTTCTGAGAATGATGCAGTTGATAAACATGACTGTATCTTCGCGACGGTAGAAGAGACGAAGGGACGGGTAGACCTTACTGATGTTCCCTTATCTGACTCCCAAGGAGAACTATATGTTAATGGCTCCTGTTTTAAATTACCAGTTGGCACAACCACTCCAGCTTATGCTATCACTACATTACGCACGGTGGTAGAGACATCACAGGTTCCTTATCAGTCGGCTCAAGCAGCTGAGCTTGCTGCCCTTATTTGAGCTTGTGAATTAAGTGTAGGACTGGTTGTCAATATTTATACTGACAGCCAGTACGCATTTGGGGTTGCCCGTAATTTTGGCCAGCTCTGGGCAGAGAGAGGGTTCCTTACTTTTCATGGCACGAAGATTCAGCATGGGCACCTCATATTGAGTCTTTTGTCTGCTTTAGCGCTCCCCGACAAATTGGCCATAATTAAATGTAGTGCCCACAGGAAGGTTACTGATGATATGGGTAGAGGAAATGTTTTTGCAGATCAGACAGCTAAGGAAACGGCCCGAACAAAGATGAAACGCATGTTTGTAGCAGGTCCAGCTTGGTGGGTCCCCGAAGTTGTTATGTTTGAGAATACCCTTGAGAGTGTATAGGAGATGCAAAGTGAAGCCACGATAGAAGAATTAGCGGAATGGCAGGAGAGTACAGCACAGTTGAATGAGGAAGGATGTTGGATTGATAAATCAGGGAAACAGAGATGGATGTTGCCAGATGCATATGTTCTTCCTGTGGTTACTATGGCACATGGACCAGCTCATATTAGTGCAAAAGGCATTTGTAAATTGTTAGTCCCTGTATGGCAGAATGACAATATTTCCAGGATAGCTGCACATTTAGTAAAGTATTGCATGGTCTGCATGATGCATAATCCAGGAAAGGGTACCCCGACACCATCTGGTAATTTTGCACCACCCACTTTTCCTTTTGAAGTCCTACAAATGGATTATATCGAACTAGAGGGATGCAATAATCTTAAGCATGTTTTGGTGGTTGTATGTGCATTCAGTAAATGGGTTGAGGCTTACCCCACTAAAGATAACAAAGCCATTACGACTGCGAAGGTACTCCTTAAGGAGTTCTTTCCTTGTTTCGGCTTGCCCCGAGTTATCTGGAGTGACAACGGAAGTCATTTTAATACGAAAGTGATTCAATTGATTTGTGAAGGTCTACATGTAAAACAGAAATTTCATGCTGCCAATCACCCACAGTCAGCGGGTTTAGTTGAGAAGTACAATGGTACTCTCAAAGTGAAACTGGCAAAAATTCAGAAGGCAACAGGGTTAAAGTGGCCAGATGCTTTAACATTAGCTCTTTTGTCAACAAGAACAACAGCTCATTCTAGGACAGGATTGTCTCCTTACGAGGTCGTGTTCGAGTGCCCGGCAAATGTCTGGGGCGTCCCGCGTCCTGATAAGTACTCTGATATTGAGTACCCTGTGTTGCTTGATTACCGTGGCCAATTAACAGAAAGTTTACATTCTATTCACCAACAGGTGCGGGAATTGCTACCTTCCACACCAGAGGGACCCGGCCATGACATCCAGCCTGGTGATTATGTATTGCTACGTAATTTTCAGAGGAAGAAAAGTTTGGAACCACGCTGAAAAGGTGCTGAGCAGGTTTTGTCGGTGACACGGAGGGCTGTAAAGGTCGCTGGTCGAAAGAACTGGGTACATGCCACCCATTGTCGGAGGATTCCTTTGCCGTTACCATATGACCAGTGGGTCAAAGACGGCATAGGGGACACGGAGTGCGAACAGGTGCCCAGGTTTGTTCCTTTCAGCAACGCCCAGTTAACTTAGACGCAAACGGATAAGGTGAATGAGGATGCTTTAAACTAGGCTGTTCCCCCAGAAATGCGAGCTATCCAATAGCCTTTGTTCACTGATCACACGGTGCCTTAGGCTACCAGGTACAATTTGCGCCCTCGGCTGAGGGATACTGAGTCTAAGGAGAAAAAAGACTAAGGATGGACTGCGTAAGGTAGCTAGTACTGAGTTACAGTACCAACGGAATTAACAGAAACTAGTGGAGAATTTTCTGTTTACTTTCTCTTAGTTGTTCGAACATTAGTTAGTGAAGACTGAAGTATACCTCGAAAGTATACCATCTGGATCGGCATGGGATACATTAAATGAGCTTAGGACAGAGCAAGC
The DNA here is from genome assembly GCA_963921515.1 of Calotriton arnoldi. Classification (NCBI taxonomy): domain Eukaryota; kingdom Metazoa; phylum Chordata; class Amphibia; order Caudata; family Salamandridae; genus Calotriton; species Calotriton arnoldi. The sequence goes on from CAWUFW010000723.1 coordinate 2,777,540, forward strand.
TCCACCGCCGGTGCTCAAGAGCGCCAACTTATTGATGGACAATAGGAGCCTGTACCAGTGAGGCTCTGAAGGACACTGGGAACTTGTATATCTTTTTGCATTTTGGCTTTATTATACGTTATGCATCCCTTTGGTAGAAAGGTTGCTGAGGAAGAGCAGCCAATGGTTCTTGTTGCCCAGCATGATATGGTGTGGACACGAAAAAGGAAAATAACATGTGTTGTTCTGTTGGTTCTGCTGATAATAATATTGTGTGGAGTGTCATGGGTTTTAGAAAATGATCAAACTATGCCTCTGCGCAATAAGTGTAAGGTTATCTCCCTGAAAAGAAATAAAAGAACAGCCTCGAGTAATGTATTTCTAGACACACACAAGAGATTCTTCGGAGAAGGGACAGCTTGTTACCCCACTGAATCTGTCATTAATTTATGGACTGCATATCCATTTTCACTTGTAAACTATACATATACTCACCCACCGCAATTTACAGAAGTGAAGGGAGTTTTTGGTTTCGGCTATCCAGGAACTTGTCTACATTATAGGAAGCCACTGGGAATGGGTTATCCAGGTTGTGATAACAATACATATTGCGACAATTTTTATATTGAAGAACAGAATGTTACTTTGGTGGGGTGGCATTACAAGGAATTGATAGTCACCCGGGAGGCTGGTTATTATCCTGCTTGCTGCCCCATTGTGAATACAGACACTTCTTTGTACATCAAATGTTCTGGAATAGTACTGTATAAAAATATGATCCCTTTGGTGAATGACAAAGATCTGAGTACTTTTGGAATGAACACTCGATATGCTGCAGTAGATTACGAAGGACTGATTTATGCACACCCGGGGTTTTACTTTTCGTCTAACGGTACATACTCCAATGTCCATAATGGTACAGATGATGTGGCTCTTGGGATGGTATTGCCCTTAGGTGTGCCTGTAAATATGCTAATCCTAATGTACGCTGGGTTAAAAGGACTCTCACAAAAGAATTCTGTGAGGGAGTGGCCGATATAGAGGTCAATAATTATAGAAACAGGATTACTTTTGGATACATCCTTTCTTCTATTTTCAATTTGGGTGGTACTTTTATGGCCAGGGGTGAGAAAGCTAGAGAATATTTCGGATGTAAGCTGCAAATTCTGTCTAATACCACAGTGGCAGCTTTGCATGACATCACCACTCAATTGGGGAGTATACGTATATATTCAGAACAGACAAGATATGCAGTTGATTTTATTTTAGCTAAGAGTGGTGGTGTATGTGCGGTCATGGGCGACCAGTGCGTAGTCGGGATTAAGAATATGGAAAAGAATATTACTCAACACATCTTAGACATCCTCGAGAACGTCAAAGGAATGGAAAGTGGGAATTGGAGTTGGTCTCTTTTTGGAAGCTGGGGCTGGGTTCTTGAAAAAGTAATTTATCTTATAGTGGTATTGGTTCTTTGCTGTATCCTCCTTCAGTGTCTTCCCTTCTGTTGTTCCTATTGTACTACACTTCTCACGCCCAAACAGAAGATATCAATTCACAATACAAATGCCACAATCATGATACAAAAGGACATTGAGGATCTTATGAATATAGACAAGGTCATTTTTGAGAATTCTTCCCTCCTCACTGTTTCACTTCCTGATGTTGATAACATGGAATCCTCCTAATTGTTCATCAATGTGATTTTATTATTGTTTGAAGTTTGCTTTCGCTTGTTGTTGTTAGAAAATGTTTTAGCTCATGCTAAAAGGAGGGTCTGTTAGAATAGAAATGTTCATGTTTGCGCATTGCCCTGTGTAAGTTAGCATTCGATGCGCCATTTTCTTTACAGGTGCCATTTTAAGCTGTTCGAAACTGATCTCGGTCAAATTCCGAGAAATGCTCCCCTTAGAGTTTTGTTTTCTTCGTTTCTGTTTTGTTCCAGTAATTAATACACTGTTCTTATTAGCGCATACTTTTCTCACTAGATAGAGGCCCTCTCCCAGTTATCTAGTGGCGGGCCCGAATGGAACGACCTTAGAGCTGAGATACTTTGTGTAAGATAGAAGCACGGACACCCTTTTTTTTTGTATTTCACTGTTTAGCTGCACCTGCCTGGAAAATTCCACTGTGGGCGTGTTTTAGCCCATTTACGAAATGTACATAATGTATCTTTATGCTTGTCGATTTCAGTCCTCTCTACTGCACTCCTAGCGACTGGGCAGACCGGGTACCGCTCTGAGTGTACAATAATAAACAGTTATTGGTTTGTATTCTCTACTGTCTGATCGACTCTTCATTTGGTATGGAAGGCTGAGAGGTGGTCATTAGTGACCAGGGCGACCCTAATCGGACCACTTCTTTCAATACATGCACCCAGAGGGCACCTTAGAGGTGCCCCCTGAAAACTTACCAGTTACTGGTGTGCTGAATGACTTGTTTTGGCCAGCCTGCCATCAGAGATGGATTTCTGATCCCTAAGGGTGAGGGCCTTTGCTCTCAGGGGGCCATAAACCAAGCCTGCTCGGGCAGAGGGTGCTTTGCACCCCCCACCCACAGGATGACCAGTAGATTAGCATTCCAGGGCCGGGGAGCTTCAAAGAGGCCCATCACCTTTGGTATGCAAATCTGGCTTCTCTCACAAGAGAGGAAACCGACCACCTTTGTCCAGAGCCCTTAGTACTTGGACAGGCAGGAAAATTAGCTACGAAAGACAGACTTGTCCACCCTCAGGCAAGTACCACCCCTGAACTGGGCTACCTGAAGTGGATGCGATTTTTCAGAAGTGATAATCTTGGTGATGACAAATTGAGGATCTCTGAGATAGGGGTATGCCCACTACCCCAGGGAGTGGTCACATAGTGGGTGTGGTGACCCAAGGGGTAAGTAGCCCATTGGCTTCTACCCTATATTCCCCTAACGCCCCTAAATTAAGTATCATGGGGAGTCCTGGCACCAAGAAATCAGATCCTGCCAATCAACAGAAGAAGAAGGGTCAAAGAGCCGTGAAAGCAAGAACTGCAGAAGAAGCAACTGACTTGGCACCAGCCCTGCCTGCCTGTTCGCCTATTCTCAACAATTGCGCCAAAGTCGTCATGCCTTGCAAGCTGCTGATCCTCCAAAGCCTGGGAGGACTTCCAGGACTTCTCCAAAGACTCAGGAACTCTAGTGGAACAGCGGTGCTGTTCCCCTGCATCTTGCAGGTACCAAAGACTGAGATGTGAGGCTCCAAGGAGGCAAAAACCCGACACCGGAAAGCCCCACTACATCCGAGCCGCATATCCCAAGCTGAAGTGGGCCAATGGTGCCAACGTGGTCCCCATATCCTGATGATTTACAAGGATAAAAGGCACTGAGAGCTGTGAAAGCAGAAGAGCAACTGGCTTGGCACCAGCTGGCCTTACTGCTGTTCCCCGTCAAAACTTTGCCAAAAACATCTCATCCTGCAGCTGTTGTGCCTCCAAAGCCTGGGAGGACTGCCATCCTTCAATAAAGACTCAAGAACTCCCATGGAGCAGCAGAGCTGCTTCCCTGTATCCTGCAGGCACCCCAATGAAGACTGTGAGTGCTCTGGCCTGCAAAAAACCAGACACCGTAAAACACCATTGCACCAATGCTTCCTAGCCCAAGCTGAAGGGGGCCAATGGTGCCGGCATGGTCCCCCGGTCCTCCAGGAAAAAGCCCACCTTGGACTTGGCCACTGTGGACTTCCCAACACTGCCTTCAGCCTCTGTTTGCAGGCCCCCCCTTCTGCGAGTGCTCCCAGAAACAAAAATTCGATGCCCAAAGACAACTCTGCACCCATCACCCCTAGCCCCTGGAGAAAAGGACCAATGGTGTCCCCAGGTCCCCGAGCATCGCAAGAGTTGATCCCCCCTGTTGGTTTAGCCCAACTAGTCCCCCAGTCCAAGTCTGCAGCTTCTTTTCCGACAGACTGATCTCCATTGACTTGAATGGGGCACCCGACTTTGTAAGGCACCTCTGCACCTGACCGCCTCAGTGGTGCCCAAAGTTAACTGTTAGTGCTGCCTTGGACCGTGCCCCATACGCACCCTAAGTCCAGAGGATTGGTCCTGGAAGTCGTTGTTGAGTATGCGAATGCAATACATGTTTTTCCCCTCGAGGTTAACATTACCATGAAGAACTTAAATTACATTTAAAGTAACAAAATTACCCAACTCTGAAAAACACACCTCTGCCCCAAACACCCCAGTGCCTCCCGGGTTGACCTGTTGTTGCTGCCCCATACTCCCCATAATCACATTAAGACCCGGGGAGGGGTCTCTTAAGCCATTGTTAAGTGACTGTATGCAGCTGTTTTCTTCCTAAGTTAACATTGCTGCAAATTGCTTCAATTACAATTTAAAGTATCAAAAACCTTTTTTCTTCAAACCTTCTATTTCAAAAAGTACTTACCTGATTTTTATGTTCTTGGTGCCTAAAGTTATATAAAGATAAGTGTTATTTTTATAAATTGGTGTGGATCTCCTTATTGAGTTGTGTGTATCATTTATTGGCTGTGTATGTTCAAGGGATGTCTAACAATCCTCTCTGATAAGCCTAAGGATGCTTGACCACACTGCCCCCTAGAAGAACACCTTGGGATTGCTAGAGCAAGCCCCTGTCCACTAGTAATGGAATACCTGGACTCTTTGCACGGTACACTTCTTTTGGGTATATCATATAAAGAGCCGGCTTCCTACACCCACCAAAGAGCATTTTGTTCTCACGGTGTTTCGATTGATTGATTGATTGCATCTTTCCCCTGTTGAAGTTGCTTGCATGCAGGTAACTACATTTTTATCTCTGTGGGAGTGCATCTGTTTTCTTACTTTTACCCTCAGGTATTGCTTTCTTGCTGGCTTTGCCCCACCCCTTGCCCTCCATATAGCTTTTAAAGCCACTTCCACAACCCAGCTGTTGTTTCCAGCTTCCCTTACCACTGTTATTTTTTATTAAATATGCCCCACCCCTCCATTGGTACCACACACTTCCCTGATTTTTGTGCCATTCACTACCCTGCTCCCACTGCTTTATTTTTTTGAAGATGTTTTTGCATCTACCTTGCTATTTGTGGATGTCCATCTTAAAAAAAGAATACCCATTTCAAGGGGCCACCAATGAGTGTGCACCCACTGCAGCTAACATTGAATGGGTTAGCTCAAATACTACAAATTCACTCAAGGTGGCTGCTGGGAATTCACACACATCCATTGCAGCTCTGTTTCAATGCATCTGTACTGTTCTGACAAAGCTATTCATAGATGGCCACCGCAGATGCATGCATATCCACAGTGGTGATCTTTTTACTATTTCTTTGATTTACTATACGCCACAAGGTTGTAAGTACATGTTCACCAGAGAGGGTCTGTTGTTAGTATTCCAACTGTCAATGATGGACAGGTTAGTCTATTTAGGCCACATAGAACAAGGGAAGAGTCATGTCAGATGCACTCACTGTATCTGCATGCCCAGACTGTCTGATACACTGCAGTAATAGCCTTGATCAATCATAATCAGGGCCGGACTGGCCGTAGCGGGAACCGGGCGTTTCCCCGGTGGGCCGCAGGGGTGGGGGCCGGTTCTGGACCGGTGGGGGCCGTTTTTGTTACTGGGTGCCGGTTTTGCAGCAGCAAATCGTCTCCCAGTAACAAGCGCGCACGCAGCAGCAGTGTTCCCGTCAGTACATGCCCCCCACTGGGGCCGGTCGGACCCAAGTGCCCGGGCTGGTTTGCGATCCCAGTCCGGCCCTGATCATAATGTGTATAGCTGGCGCAAAAGGTCACCGGGGAGGGCTACAGGAGAGGCAAGCATCATACACCAAAGTAGTTTTCTAACCAAACAACTTAGTGTGGTGGTTGTCAGGGCTGGTTCTAGTACAAGGCATTAGGAATCCATTGTCTAGGATCCCAACACCATCATATTATAGTAGTACACAGGGTAAATCTAGATAGTTTTCACAAGGGGAACATGAAGATGCCATTTTCTGTGCAGCCGTTCATAATTTACTTATTGAATTCACAGTCTGTTGTTTTTAAACTATGTCATTTATACATCCCTTCTTTTTGCTTTGGAAATATACGGAAGATGCCCCTAAGCCACTATTGTTTTTAATGTTCACTAACTTTTGTTTATGTTTCACATTTTGCATGCTGATCAGGCAGATCTTTCTATACCTACATATTGTGCAGTCATCGTACAGGGTCCTCCACTGGTCGTATGGTCCTTTGGTTGTCGACTGGAAGCCTAAGACAGGAGCTAGAATCAGTAACACATTTCAATGAAATGACAGTGAAACTAATGTGGCTCCACAAAAAACAAGTGGTGTCCAAACCATGAATGTTTATCAACAAAATTCAATAAAGCCTAAAAGCAATTGATTAATGAATCAATTTATCCATATATATATATATATATATATATATAGCACAGAATAAAAAATAAATTGGTTCCATAAAGGAATTTCCCTATTCTAAATCATGCATCAACAGTGACAAGGGGATGTGCAAAGAGGAAGGTGTCAGCATTAGAAGAACCATACTTAGGTTCAGAGAAAAGACACAGGTGCTCATGCATGAAGCTCAACACCTTGCAGAAGGAGAATCAGCAGAGTTTAAGAATGGTCTTCCCTCAGCGAAGTCAGGACAGGGTCTGCTCCACTATTCTATGGAACACACAATTAAAATATGGTAGAAGAGTTTTGGAAACTTCGTTCCACCAACTCCTTTTGGATGGTCCAGTCAGAAGACAATGTTCTAAGGTTGCAGGTAGAATCGCTAGGTTCCCAGGATTGAACAAAGATATGTGCAGCTATAGGGTCCATTTTGCCTGTATAGGTGGCTCTCTCCCATCCCCATGGACTGCATGTGCATGTCCAAATTTCAGTTAATCTGACAGTTTCCAACAGTAAACAATAGCCTTATTCTAAGTAACAAACACTCCTCGATAATGCACCTGCAGAGGCGAGAAGAATATGACATTTGCAATGCAGTTTATAAAGAAATATGTTGAGTGGCTTGGGTCCAGTCACAAGTATTGTCAACATTTTGAAGAGAAAATATGGCAGCCAACCAGGTAGAGTTAGCATGGGTAAATACATTGATTATAATTGTTTTATTTTCAAGCAAAAGTTGTTCTCAGACAAAAACACACTCTCAAAGGGCTTACTTCTTTATTGGCTATTGCAGCATAATCCATGCGGCCTTACACGTTTCGTACGAGACAGTCCTTGATCACAGGCCAAGAACACAGCGAGGCAGAAGCAAAATTGCAAGCACCTGAATGTCTTTAAATACAGTTCCACCCTAGTGGGCCTCCATGTGAATACAGCAATGCTTATGGTAAACATAGTTCTGCAAGCTACACTTTACCCCCAGTGGGTCCGCCTTCAATGTGCATTAAATTCCATATTAAATCAAAACCCTCAAGTGAGCCAAAACAATGTTCCATTCTAGGTTTAGCTGAAGAGTAAACCAAAGCCAATTGCTCCATAGTGACTAACAATCAAAAGTCACAAGGACCTAATGCTTTGTACGGTGGTGCATTTTCACGGCTCGACCGGCCATAATATTTTCAAGCAAAAGTTGTTCATTGAGTTGCAATCCATGCGGCAAGAGTTCAGGGCAGGGCATGAGGCAGACAGCAGTGTGTTTCCAAGATGCAACAGGGTCACTAGCGAGGGTATTGGGAGTGCTGCGGTGTTAGAGAGGAGAAAGAAAGTGTTCACCTGTTAAGAATTTTAGTGATCAACTGGATTGTCTTTCACTTGTGACTGTAGAGTGGAAGCAGTATTTCAAGTGAGGCCTGACCCTTTCTTTCATCTACTGTGCCTTTCTCCTGGTTTTTCCACCTGCACCTCTCTGTTACTCCCAAACAGCCAGAGACATCATAAGGAAGGAGGGTGTGAGGGACAAGAGGAGACAACAGGGTTGCCAGGGTGAAAGGGCCCCATAGACAAAATGGAGAAGCAGGCCAGGGTCTGAAGATATAGGGGAAATTGACATCCAGTGCATCAAAGGGAGAGTGATATTCATGGTAGAAGTGGCTATTGTTAATAAGGTTGAGTACTCTGCTGGTCTACGCATGTCTCTAGTCTGGACCACCAGTACCTGTTGTTTGCCGGCTCCCAGTCTCCATTGAGATGCAACCAATACACTTTCCAGTTACAGACTGCAGGACTTCACAAAGGTGCTGAGCTCTCTCATTAGCTGTTCTCTCTGTCATCAGTGGCTGAACAACTGGGCTTCAGCAAACTTTCTAGTGCCATGGCTCAGAGGCTTCCAACACCACCAATATTTAATTAGACTCCATGTCTAGCACAGACCTGAGGAAGCAGGGCACAAGGTCTCCAGGAGGAGAGCAGGGATTGAGGGATAGAAGAAAGGAGAAGGAGAGGTGTAGGGAAAGTCTCCAAATGTGGAGTACTTTGAGAAGCTGGCCATGATGTCCAGGAGACAAAAAGGGACTGGGGGAGTGAGCACAAGCTAAAGGCTGCCAATAGAGAGCAGGTAGTAAACGATGGGGTAAGTGTGAAGTGACCTGGGATAGTCTGCCACAAAAAGGATTCCTTGAAAGGTTCCAGTGACCTTGGTGAAAGAATACTTATGAGCTGCCCTCCTTGCACACTACTGCGATCTGTCTATAGCTCCTTTCTGAGACTGGACCACTGCCTCTCTTATGGGGCATTGTCTAATAACTCCAATAACTTTCAACTGGACATATCCTTTGGCATATGAAGTACTTTGAGCTGCCCAGTCTCACACACAAAAGCTGCATTTTCTTTTGCTTCCCATGTTTCAGCATTTGACAATCTCTCTACTAGCTATGCAAAGAGTTATGAAATTGAATCAGCACATTTTTTTAACACATTAATGACACAGCCTTTAGTTTTGCAGTAGAAGGTCTACAAGACTGGCATGTTGCATAGAAAAACAAAACTACAGAAAGGTCTGGAAAAAATCTAAGTGGTGTTTAAATAACCCTTGCTCTGTGTGCTCTGTAAAGAGGCCAATGAGAGGATTGTATGAGCATGTAGTTTGAAAACCTTTTTGACAGCAATAGGGATTTTCAAAATGGTTGTATGATGGAACTCCGCATGCCACCCAAATACACTTACCCACCCTAGACCCTAAAATACCCTGCCACCCAAATACCCCTACCCACCCTAAACCCTAAAAGTACCCTTGCAACCCAAATACCCTTACCCACCCTAAACTCTAAACATACCCTTGCCATCTAAATACCTTCACCACCCTAAACTCTAGAAATACTGTTGCCACCCAAATATCCCTACCAACTCAAAGCTCTAAAAACACCTGTGCCCTAAAATATATACATATATATATGGCGGTCGCCAGTAGGTAGTTATAGTTAGGACCTAGTTTCCATAGGAAAAGCGTTTTTTCTTTTGCCAATATCTTTGGCGCCGGTTGACGAATCTTCGCAAAATGTTCAAAACTAATGGGGCGCTCTGGTCAGCTCCTGTCTTGAAAGTGTCAGGTGATTTGTCAAGTGGGGGCCGAGAAAAAAGGGGGGTCCTAAAATGCGTTTTCTCCATGTTAATTTCCATAGGAAACTTTTGTTGCGGCTACAGCCCGAACTGCTGAACGGAATTACACCAAATTTGGTAGAGAGGTAGCTCTTTGTCCAGAGTGCACTCTTTGCTTTAAATGGTGTAAATCTGTTCAGTAGTTCCTGAGAAATAAAAAAATAAAAAAATATCGATATCTGGTGGCCGCAGTGGATCCGCGAACCCTCCCGATCACGAGCTTGTCTCTGATTGGCTGCCAACACTTCAAACCAAGAAGTGTTGGCAGCCATCTTGTGACTCGGTAAAACCAAGTCACAAGAAAAAAGGTGAAAAAAGAAGAAAAGGGGGCAGGGTAGAAACACCCTGATCCCCTTCCTGCTCACACAGGGACCTCCAGGGCCAAAAAAAGCATTTTTAAAAAATATTTCAGCGGGATGCACGTACGGTGCGTAAATCCAGCTGAAAATGTTAAAAATAAGAAATGCGGTCTCCGGCACTATGTTTTCTTGAACCCCTGGGTGGGCCAGGTCCCAGGGGCATTGCTATATTGTGATGCGGGGTCCCAGTGGGGCCCCCTCAGCCCCGGGGACCGCCACCTCGCCGTACCTTTATTAATAATGTGTGGGGGGCATGCGGCCCCCCTGCAGCCCCGGGGACCGCCACCTCCCCGGGTCTTTATTTTTAAATAAAAAATTGCATGGGGGGGCTCCTGCCCCCACCATGCAGCCCCGGGGAGAGCCACCTCCCCGGGGCAATAATTATTAAATGCGGGGGGCAAAAACTACCCCTCCTGTTACCTCCAGTAAGTCCCATACAGTGGGATTACTAAGAGGTCTTTGGAGGCCACCCCCCCTTTCTCCACCACTCTGCAAACGCACCTCCGGCACACTGCTGGTTGGGGGGTGAAGTCCACTTTACTCCTGAGGGACTTTGGGGGCCAAGAAGCTCTCCTGGTACCTCCTGTAAGTCCTACGCAGCGGAATTCCTGAGTGCAGGTCGGAGGCGAAGCCCCCTTTCTCCACCACTCTGCAAATGCAACTACTAGTTAAAGAAGCATTTGCAATGCAATAGGTCTCGCATTTGCGAGAGTTAGAGCTATTGGCGTTGTAAATGTAATTTTTTTTAACTAATGTTTTTTGGAGTGGAGTGGATGTATGTTGTGTGTAGTGAAATTATGTGGTATGTTGTGCAGTGAAATATATGGATAGAAAGTATGTGGTATTTAGTGTATAGGAATTATGTAGAGTGGGATTATGTGTTATGGAGATTAATTATGTGGTATGGTAGTCTGTGTTGTGGAGTAGTAACCTCAGGTTTAGTCTTCCTCGTTTCCATAGAAGCTAAACTATAAACTCAATGAGACAAAAAAAAGAAGGAACCACTGAGGAACACTTCTGGACCTAGTCAGAGGTATGAGCAGGGCCACTGGAATTATGCGACTGTTTGGCTGCACCGACTTTCGCACTATTATACATTTTCCGCATTTGCCACATAATCCATCATCTGCTGCATAATCTGCAGATTTGAACAAAAAAAACCTTGTTTCTAGCTCAAACGGCTCAAACGTTACCACAAATACAGCGACAAGTGTGATAGCGTGGTGGAACGCCCTTTGCAAACCTAGAATGGTCACCTCTTACTTATTGCTAAATGTGGGTGTTAAATTAGTACTAATGGTGTGCAAACCACTGCGCCTCTCTTGCCTCTTTCTGCATTTCTCTTGCTTATTTCTGCACCTTTCTTCCTTTTTCTGCACTTTTCTTGCCTCTTTCTGCACATCTCTTCTGCTTTCTGCACCTCTCTTGTCACTTTCTGTACCTCTGTTGCTTCTTCCTGTACTTCTCTTGCTTCTTTCTTTACCCTCTTCCCTCTTTATGCAACTCTCTTGCCTGTTTCTGCAACTTTCTTGCTTCTTTCTGCACTTCTCTTGCCTCTTTCTGCATCCCTCCTGTCTGTTTCTGCACCTCTGTTGGTTCTTTCTGCACTGCTCTTGCTACTTTCTGCATCTCTCTTGCAAATTTCTGCACCCCTCTTGCCTCTTTCTGTACCCCTCTTACCTCCTTCTGCACCTCTGTTGGTTCTTTCTGCGCTGCTCTTGCCTCTTTCTGCACCCCTCTTGCCTCTTTCTGCGCTTCTGTTGCTTGTTTCTGCACTTCTCTTGTTTCTTTCTGCACCTCTCTTGCTTCTTTCTGCACCCCTCTTGCCTCTTTCTTCACCCTTCTCCCCTCTTTGTGCACCTCTCTTGCCTCTTTCTGTACCTCTCTTGCCTCTTTCTGCACCCCTCTTGCCTCTTTCTGTACCTCTTTTGCCTGTTTCTGCACTTCTATTGCTTCTTTCTGCAACTCTCTTGCTTCTTTCTGCACTTCTCTTGCCTTCTTCTGCGCCCCTGTTGCCTCTTTCTACACTTCTCTTGCCTCTTTCTGCACCCCTGTTGCCTCTTTCTGCACCTCTGTTGCTTCTTTCTGCACTTCTCTTGCCTCCTTCTGCACCTATGCTGCTTCTCTTCACTTCTCTTGCCTTTTTCTGCACCCCTCTTGCCTCTTTCTGCACCTCTGTTGCTTCTTTCTGCACCTCTCTTGCTTCTTTCTGCACCCCTCTTGCCTCTTTCTGCACCCTTCTTCCCTGTTTCTGCACCTCTCTTGCCTCTTTCTGCACCCCTGTTCCCTTTTCCTGCACCGCTCTTGCCAGTTTCTGCAACTTTCTTGCCTCTTTCTGCAGTTCTCTTGTCTCCTTTTGCACCTCTGTTGCTTCTTTCTGCACTTCTCTTGCCTCTTTCTGCACCCCTCTTGTCTGTTTCTGCACCTCTGATGGTTCTTTCTGCACTGCTCTTGCTACTTTCTGCACCTCTCTTGCAAATTTGTGCACCCCTCTTACCTCTTTCTCCACTCATCTTACTTCCTTCTGCACCACTGTTGGTTCTTTCTGCACTGCTCTTGCTTCTTTCTGCACCTCTTTTGCCTGTTTCTGCAACTCTCTTGGCTCTTTCTGTACTTTTCGTGCCTCCTTTTGCACCTCTGTTGCTTCTTTCTGTACTTCTCTTGACTCTTGCTGCACCCCTGTTGCCTCTTTCTGCACCTCTGTTGCTTCTTTCTGCACTTCTCTTGCTTCTTTCTGCACCTCTCTTGCTTCTTTCTGCACCCCTCTTGCCTCTTTCTGCACCTCTCTTGCTTCTTTCTGCACTTCTCTTGCTTCTTTCTGCACCTCTCTTGCTTCTTTCTGCACCCCTCTTGCCTCTTTCTCCACCCATCTTACTTCCTTCTGCACCACTGTTGGTTCCTTCTGCACCACTGTCGGTTCTTTCTGCACTGCTCTTGCTTCTTTCTGCACCTCTTTTGCCTGTTTCTGCAACTCTCTTGGCTCTTTCTGTACTTTTCGTGCCTCCTTTTGCACCTCTGTTGCTTCTTTCTGTACTTCTCTTGACTCTTGCTGCACCCCTGTTACCTTTTTCTGCACCTCTTGCCTGTGTCTACAACTCTCTTGCCTCTTTCTGCAGTTCTCTTATCTCCTTCTGCACCTCTGTTGCTTCTTTCTGCACTTCTCTTGCCTCTTTCTGTACCCCTCTTGCCTCTTTATGCACCTCTGTTGGTTCTTTCTGCACTGCTCTTGCTTCTTTCTGCACCTCTCTCGCAAATTATGCACCCCTCTTGCCTCTTTCTGCACCCCTTCCCTTTTTATGCACCTCTCTTGCCTCTGTTTGCACCCCTCTTGCCTCTTTTCCACCTCTTTTGCTTCTTTCTGCACTTCTCTTGCCTCTTTCTGCACCCCTCTTGCCTCTTTCTGCACCTCTGTTGGTTTTTTCTGCACTGCTCTTGCTTCTTTCTGCACCTCTCTTGCAAATTTCTGTACCCCTTTTGCCTCTGTCCGCTCCCCTGTTCCCTCTTTCTGCAGCTCTTTTGCCTGTTTCTGCAACTCTCTTGCTTCTTTCTGAACTTCTCTCGCCTCTTTCTGTACTCAAATGGGAAGTGCAAGCTGTCAAGTTTAAAGGTCTGCGTGCTCTCGTGACTGAGGTATATGTCTACTTGCAAATGTATTCTTACATGTGTTATGCATCTGAAGATGATAGCTTAAAAAGTGGGTAACTTCTCCCATAGGTGGTCAAATCTTCTCAGTTCTGCTCTGTCATTCAGTTGCACAGGCAGACATGTCTTATGTATATATGTGTTATAGAGCCCCTCAAATATACTATTTAATACCCATGTGCCCTATATTGTGAGCAGAAAAAAATGCATACACATTTTTGTACACAAATTTACAGAGTATGCTGTTTGAAACACAGGTATTCAAGTAATTGTATGTTTATTTTTATTCAAAACCAAAATAAAGAGCTAGGACTCTAGGACGGCCATCCTTGTCCCTGCAAATTTATAATATAACCAAAGAAGACGGCCAAGAAATATGAAAAAATGACTGTCTGACATAAAATGTCTGGCACCTCGAAGGTTTGTTAAGAAAACCCTCACACACCAACCTAGTTGGTGTCATGCTTCATCATCGGGTCCCAGCTGGGTAGCCGAATGCTACCCGGCTGTGCTACAACACCTGTTTACAGTGGAGCGGGTTTCAAGGTGAATGTGAGTGTGATGAAGTGAGTGAAATATAAAAATACCTCCAGAGTACTACCCGTTACTTTTATTCGTGGTAGTCTGGGATATAGTTAAAAAAGAGACATGAGAGTGGATAAGAAACTACTAATATTCTGCGTAGTTGGTTATATTATCCTTAGGTCGACATGTTTCAGCCCTTAACAAAAATATATACGGGCTTTCTTCAGGACCTCTCAAATAAATAAATGTGAGTGATGTGAAAAAGTGTGATAAAAATTATTACCACATGAAATGCATTTTTAACACTCACGCTAAGGAGTGCTATTTATGCGGCAAGGACTGGCGATGTGTAGGTCCTTTTTAAAATGTAGAATACATTAATTCATATGTAGACGTTCTTATCTGGTCCAAGAGGGGGAAGAGGCACCTCTCTTACTTCACATATTTATGTGGCGGCGTCTCCCTCATACAACCTAGAGCATGTCCCCTGGAGCAGGCTGACATTTTATGTCAGACAGTCATTTGTTTCATATTTCTTGGCCGTCTTCTTTGGTTATATTATATGTTTATTTTTATGTAACATGTCACTAGGTAAAAGCAGAGACACACATGCATACCTTCACAAACGTGGTCAGACTTACAACAGTGATATGCTTAGGATTGCTGTTTTATATTTGGTAGGCCTAACATTCTGAGCAGTCGAATAGTAGTGAACCTTCAAGAGAAAAGTGAGGTTTAAGACATCTTGGGAGAAGGATTAATGTTTAGGCTACTTTGTATGAGTCTGTTGTAAGGTACAGTCAAAGTAGGCCTCTTTCTGCAGCTCTGTTGGTTCTTTCTGCACATCTCTTGCTTCTTTCTGCACCTTTCTTCCTCTTTCTGGACCTCTGTTGCCTCTTTCTGCCTTTCTCTTGCTTCTTTCTGCACCTTTCCTCCTCTTTCTGCACCTCTCTTGCCTCTTTCGGCACATCTCTTGCTTCTTTCTGCGCCTTTCTTCCTCTTTCTGCACATGTCCTACCTATGTAGGCATAGTTAGAAATTAGCACTTCAAAAACCTTACAAATTCACTGAAAAAAACAGAAGTTTCAGGGACGTTGTAGTTAGGAATTAGCATATAAAAAACCTTGGAAAAGGTTTCAGGTTTCAGGTTTCAGGGATGTTATAGTTAGGCTGACATTTCACTCATACAAAACCAGAGAAATTCGGCCATTATAGTTAGTTGAGCTAACTATAACTCACGCCCCCGCAATGCACTGCTGATGATGTCACATATTACATCACTCATGACATGATCAGTGACATCACTGATGACATCTCAAATGACATCACTGATGACATCACTGATGACATCATCCACTTAATATCTGATGCACCTCCTCACACCCTAATATAACCTTTCATACACCTACTCAAAAATACAGACTAACATTCTTGAAACCATAGACACACCAATACCAGTTACTACATACCCACTCACTGATTCATAGTTCTACACACATCCACTCACTCACCCATGCAGTCACTCATACACACAGTTACTGATCAATACAGCCACTGATATATGCACTCATACACCTATACAGATACTCACACACTGCCACTCACCCATAGAGTTACTCACACACCTAGTCAGTCACCCAAAGAATCAATCACACTGCCATTTACTCCGCTATACAGTTATGCACACACCACCTCACTTATTCATACAGATACTAACACATACTTATTCTCTTATACAATCACTGACACAAGTATACACTCATCCATACAGCCACTCTCACAATCACTCACTCTCACATATACTGACTTATATACTCCAACACTCACATATACTGCCTTTCACATATGTAGTTACTCATAGATGAACCATTGAGACATCCATTCACTCACCAACACAGCTATACACACACTCACCCACCCATACAGCCCCTCACAGATGCACTCATGAACCCATACGCCGACTGAATCACCCAACATCTATGCAGGGAGTCACACACCCCCACCCACCCACACAGACACTCAGGCACCCATACAGGTACTCAGACAACCAATCATTAACCCATATAGACACTCATGTAGCTACTCACCAACCCATGCAGCCACTTACATACCAACTGACAGACTGATACAGACATTCACACAGATTAGTCACTCACCCATGCATTCATTAAGACACGTTTAATCACTCACTTGTACAGTCAGCCACGCACCTACTAAATCCTTCATTCAGACACTCATACACCCACTCATTCTTCAATACACTTTGGCGTTTATATAGATAACATTCTTAAACTTTTCAGAAACACTGAGTCACTGGATGATGTCATCAGTGATGTCATTTGAGATGTCATCAGTGATGTCATCAATGATGTCACTGACCATGTCATGAGTGATGTAATATGTGACGTCATCAGAAGTGCATTGCGGGGGCACGAGTTATAGTTAGCTCAACTAACTATAACGGCCGAATTTCTCTGGTTTTGTACGAGTGAAATATCAGCCTAACTATAACGTCCCTGAAACCTGTGGTTTTTTCAGTGAATTTAATATATATATGTATATGTACATATGTATGTATATATATATATTCACTGAAAAAACCATAGGTTTTAGGGACAGTTATAGTTAGTTGGACATTTCACTCGTACAAAACCCGTGAAATTCCCCCGTTATAGTTAGTTCAGCTAACTATAACTCACGCCCCCGCAATGCACTGCTGATGACGTCACATATTACATCACTCATGACATGGTCAGTGACATCACTGATGACATCACTGATGACATCTCAAATGACATCACTGATGACATCATCCAGTGTCTGTGTGTTTCTATAAAGTTTAAATATGTTTAATATATATATGCCAAAGTGTTTTGAAGAATGAGTGGGTGTATAAGTGTCTGGATGGATGATTTAGTAGGTACGTGACTGACTCTATAAGTGAGTGATTAAACGTATCTTACTGAATGCATGGGTTAGTGATTAAACTGTGTGAATGTCTGTATCCGTCTGTCTGTTGCTGTGTAAGTGGCTGCATGGGTTTGTGAATAGCTACATGAGTGTCTATATGAGTTATTGATTGGTTGTCTGAGTATCTGTATGGGTGCCTGAATGTTTGTGTGGGTGGGGTGTGTGTGACTCTGTGCATAGATGTGTGAGTGGGTGATTCACTGGGTGCATGGTTTCAAGAGTGCATCTGTGATGGACTGTATGGGTGGGTGAGTGTGTGTATGGGTGTGTTAGTGAGTGAATGTATATCTCAGTGGTACATGTGTGAGTAACTACATATGTCAAAGGCAGTATATATGTGTGTTGGAGTATATAAATGGCTATAAGTGAGAGTGTGTGATTGTGAGAGTGGCTGTATGGATGAGTGTGTACTTGTATCACTGATTGTATAAGAGTGTAAGAATGTGCTGGTATTTGTATGAGTAAGTGAGCTGGTGTGTGTATAACTGTATAGGTGAGTAAATGGCAGTGTGATTAATTATTTGCATGACTGACTAGGTGTGTGAGTACCTCTATCAATGAGTGGCGGTGTGTGAGTGTCTATGTAGGTGTATGAGTGCATATGATAGTCCTGTACTGAGTGACCGTAAGTATGAGTGACTGTACAGGTGAGTGAGTGGATGTGTGTGTAGACCTAAGAATCAGTGAGTGTGTATGTAGTTATTGGTGTTGGAGTGTCTATGGTTTTGACAATGGCAGTCTGTAATTTACAGTGGCTGTATCAAAAGTTATATTAGGGTGTGAGAAGATGCATCAAATTATCACATGGATGATGTCATCAGTAATGTCATCAGTGATGTTATTTGAGATGTCATCAGTGATGTCATCAGTGATGTCACTGACCATGTCATGAGTGATGTGTGACGTCATCAGCAGTGCATTGCGGGGGCGCGAGTTATAGTTAGCTGAACTAACTATAACGGGGGAATTTCACGGGTTTTGTACGAGTGAAATGTCCAACTAACTATAACTGTCCCTAAAACCTATGGTTTTTTCAGTGAATTTCAAAGGTTTTTTAAATGCTAATTTCTAACTATAACGTGTCTGAAACCTATGGTTTTTTCAGTGAATTTCAAAGGTTTTTTAAATGCTAATTTCTAACTATAACGTGTCTGAAACCTATGGTTTTTTCAGTGAATTTCAAAGGTTTTTTAAATGCTAGTTTCTAACTATGCCTACAGAGGTGGGACATGTGAACAAAGAAGAAAAAACGCACAGAAAGAAGCAAAAGAAATGCAGAAAGAAGCAACAGAAGTCCACAAAGACGAAGAAAAGTGCAGGAAGAAGCAA
Source organism: Calotriton arnoldi (assembly GCA_963921515.1). Taxonomy (NCBI): domain Eukaryota; kingdom Metazoa; phylum Chordata; class Amphibia; order Caudata; family Salamandridae; genus Calotriton; species Calotriton arnoldi. The sequence continues at coordinate 2,795,888 of CAWUFW010000723.1, forward strand.
AAGATGTGCAGAAAGAACCAACAGAGGAGCAGAAAGAGGCCTTGTTCCAAAATCATCCTGTGCCCACAACTTTTTCTGACGTGTACTGGTGGTAACTGACTCTGAGTAACCAGAGCTAGTACTATGCTAAAACACACTTAGAATACAGTGAAAACACCTACATACACTAGGGAAAACTATGCGTTTGGGTACCCCTGTGATTAGCATGACCTCCTCTGTAAGTCCCTAGTACATAATAGGGCAGGGGGATTAAAACTACCTCTTAAAACGTGCTACAGGGCGCGGTTGCACAGTGGTGAAGGGAGGGGGGCCTGAGGTGACATGTGTGCAAACGCGCCCCGTGGCACGTTTTAAGTTGCAGGATTAAGTCCCCTTGAATCCTGAGTGTCCCTGGGGCCCAACTAGCCCCCCAGGTACCTACAGTTAGGACCACAGAGCTGAGTTGCAGAGAGGCGTTCCGAGGCCACGCACCTTTTTTCACCTCTCTGCAACGCAACTCTGTTGTGCTTACTGAAGGTACCTGGTGGGCTAGTTGGACTCCAGGGACCCTCAGGATTGAAGGGGACTTAATCCCCAACTTAAAACACGCCACGGGGCCTGTTTGCACACATGTCACCTCAAGCCCCGCCCCTCCCTTCACCACTGTGCAAATGCGCCCCGTGGCGCGTTTTAAGTTGGGGGATTAAGTCCCTTGAATCATGAGGGTCCCCGGGGTCCAACTAGCCCACCCTGTACCTCCAGTATGCGCCAGAGAGCTGCGTTGCAGAGAGGTGTTCAGAGGCCACGCCCCTTTTACACCTCTCTGCAACGCAGCTCTGTGGCGCTTTCTGGACGTACCTGGTGGGCTAGTTGGCCCCCAGGGACCCTCAGGATTGAAAAGGATTTAATTCCCCATCTTAAAACGCGCCACGGGCCTGTTTGCACACATGTCACCTGAAGCCCCGCCCCCTCCCTTCACCACTGTGCAAATGCGCCCCGTGGCGTGTTTTAAGTTGGGGGATTAAGTCCCCTTGAATACTGAGGGTCCCTGGAGTCCAACTAGCCCACCATGTACCTCCAAAAAGCGCCACAGAGCTGCATTGCAGAGAGGTGTAAAAAGGGGCGTGGCCTCTGTACACCTCTCTGCAACGCAGCTCCCCGGCGCAAACTGGAGGTTCCTGGTGGGCTAGTTGGCCCCCAGGGACCCCCAGTATTCAAGGGGAATTACTTCCCCTTCTTAAAACGCGCCAGGGGGCGCGTTTGCAGACTGCTGCAGGGAGGGGGCGGGGCCTCCGGCACGATGCCAGTCTTTTTTTTTTTTCTTTCTTTTATTTGTATGGGAGGGGGGCTGCGTGGCCCCCCTTCCCTCAGCCACTTTTGGCCCCGGGGACCCCATCCCCCGGGGCCTGAGGATTTTCTTTTATTTAAAAAAAAAACAGGAAGGGGGCCACGTGGCCCCCCTTCCCTGGGCCTCTATTGGCCCCGGGGACCCCATCCCCCGGGGCATGCCCTCTTTTTTTTTTTTTAATATTTGGAGGGGGGCTGCGTGGCCCCCCTTCTCAGGCCATTTAAGGCCCCGGGGACCCCATCCCCCGGGGCTGGCCTTTACGTTTTTTTATAATGTTTTTGGGGAGGGGGGCTGCGTGGCCCCTCTCCCGGGCCACTAATGGCCCCGGGGACCCCATCCCCCGGGGCATGGCCACTCGTTGGGGACCGTGGGGGGTCCCCAATCCCCCCACCGTCCCGCCGGCTCCCTGCGTCCTGCGGGAGCCGGCATTGCTTTTCCATAAGGGGAGCTGCTGACATGCAGCTCCCCTTATGGAAAAGCAATCTGCTTGCTTCATTGAAGCGAGAGCAGGTTTCCCTGCTCTCGCTTCAATGAAGCAAAGCTAAGTTTGCAATGACAGGACGGGAGCCGCGAGGCTCCCGTCCTGCCATTGCAAACAGCAGTGTCCCGGGGGTAGGCACCCCGGGACACTGCAGGAGCTAGCCCTGGGGGTGGTGGTCCCCAGGGCCACCACAGGCTCCAGGAGGGGGCCTCGCGGCCCCCTCCCAACATCTACTGAGCCCCGGGGAGGTGGTGGTCCCCGGGCTTCGGGGGTCCGAAACGGACCCCCACATTTGTTTCATTAGTGCCCCGGGGAGGTGGCAGTCCCCGGGGCATGTGGGGGGGCTGGAGCCCCCCCACACAGGTAATTTGTTAATAAATAAAATAAGCCCCGGGGGTGGCGGTCCCCGGGGCTGCGGGGGGGCAGTGTGCCCCCGCCAGCATCATTTATATAAAGCCCGGGGGGTGGCGGTCCCCGGGGCTTGGGGGGCCTTAGAGGCCCCCCTATAAAATATAAACCAACCCCCGCATGCCCCCGGGACTTGGCCCACCCGGGGGCAAAATAGCCTCGAAGCGCGGGAGACCGCGCTTCGATTTTTTTTCAATCACGGCGGGATCCGCGCACCCTAAGCGCATCCCGCCGATTTTTTTTTTTTTTAAATGCTTTTTTCTGCCCAGGGGGTCCTTGTGGGACCCCCTGAGCAGACCTAGGGGGTCAGGGTGTTTCTACCCTGCCCCCTTTTTGCGTTTTGCGCACTTGTTTCTGTGCCTCGGTTCTACCGAGGCACAAAATGGCTGCCAACACTTCCTGATTTGGAGTGTTGACAGCCAGTTGACAGCCAATTAGCATGCAGCTCGTGATCGGGAGGGTGCGCGGACCCTACGCGGCCATAGATATATATGTGATTTTACTTTTGATTTTCTCAGGAACTACTGAACGGATTTACACCATTTAAGCAAAAGGCACGACTCTGAACCAAGGGCTACCTTTTTGGCAAATTTGGTGTAATTCTGTTCAGCAGTTCGGGCTGTAGCTGCGACTAAAGGTTCCTATTGAAAATTGCATGGGGAAAACACGTTTTGGGACCCCCCTTTTTTCTCGGCCCCCACTTGACGAATCACCCCGAAACTTTCAAGATGGGAGCGGACTGGAGCGGGCCATAAGTTTTGAAAATTTCGCGAAGATTCGTCAACCGGCGCCACAGTTATTGGGAATAGAATGTTGCGGATTTCCTATGGAAAATAGGTCCTAACTATAACTATCTACCGGCGACCGCCAGTAGATAATATAAATATATAAATATAAATATATATACGTAAGCACAACAAACATCCCCGGAAATACCTGGTTGAGCGGCGGCGTATGGGGTCGGAGGACACCGCTACGACCGGGAGTCTCCCAAGTGAGTGTGTTACCCGTATTCCCTGGGGAACAATTGTTGTTGTGCTGCAGCGTGTGTAACCACTCCGGCTGACCGGATGGCTCGGAGTGGTGTTCGACACAAATAGTGTTACACTTTCTTGGAGAACTTAAAGACCACAGTTGGGGGTGTGTTGAAACCCTCCATCAAGAAAATTGACTCTCTATCTCCGCAAATAGTAACAGGTCCCACAAATAGATTTCCGAGCGAACACCTCGGATTAACGATTGTATTCAAAGAATTCAGCCACCTGCTATATTGATTCAAATGGAAGAAAGGGCAGCCAAGCGCATACAGAAAGCAGAAACCATGTTCCTGAAAGGGAGCTTGACTGCAAAAGAACCATCGGAGGGGGGAAGATCTGTGAATCCCAGCGCTAGTACTATTAAACAACTGTTTATCCAACTTGAAAGACTGTTGCGGAAGGAAATATCCCGGAGTTGGGAAATTATCACACTAGAAAAATATGTGGAGTGTGGCCGTGTGCCGCGAGGTCTACGCATCTTCACGCTACCAAACCACCCTGATACCAGGCCAGAGATGCTTGAGGAGTGGGGCAGGAATAACATGGACTGCTCTCGTACCATGATGCTCATAATTATTAAATATGCCAGAAAAGATGTCGATGAATTACATCTTAAAATTGCGGACATTGAACAACAAATAAAAGCATCAGGACAAGAGGAAGAAACCATCAAGAAATTACGAGCAGACATCGACAAAAAACTAGATAAACATGAAAATGAGGTGCAAGACCGAAAACAGCGCAAATTTAGAAGGGATGAGTACGACTATGAGTACGGAACCATCTTCACATTTGCAAAATGGTTCGATGTATTAAAACAGCAACTTGATACTAAAAAAACAAATGTACGTGAATCTCCCAACACCACGCAAAGTGAATCTGAGTCAGATCTCAGTGAAGGTGAATTGAGACCAACAGCAACATGCCAACTGTCTTTTTTAGAGGAGATGAAGCTGCTCTATCAAGATCAGCAAAATCCAAAGACCAGGGGAAGAGGACGTGGAAATGGAAGAACCAGGGCGCGAGGAAGAGGCTCGCTGGCGAACCGAGAAAACGACGGAAGACAAGAAGAGGTATCAGAAAAACAAAGGGGATACCATCTTCGAAATCGCACTGTGATGAGAAAATAATTAAAACTGATCTGGGAGCAGAGGAATCAAACTTAATAATTAATTTGTCGAAACACACATTGACAGATGCTGAACGCAGCCTTATGAACAGGGGTTTAACATTCTGCCCTGAAAAACATCAGGATGCTGTGGAAACCAAAATAGATGTATACAAATACATTCGGAAATTAAAACTAAAAAAGTTCTTTGCAAAAATGCCTCCTGCACCAGATATATCAGGGGCAATTATAGCGACTTCTGAACAAACAGAACAGTACACCATTGCTGAAGCTCAAAGCCTAAGAACTGCCTATGAACTGGCCAATGAAGTAAATGAAACTGATCTGACGGACTCTCAACTCTTAGAAGAAATGGGCATCAGAGTGAATGAACATCCTCAAACCAAGTTTAAAAATCGATCAAAATTCTGTCCGGCCCTCCATCCAGGAAATCGAGTGGATACTTTCCATGATTTCGTTGTGGCAGAACTAGATGTAATGGATAATATCAAACATGGCAACAAAAAGGAGAATCTGTCACTGAAGGAGCGCCAAGCATTACAAACATTGAAAAGTAACAGCTTGATCGAAATAAAGCCAGCAGACAAAGGTGGCAACATTGTCATTATGGACAAGCAAGATTACATTGAAGAAGCAATGCGCCAACTCAATGATAACAAAAACTACACAATGCTAAACAAGAGTCCCATAAATGACTTGACCATCGATCTGAATAATCGACTAACGAAATGGCATGAGAATGGTTTACTAAGTGAGGATGAAAAGAATTTTCTAATGGTATCAAACCCAGTAATACCAACCATATACTTCTTGCCCAAAGTGCACAAGACCTTAAACAAACCGCCAGGGCGACCGATAATATCAAGCTGCGGCTCCCTTTACGAAAATGTAGCATCATATGTAGATCACTTTTTAGCGCCGATTGTTCCTACCCTAAATTCCTATATCAAGGACACGGGAGATTTCCTAAGAATATTAATGGAAACAGAGTGGCAGTCTGACTATCTCCTTGTTACAATCGATGTGGTCTCATTATACACCTCAATAAACCACGATATTGCTTTAAGGGCCATTATGTACTTTCTAAAACAAAGACCAATAGGGGAACTCCAACATACAAACATGCTTATAGACATGATTGATCTATGCTTGAAGAACAATGTCTTCCTGTTTAACAAAAAGATTTATTCTCAGAGCTGTGGTACTGCGATGGGAGTTTCCTTCTCTCCAAGCTATGCCAACCTTATGATGGGTTGGTGGGAGAAAAACATAGCTTGGAGAGAGGAGAACGACCCATTCACCACAAATGTGGCTCTCTGGCTACGATTTATTGACGATCTTTTCCTCCTATGGAGAGGGACAGAGGCCAAATTCCTGGAATATCTAGCAGTACTGAATGATAATGAAGTAGGCCTGAGATTCACGCATAACATACATCCAAAGGAGATTGATTTTCTGGACACTAAAGTCTATATTAAATCCAACAAAATACACACAACGGTGTTTCGAAAGAAAACTGCCACCAACAGTCTCCTCCATGGCTCGAGTTTTCATCCCCAATCTTTGAAAAGAAGTATCCCGTATGGGGAATTTTTAAGAATGAAAAGAAACTGTTCAGAGCCGAAAGAAATGGAGAAAAAGTTCCAGGAAACCAAAGTACGCTTTTGTAAAAGAGGATATAAACACAGTGATATCCAACGGGGAGAAGCAAAAGCTAGACAAAAAACTAGGGCCCAAACATTAATAGATAACAGAACAAGGAAAAACAACTTGCTAGCCCAACCACAAGAAGACATACCACGACTAATCATAACTTATAGCAAGGAGAGTTTCAAAATTCAACGAATTCTGATGAAATACTGGAATGTCTTGAAAAAAGATCCGGACATTGGCACCAAGATAGGCGATCGGCCTCTAATATCTTACAGGAAAGCACCATCTCTATGTGACACGCTGGTCAACAGCCATTTTGAGATGAAAAAACCTGAGACCTGGTTACAGAAAAGACAAAAAGGATTCACCAAATGTACTACATGCAAGGCGTGTAAGGATGGAAGGAACCTAAAATCAATCAAAGATCCAAGAGGGAAACTATTTGAAATCAAGGAGACGATCACGTGTGACTCAATGTACGTGGTATATTTAATTGAGTGCTTCTGTGGAAAACGATATATAGGGAGCACTATATGTCCACTCAAGAAGCGAATACTAGAACGCATACGAGCCACCCAAAACGGGGATATGACATATGCCGTAGCCAAACACATGGGGACCCATGATGGCAAAACCTGACAAGATATCAAGTACTCAGGCCTAGCGACATCACCACTGCATGAAAGGGAAGGAAATAGGACTCAAAAACTAAGACGGCTTGAATCAAAATTAATAATTCGCTTCAAAACAAAACTCCCTCTCGGTCTTAACGGGGACGAGGAAATGTATGTACATTTGTAAAGATTCTGTCTTGCAATTAAAAATTGAAAAGAAGCTGTTTCATAATCGAATCATATTCGTGGAGAAATTGTAATTGAGAACTTTGCCCACTTTCACTGTAAATAGTAATCACACATGTCTAGGATGAATCTAGATAGCAGGGTGGCAAGAGAACTGCTGTTGAGATCTTTTGTAGTTATAAAAATATTTTTTCGTTTTTTGTTATTTGATGGTTTGGCGCAGCTCTCCGTGGATCAGCAAATGTAAAAATCTGTCACGACACTAGGGCACTCAGCCTATACATGAATAAAGACACTCAGTCATAAAGCGACAAACCCTCTATCCACCTTGTGTTCGGAAACCGAGGGGAGGAGACACTGTCCTAAGAAATAGGACACTATCACGTATGTGAGAAATTCTCACAATACGGGTTTTGTGGCGTTACACAAATGAGCCACTATTGGCATCAGTGTCTTGACATACTGCCGATCTGGGAGTCCCACAATGCCTCATTATGGGCGGCTGTGGTGACTGAGTATAAATAATAGAAAGTGAGAATGGACTTTGTTAACTACCGTGATCAAGAACTGACAGTTCGAAACGCGTAGGTGGAGGAGAGTGATGGTCTATTAAAGAAGTTAATAACATCCAAGAAGAGTGCTGCGTATTTCATCAAATTTGCGAAAATACAGAAGCGAGTCCTGGCCCTTGTCTCGCCGTCAGCACCAGCTGTTCAGTGCTCCCCCTGCTAAGGACTGTTTTTGCGTATCCATACGTATGTGTGTATATATATATATAAATATATATATATATATATATATATATATATATATATAAATGTCTGCACTAAAAAAACAAAGGATACAGGGACGTTATAGGTCGGCTCAGATTATACACGCACAAAACCATACAAATGCAGCCGTTGTAGTTACCTGAGCTACCTATAACTTCCATGCCCACAATGTATTGCTTATGACCTCATATATTACAACACTCATGACAAGGCCAGTGACATCACTGATGACATCATTGATGATGTCATCCACTGAACCACTCACACACCCACTCACCCAACCACTCAAATGCCTATTCACACACTCATATAACCACTCACACACCCACTCACTCATCCATAGAGCCGCTCACACACCCACTCACAAACCTATACAACCACTCACACAGCCATTCACTTACCCATATACCTACTCATACATCCACTCACTCACCCATCATTCACTCACACACCCACTTATTCATCCATACTGCCACTCACACACCCACTCACTCACCCATACTGCCTCTCAACAGAGCCACTCACTCACTAATACCACCACTCACACACCCATACAACCACTTACATACCCATTCACACATCTATACAAGCACTCACACATCCACACACTCACCCATACAGCCACTCACACAGACACTCAGTTAACAAAACAACCACTCAATCAGCCACTCACTCACGAATATAGCCACTTACACACCCAGTCATCACCCATACAGCCACTGAGTCACCCACACAGCCACTCATGTACCCACTCACCCACCCATACATGCACACACCCACCCACTCACTCACCCATACAGCAACTCACACACCCACTTATTTACCCATACAGATACTTACCCATTTATTCACACATACAGCCACTCACACACCCACTGACACACCCATACAGCCACTTTCACACAGATACACAGTCACACAGTCACTACATTATATATGACAGAAATACTATCACTCACTAGTAGTACACAAATTATGCTAATTTAACTTTTGTAGTACCTTAGTATATATGTTCAACACTCATAAACATTTAGAAAACACATACAATCACTGGACAATGTCATGAGTGATGTGCCCAAACTGGTCCAGGGGCCAGGAACCCTGGTCCCCACAACCCAGGTTCATACAAATACTCCAGACATCAGCTCCTATCGCTCAGACCTCCGTTACACCCCTCATGCGCTCCACGGCCAAGAGCTAATAACCCACCCTTCCCTAAAGGAGCCTGTTTTCATTGTGGCCACGAGCCACATATGAACAAGAATACACACTCTACAACGACCGACCTACAAGCAGCTGCATGGAATCTGGGATTGATCAATGCTCGTTCAATCATGAGGCACACCTCAGATATAGGAGCTTTGTTAGAGGAAGACCCCTTAGACATACGGTTTGTGATGGAAACATGGCTCAATAACAGCTCAGGCCCGGATATCCATCTCGCCCTCCCCTTAGGTAAGGGTGGGCGGAATTTGCGTAGTCGCGTTACGCAAATTTCCGCGAAATTGCTAAAAATTTCCGCGAGCACGCGGAGATTCCGCGAAATCGCTTGTCCCGTCCGTTCGCGATGTGTTTTTGCGTGCTCGCGGGGAAATATATCGCTAACTTGCCCATGCGGTCGCTAACGGGCGCGGCCATCTTGTTTTCACTTGTCCCGCCCGCTCGCGATGGTATTTCCTGTTCCGGGTCGCGTATTGCATGCTCCCGCCCGCTCGCGATGCTTATTTCCAGTTCCGGTCGCGTATTGCATGCTCCCGCCCGTTCGCGATAAGGGTTTCCTGTTCGGGAATGCGCATTACGTGTTCGCGACGCTTTTTGCGTGCTCGGGGGGGAAATATCGCGCGAACTTGCCCATGCGGTCGCAATGGGCGCGGCCATCTTGTTTTTCAGTCTATTGCTATGGTTCTGGGCCTGCTTTTTAATCCTCCCTCTATCTTTTCAATCATTCGTTTCTGTAAACGTTTTTTGGGTCTTTTTTATTTATTATCTATCTCTCTATTTTCCTGATTCTATATTTTGAGTTTTTTTCTACTTTTTGTGTGTTTTTAACTACCTTTTCACACTTTTTCTATTACCTGCTTTTTCATTTCTTTTACTTACTTTTTGTAATTCCTACCTTTTCTTTTCCGTCCCCCGCCTACCCAGAACCATGGCAAAGGGCCACAGCCACAGGGCTCGAAGTCAGAGCCAGAGCCGCGACCGCCTTCCTTGCGGAAGGCGGCGCCAAAGAGGGGTGCAGGCACGGGCCTTATTTAATGAGTCGGAGGTGGCCGCTCTGGTTTTTTTTGTTCAGCGCCACCTCCCCTTAACCCTGGCAGCAGGCGGCAGGCCTGGGTCCGGGTACGGGCTCCGGGAGCGTCGGCAGCAGTGGGGCAAGGTGCGTCGGGCAGTGTTTCGCTGCTCTGGTTTCCGGCGCACCAATAATCAGTTGACGCACCGGTGGTCCGATATTCTGGACCGGGAGCAGGACCTGCTGGACCTGCTAGGAGTGGAGGTCCCGGGGCTTGGTGAGTCGCTATTTAATATTACTACTTTGTGTTCTGCTCTGTGTTATATATTGCGAATATTTTTTTTTTTTCGACCAGCAAGAATGCTGCTGCTTACATTGCAGGTAAATTACGTTTACAAATCTGTGATTGTTATGACACAGGCGCTCGGCGCTACCAATCTTACTTGTTTGCAACTTTGCGCTCGCTTGGCCTGATGATTATGTAAGAGTTTACTTTAGAGAACTTAAGTGATGTAATGCTAGAGAGAGTAGTCCTTCCTTTGTCCTCCTGCCACTAAGAAGGGATAGTGGTGGATTGATAGGTTTAGTTACTTATTAGTTGGTAATTTGTAAGTGGTGTGCGTGACGCATCCTCTGTCATGTCACGTGCTGCTGAGTGCTGCTTACCCCAGTCCTTCGCAGAACCTTTTGTAGTTTGTTTTCTGAGTGTTAATAGGCTTATATCATCACTAGCAGAACATCAGCAGCAACCAGCCAACAATTTGGTGTATGCAAAAATGTATGCATGTGTCCTCCATCTATGCATTTTTGAGGACTAAAATAAATGGAAATGCAGACTTACTGAACAATTGGCCCGTCTGGATTGGAATAGGTGGGCTAGGTCAGGTGGTAGTTAGGCTTGCTAGACGGTCCGTGAATCTCGCAATACTACCAGTCGATCAGATAGGTCAATTTTATTGCAATTGTTGTTACCAAAAAGTTTTTGGTGCGTATTTTAAAATATTTTATTTATTTCACACCAAACTTTAATTTTTGTCTCTTTCTTTATGAAATCTTACATGATCAGCAGCACCCAGGGGCAAGAAGACGGGGTCGCAGGCGGTGGGCCACGAAGAACAACAAGATGCCTCCCAGGGACAGGAGCGCTCCTCTATCGAGGGCTCTGCTGCTGGCCCCAGTAAGTCCTCCAGTGGTTAATATTATTAATTATATTTCCCAAACTTTTCCTGCACCTTATTTTTCCGAACTATTATTTAGGTATCCTCCTAATTCGAATTTTGACAAAATCTTCTTTGCTCTATACTATCTGTTTCTAAATTCTTGTTATCCCTGCCTCTAACTGTGTCTGCTATGACTCTCTGTACTACTACTATTAGTCTGTCTGTAGCTAAGCTTGCCCAGTTGCCCACTCTTTATTTAAAATATTTTAAATAAAACTCATATTCACCAATAGCTATAGCCATTGAGTCCAGTCCTTTGGGTTGTCCTCTTCTACTACTTCTAGTCTTCTTATTCTTGAGGCTTTTTGACAATTCCCACCAAGAAAATGCCCAACCACATTTTAGAATTTTAGATAGGATAGGACATACTACTACTGTTGTAGGGATTCTGCACATACAGAACTTTGCACAAGAAAATAGGACGTTGGTGATGGGAGGTTGGACCTTCCTCACACCTCAATCAGAAGCCACCACAATCCCCTGACCAACTAGTTATAGTGTCTCATTACTCCGAAACGCCCCCCCCCAAAAATACCCAATGAGTAGACAACCCAGACAACATAACACTCCCAACCTCTGTCGCGGAAGCAATGCACACCCTTTTGCTCACTCTCTCGTGTAAGTCCACACCAAATACCACCGAGTCTATGTAAGTTCAAAAGGTTTATTTTTATTTTCAACTGACAAGCTCTGTACGTTGTATAATGCAGCAGCAACAGCAAAATGCATAAGATTAAAACAATAAACATTGTTACACTTAGTTAGACTTACAAGTTACTTACAACTACAAGTCCATAGAAGCCAAAAGGCGAGATCATGATAACTGAACAGTGGTGGAAGAACCACCCTCCCCTTGGTAGGAATCTAGTTTATATAAAATTATAAATGGAGATGTGAGAATTCTGGGGAGCCCTCACCTTAGAAGAACCTAGTACTGGTTACATCATAAGGTCTGCAAAGCTCTGGTTCTTCGTATAAGGGAATCTTCCGTCTGTAATGAGAAAAATGGTGCGCGTTAGTATAGTGCAAGCATTTCTCAGTCGTGCCAAAAAGTGCAGTTTTTTTATGGATAAGCAATATGGACTAACACCAGAACTCCATAACAAAGTCGGTTGTTTTTCGACCTTGTACGCAGCGCTCAGACAGTAGCAGTATGAGCTCATGTGGGCTCAAAGGCGTCTTTCACAACAAGCTGCGAGGTAACTTGCGCAAAAATAAAAGACAGAGCTAAAATGGTTGCATGGCTTGGGGTAACTTAGCAAAGACTAGAATGACCCTAGGGACCATATAACACTACCAGTGTGTACTCTACTACCTGATTTATACTAGTGATGTATGTTGTATATGTATTATGTATGTATTAAACTTTTTTTCATTCTTGCTAGTCAAAAATAGGGGAGGTGTATATGGCATCTGAAAAATGTGTAATGTTTTTTCTAGGCGTACTACCGACCACCAGTACCGGGGCCAGCGGCGAAGGTGATGCGGCCTCTGAGGGTGCAGGCGATGCGGCAGTTGGAGGAGCTGCAGGGGGTGAGCCAGCAGCAGTGGCGGGCGGTGGTAAGTTATATTCCTAATCCTTACTTATTGACATTACACTCGCTGCAAGGGTGTAATGTATACTGTACTGTTGAGACTTAAGTAAGAAGTTGTTGTGAACGGTTGAAGAAGACACCCTTTACTTAGCATTAGCAATAGAATTAGCGACGGGAGTGTACTGAGAGTAACCAATGGCCTCTTCTATCGGACTTCAACTCAGCTGTGAAATTTTTATGGAGAAGACAAAGTCTGATCAGATGACCTTGATGGATGTGTTGAACGAAAAGGGAAAGAAGGGTGGAAGAAGGAAGGACGGGCGAGATTTTATATTTTGACTGGCAGAGAAGGATACGTGGGATGCATGCATAGGTGTGTGATATGAATCAGATGCATGGGTGGTGGAATGCCTGAAACTCCCACAAATGTTCGAGGTAGTGGGAAGATAGATACATACCACAAATGTTACGTACTGTGCTTGCTAGTGCTACTGTGCCACTATGTGTAGAATGAATTTGTCTGACTGCTTTGCTAAGAGTATATTTTACAATAGTCTTGTTTTTTCTTCTTGATATAGCGACTCCTTCCAAAGGTAAAGTCGACAGGAAGGAGTTAGCAGCCAAGGCCCGGCGCCGGAAGCTGGAGGCCATACAGGCCGAATACCAGCGGCTGGTTCTTCTGGAGGAGGAGGAGGCGGCAGCAGCTGCAGCCTCCTCCAATGCCCCAGGCCCCAGACACCCCCCTACAGTGTTACGGCGCCACCGCCTGTCAGCCGCCCACCGCCACACAGCAAGAAGCACTGCTGCCCCCCCCCTGTGGATGCAACTGCCGCGCGCTGAAGCACCGCGTGGCCCGCCTAGAGGAGCGCATCCGTGTCCTGGAGAGGCGAGCCTGCTGAGACCCCGTTTATTTATTGCCCCTTTTTTATAGCTTCTTTTGGTGGGTGGGAATCGGGCGTTGGGTTTTGGACTTTTGGACATTTGTTGGACTTTTTCGTTCCGGGACATGAACATTGGTTGGGGTTAGGGAGAGGGGTGGGTCAGGTGTTGTGGGATTTTTTTACATAGTTTATGTTTGTTAGGGTATTAAATTACATATTTAGACTTTATACGATGTGGTTAATGTTTTGTGGGTGGGGTTACTGTTTTACGTCACACGGTTTCCTTGCTGGTGCAGTGCCACAGCCAGTGTTTGATTTAAATAATTGGCTGAGTTACTAAGACACAAACAGACAGATGCGGTATCCCTCACTGAGGGACTTGTCCTACTAGTACTGTCAGTCTCTCCTCCTAATCTATGCATTCTCCAACTGGACTCAAAGGGGTGTGTGAAATAGAATTAGTGAAAAAAATTAATTAATTAATTAATTATGCCTCCCCCAAACTTCTTCTCTTACCTGTGCTTGATGTTTAACTTGGGCACGGCGATGGCTGCATGGTGATGATGGTTTTCTTTCCCAACATGCCATGGTTGTGGTGGTAGTAGTAGTAGACCCTGGCAGTTTCACTTGCAAATAAAAGAAAATGAGACAGTCAGTCGCCTGAGAGAGACTGTGGGAGGAGTAGTAGAACGAAGTACAGTACGGAACTTACTGCCAAACAATAATATGCCAAAATACAAGGAAACATAATGGTTGCGGGGATAGCCTAGTACATAGAGTTACAAACTCTAGCTGTGTCGAGTCACTCGACTAGGCCTACAGTACACCGTGACTCGACACAAGCGTAACCGTTAGTGCTGTTTCGGAGGATGACAACAAATCCAATCTATGCCAGCAATTAATGTTGATGGATTAGGTTCCTTTGGTAAAAAAAAAATCGCAAATATACTGCTCATAGGAGGGTGGGCAAGCAGAAGATCCGCGCCCTGCCTTGAAAATGCATTTTTGTTGCTTTAGCCACATCCGCCCCAGCAAGCGTGTGATAAATTATTGGTGTACATTTAATTTAGTCACACCTCAATAAGTCACACAGCCTGGGGGAAGAGGGTTAGGGTTTGATGAATGGTTGGGAAGGGGGGTTTTGGGAAAGGTTTGACAAAGAAAAACAGTACGCATGGACAACAACAAAACACAATCTTGGCAGACAACCATATCCATAAATCAGTTAAGGGAGAAAAAGGAAATGCATGCATGATGATGATAACTTGATGGTTAATGATAGTACTTACTAACTACTACTACTAGACAATTAGACAGTACAGGGCAGCAGTATATTATGCAATTTGCCTTGCCTGTCTGCCCTCAGAGAGACCCGAATTACATTCAGTTTCTGTTGTGTTGTACCGGCCCGGGCTTAAAGATAGCAAAGAAAAGCCAAAAATTGCTGTAGGGATGAATTGAATTATAAGCAGAGAGCAAACATAACAACAACAACACACAGTAGTAATGATTGAAGACAAAAAATCAATCAAATTTAAAAGATGATGAAAGTTGATACTGTTACTGTATGTTATCCTGGTTAAAATGTGGAGTTGCATCTCGGCATTCGTCTTGGTCCTCCCTTCCATGGACGCTCCGGCCATCAATCTTGGGTGACACCACTGCCTGCCTGGCAGATGTAGATTCATTGGTAAGGTAAGTGAGAGTTGTTTTTCCCAGTGTAGCACAGGGTAAGGGCCGGCCTGTAATTGTAGATGGGAAAACAAAAGGGATATTGAAAAATCAAGTAGAAAAAAAATGCCTAAATTACGGTGGAGTGCAACAAGAACACTTTCAGAGGCGGCATGGATTTGGATACATCATGTCTACTCTAGTCTGTTTCCAGCATTAACCTCCAACAACAACAGGACAGAGCAGGCCCACGGCACCCGTGACACATCCTCCATTTAGCGTACATTTTTTGACATAGGCAGACAAAGCAGATATACAGCAACATAGCATTTTACAAATTAAGTGACTAAATCAATGCCCCGCTGTCAGTCATACGACCACACTCGACTCCACCACTACACAGACATGTAGGTCTGCAGTGGTTGTTGTTGACTTGGTTACCTTTTAATGCACTCATGAAAAGCACTGAGTTATTCCATCAATCATCTCTGATCGTACTGAGTGACTGCGAAGAGATAATGTCACTGTGGTCATCATCATGGTGTGTTGTCCAACTCAGTGTGCAGTTGTGTACAGATTGAGTCCCCTTTCCATATTCAAAATGCAATGGATCGGCCTGCAGTAGAAGTAGAAAATTGTTATTGAAAAACAAGAATGGAAACAAACATTGCATTGAGTTACTTTTAGTGTGTAGATTAGATAATAGTACACAATGAATTACCTTCATGCACTACAAACAACAACAACACAAATCACTCAGTCAGCGTCCAATGCATGTCATCATTCATTACCTGTTCCTTCTCATCTTCAGTTAATGGGTAGTCTGTATCGGCTCGGAAAGGAGGATAGCTATAGTAGTCATCATCATGTTCCACTTCTTTTGGAGAGACTCAACGAGGCAAGATTTTAGTTTTTCTTCGATTATGCTACATCCAATTATCATCTGGCTTGAGGGCAATAGATTTAGGTCGATTCAGGAGGAGCAGGACTCGGAGGAGTGGACTGAAATGCAGAGAGCTGAAACTCATATAAGGCAATAAAATACGAAGACGGTGGTGATGGATTTGTTGTGATTTGAAGTTTCCAAACAGAAAGACAGACACACAAATAGAAGTAAATAAGGGAGAACCACAGTAAGAAGTGGAAGCCTAGTTGTCAGGGAAGAATAGCTCGTCCTCAAACTCTGGAGGTTCAACCAGAAGAAGGTAATTAGCATCCAACACGCTACTTCCGTCACCTGAGCCGCTGTCCTCATCTTCTTGC
The DNA here is from genome assembly GCA_963921515.1 of Calotriton arnoldi. Taxonomy (NCBI): domain Eukaryota; kingdom Metazoa; phylum Chordata; class Amphibia; order Caudata; family Salamandridae; genus Calotriton; species Calotriton arnoldi. The sequence goes on from CAWUFW010000723.1 coordinate 2,812,296, forward strand.
GTTGATTCATGTATTGTGTAATCCGGTGGTATAAATTACTGATTCATTTTGATCATGGTTAACCTCTCAACGTTTTTGGGTGAGAGACTGGTCCTTTTCACTGTTACAATGGAACCAGCAGCACTGAAAACACGTTCAGAAGAGACACTTGCGACAGGGCAAGCCAGATAGTTTATCGCCAGCCTGCTGAGCACTGGCCATTGGCCCCTTTTGCCATACCAATACCGCAATGGGTTTTGATCAATGTAGACCTCTGTTGGGTCATCCAGGTAGGCCTGGACCATTCGGTCAATGTTCAGGGGTGCTAAACTTAGTGCAGCCTCTTTTGTCTTTTCATCAGCACTGTACCTAGCAAGTCCTTGCTGTAAATACCAATCCTGTGCCATTTGTACTGGGGCTGATGATCTGGTTATTGCTGTTGTCGATAGTGTTGGTGACAGCAGTGAACCAAATGCACTGCCCACAGGCTCTGAAGTTGAACTTGAGGCCGGATGCTCTGCTGCAGTACTTGACGTGGGTTTGAGGCCTTTAATTACCAGCCGTTCATTTTCCAATGTACTGGCTGCCTCAGCTATCCAAGTTTTGTACCGGGCAACATCCACTTCTGAAAAAGGGAGTAATGTCTTACTGTGCAGTACCGATTTGTACCGTGGATCCAGAATTGTGGCACAAATGTAATGTTGTTGTGACACAATCTTATTTTGCACCCTTACATTTTCACTTAAGCGACATGATAAGCTCTCCACCAACTCATATGCTTCTTTTTTTCCCTCCACACCTTTGTACGCTTCACACACCCCCTTCAGCTGTTGCTCTAGCATGTGCAACAATGGGATAGCTTGGCCCATAGTACAGTCCTCCTTGCTGACTTCACGTGTGAAGACCTCGAAAGTAAGAAGCATCTCTGTAAGAGATTTAACTAAGCACCATTGGTCCATCTGAAGGGTCATGCCTTTCACAGTAGCATCCGCCCTTCGCATAACATATTCATTGATTGGTCTGTACTGCTCAAACAGATGGTCAAGCATGTAATACGTTGAGTTCCAACGTGTTGCCACCTCCTGGATGAGTGCTTTGACTGTCATTCTATAGTCACGTTGAATGATCCTCAGCTGCTTCCGGGCTTTAAAAGAATGGCTGAAATGCGTGCATATTCTGCGGCAGGTGGTCAGTAAGTTGCTGACTATGGGTTCTTTTTCAGAAAGTCTTGAACTATAATGTTAATGCAGTGCGCCAAACACGGGACCCTGAAATACTCACCAAGCGTCATGGCCTTAAGTATATTACTGCCATTATCCGTGGCAACAAAACCAATGTGAAGCCTCTGGGGTGCAGCCATTCAAAGACCTTGCTGTTAAACTCTTCCAAAATGTTTTCAGCAGTATGAGATTTCTCCATGGCGAACATGGCTACAGTTGCATGTTTCCGAGAAGCATTAAAAATTGTAGCTGTGTCAACAGCACCTACTTCAGATAGCTTGTCTCTAACCCCCACAAAAGAGACCCAGTGTGCAGTGATGCACATGTAATCAGTGGCTTGGCAACTGGTCCACATGTCTGTTGTCAGGTGGATTTTGTGAACAGCACTCTGCTGCAAAGCTTGTCCAACCAATTCCAGCACATCGTGATGTAGTGCTGGAACAGCAACTCGGGCGAAATAGGACCGGCTGGGAACCTTCCATTTAGGGCAGATGGCTGACACAAATTCAAGGAAACCCACCCCTTCCACAAATGAAAAAGGGAGAAGGTCCAGCGCTAACATTTTAGCCAGCTTCGCATTGTACAACCGTGCCGTTGGGTGGTTGCGTTGGTACTGCCCCTCCGACCTAAGCATGCTGTCAATGGTAGGCTGGAATATTTTCCTTTGTGGTGCACCTTTCTTCTTGAACCCAGCTAGGCTCAACGACGCTGCACTTTTGCTCATTGCAGTGCCCGGTTGCCTTTGTGTCTCATGTTGACTCTTACTACGGTGCCACTCAGATGTTGCTGAGGATGTGGGCGTTACCAGTACACTGCTGGTGGTAGGGCTAGAAATGTCTCCCTCTTGTTGACCTTCCACCGCGATCATATCTTCCCCTACTTCTTCATCCCCAACAACAGCAATGGGTCCAGTTTTCCTTTTTTCTAAGTGAAGTAGGTGAGCCTCCCACTTGATAGTGTGGTGTTTTTTGAGATGACTTGTTTGTCCTCCGGTACCATAGTTTGTACCAAGCTTACCCCGCCTAACAGACTGCCGACAAATTGAGCATATAGCAATGTTCTCCTCCTTCCTGCTAACCGAAAAGAAGTCCCAAACTGGGGAGGAGAACTTTCTGGCGCTGCTGAAGGTGCCACTTTCAATACCAGATGAAATGGAGGGTGTGCATGGAATTTGACTCTGTGCACTTACAATACCACCACCTACTGAGGTTGAGCTGGATGTAGGTCCCTGCCGGACCTTTGCAAAGGCAAATATGGAAGCTGGAGGTTGTGTTGCCGTTACCTGTGTTGGTGGTATCCGTGCTACATCCCTCGCAGCGATTTGGGATAGTCTAATAATGTTGGTCTCCATCTCCGCAGGCCCAGGAGTGATGTTCGTGATGACTGGCTCTTCATCATCATCATCATCAACCCCCTTGTCTACATCTACCTCCATAACTGTAAGGCTTTCTGGAACCTTCCTTTTCACTAGCCTTGTCTTGTGGCGTGCATCACTCTCAGGCTGAGCTGGTGGCTTCCAAGTGACATCTAGATCATCAGAAGCGGGGCTTGAAGAAGAAGTTGATGGACTAACCCTCCTTTTCCTTGCTGGGGGTATGGAAGACAATGGATCTTCTGGAACAGTGGCTTGCTCCTCTTCGTCTGCAAAAAGCTCGATTTCCTGAACTGCCCCTACTTCAGGTGGAACAACTACTATTGTGGGCTGTGGTTCCGGCTGTGGTTCCGGCTGCGGCTGTGGTTCCGGCTGCGGCTGTGGTTGCGGCTGTGGTTCCGGCTGTGGTTGCGGTTCCGGCTGCGGCTCTGGCTGCGGCTGGGGTTGCGGCTGGGGTTGCCCACTTATCTGCTGAGTTTCCGCCTGCGAGTGCGTGGATTGGGTACTACTTTGCGATAATGACATTTCCACATCACTGTTCGTTAGTAGACTGGCTACCTCTGCCACAGTCATGGGCTTGGGCCTAGGTTGCTGGGGTGGGCCCACTGATGCAGAGGTGCTGCTCCCTGCTTGGTCCCCGCTGGACACCGCTGCTGCAGGCGTAAGTTTTTTTTACCAAAAAACACATCGGCCGGCACACCAGTCTTGGCAAGTGCCACTTCCTTCGTCTGTCCCTTCTTCTCACTGGCAACTTTCTTGGTACTGGAGGACCTGGTACCTTTCTTTGGGGCCATCTTCTTCAGATGTCAGCAGGACGCAGGTGCACAAGTTGCAGAGATGACTGTGGTCACACGTGGACGTGACGCGCAGCAGGACTTCTGCCTGGCAGTACAACGGGTGATGATGACACCTCCTCCTCTGTCTTTTTGTGCACCTAAAAGCAAAGAAGCCAGAAGAAGAACATCAGTGAAATGTTGCATTTGTTGTTGTGGTTCAATTACTAGCAGTACAAACAAACAAATAAAAGATATAAATTAGTGTAGCCATTTGTGAGACTGTCAACAAGGGCTTTCATGGTATACTGTGTACACTGTCAGGAAGGATAGGAAAGAAGAGGAACAACAACCAAAATACAAATGTAATAGAAGTGGACCCTGTTTGGCATTAAATTATTTGCTCAGTCATCACATCATTCAGGGAGCTGCAGCTGGCAAAGGGGATGGATGCAAGCAGTAAGCCAAAAGGAAAACCATGCAGGCCTAAATGGCAAAAGCAGCACACTTAGTTAACTCCCACCAGAAATGGCCACCAGCCACATGGACACTCACAAATCACAAGCAACAAGCATGAGGTCTGGAAAACAATGTACTGAAAACAGGCCTACGATAGCCAGGCAAAGGCTGCATGGTAAACCACACTGCTTTGCCTGTAATGCAATAAAATGCAAAAACGAAAATACACAGGGCTAAACAAGGCCTGCAACACACCACACACAACTAAGGCATGTATTTAACACACCCCAAAAACTGAAATACACTCAAAAATCCACATTTTGCAATTCAATCCAATGCCATCCATGTGCCCTAAATGATGTTTAAATTGAACAGAACACACAGAAACAGTTGTTTCATGCACCCCTGACTACCTCTGGGCCCACTGGATGAAAGGCCTGTTGGCAGACTAGGCTACAAGCTTGCAGGCCTATGGATAAAAGCACACTACCGGCCTTCAAAATGGCCGCCAGCCTCATGGCCAGGCCCACAACAACAAGAAACTGAAGACAGACAATGCAGGCCTATGGCAAAAAGCACACTGCCTGGCTTCAAAATGGCCGCCAGCCTAATGGCCAGGCCCACAACAACAAGAAACTAAAGATAGACAATGCAGGCCTATGGCAAAAAGCACACTGCCTGGCTTCAAAATGGCTGCCAGCCTCATGGCCAGGCCCACAACAACAAGAAACTAAAGACAGACAATGCAGGCCTATGGCAAAAAGCACACTGCCTGGCTTCAAAATGGCCGCCAGCCTCATGGCCAGGCCCACAACAACAAGAAACTAAAGACAGACAATGCAGGCCTATGGCAAAAAGCACACTGCCTGGCTTCAAAATGGCCGCCAGCCTCATGGCCAGGCCCACAACAACAAGAAACTAAAGACAGACAATGCAGGCCTATGGCAAAAAGCACACTGCCTGGCTTCAAAATGGCCGCCAGCCTCATGGCCAGGCCCACAACAACAAGAAACTAAAGACAGACAATGCAGGCCCATGGCAAAAAGCACACTGCCTGGCTTCAAAATGGCCGCCAGCCTCATGGCCAGGCCCACAACAAGAAGCCTAGGCCACAAAGGGAAACACATGCAGGCCTTAGTATATGGCTAAAGCAGCACACTTGTAACTCCCACCAGAAATGGCTACCAGCCACATGGACACTCACAAATCACAAGCAACAAGCAGGAGGCCTGGAAAACAATGTACTGAAAACAGGCCTATAATAGCCAGGCAAAGGCTGCATGGTAAACCCCCTGCTTTTGCTTTGCCTGTAATGCAATAAAATGCAAAAACGAAAATACACAGGGCTAAACAAGGCCTGCAGCACACCACACACAACTAAGGCATGTATTTAATACACAGCCCAAAAAACTGAAATACACCCCAAAAAACACATTTTCCAATTCAATCCAATGCCATCCATGCCCCCTAAATGATGTTTGAAATTAATAAATACATCACACAGCAATCCATGACCCATGACTAGCTCTGGACCTACTGGCTACCCACAACGATTTAGTTTAAAAAATGATGAAAAGTACCAAAAATGAAGTTGCAGCAACTGCAATGCCCCAATCAAACAACACCAACTTACTTGTAAAATCTCAAATTCCAAAATCCTCAAATCCAATGATAATGATGCAGCAGACACAAAGAGTGATCCTTCCAGCTCAAATCCAAGTGAAAAATGAACAGGAGATGGACAAAGCACTGGGAGGAGCCTGCTGGACAGGAACAGGAAGTAGGAGACTCTGTGGCACTTCCTCCCTCCTCCCCCCAAAAAATTTGACCAGAAAGGACAGCCAAATATCAATCTGAGGTTTTTTTTTCAGCCAAATCATCAATTTATAGAAGGTTTGATGCTGCTTGCGATGTTATTGTTCTCCAGATTGAAAATTTTGCGTGTTCGGGATCACGAGCTGTACAAAAATATCGCCGGATGTCCGATGGCGCGCCCGAATGACGTGTTCGCGGTCGCAATCTCTCTCGCGGTGCACGATGGCGCGATGACTGACATGTTCGCGATCGCACACTCTCGCGTTGTCCGATGGCGCGGCGAATGACGTGTTCGCGATCGCAAATTCTCGCGGGATAACGCGGCCGGCTACCGAAATCTCGTGGCGCACGCGAACGGATAGGAAAACCCGTCGGCGAACGCAGGAATCCCGGTAAGTCGCTATCGCGCGCGCTAGAACGCATTTTTAAAGCGCGACAAGAAAATAATTCCGCTTCGCCGCGGATTGCGGAATTGTTGGCAATTCCGCGTTCTCCGCAAAACGCGAAATTGCCTAAATTCCGCAAATTCCGCGAGCGGAGCGGAATTGGATGCCCAGGGTTACCCTTAGGCTATCAGATACATAGATTAGATCGGGTAGATAAAATTGGGGGCGGAATCGCTAATATTCCAAAATATGATTTTAAATGTATCCTCTCCCAGTTTACTCTTCCTGAGTGTGAAAGCTTCCAGTTCTATATCACACTCTCCCCCATCTGCACTTTCTCAGGTGTACTTATTTCTAGGTCCCCAGGTACTAGCTGTAGATTTATGGAGGCATTACCAGACTCACTGACTAGTCTTGCGCTAGAGAAAACCCACATGACAATATTAGGGGATTTCAACCTGCACTTCGACGCACAAGACACCCCCACCATCAAAAGGCTGCAGGGCGACCTTGAGGCACTACAATTAACCCAACATGTGTCAACACCCACGCATGAGAAAGGGCCCACATTGGACCTTATCTTTTTCAAAGACCCCCAGATCACGCAATCCCAGTTCCCTGGTCTGACCACTTCCTTCTTCTCTTCAAGCTACCCAAAACCTGCCCAGCAGACCAAGGTTAGGGCCCAGACCATCGCTACCAGAAGCTGGTCCAAGATGATTCCCGAAACCTGGCGAACAGCACTGCGGGACAGTATCCCCGATTTTGCTGGCAACCTAGAAGAGGATTATCAGCAATGGGAGAACTGGATTATCCATTCGTTAGATGTGTGTATCCCCAAGAAAACTACCAACAGTAAAATACATCCTAAAAAGGCTCCGTGGTACAACGACCATCTCAAATTATTGAAAAAACAATGTAAAAAACTGGAAAAACTATGGAGAAAGGAGTATGACCCTGCTCTCAAAACTCAATATAATTCCACAATCATGTCCTATCACAACGAAATGAAGAGTGCGCAAGCTAAATACTATGAGGATAAAATCTCCCAGGCTTCAAACTCCCCGAAGGAATTATTCAGAGTGGTCAAAACTCTGACCAGCCCCCACTAAAGCAATATCCCCTTTCACGCCACAAAAGAAAGATGCAATGACATATCATCTTTCTTCCACAAAAAAGTGACAGACATATATGACTAATGCCCGAGCAATATGGAATCCGTACCAGATAAAGGAACTAAGGTCAGAGAACTACCCTCATCTCCAAATCTAGCTCAATTCCCGAGACTTGAGGAAGAGAATATTCTCAACTTAATTAAAGCGACTAAATCTGGTTCTCCTCTTCACCCAGTACCCCCACATATCCTAGCAAAAGCGATGGACATCATTCTGCCATCTTTAACGGGATTGCTTAACCATTCATTAGACACAGCTCTGGTTCCTGAACCTTGGAAGCACGCAGTCATCAGATCCTTACTAAAAAAAGCTCATCTTGACCCAGCAATACTCAGCAATCTGCGTCCTATTTCTTCACTGCTGTTTTTCGGCAAACTCTTAGAGAAACATGTGAATAAAACATTAGCCAATTTTTTTGAGGCTAATGACATTCTTCACCCCACCCAGATGGGCTTTCGCACGTCTCATAGCACAGAAGCAGCATTACTGGTGGTTACAGAGGAGCTCACGGCTCTATTAGATAATTGTGGACCGGCAGCCATTCTCCTTTTAGATCTAAGTGTGGCTTTTGACACCGTGGATCATACCTCCTTAAAAGACAGACTAAGGGAAGTAGGAATCCAGGGTGAAGCTATGGATTGCCAAACCTCTTTTTTTTTAGAGAACAGATCTTATCAAGTAATGGAAAAGGATTGTTTTTCAGATAGTTTGGCAATTACCAGGGTTCATCTCTCAGCCCTTCACTATTTAACATTTATGTGCGACAGTTCACCAACATAGTGCAGGAGTTTGACATATCGGTGGTATCCTACACAGATGACACCCAGTTGGTTGTGTCTCTGACAAATGGCCCTAATTCAGGAACCCACCAGCTCATTCCCTGTCTCGAGAAGGTGGCCAACTGGATTTCAAACAGTTGCTTGAAGCTAAACGGAGAAAAGACAGAGCTTATGATACTTGGAAACCTTGCCATACACAAACCCCTGATTCAATGGCCTAATGACATGGGCAACCCTCCTGATCCCAAACCTGTCATAAAAAAACCTAGAAATTTGGCTGGAGGGTACGCTCACAATGGACTATCAAACAAAGAAATTGTCAGGAATATGCTTTTCGCTACTAAGAATGATTAGGAAGATTGTCAAACTGATCACAGATAATCTAAAAACAAAATGTCATTCAGTCCCTTATAGTTTCTAGCCTGGACAATGGCAACTCGCTTTATGTGGGCTCACCTAAATATGTAACAAAGAGACTCCAGGTGGTGCAAAATGCGCCAGCCAGGCTCTTATTAAATGTCCCAAGTCACGTATCAGTAAAATAATCTTTTAAACAGCTCCACTGGCTGCCGATCAAAGCCAGAATCAAGTTTAAATCCCTCTGTATTGCTTACAGGGCCATAAACAAAAAAGGCCCACTAAAGCTCAGACAACTGATATCTATGTACATTCCGACCAGACACCTAAGATCCTCCCAACTGCAGCTCCTTAGGACAACCAGAGTTAAAAGGGTTGGATGGGGAGGCAGATCATTTGCCCATCTGGTACCGAGGATGTGGAATACCCTTCCACTCGACCATAGATCATTGCCGAACTAAATCTCCTTCAGGAAAAACCTAAAGACTTGGATGTTTCCCCGTTAATTTACATGTGATCGTAGCTCTCAGGACAGCACTCACCAGTGCGGGGAAGCCCTCGGGCAGCCATGCGCTTTACAAAACACAAACATAAACATTTGAGATGTCATGAGTGATGTAACTGACCATTTCATTAGTGGTGTAATATGTGAGATCATAAGCAGTGCACTGTGAAGGCGTAAGTTATAGTTAGGTTAAGTAACTATAACTGCTAAATTTCTATGGTTTGTGTGTATAATCTGAGTATAGCTACAACGCCCCTGTAACCCCTGTTTTTTTCAGTGAATTCCGAAAGTGTTTTTAATGCTATTTCCTAACTATAACAACCCTGTAACCTTTGTTTTTCTCAGGGAATAAAATGTTTTCTTTTAAATGATATTTCCTAACTATAACGTCCCTGTAACCTTTGGTTTTTTTAGTCAATTTCGAAGGTTTTTTTAAATGTTATTTCATAACTATAACCTGTAACCTTTGAAAGTGGGTGTGTGAGTGGCTGTACAGGTCAGTGAATGGGTATGTAGGTGGCTTTATGGGTCTGTGAGTAGGTGTGTGAGTGGTTTTGCTGGTGTGTCAGTGGGTATGTGTGTGACTGTATGGGTCAGTGAGTGGGTATTGAGTGTCTGTGTAGGTCTGTGAGTGGGTGTATAACTGGGTGACTGGGTGTGTGAGTGTCTGTGTGGATCTGTGAGTGGGTGTGTGAGTTCCTGTGTGGCTCTTTGAGTGGGTTTGTTAGTGCCTGCATAGCTCTGTGAGTGGGTGTTTGAGTGCCTGTGTGGTCCTGTAAGTTGTTGTATAAGTTGATGCATGGGTCTGTGAGTAGGTGTGTGAGTGCCTGCATGGATATATGAGTGTCTCTATGAGTGCCTGTATAGGTCTGTGAGTGGGTATGTGAGTGAATGAGTGGGTCTGTGAGTAGCTTTGTGAAAGCCTGTGTTGGTCTGTGAGTGGTATCTGTGTGGCTGCGTGGGTCTGTCAGTGGGTGTGTGACTGCCTGTGTGGGACTCTGAGTGGGTTTGAAAGTGTCAGCATAGAACTGTGAGTAGGTATGTGAGTGTATGTGTGGGTGTGAGTATGCATCTGTGGGTCTGTGAGTAGATGTGTAAGTGGATGCATGGAGGAATATGTGAGTACCTGCATTGGTCTATGAGTAGGTTTGTGAGTATCTGTGTGGGTGTGTGAGTAGGTCTGTCAGTGCCTGCATAGATTTCTAAATGGGTGAGTGAGTTCCTACGTGGCTCTGTGAGTGCCTGTATTGTTCTGTGAGTGAGTGTGTGAGTGGTTGTTTGGGTCTGTAAGTGGGTATATGAGTGCCTATGTAGGTATATGAGTTGCTCTTTGGGTGTCTGTATGGGTCTGTAATTGGGTGTGTGAGTGCATGCATGGGTCTGTGACTAGGTCTGTGAGTGCTTGTGTTGCTCTGTGAATGGGTATGTCAGTGCCTACATGGGTCTGTAAGTGGATGTTTGATCGGCTTTGTGGGACTGTGAGAGGGTGTGAAACTGCCTATGTGGGTATGCCAGTAGGTGTGTTAGTGGCTGTGTGCCTCTGTCGGTAGGTATGTGAGTGCCTGAGTGGGTCTGTGAATGGGTGTTTGAGTGCCTGCATGGGTCAGTGAATAGATATATGAGTGCCTGCATGGGTCTTTAATTGGTTGTGGTGCCGAGTGCCCTCCTAGTGTTTGAAAATCACACTAGGGGATGCCAAATCTTGCTCACCAACTTACTGTTGGTGAGCCACGTGCAAGAAAAAACTCTGCCATGCGACGGTTGGCAGAATTTGGCTAGACCTCTGCATTACATGCATAGTGTGCAGTGGCCAAAACTGGTGGGTTGGAATTTATCGCCCACCCCTACATAATACACCACACAGGGCAAGCGGGAGGGTAGTGCACCACAACGGACAATGGACAGCAATAGAGAGGGGACAGGGCTACGCACATGGACAAAAGAGCAGAGGGGAAAGTGGCAAGGGCAGCAAGCTGACCATTCTGGACAGACAGGAGGGGTAGTTGCAGCACAACAGACCATTAAAGGTGGGAGGGAGGTGGCAGGGTCACACCAACAGACCATAGAAGGCAGGATGGAAGGGGAAATGGGCCCGTACATGGAAAATGGAGGGAAAGGGGCAGGGCTGGAGCAGCAAGCTGTCAATTGCAAGGCATGGGTCCCGGGCACATAGTGTCACTGGATCCAAGCTGTACCTGGCTATTGAACCCATAACTAGGTTGAAGCTGGTGAGGGGACATGGTGTGCAAAATAACAATGGACTGGGATGCGGCCCCTTGTGATTACCAGTGGCTGAGATTATTTCAAGCATTCCTTTCATCACTGTTTTGTATACTTATTGAGCAGTTGGGACCGGTACTGGAAACACAACACATAAAGGAGGGCAACAGGAAAACTATAATGGCGTAGACATGGACAACGGAGGGGAGATGAGAGGGGGTCAGGGCAGCAAGCTGACCATACTGGACAGGTGGGAGGGTCAGAACAAAAGCCCATGCATGGCAAGTGGGAGGGATAGTGGCAGCACAATGGCCATGGTGGGAATGAGAGAGGGGGCAGGAGCATGCACAAAGGACCATGTAGGGCAAAAGGGAATGGTAGGAGCTGGATACAGACACGAGAGGGCAGGGGAAGAGGGCAGGGACTTCACAACAGACCACTCAGGGTGGGCAGGAGGAGCAGTTGCAGCATAAAAGAGCATGGAGGGCAGAAGGTAGTGACAGCAAAATGGCCCATGGAGGACAGGAGGGATGGGATAGGGGCATGGAACTCAGACAATGGAAGGCAGGGTGGAGGGGGCAGGGACAGGTGGCAGCCATCTGACCATGCTGGGCAGGCAGAAGGGGCATTGGCAGCTTAAAAGAGCACTCAGAGTAGACAGGTAGGACAGTAGCAGGTCCAAATAGGAGGGAGCAGGGGCATGCACACAGCCATCAGAGTAAAAAGAGCAAATGATGGACAGAATGTCAACAATGTCAAACATTCACCCCAGTACAGAGATCTGGGCCTAAATCCATCATTGTTGTGTTCCCCATGCCATTCCAGTTTAAATCCAGCCATATGCAAATCAGTCTTGACCCTGCTCCCAATGGGAACAGTCCAGTCCGAACTGCCAAGACTGATTTGCATACAGCTGGGTCTGAACTGGGGTGGCGAAGTGAGCTAAAGAACGAAGATGGATTCAACCCAGATCTGTGACTCTGGGTGGTTGTCTGAAAAGTTTCAGCGCTCCTTCCATCATCTCCTTGTGTTTGCTTTGTTCGCCCTAAGTTGGCAGGGTATGCCCAGACGTGGGTCTCTTGCTCACTTTGCCACTGGATTCAACTTAGCCTGGCTGATGAGGGGTGTTACCCCGAAACCGGTCGGTCCCAGAATGCTTGATTCTGGTCCAGGGAAGACCTGGCTTGGCAGTTCGGACTGGACTGTTTCCATGAGGCACTGGGTCAAGACTGATTTGCATAAAATAAAATGAAACCTTAGAAATTCACTGAAAAAAACAAAGGTTAAAGGGATGTTACAGTTTGGTGAAAATATCGCATAAAACATACCATTTGAAACTAACAGAACCACTGAAATTCACTAGTTATAGTTATCTCAAGTAACTATAACTCGTACCCTAATGTAACAATAACTTGTGCCATTGCCATGCACTGCTTTAACCCTTGCATATTAAATCACTCATGACATATTCATTGACTAGATTTATAACATCCCTCATCACATTTGAAATGCAATCAGTGTTGATAATACACTTTTCCCCTTTAATTGCTGCTGAGTATGCAAAGGCACCAAATCACCAACAAGCTTTGCCTGTTTGGCCCCGCCCCTGCCACATTAGTAACATGGCAATAGTGCTGGTTCTAAGTGGGTTGGCCAAAGGGCTGGCCACAGGCCAGACCCTGTTCCCAACCCCCTGCTGTGCACGGCCAAAGGCCGTGCACAGTGTGGGGTTGGCTGCCTGTTGGGGAGTGAGCCGCAGGGCTGGACAACCCCCCGCTGCATACTATATTATGTATAGTAATAAGATATTACTTTTCATTAAAAAAACTAACAATTGACTGAAAAAGCGAAGGTTAAAGTAACGCCATAGTTAGGCGAATTTGTCTGTGACAACATTAACGTTTTGAACCAAAAAGAACACACAGAAATTCACCAATTATAATCATCAGAGCTAACTATATCTTGCCGCCCCCACAAGGCACTACTTACGACCTCACATATGACCTGTTCTATGACACCATTTATGACATCTCAAATGGCATCATTGATTACATCATCCAAGCTTTGTTTTACAGCATATTACTGAATAAATTGCTATAGCTTTACACGTAGCATAATTCACATTAACAATCAAACACAGATATATCAGAAACCCTCACTGAGGACGGTGTTTATCTGTATGCAACTGCTCAGAGAAAGCCAAAATGGTGAATGCCAATTCCAAAACAAACGCCCTACTATGGACATCTTTTTTCTGCATCAAACCCCTGACACACACCAAACCTACATTCAGAAATTAAGTTCATATCAGTAGAAAACTGAATACTGTGAACAGTGTTTACTCTATGGAGTTCCTTTTATACCACAGTGTTTGCAAACAGTGAAACTCTCATGAGAAATACACCATAGAGTATTCAAAAGAATCCACTAAGAATAGTGTACATTCTATGCAAGTTTTCAAAAAAGACATTCTTTGCTAAAAAATAACCAAGACCTGAAGGTGCTAAAGATCATACTACCTGCACCTTTCATACTGTGGTGAAAACTTTACAGATAGCCCTTTGTCTGAAGTAAAACTAGCAAGCGTACATAGGTTAGTACCTGTTGTACACACTCTTCTATGTTAAGCTTAAATTATCATGCTGACATGATTCGCTTTAATAACTCAATGCTGCTTACAAAACTAAGGGGCCGATGTCGGTCGGAAAGGCTCCGAACGGCATTTGGTTAGCCCGAATCCGTGTCGGAAGCTTGTTACCGACCAACTTGGAAACATTTCTGACCGACTGATTACGATGGTTGGAAACAGTTCGGACTGTTCGACTCGGTTCCGAATCGCGTCCGAACGGCATTCGGAGACACAAAGACGGTCGGAGCCGACTTGTGCATCTCTATGGACCGCATTTCCGACTGAGCGATTACGATGTCGGATTCGGACAGCCTTTCTGAATCGGTCTGTCCGACATGGCTCCGCTGTAGGAATCTGACTTTGGGGGCCCATAGCAGGCCTCCCTTCACCCGGAGGCCTCCGGTTGGGGCCCGTGGGGCTACCCATTGGTCCTATCTTTCCAACCATGCATGGTGTAGCAGGCAACAAGGGGTGCCTGCCACAGGGTGCACGGTTTTCTGAAACCACCCCTTTTTTCAATGGGAGCCTGTGTTGTCGGTCGGAACACAGGTTCCGATTGAAGTCAATGGGAGTCCGACCGAACGGTGTTTGGAAACATCGTAAACGGTCGGTCGGACTCCCCGAATCCGATTCGGTCGGAAACCATTCTGAGACCGAGTCGGTCGGAATCCTTTCCAACAGACATCGTAATGAGGCCCTTAGTATCTAATACGTAGAATCTTTCTCCTGTTGGAAACTTTTGCTGCAGAACCAAAAACTTGTGTGGAATACAAGTTAACTCTCACTTGAACACAGAGTTACTCCTGAATGCAAACATTTCTTCCGTGTTCAGTACCTCCACAGCTGTGGTGCAATAGGAGCACACATGTTTTGTAAACACTTATACCGATTAACTGGACACAGGCAGTATAAAATGAGGTAGAAAAGTAATATGGTGGTTAACCGCCACTATATAAACTATAAAACAAACACACTCATTGGATGATGTCATGAGTGATGTCATCAATGATGTCATTTGAGATGTCATGAGTGATGTCATAAATGATGTCATAGAACATGTCATCAATGATGTCATAAGCAGTGCAGAGCAGGGGCGCAAATTATAGTTAGCGCCGCTAACTATAACTGGTTAATTTCTTCGTGTTTTTTTGTTCTTAACGTTAATGTTGATTCTGACAAATTCACCAAGCTATAGCACTAATTTAACCTTTGTTTTTTTCAGTGAATATTTAAGGTAAAATATTTTTTTTAACTGTATGCATGGAACAATAACTGAATAATATATCCTGTGTGCCGACATTATTTTGAAAGAGAATTGCTTTTGTATTGTAACTTAACAGGAAATTGTGCACACTTTGCAAAATGTTTCTGAAAAATATTTTTGAGTATAAAACCGAATAATACAACAATATTTGTGTTGAGATTTACTATCTCCTCAGTTCTTCTGCCTTTTATATTAAGAAATTTTACAAGCAAGTTCATTAATATTGTAATAGCATACTTTGCATAGCCTCCTTTGTGTTTTTACATTAAAATCGTAATTATTATTCAGAAAGAGAGTAATCAGTTTTTGAATACTGTATAGTATAAAGTTTTATTATATAAATCTATTCTTTAAGTGTGTGATTACTCACTAGAGTTCTATATTTTGTTTTAATCTACTTTCTTTCGTTCAGCTATTATTTAATATTAATCTGCAGTAAGAGATTCACTAAAATATAGTTGTAATGTTCAATTTTTTTTAAAGTTGGTGACTTTTGCAAGATGCTCACAGGAGTTGAACACACAAATCCCTGTGTGGACTCCAAGGAGGATGTACTTCCTGGTCGGCTGTTGTGACCCTCTCGGGTGATCATACATTTGAGATTTGTAGTTCTGAACAAAGTAACAGATTAAAGAAGTTGATTATGTTAGTAAAATTGATTATGATTTGTACCATTGAATATATAAAGCAATAATATTTTAACGCTCTCTTGAGATGCTCGCTGGAGTCGAACACACAATCCCCTGCATGGACTCCTAGTGGGCTGTCTTTCCTGTTCGGCTCTTGAAATCTACCAGTGAGATCGTGCATTTCGAATTAGGTTAATAACAGAGTTTTCTTGAAATTCTGAACAATTTAAGATATTAGAGATGTTGATTTGCTTGGAAAAATTGATTATGAATTGTTCCATGAAATATATAAAGCAATAATATTTTTACACCCATGGGTATCTCGTGAGAGGTCCGAGAGTGGAACCACATCCTAAAGAAAGATTGTGATAGGTTCATATGGATATATTTATTTAGCAAAGAAAGATTCCTTCCTTTTTCTTTTTTTTAACAAACTTTATTGATTTTGACATGCATTGTAAATAGGCAAATATACAGTATATAGCCTTTGTTCAGACTCACATTTACTTTCCCATATTCTTGATACTGAGGGTCCGTCGTCAGGAGAAGGGGTAAGGTCCTCCACTCTTCTGCTCCCCCCACCCCCCATGCTCAACCCCAGCCCAGGCGACTATAAGTGCTCTGTTAGTTCTCCTTGCCTGTCCCTTAACCTTAAGTAAGTCCGCCATCTTAAAACTTAATACAATCCCCTTAAAACAATCCCCCCTCCCTGCCCTCCCCCCAGGCGTGCCACTAGCCTACTTGACTCCTACTTTCTATCCATTACATCTCCAATGTTTGCTACGTAGCAATTCTATATCCTTGGTATGTGATCCCTCGATTAGTAAAGGCAATGCTGAGGTATTGCTAGGGATCCCCTCCTTTATATCGGATCATGCAGTCTCTTTATCTAGATTCTAACCTATTCCTGCTGGGGGCTCTACCATTTCTTCCTCCCCCTCATCAGCGGTTGGGTTTCTGAGTGCCGCTACTAATGCTTCCCATGCTCTCGCTGCATCTAATGCCTTCTCGCTTCCTGTTCTGGTAGCTGATTGCAACCTAATTATACCCTCACATTCTGCCCACTTAATGAATTCCTTCTTCCATCTGGCCGTGCTTGGTCCTCGTTTGGCCTTCCAGTGCATGGTAATATCCCTTTTGGCTAAAAGTAACCCCTTGTCTAGGAATTTGCTGGTGACTTTGTTTTTGACGTGTGCGGAAACCAGTGCAGCAAACAGTGCTTAAAAGATGTCTCAATTTCCCTGTCGGTGGTGTCGGTTAGCACCGCCACCACCTCCTCCCAAAAGCTACCCAAGTGTTGGCAGTCCCAGAGCATGTGTTTGAAGTTCGCATTCTCTTGATTCTCTTGATTACACCGGGGGCAGGCCGCAGTGTGCGTCGCAAAGTACTTGTTAATTTTTTCCGGCGTGAGGTAAGCCCTATGAAGAATGTAAAAGTGCACCATTTGGAATCTCGCGTTCCTAGTGCTTTTCCAGGCCCTCTCCACTAGCTCTCCCCAGGCTTTCTCTGGAATGTCTTCTCCCAGGTCTGCCTCCCACTTGAGGCGCAGCTCCGACAAGGGAGGCAATGTCTCACTCGTAACGCACCTGTACAGACAGGTGACTGCTTTAACAGTGCCGGCCGCCATCACCACGTATTGACATCCCAGTGACGTTGGCGGTTCAGTAAGTCCCCCTCCCCAGTGCCTCCGTATGGCCGCATTGCTGGCAGAATGCAATAAAAAGTCCCCTCCAGGTAGATCATACCGGTCTCTCAAATCATTGAAGGGAATCATGGCCCCTTCCTCATATAAGTCTCCCAATGTGGCCAACCCTTGATCCGCCCAGACGGTCAATCTCTGCCAGCTACCCCCATGTGGCAAGGCCTCGCACATGAGCAAGGGGATCTCAGGGGCATAAGGACTCCTGATTCTGAGCCGTCTCAGATATCTGTGCCAACATCGCCGCACTGTAGCCAGCTCCATAGGAAGTACCTGATTTCGGACCGGGAGCCTTAAGATGATCTGGGATAATAACCTCAAGGTCATCCAGTCGCCACCTTCCTCCCCCGCCCCTCGTAGCCGCCCGCCACCCACTTTGTGAGCCATTGGAACTGTGCCGATAGGTAATAAGCCTCGAAGTCGGGCACTGCCCAACCCCCCTCCACTCGTGGCCTCATCAGCACGTTAAGCGCCACTCTCCTCCTGCCTGCTCCCCATAGAAACCCCGTAATCAAGGATCTGAGTTGGGTAAAATATCGAGGTGGTATCCAGATTGGTAGGTTACCAAAGTAGTATAGTAGCCTCGGCAAGGTCACCATCTTGAGGAGGGCCACCCTGCCAGCCACCAAAAGTGGCAATCCGCCCCAGAACTCAAAGTTACCTTTTGCTCCCCTTATGGCCCGACCTATGTTACCCTCCAGTAGGTCGCTCTGAGCGTGATATATTTGGGCACCCAGGTATGTGATGCTTCTGTCTTCCCATCTAACTCCCTCTGTGTATAGCGGGCCCTCTCTGCCTTCTTTCGTCGGGAACAAACAGGATTTTGTCCAGTTCACCTTCAACCCTGCCACTTCCCCCAGGTCCTGAAGTAATGCTTTCACTCCCCGAAGTGCCTCACCCGCATCTGCTAGGAACATCAGCAGGTCATCGGCATTCAACGCAATATGGTGCGTCTGCCCATCAACTTCCAGGCCCTGGTAGTGACGTCCCGTTCTAGCTCGAGCGGCAAGCGGTTCAATTGCCAGGGCGAACAGCAGCGGGGAGAGGGGGGGCATCCTTGCCTTGTTCCCCTCCCCACCTCGCAGGCATCCGATATTAGGCCGCCCGTTTTGACCCGAGCCGTGGGGCCTGAATATAGCAGTGCCGTCCAGCCAACAAACCCGGCCCCCAGCCCAAACATCCTCATCACATGGTACAGATATGTCCATTCTAGGCTATTGAATGCCTTTTCTATGTCCACCGCAAAGATCGTCCCCAAATCCTTCTCGTAGGTGTCTGCCCCCAGCACTCGTATTAGACGACGGATGTTAATAGCTGTGTTTCTTGTGGGGATAAACCCCGATTGGTCTTTGTGGATCAATGTTGTCATTTGTGGTAGCAACCGAGTGGCTAGTATGCGGCTAAGGATCTTGTAGTCTATATTAAGCATAGCCAGCGGACGGTATGCCGATCTGTCCCATGGCTGTTTCCCCGGCTTAAGTAAGGGTATAATGATTGCCTCTCTAGTTGAGATGGGGAGGTGTCCCACTTGTTTTGCCTCGTTGAATAGTTGGACCAGCTTGGGCGCTAATAGATCTATATATTTTAGGTAAAATTCACTCGGGAACCCATCTGTCCCTGGGGTTTTGTTTCTTGCTAAGGTCTTAATGGCCCCTCTTACTTCCCTCAGTTCCACATCGCGACCCAACTCATCTTCTAATTCCTCGTCTAGGGCCGGTAGTTCCAAGCCTCCCATGAATCTACCCAAATCCTCCTCCCCTGGGATCACTCTGTTCCTATACAACTCGGTGTAGTATTCCAGAAATAGATCATTTATGCCTTGCTGGTCATACCTCGTCTCGCCGGCTTGGTCTCTGATTTCTAAGATAGTCATGCCCCTTCTGGCTGGGTTGGCCAGCCAGGCTAGGAGAGCTCCCAATTTATCCCGCTCAGAGTGGGCCCGCGTCAGGTATTGCTTATAGTCAAAGCAACGAAGGCGTTCCACTTGCACTGCCACCGCTTCTCTAGCTTCCAGTAGTTCCCCCTGTTTATCTATGTTCTCTGGCCTTTCTTGTTCCAACTCCCTTAGGTGGTGGTCCGCCCTTTGTACATCCTGAAGGAGTACCTTCCGGGTCCCCACCAATTCTGATATGCATCCCCCTGATGACCACTTTAAACGCATCCCACTCTATCAATGGATCCGTGGCCGTGGTAGCATTTTCGTGGAAGTATTGGTCTATAGCTGTGCCTATTGTGGCGTGAAACACTGGGTCTTCCAGGGCTTCCGGGCGCAACCGCAACGTGGGTATCTTGGGCTTAGTTTGGGACCAATTCAAGCATATCAGCACCGGATTATGATCGGAGATTGTCCGAGTGAGGTATTCACTACTGCGTACCCCCTGGTGTACATCGGGGGAACACAGGATAGCGTCTAAGCGCACGTGCAATTTGTGTATCGCGAGAAAAAGGAGTAATCCCGAGTGCCAGGATGCTGAGCTCTCCAGGTATCCACCAACCCCCATTTCTGCTGCCAAGTCCGTCGTATGTCTGCTATTTTATGTGTGGGCGCATCAGGAAGCGGTGGGTGGGAGTGGTCAAGTGTTACATCCGGGATGCAATTAAAGTCTCCCCCCAGTAACACCGACCCCGTAAGCACAGAGGCTAGCTTCCTAGACAGGTGTGAGAAGAAATTAGCCTGTTCAGTGTTGGGAGCATAAATACTGCCCAGGACTATGTCCCTTCCATCTAGCCTCCCAGCCACTATGATATATCTGCCCTCTGGGTCTGTGATTTGGTGTGTGCACTGGAAAGGCACTCCCGACCTCACCAATATCAGGACGCCATGCGCAAACGCTGAATAATTGGTATAGAACACCTGCCCTCGCCATCTTCGCTGCACTGCAATTCCCTCTTTTGCCATGACGTGGGTCTCTTGGAGTAGCGCAATCTGAACCCCCTGCGAAGCAAGTATGCATGAATTTTGTGTCTTCGCACCTCAGCAGGACTCGGGCTGCCGCATTCTGAACTCGCTGCAGACGAATCACCTCTGCCTTATTTGCCCCTAAAAGGAGCGAATTTGCATAGTCCAGTATAGACAAAATAGCCGTCTGGACTATCATCTGACGGGTAGATGGATCGAAAAACCCCAACAAGGGCCTTAATCCCCGGAGTAAGCCAAAGCAAGTGCCTGCTACTTTCTTAGTGTGCTCCTGATACCTAAGAGTGGAATCCAACCATCTTCCAAGCATAACAGATATATACAGTAGTATGTAGGGATACAATGTCTTCTGCACAAACGCCTATCTCCAGCACAACTTGGATGTACAGTACGGTCTAGTGAGCCAGTGGCCTCTGTGCTCACACCTCTCCTTAGAACAATAGCGCTGTGCAGTGTTGTCTGGGAAGAGGGTCACATCTCTCTCAACACAGGTGTCTGTAGTAGGGTTTGGGAAAAATGTATCTCTCTACTTATATCTCTTCTCATGCTGACAAGTATCTATAGTTGACTGCAGAGAAAAACTATACTCTTTCCTGAAATAAGGCTATTGCATGATAACTCTGTGTGGTATAGTGAGGGGAGAGACTGGCCTCTCTCCTGTGATCTGTCTCTTGGATAATGCTTGTGCAAATTAGGTTGTGAAAAGGGGCTTACCTTTCTGGTCACAGCTCTCCCCAGTATTACAGATGTACGGGTAAAGTAGAGTTGAAATTACCTTTATGCTCAATAGTCTGTCTTGCATAACAACTATAGAGACTATGATATGAAAACACACTGCCTTGTCAGGTGAGACATTTCCCCAGAGTAATATATGGTGCAAAGTAGGCTGTGGGTAGAAACTGTTCTCTCTGCACTTACCTCTCGTCATACTGATGAATGTCCATTGTAGAGAATAAAATGGAGTGTCCTCTCTGTTCAGAACTGCATCTTGGACAACTCATGTCCATATCTCATTGTTGAGATATACTTAACTCTGTTTTAAATGCCTCCCAATGGCAACACCCATACATAATAGGGTGTGCACAGCAGCTGATAGCAGTGTGTATTACAGTATAAACATGCCCTTCCCTCAGTGCAAACACGTCTCTCTTGTATCACCCTTCCCTAAACTACAGCATGCAACACCTCACTGTTGCATCACAAGTAACCATAACTGCATAACAAAATGAGTGGCTTCTCCAATGCTGTCTGTAGGATAAACGATGTGCATAGTACCATTGACATACATATATGTGTACTACCATATTCATAGTTCCTGAACATGGAACAGCCAGTTCTACTGAATATTGCAATAGTATATTAAACTTCAAATTTATAATAAGGATTAAAGAAATTAATCCAAAGTAACTTTAAATGTTTTAATTACAACAAAACAATGTATTAATAATGCAAAACTACAACTACATTAACAAACTATATAAACAAAGAACTTTAAAATTCATAAAAATATTTCTGACGTTCATAAACAGATCCTTCCCCCCAAGCCACTTTTTTGCTTTATTTGCCTTGTGGATTTTGATCTTGGTAGCACTTCTTTTACAGCCTTTTACCCACCTTAGCTTGCCAAAGAGTCTTTAGATTTGTGCTAGGTCATGGCAGGCTAGATGGCAATAAAGTCTCAGCAAAGCAGCATATCTATATATACAATTCACAAAGCCTAGCTCGTCCAGATTTAGTTTGTGCTGCTGAACTACTCAACTGTTCAGGCGGCTCCACATTCTTCCAACTTGAATACACTGTGCCTGGAGAGGTAGTTATGGTTGAACAGCACAATGATCCTGCTTCTCTTAACATGGCCGTCTTTGCAGCTTATGTAAGCAGATAATTATTTCCTCAAAGACAATTTTCCATTTTACTCCTAAAAAAAGACAAAATAACCAAAACAATCAAAGTTACATACTGCTCAATAATCGATAACAGTGACACATCAGTATATTTTCTAAACTTTTCTAAATTTTTCACCCACTATCACATATTTGCATCTCATGCACCAGTAACATAGGGGCTGATCACGATGGCGGACAGGCTTCAGTCCATGTGCTATTGTTTTGTATTTGGGACCGCCCGGCACAAGGCGGCAGTCCCACAGTCCGAATTACGATGCAACTGCCACTGAGGCAGTCGCATTGCCCATGTTTTGCATTGTGGCGGGTGCTGCTAGCTGCAGCACCCGCCGCAATGCAGAAAAGGGACAATTTACATATCCCTGCACTACGTGGCAGGCACCATGCGGTGCCTGCTACATGGTGCAGGGACATGTTGGGGGGCACCATGGGTGCCCCCCAGGTCCCTTGTCTGGGGGTCAGGAGCTTAGGGGGGCCCGCTATGGGCCCCCAAATTCCCTTTCCGCCTGCCTGTTCATGGCAGGTTAACCGCCATGAACAGGCAGAAAGGGACATCGTAATCCCTGTGGCGGTGCCTCGTAGGCACCATCACCATTGTAGGGACTATGAGCACTCTTCCACGCTGGCAGGCTCAAAGAGCCCGTCGGTTGCATGGCGGTCGGTCTTTATAATATGGTGGGGAGACCGCCACGGCAGCCTGTTGATGGCGGTCTCCCCGCCATCGTAATCGGGTCTGTAATATTTTATTCTCCTGAAACATTCCACACCCTCTCCCAGTGCACATTTATATCACAAATAAATTATAACATGCCATCAAATCTCACTTCATAAATGTTTATAAAGTAACACATTTCTCTTAAGACAACTTTGCTAGCACTCACCACAGCTTTCCACTCTGTAAATAGCAATATCTCCACTCAAACATTTCATAGGGCTAAAGTATGTGTGCAATGAGGTTCATACCAACTGTACAGCTTGAATTATTACATTTTTAGTTTTATAATTTGAGAAACACTGCTTCCTTTACTTACAAGTACATACAGTTTGTACATTTCATTTTTTAACACAATATGCAAACCTTGGTCACTTCTCTATTCATTCTAATTTTGAGAAACACTGCTTCCTTTACTTACAAGTACACAGTTTGTACATTTAATTTTTTAACCCAATATGCAAACCTTGCTCACTTCTCTATTCCTTCTAATCTGTACCTCCCAAAACCTATATTAACACATCTACACTTACCCAAACAACTTTTCACTCTGTAAACACAGTGTAGAATAAGTGTACCAACATCAGTACTCTTAGTGACCCTTCACAACAAAGTTCATGAAGTATATTACTAAATACCTAAACTTGGACTTTTCTTAAATTCAAATGAGCACAGCAGTCTCTTTCAACTCCAGATTAATTAACTACTGATGGGCACATCTCAAAGAGACTTTAATCTGCTCTAAAGCACCAAGGACAATCTGAGCTATCTCTGGCTCTGCAGCCAATCACATCACAGCATTTCTTCAACCGTGTAATAAGAATGTTAACTATTGGTTCACCTTGGCCCTTTCTTTCTACTTCTTCCCATACAATCTCACTAAACTCTTGTGGGATCGTAAAATACCTCACAGCAGGCCCATCAAACTTACCCCAAAAAAATTCACTATCTACTCATCATAGTACTTAACTCTTACACACTTTCTCTCAAAAACTAGTATCCCAATATGCATTAAAACTAATGGAGTGTATGGAGAACTCATCTACTCATGTTTACTATTCACAATCCCACAAGAGTCATGCAACATCGTAAACATTAGTTAAAAACAATATACATTCATTTTCTTCACGGTAGTTAGCCCTTAGACACCTCCTCTCTAAATCTAGGGGGACAGCATGCCTTTCTGCAGCCCTCTTATGTAGCTTTTTTACTTAATTTCCACAACACCTCCAATTTTTCACAAAAGACAATAATGGCGACCATTTCATTTCTAATATTCCAACAGCCAGCCAATCAGAGTGCTTGCGGGACTCGCAGGAGCCTCTTGCTCCTGCAAAGGCATGAAGGCTCAGGGGGGAAAATGGGCCTCTCCACCAATCACAGGGCTTTCACTTTTGATTTTATGCTCTCGCAGGAAGCCCGCAGACTCTTGCAAGCCCAACTGCCAAAATTAACAATTATTTTGGACCCTTAATATCTCAAAAACTACTGAACGGATTTACACCAAATCACAAAAAGCACAATCTTCGGACCAAATCTAGCTTTTTGACGAATTTGGTGCAATCCCGTTTAGCAGTTTTTGCTATAGCAATGTCTAAAGAAGTCAATGAAAAAAGCATGGGGAATTTTACGTTTTGTGACCCCCTTTTTTCTTGACCCCCACTGGACAGATCACCCCGGCACTTTCCAGGAAGGAGCTGAGGTGGATTAACTTCTATATTCAAAGGTTTTGTGAAGCTTCGTCAAACAGGGCCAAAGCTATTAGCAAACCAAAAATCCCTCCATCTTAAAAAAGCAGACCTAACTCTAACTACCTACTAATATATATATATGCTACTACTGCACTGAATATGTTGAAATTGGGATTATCAATCTGTCCTACAAATTCATTTAATTATGCCCAGAGTCATATAAACCTATACAACCTTACTAGGAAGTTGAAACTACATAACTGGCACTCATTGAAAGGGGAACTGTCTACGCCTGTGCTGAGGATTGGTAATTTAAGTAATTTGAACATTCGTGACATTGATGTGTTGTTTACCTTAGTGGAATTAGATACTGAGAGTGGTGATAATGGAGACCAATATCTTAATCTGGCACATATGGGAATTGATTTGGAGATGAGTTGCCCTAGTAATTTCAAGGCCAGATATACTTTTGCTGCCACTCTTCTACAGGATGCCATTGATCCGTTTGAAGCTGTAGTAATTCAGGACCTCATGGAATTAGCAGGCCACCCCAAGTCATTGATATATAGCATTCCATATGGTGAACTATGACGGGCTGACTGGAACTGTAGCACTGATGGAACAAGTTACTTACTTTCAGTAATGCCTTATCTGGTAGAGACTCTATCTAGCGACAGATTCCTTATTTTAGAATGATCCCCAGGTGTCAGACTGAATCTGGAAGTTTTTCGTGAGGGGAGCCCCGGTGTGTCAGTAGGTAGCATCATTCAGTTCCACATGGTGTTTTTTGTCGTTGTCCAGGCTGGAAGCGATGTGCCCGGTGCGTATATGTAGGCACCACTCCAGCACACTGACGTCAGTTTCACGAAGAACAATGATGACTGGTGTGGAAAACTGGGACCCTGAAAGGGGAACAGCCCTGTCCCTAGAAATCTGTTCGCAGAGCAGGGATGATGGACGGGTCACTAATGAATCTGCAGCTAGGTAGAGTCTCTACTAGATAAGTCATTACTGAAGGTAAGTAACTTGTTCATCTGACAGAAACTTCTAGCCACAGATTTCTTACCTTAGAGTAGATACCCAAGCAATACCTCCCCAGAGGTGGGTCTGCAGAACTGTTTCACACTAGAAAGTCCAGCAGGACTGAACGAGCAAAGTTTCGTCCCGACGGCCCTGACTGTCCTGACAGTAATGCTCCATGAACATGTGTAGAGAAGCCCACATTGCTGCCTAGCAGATATCCAGGACCGGAACTCCGCGTGCTAAAGCAGTGGACGCAGCATTAGCTTTGGTGGCATGAGCACACAGACCCTCCGGGGGTTGGTACTTGGCCAATGCGTAGCAGATCTTAATACAGAGCACGAGCCATCAGGAGATGGTCCGTTTTTGCACAGCCTTTCCCTTCTTCGATCCGAAATACCACATGAGGAGTTGTTCGTCCACCCGGAACTCTTTTGTGCTCTCAAGGTAGAACGATAATGCTTTTTTTGGGTCCAATCATTGAAGTCGTTCCTTGTCCTTAGAGAGATGTGGCGGAGCATAAAAGGTAGGCAGAGTGATGGGCTGGCCTACATGAAAAGGAGTGGCAAGTTTGAGCAAAAAGGAAGTTCTAGTGCAAAGAACCAGCTTATCTGGGTAGATGTTCAGGTATGGATGCTAGGATGACAAAGCCTGAAGCTTACTGACCCTTCGGACAGATGTTATTGCAACTAGGAAGGCTGTCTTGATGGTAAGGAGCCTGGGAGGACAGTTGTGTGGTGGCTCAAAGGGAGCACACATCAGAAATGTAAGGACAAGATTGAGGTCCCACTGAAGCATAATGAAGGGCAAAGGTGGAAACTTGTGTTGCAAACCTTTCAAAAACCTATTCACCACAGGGGATTTGATCAAGGATTGCTGATCTGGCAACCCCAGGAAGGCTGAGATGGCAGATATATAGCACTTTAAGCTGCCCAAAACAAAGCTCTCTTGGGCAAGAGAAAGGATAAAGAGAAGGACCTGAGAGAGAGGAGCAGAAAGAGTGTCAACCTGTTTCTCTGCACACCATGCC
Organism: Calotriton arnoldi; assembly: GCA_963921515.1. Taxonomy (NCBI): domain Eukaryota; kingdom Metazoa; phylum Chordata; class Amphibia; order Caudata; family Salamandridae; genus Calotriton; species Calotriton arnoldi. Next base: position 2,838,831 of record CAWUFW010000723.1, read on the forward strand.
ACAAACTTGCCCCAACATAAGGCATATACAGTCTTGGTAGAGGGACACCTGGCTGCCAAGATAACATTGCAGACTTCGGGCGGAAGGTTGAAAGCTGCCAATTGTTGCCAGTCAATTTCCATGCATGAAGGTGGAGCATTGACAGGTTTGGGTGGAGAACCATCCCCTGCTGTTGCAACAGAAGATCTGCTGCTCAAAAGCTTGGAATACCAAGGATGACTTGGGCTCAGTCGTTACTGATCTTCTTGAGAACTCTGGGCAGGATTGGTATTGGTGGAAAGGCGAATAGGAGGCCGGAGTTTCACTCAAGACAAAAAGCATCTGTGAGAGAAAGAGTCGTCTTGGAAATTGCAGCGCACAAAACCGCTGACATTGCACGATCTCAGCAGTGTCACACAGATCTAACCAAGGCTCTCCCCACTAATGTAAGAGACCTTGCATCACTTCCTGATAGAGACGTCACTCATGATCCACTAGGCATCTTGGGCTGAGTTTGTCCGCCCTGGCATTCATGGAGCCTGCCAGGTGCTAAACCAGCAGGGATGTGCCCCAATGTTTGAGCCATGTCCAGAGACACATGACCTCTTGACAAAGGGTCCACACCCCCACACCACCCTGTTTGTTGCAGTACCACATGGCGGTGGTGTTGTCCGTGAACACCTACACTAGCCTTCCCTTGAAGGAGGGCAGAAAGGCTTTTAATGCCAGCTGGATCGCCCAGAGCTCCAGGAGGTTGATGTGGAGTCCGGGTTCCACCGGAGACCAAAGAACTTTGATCTCCACCTCTCCCAGATGGCTGCCCCATCCCAGGAGTGACACATCTGTCACTACTGTTAGATTTGGTTGGCGAAGGGAGAGGGGTCTGCCGCTGATACAATTGCGGTTGGTTAACCACCATTGCAGAACTTTTGCAGTGTGCTCTGAGATCTGGACCATGTCAGAGAGATTGCCCTGATGTTGCGCCCACTGGAACTTCAGGTTCCTCCTGCAGAGTCTTCATAGGCCAGCGGGTCTGTGTAACAAGTTGGATGCAGGAGGCCATGAGCATGTGACTTCCAGCGTGGACGACAATGCCACATGAGCCCTACGATGCCACCTACAGGCACCTGGTGTACGATTACCAAAATATTTCCGGATCCAGTCTGACGCCTGAGGATAATTCTAAGGTAAAGAATCTGCAGCATGAAGCCTCTATAAGATTAGGCATACCAGCAGGAATCTACCAACATGATAAGGAGATTAAAAATATGGGGTTACTCCCAATCCACGTTGAATGCGCCTGTCCAATGAGTATAGAAGGTCCGTAGGGAAGAACTCCTAATTCCCAGTGTGTGAAGGGAGACTACGACAGCCAGTAACTTTAGCTTCATCACCATTTATAATCATAAGGTGAGAGAGGTTAGACACACCTTGGGGAAACACTAGCAGATATTGTTGACTGACAACAGCCTTGAGGAAGCTATCAAGGACTATCCCAAAATAAGATACAGAGAAGGGTGACCCTGAAGGATAGACTCAGCAAGAATGACATAAGTCACACCACCACTCTTCCTGCAAACACTACAGAGGGCTTTTATATCTGCAATAGATGTAAGGCTTGCAAAAATATTTCCAATGGGACTAAATGCTACTTTTTTTTACAGGGCATAAAAAGAACCATTGCCCAACATCTCCCGCCCACCTCTGATTTTGGTATTCATGTCTTGGTGTGCCTGTGTGGGAATTGGTATGTGGGCAGCACCCCCCACCCAGTGAGAAAATAGGTCCTGGAGCAATTGAGGGTGATCAATCATGGTGATAAGCATTACCCTGTGGTGAGACATTTCATGCAATTTCAATAAGGAAATAGCTCATTCTTAAAATTCTTTGCCATAGACAGAATACCTCAGACTAAGAATGGGGGCAATAGAACAAATTCTCTGAGACGTTTAGAGTCTAAATATATTTTAGAACTGGATACTAAGGCCCGAGAGGATTGCACATCAATGAAGAACTGAATACCCATTTGGGTTGAATGAATAGTGTGTATGTGCCAGTAAAGATCAGTCTGCCTTATACTGTATATTTTTCATTGCTCTTCTGTCTCTTTCTTCTCATTTCCCTAAATGTGCAGTATTTTTAACATGATATTAATTCTTTGTTTGTTGTTCCTCTTCTCTCTTACAGGGCTTATGGAATTGGCGAATTTCAGGGCTATACCTCCATTTGAGCTAAGAATATGTTTTTTTATTAGTTTGGATAGCTTTTGGGGGTGACTTTTGCCCACTTGGGCATGATTTATTGAATATTATTCCTTTTTGTGGACACTCCTTTCATTCTATTGGAGGCTCTGTTTCCATATGACATATGGCTTCAGCACCATTTACCCGCTTGGGTTTGATTGTTGACAGCTAGGATATGATTATGGTGCAGTTCGAAATTTTTACTAATTAATTTTATTATTTGATGTTGTTGACATTTCGAGTATGTATAAACGACAAAGTAGTGCACATTGTGATATCAATGTTTCTGCCTGAAGTAGATCATTTTGGTATGGGAGGAGTACTGATGTTTTTGTTTTGGTTGGAAACACACAATGACTGCCGCATTAGGACTTGTGGTAACCCACTTGAGTCTAATTTCTTTGCAATATATTTCTTATTTTTCACTGATTTATTGTAACATGTTGCTGACATTTTGATTATGTATCAATAACATATGTTCAACCCAGGGTGATATCATTGTGTACAATTTTGGTATGGAATGAACATCTATTGTAGTTTGAACATATTGCAAGATGACCGACACATTACGATCTGTGCTTATGAAGCTGTTACTCAGCCCTTTGTTCTGTTCATTTTTTTGGGGGGGGAAGATTTTATTAAAGAAGACTTGCAATACTTACATGCGCAGTATGACTTATACATATAATAACAGTTTCCATCACCATTTACATATGCATGGGTACATCTTACATTAGGCTTAAATAGTATAGCTATAGTGAATAAATAATATCTTTATTCTTCCTCTTCGTCCAAACTCAAACCCATTGTCTGAGGGGTACAGATACCTCCTCTAAAGGTGTTCCATTTACCCCACATTCTCTCCCATTTTTTAGGGCACCCTCTGTGGACATACGTGGCTTTTTCCGCCGCCATAGTCACGTCCATATCTTTACACCAGTCCTCAAGGATTGGGGCAATAGCTGCTCCCCAAAGTTTGGCCACATTTCGTTTTGCTATCATCATCCCCAGGGTAGCCCAGGCTTGTGCTGTGTGATTCAGGTCTGTTGGTTCCCAGATGTTCAAGAGACATCGTTTAGGCTCAGTAATGGTATGCATCACTGCAGTCCAGTATTGTTTAATTACAGGGCATTCCCAAACCGTGTGGTAGAAAGTACCCACTTCCCCACATAGGCGTAGGCAGGAATGATCGGTGGTCTTCCCTATCTTGCACAACGTCACTCTAGTAAAGTAAGTCCTGTGGAGTACTTTGAGTTGTATTAAGCGTAGTCTGGAGGAAACCGCCACCACCCTAGGGGACTCTATCGCCTCCTGCCAGGCAGTATCATCTAAGTCGCCTATTTCAGCCTGCCATTGTGCCCGCAACTTTTGCATAGGGTCCCGCTGATTGTTTACAATCTTCCGATATGTGAGGGAGATCGCTTTTTTGTCCATGTGATCTGTCAGAAGTCGGTCTTCTAATGGGGAGGCTTCGGGAAGGATCATGTTCAATGGGATGGCCGCCTCTAGTGCGTGTTTGATCTGAATGTAGCAAAACCACTCCGTGGGTGCCATTTCGTACTGCTCCTGCAAGTGGGCAAAAGTGACCATTTTCTCCCCCGTCCAGAGATCGCCTAGTTGGAAAATTCCTATTGCATCCCATTTTTGGAACCCTTTACTTTTACCTAGTGTGCCTAGTTTGCCGGTGTCCCATAGCGGAGTTTGTTAAGTTAGTTTATCTGACCATCCCAGATACCGTGTGACCGTGCGCCATATGTGGACTGTGTGCGTAGTTGGACCCAGAGGGGCGAGCTTCTGCTTTTTATTATATAGCACGTGGTTGATTCCTCCCACACCCAGGGTATGCCTATCTAAGCGATATGCGGGGTCAGTCTGGGGCGAATGGACCCATTGATTGATCACTGCTAATTGGGAGGCCCAATAGTAGATCTGGACATTGGGAAGCGCTATACCGCCATCGTACCAACTTCTAACCAATTTTACTGCAGCTATTCGGGCAGGCTTCCCGTCCCATAAGAGATTACTGACCTCTGACTCTATTGCTTTAAAATAGGCTGTAGGAACAGGGAAGGGAGTGTTATGTAGTGCATAGAGAAACCTGGGGAGTGCCATCATTTTAAAAAGGGCCACCTTACCCAGTAGGGTGAGCGGTAGCAACTTCCAATGTTTGGCGTCTCGTCGCAACCTTTGTAGTGGTTCTTGGAGGTTCATTGCCATAAAGTCGTCTGGGTCGGACGTGACGTAGATCCCTAAATATTTAAAGCAATCCGATACTACTTTAACTGTACAGTCCTTCGGCAACACCGTCTGAGGTCCATATAAAATGTACAGGACTGACTTTTCCCAGTTGATGGTATATCCAGAAACAGTCCCATATATTTCGAATATGTGTAACAATCTATGAAGGGAGCGTTTGGGGGATGCTATGTATACCAAAATGTCATCCGCGTAGAGGGATATGCGATCTTCCCATCCTTCCGTCCATTGAAGTCCACGGATGCATGGGTCTCCCCGTACCCAGGCTGCCAGAAGTTCTAGGATTAAGGCAAAGAGGAGTGGTGACAGAGGGCACCCCTGTCGCGTTCCGCGTCCTAGGGAAAATTCGCGTGAAATGGGTCCGTTGGCTACATGCACGAGTGGGTTAGTGTATAGTAATCGGACCCATGAGCAAAACTTCGGCCCAAACCCCATATGTTTAAGGACCGCGAAGAGGAACGGCCATTCGACAGAGTCGAAGGCCATCCTTGCGTCAAGTGACAATATGGCGGCCTCCTCTTGTATGGTGTGTTTGCGGCTCATCACACTATGTAGGCGTCTGAGATTTAGGGCTGTATTTCTTCCGGGCATGAATCCCGATTGATCCGGTGGACAAGTTTAGTAAGGTGGGGGGTCAGTCAGAGAGTTAACGTTTTGGCCAGTATCTTTGCTTCTGCGTTGAGCAATGAGATGGCGCGTTATGAGGTACTGTCAGTGGGGGGTTTACCTGGTTTGTGGATAGCCACGATGGTGGCTATACGTTGGTCTGGGGGAAGTTCCCCTTGATCTAAGCTAGCACTATACATCTTTAAGAGATATGGGGCCAGCTTAGCCGTCATGCACTTGTAAAGTTCTATTGGAATACCGTTGGGTCCCAGTGCTTTCCCTGACTGTATCTTGTGCATGGCTAGTGTTAATTCGTCCGCAGTCAAGTCAGCCTCTAGTAACTGGGTCTCTTCTTTTGTGAGTGTTGGTAAACGAATATCTTTAAGAAATGCTGTCGCCTCTTGTATTCCAGTTGTCACCGTAGAAGTGTAAACGTGCTCAAAGTGCGTTGCTAGTGCGTCCACTATCTCCTGTGAGTCTGACGTGACGGTACCATCTTGTAGTCGGAGCTCTGTCACCCACCTGTCCGCCCGTGTACGCTTGTCCAGCCAAGCGAGAAGCTTGCCTGCCTAGTCCCCGGTTTCATAGACCCTGTGTCGAACAGCTGTGAGTCGGGTTCTGGCGTCCACCCATAAGTATTCTTTGTATTCGTGCTGTTTTGTACGTAAGTTATGTGCGTTGGCGTCTGTTGGGTCTTGAGCCTGCAGTGTCTCTAAGTGGGTCACTTTCTGTTCCAGGGCATCTACCACTTTTTTTCTGTTCTTTTTTATGACCCGATATCAAAGACATGGCCTGGCCCCTAAGGATCGTCTTATATGCTTCCCAAAGGATCAGTGACGAGGACACTAATGATTCATTTTCTGCAAAATAGCGTGTTGTGGTGACGCGTAACCCTTTACGGATCTTGGGGTTATTCAGATACCCCGGATAAATTGGATACATTCGAGCTCGTGTTGGGATCTGTAGAGCATAGTCCGCCAAGACAGGGGAGTGGTCGGAGATGCCTCGAGGTAAATGCGTTATTTCCCTAAACCTGCCTACACTATCTGTGGCCGTAAGTACATAGTTTATGCGAGAGAAACTGTTATGAGCCCCAGAGTAGTAGGTATATTGACGTGTCTGCGGGAGCTTGAAGCGCCAGGTGTCTATCAGGCCATAGGCATCCAGGAAATCGGCTAGGCTGGAGCGTACACGGTGCTGCGGCCTAGGGGGGGTCCGATCCAGAGTGTCATTCATTGTTGCATTAAAGTCACCACCTATTATCAGTTCTCCCTCTGGTAATGTTAGAAGAAATTTGCCCAATGCTGGCAGGGCCAGTGAGTGAAGTGTAGGGGGAATATAGACTGTTACTAAATTGATCGTACGCCCTTCCCATTGGCCAGATAGCGCTGCAAATCGGCCTTGATCGTCCGTGAAAGTGTGTTGAATAATCAGGGGGAAGTTCTTTTTAATCAGGATACCAACCCCTCGTGAACCCGAAGTAAATTCGGAGTGCACCACTAATTTAAAACCCCAGCGGTCTAGTGCTTTACATGTCGAACCCACCAATTGTGTCACTTGTAGCAAGGCTACTGCTGGTGCCTTGCGTTTGAGATATTGCAGCACTAGCCCTCTCTTTAACTTGTCTTTTAGTCCATTGACATTCCAGGAGATAAGTGGCAAGGACGGTACGCGCAGGCGTTGAGTCATAGAGGTGTCTGGGGTCGTGGGTGTAGTTGTAGTTGCCATTTGAGCCAGACCTGTAAGGCACCCGCCCCAATGAATTCTGCGGAAACTAAATATATATGCTTGCAAGTCTCTGTGTTAACCCCTTCGGTGCTCATGACGAGCTCAGCTCGTCATGCTGCGCAGTGCTCGTGTGCGCATGACGAGCTGAGCTCGTCATGAACCCGCCCACTCAATGAAACGCCCCACACAGGGCGAAAATCGGCCGCGCACCGAAGGGGTTAAACAAATGAAACAATGACAAAAAAGTTAAAATACTCTTAACATACCCTGAAACTTGTCCCACCCCCTCCCTGCCTCCCTGCAAGACGGACTTAGAACTACCCGCCTCCCCAACAATGCAGAGTGCTTAAGTCCAATTCCCTGTTTCCTTTGTTGGGGGTTTGTCTCTCCATCAGTCCCCCCAGACCATCTCTGCGACATTAATGTATGATTATAACGACTAGTTAATGCACATAAATGAGTAAGCGTACATCAGTTTCATTGTGGACATAGAATGTCACTCAAGCAGATGGCAGAAGTCCCAAAAAAGAAGAGTCTTCAACCGTTTAGTTGAGCCTGTGATGAAGGAGGCACCACAGTCTATTAGACGGAAAAGTACCTTTGTGCTCTGCGTCGTGGTCTCCAAGGTGGGATCACCGCCCCATTAACGTCTTTCCAGCGAGTCTGCTTGTACTGCAGCTGGATCTTCTGTCTCGGATTGTGTTGTTGCATGTGGCTGTTGATGCGATTTGGAATTCGTCTTCCCGGACGCCGTGACTGTACGCCATCCTTCAAGCCACTCCTGGGCTTCCTCCGGAGTAGCAAAGAACCATGCTTTTCCCTCCGCCTCGACCCTCAATCTTGCTGGGAACAAACAGCATGGAGTATTTCAGTTCCCTATTCCTCAGTTCTTTTTTGACATCTAAAAAGCTGCGTCTTTGCTTGGTCACTGCCGCCGTATAGTCCGGGAAGAAGGTGATTGTACTGTTTTCAAAGCGTACCGGTGGGGCCACTCTAGCTGTTTGTAAAATGAGGTCACGATCTCGGAAATTAAAAATAGAACCGGTCTAGGCGGCGCACCCGGTCTGGGCCTGCCACCAGGAACGCGGTGTGCCCTCTCCACTGGAAAATAGTGTGATAGGCCTTTAGGCTGTAGATGTTGTTTAATTAGGTCTTCCACGAAGAGTTCCATGGCTGATCTCCCTGCCCCCTCCGGCACTCCTATTATGCGAATGTTGTTGCGTCGGGACCGACCCTCATAGTCGTCCAACTTCGCTGCCATTGCTTTGCTTTCGGCTTCTAACTGAGTCACTTGACGCTTTAGTTTCTTGGTGTCGTTGCTCAGTGTTCCTGCGGTGGTTTCGACGTCCGTGATTTTTGCACTCATGTTTTGGAAGTCGGCTCTGAGCAAGGGGAGTTCTACTGAGATTGTGCCAATCCGAGAGTCTAGGGTTGTGTGAACTTTATTCAAGGTGGTAAGTATATCCTGCAATGTGACCTCGGGCTCCTCCCCCGAGGCTGCAGTAGATGTGCGCAAGGCCGAATGGTCTGCCGTTTCTTGCTGGGTTTTTGTATAGGTGTACTTGTTGAGTTTATTTTGTTGCGTGGCGCGTTGCCCTCGGCACCCCATCACTGTTAGTATGATCCACGTTGCGGTATAGACAATCACCCGAGCGGTAGTATTCGCCGCTGCCTGCCTGGGCCACCCGCTGGTACCCGCGGCCTTTCGGGTTTCCTACCCCCAGGTTAGGGTCCTTGCGTTGCTTACGTCGCCAGTGGGGATCACTGGAGTGATTTATTAAGGCTTTAGGATAGTACGATTTACTGTCAATGAGTAAGGTGGTTCTCTACTGTGGCGATAGGTAGGGGGGTAGAGGAAGTTTCTTTCCGCCACCGTTGATGTACAGGCTGAATGTGTCCCAGAGCAAAGAGGCCCAACCTTTGTTGTCCGTGCCAGGTGTTGTGCTGCCAGTGGTGTCACAACGTTATGATTCCCTCCGTGGGCCAGCAAATTGGAAGTCAGCTTCACTGCGTAGTAGTACCACCGTACTGTGTGACGGGTCCTGCTCCACAACTAGTGCTGTGCATACAGGATCTCCAGTCTTTGTCCGTGTGAGATGGACGGAGGAGGGTGTAGGGGGGCGGGGGGAAGACTTGCGTCTGCCTGCCAAAAGTCAATTGTGGTGGTAGAGTGGTTTCACCCCCGTGCGCCCCCCCTCAGCGCTGTGCCGTCATACAGGGTCTCCCAGGTATAAGTACGTCGGAGGCTACAGAGCCTGATAGGAGAGGACCAACAGCGTTAACAATGCACTCACCGGCACCTCCCTGCGAGTCTCCGGCACTTCGGTTGGTGAACGGTGTCAGTACTACGGTGTGTCAGCCCACAGAGTCACAGACACAGCACGTCGGATGCAAGGCACACCCGAGGTCCCAGCTCTTCCTCAGCGCGCAGGTCACAGCCGCCTCCCTCGATGTTGCAGACGCCGCTCCGGGAGCTCGGTGTTACGGGCCGATTCACGAGTGCTCCAGCCACGATTAAGCACTCACCCGTCCTGTCCAGTGGTGTCCGGGAGCCGCGGCCGGCATCTGGTGCCACGAACGTAATAGCGAGTCCACATTAAATCACGCACCGCACTTCGGATACAAGGCGCACTCGAGGTCCCGGCTTTCCCTCGATGCGTAGGCCAGAAACGCATCACTCGGTGCTGCCGCCGCACCGCTTGGTTGTAATTCTTGCTGGCTGGCAGTCTGGTGCACGGGGCTTTCCCGCACCGATTCCGCCGCTTACCACCAGCGGGGGAAGACTGATAAGTGTCCGGATATGCAGAGATGTCTGATGGGGTCCGGAGAGATTTCAGGCAGCGACCATTTCCTTCTGCTGCTAGCCACGCCCCCTCTACTCGGCCCTTTGTTAATATGTTTGACACTTGGGCAAAGCTTTATGTTTGATGTTGAAGGTGGCTTTTTCAACTGTGAACAAGGAGGCCCACCTCTGGAATGCATTGGTGTTTTGATGTTGTGGTGTAATGGAGTAAACATCATTGATGAGCAACTTCGGAGTGAGGGTTTTCTTTCTGGGTAAAGGAAAGGCCCTGTTGGATTTTATTCAGGTTCTCTCACCCATACTTGCACCACTGCTGTAGGACTTGGGGAGTGAGAGAATTTTGTGATGTTGGTTTCAAATAAGTAAAACGTAGTGGGATGCACACAAGTCACACCTCCCTGGACTCTCCTGTGTACCTAGTTTTCAGAAATGTCTAGGATTGATAGGTTTCCATAGGTACCAGCTGAGCCTTGGCCCGAATATCGCAGCTACCCACTCTGCCAGAATGGGTCAATTTCTTGATGTTTCCTTGTTGAGTTTTGGGGCCTTCCCTGTTTTGGGTGATAGGCCCAGGCACACAAATGGAGTACCATTTTTATCAGGAAAAGTTTGGGAATACAGAATATTAGAACATTTATTATTATCAATTGAATTTCCCTCCATATTTGACTTCCAAATGTAAGTCAGTGAGCAGGAAAAACAATGATTTTGCAAAATGCCCTCTCAATCATAATATTATGGGTAACCCCAAATTTAGAGTTGTACAAATAACTACTATCTTTAAACATATTATCTTGGCACATTTAAAAAATGCACTGTTTTATTCATACACATTTCTCATTCATTAGATTTTACCACATGAATTGATGCATGGTTGGTACTGATGGAGCAGGGTAAATAAAAATAATTTGTACCCCCCTCTTTTGAAAATTAATGAGTTTTAATGAATTAACGATACTAATTGTTTTATAGAGCATGAAAATAATCAACAAATGCACCTTTAGTAAACACAACATAAGGGTAACCGCAATTTGTGCAAAACCTAATTTATTTACAATTGTGAAGTTGATTAACCCTAATATTGTGATTTGCGTACTAATTAGAGTAAAATCGCATGATTTATGCTATGTAGTAGATTTGTATTGTGGCAAAGAATGCAGATGGTAAGTAAAATGGCTTTAAATGTCGCTTCTGCTAGGTAACACCTAACAGGTCTTTAGAATGACGGGTGGTAAACAGAAAGGCTTATTTTCTTTGTTTTAATTTTGATTGTGTTTGTTCTTATGATAGTTCGTTCGGGCCTGTTAGGCCATGCTGTGAAAATGGCTGCAGAGATAGACGAGGTCACGTGACAAGTTAAAGATGGCCTCTAAGCGGAAAAACTAAAGGAGCTGAACCACGTGGGTACAGCCTGTGCACGGGGTGAGAGATGTCAAGGTCGCACTGACCTACCATAAGGAGGGTGCCAAGAAAGACTCAGCGTGTATTCGTGGGAATAAATGAGAAAAGTATATAAGCAACAAAGGACTAACCAAATTGTGACCATCGAGATTGCAACAAAATAAATGGACAAATTGGACTGCTTTTACCCAAAGGTCATGGGAAACCAGTGTACTCTTAACTATCCCCGAAACCAGTTTTAACAAAGAAGGCGGTGAGGTGATTATCACCACCCCTCAAATGGACCAATTAGCGTAATTCCTGCCCCCATGGATTGCAACATTTTGTGTAGTAAGCTAGAAGTAGGGTATAAAAGGGACTGCTCTTATGTGGGAGGGGCTGCTGTTGTTTCTATAGGTTACTTCTTTGAGTTGCCTTTTTGATGCTGCTGTGGCCGCTGCTATTTATGCTACTGCCGCCGTTGGTTTTTCCACTACGATATTACTAAAGGACCTTGTCATTTTTTGGACTTCGAACTTGACTGGGGAAGGAACGAGACCGTTGCGGGAAATCTGTACGGGAGGTCCGGTCGAGGAGGCCATTAGCGGGACAGTCAGTCAGTTTGGGAGTCTATTCTGTGATCTACGGTTTATCTTCTTTTTGGTGAACCATTCCTATCTGCATCTAAATGGGTAATGCATAAGTTTCAAATTCTTTATTAGAACTTTTCATATAAATGTTATTAATATATTAAAGTGATTAATAAATTAAGAATCTCACCCGTGCAAATGAAAATTTAGATAAAATGTAATTCTAATCAATAATGATTCTGTGGTTCTTTAGTTCATTAATAAGTTTAAAGTTAACAGGTTTTACAGTGATTGAGCTGGTCTTAATCACCATCAACTTATTCTACTAGTTGGTCCATCGACCAAAGAGCGGAATACCTTGATGTTTGGAACTGACAGGATCAAAGGCTAATGTATATGATGTCTGAGGCTTTTATCTGTCTAATTTAACAAGGTATCCCGTTCCTCCAGCAACACATTTCTCCTTGGTGTGTAATCCAGTGAGTGAATGAATGTATGATATGCGGTGTTATGGGCCCCACCGTCATATGGATCAGTAGAAGTGAATGATTTACCTGGATTCGTGTCCTGAGGAGAAATTTATATTAACCGCGCTGGATCAGTACACATCTGAAAACCATAAGCTGCAGCTCAGTTGTTGATTTAGGGGCATCGTGTGCTTTTGAACAAAGAACAAACACTATATATATCTGCAACCAGAAGAGTTTGATCGATGGAACTATATATAACTTTTGTGAATCACTCATCAAGGCACGCAATTAAAGATGGAAAACCTGTCACCTCTTTCCATTGTTTGCAACCTTTTTTTTATTTTAACCATTAGTTTCCTTCAGAAATCAGGAGCAAGCTATACAAATTACCTCTTGCTGAATGCTGAGTAGGTATAAACTACGAAAACAGGAAAAACTGACTAATAGAAATTTGCAAAAATTATGTTTTTACCTCTCTGCTTGTTCCTGAAGGTGATCCTAGCACAGCACATTTTTGTTGATTTCATTTTGAGAATAAAAATTCCACTTTCTGGCACAGAACTTTTTTCCCCATTTAAAAAAAAAAAATCCCCACATTTTGCCACAGTTTTTAGCTATTTTTCAGTTTTCTCAAATGAAAGTCACAACTTCTGGATATCTTTATAATCCCCAACATGTCACGAAAAAAGGTGCAATTTTGGCCTGGATATCTTATTGGAAAAACGTTCTGGTGACTTAAGGGGGAACTGTTCTAAACATCAAAAAACAGGGCTCAGTAGTGTGGGCGGGGTGAGTGGAGGACCCAGAACTTAACCGGTTAAGGATTTAAATACAAGAAGGCTGTTCTCATCAACTTATGTACATTGATGGGTGCAGAAAGTTACTGTTTATTTTGAGAATGCGGTTAATGCACATTTGAAATAGTTACAATACTATACGTAACTTACTGTATAAGTCGTTGTATTTATATGGAGGCTTTATAGAGTGCTGTGTGTCTCCTACACCAGCGCGCTGAAGAAAACGTCAGCTTTGTAAGGTCATTACCCCCAGGTCCCTTATGTCCTCGTCCCATTCAGTAACATAGTGGAGATAACCATCTCCCAACAGAAAAAAAGACCAAAGGCATGCTGGGACCCTAATACTGCCCCTCCCACCGGGAGTACATAAGCAGTACTTACCCAGCATCCCGCCTGTTCTTTTTTTCTGTCTGTCGACAGAATGGACGTGGTGTTGCTGGTGCTGCTCCTGCTGGGCTTGAGTGGCGTTCTTCTCTCCTCCCCCCGCCCGGCTGCCTGGCTGTGCGGGTGCGGGGTTTTCCTGGGCTGTCCCCTGGCCTGCTGGGCTTGCTGGGTGACATGCCTGTTCGTGGCTGGTGCACTGCCTGGCCGGCAGGCCCTTTGCGGCTGGTGTGTTTCTTCCCGGGTGCTTCCGGGTCGCGTGCGCGTCTTCCTGAGGCCGGGCCGGGTGGAAGACGCGCCGCGTTTGCAGTGTTCCTGGCTTCACGCTGTTGGAGGGGGGGCCTTGTTGCTGGTGTTGTCCGGCCCCCTCTCCGGGTGAGTCCCGCGTAGCGGATTCTGTTCCTCTCTTTGTGGGTGTGCCTGCTGCTGCTGTTCCTTGTCTCCACAGGACTCCGGGGTTCGAGCCGACTTTGGTGCTGGTATCCAGGGTTCGTGCCTCATGCATGCGCTTTCTCCTCGAGACCGGAGCAGTCTCGGTGGCTTGCTGGACGTGCTGTGCTCCAGGGGCATCAGTGTCAGCTCACACAGAGATGTGCCGATAGCTTGCGCCATATGCTTGCTCGCCCTTTGCTCTGTCGGGTGAGCCTGCTTCATGGCAGCACGGCATGGGTGCAGATCTGCTTTGCTGATGGCGGTTTCTGTCTGTCGTCATTTTGGAGCTCCATGTGCCCTTTCGTTGGCTCGCCCTTTGCTGCTGTGGGGTGGGCCTCTGCTGTGACAGTGGTGGTGCAGGGGGTGACTCGTGGGGGAGTTCCCTTTCTGTGCTTTTTCCTTTGCGCGGCCTATGTGTGACCGGGATGCACCGGCATGCTAGTTGGCTTTGGCTGCAGTATCCCTACAATTCTATGCCGTGTGCTTCGGCTGCCTGTACGTTCCGTAGGGGATCTCGTTGCCGGAACGGCATGGTTGCATGTGGGGTGCTACCTGCCTTTGTTGTAGTGTTTTTTATTTGCACTGACACTTGTCCAGCTGCATCCTTCTTTCCCGGCTGGGGCCGCCACCTTTGGAGCTGGTTCACCGGGCCCTGGAGCTGGGTCCTCGGTTCATGTCGCTGGGTCGCCTGTGTTTCTGGGTGGGTCGCTTGTTCTCCCCGCTCCTTCCGGGCGCTTGGTTGTGTCCTGGTACGACATAGCTGGTGCTTCTGTGCGGCGCTCCCATTGCCTTTGGGACGGGTTGGCGCTATGTTTGTCTGCCAGCCCCTACGACTTGTGTTATGGCACCGTGGCATCATTCCACAGGTTACGGCATGTGCTGTGCTGGTGCGCTCCTTCCTGGGGTGCTCTTGGGCTCTCTGTTGGCCTGGCTGCGGTTCTTCACCTGCTCGGTGGTGCTGCGGCGTTGTGGGCTGGTGGATGGCTGCGAGCTGCCCTGTGTAGGCTGTGTTTGCCGTGCCATGCTTCTGTTCGAGCCTCCGGGGTCACCTACCACTTTTTGTTCTGTGGTTTGTGTGTGTTTGCTTTCTCGTTGCTGTTCCGTTTTTCTGGGACACTGTGCTTGGCTCGGTTTTTTTTCTGCATGTCACGGGAGTGTCGCGGAGTTCTTGGGTTGCCATGGATTACTCTGCTGTGTTTTGCCTGTAGGCGTGTTGTCCTGCTGGGCTTGCCTTGCTCGGACTCCGGTTCTCTGTGTTCTTCGCACTGGCTTCTGTCCTCTGGGCCCTTCTCTTTCTCCTGGTTTCCTCCTTGTGGGCCGGTCTGGCTTCCTCTTCCTTCTGGATCTGGCCCGGTTCTACTGGGGCCGTGGATTTTGTCGAGGCTGGACTTCCTTGCCCGCTGGGGTGGTTGTTGCTCTCAGCTTGCCTGCCGGCCTTGATGCTGGGGGGCATGGGTTCGTGCCTCCGGTTCTGTGCTTCCGGGAGGCTTTCAGGGGCTCTGTGGTTGTGTGTACGCTCCCTGCTTTCCTGCTCCCGCTGGGTTGCATTTTTTTCCGCACGGGGGGTCATTCTGCTGCGTGCCTGCGCCCCTTGGGGGGTCGTTGGGTTTTCCGCTCTGCTCGGCCTGCTTCCTTTGTGTGCGTGCTGTACGGCCTCTGTTTGGCTGAGAGGGCCTTTGGCCTTTGGCCCTTTGCTTCTGCGGCTCTTACTGTGTCGCTATTGCCTGGTGGTTGGGTCTCTGCCTCTTGCTCGTGGGTTGTGTGTTCGATGCCTGCGGCTCCCCCCTTATGCGCTCCTGTTCTCTGCCTCTTGCCTTGCTGCTCTGTTCCTGCGGAGGGCTGGTGTCCTGCTCTTCGCTCTGGAGGCTGGTCCTGGGGCCTGGGTGGTTTTGTGGCCTCTGTCGCTGCCTGCTTCCCCTGCTCTGTGCTGGGCGCTGCTGTCTTGGTGGCCGTGTCTCTTCAGCTTTCTCTTGCGCTGTTTCTGGCTTCAGTGGTTTCCTTGGCATGGTCCTTGTGTTTCCCTGCTGTTGCTGCGACCTGCAGCCGTGTCTCCCGGCCGCCCCTGTCCTGGCTTGTTCAGTGCTCGGGCGGGTTGGGCCTGGTCTCGTCCCTGCCTGGGTCTCGGCCTGTGCTTGCCGGGTGCTGTGTGTTTCCGCTTGGTCTTCCCTCCCGGCCTTTGGTTGGCCTTGGTGGGTACTGTTCGTGCCCTTCTCCTTGGATTGGAGGTTTCCTCCTTTGCTGGGCAGCTGTCTCCGGGTTCCGTCGGTGGTATTGCTCGTTCTGTGGCTTCTCCTCCTGCAGCCCCTGTCTGCTGGTTGCTTCTGCCTCCTGCCTCTCTCCTCCTTTTCTCTGGCTGGTGTGGTTGGGCTCTGGCTCTTCCTTTGCTGGGCAGTGCGGGTTGTTCTGCCTCTGGTTCTCCGAAGGTGGGGGGCCTTGTTGCTCCGGCCCGCTCGCGGCCTGGCTGTTGGCTGTGGGTTGGGTTTTTTTCCCCAGTGTGCCTGGCGCCCGAGTTGGTTGTCGTCCTGCCCTGGTGTGGGTCTTTGCCTTGGGCTGGGGTGCGCTCTGTGTGGCGGTTCGCTGCTTTGGTTCCCTTTCTGGTGGTCCCTGGGGGTCCGGGGTTCGTGCCATGGCGGTTCTCCTTGTTTAGGGGTTCGCCTGGGTTCCTGTTGCGGTTGCTCCCTGTGGGCTCCTGGTCTCCTCCCCGTTGTTTGGCAGCGTCTGGGCCTGCCTGGTGCCTGGGTGGGGGCTGCTTGGGCTCCCTGCCCCTGTTGGTCGCCTTCTTCGGCCCTCTGTCCGGGCCTGTGCGCTGTGTGGGTTTTGGGGCGTGGCTCCCTGGTGGGGTCTGACTTGCCCTTGTGTGCCCTTCTAGGCCTGCTCCTGCCGGCTGTTCTCTTCCCGGGCTTGCTTCGCCTCTGGTTGGGTGTCCGCGTTTTTCTGCCTGGTTCAGTCGGATTTCCTTGGCTGCTGTTGGGTCCCCCCATTGCCCTGGTGCTCCTCCTTTGTTGGCCCTTCTTGCAGCTGGTGGCTTTCCGGTTTGTTTGCCGCTGGGCTGCGTCTTGCCTTTTCCGGCCTGTGTGGGGTCCTGGTTTTCTGGGCTTCGGGGTTGGCGTGTCCTGGTTGTCTCCGGTCGCTCCTGCTCTGCCGGCTTGCTGGTGCTTCGGGCGTGGCCTCCGGTTTCGCTTCCTGGGTCGCTCTGGCTGTGCTGTGTCTTCTGTGCCGGCTCTGGGGTGTGCTTTGCCTGGTCTTCCCTGTCCTGGTGCTGTTGTCCTGCCCGCTCTTCTCGTCCCTGACTCCCCCGGGTGCTGCTCCTGGTGGGTGTGTGGTGTTTGGCGGGCCCCGTTTCCCTCCCCCCTCTCCTGTCGGGGTGCGGGCCGGTGGTGTTTGTCCTGCCTCTGTGGGGGTCTGCCCTCTTGGTTGCTGGTTGTCCGGGGTCGGTGCTGCTTGTGCCTCTGGCTTCTCTGCTTCCTCCGGTTTCTGTTTGAGCGGTTGCCTCTGTTTGTTTTCTTCTGGGCCTGCTGTGTGGTCCGGCGGTTGTGTGCTTTGGGTCTCTGTCGGCCTCCCCCTGTGCTCTGTGTGGGCTTCTTCCGGGCTGGTTGGCTCCGGGTCGTGGGCTCTTTGCTCCCTGGGGTCTTTTCCGCTGCTCCTGCTGTGGTTTGGTGTCCGACCCTGGTTCGGTTTGCAGCGTTTTTTTCCTTGTTGGGGTTTGGTCCTGCTGGCTCTTTGGGCCTGGTGCGGCTTGCCTGCTCCTGGGCTCTCGCTGGGGCTTCTCCTTCTGGGCTGGGTGCTTGGTGGTTGTCCTTGGCAGCCCTGGTGGTGCTGTTCGTTCTTTCCTGGGGCCTGGTCCGTTTGCGGTTCTCTGGTTGGCTGTCTCCTTGTTGGGCTGTGGCCTTCTGTTCTCCTTGACTTGGTTCCGGTCCTGGGTTTTGTCCCTTGCTGCCCGGTTGCCTCCTGCGGTTCCCCCCTTGCTTTTGCTCCCTCTGGGTGCTTTCTTGGTGGGGTTTCCTGGGTGTGCTAGCTGGTTCGGAAGGCCGGCTTTTCTGCTTTGGTATTCTCCACTATGTTACTGAATGGGACGAGGACATAAGGGACCTGGGGGTAATGCTCTATTCCTTTCCGGTAATCTTCATTACTCCGGGTCCCGTTGTCCTCGTCCCATTCATACGCCCCTCCCTCCCTCCCTCCCGGGCGGCCGGCCTTCCTATGTGGGCTTGGTTTTACAGGCGGGATGCTGGGTAAGTACTGCTTATGTACTCCCGGTGGGAGGGGCAGTATTAGGGTCCCAGCATGCCTTTGGTCTTTTTTTCTGTCGGGAGATGGTTATCTCCACTATGTTACTGAATGGGACGAGGACAACGGGACCCGGAGTAATGAAGATTACCGGTAAGTAATAGAGCATTAGAGTTCAATCATTAAGGCCTATAAGGTTTGAAGAGTTCTGCTTCTAGTAGTTTTCTTATAGGGAGCGTCATTTGGTCGAAATCCCCCGAAGGCAAATACTATCTTTAAAAGATTGTTCAGAAAGCAGAGTAGAGCAAAGTCCTGCACTAACTTCAAATGAAATAACAGCTAGCTACCGTAACTAATTACATTTAAAGTAAGCATCAGAAATGTCACCAACACTTGAATCAATGTATAGAAATTGATGACTCTTGAAAATATGGTTAAAAATAGTATTTTATGAGAAAAAAAATGAATTTAGTATCGTCTTCCTCCAACCCGGTAAACAAAATAATCAAACTGCAGCGAAGGGTATCTAGAACTGAGTCTCGATGTTCGGTAGTTTTTATTTTGTAGTAGAATATTGCTAGTGGGAGAAACTGGTCTAGTGTGGTTGCAGCAAGCACGCCACTCCACAGAGAATAACCAACGTGAAGAATACAAACTTGACTCACCTTTGGTACGCTGTTCCAAGTGACAAGGCAATTCAAAGAGGAAGTTTATGTAGATGTTCTTTCTGCTTAACCAACTAATGCATAATATGATAACAAATAGAGAACGCCACTATCCACTCCAAGCTACCGTAAAATGATAACATAATAAGATAAAAAGCAAAGCAAATGAAATTAACTTCTAAATGCAAAACCTCAGAAGGGGATGAATTAAGAAATCAAGCAGGCTGATAGCGCCCGTGGATAGCCTGAAGGTATAGTTTCCCAGTTGGATCGTCCATGTAGTGTCTTTTTATGGTGGCCATCCTAGAACCCAACCTTCCCATCAGGAGAATTTTGGTGGAATGTTTATGCAGTTCCAACTCTTCTTTCCAAAGATACAACAGGAGAGCTTTGTTTCTCCTCTTAACGTTTAGAACGCTACAAAAAGCAGATGTGCTGAACTTTTTAAGGAAAATAGAACTAGTAATTGGCGGGAGCAATTATAGTCTATTCTGAAACATTTATCACACATAACACAGCACATTTTACAGTAAAATGTTGCAAGAACAGGTTTTCTGCTTTTCCATTAGGTTGTACCGCTTTTAAAACTACCTGAAATAGAAAACAAAAACATATTATTTGTTCCAAATACTTCTTTCCATGGTCTTATAATAAATGTATTATCTAAATATGGAGTAAATATGGGGTCACATTTTTAAACATTTTATCAGGAACTGGGTAGTGCAGGATGTTAGTTAGCCTGGGTCAGGCCTTGTCTTGGCCACGCAGCCTTTTATACCATGTGGAGTGGGTTCTGCAAAGACAGCAAGGAAAATGTGTTGTTGGCAGGCGGTTGGGGCTCCGTGGCATTTGATGACAGCTGGACGTTTCATTCCTGGAGGCCTTTTTGCTGATCCTGGACCTTGAGGGAGGCATTGCAGACAAGGGGGCTGGCGAGAGGACCTTTTGTAATCACATGATGGTAGAACCATGTAGGCGTAACAGTGAGAAGCCCCACCCCTAGAAGTAAAAGATACTTGCTCCTCCTTTCGCTATGCCACCCAGTCACAGATGCTGGAATGTGGAAAACAGAGATGAAGAATTTGAGGTCAAGGAAAGGGCTATAAAAGGAAACCCTAGTGACGGGAAAGCGTACTTTCAACTTCCTTCCTGCTTGGGCTTGTGGCTTGAAACACCATTTTCTTGATGAGAATGGCAGTGCCCATCTAACCTTGATACCTGCTGCCTCTTTTGGCCTTTTTATAGGTCTTTACCTCACTGTGAGCAGAGTGTCTGACATTTCATTACTGTATACCACTACTTCCAGGAAGTAACTTCCTAATATTACTTCCTTGAACCTTTACTGTAGGTTTTGCTCTGACTCCTCATGGCCTGATGATGTTTGGACTATCGTCCTTCTCCTTCCATATAGTTTACATGTTCCCCTCCCAGGCCCTTGCTACCTGTCTCATCTGGGAATGCAGTGCAAAGAGTCACTAACCTGAACCTTGGTAGCAAAATAGTTGTTCGATGGGGAAGGGAACCAAAGTTTATATGTTCTTTAGAGATTACCACTTAATTCCTACAGTCATTGCTGGCTCCTGATATCACAGGCGTCTGTTTCCTTACCCCGGGTTGAGGAATTCTGCCCCCATTTAGTGCCTTTGCGAGGCCAGTGTTTCTTCACCATAGGCTGGAGGGTCTTATCCTGAGTCCACTTCGAAGGCTTCTTTGGATTTCACGACGATCATTGTCCTCCCCAGACCAGAAAAACGGAGGCTTTTTCATATCCAGCTGGAATATAATACAATGTATGCATCAAGGCTGTAAGGTAAACCAGAGTGCAATACACATAATGTACTCCAAACGTGTGTTTTTTGAAGAATTTACACATTAGTTCATCTTTGAATAATCCATTGCATAAGTTTCAGAAATTAGTTTAACTACAAAAAGTATTAAAAAAAAAAACATTCTCTGCCATCACTGCCTCCTCTTTGTTCTGAGGGCTTCAGACTGCAGGGGCACATGAAGGATGAATGCGGCTATCACATCAATGCCTATCTTAGAGCGCTTCAGTTCCACCTCTTTAAAATACAGTTGTCTACACAGAAGTGAAACAGAGCAAACTGTAAAAAAGAAAGAGCGTGATGAAGTTGTTTCAGGAAGTAATGATTTGAACTGCTGCTAAGATAGGTGGTTATGGTCTTTATTTGGACAAAAAGAAATCATCAGTTAAGTTCTATGGACCGGCAGTGTAAACTATTCTTCAGCTTCCCTTTACTTTTGTGTAGTTTCACCTAAACTGAAGCGTGGGACATGAACCTGAAAATCAAAACTGGTGAAACTGATTCTACAGAGCCCTTTACCTTGAACCGATTTTTTTAATTCTCACCACATTTAAAGTAATTCTTGTTACACTTCCTAATATTTCTAATTCTCACCACTTTTAAAGTAATTCTTGTTACACTTCCTAATACTGGTGGAACTGAAGGGCTTTTCACATTGATTTTGTATATACTAGGACTTGAATTTCACCCCAATTCCGGCTTGTACTGGATTGTGATTCAAAAGTTTTCAGCAAAAAAACCACTTAGAATTTCGTTTTTGTAATTCACCAAAATGGAACTTGACTTGCCTCAGGTTGTTATGGTGCTATTCTGCATTTTGGTATTTCCTTAGAATGAGGCAAGGCCAATGGCTTAACAAGGAAGGAGATTGCCCAGTGTGGAAGCAAGAATAATGCTAATATTAATAAATGTTTAATTAATTAATGAGAAATCGGAGATAAAGAACAGGCATCTATGGGATTCGCAAGAGGAGCATGGAAAAGTTTGCTTAGTATCCAATGTGCGCATTGTGTATAGAGTACGAGGCTAGGGCGTTGGTCTTTGCAAATATGAGAGGGTGTTGTAATGTAATCTTGTATCATCTCAAAGGCGACCAGTGACACCCTGAGGACAATGAATCAGCAGTGGACTCAGGGAAGTATCAGGGGCCCTCATATTGTTCACAATAATTCCTTGAGATCAGATTAAGGCTCATTCTTACCAATCGTTCAATCCTTACAGGTGGTGCTTATCTTACTGTTTAAATAGACGCAAGTCCCGCCTACTCCTGTACTATGTGAATGTGGGGCAAGGGCAGACTCGAGTCCACTGTGCATCCCCATCTCACTCCCGTTTGTGTCTTTTCCTTGGGGGAGAAGTGCCTCTTCCAAATATAGGGAGGTTACCCTCCATTGCCGCCTTTGCATCTACTATCGGCTAGGCTCATCCAATTGCTGCCACCATCTTGGCTTGGGAGTGTTCACTTTGACTCAAAGGAGAGCAGGTAAGCAACATAGTTAGTGGTCTCAGTTTTCCCATGTGTCGTACCGTCACACCACAACTCTAATGCAAGTACTGTCTGTGTTCTGCATCTCACACCGCTTGCTTGGCTCTTGCAGCTCTGGGCCCTGCTCAGCCCTCGCTCCTGGCAGGCGTGGGAAGCAGTGCCTTATGGGCCTCGCATCACCATCACCAGCAGGACCTGCTGGATATTTTCAGTTATGTTCAGTGCCCTGTACCACTAACTCAGGAAGAGGAACTCTGCTTATCGTGGCTACACAGCACAGTTGGTCTGCAGAAGCGCACGCTGGCAGGTTTCTTCTTCTACCACATGCAGCCGCCATACTGTTTGTATGGTCCCATACAGAATCATCCATCAAATTTGCAGCCGTCAGCCTGCTCAGCTCCCAATTTTGCCATGATCAGTCACTGCAGAGCGCAGTCAATCAGGTTGGATTATGTCAGATTAAGTCCTCTGACAGCAAGAGCCTGACACAAGTGCTGCCATTTTGAACACTGGCACCCACAAGAAATGTTTCAAGTTTGACGAAGAAACAGGCAATCATGCCAGGTGGGACAGTAGTTTATCATGATGTTTGCTGAAACAGGGGCGACAACTGATGTACAGTGGTATTCAAAGAAGGATAGAGTGGTTAATACAGAGTGTGTGAAAATGTGTTCAAGTTTGCTTGGAGATCTGTGGGTGTTGCAGTGTTTTTCTGTAAGAGGAAAGAAGTGAGGAATGACGGTGCACCACAGACTGATGGCACGTTCCATAGGCACAAAGAAATTCAGATTTTTTAAGACACATACCATGGGAATTTAATGCTTTGTCTGGAGGTGTAGAAGTGGTGGGTAGACAATGTGACTTGTAGTTGTTTTGAGGATGCATTGCTGTGTGAGTATAAAGTGTGGGAAGTGTAAAGTGGTGTGTAGTGTTGATACATTTTAGTGGATAATGAGGATGTGTATGCCAAAGTTTTTTAGACTTACAGAGCATAGAAAGAACAAGTATAAGGATGGTGATAGATTGTATGGCAATTGAGGCGGTAATTAGAGTCAGTGGACTAGAAAAAGTAATCAGTGCAATGTGAATCAGGGGCGCAACAGACAACCCTTCAGTCCCCACGGTTCGGGGGGGTAGTCTTCTGTATATGAAGGGGCAGTGGCGGCTCCTCCGCTAAGACGGAACAGCGTTGCCCCACTGCTTTATGCAGTGTAAAAGAAGGAAAAATAAAATGATAATAACTCGAAGTTATTATCATTTAATTTTTTCCTGTTGAAGCGACTTTGAGGGGCGGGGCTGCTCTCAGAGCAGGGGGAGGAGTGGTTTGCACTCCCTATGTGAGCATGAATGATTGGGACTAAAAGTTAATCGTGTGAAATCTTTTATAATGAAGTGTGGCCCGAACAACTCTAAAACGAGGAAATTGTTACTGGAGGGTGAAGAAATTAAAAAAGTTCCGCATTTTACGTGTCGGGGGTACCTTTTGATGTTGATCTTAATTGGAAACATGTTTTAAACATTAAATTGATGCAATTCCAGAAATCCAACAATGCTATTTTTAGATTCGCCAAAAGACTGGGTCATAAACCGGCTAAGGAGATTTTATGTATTTATAAGAGCAAGAGTGTCTCAGTTGTAACCTTCGGGGCTGGGGTCTGGGGACATGTAAATTGCAAATCGCAACAAATAGCGGAAAATAAGTTTGTAAGGAGACTCCTATCAGTGCCCCAGATCTCCCCTGTTGCCTTTTGTCATGACCAAGTAGGAATGAGTTACCTGAAAGATCACACTGCATTACAACCGCTGTTGCTCTGGTTAAAAGTTTGGAAAAATCCTGAGGCTACCCTCTGTAGGACAATATTAGTTGACTGCATGGGAATGGATAAAAGCCTAGATATACCGTGGCTAAGATATACCAAAATGAATTTTACTAGAATGGGAGTCATAGAATACTATACAAACCCAGACATCCTAAAGAAGGTTTCACCTGCCTCTATTAAATCTCTTTTTTTCCAAAGTTTACAGCGGACAGATATTATCTGTAATATGCCTAATCATCCAGAGCCCTTCGTCCAGCAAAAAGAGAACCCGCACCTTATTTACACATTGATCTAAATGAAAGACGAAAATATTTGCTGACTAGGTTAAGGCTAAAAATAATTCATTACCTAGTCGCTTTTCCTATACGAGGTACATGGTTTGCATCACTTCCAGTTTGCCCCTGTGATAGTCGTTCATATCAAAGCACTATGCACTTTGTCTTATTCTGTAGTTTCTATACCCCCCAGAGGAAGCAATTTATTCGCCCACTTTTACTTGCTGCTGGGATTAGAAACCGTAAACTGGCAATGGAATATTTACTCTCATTAGAATCAATTGAAATTATATATACTGTCTTTTAAATTATCTTTTTATCGCTTTTAAGATTCGTAGCAAATATTAACCACTGGTCAAAAATGTATATTCTCTGTGTATGTAGGCCTGTTGGCATTTTCTTTTTTAAAGTTTTAATTGTAAATATGTATGTGAAACATTTTATGGCTCTCTCTAAGAGTCGAATAAAGTATTTTCTGTCTGTCTGTAGAAAAGTACATATTTGATCCCCAAACACATCCTATTCGGGCAAGCGAGCTGTTGGCAGCAGGATAATTGCCAGACGACACTGTTATTGTTGTGGTCGTCACCTACAGCTGTACGTGGTGATGTAAGGCCGGAGGATTCACTGGGTTGTCACTTCCGAGGCATTCGAACAATGCTCTAACAATGGCTGCTGCATATGTTTAAAAGCAGTTGGGCGGTGCTCTCTGGGATGGTAGGGTTAAACCACCATGACGTATACATGCCCTTGACAAATGGGGAGAATGAAAAATGAAGCATTGATGCTGCCAGCATATGGGAAGCATATGGGTGGGCTGTAAGCCCACGAAGTGGATAAGCATGTCTTGGTTCGAGACAGCGCATGTGAGCCGTCAAGAACCAAGACCTAAAAAGAGAGAAGTTATTTATTTTGCACTATATATGCACGGGGTCTTCTGTGCCAGCAGCAGTAGTACAAAGACAAAAAAGAGCAGGGACAAGCAAACCGCCCAATAGATAAGTGGTAACAGGACTGGATACTTACTGAACCCTCGTTTTAAAGGCACCTGTGAAAGAGGAGGCACTGTGACTTCACTACATAATTGCCATCATAAAATAGGACATTGCCCTAAATAGCTTCCAAGTTACCTATGACTTGTATGAAACCTAAATCCAGACTAGCGTTCTAAAGCATGCTAGGATGTCTCATCTGCTATTATTCAACGCGCTGGCATGCTACAGTCCTAGACTGTTGTGACTAATAAACGATCATAATAACACCAAAGGATTTTAAGGGGAAGTATGTAAATGAGCATAATATATTTATTCTTTTTTAAAATAACAGAATGTGCTTTAGTGCACTTTTAAGGATAGTTCGATGCCCAGACATTGGCCTGCTCATGAGAAGTGAGCGGCACCCAATTTGACTCTGAGCCAGGCGTGCACTGTTCCCTCTGTACCTTAAATACTGATGGAGCTCGAAAGCCCAGGACCCCAGTCTACACCTGGAGTCCACACACTTTTGGCCCCAGATTCTTTGCCTGTCCTAACGTTAGTGATAAACACAAATGTGGCTCATATCTCGGCCAAGTTAACCACTTCCTGTTTTTTATGTTGAAACATTGCAGGGATCCATTCGAAATTGCACAATATGGACTGGCTTTGTCTTATTCAAGGTTATGATATAATATGTTGCCAAGAAACATGGTCCACTGACCCTTTCCATGTTGAAGGCTTCACATCTTATTATTCCCCTGCTATTCCATCCCCTGCAGGAGAAGGAAAGGGGGTTTGGATGTCTTGGTTTCTATATGTATCACGAACCTGAGGGTCGAGGATCTAGCATAGAAACCATGTTACCAAATCTTAAAGATATCACAGTGCAGTTCCCTTAAGGTGATTCTTATAAGCTTTTCTTATAACTTTTTTACAGCCCAGCCAATTGGAAATATTGAAGAGTTAGAAAAGTCTGTCACAGAGGTAACCTTCACTGCAGGAACCCACACATCACTCATTTGGTCAGGGGATTTCAAAATAGCTCAATGCACTTTTAGCAGTAATCACACCTGCGGTTTCTTAAATGATCAAGGTGATAACATCACCCACTTTGTACATTCGATGTATGGGGAGGCCCTGAACCGGATATTTCTCATTCATAACCTGCATTTTGACTAAGCCTGGGTGGAGTTCGCGGAGTTCCGCTATGTGGAACTCCGCGAAGTGCAAAAAAACGTCTGCTGCGCTACGCAGAGCTCCGCAAGCTGCGGAGTGCGTTAGATAAATGCAGTTCGCAGTGATTTTCAGTGCAGGGTGTTTGTCCACACTGTGCAATCATCGTGAACGGCACCATGCACAGCGCACGCAGGTGCAAGCGGACGCTGCTTCCTTTCTGCCACTTAAGTAGATTTTTTACTCGAGCGTCAGCTTTCTCAACGTGAACGGACAGTTTCTCAACGTGAGTGGTCGCGAGCATAAGCAACCACTCGCAATGAGGAATCCGACCGCCAGCGTTGAGAAATCTCGCCGGGAGGTTGATTTTCCACACTCGTGCTCGCCAACTTGACGTTGACGATCATGAATGAGGAAAACTCTTGCCGGGAGGTGGATTTTCCTCGCTTGCGCTCGCCAACTTGATGTTGACTAGCGCAAGCGAGGATAAAAACTCAGCTCCGATATGCGGAGCGGAGTTTTTCGGAACTCCGCAAGCTCCGCGTAACGCGGAGTGCGGAGCGGAGTTCACCGCCCAGACTTAATTTTTACTCTGATTTTAATAATATAGATTTTAATAATATATGTGGATATAGTTAATCCACATACATTTGTTGGAAGAGGCAAGGGAATACTTTCAAATAACCTTGCCTGCAAATTATCATGTTACAAGGTGCTTCCTCAACTTCTGAGTGATCATAATCCAATCAACATAGGTTTTTCCTTTACTCTTCATTCCAGAAATGAGTCTGTAAGTAGGCCACCTTTACATTATTCTGTTATTAAGGGGGCCCGCATGAAATGGGACTCAGTGGACCCTCAAAAATTATTTGATGATCTGAGCAAAGCCACTTATGATGACACTGCATGTTGCCTTTCCCTACGTGCAGTTCCCACAAAAATGTGTGATAGTTTTATAGAGATTTATAAGGCAGCTTCTCGTATGCTAACTAGGAATTCAAGATTAAAAGAAGGCCCTCTTCATCGATGGTTTAACGGAGAGTGCACTAATGCCCATAAAGCCCTACGTAACCATGTGGATATCAAGGCTGCTAGTGAGAACTATAAGTGCACCCTCAAAAAAAGAAAACAGGCAATTAGAAACAAGGGGAGAGGATGTAGCCTCACGGCTAGAGCGGTCGACCTCAACGCTGGGGAACGGGGTTCGAGTCTTGGCAACGACACTCAACATCCTGTGATTCTGGGCAGATCACTTAATCTCCCCATGCCTAACAAAAAAATGAATGTGTCCATCTGTAACGAAACTGGTGCTCATGTAAAGCGCTCTGATACCCGATGTCTCGGGTCTAGTTTGCGCTATATAAAACTCTAAAAAAAAAAAGCCCTGGATGATTTGGAGGGTGCAGCTCAGATAAGGGACAATAGAGCATTTTGAGAGATCATAAATCGTCCCTTCTTTTCAGATTGCCAGGCCTATGTCGAGGTCCGACTGGACCAGATACCCATAACACAAATACATCACCACTTGGCCGAGATGATTAAGACATCCTTAACGATACTCTACAAATCAGATTTAAATCAAGAACGCAGGAAACATCCCAATGCCACCTGGTACAACAAAGACTGCTCTCTAGCCAAACGAAGATTATTAGTGGCTCTTAGAGATAAAAACATGACACAAATTAGGCAGCTACGGCTAGATTATAAAAAGGCGCAAAAGACAGCATTAAAGAGCTGGGAAGATGCCAATTGGGATGACCTCATAACTGCAGCCAAAACAAATGAGCACTCCTCATTTTGGAGGATAATGGCACATGGCCATAAAAATGGCAGGACTGGCACAGATCACTTTTTGGACGCCACGACATGGACCAGGAACTTCTCAGACTTGTATTCAAAGATCCCTGAGCCTGATCCAATCCCTAGTGTACACCGAGAGTGTCTCGCGGACAAACCATTGAGCCAGATTCTTCAATTTACTATTGATGACACCAGACTGGCCATAGGAACCATCAAACTAGGGAAGGCTCCAGGCCCAGATAAAAAACTGCGCCATCTCCGGAAACATGCCCCAGAGATCTGGGCACTATACGTAAACCTTTTAACTAATGCAGTGGCATCAGGGGCACCCATCCCAGAGTCATAGAGGGGAGCCAAAATTGTCCCTATTCACAAGAAGGGTAGAAAAGATTATCCAGCCAACTATCGGCCTATAAGTTTAATAGATATCCCTCAAAAGGTTTACGCGAGGCAAATCCTGAATAAACTAAATGATTGGATATTAGATAATGACATTATCTCACCATACCAAGCAGGTTTCAGGCATCAGACAAGCACGATAGATCAAGTTTTTAGACTTACATGTATGGCCTGGAAATATGTAAAAGTCAAGGCCGGGCACCTGTACGTTGCATTCATAGACTTGAAAGCAGCGTTTGATTCAATACCAAGGGCCGGCCTATGGGAAACATTACGGCAACAAGGAGTCCCAGAGGAGATCCTGTCCCAGTTAGTCAGACTCCATCAAGATAATTTCGCCAAAGTGCGTTGGGGCCCTGGAGGGGAAACCACAAAAGCTATCCCTGTCAAGAGGGGGGTGAGACAGGGTTGTGTCTTGGCCCCTACCCTTTTTTTATTATATGTGAACGACCTTGTCCAATATCTGCAGAAATGCATTCACAACTCGACAAAATTGAGTGGGGCTCACACATGCGTTTTAATGTTTGCAGATGGCACAATCTTATTATCTCAGGCCCCTGGAGGGCCTCAAATGCTGTTAGATTGTTTTAACAACTACTGCAGAATAAAGGGCCTAGAAACAACCCCACCAAGACTAAGTACATGGCCATTAGACCGCACAAACATTTTAACAACAAACTGGTCTTGGACGATACACCACTAGAGCGTGTATCTAATTTCTGTTATCTTGGGATGATACTGGACTCAAAACTCTCCTGGAAGCCACAGATAAACAAGGCTAAGACAATTTTAATACAAAACACAATACCAATTGTCAATAGACAACACGCAACAGAGTCCAAGGCAATCTCCCTGGCTCTGGAGGTTTATAGATATAGAGCTCAATCCTCCACACTTTATGGGTCTGAACTATGGGGTGGAGAAAATCTCACCCAACTAACAGCTGCGGAAAACATGGCCATGCAAATGTTTACAGTACTTCCCCAAAATACCCCATTGTGTCCCCTATTTTATGACATTGGTATTAAGAAACTGGAGCATCTAGCAGCTTTGAGACCTCTACTCAGAGAGAGAGAGCTGTTGGACTTGGACGTCCCACTTACATTCCCCTGGCTTATCCTTGTACAACATTGGCTTTTTAAATTGGACTTGAGTAGGTTTTGGTTCAACCCTAGTACACTAGCGATAGATGCAAAAAAAGAACACATCTATTGGAGTTTTATCCTAAACAGGTCCACATTAAACTGTGCAGTGGGAAGACATACAACACAATTTTTAGCATTCAAGCCGACTCCAAGCTTTGAATTATTACTGGACGAAATCCAGCCACAGTTAGCCAAAACCCTCTACTTGAAATTCCGATATGAGACCCTCCAGATCAACGCAATCATAGCTAAGCGGTCATGTCACCAAGCAGTGGGGCTAGAAACCAAATGCCCCCTATGTTTGCTGGACTTAGAAGAAGACATTGCACACATATTATTCTTCTGTCCAGCATATGCCAGTCTCAGAAGGAAATGGATAAAGCCGCTGTGTGTGAGACTGATGTCTAGGAAACACCTTGAAGCTCTAAGAATTCTAAAAACAGATATCTCACAAACAATTGTTTTTGGAGTCAGTAGATTCCTACTTGGGGTGGGCTATTTACGGAAAAAGAGAGGGTTGAAGCTTTAATTCCTTACTTCACATATGCATACAATGCTAGAGCAATTCAAGTATATTTTATTGCCAAACTGCCTTAAGACAATGATTAATTTTTAAATTTACACGAAATAGTTTTATGTGTTATATCATAACAAATTGATTAGGTTGTTTAACCGCTCATTATGCACATGCACTTTACTGAATCTGCACGTAAGTTTTGATAGAGAGGACAGAGGATGACAAATTTTAAATCCCATGGAATTGCTTCTACGTAACTCTACTGGAATAAACTTCCCCTGGTTGATGTGACTGTTCACTATGCATGTGCACTTTATATAATCTATCTGCAAACATGGACAATGAAGATAGACCTAGAATAGGACATATCCTACGCAAGTCTTGTACATAATATTCAAAAACATATGCATAATGGGATTGCTGAAGTGACAACTTATTTATGTAAGCATTGTGTCTTACTGCATTTTACTGTGTTTTATTGTAAATATTATTTTTATGATCTTTTATGGTTCTTGAACCGAAATAAAGATGGAAATGCATTCATAGATTGCCGGGCCACAGGAATAGAGTGCCATATACCAGAGAGTGACTGGATTGCCATTTTCTCACACATTTTTAATCAGAGTCTCCTAGAAGATAACCGACCATCCCTATCAGGTGAGGTAAATCACCCAGTAATTGATGATAAATGGCTTGAGGAGTCAATCCTCATAGCACATGTTTTGAAGGCCATCACAAGAGCTGAAGCTGGGAAAGCCCCAGGCCCTGATGGGGTGCCATTAGATCTGTTCAAGCAAAATCTAGCTATTTGGGCCCCTTTGTTAATGAATAAACTAAAAGAGGTGTTTAAGTCAGGTCCCCCGAATTCCTGGAGGGAGTCAATCATTGTGCCTGTATTCAAGAAAGGGGGCAGGAACCTCCCTGTTAATTATCATCCAATTTTTCTATAACATTCTTCGGCAAAAAGTTTAAGGCGTGTAATTCTGGGAAAATTGGAAGACTGAGCAGAGGAAAATTCCTTTGTTTCTGCTGAAGTTCAATATGGATTCCGGCCTGGTATAGGCACTGTTGAACAGGCACTAAACTTGCCCTTAATTCTTTGGAAGTATGTCAAGCCTAGGAGAGGTGCCATACATATGGCTTTTATGGACCTCTCCTGTGCCTTTGACCTAGTGGACAGACGGAAATTATGGGAGTTGATGGACCAAGCTGGCATTGATCCCAATTTAATGGCTTTCCTTAGGTGCCTTCATTGGGACACATCCACAAAAGTTTGTTACACGTCTAGTGGTGAGGGTACCCATTCTATCAAGGTCACATCAGGGTAAAACAGGGATGCATCTTGGCTTCTTTTTATTTTTATTTTGTATTGGAGCTCTTGAGTCCGCCCTACCATCTTGCGTTAAAGATGTCCCTAAAATAGGATCATGCTCGGTCCTTGTACTTTTATACACAGATGACGCAGTCCGAATCGCACGTGCAGCTATTGGACTGCAGGCCCTTTTAGTCATTTTTTTGTTTTTATGAGGGATCTTCTGAAAAAAGCAACGACAACCAAACCCATCCACTTAGAAGATCGATGGCTACCCCTCATACACCTCAAAGAACTGATCAGAAAGCAGAGGATCTTCAATGTGTTATCTGTGGTTTAGCCAGAACAACAACCAAAAGGATTAATGAAAGAACAAAGTACAGAGTATGTGAGTCTCAAATGACAAGCATGGTTTTACCAGCAGCTAGTTTCTTCCAAGATGAAGTTTTCAGCCGAGTAGCTGATCTAAACAGCAAGGGTAAATATATTTACAGTGGATTTGTATGTCCATTGCCCACCCGAACTGCATGCGTGCATACATTCGAAAATATGAATGTACAATGAGCTCCCAGCAGCAACGTAACCACCAGCCTTCAGTTAAGTTTGCACTCTTTGAAAAAGCAAATAAAGTTGTAAAGCCACTCTTGAGTGCTGGCTATGGATTCACACTCAGTAAGATCAGAGAAATAATGGTCAACATTAATAAAACTGTATTGATCCATATTAATAAAATTAAGATTTTTCTGGTGAGAATGTACTATGACAGAATTCGTTTTTGTCAGTCTAACAAAAAGAATGAGTCACTTATGGTGTTCAGAGCTGATTTGACTCCTGAAGTTGTTGCTGACAAAATAAAATCACAAGATGTAGTTAAATCAGCAGGAACCTTTTTAAGAAACATCCCGAAAGATTTAGATTTTGGACTTAATGACAAATTTTGTGATGCCCCAGAGCTCCGCAAATCTTGGGAGTCAACAAGAATGCCTGATGTTCTCTTAACAATTTTTACATCATTGTTTAATATCAGCAAAGCAAAACTGTTACAAACTAAAGTTCTTGAGTTCGGAACAGAAGCCGACAACATTGATGATGGCCTTGAAGATATAAGCAAAGAAGTGGAAGACAATCCCATTAACCAACAGGCTTATGTTGTGTACTGTCTGTCTTTTCCAAATCATGTTTTAGGAATTACATCACGGCAAAAAGAAAACTCTGCCACACATAATGACTGCCCATGCAATCTATGACAAGTGCAAAAGTAAAGAGCTAATCACTTCAATGAATAGGATTGGTGTATCAACAAGTTATAATGACATAGTATGGAGCAGAAACTTATCATCTCTTTTTTTTTGTTTAATCTGTTTATTGAGATTTTGTAGACATAAGAAAACATGATACAAACAAGCATAAAAGCAACGAGTACCAGTTGGAACGACAGTTCACATTAATAAGAAGTACATAAAATCCTTACAACAATAGAATAAACGTGTCCCAGGAGTATACAGATACTTAGCGATTATACTGCGTACTTCCAACATCATATATCAGCCATTACAGCCTGTCATTAATGCGATATCTAAGCACCATGCAAGAGCATAAATAGCTCTCCACAACATGAGAACTGTACATTTCTCGCAGCTCTTTCCGGCTGAGTCATAAAGACACGACCATTATGTAAGTAAACAGATTCATATAATAAAACTATATAAAACCATTCAGAAAAATCAACTGAGAGAACCAAGAAGGGTAATAAAGGAAGGAAGGAAGGAAAGGGGGGGGGCCTAGGTGTATAGGAACGATCCGTTTAAGAAGGCCACAGCAACCCACACTCAGTCCCAGACATATCAAACTCGTTGGCACATTTCAAGAAACTATATCATCCGAAGTAAAGAAATGCACCAAGTGCAAAACACGTTAATGAGTGGGATCACCATGCCCAGTATGTGAATTAACCTGATCAGAGTCGGATGCAATAGAAGAGTCTTCTGGAGTCGAAGCTACTTGTAATGCCGTCTGCATCACTCCCCATGCCGCCGAGATGGGATACTGCGGAGTCCCAGCGTGTCCTCTCTTAGCAATAAAGTCGCCTCTGCTTTAGCCCAATATAACATCAAGTGAACCCAGGCTGTGAGTGGAGGGGATCAGTTGACTTCCAGCGACGGGTGCCCAGCCGCTTGGCCACCGCCAACCCCAAGTCAAGAAAACGAGAGGAGGCCCTGTGTTGTTTATCTCTGGGAAATATACCAGTGATGCAAGCCCCCCATGTGTTCGGTAGAGCTCTATCTGTGCTGGTGGATAATAAACCAATTACTCCGAGCCAATAAGTCTGCAGTCTGGAGCATGACCATATCATATGCAATAAATCAGCATTCACCAATCGGCATCGCGGGCAACAGGCATCTGCCTTATTGAAAAACTTATTAATTTTATCTGGGGATACGTAGGCCCTATGTACAATGTAGAACTGGATTAGCCTAAATCTTGCATTCCTAGGGATCTGTCTGGGGCTTTCCAGCAACGCTCCCCATTCCCTAGGTGTGAATGGACGTGCAAAATCCGTTTTCCCACGTAATACGCAAGTGTGTTAAATCAGTAAAGGTGTACTCTCTAATGGACTCCGCAAACCTTTTAATGAGGTGTCTCCCTGTGCCCAGTATGTGGATATATTGTAACAGCAAGTGCGTCGGAAGCTCTTGTGAAATATCCCCCCAGTGGTGTCTCAACGTAGCTATCCAGGAGGCGTGTTGTAGGAACCGCCCCGATGGAACACCTTCCTCATCCTCATTCCTTGTTTACGTGCTGCCAAAAGCGGAGCCCGATCCGGAGCGGCTCCCACTGTTTCGGATTCAAATCTTAATAGTCCCGTTCCACTTCAAGCAATTCCGATTCCACCTGCCTCCTCATGCTACAGCCCAGCCCCAGACATTTCCCTCGTATTGTGACCTTCATGGCAGCCCATTCCCACATGCTTGAAGAGGCCGTTCCCGCATTGTGCTCAAAGTACTCACTGAGAGCTTCTCCCACCCCAGCTCTGAACAGGGGATCCTCCAGCATCAACGGCTGTAACCGCCACGTAGGAATGGCAGGAGGTCCAGTTTCCCATGCCAGTGACACATAGTGTGGGTTGTGTTCCGAGTGGGTGCGGCCCCGATATTCAGACATATGGGAGTAGGGAGGGAGAACCAAGAAACCTGTCTAATCGGACATGTAGATTGTGAGGCACCGAGTAAAAAGAATACACCCGCACCAAAGGGTTTCGGTGCCTCCAAATATCCACTATCCCCCAACCTCTGGCCCACCCACTCAAGACAGCCGAATTGACTGTGGCTACAGTATGTGTAAGGGGGGGAAATGATCTGTCCAACCCAACATCCAAAACACTATTGAAGTCTCCACCAATCAGCCACGGGGTCTCACACCATTTAGCAAGAGGTAGGGAGAGTGTCTCAAGGAATGGGTTTAAGTCTGTGTTAGGGGCATAGACATTACCAAGCAACACATAGCGACCATCCAGTCTACCCCGTAAGAATACATATTGCCCTCTTTGTCAAGCACTACCTCCTCTGCCGTGAAAGGTGTGCCTGGGCGGACCCATATCAGTGCCCCACGTGCAAATAATGAATAATTGGTAGCGTACACCTTGCCCCTCCATTTCCTTTGTAACTTAGCCGCTTCCACACTATCTAGATGCGTCTCTTATAGTAGGGCGATGCGCACCTGATGTCTTTTAAGAAAAGAATAGACCGCATATCTGCGAGATGGTGTTCGAAGACCCCTCACATTCCATGTAAGTATTGTGTAATCAGTCAATTCACTGCATCATACAGCAACCACTCGTGTCCTAACCCTCCACTGACACCAGTGCGGGCAGCAAATAACTGTGTCGTCGCCCACACCCCCATAGAGAGACTATTAGGATAGGAAAAAGGGAAAACACGCCAACATGGCGGTGAGTAAACCGTATCAGAGTGGCCCCCATAAACTAGAGATGCTGCCCAAACCTATCTAGAATACAAACTATCCGTGAAACCAACTGATAGCCTGTAGTAGGGATGAACATAGGGGGTGAACAGCCTGACAGAGTGCTCCATAGCGGAATCCCCATGTGTCACACATGTGAACGTGAGAGTGTGCAAATAACTAAGAAGAACCGAAGATCCATACATCAAAACATATGCAAATACATTAATACAAACCCCCCCAGCCCTCCACCCCGCCAGTCAAGTACCACAGGGCTGCGACATCGTCAATAGTTTGTAGTGGAAACACCTGAGTCCCAGCCTTTATACGATACCATCAGAAGTCTGAGGTGTGACGTCTGGCATTCGCAGCGACACCACATCTGATAGTTCTGCTGCTGATGAGCCCTCATCCTCCGACGAGTGGGGCAGCGTACCCCCCACACTGACCACCTCCGCAGGTTCTGCCAATCGCTCCGCCTCCCGGACCGCTGTCTGTCTCTCCTGCCGGATCTGGTCCTGTCCAGGAGCTGCCAGCAAACCAGGATACCGACCCTGAGAGTGTAGTCCAAGAAGAAGAGGATCCTAGCATTGTCAAATTTAGCTTCCTCCAATTTACTGGTTTCACGCAGAATCATGTCTCTATCTCTAAAATGTAGTAGCTTGAAGATAAGTGGGCGCGCTCCAGAGACCGGCGGTGGTTTTCTGCCCGGGATGCGGTGTGCCCTCTCTATTGTGAAGAAGGGAGAAAAGGAGGAGGAAGAAGAGTATCCTTGAGCCATTGTTCCAAGAAAGCCACGGCGTCCTGGCGCTCCGCCCCCTCCGGCAGCCCAATCAGGCATATATTATTCCGCCTAGAGCGGCCTTCGGCATCCTCCACCCTGTCCTCGAGATATCGGATACGAGCTTTGTGTGCATTCTGTTGTTTTTCCAGGAAATCAGCAACCGGCTTTAGCTCAGAGACCTCCTGCTCCACTTCCGTGACTCGATCCCCTAGCTTCCAATGATCAGTATGTAATAATGTAAGGTCCAGCACTACCTTGTCTATCTTAGACTCCATTTATTCCGTGGTACGTTCTATGGCATTCAAGATCGCGTCCAGTCGGTCATTTGGGAGGTCCTGTTGAACAGGTGGCTGCGTTGTGTCCATGTCCGCTGAGCTCACGACCTGGGAGGAGGACCTCGACCCAACGCCCCTGGTGCGACCTATAAGGTCAGTCAGTGTCCCTGATGCAAGCCAGGAATATAAAGGTGCAGCAGATCCGAGAAGTACTCTCTGCACTCAGTGTGGCACGTAGTGATGGCAGGGAGGGCACGCACCAACGCTCTACTTCCCCGAAGCAGACTCCGCACACAGAGCGTAGCTCTCTTACGAAGTGTCCTCCCCCGTTTTCGCTCCCCCAATCACCCGCAGCCTCGCTGACCTGATTCCTCTCTGGGTGCCTCCGTGAGTTCCTGCGATACGCAGCCCGTAATAAGGGCACTCCGAGTAGGGTCCAACTTCAGCCACCACCGCTGTGCCTCAGTGAATCGCCAGACGAGGGGGGTAAAAAAGCAATAAATGCCGGAACACCGGCCATGTACCACACCGTAATGCCACTGTGAATCTAGACACAGCACGCACCACATTCAGGTGGGATGCCCTCACCTCGTTCACTCTTGGAGGCCTCCACGTGCTCCTGCTGAAGCAATCTACACAGTTACCGACTCAGCTAGATCTCCGTGGGCGCCATTTTCTCGCCCGCCGCTAAGCCCGGACCACTTCCAAGCGCCGTGCTCTCTTCTTCATGGGCCCGCGGCAGCGAGTACCCCGCGTCCGGCATTCACCCAGTGACACCCTGCGGCCCTTGGAGTCAGCTGGGCGTCCGCATCCGCAGATATTCCCTGGCGCAGGGTCTGCTTCCCGCTGCTCGCCGCCTTCGCTCCGATGGCGCAGCTGCGGCCCGCTGTAATTCCGGCGTTATCACTCCTGAACCTCGGCAGATGAGACCGGGCCCCTCAGCGCCATTCCCGATGGTGTGTCGGGCGGCCTCGTTGTCTATGTCAGCACTACTTCACCGCACTCCACAACAGTGCGGCCCAGGCCCCCTTCCAACGCCGCTCTCATAGTCATGGCTCCCGGCGTCCTCGCTGTCGATAGGCCGGCCCCCCTCTCCAGCAGCCGATCACTTACACTAGCGGTTTCTGTCTGCCCAGAAACAGCCTCCTGCAGCCAGCGGGTCTGTACCTCGATTTCACCGTCGTGAATGCAGCACCTTCATGCACCTTCATAATGGGGATTCGGAGTGGAGCAGCTCTAACACACGTCCGCCATGCTGCCCCTGCAGGCCACGCCCCCAACTTGTTATCATCTCATGTTGTAAAATCTTGTGACTCCAACAGCACACCACTTCCAAGTCACTTTACCATAAAAGGATTTATAATTGCTGCTCTTGATAATTTTGATTTTGAAGACAGCTCTTCTTTGTCTGGAACATCCAGCACACATGATACTGCCATGGTGCATTTTCAAGTCTGTACCAATGAAGTAGCTGCTGGAAAACAAGCTGTGTCAGCTGTAGGCATAAACAAACAAAGCTGCAAACTTATAACCCAAATGCTTTGCCAACATGTGCAAAATCACTACAAGCCATCAGTACGTCCCAGTCTACCAGAAAATATGAAAGTGGTTGAGGATATGGATCTTCTTCTACCTGATACTGCGGTCCACAAGATTGATAAAACTAAATTTATAATATCGCTCATTCGTGCGGAATGTAGGATGAAGAAAAGCCAGTGTTTACGTGGGCTGGAATTCATGCTCTGATCTCCCAAAATACTGTCCCACTGAAGAAGGTTGGGTTTTTACCAGTAATACCATCTTCAGTCACAAACTACACAACAGTATACACAGCTCTAAAAAAATTACCAAAATGTGTGTGCTCAACGTGAAGACAAGCCTATCCTGTCAATTTTCTGCGATGAAGGTGTTTTCCATAATGTAGCTGACATTTTTATGTACAATCCAGTAGAATTAGATGATCTTTATCCAATGAGGGGCATTTTCTACATGACAAGCATTGTGTTGGGGTGTGCAGGAAGTTATCTCAGTTGATGTGGCATAGACAACGCACTTATTGAGGCTGAAATCTTTGGAAGCAAAACTGTC
Source organism: Calotriton arnoldi (assembly GCA_963921515.1). Classification (NCBI taxonomy): domain Eukaryota; kingdom Metazoa; phylum Chordata; class Amphibia; order Caudata; family Salamandridae; genus Calotriton; species Calotriton arnoldi. The sequence goes on from CAWUFW010000723.1 coordinate 2,877,225, forward strand.
CAGTCAGTATTGAGTGGAACTCATTATGTTTGTTCCTTACAAGGTTTGCTTATCACATCAGAGGCTATAGAAACATTGCATTGGAATGCTTTCTGGAACAATAATGACAAATCAGGTTTTGCATAAATTTATCTCAGAAGTGAACAAGGCACAGGGTGCACTTCATTCAAAAGACATAAAGCAAAGCCAGGCAATGTTCAATACACTCAGTTCAGAACCAGAAAACCTGAAAACCAAGTTAATAAAGTTTGTCAAAGAATGCGAAGAAAAATCAGAACTTTGCGAGTACTGGGGAAATGTTTTACACATGAAAGCTCTAGTGAAAAACTTGGTACATGCTGACCGGAAGGTGATTGGGGGCTGCACATGAAGACTGTGCAGTTACGGATTACTGTGTTTTGCAAATTCGATTGCATAAACTACCTCAGATATGGGTCCTGGTATTTGGAAAGAGTGAAGAAGCTAGAGGAGAAAAACCATACCTCTACAGGAAATTCCTCCAAAGACATTTTGTGGTGAAAAACAGAGAGGGAAGGTTCAATGCTTATGGCACCAGATATGAAACTGGAAGAGACGATCCAGAGATCACAGAAAAGCTCCAAGGGAATTTTTGGTCACACACATAAAAGTGAATATGTTGATTAATTGCAGCTAGTTCACCATAAAGTCCTTTTTTATTTGCAATGTTTTCAGAAAGATGACAAATTCAAAATTAATGGTACATCGTGAACCTGTTCTTCACCATGAACTTGTGGGAAAGAGAGGGGAACTTTTTGATAAACAAGTTGACAGCCTTCTTCATTTCATGCAGCAGAACGGAAACCCCCTTGAAACGACTGAGCTTGTGTGACTACACAACCTCATGGCCAAACAATATGTGGATAAAGATATACTAGATGTCCTGGAATATGGATCAAAGCTTTACGCAGAACTGAAGCAGGAGAAATTTGTCTTGAAAGAGAAAAAGCTGTTTGACATAATCACTAAAGCTAAACTTCCACGCTTTAATTAGGAGTTTCATGCAACTAGTCACTACATAACAGGTTACAAAAAAACAACTTTCGCAAGCACATGGAGAGATGGATGTAGCTAAAGAAAGGGGTGAATTTATCAAGGACATTCTGTCACATGATCTTCTTCCAACTAATGCATTATTTGATGGAGATGCTGTAACCAAACCAGTGAAGCACAGTAAAGAGCTCGAAAGAAAACTTACCCCTGAAGAATTTCAATTAAAAATGGTGTCCTCATTTAAAACTGCTGATGTTGTGGACTATTTGTCACAATTGCGAATGGTCAAGATTTCATCCATGCAAAACTTTGGAGAGGTCATTCAGACTGTTCTACAGATATCAAAGTCAGGGTGCACCTTGCAAGAACTGCACATTGTCTTTGACAGGTATCTTGAACTATCAAAGAATGTGAGAGAATTAGACGAATGTCTACAAGTGGAACAATTGACCTTGCCTGCATCAAAAATTCAACACATATACCTGTGCAACTTGATAAATTCTGGTTATCAACATCGAACAAGATGAACTTGGAGATTTTAACTTGACAAAACATTGCTGATGTTTTAGTGAAAACTATAACTCCAATTATTGCAAGTGGAATGATTGGCAATGAGGAGTTGGTGCCTGCAGAAATATATTCAAAAGGTACGGGCCATATTGCTCAAGAACGTAGTAGCAAATTGGAGGAAGCTGACCTTTATGTTGTGACACATGTTGAGTGGGCTGTTCGAAATGGTTCCAATTGAGTCATTGTACTGTCAAATGACACAGATTTTATTATTGTGCTACTTAGATTTGTTGCAATGTTCATAAGTCAAGGATTGTCAGCGTTATGGATACATTATGGAACAGGCGAGAAAAATCACGTAATCCCGCTTCATATTCTGTACAAGAAACTTGACCCAGAGATACCCAGTGTTCTTATGAAGGCACATATTCTTACGGTTGTTGAGACTATGAGCAAAATTGGAACAAAGCTTGGAGCTTTAACTGCCGAACCTGTGAAGTTTCTAAATGGATTTGCTGGGACAGAAGAAGAATTTGACTTTAAAGACACAGAAAAATACCTTCTGTGTGTGTGGAAAACTAGTTCTGACTGTCACACATTTGACGATTTCGGTACAGTGAGTTCAAGAGATTAGTCCGCTAAGTGACCTTCCACCGACATCATATTCTGTGTGTGGACACATTAAAAGAGCTTTCTACTTGATCAAAAGATGTGTAAATGTTTGGATCATACATATGTAGAGAAAGATCCAAGTGAATTTGGTTAGGGAGATATTGATGGTGTGCTAAAACCTATGAAATTTCTAAAGCCTCTACCCACAGAACTTACACGTATATGTACTTGCTAAACCTGTACTACAAAAAGATGCCCCTGTCGATATGCTCGTCTCAAATGTTCAACATTCTGCAAATGTACCACGAGTGATTGCGGAAACAAATAAATAAAGTGAACTATAAAAATGTGTCTAAAACAGCAGTGATAAACATTATTTTTTTCCCCATATTCAGATCATAAACATTGTTTGGTGTATACATAAAAGGATTAAAAAACATTTTTATTTGTTTCATTTCTATATATGACTCTTCTTCCTCTATTATAGCTGCCATTTTAGAAAATGGCCAAAGGGTTGCTCTCAGAAGTTATTTTCTGTCTCTATAAGACTACTTGACCCCAACAACCTATGTTTTGACAACAAGATGAACTATATAGGTCTCATGATTCCTGATATATAACATCATCACTGCAACACATCTGCCATTTTTTTAAATGTCGTCCAGAAAAATTCAGCCCGGATCAGAAAAGTCTACCCAAGCTAAATTACGTCTGTAAAGATCCAAAAACACAAATCAAAAATGAAAATCTCTTAACAACAATTTGTTTATGTAGGTATATCAGGGGGCCTGGATTAGATGACATGACATCTGGGGTGAAATACCACACCAGAGAGGGGGGGAGAGTGGTCTAGAAATACGTATGCTATCCCAGTGCTTAAATTAGCAGTACCCACAAAGTCGGGTGGACATAGGTGTTTGCAGTATGGCTCTTTTTTGTTACCCAGATCACAGAAAGCGCATGAACATGCCTATCCCAGCCTGGAGCCGACATATGTAGGGATGTATACATATGAAGGCTAAGGCCACCAGATAAAAATCAGGCAGGAAGTGCGGGTGCGCATCACCAGCTCTGTGTCTACACACGCAGAAGCTGAGAGAAACAGGACTTTCAGGCTGCAATGAAGCAATGTCTGCACTAATCTCACCACAGGGCTTTGACTTAATGAAGGACATTTAAAAGCATGAACGTTTTGGCTTTTCAGGAAAGGCCTACGGGCAGTAAAACACAGGACTTGTTCCCAGGCACATCCTACGAATGCACAATTCCCTGACTCATGCGCTCCCCCATGCCCCTGCACCATACCCCCCTACTCCGGCCACGCCACCCTGCATGTACTCACTGCTGCTCCACGATTTTAGGAGGTATTTGGTGCTGATCGTGAAGATGCCCGAGTCCTGCTTGCTGGCCATGGATGCTGCATGCATAGAGGTGCTGGGAGGCCCAGGGCAGGTACACACCATCTGCAGAGGAGGCTGTCGAGGCCGCAGGAGATGAGGAGAGCCCAGGTGAGTTGGACATGGCCAGGAAAGGAGTGCAGGAATAAAAAAGTAGTCCTGAAACAATATAAAATGGTCACTGCGCTCGGGGGCAGCTAAAGTCAGGAAGAGGCATGACACATGCAGTAATGGAGCAGTGCGGGAACCACCTAATGACAAGCCTATGGGCGGGCTGAAGCCCACAACAGCAGATACAGCATGCCTCTGTTCGAGACGGCACATGCGCGCCATCTAGAGTTGAGACCTAAAAATATGAATGACACACATTAAGGAAGGAGGAGGATAGGAAGCGAGAGGCAGAAATATGATATGGAGAAAGGGAGATGGGAGATTTAAACATTGAATAAGTGTAGGCTAAAAAGGAGAGGGCAAACAAAGAAATGGAGCTAAGAGGGCAAACAGAAAGACATTGAGTTAAGCTTTGAAGATGGGGTCGAAAGGGGTATAGTAAAAGGCAGGAAGAACATAAGGATGAATTCGAGGGATGGTGGGAAAGAGAGAGAGTGGGAGCATCAAGGGAGGAGAAAAAGTGAAAGGTAGGAAGGAGATGAGGAATGCAGATAGGAACTGAGAGACATTTAGCTACAGAGGTGTGTTGGGTGCACTGGTTGAACAAGAGGCTCACTATCCAAATTATGGCTGTCTTTAACCCGACCTTAGCGGCAAGCGGACTTACCTTTATGGAAATCCATTTTTTTCACAACATGTTGGTATCTCTGAAATGGTAGTAGGATTGGAGTTGTCAGTCAAGTCTAGTAGGCCCTTCCTACATATAAATTATTCTGCCATAGCCCTACAAACACTTTAGACACCAAATCTGCCAGTGTCCACGAAGCCTACTGTAGAGTCACCTGTAGTGCTTGCTACAAGACAGTGCACAATACAAGTGTAAATAACATTCATACTTCCAAACCTCGAGATATGCCAGACCTCTCCATCAACTGACTTGGTATAGTTCACACTCGTTCTTCATTAACTTTAGGAAAGTGACCACAAGACAACTAATACTTTCTCCATCGCTACCCCAGGTCTAGAGACAACTGGTAATGCTTGACTCTTAAAACATTCCTCATCAGCGAATAACAATATAACTGTGTCATCTGATAACTGAGAGTAGGCAGGATACATTAATAAATTGTCCTAACGGCTACTATGTTGGATATATTCACATAATCTTAAAATAATAATATTAAATGTCCACATGATAGATTGCAATGGCCCCTTAAACCCTGTACCTGCATTTCAGAAGCCTATCCTCTATGCGTCTATTTACATATTCCTATTGAAATTAGTGAGAATAGCTGTGTGCTGCCAAGGATGATATTTATTCAGAACATAATTGTTCACTCAAATTTCCCAATTTCAAAACATAAATAAGTAGTAAAGTAAAAGCAGAATAATAAAAAATGTTGTAGATGAATTGATGTAGTGTAATTCTTGCTCCTGACGTAACAATTACAAGCTGTCTGGTTTGTTCCTCCTGTCTCCTTGCCAAGCAGGAGGAGCTTGCCAGAGCTAGATCAGTCAAAAGTCAGAATTACTTCTCTTTAACCCCACCCTTTCCTACTGAGTATAGAATGGGTATGTCAGCAATGCTGGCTGAGCCCACTCCGGCCAGTGACTAGAATAGACATCCACTTCTTTCTGATAACCTAAAAAACAATGGTCTCCACACAAAAGGAGTGTTTGTTCTCTGTAAGTGGCAGCCAATGTAGATTTTCCATGCCTAGCATGGTGGACCACGACAGGGGTCTACATCAGAAAAAACCCCTAAATTGGGCAGGCTTCCCTGAGGTACAGATGGAGGGGACTATGTGGTGAATAGATTACCACCTCTGATAGACTCCCGACAGACTAGGGCTCAAATCTAGGTATCCATTAACTCTCCCATCCAGAGTCACTGGTAACGCTCATATTAGTAACTTCGGGATGTTGAAATACTTGAATTACCAGTGCTACACCCAGGAATAAAGCCTTAAGTGGAAAGGGGAACTGCCAGTCTCATAGAATGGCAGCTCCACAAATTTATGGTAGACTAACCCCTTTTGTCAAAATATAAATGAGCTTCTTATTCTTCACCTTTTGGAGGCTAGATTTAATTTGCATCTGCACATCCCTTACAAACCTTCCCCTTTAGTTATTTGTCAGTGAGGGGAACATACGCTCAGCCCCTGAAATTCAATTTTGAAAAAAATAATAATAATATTATATTAACAAATATGAACACAACTTGGTTTTCAGTATGCATGTATGTAGAGCATGCTCATCCCACAACTACAACGTTTTTCTCTTTGATGCTAAACGTATCATGGAAACACCTGCTGATGTTATGCGGATGCAGGCAGCAAAGGTGAAGTAATTCTACAGGGTGGTTGTCAACTGCGAAGGTAGGGGCATTGTGGAGGTCTCCTATTCTCTGCAAAATACCCATAAAGTGTGGCTTTACAAGTTTAAAACATTTCTGATTTGCAAATGTGGGCCACTTTTTTAGCTATCTGATTCGCCAATGGAGGCCATTTTTATATTGGTACCCGTGCAGTCTAACCCTGCTTCATCCCCAGGTCCGTGACAATAATGGCCACATGCACTATGTAGTTCCACCGAAGATCTACCCTCAATTCTATATTGCACATAAGAAGATTGTTTGGCATTTAGATAATTGCTCTTTCAAGTGTACAATACGCATGGCATTTCCAAAAAACAACTTCTAAAACACCACTACACCAAAAACAGAGATTGCAGAAAAGTTTACAATTAAAGTGCTTTTGAAAGGGTGGTGCTGCAGGAAGGAAATAAAAAATAATGGAAAATCCTTTACAAGAAAGAAAAAGGAATTTGAACAATATTGAATTTCACTATTTTTCACATATCACAAATGCGTAACTGCGCATGTACACAAATAGAGAAAAATGCAACTCATAGATTTCCCTTGTGTAGGCCTGGAGTTTTATGAATTAGTTGAACAGATACACAGTGGTTAATGCCTCCTTGGTAGGCTTTTTGACCATTCCATTTTTAAACATTCATCAAATATGATTTTTTTCCAATACTTTATTTGCCAGATATTACAGTTGTAGGAAAATGCTTCTTTTGCATGCTCACCTCAATGTTTTTGGACTGATGATGCTGTTTTTGACTCTGTGTACTGGGATCTGCTAACCAGTCCCCAGTGCATGTGCTCTGACCCCTAAAACATATCAAAATTTGATAAAATCCTAATTGGCATATTTTAACTACCTATAAGTCCTACTATATGATACAAAGTGTACCCAGGGCCTGTAAGTTAAATGTCATTAGTGGGCTAAGGCACCCATTGTGCCACCCACTACAGTGACAGTGCAAACATGACTGCAGGACTACCATTGTAGCCTGCCTGTGCAGTTGTAAAACTGCAATTAAACCTGCCAAATAAACCCTTTTAACAGGTTAAAATCTTTATTTGAAATATTATTATGTCACTCCTAAGTGTGCCATACTGCCAATAAGGCAGAGTGAATGGTATTTAAAAGTAGAACATGTAAAAGCTTAATGTTAAACAAGTCTTTACTGTGAAAATGCCCCAAAAGCTATTTTCACTGAAGCAGGGTTGGTTGTTCGATAGGAAAGCATTGGAGTACATTATTACATTTAATAATGTTATTTCGAACTAGGAAACACTTACACATTTAATTCTTGGGGGTATATTCACAAGGAGCTATCGCCGAATTAACGGCACTTTATCGCAGCCAAAGTCGTGATAAATGTACCCCCCCCATTCACAAGCCGGTGTTAACAGCCCACAGCACCAGTTTACCCGCGATAGCAGCCGCAAAAAACATCGCCACAGAGGACCCTCGCAAATATCGCTAATGAGATGCAGAGTAGGCGTTCCCGTGACAAAACCGAGACAACAGCACACCTCAACATTCACAACGACCAGCCACATCCGCGATAAAAACACAAAACAGGCGATAAGGCGCGTTAGCACCAGGAAATCTACACCTGCTCTGACCTGGTGTAAACTCAGACGCCAGCCAGCACCACAAAAGGGAGCACAGCCCAGGGCCACATCCGAAGGGCAACAGATGCCATGGAGCAACTCATCATGCGGCCCGGACACCCAAGAGGGCCACAACCCCCACTGCCACCACCCCAGGACCCCATCCCACACCCGGAACACCCCCCCAACCCCCCGGGACCACCCCCAACCCCAGACTAAGAAATTGCACACCAACACCACGAATCCCAAAACAAACATCTTGCCTGATGTCGCACAAGCAGGAAAATAAACATACATGCGTGGCCAGAAAATGGAGAATCAGTCATACAGCAATGCAACCACTAACACAAAATACCAGACAAACAAAAGCAGAAACAACCCCTAGGATGAGTGCTAGCTGCTCCCACTGGACAATCCGTAGCACACAGCCCAGTAGACCAAATCCAAGAGAAGAAGGTGTGCCATGCGCGCAACAAAGGAAAGAGAGGGAGAGAGCGAGGGAGAGAGACGGAGTGAGATAGCACAAGCAGCGCAAGGCCGCACGGGCACCTGGCTCCACATGCCAACATGTGTGTGTGCATCTCCATCAGTACACCATGAGCCCAAGGCCGTGTCCCAATCTCAGCGCCAAAGCCACATCACATTCCCAAAACGAAAGTAGTAGTCAGACAAACATCAGGGATGAAAGCACCATTGTCCCAATGCAGAAGGCGGGAGGACACCTACACCTCTGACCTTGGACCCGAACGCGCCTGGAACACCCTGATAGAGATGCAATGGCAGATGGGGACGACTCCCACACCACGCATTCCGCAAATGAACCATCCGACTCATCCACAGCCCACACATAGAAGCCCCTGCCTGTGGTGCCCCCGCATGGGATGCCCTTGACACCCACGGAAACAGCAACCCATGCCCCACAACGTTGCACACACATTCGAATCATTGCTCAGAGCTGTGGCATATCCTCCACACAACAGCCGCAGTCCAGAAGAGTGCCTGTTCACCAGACGCACCAACGCAATGGCAGGCCATACCGGGCACATGCACAACCCCCGTCACGTGGAACAGTACCGTGCACGTATGCTGCATTTACTGGGCGCACTGCCACTGGCAGTGCTGCGGATCAGTTACAGGCTCAGCTTCCGCATTGCCCATGTCACCTGCATCCAGCCCTGGTCCCACTGCCGAACATGCACATTCGAGTGTCCCATGGATGTCTGCCTATCCAACACAACTGTTGATGAATTGGACTATGACTTGTGTCTGTGCCCCCTGTTGGATCACGAACAGGAGTGTAACCGAGACAGCCGTGCATGGGATGCCTTGACATACTGCGTATGTATTGGTAGTTGGGCATGGGAGATGGCACAATTTCTCGTGTGCAGTGACCACATCGAGGCGCTCCCCTATTGGGCTGTGTTGCGGATCGGTGAGACGGCGTGGGCTGAGCACACCTGTCCGGACCACCTAATGGATTGGCTCACCCTGGTGTTCCTTGAACACGACAACGACGTACTATTGGAACACATTGCACATGAAGCTGCACGGGCATTCATGGATGAGTAACTACGTACCTGCAGCCACATCCTATTGCCACCCACAGCACATTGCCCAACAACTTGTTGCACAGTGGGGATTGCTCACATATCCCACCAAAACAGAGGACACGTCTGCCTTCAGTCGGGCTCTGGATGCATGTGCGTGGAATAACGCGTGTGCACACACCTGTGCAAGGCGACGCAGGTCCATGGTCCGAGCAACACAGCATCGTCTGGCAACGTTGCCAATTCGGACACACTGCTGGGTGAGAGCACACACATGGTGATGTAGCAAGACATGTGAACCTGTCAGACCCTCACACCTGATCACTGTCGGCAGAGCAGACAATCGGCGCACCCCGGAGGCAGAGCACCGTGCAGACCCCACGTGCAGTGAGTCGTGCCCCCTCACACGGGGCACTGTGCAGACGCCAAACAACACATGACTCGTCCAGCAAGGCAAGGTGGGCTGGGAGCGTTGCCATCCGTGATGAATCTTGTCCATTTCAGCCCCAACATTATCTGCCCCTAGACATGTACCCATGCTGCGTGTAAGTGTCTTAAGCATGTCCCTGCCTGTTGTGGCCGTTGCCTCGTCCGTACTGACAGGCACATGCCAATAAAGCCTATGCCACTCCACTGGTGTCTAACTGTGAGGTGTGTTGTTAAGATTGTCCACTCATGTGCCACAATGAGCCTCGTCCCAACACAGGGAGGAACTGACTGTCGCATGTGCAATGGGGGTGTGTCCCTTTGGCAAGCTCCGCCTCTGTGAGCCAGACATTGTTTTGGGATAGATGCTGGACGACATGTGCACTTACATGACTCCAGCCATGTGTGTATGGTGTCCAACCTCTGCCCATGTGGAGCAATGTCATACATCACAACAGAATGTGTCCACACAGATGTGTGTAAGTCGGTATGCGACGTGAAGTTCTGCTGTCACACGTGGCGTGGGATACCACTCCTGGCCTGCTACCGTTTTGGTCACTCCTACACACGGCCCTATTCAACACATGTACGTGTGCCTAAGTTGAGGTGTTGTGAGATTGCTGTTGATGTGCAATGGGGTCACAGCTAGTACTCACCTTCACAGTCATCCAATTGGCCATGTGTCTCAGGGATAGACATGCGCATAGATGTCAGTTAGCAGGGTGTACCTTCATGTGCAATCATCGTCCCCACATCCAGCCATACTTCCATACGTGAGTGAACATAGTGATGACACATCTGTGTGATTCAGAATGTTTTAGTCACATTCAGGTGATTGACGGAGCTGGAGCTGTACCTGCCCATCCAAGCCCACAACACATGGAAGCCCAGTGGTGGCCCAACCAGAGTCCTTTGGGGAATGCACAGTGATTGGGAAGAGGGAGAGTGCAGTCCGCAGCAGGATTGCTGTGTGATTGTCCAGTGGTGAAGCAATGGCAGTCCGTGTCGGGGTCCGGGTGAATGTCCCAGGGTGTTCCGGAGGTCAGTAGGAGGTATTTCCCAGGGCATGATGCATAGGTCATGACCAGGCAGGGACAGGCCATATCGCGGTGATGGATGCTACTGCCTCCTTCCTCACACAGTAGTTCCCATCCCCTTCTCACTCCCCTGATACGGGTTCTGTGTCCGGTGTGTCCGGTGTGTGTGGCGGGGTGATGGCTGCATGGCTGTGTGCCCCTGACACATCAGACTGCGTAGGTGATGGGGTAGCATCACGGTGTGCCAGGGGCACATCAGGATTCGGAGATGTGTGTGTCGATGTTCCCGCTGCAGTCATCTGGGAAAGGCTTAGTGGCAGCAATGGCAAGTTGGAGTACTGCAGGGCGTTGCTGTTCCCAGCCACTACTCGCTGGTGTCCAGCAGTGGCAGACATACTTCCGGCCTGCATCTGCTCCATGGTGTCCATTGCCCTCCGCATCCGTGCCAACTCTGTGCTGTCATGGCTGGTGCCTGTCTGACCAGACAGTGCTTGTATTAGACTCATGGCACCAGCGAGGTTAGCCAAGGTCTGTGGCGGAGCATGGTGCGTACAGGGGGTGTCTGATAGGGACTGTACGTGGTCCCTAATGGGACTCAGACACCCACGTATGGCATCGAGTTTGGCTGCCACAAGCTCGAAACCCACCCGCAGCTGATGAGCCAACTCCACCTGGCAACCCAACACACGACGTTGGAATTCCATGTATTGGTCGGGGGTCCTGGGAGACAGCCGTGGTGGTGTGTGTTTCCTGTGGTGTGGTCTGTGCAGGTGGTGGGGTCACCTCGAGGCAGCTGGCCTGGCCTGCTCCTGGGAGTGGGGTGCAGAGGCTTTCCAGCATCCGTTGGAGGGTGTCTTGACATGTGTGCAGGTTGTCCTCTTCATCATCAATGGTGGGATGTGTGGTGTGCTCTGCAGGGGGTGTTGTTTGTCCCTCTGCAATGTAAAGGGGAGATGCAGGTTAACAGAGGTACACATGTATGGTGATGATTTGCAGATGTTCACATTCAGACTGCATGCCAATGTACATTGTGACTGTTTTGGGGGAGCTGGCTATTTGATGGCAGTCAGTGTTTTTTTCGACTACATGATGGATGTGTGGTAGTACCCGTACATTATCATCACACAGTGTCAGGCAATGCCAGATGTGGGTGGACAGTTACTACGCACGAGCGGAACCTGTTGTGGGCTCTGTCCTGTGGTGCTGGTGTTGCACTTTGTACCACATTGCCTTCATTGCGATGTCCTGTGATTGCTATGTGTGTGTGCTGCATTGTGGGGGAGTTGCCCCTGCAGCTCTGATTTCGTGCAGCCTTCTCCCTTTGAGGCGGGGTGCCTTTGAATTGTGTGCTTTTCGGGGCCTGATTTGCTTTTGACTTGGGTCATGTGTGTTCGCGGACTGTTTTTGTGGCCTGGTGCATTGTTCGTCTGCTGCGTGTATTGTAAGGCATGGGTTGTGGGTTCACGTGGATACGTCGGAGTGTGACCTGCTCCTTTACGGATGTGATCCGCACTTGGCTACCTCCATGTCGCTTCGTGGGCCATGTCATTTTTTTGGGGCAGCTGCCATGCTATCGGACATGCAGTGTTACTTGCATAGTCAGTGTGGGTCACGGAGCCGCTGCTTTGCTGGATTCAGCACATGTGCACGGGTCAGTTGTGATATTGGTGATAGGGGGGCCCCTCTGTGAACATTGTGGATGGGGGCGTACTTGGCGTTTCTATGTGTGCTGCAGTGTGCCAAGGCATTCAGGGACATGTTCCACGGTCATTGTGGGTGTGCTGCGCGTAATTGTGCATGTGTGCCATTGTGCCCATCTCCCCCTGTCCCCCAGTCCCTAGTCGTTACTCACCCTGTTGCTGTTGGGTCAGGTCGAATCGTGCTGTGTCCAGGCCCCCCAATCCTGCCACCGTCTCCTCACTGCTGACTGTGGCCACCATTTGCTCCAGCTCATCCAGCTCCTCCTGTGTCGCAGGACTCCCACCTCCAGTCGCCGTTGCTGCCTCCCTGTTGGCGGCGAGCTTATGTTTGGTCTGCCTTTTCAGATCATGCCAGCGCCTCTTGACCTCCTCCAGTGACCTCCTGGACACTCCGACTGCATTGACGTTGGTGACAATGGCCTGCCATATTTGGCTTTGGGTTGCTAGTGCAGCAGTGGAGGTGCCGAACAGTTGTTGATGGTGTTCGGTCACCCCCGTGACGATGATCTGGTCTTTCTGCGGACTGTACCCGGTCTTCCTCTTCCTCTTGTCCTTGCCCTTCCCCGACAGCGGGGCTCCTGGATGGTCCTCCGTAGGGCTAGTGGTGTTTGGCTTGTCCTCTGCACTTGTTGCATCCATGTTGCTACGCAGTTTGAATTGTTTTTGGGCTTTTTTTTCCCGTTCTTTTATGGTGCTTTTTCCCGCCTGACGCGTGGGATTTACAGGCCTGTGTTCGCTGATTTCTGTACCGTGAGTGGCCTCATCGCATGATTTCTCACGTTCGCGTTTCGCTTTTTTTGGGCGTGGTGTTGATTTACATGCTGACATTTGACGCGTTATCTGGTGACTATCGCATGCTACAGCCTTGTTGTGAATTCCACGTTGACACTGGGTTATTTTCCTGTGATAGGCTGCGTTATTGAAGGTTGCGTTATGCTACTCTTGCGGTAGTTATCACACGTTCTTGTGAATATACCCCTTGGACTTTTTGAAATATTTATTAAAAGCCCAATTCACTGTTGGATTCAGCTTTGTAATAAGTATTTTGGAAAATGTACTTTTAGAAAGTTACCTTTTCCCTGCCTAAAACCTCTGGTGCCCAATTTCATGAGTTCCAGCTGTCATCTGACACCTGGATAGCCCCCTTGATGTGGTGTAAAAACTGCTTCTAAAGCAGGACAAAGACTTAGGGTGAGGAGGTGTTTCCATTCCTCTAGTAGGATGACCATCTGGGCTGTGCCCAGGAATTATTTTAACTTGAAGGAGGACTAACCTGTCACAGGCAAATGTTAGCAACAAAAGGCAAGGCAATGCATTGCATTGTTCCACAAGTCAGGGCAAGCTCTAATTTCAGTGGGAGGAGAGTTTCTCACAGAACTAATTTGAAGTAATCACAGGGGAGGAGTTGCTCGTTTCCCTGGCTCTACCTCTGTGGTGGACACAAAGGCTCTGCACACAGGGAAAAGGGTTTAGCCATGTTGGATTTGGGCAGAGAAGGGTGCTGTGGGATTTTGTGCAGGGGGGCACACAGGAACTGCTGCAAATGTGGGAAGGGTAACCCCTGGGTACTTTTTCCCTACTGGTTAGGGAGGCACCAGGAGTCACCCCCACCCACAGGCTAGTACCAGGCATAAATCTGGCACTCCTGGTCACGCTCTTCAGAGGACTACTGGACCTGTGGAAGATAGTAGAAGCGCAGCACCTGTTTTTGAGACCTGTGCAAAGACATGAAAAGCTGGACCTGCTCCCACCTGTACCCAGAACAAAGAAGTGGACTCCAAGGGTCAATTGACTGCCCTCTTGTTAAGCTACAGGGACATAACAAGCTGAGGTATTAAACCCCTCCCCAGTGCTGTTCCTGAGGTCCTGAGACCCTTGGCTGGGTCAAAGTGCAATTGTCCTAACATCCTGAGAAACTTGGGGATTAGAAACGTTTTGGCTCCAAAGACCTCCAGAAGCACAGGACAAATCTGCCAAGACAATCTGACGAAAGTGTGTTGCAGCTGGGCCAAACATTCAGGTTGCTCCCAGTCAGAGGTTTTCCGCAGCACCACATCCATTTCAGTGGGACATCGTGGAGAGGGTATCCAGCCTTGTGGAACTCTATTCAGCTATAGATTGCAGCCTTATTCCACTGGAGGAGTCCAAGCTTCAAAAAGGGACTAAGTTCGAAAGTAGAGATCTTCACTGGGCGATGGTACCAATGTATCCAGCCTGTGAGGGACCTTGCTTGAAAACAAATTTTTAATTTCTTCTGCTCTGAGCTTTCCCACCAAAAGTCAACTGCTTCACCGGGGCCTTGCTTAGCAGCTATCTGGCCTTGTGAGCCCTTCTCAGGCAAGGCCTGCTGCCCTGCCCCATTGAGGGTTGAGCCTGGTTTCTGAAGCTGACCTGTGCTCCATTGCAGTTGGTCTTAAATCACGTCTAGGTCCTGGTCAAGCACAACCAGATGACTGCAGTTGAGGCTTAGCACCTTTTGGCACTGTTTATTTTTTTATTTAAAACATTAACAATGTATATCTCCAGTTTCCTTTATTGGATTATTGTCATTTTTGGGTTATTTTGTTAATTAAATTGCTTTCTAATTTTATAAATTGGAGTGTCAATTGTATTGTGTTGTGTTTTCGACTTTTTAACTGTTTTTGTACTTCATAATGTTTTACACGTTTTCCTAAGTTAAGCTTGTTTGCTCTGTGGCATAGCTACCAAGGGTTTAAATGACTGAAACCTTTACTGCCCCTAACAAGAATAATGATCTTATTACTTGAGGTGTTCTACCATCCACCCCAACAAATATTCTGCTCTCTCTCAACAGCCTTTTACCATTTCTCTGTACCCCACTGAGGATCCTCTCAGGTGCATACCTCAGTGCTATTCTCACATGTTGTAGCATGCAGTGTGATAATGTTTTTCATGATAAAAACACAGAGCAGCAAATGGCAGCCAAGTTGCCTTAGAGTTAGTGGATCTTTCAAATACATTAATATGAATGCAGCTTCATGAACTGCCAGTAGTGAACTGTTCATCAGCATAGAGTGCCTTGCAAGGGATCCATCCTTGCCCCAGTTCTCTCTCCCATTTAAGGGGTCACTATGAAGACAAGGGCAATAACTGGTTGACCATATTTTGAACAGGGAAAAATGTTTTCCACAGACGTCATATCTAATAGCCTACTGAAATGCTAGGAAAGTTAATACAATCAATAGTGCAAACAATTGCACAATTATACCATTTATACTCCCATCTCTACTACCTCACTAGTTCTTAGCCCATAATTATTATCGCTCTTTCACACCAACGACATCACTCAACTCTACATATTTATTCTCTTTCTATTGCACATTCTGCTTCTAAATGGACACACGTGGCCGGTTTGGCAAAACAAACAAAAGATATAAGTAGACAAAGGATTGTCTTTCAGAATCATGAGAAATGATCCAGCAAGCAACATGATTTAATTATAAAATGCACCATTCGCTTGCTCAAGGTTGCTCTCTATTAACTTGCAAGGCATGCAGAAAAGGCCCGCCTGCCATGCTAATTGTATTTAAATGTAAGTTAATGAAAGAAGGCGCGTATTGGAAATGTCTACTTTCATAATGTCGTTGCTCGTGTTTGCAGGAGCATTAATGCTTTATCTTGTCTTTATCAAAAGACAAGTTATGATTTATATGCCATCCGAGTCAGCACTGGCAAAAAGGGCACTGCACCAATCCATGTGTGAGGCACATTTTCTGCTGTGTTTGCACATGGGCACACGACGAATGCCACTTTTTGGTGAGGGGATGTATTGTGTTCATTTATGCCCAAAAAGGTTACACATGCACGCCCCTACGGACAATGTCATGCACTATTATTCTGTCCGAGTTGTTATGGTGTGTCATATATTTTATATATATTTTTTAATTTCAGCCTTTAATAGAGTTTACATGACTAGTTAGCATTGACCTACCTCGTACTACAGTCCGTTTTGCACACACAACCCATTTCCTTACTGCTTTTATTTAAAGCCATGGCAGGACTTTGCCATCGACTATTTAGAACAAGCATTGCAGCTGCGGCCGGTTCATTGGGGCTGAGGGACCACGCCATCTCACCTTTTGCCCCTCAAGAAGAGTGTCTGTCAGGCTGAGCAAAGCTCGACCTGACCGACACTCTTCTTTCAGGCAGTGGCATAATGAAACTTGAGGCCCCCCCCCTGCAAATTACATGGAGGGGCCCCCGCTTCAGATTTAATCAGGAGCTCTCTGGCCAAAGTACTGTGCTAAGGGGGCCCTCTGCAGCTCAGGGCCCCCCCTGCACCGCAGGGGCTGCGGGGGCCTGTGTTTTGCCACTGCTTTCAGGTCAGGCAGCCAGTAGCTAGATATGTGGTAAATGCGCAGGATCCTGGCTGCCTAAGCTGAACTTTGCTGGGCTGAGGATGTCACAGCTCCTGCGGGCGTGACCTCCTCAGCTCAGCAAAGGTCCTTGAGGCCCTCCCCGTCAGTGACGAGGGGTAGCGTCACTCGTTGCCTCACACCTGGGCACTTCAGTTTTAAGCCCTGAAGCGCCCAGGGTCGAGTGTCAATCAGTGACACTTTGTCACAAAATGGGGTGGGGTCAGCAGTCTCACTGACCCCATCCCACTCTGTGATGACGTAGGGGCTGCTGCTTTACCTCGTCAGCCAGTGAGGGAAGGCAGCGGTCACAACCCTCCTGGGATCTCGGAGGCAGATCTGCAGGTAAGTGTGATTTTTGTTTTTAATAAATGTTTGATGCGTGTGTGTATGTTTGAATATTTGGTAATGAGTGTTGTGAATGGATGTGTGTATGCGAGCGCATGTGTGAATGTATGGGTGTGTATGTGTGCATGTGTGTCCTGTCCGCCCCGCTCCCTCCTAAAATTTCCGGCCGCCACTGAAGCAGTGTCAAAGGCAAAAGGTCTTACTTTTCTTAAACATGCAATAGCAAAGCTAATGGGTCTGGCTTTTGTCAGGTAAAGTGTTTGGTAATAGGGGGGAAACTTTCTGTGTACGTGTTGCTGCCAGCTCTCCTGAAAAAAATATACTATAATATATAGTATAAAATACTTGTGTAATGAACTTGATAGACTATAAAATATAGTATAAAATACTTGTGTGATGAACTTAGCCCTTGTACAGAATGTTCAAGGTGTTTTGATAGAGTGCCTATGAAGTGGTAGTGTAAGCAAAACTTAGTTTTAAGAATATTATCCTGTATGTGCACACAAATAAATGTGTGTCAAAAGTCATCGCGTTTAGGGAGAGAAGGCAACTTAATAACGTGAGCATAGAAAATGGTGCTTCTTAACCGGGTCTTGTGCAACAACGTGACACCCACTCCTTGGACGTGAGACAACTAAAAGTGGTCTAAAACAATGCTAAACATAAAGGTAAAAGCATAAAACCATAAAAGTATAAAAGAGAACTATGCTATTTTGATGATAAAAGCATACAGTAAGCCAAATTTAAAAAAATGTAAAAGCAAAAAATGATTTTTTTAAAAAGCAAGTTAAAAAGCAGTGCAAATTTAAAAGCAATTTGGGATATTAAATTTGTGTCCGAATTAAAGAGTTCCCACAACTTGAAGCTGCCAGATTGTTTATGTGTTTCGAAGAGTAGACAAAACACTGCTGTTCCCATCAACTGCAAACGATGTTCCTAGAGGCACCCAACGCAGTAGGTCCATAGAGCAAATGTGTTCCAGTCTGTCCCCCTCAGCATACACCAAGGAAGGAACAGCCAGTGCTGACTTTTCAGAAGACGAGCCAGGATCCAGATCACCAGGAGTCGAAGCATCAAAAGCAGGCTTATAATATGCGTTTAGGAGCAATGGCAAGGGTAAAGGACAACGGTACAAGTGAGTCATTAGGGGACCCATCAGTAGGGCAAGGTCCAGAGATTGAATCAGTTGCAATCCCGAGCATATGTCCAGGGCACACTTGAAAGTGCACAGCAGACAGCGGACAACAGGCTGCACACAGTGTAGCCACATAGCAGAATGGACAAGAACCAATGGTCATTCACTTCCTGAAGTAAGAGTGCGGCAAAGGACTGTATCATGCGTTCACAGCACAAAAGCACATGTGGTAGTGCTATCCTCATTGGGCCCTCAAGATGGGAGATCCACTGAAAGGAACAAGATGAACGTGTATCAGTATCCTTACACCTGTCAAGTGTTCTAATATTATCACGATTATGCAGATTATAGCGCTTTTCAGTGGCCTCCTATTGAGGAGATCCGCCCCATGATTTAGTCTTTTCTTTATGTCTCTTATTATCCCACTTCTTCTTAGAAGAACAATCTGATGCTTGCTTCAAGTTATCCTTTTCAGAATTACTCTTAATTTGTGTTTTACCACGTCTGGCTCCCAAATTATCTCTACATATTGTTGCATAGGTTTCCTCAATAGTTTTTGGTAACTCGTCCTCCTGTTCTCTCGGAGTCAAGTTAGTGAGTCGTTGGCATACCGCCAGCACTGCTGCTTCCCCTTTAATGTTACTTTACATTACGGTGGACACTCATTTTCATTCTCAAATCCAGGGCAGGGGCTGCCCTGTACTCATTTTGGATCTGTTTAAGCACCTCTGGTAAAACAGCTAATGAGGGTATACCACACGTTTTTTGTGCAATCCAGAGCAGAATTTTCTCCCGTCTGAGGGGAATTACACCATGACTGCATTGATTGCGGTTGTGCAGCTTGAGCAGCCCCTGCAGGATTTATTGTCATTGTTCTTATGACAAATTGTGTTAAACATCCATATGTTCTAACCAGAGCTGTGTAAAATGTACATAGTTCTGGAGCTCTCAGGTTTTCTATGTCTGGGTATGGTGTGGTACAGGCTAAGACTGGCCATGTTGTTTCCTCATTGCTAAGGGTACCTAATCTAACATTGTTGTTTGTATGTGGAAGTGCGCCTTCAAACCAGTTTTGATGTTCTTGGTAAGTTAATGGCATTTATAGTGCTTCATAAGCTGTGTAGTTATTAGGAACTGTATCCGCAGTGTATGTATGAAACAGTCTTGCAGTTGTATTTGCTGCTGGGAATGTAACACAGGAATAGAATACCTCTGTCCTGAATGCTTCGTGAGCCTCAACCACAAAGGTAATGTCTACACCCGTCTGGGGCAGACCATGTTGTAACAGCATTTGTGTAACCGCATGTCTACAGCTAGCTGATATGTTTATTGCTGGTTCTTCCTCAGACATTTGAATATGTGGAATCAGAGAGGGTACCTCTATGGAGACATCCTTTGAAAGGTTCAAGCTTGAACAACCTACAGCCAATACTTAGGGTTTACCTACTCAGCTGAGGAGGATATTTTCCCTAACAGCAAGGATGTCTCCTGTTAGTAGGTGAGTAGGAATCTTTGGGTATACAAAAGAAAACTACTCAGGTGAGCCATTAAATAAGAACCCAAGCTAAAACATTGGCGGCGCCATGTTGTATGGCTTATACTTTCTCAAGTAAAACTGTGCGTGTGGTGGGCAACATCAACGTTGGAACTGTGCAAGACCTAGTCTAAGCACCCCTCAGGTTATGTTGACCTATGGTACTGTAGCTCACAGTGCACCATCTGTACCCCTAACTATACAGGGTAACAAATGGATGTGCAACATCAGACCATCACAATCCTGACTCCCCAAGGAAATTGTGCTAACAGATCTAGAACCCTTCCAGCAGTTACTTATGCAGACCCAAGAGATGCACTAGAAATACACATTAAAGTGTTTCAATATTTATTGAAGCATTGTGATTCTTAAGTAAAATACTTGCGCTGCAATAATCAATAGAAGTAAACCAAATAAGGTAATTAGCATTATGAGAATGGTGACGAAGATAAACAATTCAACCATTTTGCTTATTACAAAGAGCATATGCTTACATACACGTACTGTAATATATTGCACTCTTACCTAGCGCATTCTAAGCTATAATGTCTAGGGTGAGTGAATCTGCCAAAATCCCCATAGGGTGATCTAACTCCCCGTTATCTGTGGGTAAGTGTCATCAAGCTTCCCGTCCTTGTGGAGAGCTGGGCAGCATCCCTTGCATATGGTAAACAAGAATCAGCTGTGCTGGAATTCCGGGATGGGTTGGCTGCTCAGTGACAGCGAAATGCTCCTCTGTTTAACCAAAGGATACATAGTGTATATGTAATACCATCATCCATGTTGCCATCTCGAAGTCCCAGTCAGGCCACTATTGTTTTTTCTATTGTGATAACTCTGTCACGAGCAGCCAAAACTGTTATGTTTCGTATAGAGGCCCTAATATAGACACGTTTATATATACTGTATATGGTCATAATCGTATATGCCCTATTATGGTCATAATCGTATATGCCCTATTATGGTCATAATCGTCTATGCCCTATTATAGTCATGATCTCCTATGCCCTAATATAGGCATGATCTTTCACCTACATTAGTTCCTTACAGTACACAACGAACTCTGAGGGTTGAATGTTATCTAGTCTGTGGTTTGAACACTGAAGGGTTTTTCCCGAACACAGGCCTACAATGTACTCATAAATTATGCATGAGCATTCACCAGCTACATCTCCTGCATAGTATGTATGTACAAAGTTCACCCCTGACGTCTTCCTCATGTCCAACAAAGACCAATACAAACCATACTAAGGGACAAGACACTTTAGGGTATAAATACACCACATCTTGCCACGGTAAGGCAGAGGGAACCGAGACTTCCATGCCGACACACTGACCAGAGATGCTGAGGCGCCTGCATGCAGTCACTCCAGCTGACAGCGTTCTAACACAGCCCTTGCGGGGTGTCCAACTCGAGACCAGGACGGGGTCCCACACTCTCTATATTCAGGTAATGGGGTTCGACTAAATCCTAGAGGGATTCTTGGCTCTTAGGCTTTTAGACCTACACCCATGCTAGCTACACTTAGGTACATCTAGTTAGGCATCGTAGGAGTACGCGCACTTTTATAATGCATTTCATATATTCATGTATGTAACCATCATTATTGCAATATGGTAGAACTGTACTATCCTTTCACTTTTATCGTACTGCTGATAATATATCTCTGCTATTGTCTGCTGGTTGTTGCAGCACATATATTCCACACTAGAATAACAACTGTTCAATAAATACTTATTGAAACGCCCAGACTGTTTATTCTGTGTAACTCTCTGAGACAAACCGAACAAGTAAGCACGAGTGACTGAGCGAAAAGTAGTACATTGTTTCCACGATTCTGAGGGATCAGGGTTGTCATGATCTATGGTTGCCAGGAACTAATCTCTCCCCGATAAGAGGAGATTCTAGTGGCACTGTGAGCTAGCTAATGCAAATCAGGCTGACATACGTGGTGGGGGTGCACAGAGCCAGTCTGTCACCAAGCCCACAGTTTATGTTATCCAAACGCGCAGGTCCTGCAGGGGTACTATAGGAACTACACGACATGGCGCTACCAACGTTGGTTGGGTACTTATTTAACAGTAGAATCTGAGTAGTTCAGTCGTGCTATTCTCAGAGAACCTACTCACAAAACACCAGAGACTTCTGGAGTGGGTGGGCACAAAATCCACCGCAGCTGAGTAGTACAAAAATACTATTTATTGGCTGTTGGTTATTCAAGCTTGAAAGGACATAGTGTTCCTAAAAATTGTGCATAACACCTTATCTTAGTTCCCTTGGAACACTTCTTCCTCTAAACATGCCTGATGTCGCGGTAAGGGCAGAGAATTTTTCAGAAGAAGGAGAAGATCCTGCGGATGCAATACAGATTGCACCAAAGTTCAGAAGGACAGTCACCCTAAGACTATTAGAAAATGGTTTACAAGCTAGGGGTGGCATTGTAGTTTTTGTGATTGAGGCACACGAATCAAACAAACAGAGGTATTCTATTCATGGGTTACATTCCCGGCAGCAAATGCAATAACAAATACATTTCACTACTATATAGAAGGAGATGCACCACCGGAATATTGTCCGTTTGAGGACATAGAGATTGTACTCACTTACCAGGAACATTATTACTGGTTTAATGGCGCCCTACCCCACGTATAAAGAAGAGTAAGGTTAGGCCCACTCGGAGGAGAAGGAGCCACATGGCCTTTATTAGCGGCCTACACACCACATCCTGACATTGGCACAATGCCACAGCCAGACTTACTCATACAACACACAGATTTAATTAAAATCTACAGAAACCTGACACAATTTGTCATGAGGACTTTAACAATCCAACCTGCACCAGGTGCAGCGAATAGTACTCCAGCTCAGGGTGCAGGAAATAAAATCACTCCTCAAACATTACACGCGGTAATGGGCAAAATGCCCGCAAAGCGCGAACAAATACCATTCTGGATAGCTCAGAAAATAACTCAGCTTGAGGCAGTATTCCCGAATACTACCACCTGTGATTAACACAGAATACTAACAATTTGCTTGCCCATGGGGATCACACCGCAAATAGAGGACTGCACCTCTTGGGGTACAGTCTTTGCTGCCATATATACCAGAACGCATGGTATCCCGTCATTAGCAGTAGTACCTGACGTATTGAGACAGATACAAAATGAGTACGGAGCAGAGGCTGCCCTCAACTTAGGGATGAAGTTACTAGGTAACTACGAACAAGTATCAGCCATAATACTAGCTAACATTAAGTGGAAAGCAGCTTCAGTGGCGATCCGCCAATGCCTAAGGGAGTTCAGTCCAGTAGATCAACAACACGAACTACCCAAAATAATTGAAACTGCATATGCAGAATTAGGCAGGGACAGTTTAAGTGGGAAAGCATTAAATCCACAACTAGTGGGCAGTTCTGAAAAGGACACTACGAAGCAGACACCTACTTCTTCTAAAAAGAAATGGGAGAATAAAAAGCAACAAAAGTCTAAAGACAGCAGATCTCAATCCCGAGGCAGGTCTCCTCAACAGGAGCCCTCAGAAAGGAGGTATAACCTCCGGAATAGGGATAATATTAGGAAACCTGACAGGTATCAGGATACTGATACACGTTCCTCTCGTTCTTTTCAGGGTTCATCAAAAAACTCCGAGAGGGAAGGACGGTCAGAACAAAGAAAAGAGGAGCGTACAAAGTCCAGAGACACGCAACGCGCTGCGGACTACACACCTAAAAAAGAAGATAAACAAAAACAAAAACCTCAGTTCAAAAAGAAGAAGGTAGCAGGTCTGAAGATCAGACATGCCCAGAATTCTGAGGACACAGCTTCTGAATGGGGAATGGGCTCTGAAGATGCTAGACAGCGCGGCAGAAGTAACAATAGCTCGCCAGAACCTGAAGGAATTTCTGGTGACAGCAGAGTTGAGTGAGTATATCACGGTGGAAACACCTGATACTCGGGTAAGTGTCCCACATAAGTTACATGAGATAACACTCTGGATGGAGGGGGACAAGCCCAGGAAAGTTACAGGTCTATTTTGGAAAAATCTGTCATCTGGATATGACATCCTATTAGCAGAACATGACTGGCTGCCAGCATTCATCATGGAGTGCCCTAAGGGAGAAATGGTAATTTTTCCAGCATTTTCCGACCTCGTTCCCATACATTTAAAACATGCATATGCGCAGGAGTGGGCGGCTGCCCTAGCTCCAGCATTGTACAAAAATCATGCTGGTTGAGATGAGGATTCAACTCACCACATGATCCCGTTAAAAGTTTCCCCAAATGCTCAAAGGCAATACCCTATAAAGCAGGAAGCTAAAAAACAAGTCAGGGAGATCCTAGATCAACTAGAATACCAGGGGGTGATTGAAAATTGCACTTCACCTATGAACAATCCTTTGTTTCCCGTAATGAAACCTGACAACACATATCGTTTAGTTTTGGATTACAGACATTTAAACACTTGCACAAAGTCATTTGCAGTTCAAAATGCACACAGTGCCGCATTAATGAATAACATTGTGCGGAAAAAATACAAAACTACACTTGATATCTCAAATGGATTTTTCTGCCAAAATATAGCGCCTGAAAGCAGGTATTTGACCGCATTCTCAGCGCTAGGGTCTCAACGGCAATTTTGTCGACTCCCCCAAGGGTATAAGAATAGCCCGGGGTTGTTTTCAGCAAGGGTAACAGAGTTACTCCAAAATTTGGATGAAGAAGCATTGTCCTATGTGGATGATATTTATCTGACGGACGATGACTTACCGAGGCACTTGACCAGGGTGAGCACCATTATTATGGGATTCACCTCTGAGGGCTATAAATTTAATTTCAAAAAATCAAAAATTGCCCATCTCAATGTCCTGTTCTTAGGGTATGAGCTGTCAAGTGAAGGAAAAAGCCTAGCAGCTAACTTTTTAGAAAAGTGTGCGCTGCTCCAACCTCCAAAATCGTTACAATCAATTCTGGGATTCCTAAATGTTGGTCGAACATACATTTTGGATTACGCAGAAAGAGTAAAACCTTTCTACGACTTAATAAAACCTGATTTTTCAGTCAGACAATGGACACAGGAACATACAAACATCTTACGTTCACTACAAGAAGACATGATAGCTTCAAAACACTTACAGACACGCGTAAATGTACACAACTTTGTGATCCGAGTAATAGCGGGTCAATGCGGGTACACTTACTTAACCTTCAATGAAGGTGAAATGGTACCAATCGCATACAAATCACTCCTGTACACAAATGCAGAGATGCGCTTCACTTCAACAGAAAAAATCCTGACAGCAGTGCAGACCGCTGTAGCAAGAGAAAGAGCTCTGGCTCAGGGAAAGCACATAATAGTCGTGACCCCTGTACCAGCCTTAGAGGCTGTTACAAAAGCTAGCATTCCAAATGCGAAAGCCTTGCATCCCAGATGGATACAATGGGCTAATTCTCTTACTGCAACGGATGTTGAATACAGATTTGATACAAGTTTAAAAACACAAGCATTTCTGCAATACGAACAAGAATATCCTCTACCAAATGAGATTTTGCCTCTAGATCAGTATGAATATATTATTTACACTGACGGATCTGCTCAACCGGCCATAGGGAGTAAGCAAGCTTACAGCGCAGCGTGTGCGATTGTTAAAGGTCGCATGCGCGATGGAAAGTTCCATCCAAGTTGCACTAAAACGCAATCTCTAGGAGACTGCACGGCTCAGTTAGCAGAATTAAAAGCACTGATACTGGCACTCGTAAATACGGAACACGAATTCCCCACACTGATAGTGTGTGATTCCTTTCACTGTGTACAATCATACAATGAATATTTACTTCATTGGGAACAAAACGGGTTTAAAGACGCAAAAGGTGGCACAATTAAGCATAAAATGCTATGGGAACAGGTAGTGGAGTTGAGAAACGAACTACCAAGGGCTCACGTGATACATACACTGAGTCATCAGCGTAATGGCGTTCACGTTGAAGGGAATTCATTGACTGATGAAGCCGCAAAGGGGGCTGTACGCACAGCATCCATAGCTGCAATCACTCGTTGAAAAACGAGAATAGACGGCGAGATTTTGTTAGCTGTCATTGCTTCACGCAAAGGCAGCACAGCAGTACCTAAAAAATTTCCACTCAAATACTCCTACAAGTTAGATGCACACAACATTCCATATGCTCAGATTCCTGGAGTGGGGGATAGAGTAATACCAAATATGGATCGTAGGCAAGGCTTAATTCTAGCAGCACACGAGGGTTTGGGCTCTGCGCATCCAGGCGTTACAGCAACTGTTTCTTTACTGAAACAGCGCTACTGGTGGCCAGGGTTAACAAAGCAGACCAAAGACTACATCTTAAAGTGCGACATCTGTCAGCAGATGAAAGGCTCCACCGTAGCATGCCCTGCGCAGACACCATTACTAAAATCAGACAAACCTCTCACATGTGTGTATTTGGACCACTGCGGACCCCTACAATCTGATGGGGCCAAGAAATATATCATGGTTGCAGTGAATTCCTGCTCTAGATTCCTATGGGTCTGACCTCAGCGCTCGGCTGACGCTCGAACTGTTATAAAAGATTTGCGAGTCTTTATCAGCACATACGCAGTTGGCACGTTACATTCTGACCGTGGCCCGGCATTTAGCTCTCGGGCTTACAAAGAGGCCATGGAAGGAATGGGCGTAGCATTGGGGTACTCCTCTCCGTACCATCCTGAGGGAAATTCGGTTGTGGAGAGGAAAAACCATGACTTAAAGCAATCTTTAACAGCTAGGGTATTAGGCAAGGGCGGTAGTTGGGTCAGTCACCTTTATGGGGTCCAAAGAGCAATTAACAACCAGCCAAGAAGCTCTCTAGGGGTGTCACTCCTTACGAGGTCCTATTTGGGACAAGAATGTGGGTACCTGATCTTGATTGTGAAGGCGCAGTGGCGGATGAAAAACAATTTGATATCCATGATCCTTTGGCTGTTTTACAGGATCTAAATGAATCCAGGACACAACTAAGCAACGTCCACTTAAAACAGACCGCCACTGAGGAAGTCAAGGCAGTAACGGCAAGACCTGTCTGGATCCCAAAAGTCGGGGATCTGGTCAGAGAGAAGATTGCAGACAAGAAAGAATTTGGGCCATCTTACAGAACAGCTGTACCGGTCCTAGCAATCCAAGGCACAAGAACTGTACTTCTGCCGCCTCTTGCCGTGAAAAAGAAGACAAAAGTTTTGTCTCAATCAACCTAATCAAATCACACTATGTGGCGATACTAAACAGTAGGCCTCGTGGACTCCACAGTAGCAGACGCCCTCCTCTCGCTACAATCCAAGAAGTTCAAACAGAAAGACTCATCACGTTTGAAGAGCCACCTGTACGGAATGAAGGACTAAGCAACAATGCTATGGAACTCGTTCCACTTCAACAAGAAGTTCAACTTCAAGAAGAAAATCGAATTAACCAAGTTACAATAAGACCGACTACAGACGTCTACGTCAACATTCCTCGTCAAGAGCAAAATCCAATTTCAACAAATCCCAATGCAATTCCAACAATTGATCGAACTGCTTCTGGCTACTTTATGAACTTTGATACGTTTTCACTGGATCCAAGCGAGCAGGAAACGACGCCAGCCCAAAAATCACACAAGCAGAAACTCATTGACTTTTTGCACTTTTTTAGAAAGACTTACCTGGTGTCACCTTGGATAGAACTATGGTATATCACTGGGATTCTATTTCTTCTTTTTTGGCTAGGTTTAACTATAACTTTTAGTATTCTTATTAATGGACGATATCTCCAGCAGAGCTCTACAGCCCAAAGAGTCAATTTGATGTTGAAACCACACCAGTCTTCACATCGTGAACCAAGAGACTTGTCTTCAGTGAACATCACAGCAGTTCCTATACCGAACGGTATAGTATGGGACAAGATTGATTTCGATATTTTCGGTCCGACTGAACTTTTAGAGCTTAAACATGTATTTAAAATTTCTTTAAGTGATATCATTACCTCCAGTACATTTTCTGATGATTGGAACACTGAAACTGTAAATAATATGATGTCTGATTTGGAAAAAACTGCAGCATTTCCGAACAATGAAATGTTAGAAGGTACTTCAGACCATGATACATTGTACTGTTACCAACATTATGGTCATCATTTCTTGCACAAATCTATAACACCTAGAAATGTATTTGAATACCACCAGTGGGAACACTGCCCAACACCTCCAAAAGGTAGTTCACAAACTTTTGCACAGAAATTCACATACTTTGCAGGGTTTAATACATCTGACCCGAAGTCATTTTATTACAAAGTGGCAACAACATCAGCACAGAAAATTATGTTGACTAACAAAAAAGAGATTTACTCTGCTTCCTTTATGGCCCAGTTGTCTACACAGGGTTTCGACCTATGGAAGGACACTGTAGATTTAAAATCAATCTGGGGTTCTAGGGACTGGCAGGTCCAGGGAACAGACGCGCTTTTTAGAGCATGCCTCATTCCACAGCAGATGATATTTCTAAATGAAACTGTGCAACAGACATCCTGTCTTGGACTAGCCAAGAACAAGGACATGAACACACCTGGGTTTCCAGCACCATCACAGATGGGTGGGGGGCAGAATTCAGCTACACATGGGGTAGGATTAGATGACATTCTCCAGTACAACAGGTCAGATCCCAATTGGACAGAATGGCTGATTTGGCCCGTTGACACAAACACATGTCAACAGAGATTCCTAGGTATAACCGAGGGGTTTAGTATCAGTAGGCCAGATACACGCTATGTACAGAGACAACACCCAGGGGTAGTGACATCCTATAGTGTTGGGAAGTTGTGCCTTGATTGGCTAGGAACCTCAACACTCACAGAAGTGAAACATCACTTGACCTTACTCACACCTGATGTAGACCTTAGGGATTTTTTGCTAAGCCCAAGGAAAACACGTCAGAAACGTTTCATATATGCTAGCATTTATGCCTACTATAATGAAAACTGGAAAATATTCCAACAGGAGGCCGCAGAAAGAATAAGGGAAATAGACCGTATTAACTTAGAGAAGGCATTAGCTGTAGTGGATAATGGGTTAACAACTTTGACCTCCAGGATTTACTCCTTAGGCAACATTGTATCTTTGGCAATTGACGTATTAGAACAAGACTTGGCCTTGTTACAACACGGGCAATCTCAGTTACGTTCTATTATGATGTTAAGCTGGATGCTGCAATCTTTGCGTGCAGGCTATGTGCCCTGGCGTTTTATAAACACCATGTCTCTGTTTTCAGGATACAATCTGAATGATAAACAGACAGAAATGGCACAAAGGGGAGCCAAATATACAATGCTGCCTATTGAGAAACTGGAAAGGTTACCATTCACTGTAGCCGAATCACCATCAACCGAATGGCTAATTCATGGCCAAATCACCCTGCCGGTCACTACGTTTCAGTTTCAATATTGCCTTGAGCAAAGGCAGGCAGGCAGATATGAAAAAATGGGTAAGGGATACATTAAGGAAACTTGGGAGTTACCATATAGATTTCGATGACGGAATGGGGATCGAGAAGTGTTTCTGAGTGGTACAAACTGCAAGAACACTTTAAGCGGTTCTCTCATGTGTCAGGATATTTCTCTGCACGGAGCATGTAGTGGTTCGGTAGCAAATCTATCTTGTCACATGTCAGGGACCCCAGCGGCCATGATCACGCCGGTTTTCCAGCTGCTCTCGAATGGGAGTTACTTGATGCTAAACGATCAAGGTTGCTGTGGGATGCTTCCGGGCATCGCCTATCTGGTCACTGTTAACTCCAGGGTTACTTTCTGTATGCAAGTATTGTTTCCGCCACTGAACACAGTCAGGTAGGCGCCGTTATGGCCTTCGTTGAATGTTTCCTTTATACAATTTGATACTTTGAGCAGACTGAAAGCCATGCTTTTGCAGCAACCCGTGCCCTTAACCTCCGCTTGAGAAACCTTTGAACTTCAAGTTGCAAGGACCTCGACTGAGATACAAGCGCTTATACGTACAAAATGCCCCTTTCATTTCGCAGAAATGGTGGATCGTATCATTAACATGTCTGATACGAGCGGTATTGTACACCTATTTAAGATCATGGGGTCAGGACTATTAAGCACCTTTCAGACAGTCCTCGGAGTAATCCCAAATTTTATACACTCCGTATTGGGAAGCGTCTTTGGAGGTCTCCCGCTTCACCTGTTCCTAATTGCAGGAGTCCTGATTGTAATCTTACTGCTACGCAATGGACGGCCCAGTTTAGGAGGAAATGGCGAACATACTCATGGAGCGGAAATACCGTGAACGCATGGTGCAGCTTCTGGGTATACCTTGCCTAAGAGAACTGAACGCCTCTTGGTTTCTATTGTTTAGACCAGTCTGGGTGGACTGAATCTTACCTGTCCTTCGATGCCTGTTTTGCGGAGAAAAATGCGCGTTGGATCTCTGTCTAACGTTTCCATCAGATACACTTCCGGACATGGATGCTATGCTGGACCCCCTAAAGGCCCATGCTCTGCGCTGTCCCCAGCGTCTTCCAATTCTGATTAATGCATTCCTTGAGAATCCACAGGTGCCGTTTGCTCCTGCTGGGTTAGGTGGCTCCTCCACAGGCACCCAGGTAACAACTGCCGCACAAGCTGCCGCAGAACTGACTGTCGGCAGTGCTACATTCCATCTATGTGCGATTGACGTTCTCTGTGAGGCGTTGGATTTGTAGTCTGCAGTAGCAAACAGCGATAATGCTGTATCTACCAGCCAGGACACTTAATCTTGAATTGGCTCATCGCGTCCTGGGAAAGAATTCGGCTTTTCCACTTTGTTTCATAAATAAACGAACAAAATTTGGAACATTTCCTAAATTGACACTTTCGCTTGAAAAGCATGGCCTTATTCTGCTTGTAGTGATGCAACTTTTATAAGTGGGACAGAATTGACTTTTTCAAGTGGCAAGAAAGCATAGCCTATCTTAACATTTTAAACATTTTTTAACGTCTTTTTAAAGTCATGTTTTTAGCTGGTTTTAAGTATATTTTTAAGTTGTCCAGATTTTAAGTGTGATCATTGTCATCCAATTCAAAAGAGGAGTGGGTGTTATGTTTCGTATAGAGGCCCTAATATAGACACATTTATATATACCGTATATGGTCATAATCGTATATGCCCTATTATGGTCATAATCGTATATGCCCTATTATGGTCATAATCGTCTATGCCCTATTATAGTCATGATCGCCTATGCCCTAATATAGGCATGATCTTTCACCTACATTAGTTCCCTACAGTACACAACAAACTCTGAGGGTTGAATGTTATCTAGTCTGTGGTTTGAACACTGAAGGGTTTTTCCCGAACACAGACCTAAAATGTACTCATAAATTATGCATGAGCATTCACCAGCTACATCTCCTGCATAATATGTATGTACAAAGTTCACCCCGACGTCTTCCTCATGTCCAACAAAGACCAATACAAACCATACTAAGGGACGAGACATTTTAGGGTATAAATACACCACATGTTGCCACGGTAAGACAGAGGGAACCGAGACTTCCATGCCGACACACTGACCAGAGACGCTGAGGCTCCTGCATGCAGTCGCTCCAGCTGACAGCAGTCTAACACAGCCCTTGCGGGGTGTCCAACTCGAGACCAGGACGGGATCCCACACTCTCTCTATTCAGGTAATGGGGTTCGACTAAATCCTAGAGGCTTTTAGACCTACACCCATGCTAGGTACACTTAGGTACATCTAGTTAGGCATCGTAGGAGTACGCGCACTTTTGTAATGCATTTGATATATTCATGTATGTAACCATCATTATTGCAATATGGTAGAACTGTACTATCCTTTCACTTTTATTGTACTGCTGATAATATATCTCTGCTATTGTCTGCTGGTTGTTGCAGCACATATATTCCACACTAGAATAACAACTGTTCAATAAATACTTATTGAAACGCCCAGACTGTTTATTCTGTGTAACTCTCTGAGACAAACCGAACAAGTAAGCACGAGTGACTGAGCAAAAAGTAGTACATTGTTTCCACGATTCTGAGGGATCAGGGTTGTCATGATCTAAGGTTGCCAGGAACTAATCTCTCCCCGATAAGAGGAGATTCTAGTGGCACTGTGAGCTAGCTAATGCAAATCAGGCTGACATACGCGGTGGGGGTGCACAGAGCCCGTCTGTCACCAAGTCCACAGTTTATGTTATCCAAACACGCAGGTCCTGCAGGGGTACTATAGGAACTACACGACAAAACAAATAACAACATTCTGTGTTATGAACTTAGCTCGTGTACAGACTGTTCAAGGTGTTTTGATAGAGTGCCTATGAAGTGGTAGTGTAAGCAAAACTGAGTCTGAAGAATATTATTCTGCATGTGCATGCAAATGAATGTGTGTCAAATGTCATTGTGTTCAGGGAGTGAAGGCAACTTAAGAACGTGAGCATATAAAATGGAGTTGCTTAACCGGGCTTAGTGGGACCACATGACAGAACTTCTTGGGATACAACAACATGAATCTCGGAATGGGGATCATTAGTTGAACAGATTGCCAGTGCACAGTTCAGCTGTACACTCAAAGAAAAGTGCTGTAAAAAGAAGTCATGGCTTTGATGGACATCTCATCCGAGCAATATCACAGTATTGAAAACACATGAAAGCCAGTGACTACAGTGGGCTGATCCAAAGCTCAGTCTCTCTGTACTTTTTTAAAGAATTTGTAATATGACAGCATCCAAACAGTTGAAGCTGTCTGTAGCTGAGTATGAACATGACTCTCAGGAATTGACTTTATCATGATGATGTGTTGCATTACTTCTAGGATTCAGCTTTATCAACATGGAAGGCCAAACATAGTAGACTCGGATATGTCTATTCCATAGCAGAGAAATAATGTAACTCTTTGGTTATCCAGAGAAATAATGTAACTCTTTAGTTATGCCATTCATGAAAGAAGCTCACCAAGCTGTGCTTTCAGCGGCAAATGAGGACTCGTCTGTCGGAGCTTGGAACTATGGCCCACTACTTCTACTGTAGATTTTTGAGACCCAATGTCCAGATATGACATTGACATTATTAAAAGTACATTGGGCATTTTATGCTTTCTTGATGCTCTCACTGCAAATACCTCAGTATATCCGGCCCAATGATAACAGTAGCGTAGATAGATTTACACCATTTACATTATTTGTTCCAGTGTTTTTAACAATAACTGTATACTGTAGGAACACACAAACCTTTGGGCTTCCTTTAGAGTTTAGCAGGTGGAAGACAAGTGAATGGGGCGGCAGAGGCACAACTTCTACTGGTCCAGCTGCAGCCAGCCTGACAAATCGAGAGTTGGCCATGGGTCTGGTTAGGGTGTGCCCCTAGATGACTTGTGCTGAAATGGTGGCAGCAGTTTTGCCTAAAAGTGGCCATGCCAGAGTTTTTACATTGATTTTCAAATCCAATGTTCCAGAAAGACCCTGAGTTTTCTACAAACCCTAAAAAGGACGGACTGTACGACTCCATGTCAGTCGGTGGTTGTGTGAATCTCCGGGTGTTTCTGACAGTGGAAACGAAGCAGAGTGGGGAAATTGAGATGCTGAAACAAGAGGTATTGGCCAATATTTGGTATATAGGCCATTACCACTTGCCATTAAATGAGGCTCTTAACTTGGCACTGTGTATCAATTTTGTATCATTCCATTAATGATTTAACATAAGTCTATTGTCTCTTTCTACAGTTAAGGTTGCCACTTTGTCTCTTAACTCAACATCTGAAATTAGTGCGTTTGGCCATTTGTATGAGGCATCGAGGAAATTATGGCATATAGTTATACTTTTCCAAATAAACTGTGTCTCCAAATGTAAATCGAAAGCAGAAGGCGTAAATGAAGTATAAAAGTGAAACAGCAGGAAAAAAAGTTTTTTTGCAAGGTGTTGGCGATTAAAGCAAAAAGAACTAGAACTCTAGATCTTTAAAGTAAGGATTCCGTGCAGTAAATGTTTTCCAAGTTGTGAGACAGTATGGCGATTATCAGGAAATTGGAAAGAGGTTCCGAATATTTGCTAAGAAAAATGTGTTGTTAACAGTTAATTCAATCCATTTATCATTCTGTACACATCAGAAGCTATTCCCTGCTAAAGTTAGCAGCTCTTGTTTGTTACAGCAACCGGGCAGGGCTGTCAGAAGATGTTCCAGGATCTGGTAAAAGTGCTATTGATCTGTGAGAGGCCAATCTCAAGCTTTTAATGGAAACAGCTCATGACATCAAGCACTGTGCTGAATCTCTTATTGATCTTGAAGGAGCCGGATTCACTGCATTTTGTTTGTCCTAGAACGCCTCCCCAGAACATTTGGGAAGCACGTCGCGTTACCAATTTTCATCTTCAAATCAACATAGGAGAAGGAACCTTTGAAGAATTTGAAATAATATCATGTTGTTACCTTTATGTTCTGGCGCGTTTCCATTCTGAGTCTGTGGCTATCCTTGCTACCTAGTTGCGGGACAGGACTTTATGAAGGGTCTCAAAACTGCTACTATAACTGTTGTAGTAAGGAACTTTGCGCAGCGTACCACATGCCAATGTGTACACCATTTGCGACATTCATTAACATATGTGGGCCTTTACCAGTTCACTTTCTTCAGCCAGTGTGGGTCTCAACTTGCTACTCTCATGCTAAGTGATTTTCTTATGCAGGAATATTCCCAGCACTTTGGGCCAGATTTAGACTTATTTCTGCTGTTCTTCTTTCCTTCAGATGGGGTAACTTAGGCTGCAAGACTCCAGCATCATCCTTCTTGTGCCTTAAGCTATTGCAGCTGCTGATCTGCATAGTCCCTATGTCTTGTAGTTGACATCTTGTAGTTGACACCTCCTTTTGCTGCTACGATTGGTATGAGATCCCTCCAAAAATTTGCTTGCAAGCAAAATAAGGGTGCATCAATCCTGAAATAGAATTGGCCTTGGCAATTTTTACTTGGAATGGTGAGGTTGGCAATATTTGTCAATGTTGTATTACTTGAAATTCGCCAAACTACCTGAATATTCATGTCGCACAGTTTGTGGGGTTTTTTTTGCTCATGAGGGACTGGTGCAGGAAGAAAGTGTCTTGCACAAGAGACAATTTCTTCATGCTGCCAGTAACTTGTGTGACTTTTCTATCAGTACTATAGCATTCTGTGAACATTTCACTACAGATACCAGCAAACTGCATCTCGCATAATTTTCCCAAAATTTTACAAACCAAACTAACCTGATTTCACACACTCCTGAAGGAGATGTTGGGAAGGAAGAAGAGTCAGGAGCTAAGTATAAGGCCAAGTTTCCACCTGCTCCAGAGAATTGCACCAGGGAATGGATCCGATCCATACTTGTGGGTGGTCTCTGTTGCAGTCTGATTGGGAAGATCAATTTCCTGACTCGTCCTCTGCCCCAGGATTTCAGCCCGGCTTGAACAATGAACAGGAGACCACTAGTATGTGATAGTGACTAAGCCAGCGTTACACCATGTTGTGTGTAAACAAGATTTATTTTGGGGAAAACGTGAATTGTTGGAACAGACAAACAGTGCTATAAGGCTTCAAGAGTACGAGTGGTAATGGAACGTGTGCTTTTTTTGTCACCAGGCACTGATTATTGAATCAAATTAATTTCCAATGGATTTTTCTTAGCTTCAGAACACTATTTTGGAAAAACGTTTAACACAAAATCCTTTTTTTTTATTTCAGGTGAAGTGCCATAGAGATAGAGGCAACAGTATTTACATAAGCACCTTCCTCTTCCTGTCCTGAAGGTCTACCCTGTTCTTTTTTTATCCCTTTTAATTTTGGATTTGAATACAGGAGGGAATCACTCATTGTTTGCCTGCAATCTCTGCTGTATCATCCACCCTTGCATTTTTTGCATTTCTAGGATAATTCAAGTAAGTTCAGTTCAGTTCTTCACAAAATACCTCTTTTTGATGGACTGGTGTTCCAGGGAATGACGGTACCACTATTGTTCCCTCTATTTTCGTGAAAGCCCTGCGGTCTGAATTGGGGATGCAAGTTAGTCTCATGAGAGTAAGATACAAGAATACATGGGCAATGGACTTTTTAAGGTTGTGAAGGCAAGGGGCTATATTTCCTATTTTCCCTTGTTTCCTTCTCCAGATCTGATGTTCGAGTGATGTGCTTTAGTGTTTGGGGCCTAGTCTGCTGTAGGCCATAGATGAATGTCTGTGTTATGTTAATGGATTTTTAACACTTGCACTTCTGCTGTGCTAGAAATATTTTAGGGCCTTGGTGGAATGCCTTGAGTTGAAACCAAATTTAGAGCTTTTGCCTGCAAGTGTCTGTTGGTAGCTCGGGTTTCCAAGTTTAGCCATTACCTGTTGCTCTCAGCCTTCTTCTCCCATGCACTTGTCCACTTTTTAGTGTGTGTTTGTGTGTGAGAGACTGTTTATGAGTGTATGAGTGAGATGAATGATTAATGTGCTTTTTTGGCTGCAGTAATTGCTGGCTAGGATTTTTAAAATTTTGTTTTAATAGATTTTCTGATGTTTTTCATATTGTTGTGTGGCCCTAGATGGTGTGTAGGGCCCTAGCAGGGTCCACAGACATTTAATTGATTTTTTGCATTATTGCTTCTTCTTTATTGGTGGTCTGCCGGCCTGTGAAATAGCACAGGCATATTTTGGATATATATTTGTACAATACTTGCTCTGAAATTCTTCCTGTGTTCGTTGGTGGGGAGGGAGGGGCACTAGAGCAGACTGCCATTTTCTCTTTGTCCTCTGTGCATTCCTCCTTCCTTGCCATGTGTTCATCCACCATCTCATGAAACTAGTGAATGTGTGTTAGGGCGCCATTGTCTCTTTGTCCTCCATGCCACCTCCTTCCTTACCATATGCTCATCCACCATTTTATGAAACCACTGGGTATGTTAACCAGCATTTTCTCTTTGCCCTCCAAGTCTCCTCTTTTCTTGCCATGTGCTTGTTTACTTTTTTGTGAGGCTTCTGTGTGTGCATAAGTGTGAGAGTGTGTGTCTGTGTGAGAGCAGAGCAGGAAGCTGAGTTTGCAACACAGCAGGATGTTGTGTTTGCTGCCCCCCAGGATGGTAACCTTGTTTTATTGCAGGATATTGTGCCTGCTCCTCTGTTATACGCGGACTATCCAAGAAAAAGAAGGAAAACTCCCCTATTTTTTTTAATCTCTGCCTATGTTGAAGGTGACATAAAGTAGGTCTGAGCCCTGCCATGGGAGACAAGGCAAAGAAGGATCAGAAAGCATAGTAGGCAGTATGAAAGATGAGCCAGTCATTGTTCATGTGAACAATGTCTTTTGTGTGGCATTTACTCGGCTTACCCCTAGCCACTATCACCACCTCCTTCCTCCATCTTTTAAAACGACCACAAAATAGCAGCAACAACTTCCGAACAACAACTGTAGTCCCACTCCCAATCAAAGGAACAAAACCTTAGCACAACTACAAGTTCTTCACATTTTGTTTCCATAAGGAAGCTCGCCTCCTTGCCTGCGCTTTCTTTACAGTTAGGTTGAATGAGGAAGGAATTAAAGACTGCTCATTTTTCTGCAAAGCTTTGAGAATTTGGAAGGGAGGTGGGCAATTTATTACATGGCCATTATGAAAGACAAACATCTAATCATATTGGAAGAGTACCGTAGGAAGATGGGAGTACTGAGACATATAATCCCATACGGAGATGATCATGATGAAGATGAAAAAGATGTTATCAGAAGGACAAAACCTCCAATTGGTACAAGGAAAAGGGGGATATGATGTTACTCCAAAATGTGCATGCAGCCTACCCCCAAGTAAGTCATTTGTGGAGGGATATATATATAAGCAGTAGGAAAAAGGCGCGAAGCCGAAAGGCGTCCTGTTTGTCTGTATGCGGAAATAAAGGATACTGTATATTCACCTTTAATGGAGTGCGGTCTCTTCACTTGCTTGTCGAGTGAGGTTTTTGAGCTGCATATATATATATATATATATATATATATATATATATATATATATATATATATATATATTCACTGAAAAAACCACAGGTTTCAGGGACGTTATAGAAATTCCCCCGTTATAGTTAGTTCAGCTAACTATAACTCGCGCACCCGCAATGCACTGCTGATGACGTCACATATTACATATTAGGGAACACTATGCGTTGGGGTACCCCTGTGATTAGCATCACCTCCTCTGTATTTGCCATGAGTTAGTGCCTGGGTCATTGGATGAGTACATGGGTACTGACTGGATGATTAGAGTACTGCAAGGAGAGTGGATGGTGAATTTATAAGTGCTTATGATTTGGCGGAGTGACTGGATAAGTACATGGTGCTCGCTGGTTGATTGGAGGAGTG
This sequence comes from Calotriton arnoldi, assembly GCA_963921515.1. Classification (NCBI taxonomy): domain Eukaryota; kingdom Metazoa; phylum Chordata; class Amphibia; order Caudata; family Salamandridae; genus Calotriton; species Calotriton arnoldi. Next base: position 2,915,322 of record CAWUFW010000723.1, read on the forward strand.
CATGGGTAGTGACAGGGCGATGGCTGGACTGCATCAGTAGTGCTCAGGGTAAGTTGGAGGATTAATTCCCCTTGAATCCTGAGGGTCCCTATTTGATAAAAGCCCTGGCGGTGGCGGTCCCCGGGGCTTGGGGGCCTTGGAGGCCCCCAAACATTAAAAAAACAAGCCCCGGGAGGTGGCGGTCCCCGGGCTGCGGGGCCCCCGCGGGCCTTGCATATATTTGTTGGCAATGCCCCCGGGACCTGGCCCACCCGGGGGTCTCAATTAAATGAAGCGCGGTATCCCGCGCTTCATTTATTTTTACATTTCGGCGAGATTCGCGACCCCAGTGCAAATTTCGCCAATTTTTTTAAAAAAAATGCTTTTTTTGGCCCTGAGGGTCCTTGTTGGACCCCCTGAGCAGGCCTAGGGGGTCAGGGTGTTTCTACCCTGCCCCCTTTTCTTCTTTTTCACCTTTGTTTCCCTGTTTTCTTGTGACTCGGTTCTACCGAGTCACAAGATGGCTGCCAACACTTCCTGGTTTGGAGTGTTGGCAGCCAATTAAAATGAAGCTCGTGGTCGGGAGGGTTTGCGGATCCACCGCGCCTCTAGATATCGATATTTGGTTTTTACAATTTCTCAGCAACTACCGAACGGATTTACACCATTTTTAAAAAGGTCTCTTTCTGAGCCAAGCAGTTCTCAAATAGCAACAAAGCACTTTTGAATTATTTCTTATCTCTATGTTTTTTTATCCAGTTGACCACTTGATTAAATGTTACGCTTAGGGGAGAAAATGTGGTGTTACCAAGTTGGAGTTTCTGCTTCAGCTCGTCATTCTGTGATTCTGGTCAAATCACTTAATCTCCCCATGCCTACAACCAAAATGAGTTTGTCCTTGTATGATGTAACCAATGCTCATGTAAAGCACTCCAATATCTGACCAGCATGCACTATATAAAACTGCAAAAAAACAAAGGATAAAAAGTGTTTTCCACACTTCTGTCATTGGGCTATACGTGGGCTACATCTGGGTGATATTTGTGCTACATTTGGGCTCATTTTTCTCTGGTGGCCATCTTGGGAGACTTCAATTACATTCATTAAACTTTATTCGATCTGATTTAGAAACATAGATCATAAAAGTGTACATAAAAACAGTAAATCCTCTTTCTTAATACAATACAGTGAGAATTAATTAAAACCAGTAGGTAAAAACGGGTGTTACAAAGCCCGGTTCAGAGCAACTTCAGGTTAACAGAATAGTAAAGTTCAATGTTTCGCAAGATCACTCTCATGTACTTTGTGCAAAATACGCAATAAGGGGTCCAAGTAAGATGCAACGCTCCAATACCTGACCAGTCTGCACTATATAAAACTGCAAAAAAACTAAAAATAAAAAGTGTTTTCCACACTTCTGTCATTGGGCTATATGTGGGCTACATGTGGGTGATATTTGTGCTACATTTGGGCTCTTTTTTCTCTGGTGGCCACCTTGGGATACTTATTTGTTATGAAGTTTCCTAATTTCCTCATTTACTGCAGTCTCCTCAGTAGGAAATGCTTTCAGTTTTTTACTTTGATTCCATCTAGAAGGCATTCAGATGTGTCACACATTTGCCATAAATTCAGAATGTTAGCACTCTAGTTGCTCATTAGATCACTGTAGTAAAGTTCCTGCTCACCAGGGAGTTAACTGGAAGTCTACTGCTGGTATTGAAAGTGATTGTTTCAGTCTGCATGTCAGAATTTTCTAATGAAATAGAAGAGGATTTGAGATCTCACTTAAAACATGCCCTAATTTTTCTTTCTGCAGAACTAACCATAATTTCTATGGCAAAATGAACCCCCTCATTTTTTTCCTTTTTAAATTAAATGTTTTATGTGTTACCGGTTTATTCCAATCAAGATGGCTTCAGGTGTGCCATAATTTTGTCATAAGTAAGACTGTTAGCGCTCTAGTTGTTCTTTAGAACACTCTGGGAAGCTGCAGTAGAACACAAAGGAATCAACTGGCAGGCTGCTCCTATTGAAATATAACAGGAAGATATTTGTAATCTCACTTAAAACATGTCCTACTTTTTCTTTCTACAGCACTAACCATAATTTCTATAACAAAATGAACCCCTCATTTTGTTCCTTTTTAAATTAAATGTTTTAAGTGTTACCGGTTTATTCCAATCAAGATGGCTTCAGGTGTGCCATAATTTCTTCATAAGTAAGACTGTTAGCGCTCTAGTTGTTCTTTAGAACACTCTGGGAAGCTGCAGTAGAACACAAAGGAATCAACTGGCAGGCTGCTCCTGTTGAAATATAACAGGAAGATATTTGAGATCTCACTTAAAACATGTCCTAATTTTTCTTTCTACAGCACTAACCATAATTTCTATGACAAAATGAACCCCATCATTTTGTTCCTTTTTAAATTAAATGTTTTAAGTGTTACCAGTTTATTCCAATCAAGGTGGCTTCAGGTGTGCCATACTTTTGTCATAGGTAAGGCTGTTAGCGCTCTCGTTGTTCTTTAGAACACTCTGGGAAGCTGCAGTAGAACACAAAGGAATCAACTGACAGTCTCTGCCCTTGTTGGATTTACATGTTTTACTGAGAATGTCAGACTTCATTCTCACATGACTGAGAAAGATAATGTGAATTTACAGAAAATATGCTCTCATTTTAGCTTCTGGAGCACCTTCCAAACCTCTGTGGGACAAGCATGAGAAAATTGTTTTCTCTCAAACATGATTCATGAAATCCCAGCAGAAGGTTTTTCACAGGGTAAAATCACCCTAGAACACACCACAATTCCTAAAATTAGTATGGTACCATCAACAAATGAATTCTAATGTAACTAAAGTCTGTTATCACCCTTTATAGTTCTCCTTTTGGTGACCCTCAAAATCTTCTATTCACTACAATGCATTTCATTGGGGTGCTATCATGTATATTGGTCCCAAGATGGCTGCCAACACTTCTTGGATGAAGTGCTGACAGCCAATCAGATCTCACGATGACATGTGTGGTTAGGCTCCGCCCAGATATATAAAGTTATTTTTCCTTTAATATTTAAAAAACTACAGAATGGATTTACACCATTTTTGAAAAGGTCGCTTTCTGAGCCAAGCAGTACTTTTATGCCAAATTTGGGGTAAATCCGTTCAGTAGTTTCCGCTGTAGCCTTGCACAAAGTACCCTATGGGAAATTGATTTTTTGACTCTTATTTTTTGAATTTCTCAGCAACTACTGAACGGATTTACACCATTTAACAAAAAGGGCTCTTTCTAAACCAAGGGCTACCTTTTTGCAAAATTTGGTGTAATTCCGTTCAGCAGTTCAGGCTGTAGCCGTGTCTAAAGTTTCCTATGGAAAATTGCATGGGGAAAACACGTTTTGGGACCCCCCTTTTTTCTCGGCCCCTGCTTGCCAAATCACCCCGAAACTTTCAAGATAGGAGCGGACCGGAGCACCCCACGAGTTTTGAAAATTTCACGAAGATTCGTCGACCTGCGCCAAAGTTATTGGGAATAGAATGTTGCGAATTTCCTATCGAAAATAGGTCCTAACTATAACTACCTACTGGCGACCGCCAGTAGGTAATATATATATATATATATATATATATATATATATATAACCAAATGAGAACAGAGTTGCTTGATGCCGCCTCTGGCCTCGCAATGCCGGTGCCGTCGATGGAAGCAACCACCATCAATAATTATTAGATAAAGATCCACTCCAAACAAGGAAATGAAAAGACGGCACACCAAGTGAATTTCTCACACAGATCTTTATGTGCAAGAGAACGACGCATTTCAGCAATAAGCCTTTGTCAAGTTTTTTGTTTAGTGCTCAATCCCCCATAGATATAACGTGGATAACCAAAAAACATGGAAAACAGACTATAGAAAAAGACTTACATACATAGAGGTCATTTAGTATGAAAATAAGAATTGCACATGCATGATATTTCACAATTAATGATGACCTATAAATATATGTATTTACAATACTGAATAATCAAAATTCGTCCATTCAGATAATTCCATTCCATGTGTTAATTTAACACGGGTTCTGTTATGCCACGATAGGTGTCAGAATCACCAAAAGTATAACTAAATAGTGAGAATCTAAAACGGCACTTGCACAACAATGCAGACAGTTATGTCCACGAACAAAACTTCAATAGAAGTTACAGAAAGGCCACATCCAAAGGTTATAAGGGCAGATCGTGCTGCCCGAAAAATAGTAAAGGGGATCCCCTGGAACTATCAAGGAGTGGAAGAAGGAACTACACACGGGGCACGTAACTGTCTGCATTGTTGTGCAAGTGCCGTTTTAGATTCTCACTATTTAGTTATACTTTTGGTGATTCTGACACCTATCGTGGCATAACAGAACCCGTGTTAAATTAACACATGGAATGGAATTATCTGAATGAACGAATTTTGATTATTCAGTATTGTATATACATATATTTATAGGTCATCATTAATTGTGAAATATCATGCATGTGCAATTCTTATTTTCATACTAAATGACCTCTATGTATGTAAGTCTTTTTTCTATAGTCTGTTTTCCATGTTTTTTGGTTATCCACGTTATATCTATGGGGGATTGAGCACTAAACAAAAAACTTGACAAAGGCTTATTGCTGAAACTGTCGTTCTCTTGCACAGAAAGATCTGTGCGAGAAATTCACTTGGTGTGCCGTCTTTTCATTTCCTTGTTTGGAGTGGATCTTATATCATATATATATATATATATATATATATATATATATATATATATATATATATATATATATATATATATATATATATATATATTCACTGAAAAAACCATAGGTTTTAGGGACAGTTATAGTTAGTTGGACATTTCACTCGTACAAAACCATAGAAATTCCCCCGTTATAGTTAGTTCAGCTAACTATAACTCGCGCCCCCGCAATGCACTGCTGATGACGTCACATATTACATCACTCATGACATGGTCAGTGACATCACTGATGACATCACTGATGACATCTCAAATGACATCACGGATGACATCATCCAGTGACTGTGTGTTTCTGTAAAGTTTAAATATGTTTAGTATATATAGGGAAAGGCGTATTGAAGAATGAGTGGGTGTATAAGTGTCTGAATGGATGATTTAGTACGTGAGTGACTGACTCTACAAGTGAGTGATTAAATGTATCTTACTGAATGCATGGGTTAGTGACTAAACTGTGTGAATGTCTGTATCCGTCTGTCTGTTGGTTTGTAAGCGGCTGCATGGCTTTCTGTATAGCTACATGAGTGTCTACATGGGTTATTGATTGATTGTCTGAGTATCTGTATGGGTGCCTGAGTGTTTGTGTGGGTGGGGTGTGTGTGACTCTGTGCATAGATGTGTGAGTTGGTGATTCACTGGGTGCATGGTTTCAAGAGTGCATCTGTGATGGACTGTATGGGTGGGTGAGTGTGTGTGTGTATGGGTGTGTTAGTGATTGAATGTATATCTCAGTGGTACATGTGTGAGTAACTACATATGTGAAAGGCAGTATATATGTGTGTTGGAGTATATAAATGGCTATAAGTGAGAGTGTGTGATTGTGAGAGTGGCTGTATGGATGAGTGTGTACTTGTATCAGTGATTGTATAAGAGCGTAAGAATGTGCTAGTATTTGTATGAGTAAGTGAGCTGGTGTGTGTATAACTGTATAGGTGAGTAAATGGGTGTGTGATTAAGTGTTTTGCATGACTGACTAGGTGTGTGAGTACCTCTATGGATGAGTGGCGGTGTGTGAGTGTTTATATAGGTGTATGAGTGCATATGATAGTCCTGTACTGAGTGACTAAGTATGAGTGACTGTACGGGTGAGTGAGTGGATGTGTGTGTAGACCTAAGAATCAGTGAGTGGGTATGTAGTTTTTGGTGTTGGAGTGTCTATGGTTTTGAGAATGGCAGTCTGTAATTTAGAGTGGGTGTATCACAAGTTATATTAGGGTGTGAGAAGATGCATGAAATTATCACATGGATGATGTCATCAGTGATGTCATTTGAGATGTCATCAGTGATGTCATCAGTGATGTCACTGACCATGTCATGAGTGATGTAATATGTGACGTCATCAGCAGTGCATTGCGGGGCGCGAGTTATAGTTAGCTGAACTAACTATAACGGGGAATTTCTATGGTTTTGTACGAGTGAAATGTCCAACTAACTATAACTGTCCCTAAAACCTATGGTTTTTTCAGTGAATTTCAAAGGTTTTTTAAATGCTAATTTCTAACTATAACGTGTCTGAAACCTATGGTTTTTTCAGTGAATTTCAAAGGTTTTTTAAATGCTAATTTCTAACTATAACGTGCCTGAAACCTATGATTTTTAAGTGAATTTCAAAGGTTTTTTTAAATGCTAGTTTCTAACTATGCCTACAGAGGTAGGACATGTGAAGAAAGAAGAAAAACGCACAGAAAGAAGCAAAAGATGTGCAGAAAGAACCAACAGAGGAGCAGAAAGAGGCCTTGTTGCAAAATCATCCTGTGCCCACAACTTTTTCAGATGGGCACTGGTGGTAACTGACTCTGACTAACCAGAGCCAGTGCTATGCTAAAAGACACTTAGAATACAGTGAAAACACCTACATACACTAGGGAACACTATGCGTTGGGGTACCCCTGTGATTAGCATGACCTCCTCTGCAAGTCCCTAGTACATAATAGGGCAGGGGGATTAAAACTGCCTCTTAAAACGCGCTACGTGGCGTGTTTTAAGTTGCGGGATTAAGTCCCCTTGAATTCTGAGGGTCCCTGGGGGCCCAACTAGCCCCCCAGGTACCTACAGTTAGGACCACAGAGCTGAGTTGCAGAGAGGCGTTCCGAGGCCACGCACCTTTTTTCACCTCTCTGCAACGCAACTCTGTTGTGCTTACTGAAGGTACCTGGTGGGCTAGTTGGCCCCAGGGTCCCTCAGGATTCAAAGGGAATTAATTCCCCAACTTAAAATGCACCACAGGGCGTGTTTGCGCACATGTCACCTGAGGCCCCACACCCTCCCTTCACCACTGTGCAAACGCGCCCCGTGGTGCGTTTTAAGTTGGGGGATTAGGTCACCTTGAATCCTGAGGGTCCCTGGGGTCCAACTAGCCCACTAGGTACTTCCAGTAAGCACCACAGGCCTGCGTTGCAACGCCTGTAACAAATTGTGCAGTTGTGTTTAGGTAGTGAAGAGGGTCGTGCTGGGTGTGAGAAGTTGGCCTGGCATATGCTGTCCACTAATTATAGTGGGCACCTTGCACCAGTCCAAACAACCCCTTATTGGAGATAGGTTAAAGACAACCTTATTGAAAGCTATCCTAGTGGTAGCTATGGAGAGCAGCCTTCAGGCTAAGTCTTGAAGGAATGTAAAGCAGCTTGTTTTACCAGTCTATAATCTCTTGAGTGACCAAATGAAAGAGCACCACACCAGGTATATATTCAATATATATGTATTTATTGCTAAACACACCCCTCTAGTCTCTTTATGAGGCTACAGTTCGAAGTACATAAGTTAGAAGTTATTAAATCACAGTAATAGCACAAATACACGTTTGGGCCCTAGGGGCGTACCAAACCATATACCAATAAAGTGGTATGCGAACCACGACTGAACTAGACACTAGGCCTAGAGCCTCTAGAAGTGCTTGGACCACAAGGAACCACCCAAGGTAGTGACAAAGGGGACCCACGGGAGACGCGTGTAGTGTAAATACACAACCGCGATACGCCGTTGACTTCTATGGAGAAAGTCGGGATCGGGAAATTAGAGAAAAGGGACACTTAAAAGAGGACTAGGACAAAACCCTTTGAGATCTAGGACTTTGAAGAGTCTCTACCCACGAGAGCACCGGAGTACTCGTGTTACCTCACCCAGGGAAGCCGGGTGCATAGGTGCCTTTCGGGGTCGGGTTTCGTCGTCGATTCGAATGGCGATCTGCTGCAAAGTGCTGCTGGCGGCCAAGAGAAAAGTGTCCGGGTGGATCCAAGAGTGGATCGGAGTTCTGAAGAACCTGAAAGCAGAGGGGACAGAGTCTGGGTCACTAGCCAGTGACCAGGAAGGCGATGGACAGATGCCCACCGATGTCGAGTGCTTCAGGTGCGTTGACGGTCGTCTTGACTCTTCAGCCACGAGGTCCAGGAGATGTTGTCGGTGACCAGGAGCAGGATTCGGGCTGGTACACGATGTCTGTCGAGTGCTGAGGTGTCGGCGACCGGATTGGACCCAACAAGCCTTGGCAACGGCAAGTCTCGGTGAAGATGTAGATCGTCGATGGTGCAGACCAGCAAGGTCTATGGAACTCACCCAGCGAGGGTAAGTGAGGGCAGGCCTGAAGCAACCAGGATGCCAAGTTAGAAAAGGATTGGCCTTCGTTAAGGGCTACTAGCCAATGGGCTAGCGACCGCGAAGGAGCCTCGTGACGCCGCACGTGGATCTGGCTTACAGGACACTCGTGGAGTGGGGGCCAGTGATCTTCGGTGCAGGTGGTGCCGGAGGCTAGGGCTACTCGGAGCCCAAAGCACGACTTCTTGGAAGACCCAGAAGAGGATGCACTTGCAAATGTGCTCGGTGTCCAGGGGTCACGGTCTCAAGTCACCCACGATAGCCACGGGCCTCAGCTTTGCTGGGGACTCAGGGTAGCCTCGGGAAGTCTGAGAATCCACCTCTGGTGATGCGATGACTTCGGCGTCCGACGGGAGCTTCAGAAATGCGAACCGGACAGATGCTTCTTTGGTGCCTGCCAAGCAGGGGAGTCACTCCTTGACCCCAAGGGAGATTCTTCTGTCCTCTAATCGTGAGTAGAGCGTCGAAGGTCCAGGATTCAGTTACAGAGTTTCGTCCAGGGATAATCTAAAGTCCTAAGGACTGGGTTCCTACCTTTATACTAAAGATAGGGGTTGGATTACTCTGTGGCCCCACCTAGGGGTGGGTCAGGGCAGAGGGGTGGCTACACCACTTTCCCTTTGTCCAGTTCGCGCCAAAGCAGGGGCTGCAAGCCCCTGATCCGGTTTGAACTGGGGTATGCACAGGGACACCAAGTGTGCCCCCAGTGCAGGACTTCAAAGCACCCGAAAGTGCTCCCGCCCAGCCCCAATACACATTATCCTGTCTGGGGAGGTGGTCACACCTCTCTGGGACAGGAAACCTATTGTCCAGGCCTCCCCTGCCGGAGTTTCGTCCAGCAGCAGGAGGCCAGACTCGTGTCTGTGGCAGCAGCATCCATTTTGTGATGCCAGGGCTCTGGAAAGAAGTTACCGGACTAGTCAGAGTTAACATGTCTTTCCCTCTAGAAGGGTGGAATGCTACCCCCGCCGCCAGGATTGGTGGGGGGGTAGTATTCCAAGATGTTTGACACCAAACACGACATGTTTAGGTGCAGCCATTCCAAAGTTAGCATTTTACCGCGAGGATATAATGCGCTTAAGAGTATATGGTCAGGCTGCACTACAAACAGCATCAGAGAAGGGTCTCCGACCGCTGCAGAGGGGCCCTGCTCATGCAGGGGCACCCTCTCACATAGGAACCACGCACTCTGCCTTCAGGATTGATAAGGCCTGCCTTAGGAGTGACTTATAGGTTTATATGTGTGGATGTATTTAGTGATATAGGTAACCTATATCACAGTAAGGGGTGCATGCACCACCTTACCCAGGCTGCAGTAGCAGACCTGTGGTGTCAGTTTGGATGGCCTTCCAGGGGTGGCATAATACATGCTGCAGCCCCTGGCAGGCCTCTGAGGTACCTATGCCCTTGGTACATAGTGTACCATATACTAGGGACTTATAAGGGCACTCCAGATCCCAATCAGTGATGTGCCTAAGGCACATGGAAACCATTTTAGAGAGGAAGCAGCTAGGCTGGGGTTCTGATTAGCAGGGCCCCAGCCAGACTAATGTCGAAAAACAGTGAAGCATCAGCAAAAAGTGGGGGTACCCATGTGAAGCAGATCCTACTCTCCTACACAACCCCCCAAACGTAGGGACATTAAACTAACCTTGCCCAGTTAAGTCTTCATGTTCTAAGTGGAAATACCTAGAGAGTCCATCTGCATTCGCATGGTTACTCCCAGGCCTATGTTCCACTGTAAAGTCCATCCCCTGTAGGGAAATGGACCACCTAAGCAGTTTGGGGTTTTCACCCTTCATTTGTTTTAGCCATAAGAGGGGCTTATGGTCTGTCTGAACCAGGAAGTGTGTACCAAACAAGTATGGCCTCAGCTTCTTCAGAGCCCAGACCACAGCAAAGGCCTCCCTCTCTATGGCTGACCAACGTTTCTCTCTAGGGGTCAGCCTTCTGCTAATGAAAGCTACTGGCTGATCCTGACCTTCTTCATTCAATTGTGACAGTACAGCCCCTACCCCCAATTCAGATGCATCAGTTTGAACAATGAACTTCTTGGAGTAATCAGGACTCTGCAGAATTGGAGCAGTGCACATGGCCTGCTTGAGGTCATCAAATGCCTTTTGACAGCTAACTGTCCACTGAACCTTTTGGGCATTTTCTTAGAAGTTAAGTCATTCAGGGGTGTCACTATTGATCCATACCCCTTGACAAATCTCCTATAGTACCCAGTCAGGCCTAAGAAGGCTCTCACCTGAGTCTGGGTAGTGGGAGCAGTCCAGTCCATGATGGTCTGGATCTTGCTCTGCAAAGGTTGAACCTGGCCTCCACCCACAAGGTGGCCCAGGTACACAACCTGACTCTGCCCTATCTGGCACTTAGTGGCCTTGATAGTCAGGCCTGCCTTTTGCAGGGCCTGTAAAACATTCCTGAGGTGGACCAGGTGATCCTCCCAGGTGGAGCTAAAGACAGCAATATCATCTAGATATGCTGCACTATAGGCTTCCAGTCCTGTAAGAACTGTATTCACCAACCTCTGAAAGTGGCAGGTGCATTCTTCAGACCAAAGGGCATTACCACAAATTGATAATGCCCACTAGGGGTTGAGAATGCTGTTTTGGGCTTTGCAGTATCAGCTAGTCTGATCTGCCAGTAGCCAGCTGTTAGGTCAAATGTGCTGAGATATTTGGCAGAGGCCAAAGTATCTATGAGCTCATTTGCCCTGGGTATTGGATGGGCATCAGTCCTAGTGACTGCATTGAGACCCCTGTAGTCCACACAAAACCGCATCTCTCTTTTTCCACCACTGGTGTGAGGTTTTGGTACAAGGACCACTGGACTAGCCCAAGGGCTATCTGAGGGTTCAATAACTCCCAATTCCAACATTTTCTGGACTTCAGTCCTGATACAGTCCCTGACATGGTCAGGTTGCCTATAAATCTTGTTTTTAATAGGCAGACTGTCCCCAGTGTCCACTTCATGAGTGCACCAGGTGGTCTGACTGGGTGTCAGTGAAAACATATGTCTAAACTGATTGAGGACTTGCCTGCAATCAGTTTGTTGCTGGGTAGTGAGGCTGCCTGCCAAGGCTACACCATCAACTGACCCATCGTCAGGGTTCTGTGAGAGCAGGTCAGGGAGTGGGTCACTCTCTTCCTCCTGCCCTTCATCAGTAGCCATGAGCAAGCCCATGTCTGCCCTGTCCACATATGGTTTTAACCTGTTGACATGGAGAACCCTGTGGGGACTCCTGGGTGTTCCTAGGTCCACTAAGTAAGTGACCTCACCCTTCTGCTCAACAATAGTGTGGGGTCCACTCCATTTATCTTGGAGAGCTGCTGGGGCCACTGGCTCCAACACCCACACCTTCTGCCCTGGCTGGTAAACAGTCAGAACAGCTCTTTGGTCATGCCAGGCCTTTTGAAGTTCCTGGCTAGCCTCAAGGTTTTTGGTTGCCTTTTTCATGTACTCAGCCATCCTGGAGCGGAGACCAAGTACATAGTCCACTATATCTTGCTTTGGGGGCTTGAGAGGTAACTCCCATCCTTCCTTCACCAAGCACAGTGGACCCCTCACAGGGTGGCCAAACAGAAGTTCAAAAGGGCTGTAACCAACCCCTTCTGAGGCACCTCCCTATATGCGAATAAAAGGCAGGGCAAGAGTATGTCCCATTTAAGCCTAAGCTTTTCTGGGAGCCCTTTAATCATGCCCTTCAAGGTTTTGTTGAATCTCTCAACTAAACCATTGCATTGTGGGTGATAGGGTGTGGTGAACTTATAAGTCACTCCACACTCCTTCCACATTGCTTTCAAGTACCCAGACATGAAGTTAGCATCCCTGTCTGATACTACCTCCTTAGGAAAGCCCACTCTTGAGAAGATTCCCAGGAGGGCCCTTGCCATCACAGGTGCTGTAGTGGTCCTGAGGGGAATAGCTTCTGGGTACCTGGTGGCATGATCCACTACCACCAGGATAAACCTGTGCCCAGAGGCTGTTTGGGGATCCATGGGACCAACAATGTCAATCCCTACCCTTTCAAAGGGCACCCCCACCACAGGTAGTGGTATCAGGGGGCCTTTGTAGTGCCACCTGCCTTGCCACTGGCTTGGCAGGTTACACAGGAGCGACAAAACTCCTTACTGTCTTCAGACATGTGGGGCCAGTGAAAGTGAGGGACAATTCTGTCCCAAGTCTTGTTCTGGCCCAGGTGACCTGCTAAGGGAATATCATGGGCTAGGGTCAATAGGAAGCCCCTGAACTTCAGAGGTATTACCAACCTCCTGGTAGCACCAGGCTTGGGGTCTCTACTCTCTGAGTACAGGAGTCCATCATCCCAATACACTGTATGGGGACCACTAGCTTTCCCAGCAGCCTCAGCAGCAGCTTGCTGTCTGAGGGGTTCAAGGGAGGGGCAGCTCAGCTGCTCCTGGCTCAGATCTGCCCTAGAAGGTCCCCCTGTCCCCAAGAACTCAACCTGGTCAGGTTCAAGTTCCTCTGGGACAGTTCCTTCTTCAGGGCTGAGATCATCCCCCTCAAGGGACTGATCTTCCTCCTGAGCCAAGGGGAAGGCACTGCCTTAACCCTACTACTCCTCCTCTTGGAAGGCACTTGGTCCATTCTTCCAGAATCCAAGGCCTGTTCAGTGCTAGACATTTTGGCTTGTGACCTGGTCACAGCAAACACATCTGCAGGGATCCCCAGCATTTCTGCATGGGTCTTGAGCTCCACTTCTGCCCAAGCAGAAGTCTCTAAGTCATTGCCAAGCAAGCATTCGACTGGTAGGTTTGCACTTACCACAACCTTCTTAAGGCCAGTTACCCCTCCCCAGGAGAAGTTAACAACTGCCAGAGTATGGTCTGTTCTGACATTGCTAGCATTGGTCACTTGGTACATCTCACCAAGTATAACTTGCCCAGGATTCACAAGGTCTTGTGTCACCATTGTGACACTTGCCCCTGTGTCCCTAAATGCCAAAGCCTCACGTCCATTAATTAAAGGCTGTTGTCTGTACTTGCCCAGATTACTGGGACTCACAGTGGAGGTCACATCCATGCCTCCATCACAGACTAACACAGCCTGAGTCAGTTCTCTGACTAGGTCAGAGCCCAACTCAGTTCCCAGGGTGAACCCTACTAAACCCTTGGCTGGAGCACTCCCACCAACTGTACTAGGGGGAACAGGTGCCTTAGGGGCATTGGTGGGTGCTGGACTGGAGTCTTTGGACTTGGTGCAATCACTGGTCCAGTGGGTCTTTTGCTTACAGACCTTGCACCATGGTTTTCTTTGGCCTTTCCCTTTGGTAGACTGTGAATCCCCACCAGACGAAGATTTTTGGGGGCCTGATGAAGACTTTTGATCTTTACCCTTCTCCCCACCCTTGTCAGAGTTCTTAGCATCTTGCTTCTTGGTTTCCCCACCTTGGTTCTGTACCTTCTGCTTCACCCTGGTGCTGACCCATTTGTCTGCCTTCTTTCCCAATTCTTGGGGAGAGGTCAGATCAGAGTCTACCAGGTATTGATGCAACAGCTGATTTTGACAGTTATTAAGAATCTGCTCCCTCATTATCAGATTGTACAATCCTGAGAAGTCACACACCTTACTGCCCATCAACCAGCCTTCCAGAGCCTTGGCAGAACAATCCACATAGTCTACCCAGTCTTGAGTCTGTGCTTTTGGGTGTCTCTGAACTTCAACCTGTACTGTTCAGTGGTTAGGCCAAACCCATCAATAAGAGCACTCTTCAAGACCTTGTAATTATCAGCATCCTCCTCTCTAACAGTGAGGAGCTTATCTCTTCCTTTGTCAGCAAAGGAGAGCCACAAGATTGCTGCCCACTGCTCCTGAGGGACCTTCTGTACCTTACAGGCCCTCTCTAATGCAGTTATCCATTTGTGGATGTCATCCCCACTCTGGTAGGGAGGGACAATCTTGCTCAGGTTCCTATGGTCATAGGACCTTTCCCTGTCTCTAGGGACATGGCTGCCACCATGGGACTCTAGTCCCAACTTTCTTCTCTCTCTAAGGAGATCTAGGGATTCCCTATCTAAAGCCAATTGCTTTTTTCTGATTTCCAGCTGAGTTTCCTCATACTGGACCAGTCTGTCTCTTCTCTCATGAGAGGATTCCCTCCTGTGAGAGGAGATAGAGCTCCCTATGGAGGTGCCAGAGTGGTTAGACTCCTGAGAAGGAGATCTAGACTTCCTGGGCACACTCTTAATCCTTCCTGGGGGACAAAGTGGGGATCATTCAGATCATCCTCATCATCTTCCACAGGAGGGATTGGGTTATCCAGGTCAGGGTCATTGTCACCCTCCTGGCCAGTCTCAGAGGGGGGCTGGGGGTATTGGCACCCCTGGCCTCCTCCTCTTCCTCTGCCCCACACCTCAGCTCCTACCCCTTCAGTCCCCAAGGGCTTACTAAGGTCATAAGCCACCAACAACTCCTTGAGGTGTTGGGTGGTGGGGCTTTGGCCTGTCCTTATTTTTCTCAAGTTGCATAAAGCTCTCAATTCCAAGAATGGGAGTGTATCATACTTGGAGGGTGGAAGCTCAATGGCTTCCTGCAAGGATTCTTTAGATCCTACCCTTAAAGACATTACTAGTGTGGTGTGGTGTATGCACTACCTACTCTAGTGTGGCCTACTAAACTCTCTTGAGTTGTAGAAAGGGTTGTGCTATCCCTTAACACACAACTCTAAGTTCAGTAGAACTTACTGTATTCTAAGCTTAAATTATATGTACCTTAGGTACCTTTAGTGGTTTTCAGTTGATCAATTCAATTGAGATTATCTGGTAAAACAATAGCAAGCTGGAATCCCACACGCTGCACACCAATGTGAGAAGTTGGCCTGGCATATGCTGTCCACTAATTATAGTGGGCACCTTGCACCAGTCCAAACAACCCCTTATTGGAGATAGGTTAAAGACAACCTTATTGAAAGCTATCCTAGTGGTAGCTATGGAGAGCAGCCTTCAGGCTAAGTCTTGAAGGAATGTAAAGCAGCTTGTTTTACCAGTCTATAATCTCTTGAGTGACCAAATGAAAGAGCACCACACCATGTATATATTCAAAATATATGTATTTATTGCTAAACACACCCCTCTAGTCTCTTTATGAGGCTAGAGTTCGAAGTACATAAGTTAGAAGTTATTAAATCACAGTAATAGCACAAATACACGTTTGGGCCCTAGGGGCGTACCAAACCATATACCAATAAAGTGGTATGCGAACCACGACTGAACTAGACACTAGGCCTAGAGCCTCTAGAAGTGCTTGGACCACAAGGAACCACCCAAGGTAGTGACACAGGGGACCCACGGGAGACGCGTGCAGTGTAAATACACAACCGCGATACGCCGTTGACTTCTATGGAGAAAGTCGGGATCGGGAAATTAGAGAAAAGGGACACTTAAAAGAGGACTAGGACAAAACCCTTTGAGATCTAGGACTTTGAAGAGTCTCTACCCACGGGAGCACCGGAGTACTCGTGTTACCTCACCCAGGGAAGCCGGGTGCATAGGTGCCTTTCGGGGTCGGGTTTCGTCGTCGATTCGAATGGCGATCTGCTGCAAAGTGCTGCTGGCGGCCAAAAGAAAAGTGTCCGGGTGGATCCAAGAGTGGATCGGAGTTCTGAAGAACCTGAAAGCAGAGGGGACAGAGTCTGGGTCACTAGCCAGTGACCAGGAAGGCGATGGACAGATGCCCACCGATGTCGAGTGCTTCAGGTGCGTTGATGGTCGTCTTGACTCTTCAGCCACGAGGTCCAGGAGGCGTTGTTGGCGACCAGGAGCAGGATTTGGGCTGGTACACGATGTCTGTCGAGTGCTGAGGTGTCGGCGACCGGATTGGACCCAACAAGTCTTGGCAACGGCAAGTCTCGGTGAAGATGTAGATCGTCGATGGTGCAGACCAGTAAGGTCTGTGGAACTCACCCAGCGAGGGTAAGTGAGGGCAGGCCTGGAGCAACCAGGATGCCAAGTTAGAAAAGGATTGGCCTTCGTTAAGGGCTACTAGCCAACGGGCAAGCGACCGCGAAGGAGCCTCGTGACGCCGCACGTGGATCTGGCTTACAGGACACTCGTGGAGTGGGGGCCAGTGATCTTCGGTGCAGGTGGTGCTGGAGGCTAGGGCTACTCGGAGCCCAAAGCACGACTTCTTGGGAGACCCAGAAGAGGATGCACTTGCAAATGTGCTCGGTGTCCAGGGGTCACGGTCTCAAGTCACCCACGATAGCCACGGGCCTCAGCTTTGCTGGGGACTCAGGGTAGCCTCGGGGAAGTCTGAGAATCTACCTCTGGTGATGCGATGACTTCGGCGTCCGACGGGAGCTTCAGAAATGCGAACCGGACAGATGCTTCTTTGGTGCCTGCCAAGCAGGGGAGTCACTCCTTGACCCCAAGGGAGATTCTTCTGTCCTCTAATCGTGAGTAGAGCATCGAAGGTCCAGGATTCAGTTACAGAGTTTCGTCCAGGGATAATCTAAAGTCCTAAGGACTGGGTTCCTACCTTTATACTAAAGATAGGGGTTGGACTACTCTGTGGCCCCACCTAGGGGTGGGTCAGGGCAGAGGGGTGGCTACACCCCTTTCCCTTTGTCCAGTTCATGCCAAAGCAGGGGCTGCAAGCCCCTGATCCGGTTTGAACTGGGGTATGCACAGGGACACCAAGTGTGCCCCCAGTGCAGGACTTCAAAGCACCCGAAAGTGCTCCCGCCCAGCCCCAATACACATTATCCTGTCTGGGGAGGTGGTCACACCTCCCTGGGACAGGAAACCTATTGTCCAGGCCTCCCCTGCCGGAGTTTCGTCCAGCAGCAGGAGGCCACACTCGTGTCTGTGGCAGCAGCATCCATTTTGTGATGCCAGGGCTCTGGAAAGAAGTTACCGGACTAGTCAGAGTTAACATGTCTTTCCTCTAGAAGGGTGGAATGCTACCCCCGCCGCCAGGATTGGCGGGGGGTAGTATTCCAAGATGTTTGACACCAAACACGACATGTTTAGGTGCAGCCATTCCAAAGTTAGCATTTTACCGCGAGGATATAATGCGCTTAAGAGTATATGGTCAGGCTGCACTACAAACAGCATCAGAGAAGGGTCTCCGAACGCTGCAGAGGGGCCCTGCTCATGCAGGGGCACCCTCTCACATAGGAACCACGCACTCTGCCTTCAGGATTGATAAGGCCTGCCTTAGGAGTGACTTATAGGTTTATATGTGTGTATGTATTTAGTGATATAGGTAACCTATATCACAGTAAGGGGTGCATGCACCACCTTACCCAGGCTGCAGTAGCAGACCTGTGGTGTCAGTTTGGATGGCCTTCCAGGGGTGGCATAATACATGCTGCAGCCCCTGGCAGGCCTCTGAGGTACCTATGCCCTTGGTACATAGTATACCATATACTAGGGACTTATAAGGGCACTCCAGATCCCAATCAGTGATGTGCCTAAGGCACATGGAAACCATTTTAGAGAGGAAGCAGCTAGGCTGGGGTTCTGATTAGCAGGGCCCCAGCCAGACTAATGTCGAAAAACAGTGAAGCATCAGCAAAAAGTGGGGGTACCCATGTGAAGCAGATCCTACTCTCCTACACTGGGGGTAGTGTTTTAGGGTTTAGGGTAGTGCAGTGGTGTTTGTGTAGTGTAGTGGGTCATGCTGGGGGTAGATTTAGGGTTTAGGGTAGTGCAGTGGTGTTTGGGTAGTGTAGGGGATCGTGCTGGGGGTAGTGTTTTAGGGTTTAGGGTAGTGCAGTGGTGTTTGGGTAGTGTAGGGGGTCGTGCTGGGGGTAGTGATTTAGGGTAGTGCAGTGGTGTTTGGGTAGTGTAGGGGGTACTGCTGGGGGTAGTGTTTTAGGGTTTAGGGTAGTGCAGTGGTGTTTGGGTAGTGTAGGGGTACTGCTGGGGGTAGTTTTAGGGTTTAGGGTAGTGCAGTGGTGTTTGGGTAGTGTAGTGGTTCGTGCTGGGGGTGGTGTTTTAGGGTTTAGGGTAGTGCAGTGGTGTTTGTGTAGTGTAGGAGGTCTTGTTTTAGGGTTTAGGGTAGTGCAGTGGTCTTTGGGTAGTGTAGGGAGTCGTGCGGGGGTAGTGTTTTAGGGTTTAGGGTAGTGTAGGGGGTCATGCGGGGGGTAGTGTTTTAGGGATTAGGGTAGTGCATTGGTGTTTGGGTAGTGTAGGGGGTCATGCGGGGTAGTGTTTTAGGGTTTAGGGCAGTGCAGTGGTGTTTGGGTAGTGTAGGGGGTCGTGCTGGGGGAGTGTTTTAGGGTTTAGGGCAGTGCAGTGGTGTTCGGGTAGTGTAGGGGGTCGTGCTGGGGGAGTGTTTTAGGGTTTAGGGCAGTGCAGTGGTGTTCGGGTAGTGTAGGGGTCGTGCTGGGGGAGTGTTTGAGGGTTTAGGGCAGTGCAGTCGTGTTCGGGTAGTGTAGGGGGTTGTGCTGGGGGTAGTATTTTAGGGTTTAGGGTAGTGCAGTGGTGTTCGGGTAGTGTAGGGGGTCGTGCTGGGGGTAGTGTTTCAGGGTTTAGGGCAGTGCAGTGGTATTTGGGCAGTGTAGGGGGTAATGCTGGGGGTGGTGTTTTAGGGTTTAGGGCAGTGCAGTGGTGTTCGGGCAGTGTAGGGGGTCGTGCTGGGGGTGGTGTTTCAGGGTTTAGGGCAGTGCAGTGGTGTTCGGGCAGTGTAGGGGTGTGGTGTTTCAGGGTTTAGGGCAGTGCAGTGGTGTTCGGGCAGTGTAGGGGGTCGTGCAGGGGTGGTGTTTCAGGGTTTAGGGCAGTGGTGTTCGGGCAGTGTAGGGGGTCGTGCTGGGGGTGGTGTTTCAGGGTTTAGGGCAGTGCAGTGGTGTTCGGGCAGTGTAGGGGTGGTGCAGGGGGTGGTGTTTCAGGGTTTAGGGCAGTGCAGTGGTGTTCGGGCAGTGTAGGGGGTCATGCAGGGGGTGGTGTTTCAGGGTTTAAGGCAGTGCAGTGGTGTTCGGGCAGTGTAGGGGGTCGTGCTGGGGCTGGTGTTTCAGGGTTTAGGGCAGTACAGTGGTGTTCGGGCAGTGTAGGGGGTCGTGCTGGGGCTGGTGTTTCAGGGTTTAGGGCAGTGCAGTGGTGTTCGGGCAGTGTAGGGGGTTGTGCTGGGGCTGGTGTTTCAGTGTTTAGGGCAGTGCAGTGGTGTTCGGGCAATGTAGGTGGTCGTGCTGGGGCTGGTGTTTCAGGGTATAGGGCAGTGCAGTGGTGTTCGGGCAGTGTAGGGGGTCATGCTGGGGCTGGTGTTTCAGGGTTTAGGGCAGTGCAGTGGTGTTCGGGCAGTGTAGGGGGTCTTGCTGGGGCTGGTGTTTCAGAGTCTAGGGCAGTGCAGTGGTGTTCGGGCAGTGTAGGGGGTCTTGCTGGGGCTGGTGTTTCAGGGTTTAGGGCAGTGCAGTGGTGTTCGGGCAGTGTAGGGGGTCGTGCTGGGGGTGGTGTTTCAGGGTTTAGGGCAGTGCAGTGGTGTTCGGGCAGTGTAGGGGTCGTGCTGGGGCTAGTGTTTCAGGATTTAGGGCAGAGCAAATGTGTTCAGGCAGTGTAGGGGGTTTTGCTGGATGTGGTGTTTCACGGTTTAGGGCAGTGCAGTGGTGTTCATGCAGTGTAGGGGGTGGTGTTTCAGGGTTTAGGGCAGTGGTGTTCAGGCAGTGTAGGGGGTCTTGCTGGGGTTGATGTTTCAGGGTTTAGGGCAGTGCAGTGGTGTTCGGGCAGTGTAGGGGGTCGTGCTGGGGGTGGTGTTTCAGGGTTTAGGACAGTGCAGTGGTGTTCCGGCAGTGTAGGAGGTCGTGCAGGGGGTGGTGTTTCAGGGTTTAGGGCAGTGCAGTGGTGTTCGGGCAGTGTACGGGGTCGTGCTGGGGGTGGTGTTTCAGGGTTTAGGGCAGTGCAGTGGTGTTCGGGCAGTGTAGGGTGTCGTGCTGAGGGGTGGTGTTTCAGGGTTTAGGGCAGTGCAGTGGTGTTTGGGCAGTGTAGGGGTCGTGCAGGGGTGGTGTTTCAGGGTTTATGGCAGTGCAGTGGTGTTTGGGCAGTGTAGGGGGTCGTGCAGGGGGTGGTGTTTCAGGGTTTAGGGCAGTGCAGTGGTGTTCGGCCAGTGTAGGTGGTCTTGCTGGGGGTGGTGTTTCAGGCTTTAGTGCAGTGGTGTTCGGGCAGTGTAGGGGGTCTTGCTGGGGTGGTGTTTCAGGGTTTAGGGCAGTGCAGTGGTGTTCGGGCAGTGTAGGGGGTCTTGCTGGGGCTGGTGTTTCAGGGTTTAGGGCAGTGCAGTGGTGTTCGGGCAGTGTAGGGGGTCGTGCTGGGGCTGGTGTTTGAGGGTTTAGGGTAGTGCAGTGGTGTTCGGGCAGTGTAGGGGGTCGTGCTGGGGCTGCTGTTTCAGGGTTTAGGGCAGTGCAGTGGTTTTTGGGCAGTGTAGGCGGTCGTGCTGGGGCTGGTGTTTCAGGGTTTAGGGCAGTGCAGTGGTGTTCGGGCAGTGTACGGGGTTGTGCTGGGGCTGGTGTTTCAGGGTTTAGGGCAGTGCAGTGGTGTTCGGGCAGTGTAGGGGGTCGTGCTGGGGGTGGTGTTTCAGGGTTTAGGGCAGTGCAGTGGTGTTCGGGCAGTGTAGGGGGTCGTGCTGGGGCTGGTGTTTCATGGTTTAGGGCAGTGCAGTGGTGTTCGGGCAGTGTAGGGGTCGTGCAGGGGGTGGTATTTCAGGGTTTAGGGCAGTGCAGTGGTGTTCGGGCAGTGTAGGGGGTCATGCTGGGGGTGGTGTTTCAGGGTTTAGGGCAGTGCAGTGGTGTTCGGGCAGTGTAGGGGGTCTTGCTGGGGGTGATGTTTCAGGGTTTAGGGCAGTGGTGTTCGGGCAGTGTAGGGGGTCTTGCTGGGGGTGATGTTTCAGGGTTTAGGGGCAGTGGTGTTCGGGCAGTGTAGGGGGTCTTGCTGGGGGTGAAGTTTCAGGGTTTAGGGCAGTGCAGTGGTGTTCGGGCAGTGTTGGGGGTCTTGCTGGGGGTAGTGTTTCGGGGTTTAGGGCAGTGCAGTGGTGTTCGTGCAGTGTAGGGGGTCATGCTGGGGGTGGTGTTTCAGGGTTTAGGGCAGTGCAGTATTGTTCGGGCAGTGTAGGGGATCGTGCAGGGGGTGGTGTTTCAGGGTTTAGGGCAGTGCAGTGGTGTTCGGGCAGTGTAGGGGGTTGTGCTGGGGGTGGTGTTTCAGGGTTTAGGGCAGTGCAGTGGTGTTCGGGCAGTGTAGGGGGTCATGCAGGGGGTGGTGTTTCAGGGTTTAGGGCAGTGCAGTGGTGTTCGGGCAGTGTAGGGGTCGTGCTGGGGCTTGTGTTTCAGGGTTTAGGGCAGTGCAGTGGTGTTCGGGCAGTGTAGGGGGTCTTGCTGGGGGTGGTGTTTCAGGGTTTAGGGCAGTGGTGTTCGGGCAGTGTAGGGGTCTTGCTGGGGGTGATGTTTCAGGGTTTAGGGCAGTGCAGTGGTGTTCAGGCAGTGTAGGGGGTCTTGCTGGGGGTAGTGTTTCAGGGTTTAGGGCAGTGCAGTGGTGTTTGTGCAGTGTAGGGGGTCGTGCTGGGGATGGTGTTTCAGGGTTTAGGGCAGTGCAGTAGTGTTCGGGCAGTGTAGGGGTCGTGCAGGGGGTGGTGGTTGAGGGTTTAGGGCAGTGCAGTGGTGTTCGGGCAGTGTAGGGGGTCGTGCTGGGGGTGGTGTTTCAGGGTTTAGGGCAGTGCAGTGGTGTTCGGGCAGTGTAGGGGGTCGTGCTGGGGGTGGTGTTTCAGGGTTTAGGGCAGTGGTGTTCGGGCAGTGTAGGGGGTCTTGCTGGGGGTGATGTTTCAGGGTTTAGGGCAGTGCAGTGGTGTTCGGGAAGTGTAGGAGGTCTTGCTGGGGTTAGTGTTTCAGGGTTTAGGGCAGTGCAGTGGTGTTCGGGCAGTGTAGGGGGCGTGCTGGGGGTGGTGTTTCAGGGTTTAGGGCAGTGCAGTGGTGTTCGGGCAGTGTAGGGGGTCGTGAAGGGGTGGTGTTTCAGGGTTTAGGGCAGTGCAGTGGTGTTCGGGCAGTGTAGGGGGTCGTGCTAGGGTTGGTGTTTCAGGGTTTAGGGCAGTGCAGTGGTGTTCGGGTAGTGTAGGGGGTCGTGCAGGGGCTGGTGTTTCAGGGTTTAGGGCAGTGCAGTGGTGTTCGGGCAGTGTAGGGGGTCGTGCTGGGGGTAGTGTTTTAGGGTTTAGGGTAGTGCAGTGGTGCTTGTGTAGTGTAGGGGGTCGTGCTGGGGGTACTGTTTTAGGGTTTAGGGTAGTGCAGTGGTGTTTGTGTAGTGTAGGGGGTCATGTTTTAGGGTAGTGCAGTGGTGTTTGGGTAGTGTAGGGGGTCGTGCTGGGGGTAGTGTTTTAGGATTTAGGTTAGTGCAGTGGTGTTTGGGTAGTGTAGGGGGTCGTGCTGGGGTAGTGTTTTAGGGTTTAAGGTAGTGCAGTGGTGTTTTAGTAGTGTAGGGGGTCATGCTAGGGGTAGTGTTTTAGGGTTTAGGGTAGTGCAGTGGTGCTTGTGTAGTGTAGGGGGTCGTGCTTGGGGTAGTGTTTTAGGTTTAGGGTAGTGCAGTGGTCTTTGTGTAGTGTAGGGGGTCATGTATTAGGGTAGTGCAGTGGTGTTTGGGTAGTGTAGGGGGTCGTGCTGGGGGTAGTGGTTTAGGATTTAGGTTAGTGCAGTGGTGTTGGGGTAGTGTTTTAGGGTTTAGGGTAGTGCAGTGGTGTTTGTGTAGTGTAGGGGGTCATGCTGGGGGTAGTGTTTTAGGGTTTAGGATAGTGCAGTGGTGCTTGTGTAGTGTAGGGGGTCGTGCTGGGGGTAGTGTTTTAGGGTTTAGGGTAGTGCAGTGGTGTTTTTGTAGTGTAGGGGGTCATGTTTTAAGATGCAACGCTCCAATACCTGACCAGTCTGCACTACATAAAACTGCAAAAAAACTAAAAAATAAAGTGTTTTGCACACTTTTGTCATTGGGCTATATGTGGGCTACATCTGGGTAATATTTGTGCTACATTTGGGCTCTTTTTTCACTGGTGGCCATCTTGGAAGACTTCTTTGTTATGAAGTTTCCTAATTTCCTCATTTACTGCAGTCTCCTCAGTAGGAAATGCTTTCAGTTTTTTACTTTGATTCCATCAAGAAGGCATTCAGATGTGTCACACATTTGCCATAAATTCAGAATGTTAGCACTCTAGTTGTTCATTAGATCACTGTAGTAAAGCTACTGCTCACCAAGGAGTTAACTGGAAGTCTACTGCTGGTATTGAAAGTGATTGTTTCAGTCTGCATGTCAGAATTTTCTAATGAAATAGAAGAGGATTTGAGATCTCACTTAAAACATGCACTAAATTTTCTTTTTGCAGCACTAACCATAATTTCTATGGCAAAATGAAGCCCCTCATTTTGTTCCTTTTTAAATTAAATGTTTTAAGGGTTACCAGTTTATTCCAATCAAGATGGCTTCAGGTGTGCCATACTTTTGCCATAAGTAAGGCTGTTAGCACTCTAGTTGTTCTTTAGAACACTCTGGGAAGCTGCAGTAGAACACAAAGGCATCAACTGACAGGCTGCTCCTGTTGAAATATAACAGGAAGATATTTGAGATCTCACTTAAAACATGTCCTAATTTTTCTTTCTACAGCACTAACCATAATTTCTATGGCAAAATGAACACCCTCATTTTGTTCCTTTTTAAATTAAATGTTTTAAGTGTTACCAGTTTATTCCAATCAAGATGGCTTCAGGTGTGCCATACTTTTGTCATAAGTAAGACTGTTAGCGCTCTAGTTGTTCTTTAGAACACTCTGGGAAGCTGCAGTAGAACACAAAGGC
Organism: Calotriton arnoldi; assembly: GCA_963921515.1. Classification (NCBI taxonomy): domain Eukaryota; kingdom Metazoa; phylum Chordata; class Amphibia; order Caudata; family Salamandridae; genus Calotriton; species Calotriton arnoldi. Next base: position 2,939,441 of record CAWUFW010000723.1, read on the forward strand.
ATCAACTGACAGGCTGCTCCTGTTGAAATATAACAGGAAGATATTTGAGATCACACTTGAAACATGTCCTAATTTTTCTTTCCAGAGCACTAACCATAATTTCTATGACAAGATGAACCCCATCATTTTGTTCCTTTTTAAATTAAATGTTTTAAGTGTTACCAGTTTATTCCAATCAAGATGGCTTCAGGTGTGCCATACTTTTGTCATAAGTAAGGCTGTTAGCACTCTAGTTGTTCTTTAGAACACTCTGGGAAGCTGCAGTAGAACACAAAGGAATCAACTGACAGTCTCTGCCCTTGTTGGATGTACATGTTTTACTGAGAATGTCAGACTTCATTCTCACATGACTGAGAAAGATAATGTGAATTTACAGAAAATATGCTCTCATTTTAGCTTCTGGAGCACCTTCCAAAACTGTATGGGACAAGCATGTGAAAATAGTTTTCTCTCAAACATGATTCATGATATCCCAGCAGAAGGTTTTTCACAGGGTAAAATCACCTTAGAACACACCACAATTCCTGAAATTAGTATGGTACCATCAACAAATGAATTCTAATGTAACTAAAGTCTGTTATCACCCTTTATAGTTCTCCTTTGGTAACCCTCAAAATCTTCGATTCACTACAATGCATTTCAATGGGGTACTATCATTTATATTGGTCCCAAGATGGCTGCCAGCAATTCCAGGATGAAGTGCTGACAGCCAATCAGATCTCACGATGACATGTGTGGTTAGGCTCCGCCCAGATATATATGTGTTTTTACTTTTGATTTTCTCAGCAACTACTAAACGGATTTACACCATTTAACAAAAAGGATTCTTTCTGAACCAAGAACTACCTCTTTGCCAAATTTGGTGTAATTCCGTTCAGCAGTTCGGGCTGTAGCCTTGCATAAAGTTTCCTATGGGAAATTGATTTTTTGACTCTTATTTTTTTAATTTCTCCGCAACTACTGAACGGATTTACACCATTTAACAAAAAGGGTTCTTTCTGAACCAAGAACTACCTCTTTGCCAAATTTTGTGTAATTCCGTTCAGCAGTTCGGGCTGTAGCCGTGGCTAAAGTTTCCTATGGGAAAATGAATGGGGAAAACACGTTTTGGGACCCCCTTTTTTCTCGGCCCCCGCTTGACGAATCACCCCTAAACTTTCAGGGTAGGAGCGGACCGGAGCGGGCCATAAAGTTTGAAAATTTTGCGAAGATTCGTCAACAGACGCAAGAGTTATTTCAAATAGAATGTTGCGGATTTCCTATGGAAAATAGGTCCTAACTATAACTATCTACTGGCGACCGCCAGTAGATAATATATATATATATCAAGGGCAAGTGGTGCCCGAAACGCGTCACTTGGGGAAAACAATAAATTGAAGATTTTTGCCTCATTCCGGTGGTTTGTGATTCTTTGGCAGCGAGGGTTAGTGCTGAACGTACTATGTGCCTGCGGAGGATCGATTCGTCTTATATATATATATATATATATATATATCACTGCTCCAAGGTTGTCCACCTGTAAGTAGCACTCGAGCAACAGCTTGATTCATGTGTAGGTAAGGACGGGGAACCGCCCGTAGGAGCCGCTCCATAGTGGTATTGCTACCCGCACTACACTTCCCAGAAGGCACAGTTTCATTCGAACCTCCCATCAGGGGGGTGTGTCAGAAGTGGGTCAGCGGTTGCGCACACCGTTCCATTAAAGCCTCTGAAGAGAAGCATATGGTGCTTCGAAACGCGTCAGGCAATACCACTATGGAGAGGCTCCTACGGGCGGTTCCCCGTCCTTACCTACACATGAATCAAGCTGTTGCTCGAGTGCTACTTACAGGTGGACAACCTTGGAGCAGAGATATATATATATATATTCACTGAAAAAACCATAGGTTTTAGGGACAGTTATAGTTAGTTGGACATTTCACTCGTACAAAACCATAGAAATTCCCCCGTTATAGTTAGTTCAGCTAACTATAACTCGCGCCCCCGCAATGCACTGCTGATGATGTCACATATTACATCACTCATGACATGGTCAGTGACATCACTGATGACATCACTGATGACATCTCAAATGACATCACTGATGACATCATCCAGTGACTGTGTTTCTGTAAAGTTTAAATATTTTTAATATATAGGGAAAGGTGTATTGAAGAATGAGTGGGTGTATAAGTGTGTGGATGAAGGATTTAGTAGGTGCGTGACTGACTCTATAAGTGAGTGATTAAACGTATCTTACTGAATGCAAGGGTTAGTGACTAAACTGGGTGAATGTCTGTAACCGTCTGTCTATTGCTGTGTAAGTGGCTGCATGGGTTTGTGAATAGCTACATGAGTGTCTATATGAGTTATTGATTGGTTGTCTGAGTATCTGTATGGTTGCCTGAGTGTTTGTGTGGGTGGGGTGTGTGCGACTCTGTGCATAGATGTGTGAGTGGGTGATTCACTGGGTGGATGGTTTCAAGAGTGCATCTGTGATAGGCTGTATGGGTGGGTAAGTGTGTGTAAGAGTGTGTTAGTGAGTGAATGTATGTCCCAGTGGTACATGTGTGAGTAACTACATATGTGAAAGGCAGTATATATGTGTGTTGGAGTATATAAATAGCTATAAGCGAGAGTGTGTGATTGTGAGAGTGACTGTATGGATGAGTGTGTGCTTGTATCAGTGATTGTATAAGAGCGTAAGAATGTGCTAGTATTTGTATGAGTAAGTGAGCTGGTGTGTGTATAACTGTAAAGGTGAGTAAATGGCAGTGTGATTAATTATTTGCATGACTGACTAGGTGTATGAGTACCTCTATGGATGAGTGGCGGGGTTTGAGTGTCTATATAGGAGTATGAGTGCATATGATAGTCCTGTACTGAGTGACTGTACGTATGAGTGACTGTTCGGGTGAGTGAGTGGATGTGTGTGTGTAGACCTAAGAATCAGTGAGTGGGTATGTAGTTATTGGTGTTGGAGTGTCTATGGTTTTGCGAATGGCAGTGTGTAATTTAGAGTGGGTGTATCAAAGGTTATATTAGGGTGTGAGGAGGTGCATCAGATTATCACGTGGATGATGTCATCAGTGATGTCATCAGTGATGTCATTTGAGATGTCATCAGTGATGTCATCAGTGATGTCACTGACCATGTCATGAGTGATGTAATATGTGACGTCATCAGCAGTGCATTATGGGCGCGAGTTATAGTTAGCTGAACTAACTATAACGGGGGAATTTCTATGGTTTTGTACGAGTGAAATGTCCAACTAACTATAACTGTCCCTAAAACCTATGGTTTTTTCAGTGAATTTCAAAGGTTTTTTAAATGCTAATTTCTAACTATAACGTGTCTGAAACCTATGGTTTTTTCAGTGAATTTCAAAGGTTTTTTAAATGCTAATTTCTAACTATAACGTGCCTGAAACCTATGGTTTTTTCAGTGAATTTCAAAGGTTTTGTAAATGACAATTTTTAAATGTATTAATTGTTATATTTATTTTTTGATACTGATTTACTACATTTTTTTAAACTATTTATTTTTACATATTTTATTTTTTAAATTACATTGTAATTACATTATACATTACATTACAAAATATACTTTCTCAGAATGAATTACTTTAGTTTAAATACTTTGCAAATAGGCAATAGACTTTTAAGTACAGTAGTTACAGTTGTTGCAATGGGCAACACAATTTCAAACACAATGCAACATTGAGCTCAATGTGAATTTCAAGTTAAATGCAATTAGTTACTTTATGGATTACTTTTCTAACCACAGGACTGGATCCTAGATTCAGTCCTGGGACATCTCCTGTAAACAGTTGAGTAAAAGCGTTTTGGTTACAGTAGTGATTTTTAAGGAATATTATTGTATTTTAAAAGTTGACACTTAGAAACTTTTTCACATAGAATCACCAATGTTATCCTACGGGAGGAAATTCACTTAGCAGGTAAGTAGTGTTATCGTTACTTTTTCTTACTCAGTGGTGGATCCTGTATCCAGCACTGGTGCATCTCCTGTAAACAGTTGAAAGAATGCGTTTAAGTCATACAGGCGATTTTTAAGGAATATTTGTAGTTTGTGAAAATCGACACTTTGAAACTTTTCTGCTGAAAACCAGACAATGGATTCCAATGGAAGGAAATACAAGTTACTGGTAAGTACGGTTAGAATTACTTTTCAGGGTCAGTGCTGGGCTAAAAGATGCAGCACTGGGTTCTCTCCTGATAACAGGTGAGTAAATCGGAATTCGTAGTTCGGCTGATTTTAGAGGAATATTATAAAGTTCCAAAACTCCACACTTAGAAGAATTTCCAAGTGAAACCAGTCAATGTTAGCCTATGGAAGGAAATTCAAGTTACTGGTAAGTACGGTTAAAATTACTTTTCAGGATCAGTACTGGGCTCAAAGATGCAGCACTGAGGTCTCTCCTGATAACAGGTGAGTAAATCGGAATTCGTAGTTCTGCTGATTTTAGAGGAATATTTGTATGTTTCAAAAATCGACACTTTGAAACTTTTCTGCTGAAAACAAGACAATGGATTCCTATGGAAGGAAATACAAGTTACTGGTAAGTACGGTTAGAATTACTTTTCAGGGTCAGTGCTGGGCTAAAAGATGCAGCACTGGGTTCTCTCCTGATAACAGGTGAGTAAATCGAAATTCGTAGTTCTGCTGATTTTAGAGGAATATTTGTATGTTTCAAAAATCGACACTTAGAAACTTTTTCAGCAAAAAGCAGGCAATGATATCCTATGGAAGGAAATTCAATTTACTGGTAAGTACGGTTAGAATTACTTTTCAAGGTCAGTGCTGGGCTAAAAGATGCAGCACTGGGTTCTCTCCTGATAACAGGTGAGTAAATCGGAATTCGTAGTTCGGCTGATTTTAGAGGAATATTATAAAGTTCCAAAACTCCACACTTAGAAGAATTTCCAAGTGAAACCAGTCAATGTTAGCCTATGGAAGGAAATTCAAATTACTGGTAAGTGCGGTTAAAATTACTTTTCAGGATCAGTATTGGGCTCAAAGATGCAGCACTGAGGTCTCTCCTGATAACAGGTGAGTAAATCGGAATTCGTAGTTCGGCTGATTTTAGAGGAATATTTGTATGTTACAAAAATCGACACTTAGAAACTTTTTCAGCAAAAAGCAGGCAATGATATCCTATGGAAGGAAATTCAAGTTACTGGTAAGTACGGTTAAAATTACTTTTCAGGATCAGTACTGGGCTGAAAGATGCAGCACTGAGGTCTCTCCTGATAACAGGTGAGTAAATCGGAATTCGTATTTCGGCTGATTTTAGAGGAATATTATAAAGTTCCAAAACTCCACACTTAGAAGAATTTCCAAGTGAAACCAGTCAATGTTAGCCTATGGAAGGAAATTCAAGTTACTGGTAAGTACGGTTAAAATTACTTTTCAGGATCAGTACTGGGCTCAAAGATGCAGCACTGAGGTCTCTCCTGATAACAGGTGAGTAAATCGGAATTCGTAGTTCGGCTGATTTTAGAGGAATATTTGCACAATGGTGAAGGGAGGGGCGGGGCCTGAGGTGACATCTGTGCAAACGCGCCCCATGGCGCGTTTTAAGTTGGGGGATTAAGTCCCCTTGAATCATGAGGGTCCCTGGGGTCCAACTAGCCCACCCTGTACCTCCAGTATGCGCCAGGAAGCTGCGTTGCAGAGAGGTGTTCAGAGGCCACGCCCCTTTTGCACCTCTCTGCAACGCAACTCTGTGGCGCTTTCTGGACGTACCTGGTGGGCTAGTTGGCCCCCAGGGACCCTCAGGATTGAAGGGGATTTCATTCCCCATCTTAAAATGCGCCACGGGGCCTGTTTGCACACATTTCACCTGAAGCCCCGCCCCTCCCTTCACCACTGTGCAAACGCGCCCCGTGGCGCGTTTTAAGTTGGGGGATTAAGTCCCCTTGAATCCTGAGGGTCCCTGGGGTCCAACTATCCCACCAGGTACCTCCAGTAAGCCCCACAGAGCTGCGTTGCAGAGAGGTGTAAAAATGGGCGTGGCCTCTGTACACCTCTCTGCAACGCAGCCCCTGGCGCATACTGGAGGTTCCTGGTGGGCTAGTTGGCCCCAGGGACCCCCAGTATTCAAGGGGAATTCGTTCCACTCTGCAAACGCGCCAGGGGCGCGTTTGCAGAGTGGTAAAGGAAGGGGGCGGGGCCTGCGGCACGATCGTTTTTTTTTTTTTTTTCTTTGAAGGGGGCTGTGTGGCCCCCCTTCCTTTTTCCTTTTTTTGGGCCCTGGGGACCCCATCCCCCAGGGCCTTACCCCTTTTTTTTCATTTTTTTTTTTTTAAACGGGAAGGGGGCCACGTGGCCCCCCTCCCGTGGCCGATTCCGGCCCCGGGGACCCCATCCCCCGGGGCATGGCCACTCTTTTTATTATTTTTTTAAGGAGGGGGCTGCGTGGCCCCCCTCCTCAGGCCTCCTTTTGCCCCGGGGACCCCATCCCCCGGGGCAGGCCTTTAGTTTTCTTTTTTTTTTTTCTTTTTTTTTGGGGGGGGGAGGGGGGCTGCGTGGCCCCCCTCCCGGGCCACTTATGGCCCCGGGGACCCCATCCCCCGGGGCCTGGCCTCTCATTGGAGACTGTGGGGGGGGTCCCCAATCCCCCCACAGTCCCAGCCGGCTCCCAGCCTCCTGCGCGAGCCGGCATTGCTTTTCCACATGGGGAGCAGCTAACATGCTGCTCCCCGTGTGGAAAAGCAATTGGGTTTGCATTTTGAAAGAGAGAGCAGGCTTTCTGCTCTGTCTTTCAAAATGCAAACCAAGTTTGCTATGACAGGACGGGAGCCGCGATGCTCCCGTCCTGTCATAGCAAACTACAGTGTCCCGGGGGTAGGCACCCCGGGACACTGCAGGAGCCGGCCCTGGGGGGTGGTGGTCCCCAGGGCCATCACTGGCTCCAGGAGGGGGGCCGCGCGGCCCCCCTCCCAACTTGTTCAAAGCCCCGGGGAGGTGGTGGTCCCCGGGGCTCTGGGGGTCCGTAACGGACCCCCATATTTAAATCTTTAGTGCCCCGGGGAGGTGGCGGTCCCCGGGGCGTGTGGGGGGCTGGAGCCCCCCCACACAGGTTTTTTAAATTAAAAAAAAACAGCCCCGGGGGGTGGCGGTCCCCGGGGCAACGGGAGGGCGCACAGCCCTCCCGCCATCATTTTTTTTAAAAAGCCCCGGGGGTGGCGGTATCCGGGGCTTGGGGGGCCTTAGAGGCCCCAATAAACAATAAACCCACCCCCCGCATGCCCCCGGGACTTGGGCCACCCGGGGGCAAATTTGCATCGAAGCGCGGGAGACCGCGTTTTGATTTTTTTTTTTTCGGCAGGATCCGCGCACCCTGAGCGCATCCTGCCATTTTTTTTTTTTTTTTTAAATGCTTTTTTCTGCCTAGGGGGTCCTTGTGGGACCCCCTGAGCAGACCTAGGGGGTCAGGGTGTTTCTACCCTGCCCCGTTTGGGCGTTTTGCGCACTTGTTTCTTTTTTTTTTCTCGGCGGGATTCGCGCACCCTAAGCGCATCCCGCCGAGTTTTTTAAAAAAATGCTTTTTTCTGCCCAGGGGGTCCTTGTGGGACCCCCTGAGCAGACCTAGGGGGTCAGGGTGTTTCTACCCTGCCCCCTTTTTGCGCTTTGCGCACTTGTTTCTGTCCCTCGGTTCTACCGAGGGACAAAATGGCTGCCAACACTTCCTGATTTGGAGTGTTGACAGCCAATTAGCATGCAGCTCGTGATCGGGAGGGTGCGCGAATCCGACGCGGCCATAGATATATATGTGATTTTCCTTTTGATTTTCACAGGAACTACTGAACGGATTTACACCATTTAACAAAAGGATTCTTTCTGAACCAAGAACTACCTCTTTGCCAAATTTGGTGTAATTCCGTTCAGCAGTTCGAGCTGTAGCCGTGGCTAAAGTTTCCTATGGGAAAATGAATGGGGAAAACACGTTTTGGGACCCCCTTTTTCTCGGCCCCCGCTTGACGAATCACCCCGAAACTTTCAGGGTAGGAGCGGACCGGAGCGGGCCATAAAGTTTGAAAATTTTGCGAAGATTCGTCAACCGACGCAAGAGTTATTTCAAATAGAATGTCGCAGATTTCCTATGGAAAATAGGTCCTAACTATAACTATCTACTGGCGACCGCCAGTAGATAATATATATATATATATATATACATCGCAGCTCCATTGTACACAAGGTACAGCACTCGCGGGGGAAATTTCAACCAAATTTATTGGTAAAAAGCGTTTCGGCGACTGCCTTCCTCAATACAGAGCGGCAGCTGGAGACCACGCCATTATATACAATCATTCAATACATTGGTGGTAGTGAAGTAACAAAATAAACAGAGGACTATAGGCCCTATAGAAACCATTTCGGCCATCTTGGAACATGCAATTTTGAACTCATCACTGCAGTCCCGCAATGCAAGTGCACTATCCAAAATTCATCTTGCCTAAATAGGCTTATGCAACTGTACATATATGTTTGCATGTTGACAAAACAAATTATCAAATAAATAAACATAATGTTATAATTCATAATTGTTGTGAATAATTCAATCATAATCACAAACTACCATCACGCCCTGAATGGGCATAAATCTATGTACATCTAGTCAAAATAATTCAATAATTAGCAAATCAAGGACACTTTCGTTATTCCGCCGATAATCAGCCTGTACTCAATTCTTTCTAGGTCGAAAATGGTACTAATTTTGATTACTACCTAATCCACCATGATTATAAATGATACAAAAACAGAATCAAAATAAGGGTGATCAATGTTTCATTCCTTAACTTTCTATATACATGTTTCTACAAAGGTACCATTCTACTATACATCGCTGACACATACTACCCTCCTCTTCAAAAAATGAGTCAGAGATGTACTGCCAGCTCCTCCCCGCTATTCAGCCCATAGGGCATTTTTGATTGTAGGTCCAGAATGTATCTCGACTCTAGTCTCCTGAGTCTTAATTCTCTATCCCCCCCTCTTATATCATTGGGAACGAGGTCCAGACAGAAATAGCGTAACAGATCCCTGTTGCTTGCATGGAAACTATCAAAATGTCTGGCCACTGGATAATTTCTATCCTTAGAGGCAATAGCACGGAGATGCTCAAGAATCCGAATTTTAGTCGGGTGAATAGTACTCCCGACGTACCGAAGTCCACACGGACATACGAGACAGTATACCGTGTGACTGGTATTACAATTCATGAATTTCTCAATCACTTTTGGATTCGTGAGCCCTGGTACAGTGTATGAAGTCACTTTACAACTAAATCTACAGGCCTTACATTTCCCACAAGGAAAAAACCTTTTATAGAGTAAAAACACGATTGTTTTTTATCTAGTGCAAAGTGACTCTGTACCAGATGGTCTTTAACTGACTTATTTCTCCTGAAGGTGAGTAAAGGAACTTTGGACAGATTTTCTCCTAAGACAGGATCAGCTTTAAGGATATGCCAGTTTTTTCTCATTAAGGCTCTGATGTCATTAGCGTTATTAAAGAAATCGGTGATCATTCTGCACTGGTCCAATGAGTTATTATGTTTAACAGACCCTCTCTTCCTCAAATTGAGTGCTCCACTAATCAAACTAGTTCTTGATTTCATATCTACCTTATTTTTAGCACTCAAAAGGGTTACGTCTGAGTATCCCCGGACCTGAAACCTGGCCATGCAGTCGGCAGCCTCCACCTGGAAGTCACAATGCCGTGAACAGTTTCTTCTTATCCTAAGCAGTTCCCCATAGGGGATACTGCTTTTAATTTATCCATGGTGGCAGCTGCCAGCATGCAGGACCGAATTTCCAGCTGTCGGCTTACGATGTAAAGTCGTGCATAGTTTCCCATCGGATACAAAAACACATAGGTCCAGAAAATTAACAGATGTTCTACTAATCTCTCCAGTAAATTTCAAATTCAAATTATTGATGTTCAATTGATTAACAAAAGCCTGTGCTGATCCTACTGTCCCACTATAGATGATAAAGAGATCATCAATGTAGCGGTTCCAACTAATCAAACTGTTGGTCCACTCAACATTGGCATCTGACCAGGCCACCCGCTTCTCCCACCAGCCTACGAAAAGATTCGCACAGCTGGGGGCGAAGCAGGTGCCCATGGCCGTGCCGCGAATCTGCCTGTACAGTTGTTCCTGAAATAAAAATATATTGTTGTTAAGACAGTAATGGACGAATTCCAACAGCATCAAATTATGTTCCATGTATTTGAGGGAGCGACCATTCAGGAAATATTTTGTGGCTTCTAGGCCCTGTGCATGATTAATACTCGTGTAGAGACTTGAGATATCCAATGTGATCATTACAAAATTGTCTTCCCATGATATCCCCTCAATTTGTTTGAGAAAATGTCCAGTATCTTGGGTATAAGAAGCCAGCTCTACCACAAAGTCAAACAAAAAGTGATCAATAAAAATGGACATGTTTTCTGTCAAGCTCCCTTTTGAGGAAACAATTGGACGACCTGGTGGGTTCAAGCTGTCCTTATGTATCTTCGGGAGATGGTAGAACGTTGGGATGCGTGGATGTTTACAGTTCAAAAATGTATGTTCCTCAACGCTCAACATTCCTTTCTCTTTCCATTTATTGATCAGTTCTCGATATTCCTTTACGCTATTAATATGATCTTTCATGGCAATAGGTGTATAATTTGATGTGTCCTGCAGCTGTTTTAGGGCCTCCCCACAGTAGTTCTCCACAGTCAGCAGCACAATATTTCCACCTTTATCAGAAGGTTTACATACTATTGTTTTATCTTTATATAGATTTTGCAATGCCATTCTTTGGGGTTTAGTCAGGTTACATTTCCCTTGTCCTCTTTTTCGATTAAGTCTCAAATCATTGAGATCTTTTATCATCAGGTCCGTAAACACGTCTACAGCATCATTCGGTGTTTGGGGGATACATTTCGATTTTGGCCTGAAAGGACTCCTCATGCTTTCTTGTGATACACACAATGTTCCCCTTATGTCGCCGCCATCATTGGAGATACCTTCCGCCTGTAAATCCTCCAAAACCGCTATGGTGCTAAGATCATGGCCAGTTATTAAGTCCAAGCCAACATCTCCTATGTGCACTTGATTGGCTTGATTTCTGAAACCTTGAGCTTTAAAATACTTGTAAAGTTTCAATTTTCTCGTATACTTGAAAAGATCAATCCTCGTTTGGGCGTACTCAAAATCTTTAGACGGGCAGAAAGTTAGCCCTAATTGTAGGACTGATTTCTCAGCTTCCGTTAGGATTCTAGGAGTCAGATTGATAATAGTCAAGTTGTCACACATTAGCGTTTGGATCCCCGTTTGCTCCTGGTGACCCTTGGCGACGCGCTGTTGGCACTTGTTCCAGCCTCCCCGTCTCGTTTGGCGTTTCTTTTTGTTTCTGGTGGCTTGCCTCGTCCTCTGCCCCAGGTCTGCCTGATGAGACGAAACTCGTCGTGAAAAGGAATGGGTGTCTCACCAGTCGTTGGTTGTGCCACCCTTGGTTCACCTGATTGTTCTGAGTCAGTAACGTCTGACTCAGAAGTCTCTTGATGTTCCACCACTCTCTGGTTTCTAGTACTCAATAATTGGCGGCGCGGTGCATCAAATTTTTTTGCAAATGTTAACACCCGCCCCAGTTCATAATCCCGTGCATCTCTCTCGAATTTCTCATGCTTTCTCTGTTTAATTTTTTGTTCATAGCTAGTCAGTCATTTTTTCATATTGGTCTTTAACTCCTCCACTTTGTTTTTGTCATCGTGGGTTGCTATTTCGCTCTCCAGAATACTGATTTCATCTAAGGCTCGAGCCCGATCACTCCACGCAAACTTAACTAAAATAACAAGCATGCCTTTGGAGGAATCCGCAGTGTGCTCAGCCCATTCTGCGAGGAGTGCAGGATCCGGATTTTCGTAGGCTGGGACTGTATAAATCCGCAGTCCACGTGGTACTCTTTGTACATCTATGTAATTTTGAAGAGACGTAGCCTCCCACCATTTGCGTGTTTCTCGCTCGTATAATCTTTCCAATCTGAGAAACTTCACTTTCAGATCACCTTCCCTTGGTGTTTCACTGGGACCACCGTTTCCTCTTCCTTGTTGGTCACCCTTTCTTTTGAAAATATCGATGGCGGCCTCGCGACGTGCCGCGTCGCTATACATAACTAACTGGATGATGGTAATTCCAAATTTGTAATTGTTCGTGTTTGTCCCCCCTCGCCCTACTACGTTGTTGCATTCGACATTGATGGCGTATAGATACAGTTCGTTTTCCTTACCGGTTTCGAAGCTTCTCCCTCGCCCCGGGGAACGCGCTGTATGTGCAGCTACCAGACAAGTGCTGCCGCGCTGTTCCGCAGAACCTCTCTCTCAACCCGCTACCACTCCTGGTGTCTGGCGTTGATGGCTTCTTCCGGTAAAGTCGCGATTATAGCTCCAATCACTCGTGGCGGTGCAGGAATAATTGCCTTTCTGCTCCTCGTCTCCACCACAATTCCTGCACTCGCGGGCGGGTGCTCTGATGCGCGTTGGTGGTAACGCGCTTAATATCGCAGCTCCATTGTACACAAGGTACAGCACTCGCGGGGGAAATTTCAACCAAATTTATTGGTAAAAAACACACACAAGACGCGTTTCGGCGACTGCCTTCCTCAATACAGAGCGGCAGCTGGAGACCACGCCATTATATACAATCATTCAATACATTGGTGGTAGTGAAGTAACAAAATAAACAGAGGACTATAGGCCCTATAGAAACCATTTCGGCCATCTTGGAACATGCAATTTTGAACTCATCACTGCAGTCCCGCAATGCAAGTGCACTATCCAAAATTCATCTTGCCTAAATAGGCTTATGCAACTGTACATATATGTTTGCATGTTGACAAAACAAATTATCAAATAAATAAACATAATGTTATAATTCATAATTGTTGTGAATAATTCAATCATAATCACAAACTACCATCACGCCCCTATATATATATATATATATATATATATATATATATATATATATATATATGTATATATATATGTATATATATATATATTACCTACTGGCGGTCGCCAGTAGGTAGTTATAGTTAGGACCTAGTTTCCATAGGAAAAGCGTTTTTTGATTTGCCAATATCTTTGGCGCCGTTTGACGAATCTTCGCAAAAGTTTCCAAACTAATGGCCCGCTCAGGTCAGCTCCTGTCTTGAAAGTTTCGGGGTGATTTGTCAAGCGGGGGCAGAGAAAAAAGGGGGTCCCAAAACACGTTTTTCCCATGTTAATTTCCATAGGAAACTTTAGACAAGGCTACAGCCCGAACTGCTGAACGGAAGTACACCAAATTTGGCAAAAAGGTAGCTCTTGGTTCAGAAAGCGCCCTTTTTTTAAATGGTGTAAATCCGTTCAGTAGTTTTTTAAATATGAAAGGAAAAAGAAATGTATATATCTGGGCGGAGCCTAACCACACATCTCATCGTGAGATCTGATTGGCTGTCAGCACTTCATCCAAGAAGTGTTGGCAGCCATCTTGGGACCAATATACATGATAGCACCCCATTGAAATGCATTGTAGTGAATGGAAGGTTTTGAGGGTCACCAAAAGGAGAACGTATAAAGGGTGATAAGACTTTAGTTACATTATAAATCATTTGTTGATGGTACCATACTAATTTTAGGAATTGTGGTGTGTTCTAAGGTGATTTTACCTTGTGAAAAAGCCTTCTGCTGGGATATCATGAATCATGTTTGAGAGAAAACTATTTTCTCATACTTTTCCCATAGAGGTTTGGAAGGTGATCTAGAAGCTAAAATGAGAGCATACTTTCTGTAAATTCACATTATCTTTCTCAGTCATGTGAGAATGAAGTCTGACATTCTCAGTAAAACATGTACATCCAACAAGGGCAGAGACTGTCAGTTGATTCCTTTGTGTTCTACTGCAGCTTCCCAGAGTGTTCTAAAGAACAACTAGAGCGCTAACAGTCTTACTTATGACAAAGTATAGCACACCTGAAGCCATCTTGATTGGAATAAAGTGGTAACACTTAAAACATTTACTTTAAAAAGGAACAAAATGAGGGGGTTCATTTTGCCATAGAAATTATGATTAGTGCTGCAGAAAGAAAAATGAGGGCACATTTTGAGTGGCTTCTCAAATCCTCTTCTATTTCATAAAAAATTTCTGACATGCAGACTGAAACATGCACTTTCAATACCAGCAGCAGACTTCCCTGGTGAGTAGTAGCTTTACTACAGTTATCTAATGAGCAACTAGAGTGCTAACATCCTGAATTTATGGCAAATGTGTGACACATATGAATGCCTTCTTGATGAAATCAAAGTAAAAAACTGAAAGTATTTCCTACTGAGGAGACTGCAGTAAATGAGGAAATTAGGAAACTTCATAACAAATAAGTCTCCCAAGATGGCCACCAGAGACAAAAGAGCCCAAATGTAGCACAAATATCACCCAGATGTAGCCCACGTATAGCCCAATGACAGAATGTCCCAGAGTGTTCTAAAGAACAACTAGAGTGCTAACAGTCTTTCTTATGACAAAAGTATGGCACACATGAAGCCATCTTAATTGGATTAAACTGGTAACACTTAAAACATTTAATTTAAAAAGGAACAAAATGAGGGGGTTCATTTTGCCATAGAAATTATGATTAGTGCTGAAGAAAGAAAAATGAGGGCACATTTTGAGTGACTTCTCAAACCCTCTTCTATTTCATTAAAGAATTCTGACATGTAGACTGAAACATGTACTATCAATACCAGCAGCAGACTTCCCTGGTGAGCAGTAGGTTTACTACAGTGATCTAATGAGCAACTAGAGTGCTAACATTCAGAATTTATGGAAAATGTGTGACACATCTGAATGCCTTCTTGATGGAATCAAAGTAAAAAACTGAAAGCCTTTCCTACTGAGGAGACTGCAGTAAATGAGGAAATTTCATAACAAATAAATCTCCCAAGATGGCCACCAGAGACAAAAGAGCCCAAATGTAGCACAAATATCACCCAGATGTAGCCCACTTATAGCCCAATGACAGAAGTGTGCAAAACACTTTTTATTTTTTATTTTTTTGCAGTTTTATATAGTGCAGACTGGTCAGGTATTGGAGTGCTTTACATGAGCATTGGTTACATCACACAAGGACAAATTCATTTTGGTTGTAGACATGGGGAGATTAAGTGATTTGACCAGAATCACAGAATGTCGAGCTGAAGCAGAAACTCCAACCTGGTTCACCAGTTGCAAAGTCTGCAGCTCTGGAAATAACACCACATACTCTCCCCTAAGTGCAACATTATTCAAGTGGTCAACTGGATAAAAAAACATAAAGATAACAAATAATTTAAAAGTGCTTTGTCGCTATTTGAAAACTCAGAAAATATGTCCTCATTTTAGTTTTTTAGAGCACTAACCATAATTTTGATGCAAATAAGACCCTCTCATTTCTGTAATTTCTAAAGGAAATGCTCTAGGTATTACAGTTTTGATTACATCAAGATGACGTCAGGCGTGCCACACTTTTGAAATAAATATAGAATGTTAGCAATCTAGTTGTTCATTAGGATACTGTTGAGAGGCAGAGGCCAGGGGCACGGACTCAGAAAATTGAAGGCAAGTAGGAGGGTGCAGAGGCAACAATTTGACCACACTGGGCAGGCAGGAAGGGCAGTGGCAGCACAACAGACTATGGAGGGCAGTGGAAAGGGGGGCAGGGGCAACAAGCCAACAATGCAGGACAGTCAAGAGAGGCTGTGGCAATATAATAGACCATTGTGGGCAGAAGGAAGAGGCAATGGTAGTACAACCATACATGCCAACAGACCCGATTCAGCCAGTAAATGCCCAATGCTTTTAAGCCCAAATGGGCTTTATTTGATCTGTCTCCTGTCTACAATCTCCTCTTTTTCAATGTAAGTCAATGGGGAAAATCAATACCCCAGTTTTTTTTTCAAAATCTCCCTCTTACCAAGTTCAAAATGTTAGCAAGTATGGTACATTGGATCATGGAAGGCAGGAGGAATTGGGGTAGGGACATGGACTCAGGTAACAGAGGACAGGAGGGACATGGACAGGTGCACCAAACCGACCTTACAGGGCAGGCATCAGGGTTTGCAGCAGCACAATACACCACACAGGGCATGCGGGACGGGAGTGCAGCACAACAATCCATGGAAAGCAATAGGGAGGGGACAGGACCATGCACATGGACAACAGAGAACAGAGGGGAAAGAGGCAATGGCAGCTAGCTGACCATAACGGACAGACAGGAGAGAAAGCTGCAGCCTAACGGACCATAAAGGGCAGGAGGGAGGGATCAGGGGCATTACAATGGAACAGACAAGCCAGGAGGGAGGGAATAGGGGTTTGCACATGGAAAACAGAGGGCAGGGGGCAAGGGGGCAGGAGCAGGAAGCTGACCATGGAGGTCAGGTAGGATGGGCACTAGATGCAAGACACACCATGGAGAGCAACAGTGAGACTATAATGGCATACACACAGACCATGGACGGAAGGTGGGAGGGGGTCAGGGGCAGCTAGCTGACCACACAGGGAAGGTGGGAGGGGCCATGGCAGCACAGAAGACCATGCATGGCAAGCGGGAGGGTTAGTGGCAGCACAATGGCCATGATGGGCAAGAAGGAGGGGGCAGGGGCATGCACAAAGGACCATGGAGGATAGAAGGGAGGGGTAGGAGCTGGGCACAGACAAGAGAGTTCAGGGAAAGGGGCCTCACAACAGACCATGCGGGGCAGGCAGGAGGAGCAGTTGCAGCACAACAGACCAGGGAGGGCAGAAGGGTGTGGCAATAAAATGGACCATGGAGGACAGGAGGAAGGGGATGGGGCATGGAACGTGGACAGGCAGGGTGGAGGTGGCAGGGACAGGTTACAGTCATCTGACAATGCTACGCAGGTGGGAGGGAGTGGCAGCTCAACAGAACACTCAGAGTAGATAGGAGGGACAGGTCAATCAATCAATCAATCAAGCATTTGTATAGCGCGCTACTCACCCGGAGGGTCTCAAGGCGCTTGGGGGGGGGTCCGCTACTGTTCGAACAGCCAGGTCTTGAGTTGCTTCCTGAAGGAGAGGTGGTCTTGGGTAAGGCGGAGGTGGATGGGTAGGGAGTTCCACGTCTTGGCAGCCAGGTAGGAGAAGGATCTTCCTCCCGTTGTGGCTCTTCGGATGCGGGGGACGGCGGCGAGGGCGTGGTTGGTCGATCGTAGCTGGCGGGTGGGAGTGTAGACGGTCAGACGGTCGTTGAGGTATCTGGGGCCTTGGTTGTGGAGAGCTTTGTGTGCGTGGGTGAGGAGACGGAACGTGATTCTCTTGCTGACGGGGAGCCAGTGCAGGTCTCTCAGGTGTCCGGCGATGTGGCTGTGTCGGGGGATGTCCAGGATGAGTCGAGCTGAGGCGTTCTGGATGCGTTGGAGTCTTTTTTGAAGTTTGGCTGTGGTTCCGGCGTAGAGGGAGTTGCCGTAGTCCAGTCGGCTGGTGACGAGGGCCTGGGTGACCGTCTTCCTGGTTTCGGTGGGGATCCACCGGAAGATCTTGCGCAGCATGCATAGGATGTTGAAGCAAGACGAGGAGACGGCGTTGACTTGTCGGGTCATTGAGAGGGAGGAGTCCAGGATGAAGCCCAGGTTGTGTGCGTGGTCCGTTGGTTTGGGTGCGTTGCCCAGGGCAGGGGGCCACCAGGAGTCGTCCCAGGCGGAGGGTGATGATCCTAGGATGAGGACTTCCGTCTTATCTGAGTTCAGTTTCAGGCGGCTGTTCCTCATCCACTCGGCTACGTCCTTCATCCCTTCATGTAGGTTGGTTCTGGCGGTTGTGGGGTCGTTGGTGAGGGAGAGGATCAGCTGGGTGTCGTCGGCGTAGGAGATGATGTTGAGGTTGTGTTGGCGTGCGATGGCTGCGAGGGGGCTCATGTAGACGTTGAAGAGGGTGGGGCTGAGTGATGATCCTTGTGGTACGCCGCAGATGACTTCGGTGGCCTCGGAACTGAACGGGGGGAGGCGGACTCTCTGGGTTCTTCCGGCGAGGTCCATGGAACATGGTGGGCAAAAAGGATGGAGCAGGGGCATGCACACAGACATTGGAGGGCAGGGGGAAGGAGAGTAGGGGCAGCAAGCTAAGCACAGAGGCTAAGCAGGAGGTCAATGATGGGGCATAGAATTGGGCAATGGAGGGCAGGAGGAGTGGACTGGGACATCATGCTAAATGGAGGGCAGTGGCAGCACATCAGACCATGCATGGCAGAAGGGAGGAGGCTAGTGCAGGGATTCAGACAACAGAGGATAGGGAGGAGGTGGATGGGGCAGCAAGCTAACTGTTCAGAGAAGGCGGGAAGGCCAGTGGCAGAACAAAGGCCACACAGGGATGTAATAAGGGAGCAGGGGCATGGACTTGGACAATGGATGGCAAGGAGGAGGGGAGGCAGGAGCAGCAAGCTTGCGTGGGGGCAGGACAATGCCAGGCCAGGCCCTGCTTCCAACCCCCCACCATCCATTGTGCTAGGCATCTTACTTAACGTTTAAAAAAACCTAGAAATTCGCTGAAAAAAACAAAGATTATAGGGACGTTATAGTTAGACTCAGATTTCACTCGTACAAAACCAGTGAAATTCAACAGTTATAGTTACCTGAGCTAACTATAACTTACACCCCAGCAATACACTGCTTATTACCTCAGACATTACATCATTCATGACATGGTCAGTGACATCACTCATGACATCACTCATGACATCTCAAATGAGCTGTGAATGGAATGGAACTATAATCACTAGAACTTTATTTATGGATAGTGTGTGTATATTAACACCCCTTTTCTTTCATGTAAGAACCATTATAATACGCAACGTGCCCAGATCAATATGGCTGATAGCCTTTCACTTTAAAGTAATGTGTAGCCCATTATTTATGTTGATGTTTGCAATCCTAAATATGTTTATTATGAACAAGTCACGTTGACGAGCATACAGGTACGGCGGTCACGGGGCAAGATATGCTGAAATGACATTGTGTGCATATTAACACTTGTTTTCTTTTCTTTATTGTATCAATTCCTGAATTTTCACATCGTGACCAGGCCTATATGGCCGCCAGCTTTTTGGATTAAAGTAATATGCAGTCCTTTGTTAATGATGGCAGCTGGAGGCATTTGTACATTTAAAGAAGGAAGCTACAATGACGTCTTGTATCGTTATCAAGGTTCGGACGAGCCGAAATGCGTGGATCGCATCCTTTGCAGATTAAATACTTCCAAACTACAACCTGAGTGCTGATTCCTTCCTTGTAAGAGTGAGAGGAGATTGAATACATATATATAAAATTCACTGAAAAAAACACAGGTTTCAGGGACGTTATAGTTAGAAATTAGCATTGAAAAAACCTTAGATATTCACTGAAAAAACCACAGGTTTCAGGGACGTTATAGTTAGTCTGACATTTCACTCGTACAAAACCATAGAAATTCAGCCGTTATAGTTAGCTGAGCTAACTATAACTCACGCCCCCGCAAACTAACTAACTATAACGTCCCTGAAACCTGTGGTTTTTTCAGTGAATATATATATATATATATATCTCTCCCTCTTCAAATATATTAATGTAGTCAGAGCAGTTGCTCTTAATATACTGCATCTCAAGTATTAATCAGTAGAGACCAATGGGGGAGGATTGCAATTGCACTATGCACTTTACACAGAGGACCAAATCATGGTAACAGTAATGTACAGGCGATATGTAATTGAGTAAGTTTATTTGTGCAATTGTGCTAAGGCTCAGGGTTTTAAAACAAGACAGTGCGATTTAAAATCAGCAGATTTGTAAAATAACAAGGAGTTTCATTCGTGTGTTAACCAGTTATTGGAAACTTTATTGTTCTACACACAATGAGCAAAATTTGCACTGTCTCTTTAAATGTTCTGGGAAGTATTTAAGGCACAAAATGGCAATGGGGCATTGTTGTGAAGAAGACCGTGGGTACGGTCGAAACATGTTACCTCAAGCCGCAATAAACCACTGAAGAGAACCTGAGCGTGTTGGGACCTGATTTTTATTACTCCAGAGAGTGCTGGTGATTATTTGCCTGGAAGCTGTGGATATATATATATACGGACAATACCAAACTACAGTTTTTTGTCCTTGAACAAATAGGGAGCAATCCCAGGGGTGGGAACCGGGAACTTCAATTAAGAAAACAGGAATCCAGATACATAATTGAGTTAGGAACACGTCATCCTAAGGGACATAATATGGACGAAGAAATAGCAATACATCTCCATGATGAATAGGATTGTCGACATTTGCTGAGTTAATTATGAATTTTGTGGACGTGTACATTCTGTAACTTAATTTCAAACATGTTATAGATGTTATAGATCTGCTGCTCTTCACAATATTCTTTTCTCTTTATTTGCAGGAGGAAAGGAAGGGACACACTGGATGGAACAGATAGACCGGGTCCCTACCCTTTTCTTCGTGGTATCATTCTCCTGGAATGGCCATATGCCGCAGATAAGAAATTATCTTTTTTAACTTTGTTTATTCAGATTAGACATTTTTTCACTTGATTTTTGTATATACACGCTGTCACTTTGATTTTCCTTGCCTCGCATTAATTACTGATTGTATACCCACCAAGGGCGGATATGTAGCAAGAGATATGCAATGTTTTTTGATATTTATATGTCATCACCCAGGTTTCCCATACCTTGATATATTTACTGATTTTGTACCCACTATGGGCGGACATGCAACATGAGACATACAATGTGAACTGTGTTTTCTCTCAAGCAATTATATATTATGAATGCAGCAGAGGCACCTGATATTTATGCAATGACCCACTTGGGGATTACTAGCAATGAACTGACCTGAGTTAACTTCAAGTATGTGGATACTCAGTCATACCATGTATGTATAGCCACTACAAAATGGCGATCGTGTTCGGCCGGACCAGTATAGATTGTGGGTGACAGGCACACCGAATTGTTCTATCAGGTATTGAGGACACATACATTTGGTTAATTTATATAACATTGCTCACATGGACCACGAATATTGTCGGATATATCAAATCTGTTCACCTGATTTTAACACGTTACATGATGGCGGCTGATATTACGGGCGATTCGCCCACAGCCAAGTAGTCCTTTGTTAATTTCTACCTATCAGTATGTAACGAGGCTCTCACTATGTGCACTTTGTGTGATCAAGCCGCTAGGCGAAACGCGTCACGTTGATTTATGACGGAATAAATCTCTGGTTTCCCAAACCTGCCTTATTTTTCCGAGTGTGCGAGCGATTGGTTTCCTATACTTGTAATACATATATATATATATATATATATATATATATATATATATATATATATATATATATATATATATATCCTACTGGCGGTTGCCAGTAGGTAGTTATAGTTAGGACCATGTTTCCATAGAAAAAGCGTTTTTGACTGGTCTATATCTTTGGCGTCATTTGACGAATCTTCACGAAATTTTCCCAAAAAGTGTCATTGTGAGTCTTGTTGTGCATGGAAAGTTTCGGGATAATCCGTCAAGCAGGGGGTGAAAAAAAGGGGGGGGGTAAAAAAAAAGTGCGTTTCAGATGTTAATTCCCATAGGAGCTTTGAACAGGACCATAGCCCGAACCGCTGGACAGAATTACATTAAATTTGGCAGAAAGGTAGATTTGGTTACGCAAATCACACTTTCACTTATTTGGTGTAAATCTGTTCAGTAGCTGTGGAGAAATTTAAAGAAATCCAAATTTGTTTATCTGAGATTTTTTGTCCTTGAACAAATTGGGAACAATCCCAGGGGTGGGAACCGGGAACTTCAATTAAGAAAACAGGAATCCAGATACATAATTGAGTTAGGAACACGTCATCCTAAGGGACATAATATGGACGAAGAAATAGCAATACATCTCCATGATGAATAGGATTGTCGACATTTGCTGAGTTAATTATGAATTTTGTGGACGTGTACATTCTGTAACTTAATTTCAAACATGTTATAGATGTTATAGATCTGCTGCTCTTCACAATATTCTTTTCTCTTTATTTGCAGGAGGAAAGGAAGGGACACACTGGATGGAACAGATAGACCGGGTCCCTACCCTTTTCTTCGTGGTATCATTCTCCTGGAATGGCCATATGCCGCAGATAAGAAATTATCTTTTTTAACTTTGTTTATTCAGATTAGACATTTTTTCACTTGATTTTTGTATATACACGCTGTCACTTTGATTTTCCTTGCCTCGCATTAATTACTGATTGTATACCCACCAAGGGCGGATATGTAGCAAGAGATATGCAATGTTTTTTGATATTTATATGTCATCACCCAGGTTTCCCATACCTTGATATATTTACTGATTTTGTACCCACTATGGGCGGACATGCAACATGAGACATACAATGTGAACTGTGTTTTCTCTCAAGCAATTATATATTATGAATGCAGCAGAGGCACCTGATATTTATGCAATGACCCACTTGGGGATTACTAGCAATGAACTGACCTGAGTTAACTTCAAGTATGTGGATACTCAGTCATACCATGTATGTATAGCCACTACAAAATGGCGATCGTGTTCGGCCGGACCAGTATAGATTGTGGGTGACAGGCACACCGAATTGTTCTATCAGGTATTGAGGACACATACATTTGGTTAATTTATATAACATTGCTCACATGGACCACGAATATTGTCGGATATATCCAATCTGTTCACCTGATTTTAACACGTTACATGATGGCGGCTGATATTACGGGCGATTCGCCCACAGCCAAGTAGTCCTTTGTTAATTTCTACCTATCAGTATGTAACAAGGCTCTCACTATGTGCACTTTGTGTGATCAAGCCGCTAGGCGAAACGCGTCACGTTGATTTATGACGGAATAAATCTCTGGTTTCCCAAACCTGCCTTATTTTTCCGAGTGTGCGAGCGATTGGTTTCCTATACTTGTAATACATATATATATATATATATATATATATATATATATATATATATATATATATATATATATATATCCTACTGGCGGTTGCCAGTAGGTAGTTATAGTTAGGACCATGTTTCCATAGAAAAAGCGTTTTTGACTGGTCTATATCTTTAGCGTCATTTGATCGAATCTTCACGAAATTTTCCCAAAAAGTGTCATTGTGAGTCTTGTTGTGCATGGAAAGTTTCGGGATAATCCGTCAAGCAGGGGTGAAAAAAGGGGGGGGGTAAAAAAAAAGTGCGTTTCAGATGTTAATTCCCATAGGAGCTTTGAACAGGACCATAGCCCGAACCGCTGGACAGAATTACATTAAATTTGGCAGAAAGGTAGATTTGGTTACGCAAATCACACTTTCACTTATTTGGTGTAAATCTGTTCAGTAGCTGTGGAGAAATTTAAGGAAATCCAAATTTGTTTATCTGAGATTTCGGCTAATTTGCGAATAATAATGAGCTTGTGCAGAGATCTGCAGAGCTCTGATTGGCTGCCAACACTTAAACCAGGAAGTGTTGGCAGCCATCTTGGGGCTCAGCGTCAGCTGATTCTCACAAAAATACAGAACAAAAGAAAAGGGGGCAGGGTAGGAATACGGCTGGGCAAAAAAACATTTTTTCAAAAAACGTTTATCCGCGCCAAAAATGGAAAAAATATGCACGGGCTCCCGTGATTGTTTTGAATAGAGCCCCTGGGTGGGCTAGGTCACGGGGGCATTTTTTTTTTAAATGAGGGGAGCATTCGCCCTCCCGCCTTAGGCTCTTGGAGTACCACCAGCTCCCCAGGGCTTTATTTGTAAAAAAGGAAGAGGGTACACGGGCCCCCCTCCTGAGGAACACCACCTCCCCTGGGCTACACAAACACTGATGTGGGGCACTCAGTGCACCCCCAAGCCCCGTGGACCACCGCCTCCCCGGGGCTCAACAAACATTGATGGGGGGCTTCGCAGACCCCCTGAGCACCAGGAACCACAACCTCCCCAGGATTAAACAAACATTGTTGGGGGGCAATGCAGATGCCCCTTAGCCCCAGGGACTACCACCACCCCTGTGCTAAATAACACAATGGGGGTCCACAGACCCCCCTGGGCCCCAAGGACCAACACCTCCTGGGGCCAAGTATTAAAAAAATGGGAGGCGCGGTCCTCCTCCCAGGCCACATAGTGCCCTGGGGACCATCACCTCCCCAGGGTGGTCCATGAACAAGTAAGGTGGGGGGCCATGTGGCCCCACCTCCTGGAGCCATACTTGGCCCTGGGGACCGCCACCCCCCAGGGCCAACTCCTGCTATGTCCCAGGGTGCCAATCCCAGAACATAGCTGTTTGCTTTTGCTTAGTAAGAGCTTTGACAGCTCCCGCCAAGCAAAAGCAAACACAGGGAAAGAGATGAAATGATTGCTCCTGCACATGGGGAGCTGCCTTTCTAACAGCTCCCTCCATAAACAACATGCTGGCTCCCGCAAGAGGCGGGAAGCTGGACGGGAACGTGGGGACCTTGATGCTCCCCCCGCTGTCCCTATGCTGCACACTGGGCCAGTCCCCGAGGGATAGGGTAGCCGGGCCAAAATTGGCCTAGGGACACGCAGCCCCCTCCCCCATTTGTTTATGGCTGGGCCCCGGGGGATGGGGTCCCTGGGGTTGAAATCAGCCCCCTCCCCCACTGTATTGTGGCTGGGCCCCATGAGATGCATCCACTCACCGGCCCCCTGAGAGACACAGTCCCACCCAGACACTCACACACCCACTCACAGACCCACTCAGAGACTCACACACCCCCTTACAGACCTGCTCAGAGGCTAATGCACCCACTCACAGACCCAATAAGAGATGCATGCACTCACCCAGAGACCCACTGAGACACTCATACACCTACTCAGAGACTAATTCACCAACTCACAGACCCACTCAGACTCACACACCCACTTACAGACTGGCCAACACACTCATGGAGGCACTCGTAGCACCACTCAGACACTCTCACACCAACTCTCAGACCCACTCAGACACTCACTTAGACATTCATGGACCCACTCAGAGACTCAAGCACCCACTCACACACCCAGTGAGACACTTATGCAGCCACTCCCAGATCCATCCAGGCACTCACATACCCACTCACACACCCATTGAGATACTCATGCACTCCCTCACACACCCACTGAGACACTCATGCACTCACTCACACACTTACTGTCAAAGGTTACATGTTACAGTTAGGAAGTAAAATTTAAAAAAAAACCTTAGAAATGTACTAAAAAAAGCCAATGGTTACAGGGACGTTATAGTTAGGCTCAGATTTCACTCATACAAAATCAGTAAAGTTCAGCAGTTATAGTTACCTGAGCTAACTATAACTTATGACCCCGCAATGCACTGCTTATGACCTCACATATTACATCACTCATGACGTGCTCAGTGACATCACTGATGACATCACTACTGACATCTCTATTGACATCACTGATGGCATCATCCACTGAAGCACTCACACACCCACTCACACCCCTATACAACCTCTAATACACCCACTCACACACCTAAACAATCACATACCCATTCACTGATCCATACCATTACTTGCACAACCACTCACTCTTCCATAGAGCCACTCACACACCCATTTCCTCACTCATGCAGCCACTCTCGCAACCACTCACTCACCTATACAGCTACTCATACAACCAGTGACTTACCCATACAGCCACTCATACAGCCACACACTTAATCATACAGCTACTCACACACCCACTTATTCACCTATACATCCACTCACACACCCACTCACTCACCCATACAGCCTCTCAACATGGCTACTTACTCACTCATTCAAGCATTCACACACTCACTCAAACACCCTCACAACGACTTACATACCCATTCACACATCCATACAAGCACTCACACAGCCACTCACTCACCCATACATCCATCCACACAGACACTTACACTACAACACAGCACCTTACACACCAACTCACTTAACCAAATACCCACTCAAACAGCCACTTTCCCACCCATACAGCCACTTACACAGCCAGTCACTCACTCATACAACCATTCAGACACCCACTCACTCACCCATACAGTCACTTACACACCCACTCACCCACCCATACAGCTGCTCACACAGCCACTCACACACATATATAGCCACTCAGACAAGCACTCACACACAGATACACACAGTCACATAGCCACTTACATAATATATGTTAGAAGTATTATCACATCTATCTATCTGTCTATCTATCTATCTATCTATCTAGCTATCTCTATATATATAGAACACACATACGTGTATATATACATCATAACTAATAATAATACAACATACATATATATTTATATAAACTTTTATATAATTTTAGTAACAGTTAGAGGGATACACAAAAAGACTAAGATGTTCATCAATGTATAATTCATTATATGTATTACCCAGTGTCGGTTGCCGGGTAGTTATAGTTAGGTCAGCATTTCCATAAGAAATGTGGTTTTTGTGTTGCTAATAACTTTGGTGCAATTTGACGAATCTCCACAAAACCTTCTAAAAAGGTGCTACATTTCGACTAGTTCATGCACAGAATGTTGTGGGTGGATCTGTCAAGTGGGGGGCAAGAAAAAAGGAGGTTCCCAAAATGCTAAATCCTCATACATTTTCCATAGACTTCTTTAGGCAGGGCTACAGCAAAAACTGCTGAACGAAAGTACACCATATTTGGCAGGATGCTAGATCTTGGTTCGCAGATTGTGCTTTTTGTCATTTGGTGCGAATCCGTTCAGTAGTTTTTGAGAAATAAGGTTTAAAAATATTTGTATATCTGCAATGTCGGGACCGCAAGAAGCTCTTGAGAGTCTCTTGGGAGTACCAATTTAAAAATTGGCCCAGAGAGCTTCTTGTCCCTTTGGCCATCTCCCTCCTGCAGGAGTCAGACTGCTGAAGAAGCGAACGCTCTGATTGGCAGCCAGCAACATGAGACAAATGTTGCTGGTAGTCATTACAGGACTTGGGGCACATGTACTAACATTTCCGTTTGCAATTTCCTAATAGCAAATTTTTGCAATTCGCTATTAGGAAATCGCAAACACCTATGTACTAATGTGTCTTTTACACATTTAGCGATTCCTAACGGGGTCGCAATTGACCTACCTCATTCAAATTCATGAGGGGGGTCGCAATTTGCGGCCCATTGGGAATCGCTAAAAATACAGGTATGGTGGCCTGCTGGGGCAACAGACCACAATGTCTGTGTTTGCTTTTCAATAAAGAAATGTTTTTTTTTCTAAATACAGCCTTTTTCCTTAAAGGAAAATGGGATGTGTTTCAAAAGGAAAAGTGTACCGTTTCAGTTTCTTGTTTTAAGAATAGGCAGTGGTCCGTGGGACAACTGCCTGCTCTTCAAAATTTTTCTCGCATGCATTCACAAAGGGTACTCGTTTGCAAATGGTTACCACCAACTTCAAGTTGGTGGTAAAATGTATATGTTTTGCGACCGAATTTTGATTGCAAAACGTTCATACATACCAGCGTGAGTCGCTATTAGGAAGGGATGCCCTTAACACGACCCTTCCTAATACCGAATCACTAACCCATTTTGCGTTTCGGTAATAGGTTACTGAATTGCAAAATGGGTTTCGTACAAAGGAAAATGCAATTTTCTGGTCGCAAACAGTCCGATTTGCGACCCGAAAAATCCTACGTACATGTGGCCCTAGGTCCCTGTCATGTAGTTTTACAAAAATGATATATGAGTGCAGGGTAGAGATACTAGGCCCCATGGGGGGACCCAGAGTGACCCCCTGGGGATACAATTTTTAAAAATCTGCCGTAATTTCAATAAATAGATATGGAGAGGGGGGTGTCAGTAGTGCCCCCCTCCCCAGCCTATTTATGGCCCAGGGCTGTGCACATTTATGGGAAGGAGGGTGCGTAGCCTCCTCTCCAAGCTGTTTCCAGTCCAAGGTACTTCATCTCCTGGGGTCCAAAGCCTTTGTTAAGGGGAGGAGGGCACGTGCCTCACTCTCTGAGCCATATTAGGCCTTGGGGACCCCATCCAGAGGGCCGAAACTTCATTAAAAGGGAGGGGAACTGTGCGCCTCCCTCCTTAAGTCTTCAATGGCCCCGGATACCCCATACCCTGTGGCCGGCTCACTTGCTGTGTCCTGAGGAGCCCACCCCTGGGATACAGTAGTTTCCCTGCCTGTGGGCAGGAAAACATGAGTTTGGTCCTGTCATGTGGGAGCATTTTTAATCTCCAGCCAAACAAGAGCAAACACAAAGTCTACTCCCAGCAGGTGGATGCTTTAAAGATGCTCCCACCAGCTTTGAGGAGACTTGAGATTCGTTTCCTTGCATGCACTGATGCTGGCAGGAATACAGATCAACAAATTGCTGCTGTCTGAACAGAGCAGCATAAATAGCAGCTTCCGGCGTGCGGAAGAAATGTTGGCTCCTGCAGCATGCGGGGAGCCGGCTGGGGCCGTGGGTGCCCTTGGGCTCTCCCCGCGGCCCCCAGTGTGTGCATGGGGGATGTTCTGGATGGGTGAATGAGGTCCCCGGGGCAAAAATAGGCTCTGGAGGGCGGCTATGCGGCCCCCTTCCCCTTTACAATACATAAGGTTCTGGGAGGATGTGGTTCCCAGGACCTATTGAGGGTTGGGGATGGTGGCCACGCAGCCCGGCTCCCCCTTTAAAAAAATATGTATATAGCCCTGTGGGTTGGTGTCCCCAGGGCCTAATGCAGCTTGGGGAGGGGGCCATGGGGCCCCCCTCCCCTTTAAAATAAATGTGGGCCTGGGGGATGAGGTCTCTAGGGAAAATGAGCCTCAGGGAGGGGGGCCGCGTAACCTGCTCCCCTTTAAAAAAAAAAAAACAGCCCTGCCAGATGGGGTTCCCAGGGCCTTTTGAGGGTTGGGGAGGGGGGCTACGCAGCTGCAACACAGACTCTGCGGCTAACCCCATGTCACGCACGACCAAAGGTTGTGCGGGGCGTGGGGTTGGCTGCCTCCGAGTAGGTGCCTGCAGGGAGGTGGACAACCCCCTGCTGTACATGACCAAAGACTGTGCACAGTGTGTGGTTGGCTGCCTGTGAGAGGTTTGCCACAGGGCCTGGATGCAGGTCAGTGACAACATAGTGTTTTAATTTTTTTTAAAACATTGAAATTCACCAGTTATAGTTGTCTCTAGTAACTGTATCTCATGCCCTAAGGTATTTATAACTTACGCCCTCTCAATGAACAGCTAATTACCCCACATATTTCTTCACTCATGATATCTTCTATAACATCATTGATAATATCACTGCAACATCTGAAGTGATATCGTTGATGACAAGACTGTCCATGGTGGAGGCGCTAGTGTGTGTCCGTGCTTTCTAGCTGAGTTTTGTTGACTATAAAGGCAAGGAAATTGCTCAAGAACACATCATCAATGTAGCGAAGTCAACATCTGATGTTATTTTAGTAGGAAATGTGAGTGTGGTAGATAAATTCACACTCAAACCAATCAAGAATGAGTACTACTGAGTTTAATGTGAAGGCAGCACCTATCATGATCCCTTTAATTTGTAGGTAAAAATGCCCATTGAAGGTAAAGTAGTTCTTCACCAGGTGAGGGCACTGCTTTGATTCCAAGCAGTCATAAATGAAGCTTGGTGCAGGTTGTTGTCACATGTTGGAAAACAGTTGTTTTGTATCAAGGGAAACTGAAGTTCCTGATCTAGCTTAAATTGTAGGCCCTCCCTATCAAAGAGATGTAATGGCACAATCCCAAAGATATAACTTGGTGGATGGTGCAAATTCCGTCATGGAGAAATCTACATATTCACATACTGGTTCCAGAGCTGAACCGCATCCCAACACAATGGGCCTCTGCTGATTTTTAAGTGTTGCAGAAACTACAGCTCTGGCCTAAGCCTACGAGGTTTGGCTTTTTCACACCCATGGGTGCCTGGACTGTAAAAGAAAAATTGCAATAGGGAACGCTACCAAAATATTCACTGGGGTGTTCTATTAATATCCGAATTTAAAATCAATAGACAGTTCGATCATAACAAAGTCAATCCCGAGGGGTCAAGAAATTCTTCCATCCATCCATAAACATGCAAGAAGACGTAGAGGTGAGTCTTCAAAAAAATGTTATTCTTTACAAAATAGAAACATCCAGCCCACCTTTTACATTACAAGGTTTGTGAGCAATTGGGCCTTTTTTGGGTGCAGCACTCAATAGGAAAATTTGAGAATTAACACTTGTGTGGTCATGGACAGCCAATAACTGCTCTGTTTGGTTTGGGTGCCTGGACTGAGTACGATGTACCAGTGCTTGAGCAGGGAAGTCCAGTTTATTGTAGCCTCACACAACCACACTGAGTATACCTGCCGATGTGTGTCTGTACTTTCTTGGTTAATAACAGGTCTGTAAAGGGGTCAGGGAAGCAGTGGTAATTCAAACCCAATTTTGTTCTTTGGATGGAATAGCACGCACAAGTACTATAAGAAGAAAACAAACAATTAAATAATTGCTCATTTACTAAACAACAGGGAGAGACTGTTGAAATAAACACTTTTAAACATATTTTGTAGCTATCTTGCCTCCAGGTTTTCCTGGGGCTCATCGTACTGAATGCCTGTTGACAGCAAAGCAGCAGTGATTATCAGACTTCAGCTGGGAGACAGTGTTCCCTCTGAACGAAAACACAGATCAACTAGGATCAACTCCACTCCTCTCTGTTTTGGCTCTCAGCATAGTAATAGATGCTACAGCAGTCTGGCAGGACCTCTTGTGATAATCTAGGATGAAGATCTCTTTGATTTAGTGTTCAATTTATGTGGTTTATATAGGGTTGACAACTGAACTTTTACCCTACATTGGAGGAATTTCCATTAATCTGAGACCTAGAAAGATATCATGGAGTTTGTAGCAGACTTGAGTAATCCAATGTGATAGCAAAGTCCTTGTTTGAATGAACTAACACTTTCATGAGTTCTGTGAAAGATAATGGCATGCTGCATGTGGGCCAAAGGCAGCCAGCTAACTTAACATGCTCAAAAGGGAGACTAGCCTTGAGAGTTTACGACATAAGTACCTTGGGAAGGATAGAAATCCCTGGTGTCCTGGGGTACTTGACGTTCCAGAACACGAATCCTTTTTTACTAATATAACTTTGTGACCATGCAGATTTTGTAATTCCAGAATCCCTCAGGAGATCGGTTAATGGATCACTGGACAATTTCTTATAGTGTGCCAAATGCTTAAGTTGAAGATAGATGTTATTCTCGTCGTATTCAGTATTTAGAATGATAATGCAACCTCTCTTATGTATTGTTTTATAGTGAGAGCTGTATTGGACGTCAGGCCTTAGAGAGCATATCTCTATTTCTTGATAAAGTTCTGAGTAATGTATAGATTAGACAATTCAAAGTTATGGAGTTCTTTCAAAATAAATTTCTCAAATGTAATGATTTCTTCAGAAATTAAATTGGAAGAAGGATTAAAAGTGGATGGTGGATGTATACTTAGCATGTCTGATGTTCCTTAGCATGGACACATTTTGAATAGTAATGTCGTTTATTTTTCGGAAAAGTCTCAAAAGGTTCAATTTTAACTCAAAGAAACATGAGCATTCAAAATTCACAAGGGATAAACCCTTTAGAGTAAAGATTTCTCCACCTTGGGAAGGACCTATTTGGTCAGGTTAAAAAAAGGTGAGATTTGTGAATCAATCTTGATGGGGGGGTTGTACTATGGGTTGATATGGTGTTATGTGTTTTCACTAAGGGAGCTAGGTTGCAGGGTGGGCTCTGAGAGATTTACCATCTGTAGAATAGTCTCTATGGCTGCCTCTCTCTTGCCCTCGGTACCAACCCTTGTCTTGTGTTCTCCCTCTGTTTCACCTCTCTGGTACTGGTCTTGATCCAAAAAAGACTCAATCTGTTGTGAAACCGATGCGCTGCTGGTACTTGGTTGAGGTGATTCTGTTTCACAGGTGTCACCTAAAGATTAACAGAATGCTACAGCGTTGTTTTTGTTAAACCTGCAGTACAACTGAATATGTTGATTGGGCTGTTTATAACATTTCTCTAACAAGAAGGGGGATGTCCTTTCTTTGGACACATTTGATATATGCTTTTGGACATTCTTGCTGTTATTAGCCAAATGGAAAGTAGCGAACTCAGCAATAGTTTTATTCACACTTTGACTTACAAGTTTGATGTTAGGAATAGGTTGTTACTCTAGCATTTTCTGATCTAATTCCTTAATCTCCCCCGCACATTTGCCAATGTTTGACTTAAAGAGGAGTCAAAATTTGAGGGACACTTAGTCTATGGTCACAGACCTAAACTGATTAGTGCTTCAGTCACAAATCTGTGTGGTCTCCCAATTGTGAAAGGCCATTACAGATGTTGAAATCACTGTTTGCCAGTTTACAAGGAATACCCAGATATTAGTACACCACAAGGTTTTTCATCTTGATTTCCATTCTACCTGTCATACCATCACTATATTTTATTGTATTTTATAGCCATGCTGCTTCATTTAGGTTGGAAAAAATACACAAATGGCTCTCCACATCTAAGCAGAATCAGATGCAAAACAGCAACCAAACCTATGGTTGAAATTTACTACAGAGAACTCATACTGAAAATGACTCTACCTGGCATTTCATTCATGTTGCTACGAGACCTGACAGATGTGGTGATCTGACGGAAATCCTTAAGAGAAAAGTAATGCTTGCGGATCCATTCATTGGACTTGGACAAAGGTGCCTTGCAGCTGAGCCAAAGATTGAGGTTTCTCGCACTTGGAGGTTTAACACAGCAGCAAATCAGTTTCCGCGGGATGTCGCAGAAAGGGCATCCGGCATCAAGGAACTCTTTTTGACTAAAGATTGCAGCCTTGCCCGCTGGAGGACTCTGAGCTCAAAACAAATGACTATGTTTGTATGTAAAAATGTTCACAGGGCACAGGCGCCTAAAGTATCTGGCCTGTGAGGGACCTTCCTTGATACTCGCAAATATGAGCCTCATCTTCTGTGTCAAGCAAGCCCCATGTTATGGATGCAGAAGTTCTAGTCTTCAGGGAAGGTTGGTCACTTCCGTGTTGTAGAGGAAATGTAGAGAGAATTGATGGCTGGCAGTCTAGTCGTGGTGTTGAGGGCGGAGTTTCTAGCTGTGGATTCGCAGCTCTGCCTCTGGTGTTCAGTAGGTATTCAAGTCCCTAGAAAGGTAGGGTCAACACTTGCCTTTATCCCCTTCACAACTACTGTTGCTTTCTGTTTTGGTTGTTTTCACAGCATCCGTTTGTTCTGTTGGTCATCCGTAATTCTGTCATCAGTGCCATGCTAATGAAAATGGAGTTTGTTGTAGTATCCAGGTAATGTCCAGTTGAAGGGAGTATGCAGTTCCTTTTAAGAAGAGGGAAGATTTCTACTCAAGGTCAGACATGTCCTGAGGGGTCAGCAGGGAGCACGACTCCTTAGGAACAAGTGCCCTCACACACCTAGGTAGCTGTCATGCTTCATCATCTGGCTTTTGCTCCACCTCAGGCCGGCGCTGCAATTCCCGACGGGCACCCTAAAAGGGGCACTTTACTGGAGTTCTTTTTTAAGCTGTCTGTGAAGGCTGGGTGTGTGGGTATTGGTGTAGATTGGTGTGAATAGTGGATAAGTGTGAGTGCAAATTTAAAAATAGGGCAAGGGGTCCTCCCGAAAAGACTTTGGACTGAGTCCTCCTGCCTATATTAAGAATTAGTGGCGCTATCTACAAGAACTAATCATCTAAGATAGCTACTGTGTCAACATGTTTCAAGCTCTAAATAGTCATACAAATGATCTGGCAGCTATTCATCAGGACCTGCGTAACCTAATCTACACAGTGATTGGAGTAAAGGTATGTGAATTCTCCGTGAGCTCCCAATCACACGTTACCTCTCTGGGTTTTGTATGAGTATTTCTAAAATAGTTCTTAAACCGACCCTATTCTGGTGTCAGTAATGACTCCTCGAGAAAAGCGAAGTGGCACGCAAATTGGCGTGAATGTCCAATGTCACTTCTCACGGGACGACCGACACTTGCTTTCTGTATGAATTATACATTGAGATTCTACCCGTTGTGTTTAAGTAGATGTAATGCAATTGGCTGTCTTATAAATTAACAACCAATATACCATTTTGTTCACTCATACTGTCACATTTGCTTTCTTTATGGTTTTTGTTTTTTCTTTTCATTTGGGTTTCTTGCAAAGTATCCCTTCACCACTCCCCCGCCTGTTTGATTTTTGAATCATGATTTTGCTATTTCTAAAGAAATACATTTCGATTCGGCTGAATCAAATATAATTATGAAATACTTGTTGTTTTTTGACTAAAGATTTATTCAAAACAGAATTTTATCTCTCCGAAATATAACTGTTCTTTATTAGATTAAGTCTATACAGGATTTCATGCATTATTACACTAAGTTTTTGAAAATGAGTTCTATACTTAATACCCATGTTGACGTGGACATTTGAGTTTGCTCTTGTTGCTTAGATTATTGCAGGCCCACCAGTAGCATTTAATTTACAGGACCAGGGTACCTGTAGTACCACTTTACTAGGGACTTATATGTAAGTTAAATGTGCCAATTGTGCATATGCCAATTTCTCCATGTTTAAAGGACAGAGCACAAGCACTTTAGCACTAGTTTGCAGTGGTAAAGTGCACAGAGTCCTAAAGGCCAACAGGAACGAGTTCAAAAAACAGGAGGACTAAGGCAAAAAGTTTGGGGATTACCCAGCAGAGAGGGCCATGTCCAACTCTGCCACTATACATCATGAGTCATGACTTGGAAATCATGGTCACAACAAATTTGAATTTTTTATGACGAGATGGGCCGAATGAGGGCTGAACATTTTTTTTCGGTTATTGTAAAATTTGCAAGTCATCTTTGACTCACGAGTTTCACGACGTGGAAAACATTATTCCACAGCCATGGGAGGCCAATCCCAAAGGTGACCAACCCCAGGGATGTGGTCAGTGGTATCCAGAGGCTTGGCAAAAAAAGACACTCCTGAAAAAAAGTGCCAAAAACAGCGCGCAACAAGCGAATTGAATTCGACTCAGAGTCATAAGTGGCACGTTTAGGTGACTGATTCAACAGCTATTTTGCGCTTGGCTTGAGAGCTGCTTTGGTTTGGACATCCACAAGGGCTGGCTATAGGTAAATGATGTCCCTCTGTTTTCATACGGATACAAAGAGGTGTCTAAAGATGAAGCTGATATGAGCACCGCCTCAAGCAAGACACAATGTAGGTGTCAGGTATGAAAACTGCATTGATCATCACACAGGACGCAAAAGTGTTCAGAATAATAAGAGAATGGAACCTTTACCTATAAAAAACTACATAGAAATTCATTTGTCTTTACCGTAATTGGATTTGGTAGTTCACTTAAAACTAATTTCCTATAAAATCTACCAAAGATAAGGGCTCAACTATATCTTTACAATGCGGCTAATGGGTCAAATGCTTAAAGAACACATTAAGATTTGCATTCAAGCCTGCAGAACACGTTATTTATTATCAGAGTGAAGGAATGTGTGCACTGGAATACTGCCACTGAAGCACATACCTTTCTCTAAAACCCGGCTCACTAGGGCTGCACTGGCTGTTTAAAGTCAATGAGCATGGCACCTTGCTTGAAATGAAATCTCATTAGCTCATTTATCTCAATTCTATGCATGCCAACTCCCAGGAACTCATCTCATCAAACCCTCTTCGCCTTTCAGCACATTAAAAATTCATAAAACCTTTAAAATCTCATTAAACTGTTCAAACTTGAAACAATGACACTACCTCTTGTGCCATTAGAACTGACATTATGTTTTAGCGGAGCACACTGTACTTTGAAAATCATCCTTTGTAAGAACTTTATAAAAGTGTCTGAAGAATTCTAATGAAAAACTAATGAATATGTGTGAAAATTAAAAATAAATGTATCCACGCTCGTATTAGGGGTTAAAAACAACCAATTCAGTGGTAAAGTTTATTTTTAGGAATTATATAAAATATGTATTTAAAAATATGCATTAATTCAAGCGAAAAGTAACATTACTTCATTGTGTCATTTCATTCGATTCTGATGTATTTCCTGTACTTTATGCTGAGATAATCTGGAGGAAAATTCTGCAAACCTACATTTCTTTACGCTGTTTTAGTACATAATTACAGAAAAGGAAATTAGTTCATTGTGTTCAAAGCTGATATGCGTCAGAGTACAAGAAACATGCACAGTGTATTTTTTCTTTTTCATTACACAATAGAATCTCACTGAAGAGCACAGGCTGTTGCCAAATGATAATACAATATTAATTATTTAGCCCTGCCGATAAAATAAATGTGGCCCAAAAACGTGTTATTGGGAGCGTGTTTATTAATAAACATAGGCTCACATTTATAGCACACTGGGTGATTTCTCAACGATAATGCGAGGGACAGCATCAGAAAGAGGGTCAAAAGAAGTATTAAAAGCCGAAGGTGGTCGGTAAATTTAGCAAATATTCCATAATCCAATATGGGAAATTGTAACTTTAAATGCAGGAGTCTGAAGAGCGTCAGTTTGGTTACTTTCAATGAGAAAAACAGGAAGGGGAAGTTCCAGAAAGACCGCCAAACTTCACTGCGCTTGTCAGTGCAGCGGGACAAAAAGCCAGTCTAGTCTCGCCAGCCGCTGTCATTAAAGGCAATGATAAAAAAAGACAGATATAATTCTAGAGTTTAGTTTGCATCGACATTTACATAGAGGGGACACTTTTCCACTCCTCGGTACCTTTTCAAATCATTTTCAAAATGTATTTCATTAGTAGTAAGATTTGATTTCCAAAGTTTTTGTTGTAAGATCATTCAACTGGTCCATCTGGAGGAGTGTGTGTTTCCGAAGTGTGACAAGTGGACAGATTCGTTTTGCTACGTATCTGCTGTGCACACTCTATTATTTGATCATAGTGAGAGAGCGAAGTCAGTCCTGTGTGGATAACAGAGACTCGCAAAATAAGTAAATTCAGATGTCTATATCTGCCTTCAATGTCTATTGCGAATGTAATGTAATGACAGCGCCTTGAGTAACAAGCATTGGCAATGCATCGGTTTTGCCTATGCGATAATCATAAATCAATCACTATCCGAGACTAATGAAAGAGCTCCCTTACAAGAATCATGGGAGCTGAGCCGATGTGGCGCAGCGGTCAGAGCTGCTGGCTGGGGATCCCGGTTCGAGTCTCGGCGGCGCAACGTCCGGTGGTTTATGCAAATCACTTAATTACTTCTGGTAAACTTATGTACTGCTCTTGTAACTATACTACTATTGTTCCGAGAGCTTCCTATCTATAGTAGATACAATTAGGGTAAAGGTCAGACAATGGCCAGTGATGGTTAACACTAACTGTCTATGCAAAAGCCAAAATAAGTTTGTTGCAGCTGAAAGGTGATTCCGAACTGCCACAAGGCGTTGACCCACGCAGAAGAACTTCACATCAAGGTGTAGAGCCGTAGGTCAGAGACTAGCTCATACCTTTGGGTTACAGGCAGTGCTTTAAGTGGGCCACATCCCTCTAGGTCTCAGCCCAGGTAGTTCTCCAAAACGGACATTGAAATGGGTCCCTATGTTCATGTTCTTAACTTAAATGGCAAAAATATTAGATTGATTTTTTTAACAATGAACGTCAAAAACTTTAAGGAAATCCATGTCATTAAGTTAGCTCCTGTTTATATTTCTGATGTTTTACTTAATCGTGTATTCCCTAAGAGCGTTAGCTATTTCCAGGGTGTTGTGTCACTGTATTTTTTCATGTAGCATTTCTCTCTTGTATAGTGCATACTTTGAACTGAGTCAGTCAGTCAGTCAGAAATACTTTATTCGACAGCCAAGAGTCATAAAAGCATACAATATTATTGAAAGAAAATACACATTCCAGCCAAATACATAGCAATAAAATAGTCCCACATATCAATCACAATATTCACATCTAAAAACATTTATAAAAAGGAGCCAATATCATATAAAGTGCACTGTGCTTAAGCAATAGACCAGATCCTTAATTAATATCACGTTTAAGAATAATAATCAGGAAGGGGAAAACACAATTGAACCAACAGACAGCACAAAATTTCTATTACGGGAGTAATCTGTTCCTATGTCTAATGGCCCCAATTAAAAAACTTGCGACCCCGTGGCAAACCATGGGTGATGCCAGCATTTGTAAATAGAGCAGAGCTCGCCTCACTTGGACAAACTGGCATTCTCTAAGTAAAGGGAGGATATGCTGCCTACGCAGAGACTCATAGTAGGTGCAAAAAAACATTAGGTGCAAGGTATCCTGTTCCGAGAAATTATCACAGGGACAGGGTTTTAACAATTCCAGTGCACACATTCCTTCACTCTGATAATAAATAACGTGTTCTGCATACTTTGAACTGAGTCACCTCCAGGGGTTCATAAGGGACCTCAAGAGCGGTGCTGAGGCTAGAGGTAGTGCAAATTTCTCACAGTACATGTCTATCAGTGGGTCAAAAAGGTGTTCAGAATACATGGTCACCTAATCCTTAATTTCTTTGAAGAGTGCCCAGAGAAACGGTCACGAATTCCAGTTACAATTGTGATTCTGTGCAAATGTGTGTGAAGGAGGTATACAGTTGTCAAAATATTGGCAAGGCAAAACTAACAGTAAAAGAAAAGCAGTGTTTACAGGTGACTGGGTGGGTTGAGCGTTTTGGGGTGGTGAAATCACTGTGATGCATGGAAGTGCATTAAAGAGAGTGAAAATAGAGTAGAGAACAGGAAAAAGATGAGGTGTAAGATATGCAGATGGACGAGATGTGGAGATAAAAAGGGCG
Source organism: Calotriton arnoldi (assembly GCA_963921515.1). Classification (NCBI taxonomy): domain Eukaryota; kingdom Metazoa; phylum Chordata; class Amphibia; order Caudata; family Salamandridae; genus Calotriton; species Calotriton arnoldi. The sequence goes on from CAWUFW010000723.1 coordinate 2,978,334, forward strand.
TACATGTTTAACAGATGGAACAGGAGTTATTGACACACCATGAAGGCATCAGTAATTTTTAACAGTCTCATAATTTCAGATTTGAAATATTTTCAATTCTAATCATTTACAACAAAATCATAATCTTTACTCACTTATCTTAAACTGCTAACAACCAGTCGAGAGGTACACTAGGGGATTCAGAGACATTTAGTCCACTTGTTTAAGCCAAGCCTTTAATTACACACGCCACGCTATTTTCATCTCATTAAATCCCTGGTTACTGGTAATAATATTATGGCCCCACATATTCTTCGGCGTGGTGTAGCCGAGGGTGTTGGCCATTAAGATGTTTAACCATAGGTTAAAAAACCAATGAACAGTCCTAGAAGGCGGCCAGAGGGGTTCTGGTCTTTCAGTTGATGCTGATGTCTCAAACAACGAGTAGTCTACGAACATTTGGGTATTTTATTTCCTCATCTTGGCACTCTCTATCTGCACGGTCACCATTAACAAGAACACACTAGGACTTGCTGCAGCGCTCATTGTTCGAGTTGGGTCAGTACCAGGCCGCCGTGGCTTTAACTGGATCACACATAGCAACGAACGATGGCCCTTGGTAATGGAGGACGCCAACAGAGCACGCGAGGAGTCTAAACTACTCTTTTGCAGCGGAAATTAGACAATGGCTGAATCCGGCCGGCGTTGCTTATGTGGAAACAAACAACGGACAAAAATGAGGCTTTCACAACAGGCAAAAAAAACCTATAGAAGTAGTTTTAAACAGTCTTTACAATTCTTCTGCCAGTTGAGTATCAGGGATAGTCCTGAATCACGTTATGGATGCAGTTAAAGTTCATTTGACGTCTAGCTTCAAATTTGAAAGAAAGCAGCTAATGCACATTTATACATATGTTATATAATTATTCGATTATGCGCCAAAAGTTTATATCTATCACAAAATATTTGTCTAGCTACATTGTAGAAGAATTTCAAACTTCCAATATATACTGAAAGATCAATCTCCTGCATTAAGAGGTAAAACCTTATGAAAAAAATAGTTCCACCAACGCGGATGGTAACAGGATTTCGTCGACGGGAGACTAATAAGAAAAGCAGGCAAGGAACAAGCATTGGTAAATGGAGGAAAATATGCTACAGCTAATGGAAATGGAGGAAAATTAAGTGGCACGCAAAGGAACCAATCAGAAGCCAGGAAAGAGAAGAGGTGGCATTTAAGTCCCTTTTAAGTTTATATTAAAAACAATAGATTTCGCAAGCACAGTGCAAGTGCTGTGCAGGCGAAACCTAACAACAGCCTTAAGACTGACAGTGTTATTTGGACCCTGGAAAGTGGCCCGCTGCATCCACCGGGTCGGCAGATGACCTGCCTCTGCCATCCCACCTGCCAAAGTTATAGATCCACATCATATTGGCAGGGATGTTTATTGCCAAGAGTTTCCAATTATATGGTGGAAGCAAATGCTAGAAAAATGAATGCCGTGCAGGCTGGGCCGCCATGTTGTAGCTTCTAACCTGGCATTTATTTTGATTTTCAGAAAAACACCCCATAGCGGGATTTGTTTCTGAAATTCACATGATCAACTACTCTGGCCTGCTGGGAGTTTTTTTGCCATTGTTTGTGAGGAGTGGGGTGGGGGGTATTTTTTCGTTTTTTCTGTTTACATTGCAACTCCCAGATTTTACTGGTGGTTGAGAACATGAAACAATTTATGTTTAAAAAGCAGAGTCTAAATAAGATGGGCCTTCTGACATACAGTGACTGGCAGCAATCCGGCAGATGGGCTGCCATTGAAGGGTTTCCGAAGGTAGTGCCGCTGAGGATCTGCTGTCAGAAACATAGATGGTCTCTGTACTCTAAATGAAGAGGGAGTCTATCAGTTTGGAGAACAAGGTATCTGCTGATTTAAGGTCTCATTCCACCAAACTAAATGATGCCCAACAGCTACATTAAAAACACACCTGGCAATCCTAAATCTGCATCGAAATTCGGATTCCAGCTGGTGCGGTAATACCGCACTTTTTCACCTGCACAAATTTCTTTAGGCAATACCCGGCACAATTAGTATGGGATGTCACTATAATATTACAAGTTTACACCTCAAACGGAGAAAACACGTGGTATTACAACATTCTCCCTATTCAAGGATGCAGAAATCAGAATGATACAGTAATACCACACCAGGTAAACACCACACTCAGTGGTACAGGTTTTAAAGGATTGTAGTGTCATTGCACCAAATTCCAGTAGGGGTTGCAATGATAAGAACTGCATATGGTTTTGCATTAAGGGGGACGAAACACCTCGCTGGAATTGATTGATCTTTTCTGTCTTCATTGTCCATTAATCTGTGCGTGTAACTAAATATATGGTAGCCATGTAATATTATGTGTTAGCCACACTTTCCATTAAAGATGTATTTTTATGATTTACCCCATGGACGGATTTGCATGAAATTTGGCACTCACTTCGTCAGTCAGCTAAGGACCGGCATGACGATTTTCATGCAGACTGTGGAGGAGAAAAAATTAAACTGGGGTGTGACAAAAGATATGTTTACCATTTTAGCTCCCATAGGAAAATTTGCTTACTACAACAGCCCGAAGAGCTAAAGAGATTTACACCAAACCTGGTATGAAAGTAGAACTTTACCCAGGAAGCATGCTGTTGTTAGTTTGGTGTAAATCCGTTCAATAGGTTTTGAGATATAAGTGTTTCAAAAGTTGTTGAGAGCACTTTAAATGGTTTAAGTTTTCTAGATATGAGCCATTTAAAATCGCAAATCATAATTCGTGACTCCTGTCAATCACATTTTTAGATATGTGCAACTTAAAATCGCAAATCATGATTTGCCACTCCTGTCAATCACATTTTCAATTTTTTAACAAATGTGATTAGCTGGAATAGGGCTCTGAAGTTTTTCCTTACATTTTGAAAATTGAGAATTGTTTCCACTTCAAGATTTGTGCAATGTGGAAAACTCATTCCCACAGCCATTGGTCCACCCTTGGGGTGTCCGACCCTAAGGGAATGCTGAGGGTTTCACAGAGACATGGAATTTTTAGAATGATTCTCAAATCGATAATGATTCTTGAATTTCATGTGGGGGATAATACAATTCGACAGGCAAGGGGAGACACTATAATGATTGTCTCACTCCGGGGAAAAGGTGGTAGGGACCTAGAGCCGTGGAAAATACAAGGATGCTGCCAGCAGGTTCGGAGCAAGGCCTGACTGTCTACATGCTAGGCTCTGCACCCAGCCCCTGGTGTGTCAGCAGGTGCCTGCTGACAGCAGGGGTTTGAGTGCAGGCCTCATGCCCAACTCCCGCTATGCACAACTGAAGCACATGTGCAGTGGGGTTGCCAATGGAGGTTGAGTGTAATTCATGACCAATCACCTCTTCAAATGTCTGATGTCTATGGGCAGCAGGTTATTTACCAATGTCAGGTTAGGCACAGGGCCTGGCCTTTCAGCCATGAGCAGAGGAGATGGAAACTAAGTACATCATAAAAAAATCACTGAGAAATTAAAATATAATGCCATCGCTAAAAACAGAGTTATAGATCTGGCTCAAATGCGCAAAACCAGTTAAATTCACCAGCTTTGGTTACCAATGCCCACTGCATACACCATTGCTCACGCCAGCAGCCATGCTCAACAAACCACTTTGCCAATGATACAGCAACAAAGAAAAGAGCTCTCTAGAGCACAAGAGGGAGGGTGCCTGTTGTGTGTGTTGAGTAACTATAACTAATTTCATTGTTTTTATATATACAAAGTGTGTAATATGCTATTTTTTATCATTGTGGAGTTGAGGGGTACTCGATCTGTTACCTAACATGAAATACACTCATGCAAGAAACCGACGACAAATACTCATCCAGTCCTGAACTAGAGCATCACACAACACGAAGAGCACTGGGAGCCAAAAACAGCCCTGGCACAATGTCCTGATACATCCCCATACCACGCGGTGCGTGCGCACCTGGGTAGCAAACACATCCAATCACGTAAGGGGAACTTGGGAGGAAGCCTTCAAGAATTGTTTTTAAAAATTGGACAAGTGATGCATTTTACAAAATATTTTTAACCAAAGGCTAAAGTGGAAAAACCTTTACATCATAGTAAATCAGCATGAGAACAGAGAATGGCTCAGTCTGAGTAGCCGCTACCTGCATAGATCAGAAAGGTTTGTTTACAACTGTGATGAGAGAGGAACCTATGGGAGATAAGAGGAAGGTCCAGGTGTCAGAGAAGAGTTGCCACCTTTGTCTTTGTCTTGAGGACACCATGTCACCAGCCGAATGTATTCTGGGAGTTGTAGTCTTGGTTTGCTTACATTAAACCTTTTGCAATAATTCACATAATGACACTCATTTGTAAAATGAAAGGCCAGAACTGGAAACATGATTTTCTGATTACGATTAACCCTGGGCGTAGTTCGCGTAGTAGCGCTACGCGTAGCTACGCGAAGTGCACTTCGCACTATGCGAGCTACGCGTAGCACTACGCGAACTGCGTAGTGCGGTAGGGAAATGCTGTTCGCGATGATTGCACAGTGCCGGATGCTTGTCCGCACTGTGCAATCATTGCAAACGGCATCTTGCACAGTGCAAGCGGTCGTTTTCTGCTGCTCGAGTAGATTTGTACTCGAGCGGCAGCTTTCTCAACGCGGACTGGTAGTTTCTCATCGCGAGCGGTCGCGAGCATACGCGACCACTCGCAATGAGAAACCTGACCTCCCCGCGTTGAGAATCTCGCCGGGAGGTTTATTTTCCACGCTCGCGATCGGCAACTTGATGTTGCTGATCGTGAGCGAGGAAAAAGTCTCGCCGGGATGTCATTTTGCTCGCTCACGGTCGCCAACTTGACGTTGAGGACCGCGAGCAAGCAAAAAATGAGCGCTACGCTACGCGTGTTTGCACTGTGCTACGTGCAATTCGCGTAGTGCAAAGTAGCGCAAACTTCGCAAACTACGCGAGTGTAGCGTAGTACTTCGCCCAGGGTTAATTACGATGAGTGACATGGCAATACTAGGTCAGATGACAGTCAAAACTGAAGTGTGGAAAAATGAGAATATGTGAGCAAAGTAGTGTGACTCCTTTTGATGCTGTCTTGTCTAGCCACAAATCCCAGCAAAGCATGCTCCTCATGTCTTGTTCACTGTGGTGAATATTAGGAGCTGAACGGTACACCTGACATTTGTGGCTGACTGTAGATTTCGGCTGTAAATAATATAGACGGAGGGAGGAATCTAGTTATATGGTAATGGGACATGCAGAAGCATGAAAGGAGACACTGCACTGCAGCATGACCAAGGAAACGTTATGCAGTAGTAGAAGGGAGTGAGTGGAGCAGCAGCCTTGAGAGAATGCATTCTACGTGATCTTAGATGTAGGGAAGAGATGCAACAGTTTGAAAGACACTGCTACAAGAACCTGAAAAGAGGGAGCGCTGCAAGCACCAAACTAGACAGAGTGCTGCAGGATAGGGTATGAGGAAAATTAAAATAAGTGGGGAGGTAGCCCATTGGCCTATTGGTTCTTCTCTGCATAATCTGTTCAGTCCACACATGACTGAAGTCCTTACTTTCACTCCTGTTTTCTATTGTGTGTGTGTTTGTATGTGTGAGCTACAAGCATCTTGTTAAAATAGGAGACCATGTGCTGTACGAATGCTAGCCTCAGGAGGGCACAAATGCAAGTTGTACAAAATGGTGGTTTCCTTTCAGGGATTTTCCCTAGATATCCACTAGGGGCCTGATTACGAGTTTGGTGGTGCGGTGCCGGGTATGCCCTGCCGCTGCACCGCCAAACCTGTGGTCAGGCCGCCCACCGGATTAGGATTTTCCTCCAATCTGGTGGGCTGGTTTTTGGCATTCCCACGGCGGTGCCTCAGAAAATGGACATCGCAATGGGAACGCCAAAACAGTTCCTGCACGGCATGGACTGTTAAGTCCATGCCGTGCAGGAACTGGTATGCATACACACAGGGAGGCACATGTTGTGCCCCCCTGTCAGTAGCGGTCGGTGGTGGGAGTGCCGCCGGGCGCTGACGTGGGCGGGGGAGGGGCAGGGTGGGGGGTAGTAAACTACGGATTACGGCTATTACAGGTAAGTACACATATAAATGAATAAAACAAATTTCGTTTCTCTCGCTGCATCGCCAAATGTGATGCAGCGCGAGAAACAAAATTCATTTTATTTATTTATATGTGTACTTACCTGTAATCGCCCGTAATCCATAGTTTACTACCCCCCACCCTGCCTCTCACCCGCCCCACGTCAGCGCCCGGCGGCACTCCCACCACCGACCGCTACTGCCCCCTGTGTGCATCCTCATGGCATGAGGCACCGTGGGCCCTCTAGGGCCCCTTTGTTTCCTCTCCACCATGGTTTTCGTGGCAGTGGAACCGCCAAGAAAGACATAGCAGACAGTTAACTTGTAATATGCTTGGCGGGACCGCCAAGCATATTACTGCCTCCTGACCTCCAAGACAACGCCAGGAAACGGGAGTTCCCTGGCAGCTGCGGCAGGGCAATGGCAGTCTGACCGCTCTGATTGTAATAGGACGGTCTGAAGACCGCCATGGCTGCTCATCCACGAGTCTGGTGGTCCATGGACTGCCACACTCGTAATCGGCCCCTCTGAGTCTTTTAGGCAGCAAAATATACATTGAAATCCTGCCAGCCAAAATCCTCAGCATTTCAAGATTGCCTGAATACCCTTTGCCCTCTTTGTTGAGCTGGGCACTGCCAAGCAATATGGAGGTCTAGCTGGAGTTTCTGTATAACAAAGTGATCCTTTGATGGCTGCACCGTTCTTTGCCATTCAAAAGGGAAGAAAGTCTGGAAAGATGTGCTCTGCCCAGATTGCAGACATGTAGAATTTGAAACATTGCCCACTCATGCCAGTAAATTTACATCATCTAGACTTTGAGGAGGAGCTATGTGAACCAGCTCAGAAACACATTTGACAATAACAGATCATTGCATGCTGCTATTTCAACTCAAGGACCAGGACTAGGATCTAAAGGACCCTGTGGCCATAGCCTGCCCTAGAAGTAAAGCAAGTAGTGTAGAGGGTGTAGAGGGAAACTGGCCTTTAATCAGGAGGACAAAGAGCAAGTTTCACCATTGAATGAACCTTGCATGGAAGCTATTTCATAGCTGAGAACGTTATAGGATTCAGGATGACAATGCAGCCCAGCTGGCCAGAACTACCTAACGCAATCAACATACCAAGAAAGCCAAAAGCCTGCTCAGAGCATTCAAGGAGTCAAAGAGCTACACCTCTGGTATGTCTGCATCGCCTCTGACCCTCTCCACACTAACCTGACTTTGGGGGAGCCTGTATTTGCCCAGTTTCAGGCTATGAAAGGCAGATCCTTCTGAGCCATGTCACTTGCCCACTTTAGCTGAAGATCTGTTTAATCCAGTGTAAGCCCTTGGTCCTATGGGCATTGATACAAACTGAAATTTCTCCCCACCTCAGTTCTGATATATTGGCCCCAGAGGTTTGGTGAAGGATGTACTTTGAGGGATTCTGCAGACAGCTAGGCTTTTTACATTGACTAGTATGACCAGGAAGGCCTACAGCTGGTCGCTCGAAATGGCACCCATTGTCTTTTGTAGACCCAATAACTTGATAGCGTGTTTGTTTTGGGCAGTAGTTTTTATGACTGACTTGATTTTTGTAATAGCTTTGCAGATTCTCTGGCATCTGGCTTAATTTGACCTACTTTGCACGAAGGGCCCTTTGATAAACTGGGGCAAATCACAGGAGAAGTAATAAAGTACATTCTGTCTGACACCTTCCCACATTGAATGAGATCTATTAACAGAGCCATAGTGAAAGACTAGAGATATGAGAATTCCTGGAACTAGCAGAGGATGTTGAAACCCGTCTCCAAAGAATAAGATGAGCCACAATGTACCATATTATTTACATTACACAGCCTGAATGTATAAAGCCTAGGATTGTTTATGAAGTCGTGTCTCAGACTGAAAGGTTCTAGAGCCTATATTTTGTCTTTCTTACCTTTCTATGTGTAAAAATAAGACCTCTTCATTTAAAAAAATGTAGCTGAGATAGAGCACTGAGTTCATTGTGTATGGTCACTTAAGTCATCCAGTGAGTGAGTTATCAGCCCTCCTAGTGTACCCTTGATTGATGACCCTCATTACCCTTAGCAGGTAAAATGTACAACAGGAGTATATTGATTATACTATTGGAATGTATCAGCATTAATGTCTTGTGGCACATTGGTAAATGACAGTAACCAGCATGAACATTGGCCATTAACAAATGACAGCCAATGGACTCTAGAACCGTTTCCTCACATCAAACTCATCCTTAGGCTCCTGCCACAAGGATGAACCACAAGGTCATCTCCTGCCCAGTTTCCATCAGTCTTAGAGCCACTGTGAATGGTGACCGGTGACAGATAACTGTTTAAAGGCATCAGCACTGATGAAGGAGCAAGTAAATATTGCTATAAGCAGATAGCATGGACCATTGGGGGACCCAGAATCATCAGTGCCATGCCTCCTGGAGAACATTGATGGGTCCGGCTGTTTTGAGGTACAACAACAGCTGGGGTAACACAGTACTCCAGGGTCCGTATTATGGAAAGTGCCCCGGGGGTGCAACAGGCATGTGCGCCCACTTTGTGCACCCCCGGGGTACTTCAGTATTGCAGAAAGGGCTGCAGTTGCTTGTACAGCCCTTTCTGTAATACATATACAGGCACATGCATCAAGCTAATTTGCGGTTGCAAACGTTGCGAATCGCAAAAAAAGCATGTTTGCGACCGCAAATTAGCTACTCCCAATGCATGAACCCAAAATAGCGAAAAACCATGAAATTCGCAAAAATAAGAAATTGCTAAATTTGCGATCCACAATTTAGCGATTCCTTATTTGCGAACATCAAATTAGCGAATACATAATAGCGAATCGCAAATAAAGATTAGCAAACACATGCATGAGAAATCGCAAATAGCGATTCTAATGAAAATCGCCATTTTGCAAGTGCAATTTAAAGAATATCACAGGCAGGTGGTAACCATGAGTAAAAAACCCCTACAGGTGCTAATCCTTAGAAAACTATTTAAACTGACCCAGGAGGCCTCAGAATCTTTCACAATGGCAGCGCTCTACGTGATGGCGAGGAGGATGAGGCTCCATGCAGCAGCTCAGCGAAGAAGGAGAATACAGGAGCGTATTTTCAGAGTGCGCATCACATTGTTGGGACAAACAGATGATGAAATATACGACAAGTACAGGCTAAATGGTGCCATGATCCTTGATCTAATTGCAGAATTGGAACCCCTAATGAAGCGCCAGACTCGTAGGACCAATGCCATACCCACTCATGTGCAGGTCCTATGTTGCCTGCACCTACTTGCGTCAGGGAGTTTTCAGGGGGTAGTAGCTGTAGCTGGAAGGGTGTCACAAAGCTCCCTTTCACGTTTTTAGGTCTCGCCTACGCAGCGCGCATGCGCTGCATAGGAGGAGACCTTTAGCCATCGGTTCCCTTTTTTCCCCAAAAACGTGCACGCGTTCCATTGCGCTTCAATGGCAACTGCGTGCACGTGTGGCGATTGCCTTGCGGGAGCAGCGGCAGCGCCATATGGTATCAATTATAGCCGCTGGCTCCCGCAAGGCAATCGGCAGGCCCCCTCCCCCTCCCGCCGCGCGCTTTGCTTCTTTTTTTTTTTTTACCTTCAGCGCGAGGCGCGCACTTGTTTTAAATGACTTGCTTTGGCTACTCTCAACAAGGACGATTTGCGGTGGGCGGGGCTTTGAGCTGATCAACTGCGCAAGTGTGAGTCCCAGTTGTGATGTTACTACACATAACGCGCCGTGGGTGTTGTCTTCTGGACGTTCCTGGTGCAGAATCTGACCGCTGTTGGTGCCGGTCAGGTCAGTGTCACAAAAATTAAACCTCAACAGGAAGCACTTACAGAAATAAAGCAAGCAGGTGCCCGAGTTGAAGCTCCACTTCTATAATGTATGAATCAGCCTAACTTTGAGTGCCTGGTCAAAGCTAAGCAAGTGTGTTTTCTCTGCACTTCCACTGTGAAAAGTTAGCTGTAATCCTTGATGGGGGTGTATGCATCCCTGCTTTTCTCAAGCGCAAAACCTCATGTAGTGTATGTGACGAGGAGGTTCTTTCTTGTCATCTGTTACATTGAGCTGGGAGGCTGGGAGGAGGAGTGAGCACGGACATGTTCTGTTGTTGTTTTTTTTATACTAAGATCACTTACCGGCCTCACACGCTCTCTGGGACCATGTGATGCCTATTGTCAACCTGATCCAGACGGGAGCTTTATCTGCACTGGGCAGCTCTCACATGAATCCGTGTAGCATTTTTTTCAGTCAGCAGGAAGTTAAACTTGTTAAGTTTGGCAGGTCTGGTATTATGGAACTGCAGGCTCACACTGAACAAGGTCTGCATAAGTATACAGGGAACGATCTCAGATAGGCACTATCAACATAGCTGTCAGTGGCTAGCTCTTTGTGCCACTGGCCATGCTCCAAGTTGGCTTCTCGGTTCACTCTGGAAAGAGTTATTTTTTCAGAGCTACATTACTTTACAAGTGATGCTAATCAACCCTTCAATCTGCTGCTGCACCTGCAGCCTTGCTTTGCCTTGCTTGATTTTTTTAAGGGCGTGAGTATTCACATTTGTTTGCATAATACCAAGAGCTGCAGTAGTGTTAGGTGCCGTATCATATAAAAGCCCTGCAGTATTAGAAAACAGAGCGTGAACTTCTACTGCCGACCCTCTTCGTTGCAAGTTATATAAATAGGGTTAACATATGCTTGCGAATGTATGATTTTTAACCAACATAATTGCAGAAATTCCCGGCATGCTTTGCACGTGTGGTGGACACTTTTACACCTGTTTCTTAACTCCAGCACTACTAGTGGGGCACACATCTCAGCATATATGTTACTACTGCCATATCAAGTGAGTGGTCTCGGTGAGAGTGTGTGCAGGTGAATAGTTACTGTCAAAATATTCTCCAGTTTTCGCGCTTGGAAAGAGCATGCGTGAAGATCGATATCTGAGCATCATTGCATAAACAAATCCTGCTACAAAGCCTTAATTCCGCTAAACTATTGGCATGCGTACACTAGTGAAAAGAAAAATTTTAGCAGAATAATTTTCCCCACGTGCCAAACCCAGCAAATATACTTCTTAAAAGTAGATTTTATTAAAAACATGCAGAGTCGCTTGACTAATTGTAAAGCCATATGAGCAATTGCTTTACTTTTCATCAAAGAATTTGGCACACATGACTGTTGTGCATCATTTTGTATGATCTTCAGAATTCTGAGAAAACTGTTAACTTGCCAAACTATGCTGTAGGACAACCGTTATATAAACAGAAAAAAACTTAGCAGTACAGTACTTTCAGAAAATCAGCTCTTTGCATCGTATTTTTTAACAAATAAATATGTTTCTCTACAGGTCACACTTATTTGTTACAAGATGGAGTTTTAGGTCTCGGCCTGCACCAGCGCTTGCGCTGGTCTGGCCGAGAGTTTTAGTAAGCGTGGTTTTGGAAGTGCAAACACTGGCTTTCGGCTGGCGACCAGCTTGAGTTCACGATGGCGTGCACCGCAGCTGCCATCTGTTGTTTCCTATCTCTTCCTCATTTCCTCGTCATGGCTCATTAACTCTCTGGACTCTGATGTTTCAATCGCAGCAGCAGCTCACATTACCAACTGAGGGCCCTGGACTACAGTCACATGAAAAACAACAGCGATTAGCATTGAAATGCAAGCTTTTTTTTTTGTCTAGTTAGAAATATTGCTTCGGTGGGTTGATTTCACCTTTATATCACTATTTGTTTTATATTGGGAGTCACAGCCTAATTACCAGTATTTTTGTCTCACTGTTTTTTTTAAAAATATTTATTCGCACAAAGTCTATATTTAAGGTTACTTTTTCCGCGTCACTTCTTCACTCTATTTAAACTCCACACCCCCCACTCTTATTGTCTCTCTCCTTCTCTCTCTCTCCCCTTTCTAATTCTCTCTCTCTACTTAATTAACTCTCCCCTCTCTATCTTTTTTAGCCTTTCATTCCTCTCACCCCTTTATCTGTTTCTCTTTCAAACTCCTTCATTCACTCTCTCTCCCCTTCTTTCTCTCTCTCTATCCCGCTCCACTCTTTATTCTATGTACACCCTTTCCTCTCTCTTTCTCTCTCACCACCCTCTCTAATTGGGCATTATATCTTCACTCTATCTCTCACTCGGCAACACCACAGCATCACTCAGCGCAACCACAGCATCAATCAGAGCCAGCACAGCATCAATCAGAGCCAGCACAGCATCACTCAGAGCCAGCACAGCATCACTCAGCACCAACACAACATCTCTCAACGCCATCACAGCATCACTCAACGCCATCACAGCATCACTCAGTGCAACCACAGCATCACTCAGTGCAACCACAGCATCCCTCAGCACAACCACAGCATTACTCAGCACAACCACAGCATCACTTAGCGCCACAACAGCATCACTCAGCGCCACCACAACATCACTCCGCGCCACCACAACATCACTCCGCGCCACCACAGCATTACTCAGCACAACCACAGCATCGCTCAGCGCCACCACAGCATCGCTCGCCGCCACCACAGCATCGCTCGGCGCCACCACAGCATCGCTCAGCACCGCCACAGCATCGCTCAGCACCGCCACTGCATCGCTCACCACCACCACAGCATCACTCAGGGCCACCACAGCATCACTCAGCGCCGCCACAGCATCACTCAGCGCCGCCACAGCATCACTCAGCGCCGGCACAGCATCACTCAGCGCCGGCACAGCATCACTCGGCGCCGCCACAGCATCACTCAGCGCTCGCCACAGCATCACTCAGCACCAAGACAATATCACTCAGCACCACCACAGCATCACTCAGCGCCAAGACAATATCACTCCAGCACCACCACAGCATCACTCAGCACCACAGCAGTATCACTCAGCAACACCTGAGTATCATTCAGCATCACCTCAGCATCATCTCCGCAACAGTCACCACCACCACCACTACCACCTCAGCACCACCTCAGCCTGCTCTCGGAATCTGGCATCTGTTGATTCTCCCCTAGCGTCTGGCCGCTGCTAGTGTTATAATACAGGTACTAGTTCCCAACCTTCACCCTCCGATTGTTTATGCCCCCTCAAAAAAAAAGCTTTAACAAACAACCATTGCAATAGGCAGAAACAAGTTGCCAGCATTGCAAGAACAAAAGAAAACTGAGGAAATTTTTTATTGTAAATACTTTTTTTAATATGGTCGTTCAGTTTTACATAATGCCTTCTTGGTCATATATAAAGTAACAAAAATGCTTCTGACACTTTTTTATTATAACTTTTCAGCATGCCGCACAGCAGCCACACTTCTCTACAGCACAGCTTGAAGACATTGGCAAAGTCAATAGCTCTGGCTAAACACTTATAAGGCCCCAAAGGCGAGACCTATTGGCTATGCCAATGCTTGTTTTAATTCTTTCCTGAACGCCATGATGACAAGGATCCACAACCACATTACCTTCCCCACAGCCCCACAGGAATTGAATAAGACTAAACTGGACTTCTACCAGGTAGCCCGGTTCCCACATGTAATAGGTTGCATAGATTGTACGCATGTTGCCATTTGTCCACCAGCAGTGAATGAATACATTTTTAGGAACCGTAAATCCTATCATTCACTCAATATACAAGTAGTCTGCAATGCTAACTACATCATAACAGACATTGTGGCTCAATACCCTGGAAGCACACATGACTCCTAAATATTTCGACACAGTGGCATACACACCCGCCTGCTCAGGGGTGATTTTGGTGAAGGGCATCTGCTTGGTAAACATATGTAATGATTCCTCTCACACAATGGCCAAATGGCAATGCATAACTGTCACTAACCCTTTGCTCAATACCCTGTGGGTGACAGCGCATACGCCGTGCGAAACTACATATTGACACCATACCTCAACCCAGCCACCCCAAAGGAGCAGAGGTATAATGCAGCGCACATCGCCACACGAAATGTAATGGAGCGCACCTTTGGGCTGATGAAAAGTCGCTTTCGCTGCCTCCACAAGACTGGCGGAGCGTTGCAGTACCGGCCCGAGACCTGCTGCAGAATCGTGGCTGCATGTGCCATTTTGCATAATATTGCTACCAGGAGAGGCCTACCCATTGAACTGTCCGACAGCGAGCCTGAGGAGGAAAACCAGCAAGGGCCACAACTACGACCAGCACATGGGGCAAGCTCAGCAGAAGGGCGAAGAAGACGTGCAGAAATTACACAACATTATTTTTGAGGTGAGTAATGATGAGACACGACACAGCATGTTTGATATGTACTGTATTTCTTTGCATTAAACCATGTTGTTGTGTTAAAGCACACATAGCAGGTGCAAATTAGCGCAGTGATTGTAAGCAAGAAAAGAAGAACAATAACTTTTTTTCAGGCTTGTGTCACAGTCACTAGTATGGTATTGTCAATGGTTACATCACCATCTGTGAGTTGGTCTGCCAATGTCACACTATTTTTTTCTACCACGCACTCCCAAACGCCTTTTGCCGGCATCATTTCCAACTGTCATGGAGGATTCGGAAGGTGTTGTGCTCCGAGTGGTGCGCCTCCTGCATGTGGTGACTGGCACTGACAGACTACTGAGGCTGGACGCCTCCTCACTCCCCTCTCCCTCCGTCACATTGCTGCCCCCAGCAGTAGCAGTCTGGAATTGTTCCACGGCGTTAGTTACCTCGACCAGTGCCCTGGCCACATCCCCACAGCAATGGCTCATTTCAAGCTGCATGGCCACAGACCGACGGGACAGCAGTGCAGTGTTGGTGCTCAGGCGGTTGTTTGATTTAGTGTAGCCCTCTAAGCGCATTATTAATTGGCGATGCCTTCTTCTTTGTGACACCTGGTCCTCCTGCATCACCCTGCTCAGCTCCTGCATGGCTGCATTGGACTGCCTGTTGCCTTCCACCACCGCTGTTGTCAGCTCTCTCACACAATCGCTCATGACTGCAATGTTGTTTGCCATTTTGCTGAGTTGTGCCTGCATTGACCTCATGTGTTTTGCCTGCAGGCGCTGCACCTTCAGCATCTGGCTCTCCAGCCCATCCCAGACATTTGGACTTTGGTCCTCCTGTGAAGACATGTGTGCCCTTGACCTGCACCTTTGGATTGTGCTGCACCGTACCTGTGACTGGGGTGTCGTTGTGGGGGTACCTCAAGGCTGGCTTGTCTGTGGAGCTGGTTCACTCTCCTCCTCAAGTTCCATGGGCTGCAGTGGTGGAACTGGGGCCCTGCGTATAGTGGGGGCAGGGGATGTGCTTTGTGGGGCCACAGGTGTTTCCACATCTGCCTTGGCCAGAGTCTCCTGTGTGTCTCCGCATTCACTTTCCTCAAACTCTCCTTCTGCTGCATCTGTGATGTTAAACAGTGCAATATTAAGTTGTTGTAAGAGGAATGTTGTGTCACATTCAGCATACTTTGGGTCTCATTAAATTACTATCTGACACACAGTGTTCACGTGTTTTACTTGCTTTCTTTGTATTTGCCTACCAACTTGCCTAACCTGCCTATTACTCCCATAATGCATTTGGGTGTTGCATGTAAATGTGGACTGGAGTTAGTATCTGAACCCTAGAGCTGAACTGAGGTGATGTTCACAATTTAATATGTCTCTTGAATTAGACATTTGCATGCATCTTACCTTGTGAAGTACTGGCCGCTCCTGATGTATCCAACTGGGTCACTCCCACCACAGCTTCAGGCTGGAGTGTGGACTCAACTAGGTCCTCCAGGGGTGTATTTCCAGGCAGTGTTGCTGGTCCCCCTCCAATCTTCTTAGCCTCCTTCAGCCTGTCCGCAATCCTCTCCTTGGCACGGCTGCGCAGGTCGTACCACCTTTTTTTCAGGTCATCTATTGTGCGGTGGGTGACCCCCACTGCGTTAACTTTCCTTTGGATCCTGAGCCAGATTTTTCTCTTCTCTGACTCCGGTACCTTGAGAGACAGTTTCCCAAAGAGCTTATCGTGGCTCCTCACAACCTCCTCTATGAGGTTTTCAAGTTCTTTCTCACTGAATTTCAGTTTACGTTTTCTGGTTGCTGCACTCTTCTCTGGTGCTGCTGATTCCATTTTTTGGCACAGGACAGGTCTACAAGCCCAGAAGTTGTTTGTCCTGCCCTGCTCCTGCACTCAGCCTCCTCCTCTCACTCTCTCAGTGCACTGAATGAAGCATGGGATGGATGACTTCCTGGTTGTGATGTCATCACCATGCATCATAAGCGACATGCTATTTGCGAATTCACTATTAGCGATTTCGCAATTTGCAAAATCGCTAATAGCGGGATCGCAAATGGGTATTTCTCTATTTGCGAATCGCTATTGCGTAATCGCTATTTGCGATTGCGATTGTTAGCGATTCGCTTTTTATTCGCTATTTCGGTCATGCATTGATGATAGCGATTTCTTAATTGCGAATCTTTAAAATTCGCAATTAAGGATTCGCTATTTCTGAATATGATGCATGTGCCCGATAGTGCTGGCGCACATATAGTGCCAGTGCTATCACCAGAGGTTGTTGCCTCATTTGCATGGGGTGTGGCCCCATGCAAATGAGGGAATCCCTTTGGCTCTGCACCCGCACCGTATTATAAATGCAGGCGTGGAGGCAAAGAAGCTGTCAGGAGGCGCATTGACAGCACGCAACCTAAAAGGTGGTGCACTGACAGTGGGCCCCCTGATGTCAAACCTCTGGAGGGGGAAAGAGGGTCCTATGGACACCCCAGACATCCC
Organism: Calotriton arnoldi; assembly: GCA_963921515.1. Taxonomy (NCBI): domain Eukaryota; kingdom Metazoa; phylum Chordata; class Amphibia; order Caudata; family Salamandridae; genus Calotriton; species Calotriton arnoldi. The sequence goes on from CAWUFW010000723.1 coordinate 2,995,190, forward strand.
CGTTCAAGGAGGTGCAGTCACTCACTGCACCCGCCTGCAAGGGGATCACTCTCCCCTCTTAAGAGTGCAGGCGAGTTGCCGCATGCACAGTGAAACACGGAGCGGCTGCTTTAAAGCCACTCGGTTTTTCACTTGAATGTGCTGCCCCCAGGGGACCACGACTTTGCGGCTGCCCTGGAGGAAGCGCATTCAATGTAATAGGATGCACTTTCCCTTTTTGCGCCCGGCACACCTGTTTTAAGGTGTGCTGTTGTGCAAACAGGGAAAGTGTGCCCTATGTGTAATAGGGCCTAAGGTTTACTTTGTTACCATCAAACTGATTAATGCAAAGGGAAAAATGACTTCTGCATTAAAAAGCACAAATACCTTGATAAACACAAAATTGACAATATAGCTGGGCCTGGCATCTCAGTGAGCCGGGCTGGTGGCTCCTTGGACTAATGCTTCCAGGATATGTGTGTGTGTGATCTCATGGTCACACTATTTTCTGTGTGTGACCTCATGGTCGCAGGGCCAAACCCCACAGGCTCACTCACCCTTTCACTCCTCCGAAGTGCATACAATGAGTACCACTGAGTCATGTAACAATAAGCATATTTTATCTGTGAAAAGAACCAATAGACACTTCAGGAGTAAACGTGTGCTCTACAAATATATCTGCTATGTTATATATTCTCTTTGGAATAAGCTTTAACATGGGCAAGAGAAAGGCAAAACACTTAATATTTAACAAGGAATGCTGTCAAAAGAAACAAAACCTTTATGGAGAATCACAAACTATAGAGTTAATTTTTCCTTATTTCTTAGTGATATGACATCAGGTAGTTTATGTAACTCAAACTTTGAAAAATACTATTTTGCCCCACAACTGAGTTAGCTTATTTCCTCCCGTAAATTAGGAACCAGCCCAATTAGCCCTATAAAGAAATTGACATAGTACTATCCACTGAGGACTCCATTGTTGTGAATGGGCAAAAGGACATGCGTCGGCTCCACCCAATCAGGCATAGAACAGAGAACATAAGCTGTTTCAGCTATTACCCTAAAGCATGCATTTGATCATATGACAACATTGTGTGTTTCTGGGCCATGAGAAGAGGGAAAGGGGTCATTTTTCCCCAGGGCCTGCACTGTTTGAGGCCCTGTACCGATACAGCAACATAACATTTAAAACCAAGCAGTCACCTTTAAGGACATGGCAGCTAAACCAAATAATTCCACTAGATGGTGCCTGATGCTGATCTGCTGTGTTTTCTCTTTCCCTACAGGACAAATTTCTAAACTTTGAAACACATTTGCCTCCTGTGATGAACTTCCCTTCAATTTGATGGCCCAGGCCACGCAAGAACATCTGACATACCTGTTCTGGGCAAATCACTTCCTCTCCTAATATATATGCAATTACAAGGCTCAGCGTGAAAATACTTTAAATAAACATCGAACGAAGAAGTACATCACCACTCTCTTTCTCCAACTCATGGTACTGATTTAGAGTTTCCCCTGCATTTACGAAAGCATCTTCCATGCTGGTCATCATGCCATTGATGCAGCATCTACTACTGCACTCTCTCATCTTATCTGTATTTGGCCAATGTAGTCTTTTTACTACACAGCTGAGTACCTAGGGCCATATTATAGATAGGGCTCACTGCCCTAGTCAGCACCGCAGTGTGCCTTCAACTGGGTTTGCTGCAGTGGCGTAGCTGGGGGGGGAGGGGACTTTTTTGGGGGGCGGCGGCGAGTGCAAGGTTAGTTTTCTTTTTTTTTAATTCTCCCTCGTCGTCTGTCACCAGCACCCCCGCTCGTCGTCGTCTGTTGCCAGCACCCCCAGCTCATCATAGTCTGTCGCCAGCACCCCCAGCTCTTCATTGTCCCCTGAAACCCCGCTCTTACCTGCTTTGGCCGACACTGGGCTGCAAACTCAGGAATCGCCCCAGCGGTAAATGCTCTAGCTACGCCACTGATGTGCTGGGAACAGACTGGGTCTCTGTGCACCATTGCAATGAATGTGCTGTTCCCAGTGCAGTCGCAAACTTGCCCCTGCCCTAGACCTAGGTCAGTGCATTAGTGAAAGATGGAGCAGCTGATTGAGGCAGCAGGTTCGCTTTTCACTGAGGGCGGCAACCAGCCAGCACTTCAAAGGGTACAGAAATCCCCTCCCCTGCGGATCAGTGAGTGACTGCACTCATATGCAGAGGGATCATGGATCTGCATGGCCCTTGGAAGGGGCATTCTGAGGAGGTGAACTGGCTGTGCCATCTCTTTGTGGCACGCTGTCAGTACGGCCTTCCTTCCTCACATTCCTAATTGTTTGCTCTATAGAAATGTTAAAATCTCCATGATAATTACTTTTCTGCATTTGTAGGCTTAACAAAGGATCATTCCAAATCTGCAAAACAACTCTCGGCTTCTGTCTGGAGGCCTATAAATCACTGTCACAAGAAGTTAAGCTTTCTGGTTAATTAGTCAGTGAACCACCAAACGATCAAATAAAGAGCGCGAAGGCATCGCCAACTCTTGGCAGTGCAATGAATTTTTCATAATTAGGCAAAGCCATCTCCTATTTTGTCTTTTCTGCCCTAATGACACATTTGATTGCTAGAATGGAGCAGGTCAGTGTATTGAAAACGCCTATTTGGAACAAACTAAAACGTAGTCACTCCAAAAAGCCGAGACGTGTCTTCCTCTGTGAGATTAAAGATCTTATGAACCTAGCATTCTGCAACCTCACCTTACCTTTAAATAAGGGCCCTGTGTGACCTCTGTATTCTTGGATGTGTCCTCCACTCTTGCTCTGAAGAAGGACGGGGGCTGTCACTCATAGGATGTGGAAAATAATATTTTCTAATTTAAGACAGAACTCTTAAGCAGAAGAGCACTGCTTGTGGGATTGCAAATCATAATATGTAAGTTTTCCATTCCCCAGCCAGGTTGGCATTTTTAGTAGTCTCTATGATTATTGGGTAGATGCAGCATGGAGGAGACACACAGAGGTCACTCTTTCCATCTGCATATTCACTGAGCTGCTTTTCTTTTATTACTAGATCAGTATGAATACGAAGCAGTCTCTAATGTTCTTCTTACTTTTGACAGACAAGCTCGGAGAAGCCCAGACAGGACCACCTGATGTGGTCCTGGAAAGAACAAAATCAAATATATATTCAGAAATTTCTAAACCCCATTCCCCCCATTGGAGATCCTGACTTTAGGGCAGAGCATTCAGTATGTCCAAATGCAGTGTTCTTGATTGCAAACCTTTGAAGTGTTCCGGGCTGATCACATGACATTGGTTCTTGACATATACAATTAAAGCATTGTAAAGAAAAATAATCTTAGTTTTTCAGATGCCTGAGCTGTAACTGACAGAAGAAAGTTGTGAAATACCACGTACTCCTGACATGGTATAACCCATCGAAACTCAGATGGGTCAGTAATCGATAAGCACCTGCGATTTACTTTGTTGTGCTTCTGGATGGTGCTAGGGGGCATCTGCATGTTCAAGGTTGGGTCCAGATCTCCATAATGGCGAAGGGCAGTATCAAGTAAAATCCCTTGTTGCATGGTGCCAAGCAAGGGTCCATTGGCAGAACAGAGGTTTTGGATTTTCTTCCATCCTCCATGACCACAGTTCCATGGGGATGAAGGCAGACAGTGGGTTTGTATTAATAAGAGACTTCATCTTGGGAGCACAGGAGCAATGCAGTAGTTTGTAATGAAAACGTCATTGAATAGTTTGATTGGCTCATTGGGGAAGTGAAGTGCGCCCTTTTTCCACTTTATACCCCTGATGCTACTCTGTTTCATTACTTGACAATTTGCCTTGATTTCATCAGTGTTGGATCTGCACCACTGATGTTTTATATGCTATCATTATCATTTTAGATTTCCTTTTTTCTTTTTACGAAATTTTACTTCTGGATAGGTGGAATCATGTGGAGCACCTCTGGGCTTTAAAAGTCAGGAGTGTTTACATTTTAGGTAGGATTGAAAGCATTTGGGTCAAGGCAGCCCTTTTAGGGTGTAGCAGTTGCACGTGATAGTAGTCTAAAAATGATTGGAACTCATTCACTTGGTTAGTTAATTTGATGGTATGCAAGAAGATCAATCTATGGCTGGGTATGTGGTTGTGAGCCTGAATGGGTGAGCAGAAGACATGAGAGAGCCGCATCGTGATCTGAATTAACAATAGGCCCTTCAACTAAAAAGAAGTACATTTTCAGCTTCAGCCTGTATTTTTTATCAGAGGGGAATATGATCAGAATTCTGCTTCTGAGAACTGAAAAAAAGGTTTTCTACTTATAAACCATTCCATGTTTTAGGAAAGTTGCAGGCAGCAATATCGTTTGGGGCATGTGTGTGTGTGTGTGTGTGTGTTATTGCTTAGCTGTTTGAGGACTTTCCATTTGTGGACAGAGTCTTACATCTATCCAGGGCATTCATGGGAACATGTGCTATGTAGAAGTGTATAGATGAACTGGCCTCAAGGCTTATCACTCGCTACCGGTCAGGCTTCACAATTCATAATGACATGGTATGTGAAATTTGGTATTTTGGCACATGGATATGCATTGGTATAGGTAAGTCAGGAAATGATGAGGATTTCTTTAACTACAGATGAGTCTTTAGCTAGGAATCATGTGGGTAGGGCATTTCCAGATATGAAGAAGTAGTGGACAGTGTGGTGTTTGAAGAATCATGCTAATTCAAATCGTAAATGGAAAATACACAGAGCGGAAACAGATAGTGGGCGACAAACATACAATACATGAAGATGTACGAAATTCGTTTGTTGGTTGGCTGGGGTGTAAGCCCTGGTCAAGCAGCTACCACATTCCTTGTCAGGGTAAGGCACAAGCAAACCCCAAATTAACCTGTGCTCACCCCTTGGTAGCTTGGCACAGAGCAGTCAAGCTTAACTTAGAGGCAATGTGTGAAGTATTTGTGCTACACTTCAAACAGCAAAACAGTGAAAACACCACAAATGTAGCCCACAACGGATTTAGAAAAATTGTGTAAGTTTTAAAAAATAAAACAAGACCAGAACAACTAAAATCCAATTAGTAGAACTGGAGATATGATATTTTAATGTTTACAATGATAAAGCGCACAAAAGCACAAAGCGCTACTGGGAATATCTGGTCACGATGGACCGGGATAACGTCACACGTTCAGGCTTACTGTGATGGAGCTCGGGCCGGCTACAGGGACCTAGTTAGGCCCGCGGATTAGAGTACCTTAAATCCTGGCTGAAGAGCTTTGCACAGATCCACGTCAAAGATGCACAGTGCAGCCAAAGCAATACATTGGTTCCGTGATGCTGCGGTGTGAGGTCATGTTGAGTCGTTGTTGAGGATCCAGTCGACTGGGCTTGCAATGCAAGCCGGCATCAGGGATGCTGCTCACAGTTGGTGATGCATTGGTTCCAAGGAGCTGCAAGGCCACGATGCAGAGTCCAGCGTCGTCGTCGAAGCTGCCATCGACGAGAGATGAAAGGACCAGGGCTGTGGATGCCCCGCGCCGCCAGGGCGATGTGTCAGTTCCGAGTACTGCAGGACTATGATGTGGTTCTTTTGCGACCGGTCCAATCCATGCAGCAGTGGTGATGCATCGGTTCTGCTCGGGGATGTGCCACTCAGCCGAAGAGATGAATTGGTTCTGCTCGTGCAGTGGCGTTCAGCAGAGAAGATGCGTTGGTTCCACTGGCAAGTACCTTAGGCCCAAAGAAATTCCTCAGCACACGTCTGTTATGTCACAATATACATAAACATGCTTGATGTGAGCATAAGTAAAATACAAGTAGGTAAGTACGGTGCACCGTACTCGGCAACACGAGGAGCGACGTCCGTGTGTGGGATCAAACTACTAAGAAATAAGATTCTGGACTTCTGGGACATACAGGGATCCCTTGGATTTAACATTGAGAAGTGAGACGTCGCGAGATATTGAATCCCAGTGTGGGTTGGAATTAACACCACTAATAAAGGTTATACACAGGAAGACAATAGCCTTGATAAAGTCGCGGGATTAATTCCCATGTAAGCGACGAAACACGTGTCGGCTGTCTGAACATCGGAAAATAAAAAGGAAAAAATAAATAAGAACTTACCTACTTGTATTTTATTTATGCTCACATCAAGCATGTTTATGTATATTGTGACATAACAGACGTGTGCTGAGGAATTTCTTTGTATATCTGTCAATTGGCCAAGGCCATTTTGTATTTTGAGGAGGTCAGTGGTTCTCTTCACCTTGCAGCACCGTGATCAATACAGCAAGTAAATATCAAATATTTGTGTTATCTCTCCCGAGTGGCGCCTTCATTTACCCAACTAAATACCACTGCTCATTAGGTGCTCATACCTTAGGCCCACTTACAAGGGTCCAGGACCGGGGTGGCACTACTTGGCAGGGTAGGCTCACAAATGGCAGAGTTTGGAAGCCTGTTATGTCCTTGAGGCTTCAAATCAGGACTCAGGAGGCCAGCCAATGAACCCTTGGAGTCACTCTGCATTCTGGATTCAAGAGATGCAGGTCCAGTCCTTCTCACCCAGGCAGCAGATCAGCACAGCAAAGCAGGTGTCCAGCAGAGTGCAGTCTAGTAGAGTGGCAGTCCTTCAGCAGCACAGCAGTCCTTCTTCCTGGCTGAGTATCCACAGGTCCAGAAGTGTACTGAAATGGCCGTGTCTGAAGTTCTTCTTTTATACACAGTTGTGCCTTTAAAGTGGGGAGACGCTTCTAGAGGCATGCCTTTGAAGTGCACAGATGCCCTGCTTTCCCTACCCTGGCTCCAGACTAACTACAGGGGGCATGCAGCCCTATGTGTGGGGACAGGACACAGCCTATTCAGGTCTAAGTGAGGCTGGGTCCAGCTCTTCCCTCCCATCCTGCCAGTGATGGCCCACTCAGTCACCCCTAAGCTTCCATTGTATGTGGCTGTTATTGCAGTGGAAGCCTCTTTTTGTGGTTACCTAGCACTGGGCCCAGTACTGCTAACTCTTTTTATTCTATACTTCACCCACAGAGGCATTTATCCTCCGATGGAGCTTTCTTCGTCATAGTGAGGGGTGAGAAATCAAGATGCCCCACTGTCAGCCACTCAATGAGGAACAATAAGTTGTAGCCAACTCACAGATTGGAGATCAGGTTCAAATATATTACTCTCATACAAAGCTGTAAAAATAGAGTATTGCAACTGGAAGACCCAACTTCCTAAAGAAGTTTATTCCCACAAGTATCATAAAAACCGATAGCTCTGCTGTGGCTACACAGAACATTAGCAAAAGAACCAGATGTTCTGAAAATAATCTATGACTTTCTCTATCATGCATTTAGAAATCAAATAATTGCAGCACAGTTTCTGTAGAAAGAACATAAAGACACAATAAAATACTCAGACAAATTCAGTCAATTTGGTTACTGTATTAAATATTCAAAATCAATGCATTTAAGTGACATTTTAAGAAGCTCTGTCATGAGTCTAACAGCTCGAAATATAAAATCACACATCTTGCCAAAGTAAATCTATTTCCAAATAAAAGAATCTATAAGAGGATGTTTCCAGAATAAGGGATTCCTACCACCAATAAAGGCAGGAGGATGGTTCACAAGAGTTCTCTTAGCATAGTCAAAGGGATCAAGCTAAAGTCCACCAGGGAAAAGTCCATGAGCAAGGGGAATGTAGCATAAATTAGGAAAGTTCAAGTCTGGTCTCTCACCAGACAGCTCCAAATTGTCCAGCAGGCAAGTTCATCAGCAAGAGTAAAAAGGCTAGGGGCATGTAAAGAGAGTCCAAAGGCAGTCTGGAGGCAAGGAAAGTGAAGGGGCAGCTTCCCTCTTCCAAGCGAAGTCATTTTTTATACTTCAAATTGTCAGTTTGTGACATCAGTATTCACCATACAAGGGTCTGATCATCATGTGATCGCTCTTCCATTCACTAGGTACAAATTGATACTGTAGCATACTTTCTCATGCTGGTCATGAGAAACGACTGTCCATTCGGTCCTCATAGGTTAGTTGACAAAGAGCTTATTTACTTTATTTCTCTTCACGGATATAGTTCAAAGGTTAGGTTTTTACCTAATCACACACAAAGAAATACTGAAAAGTGTCTTGTTGCTTAAAGAATGTCACATAAACAGAACAAATAAAGCAACATTTGAGAAATCGTATCAAAGGTCCATTACACCAGGCTATGAAATAATGCAGCCTAAGGGAAATAGTCAATTGAATGCAGTTTAAAGTTAGCATTTCTTATTTAGTAAAATGAGCTCACAATTAAGTTCAAGTATAATGAAAAAATCAAACTTATCATATATGAGCATTTTGTAATGTTGTCTGTTATTATTACACAGAAATGTTCAACTCTAATTATGGCCTACTATCAACATTTCAAAAAGTATCTACATGTAAATTATTTCTAAAAATCATTCCAATAAAATCGAATCTATAGAAATATGATCTTTATGATGTTAGGCGCTCATACTTAAAGTTTCAGTTATATAGCACATTGCACCACTTTCTAATTTGTTATAGCGCTCTATAATGAAGTCAATAGAAATGCTAATGTTTCATCATTAATTTTTCATGACGACTTTCTTAAAAATAAAAGGTAGCCAATTAACATGTTAAACTGATTACTTTATTATTCCTACTATTTCCACCTATCCAAGCACACTTTTAAGTTGCGGTACTTCAACTTTTCTCAGTTTCAGTGTTGTTTTTCTAGATGTGTGCACGGTGCACATTTAGCTTTTGTTGTCAAGATTAGTTTATGTGTCGTGCAAAGAATGATCAGCTTTTGTGATGCATCACTGTCTAGGAGGAATAAACAAAGCCCAACTGCCAACTACACCTTGTCATGTGACCAGGGACAGGCTGCAGGCACCAAATGGCTAAGGCAAAAAAATGCCAACTTTCTAAAAAAAAGTGGCATTTTCAGAATTGTAATTTAAAATCCAATTTCACCATAATTTAAGATTTTAAATTAGGATTCCAGAGACACCAAACTTGAAACAAACATATCTTCCCATTAGGAAATTATAGTTAGAAAATGTAATAAGGTAATCCCAATGTTATCCTATGGGAGATATAGGCCTTGCAGTAGTGAAAAACGAATGTTAGAGTGTTTTACAGTGGAGAACATGTAAAACTTAAGTACAAGTCCTGCTTTCTAAATACATTGCACCCTGCCCTCTGAGCTGTCCAGGACCTACCCTAGGAGTAACCTATATGTATTAAAAAAGAAGGTTTGGGCCTTGCAAAAGGTTTATTTTGCCAGGTCAAAATGGCAGTTTAAAACTGCACACACAGGCTCTGCAATGGCAGGCCAGAGCCATGTTTAAAAGGCTATTTGAGTGGGTGGCATAAGCAGTGATGCAGGCCCACTAGTACCATTTAAATGACAGGCCCTGAGCACAGGTAGTGCACTGTACTAGGGACTTACAAATATACTAAATATGTCAATTGAGTATGAGCCAATATTACCATGTTTAGAGGAGACAGCACATGCACTCTAGCACTGGTTAGCAGTGGTAAAGTCCTCAGAGTACTAAGGACAGCAATAAAAAGGTCAGAAAAACTGGAGGAGAAAGGCAAAGAGTTGGGGGGAAGACAACCCTAAGGTTGATAGGTCTAACAGATCTTTATTAAAATTCTACATCGTATGAAAGAAACCAATTTAATAGGCTGACCTTGTAATTGTGCAAAGACCATATATGTGCTTTTTTTTGTTTAAATTTGTTTTATTGAGCTGCCATTGCATAATACACTTCATACACCTGAGTCGGCGTCAACATTCGGCCGCACTCAGCACCGCTGCAGCTTTTAACTAGTTCCAACTCCAACAAAGAGAGAATCCCCCCCTCCTCCCTTATATGTGCTCTTTTAAAGATCCTACAACGGCAACCTGGCCATGTATGTCTCAGATAGGCTAACAATAAACTTATTAAGGCATCCTTGTCTCATCCTCGTACAGAGTGGGCTGAGCTCTAACCCTAAACTAAGTGAGGTGCTGGTAGTTGGGATTGCGAAAGCACCACCAACTATAATAAGCAGCATAGCAAATAGTCTATGAATATGAGACAAAGCTCATGCAAATGAAAATGCATTAGCTACCTACCGCATAAAATTCAATGGCATTTAGTAAAGGTTTAACTGGATAAAAATACATGTTATTCTTTCAATGGATGCAATTAGAATCAATAGTTAACATTAAGGTCTATGTAGACCAACAATATCTTAAGAGGAACAGTTAACAAGTGAGATAAGCCACTAAGGCCCTGATTGGGAGTTTGCTGGATTTTGGTGCAGGGATACTGGGGGGACCAGAAGCTCATATTCCAGCGGTATACCCACATGTATATTTGCAATTAACAGCAATTACAAGTTCAATCCTGAAATGGAGAATAACCACACTGACTCAGGAACATTGGGTCCTTTTCTGTGTGTTTATCTCTGATTCTGGAAACAAATCCACTGACATTTTCTGCTAGCTCTTAATAGGTTGAAAAAAGCCAGCAGGAGGGCCAGTGAAGGCTGAGGGGTTGGACATTTTGTGCACGGTAGAGTAAATCCGGAAGGGGCATTTTCTGCTTTCACTCTCTTGTGCTCTGGGCAGAGGAGGGGTACAGCTACAAGTTTTACCACTGGCCCGGGGCAGTCTTTCGTCAGGGAGGTGAAAAGGGGATTTCTACATGGTCAAGGGGCTCTGCCATTATCCCGAGGCTGTCATTCTTTAGGAGGGGCATCTGGGTCTACCGTGGAGGCATACCGTTTACCTCCTGTGCAGGTGCTGAGGCTGGAGGGGGCCCTTTGTGCTCAGAGCAACAGCCTCTAACCCAGGCTCTGGATGTGGCCAAGTACATGCTCGCACTTGGCCCTGCAGCTTGGGAATGCCCAGGTAAGAGGTGGCGTCAAGCGAAAGCCTTGGCTCTGAATGTGGCCAGGTGCACACTCCCACTTGACCCTGCAGCTTGGGAGTGCCCAGGTAAGAGGTGGTGTCAAGCGAAAGCCTGGGCTCTGAATGTGGCCAGGTGCACACTCCCACTTGACCTTGCAGCTTGGGAGTGCCCAGGTAAGAGGTGGCGTCAAGCGAAACCTGGGCTCTGAATGTGGCCAGGTGCACACTCCCACTTGACCCTGCAGCTTGGGAGTGCCCAGGTAAGAGGTGGTGTCAAGCGAAAGCCTGGGCTCTGAATGTGGCCACGTGCACACTCCCACTTGACCCTGCAGCTTGGGAGTGCATAGGTAAGAGGTGGTGTCAAGCGAAAGCCTGGGCTCTGAATGTGGCCAGGTGCACACTCCCACTTGACCCTGCAGCTTGGGAGTGCCCAGGTAAGAGGTGGTGTCAAGCGAAAGCCTGGGCTCTGAATGTGGCCAGGTGCACACTCCCACTTGACCCTGCAGCTTGGGAGTGCCCAGGTAAGAGGTAGTGTCCAGCGATGGTCTGAGACTGTTTAGGGGCACATAGTCTGCAATCGCCGTAATACTGTAAGTCAGGAGGGGACTCGGTTATGATCCTGCACTTAGCCTCTGGTTTCACAGTGGTGCTGGAACAGTGTTTCGAGCGGGGTACTGGCCATCGACTCAGGCTCCTTTGTACTTGCTGCTGATCTATATTTTAAGACATTGATACTTTTCTTTGTAAAGTAGGCACGTATTTTTTTGTATATGTGTCTTCAAGACCTCGGAATATTGGCATACTCTTTTCACTGTCTCTGAAAGAGTGTCACCAGTTAAAATTTCAAAATAAAATTGCAGTCAGAGAAAGGAACAATAAAGACATATAAAAAAGAATTAGCACGACTTTGTCAAACGTAGTTGCATGTCCTGTGACAGTGTGTAAAGTTAATGCCCCTTAACTAATAAATAATGCCCTCTACATCGTTAATTCTCTATCTGAACTTTATCAAGGTATCTGGGGTGCTGCAGCGCCTCCCTAGACTTCTACTTCCATCTCTCCTGGGTGCAGCTGGGCCCGGTGGCCTAGGTCTGTGCATTGTGTACTCATTATTAGCAGGGTCGGAATTTGCAAACCTAGTAATTCTGGACCTGGGCCAACGGAATTACATCAGGAGCTACTGCCGTCAGGTGAAATACTGCTACTCATAATGAGGACCTAATGGGTGGATTTAAGACTTTGGTTTTTGGGGGAAATCCGACAAAAAGAATTGAATGTGATTTCCCTCCCCCCTATTTAGAGTGTGTTCATGTCTATGCACACTAGAGTGGACGCACATCTGCGGCTTTTCTTCTTCAGGTGTCCTGTTTCTGGCAAACTCTAATCCAGGTACAGCATGTCACTGTATCTAGTATACTGGGCATGGCCAAAGATAGGCTGACTCAGGAATGCAAGCAGTCTGATAGGGAAGGGAGATTTGGACTGAGACAAAGGGTTACCAGTCATTTTATAGAGTTTAAAGGAGAGGGTTTCAAGACATCAACTAATAATGAATGTGTCCATCTGTAATGAAACTGGTGCTCATGTAAAGCGATCTGATACCTGATATCTTCAGGTCTAGTTCGAGCTATATAAAACTCTTTAAAAAAAAAATAACAATATGGGTTCCACGAATCAGGCATGCTAGTAGGGTAAGCAAAATGAAGAAGGCGTGATGAAGAAGAACATATCCCAATCAATCATGAAAGGGTGCATGTCGCATGCTAAAGTGTAGTATATATATAATAAAAGGAGCGTATAAGTCATATACCACAATCATAAAACAATTATTATACATTATTCCAATTAATTCCAACCACAGGCCAATGATTTCCAAATTCCTTTCGATGTTGAAAATTTTATTTATAAAAGTTCATTTAAGTCAATTCCATATTCTTCACAAATTTGCAGATCAATCCATCAATTCTTTACAGTCATAAATTCTTAACAGCCACAGCCTACGCGTTTTCGTCCTGAAAAGGACTTCATCAGGGCTGTAAAAAAACAAAATAAATACACTCATCAATGTACTGTTCATTCAAATTATATAAATTATTTAAACACTATTGTCCATTAAATTTGACTTGGTATGGCCTGCCTATCTCCATTCTAAATCATTTTAACAACGTAGCTGGATGGAAACCATATTTCAGCAAAGTATGTCACTACATGTTACATCAACCTTTATTATACAAAACATTCTCATGGTTGACCACATCATAGTATTGTATATACACTCATACCCTCTATTCCAAGGAACAATGTCTTATTTTCATACTATAACACAAATCTAATATATTGACAGTATCTTCCAGTTAGTACCCTTCGGGACTTCCCTTAGTCACCAATCTCTATTTCAAAAGTGATTACTAATTTATTACCTTAATTTTTGCTGTCTTGATATTATAAATCCGTATTTCACGACCTCTTATTCACCAATCTCTATTTCAAAAGTGATTACTAATTTATTACCTTAATTTTTGCTGTCTTGATATTATAAATCCGTATTTCACGACCTCTTATTGTATATTGGTCCAATTTCTTATATCATCGTTCTGAATCCTAATTAGTAAAACAATTTGTTGTTTAGATGACAACTCTCAATTTATGTCTAATTATGGTATTAAAAGCAAAACCACGTACCGGTATTTTTCTCTTAATATCTAGATTCTATTTCAAATTATTTAGCTGGCGGGAATCATTCCTTTTATAACTGAAAAGTAAAAGGTATAGTTCTAAATGTATCCATATTATACTTCAATCTATACAATGTTCTCTATAAATATATATTATTATTCATAGGGTCCTGTCTGAAGTAACTCCACCCCTGAGAACATCCTGTCTTATACACCAGGTTTATTTCTAATATTCTTCCCCTTATTACTATTTTGAATCATATTGTATATTGCACACAAAACCTACTGAACATTTTAATTTGCTTTTAGTTAATCGCTAAATACCTGAATTTTATGCCCGGATCGGTATTCTGGGTCCATAGTTCGTGACTATTATGTCACAATTCTGTAATTATTTTCCTCTATACCTATTTGGTAGAGCAATTAATTATTCAAATGCCCACTATGTAATTCTTATCTAATTTCAATTATGTAAATAAACCCACATACCGTTGTTTCTTAATTTAGGTCCGAAAAATATTCCCACGAGTGTCGTCCTTCACGTATTCCTTCTATATTATATCTTGATAAAAATATAGCTGACCAAATTTGCTGCAATATAAAAAACACTCTTTTAAATAAGCCCAAATGATACTGTAATCTCTCCTACTAATTAATCTAATACACTGATAGTATCTCCATTTACTATAAACCTAATCCCAAGTAAGTTCTTTGCAAAGCCTATATCGTCTCACCGCTCACAAGGTCTGAACGTCCATTCTACTCGCTGCCGGTCTGATAAATCCCGCCATTCCTTACCTTCACTGACTTGCCACTATTTAAACATGTGACCCACCTATCAGGTTGCGATTCCAATTAGTCACTCCCCCAATCAGATTTGTTCTATTCTAAACGCATCCTTCCTAATCCGTATCTGGTTCCCTCTGTGGTCCACTACAAGGATAGACCAATCACAAGTCTCTTTTTTCTTATGCAAGTTCCGCCTTGCCCATTCCTTAGACCACATATCAGCAAATCCGCTTCTGTATTTGCCAGTCCCCTCTCTGGTCCACTACGTATTTAGACCAATCCGTCTCTTTAGTTCCGCCTTGCCCTTTCTTTCAATGAAAATTTCAAACACTTTGCTTAAGCCAATCAGCTTCTATATTCGCCTATTCCCTCTCGGATCCACTACGTATTTAGACCAATCCATCTCAACTACCTTACTTCAACCAATCCGCTTACGCAAATGCCTGTTCCCTCTCAGGTCCGCTCAATATTTAGACCAATCCGTCTCTCCCGTATACTTATTACCTGGCCGGAACTTCGTGGGCTGCCTCGCGTTCTTTCTCAATTCGATCCTATCCCATTGGAGCAACAAGTTAGCTACTAATACCTGTTGGTCCGACTACATGACCTATATATCGCGCTCTTTTTTTAATCAACTCTTTTTATGCTCTTAATATCACGTCTACCGTTTCGACATATTCCAACTATCTAACTCAAAATAAAAATGTATAAGTAGATCTCCTTATATTCCAAGTTCTGTCCCAACGGGTAATTTCCCACATTCGATTCGTGCTAATTTATTCACGATATTATGGGTTAATCCTCATCACGTACATCGTTCATAAATAGTGTATATTGACCCTCGTGATATTTACCATGTCATACTCAGAATTGTCAATTCCCTACTGTTATTTAACGCTATTACACCAGTGCCACTACTCAGATATTGGATATTAAAAAGATGTGACCAGTCAGAAATTTACAATGTAATCTAACACGCTGATTGCCATTTCCCAATTAACTTCATGATCATTGATCCAAAATAAAACTATGTATTACATATCCGTCATAGTTTGACCACAGCCTATTTTAAATATGCTAGCTCACTACATTATCCTTTCATGTTACATTACCCCACCTTTCTTGAAAATACCACTCTATTTTAGCTACCTGTGATATTGCAATCACGATTCCACCAACCACAAGACAACACTGTCTATATTACTTCCTCTAGGGCAATATCATACACGTCAAAACTTCCCTCAATAGATCTGATCAAATCAATCTCTAGTTCCATAATACAGGTATTTACAGTCAGTTAATGTCCACCATAGTTCCCAATCACTCTTCAATGTTAAACCACATCCTGCTTCCACCTACCTCAAAAAAGCACCGTTTTTGTTGCCATTATATTAAATTAATACTTAGTCAATTAATCAACTACATAAAGACTATTTGAGTTGTACCTCAATTCTGATCACTTTCTCAGTATGCTAGCACAAGCCGCCTAACCATCGTCCTCTGCCTCTGTTTTCCCCGAATGTTGGTCCTCCTGAGCGCGAAACTGGTATTGTTTCTTTTTTCCTTTTCATCCTTCTGCTCCTGTTTCTGCGGAGCGCTCGCGTGGTGTGTGCGTGTTTTCAAACGCTCACGCAGCGTGCACGTGTATCCAGGAGCTCGCGCTAGAGCATGCGCACCAGTTACAGTCTCTGAATGCGGAAGTGTTTCTATGACAACCAGCTTTTCCTTTTCGGTGCGGCAGCCTCTATCAACGCGGCGGATCTCTGATTCCTGCATGACAATTGCTTTACCATGAACACTGTCTGCAGCAGAATCTTCTATTTCATTTTCCAGTCCACTTGTGAGTATAGCGAACGTCGGTGATTCGCACACCTTTTGAATTTCTTTCTCTCTGTTTTGCCTCTACTCGTGGATCACAGTGATTCACACACTGCTTAAACTGCAAGACTTACCTCTAGAAACTTTACTTGTGTTACGGTTTTTAATTCATCCATGACATAATTCGACAAGTTATTGCTATTTTATATTTTACTGCCAGACCCTCTTGTTATATTATTTTATCGTATTTTACACTGCTCGTATTACGGTCTACTTATGTGTACAATGC
Source organism: Calotriton arnoldi (assembly GCA_963921515.1). Classification (NCBI taxonomy): domain Eukaryota; kingdom Metazoa; phylum Chordata; class Amphibia; order Caudata; family Salamandridae; genus Calotriton; species Calotriton arnoldi. Next base: position 3,011,658 of record CAWUFW010000723.1, read on the forward strand.
AAGCTGTCACACCTCCTCCTTCTTTCCTAGATACACCTGGTGAGCCACCTGTGAAATGGGAGGTTTGGTTTGATGCGTTTGAGACGTACTTAGGGGCCATTGGAGCGCTTAGATTTGGTGCAGAAAGAAAAAAATGCTTATTACTACACTCTTTAGGTTTTGAAGGGAGGTCAATCTATAAACACTTACCTGACTTACTTTTAGCTGATGGTGAAAATATTGATGAATATGAACAAACTGTACGCAAACTCAATTTAAGATTTGATAAGCAACCGAGCTTGATGGTCCTGAGGCATAAGTTTTTCAAGAGAAAACAATCTGATTGTGAAGATGTCGATGCTTATGTATTAGTTCTCAGGAGACTAGCGTCAGTCTGCTTATTCGAGAACTTCACTGATCAGCTCATCAGAGATCAGTTCATTTGCCAATGCAAAGATAAGCATATTAGACAAAAGCTTCTTGCAATGGGTAATCCATTTCTCGATGAGACTATTAAAGTAGCCAAGAGCATTCAGATATCACAAGTTTCATTAAAAGAACTCGACGTAAAACCTCCCGAAAATGTGAATGCTATTGTGGCTGTCACCAAACCTAAACAGAAAACAATCAAAAATAACCCTAGCAGCTCTACCAAATATAAATCTGATTTTATTATTCCGAGCAACATTTGTCTTCGTTGTGGTAACCCTCCACACTCCAAAGGAAATAAGTGCATTGCTGTTAATGTAACTTGTAACTACTGTAAAAAATAGGCCATTTTGCTAAAGTCTGTCTTAAGAGGAAAATTTTAAAATAAGACTATTGCTTGTGTTGCTGAATCTGAGGACGACTCAGACTCTGAAATCATTTCTGTTGTCATGGATGAAAATATGTTTTCTAACGATGCTATAAGTGAACCAGTAACTGGTGATCCTTCTTCATGTGTTGATCCTATTGTTGAGATACTTGTTGGTGATAAAACAATTCATCTTTTGGTAGATTCTGGTGTCAGAATTACAATGATAACCCAAAAACTATTTGTTGAAACATGGGGCGACAGGGAATTATTTCCCACTGATCGTTCACCTGTCTCATATGAGGGACGGAAAATTGAATTGTTGAGTTTCATCGAAGACGTCATGATGTTCAAAGGAAGAAGGATCAGAGGTAAAATTTATGTTGCTGTCAAGGGTCTGAATATACTGGGGTAGTTCCACCAGGGGCTTTTTGGAATGATATTCAGACCAGGCACCAAAGAACAAGTCATGTTAGTTACTTGTGATGAAGTGTTAGATTTGGGGGTCTCTAGTTGGCATAGGTAGGTACCTGTGACAAATAGGGACCCTTGCGTCTAGTCAGGGTAAGGGGCTACACTCCTAAAATAACCCCTGCTCACCCCCTTGGTAGCTTGGCATGAGCAGGCAGGCTTATCTCAGAGGCAGTGTGTAAAACATTTGTGAACACATACAGTAATACAGTGACAACACTACAGATGATCACCACACAAGTTGTATTATAAAAATAGTATTTTTATATAGACTTAACACAAGACCAAACGACAAAAATCCACAATACTGTACTCAAAAATAGACTTTAAAATGTTATAATATAGCTCAGTTCTCTCAAGTTGTAGATGCAACACTTTACTCTCAATGTACCTTGAATGCGTAACGCAAAGAAAACAAAAGGGTCGCAGGGAAGGTGATGCGTCGGTTCCTTACACGCAGGGAGTGGATGCGTCGGTTCCTTACTGCTGTGCAGGGGAGTTGATGCTCGCTTCCTTACTGTGTGGGAGTTGATGCGTCGGTTTCTTACTGCTCTCCGGTACGATGCGACAAGATGGCACCTCGATGCGATACTCTTCTCCGGTGCGATGCGACAAAATGGCGTCTTGGTTGCGATGCGACAACGTTGGTGTGATGCGTGCACGCCCGACGGCCGTGCAGCGACTCGATGATCTTTGGAGCCGCGACAGGCCCTGCGACGCGCTTCTCCGGTGCTGCGACGATGACCTCTGTGGCAGCGTCCCGCTTCTCCGGCGATGCGCCGCGCTTCGGCGATGAGATGATGCAGTGGCGTCTCGCTTCCTCGGCGATGCGATGACAGCGGCTGCGGCGGCGACATGCTTCTCGTCGTTGTGTGGCGCATCCAGCTCCCAGCGACACGCAGTCTCTCAGAAGGCCCAGCACAACAGCAGGCACTTCAATTCCCAGCCAGGGAATTCAGGGGGGAGCTGGTTGGTGAAGTCTTGTATCCCTGAGACTTCAGGCAGGAGGCAAGCTCTAGTTCAAGCCCTTGGAGATTCTTCTTCAAGTTGACAGAAAGCACACTCAGTCCTTTTCTCCTCTCTTTGGTAATGAAGCAACCACTGCAGGCCAACCCCCAAACACACAACACAGGGGTAGTCTCCTCCTTCAGCTTCCTGGTTCTTCTCCTCAGCAAAGGTTCGTCTTGATTCCCAGAAGTGATCCAAAGTTCTTGGGTCTGGGTCCCAATATTTATACTACTTTTCTCTTTGTTCTCTGAAGGCAGAGAGGCCTTTGCCTAGTCCAAACCAGTTCTGGTCAGTCCTGGAGCACTTTGTTTACATGACTCCTTCTCTTCCTTTGACAGTGCAGGCCAGGGACATCAGACACACCACAGGAGGTGGAGCCAGCATTGTGGAGGAAAGGCACAGCCCTATTCAGGTCCTAGGTGCAACTCCTCCCTCCCATCTGCATGCAGATCTCTCTATTCAGCTCTGTGCTGACTCACCCTGTCTCCTGGAATCCCCCAGCCCCTGTCACTCAAACTCCAGACAAGGAATACACAACTTAGCAGAGGCAGGCTTGGATAGTTAGGCAAGAAAATACCTAGTTTCTAAAAGTGGTATTTTCAAACACAGAATGTTAAAACCAACTTCACTAAAAGATGTATTTTATCATTCTGAGTTCAGGCATACTAAACTCGAATTTCTACCTGGTTCCCTGAGTCAGTTAGGATTATAAAATGTAATAATCTAACTGCCCATTCTGGCCTATGGGGAACAGGTAGCCTTGCAATAGTGAAAAACGAAAATGGCTGTAATTCACTATTAGGACATGCCACACACATCAGGGCATGTCCTACCTTTTACCTACAATGCACCCTGCCCTTGGGCCTACCATAGGGGTGACTAATATGTATAAAAGGGAAGGTTTAGGGACTGGCAAGTGGGTGCACTTGCCCAGTCAACATGGCAGTACCAGACTGCACACAGGCCCTGCAATGGCAGGCCTGAGACACACTTTACAAGCTGCTCCGGTGGGTGGCACAACCAGTGCTGCAAGCCCACCAGCAGTATTGGATTTACAAGCCCTGGGCACACGCAGTGCACTGTACTAGGGTCTGACAAGTAAACCAATGAAGCCAATCATGGAGTCACTAATCCATACATCAATTTACCATAGGGAGCACTTGCACTGTGGCACTGAACAGCAGTGGCACAGTGCCCAAAAGCATCTAAAACCAGCAAAAACATAAGAAGCAACTGCAAAAAAATGGAAGGGAGACCCACGCCAATGGTGCCAGGTCTAACACGTGTCCCCTCCAGCTGAAATGTGGGGAGAACTACCCTACCTCTTGGGAGTTCTCTTCACTAAGGCGGAAAAATCTGGACAGACCATCAGCATTGGCGTGTTCTGTACCAGGGCGGTGTTCTACCGTGAAGTCCATCCCCTGTAGGGATATGGACTACCTCAACAGCTTTGGATTCTCACCCCTCATCTGCATCAACCATCTGAGGGGCCTGTGGTCTGTCTGAACCCGGAAGCGAGTCCCAAACAAGTATGGTCTCAACTTCTTCAGTGCCCAGACCAAAGCAAATGCCTCACGCTCAATTGCACTCCACCTCTGTTCCCATGGAAGTAACCTCCTACTGATGAAGGCTACAGGTTGATCTAGGCCCTCTTCATTAATCTGTGACAAAACAGCCCCCACACCATGCTCTGAAGCGTCTGTTTGAACAATAAACTCTTTTGAGAAGTTGGGTGCCAGGAGCACGGGCGCCGTGCACATGGCAGTCTTCAGGGCATCAAAAGCTCTCTGACAGGTGTCAGTCCAAATCACTCTCTTGGGCTGCTTCCTGGAAGTCAGCTCTGTCAAGGGTGCAACAATGCTACCATACCCCTTGACAAACCTCCTGTAATACCCGGTGAGTCCTAAAAAGGCTCTCACCTCTGTCTGGGTCTTGGGGGGTTCCCAAGCCAGGATGGTCTCAATCTTGGGCTGTAGGGGCGCCACCTGGCCACTCCCAACCTGGTGTCCCAAGTACACCACGGAACCCTGCCCGATCTGGCACTTACTCGCCTTGATCATGAGGCCTGCTCTCCGCAGCGCCATCAACACTTCCCAGAGGTGGCGCAGATGTTCTTCCCAACTGGCGCTGAACACTGCGATGTCATCCAGGTAGGCGGCACTGAACTCTTCCAGTCCAGCCAACACCTGGTTGACCAACCTCTGAAAGGTGGCAGGGGCATTCTTCATCCCAAAGGGCATAACCCGGAATTGGTAGTGCCCATCTGGTGTGGCGAATGCTGACCTCTCTCTTGCCCCATCAGTCAAGGCGATCTGCCAGTACCCACACGTTAAGTCAAACGTGCTGAGGTACCGGACAGCCTCTAACCGATCGATGAGCTCATCAGCTCTGGGGATGGGGTGCGCGTCAGTCCTGGTGACTGAATTGAGCCCTCAGTAGTCCACACAGAACCGTAGTTCTGGCATGACACCCGGTGCGGCAGCCTTTGGGACCAAGACCACTGGGCTGGCCCAAGGACTGTTAGAGGACTCAATCACCCCCAATGCAAGCATCTTGGAGACCTCCTCCTTGATGCAAGCTCTCACCCTGTCAGTCACCCTGTAAGTTTTGTGCTTGACAGGAGGACTGTCCCCAGTGTCTACATCATGGACGTGACACTGGGAATCAGGGAGAACAGGTCAGAAAACTGTCCCTGCAACTGGTGACAGTCATTCTGTTGCTCTGGGGTCAGGGTGGTAGAGAGGTTCACTCCATCCACTGACCCGTCTCGCTCTGTTGCAGACAGGAGGTCAGGAAGAGGCTCAGTCTCCTCTTCCATTCCAGCATCTGTTGCTAGGAGCATGCCCACTTCGGACCTCTCTAAGTGGGGCTTCAGGCGGTTGACATGCAGGACCCGCAAGGGGTTCCTGGGAGACCGCAAGTCCACCAAGTAGGTAACCGGACTTTTGCGCTCCACCACCTCAAATGGTCCGGTCCACTTATCCTGGAGCAAACAGGGCTCCACGGGGGCCATGACCCACACTTTCTGACCAGGCTGAAGCTCAACCAGAGTGGCATTCTGGTCGTACCACCGCTTCATCTCCTCCTGGCTGGCTTCCAGATTCGCCTCAGCGAGTTTTCTGAATTGCCTAGTTTGGTTCCTGAAGGCCAGCATGTAGCTATATACATCCTGGGGAGGTTTCCTGGGAGATTGCTCCCAGCCTTCCTTGACCAAACTCAAAGGTCCTCTCACTGGGTGTCCATAGAGAAGCTCAAAGGGACTGAACCCTAGAGATTTCTGTGGCACCTCACTGTATGCAAACAGCAGGCATGGTAAGAGGACGTCCCACTTACGCCTCATAGGTTCATCAAGACCCATAATCATGCCTTTTAGGGTACAGTTGAATCTTTCAACCAACCCATTTCCTTGGGGGTGGTAAGGAGTGGTGAACTTATAGGTTACACCACACTCCTGCCACAGGGACTTCATATACTTAGAAATGAAGTTGGTACCTCGGTCTGACACCACCTCTCTGGGAAACCCCACGCGGGAGAAAATCCCCATCAGTGCACGTCCCACCAGGGGGGCCGTCACTGTCCTGAGAGGGATGGCTTCCGGGTACCGGGTGGCATGGTCCACCAAGACCAGGATGAACCTGTTGCCCATGGCTGTCTTGGGATCCAGAGGCCTCACAATGTCAATGCCCACCCTTTTAAAGGGGGTGCTGACCACAGGGAATGGCTGGAGAGGAGCCTTGCGCTTCCTCCCACTCTTTCCACTTGCCTGGCAAGTCTGACAGGTCCTGCAATGAGTGTCTGAACTCTTGCGCATTTGGGGCCAATAAAAGTGGGTGACAAGCCTTTCAAAGGTCTTGTCCTGCCCCAAATGTCCTGCTAAAGGCACATCATGAGCCAGCCCCTGTAGGAAGGCTCTGAAGCGCTGGCGTACCACCAGCACACGGGCTGACCCAGGCTCAGCAACCTTAGGCTCACTATACAGGAGACCATTCTCCCAGTAGATCCAATGTGATCCAGACAGATCACCTGCTGCGTGGTTTGCAGCCTGTTGCCGCAAACCCACAAGAGAAGGGCACTTGTTCTGCTCCTCACAGAACTCTTCCCTGGAGGGACCTCCTTCTTGCTGCCAATGGGTCAGCTCAGGCAGGTATCCCAGTTCAGCAATCTCTTCCCCGGTAGGCTCCAGGGCATCCCCCTCAGGGTCTGCCTCCTCCTGTGCCGGGGGAATCTCAGGGGCCGGTTTCCCGTGCCCCCTACCTCTTCTCTTTAAGGCAGGTACCTGGGCCATTTTCTCAGGCTCCAGGTCCTCTTGAACACCCTTACTGACTGCCATAGACCGAGTGGTTACGCAGGCCCACTCAGGCAAACCCAACATCTCTAAATGAGCTCTTCGCTCTACCTTAGCCCAAGGGGAGCTCTCCAAATCGTTACCTAACAGACATTCAACAGGCATGGCTGGCCTCACAGCTACTTGAAGAGTCCCTGAGACCCCCCCCCCCCACTCAAAGGGAACCTGTGCCACCTTGCAGTGGCTCTCTGTGTTGTCAGCGGCAACAACTGGGTAAAATGCATTGGGGACTACCTGCTCTTCAGACACCAGCTGACAACTGACAGCTGTCACACTGGCTCCGGTGTCTCCTAAGAGCTTCCACCCTCTTGCCATCGATGGTCACCCACTGCCTGTATTTTTAGTGTTATCAGGCAGCTGGGTCCTGGGGACCACCTCACAGTCTCCTAAAGAGACAAGGGACATCTCTGCGGGACCCCACCCACCTTGGGCACCCATCTCCTCCCCCAGGGCTACACTAGCCAAGTGCCAGGGTGGTGCACCAGTGGGTGCTGTCTTCCCATACAAGGGACATCTAGTATCATAAGAACAGTGGCCTACTAGACCACACTTAAAACAGGTCTTGGGCCCCTTGTGAACAGGCTTATCTGTCGGGGCCACTGCCTTCTTCTCAGGGGGAGGCTGGGAACCTTTCCCTTGGTTCCCTTAGGGATTACTTTGGGGCCCTTTCTGGAACTCCCTCTGTTTACCCCTGTCCCCCCCACTCTTCTGCTGGGGGCCCTGCCCACCTTTGGCGAAGTCTCCCACATGACACTTCTGGACCCGGGTGCTCACCCAGCGGTCCGCCTCCTCAGCAAGCTTCCTAGGGTTAGTCAGCTTGCTATCAATAAGATGCTGGCGTAGCTCTGGAAAACAGTTATTTGACAAGTGCTCCCATGCAAGCAAATCATAGAGTGCATCAAAATTATCCACTTTGCTACCCTTCACCCAACCATCCAATGCTCTGCAAAAGAAAGACACATATTCCACCCAAGTGGTAGACTCCAGTTTCCTACAATTTCTAAACCTCTGTCTGTATAACTCTGGGGTCAAACAAATCTGGACATTAGGGCTCCCTTCATGTGGGTATAGGACATCTGCTCCTCTGTAGGCAAATCCAACAAAGTGTCCCTCCCATCACTAACAAAGCGGCCCCACAACCCCGCTCCCCAATCCTTCTCAGGGACCCGGTGGGCCAACATTGCAGCTTCATAAGCCCTAAACCACTGACCAATATCCTCATTCTTGTGGAAATCTTTAACTACATCTTTGGGAATGTAGGCTCTTGCTTCTACATGCACTGGCGGTGGGCTGCCACCGGAGGGAGGAACCTCTAAACTTTTGGCCTTGAGTTCCATTTCCCTCAATCCTCTCTCATGCTCAAAATGCATTCTCTTTTCCTCTAAGGCTAACTTCTTCATCTCTAATTCCATCCGAAGCTCTATTTTCTTGCTCTCTATGTCTTTCTGACCATCCATTTTGAGCCTAGCTAGCTCCAACTTATGCATCCTCTCCTTTGCTCTGTCCTCCAGCTCTCCTGGGGACAATCCCTTGGAAGAAACACTGCTGCCCGCCCCTGAAGGTGCTTTCCCTCCAGTTAGGCCCACTGGCCGCTCAAGCTGCCCATTTAAATCATCTGCCTCCATTGCTGGCTCCTCAGGATGCTCACTGGCATTCCTAGATTCTACCCAGGCCCTCAGCGCCTTCTGGTATTCCTCTTTCTTGGTGAGGCCTTTCACAGAGATTTTAAATTTCTTGCACAAAGCTTTGAGATGAGGCACAGTGTAAGTATCAATTCTCTCTTCTTCCAAAACAATGTCTACAGATACTATGGATGCTGACTTGCTCATGGTAGCAAAAAGACTGGCAGTTCTCAGGAATCAAAAATAGAAAAGAAGTACCAAGGAAAAATCCTCTCAAAACGTATGTGGTTGCGTTATGGTCTGCACTCACTAGTAGTGTACACCAATCACTGTATATGAATCACAAATGTAAGTCCAAATCCTCACTGCTGACCACCAATGTTAGATTTTGGGGTCTCTAGTTGGCATAGGTAGGTACCTGTGACAAATAGGGACCCTTGCGTCTAGTCAGGGTAAGGGGCTACACTCCTAAAATAACCCCTGCTCACCCCCTTGGTAGCTTGGCACGAGCAGGCAGGCTTATCTCAGAGGCAGTGTGTAAAGCCTTTGTGAACACATACAGTAATACAGTGATAACACTACAGATGGACACCACACAAGTTGTATTATAAAAATAGTATTTTTATATAGACTTAACACAAGACCAAACGATAAAAATCCATAATACTGTACTCAAAAATAGACTTTAAAATGTTATAATATAGCTCAGTTCTCTCAAGTTGTAGATGCAACACTTTACTCTCAATGTACCTTGAATGCGTAACGCAAAGAAAACAAAAGGGTCGCAGGGAAGGTGATGCGTCGGTTCCTTACACGCAGGGAGTGGATGCGTCGGTTCCCTACTGCTGCGCAGGGAGTTGATGCTCGCTTCCTTACTATGTGGGGAGTTGATGCGTCGGTTTCTTACTGCTCTCCGGGACGATGCGACAAGATGGCACCTCGATGCGATACTCTTTTCCGGTGCGATGCGACAAAATGGCGTCTTCGTTGCGATGCGAAAATGTTGGTGTGATGCGTGCACGCCCGACGGCCGTGCGGCGACTCGATGATCTTTGGAGCCGCGACAGGCCCTGCGACGCGCTTCTCCAGTGATGCGACGATGACCTCTGTGGCAGCGTCCCGCTTCTCCGGCGATGTGCCGCGCTTCGGCGATGAGATGATGACAGCGGCAGCGGCGTCTCGTTTCCTCGGCGATGCGATGACAGCGGCTGCGGCGGCGACACGCTTCTCGTCGTTGCGTCGCGCTTCCAGCTCCCAGCGACACGCAGTCTCTCAGAAGGCCCAGCACAACAGCAGGCACTTTAATTCCCAGCCAGGGAATTCAGGGGGGAGCTGGTTGGTGAAGTCTTGTATCCCTGAGACTTCAGGCAGGAGGCAAGCTCTAGTTCAAGCCCTTGGAGATTCTTCTTCAAGTTGACAGAAAGCACACTCAGTCCTTTTCTCCTCTCTTTGGTAATGAAGCAACCACTGCAGGCCAACCCCCAAACACACTGCACAGGGGTAGTCTCCTCCTTCAGCTTCCTGGTTCTTCTCCTCAGCAAAGGTTCGTCTTGATTCCCAGAAGTGATCCAAAGTTCTTGGGTCTGGGTCCCAATATTTATACTACTTTTCTCTTTGTTCTCTGAAGGCAGAGAGGCCTTTGCCTAGTCCAAACCAGTTCTGGTCAGTCCTGGAGCACTTTGTTTACAGGACTCCTTCTCTTCCTTTGACAGTGCAGACCAGGGACATCAGACACACCACAGGAGGTGGAGCCAGCATTGTGGAGGAAAGGCACAGCCCTATTCAGGTCCCAGGTGCAACTCCTCCCTCCCATCTGCATGCAGATCTCTCTATTCAGCTCTGTGCTGACTCACCCTGTCTCCTGGAATCCCCCAGCCCCTGTCACTCAAACTCCAGACAAGGAATACACAACCTAGCAGAGGCAGGCTTGGATAGTTAGGCAAGAAAATACCTACTTTCTAAAAGTGGTATTTTCAAACACAGAATGTTAAAACGAACTTCACTAAAAGATGTATTTTATCATTCTGAGTTCAGGCATACTAAACTCGAATTTCTACCTGGTTCCCTGAGTCAGTTAGGATTATAAGATGTAATAATCTAACTGCCCATTCTGGCCTATGGGGAACAGGTAGCCTTGCAATAGTGAAAAACGAAAATGGCTGTAATTCACTATTAGGACATGCCACACACATCAGGGCATGTCCTACCTTTACCTACAATGCACCCTGCCCTTGGGCCTACCATTGGGGTGACTAATATGTATAAAAGGGAAGGTTTAGGGACAGGCAAGTGGGTGCACTTGCCCAGTCAACATGGCAGTACCAAACTGCACACAGGCCCTGCAATGGCAGGCCTGAGACACACTTTACAAGCTGCTCCGGTCGGTGGCACAACCAGTGCTGAAAGCCCACCAGCAGTATTGGATTTACAAGCCCTGGGCACACGCAGTGCACTGTACTAGGGTCTGACAAGTAAACCAATCAAGCCAATCATGGAGTCACTAATCCATACATCAATTTACCATAGGGAGCACTTGCACTGTGGCACTGAACAGCAGTGGCACAGTGCCCAAAAGCATCTAAAACCAGCAAAAACATAAGAGGCAACAGCAAAAAAATGGAAGGGAGACCCACGCCAATGGTGCCAGGTCTAACACGAAGGCACTAAATGGAAAAGTGAATTTCCATCTGTTTTTGGTGACACGCTTGGGAACATTTCTGGATTCAAACACAAGATTATTGTTAGAGATGGGGCGGTCCCAGTTAAGCACAAACTTCGAGGGGTTCCTTTTAGTGTAAGGGATGACCTCAATAAGGAACTCAAGAGTCTATGTGACAGGGGAATTATTGAACCAACAGAATCGTCTCTGTGGTTATCTCCTTTGGTTGTAGCACGCAAGAGGGGTGGGGAATTACGCGTGTGTGTGGACCTCAGATCTCTTAACAAGGAAATTTGGATTGATTCTCATCTCTTGCCTAAAATCAATGATCTCTTCACGTGTGTTAAGGGTGCTCAAGTGTTTTCAAAGTTAGATCATCTATTGATGATGTGCTTAGGAATGTTGAGAGTCTGTGAGGAAAGTCACAGTTGTGATGGGGCTGAGCAGCATGCTGGCTGCTCCTGGTGGGGCTCATCTACATATCTACAATAAATCATCTTGAACTACATCAATCTGTCTGGATTTCATTACTACATTTTTATGGCGACGAGGATGGGATCTTACCCTCGTTCTACGTGCTCAACAAAAGTAGTCAATGTCAAGAAAGTCAAGATGTTGAGAACAAGCATCAATTTACGATTGGAAAAACTATTCTGGCATCCTGAGCCCTACCAGTGACCACTACACTGGTCGCCCCCAACCTCTGCGTGCCAGATCCAACTTCACACAAGCCAGTCTCAATGAATGGACTTTTTCTACCACCGCACAAGAACAGTGTGGCTCTATGGATTGTTCTGTCTTCAAGCACCTCTCAACATCAAAGCAATTCAAGCGTGTTGTCTCTGTGTCATGTGTCTACATCAATATGAACTGCGCCTTCAAGCGAAGTAAGCATTGTCATTTTAGACTTTCTACATGTCATCCCTATTATGAATGCTGCGCAGTTCGAGATGTTTAAGGACATTTGGAGGGTCTGGGGTTGTGCAACCTTAAAAGCTGCCCGTGTTGTGTGGGGCGTCTACTCTCCAGACATCATTGTGTGGGTTTGACACGGTTGTCATTTATTACACTGCATGGAAAGAAACTACAATTAAAGAATCAGCTGAGCTGTTCCGGAGGCATTCTTTAATGGGCGTAGTATGCACCCTCAGACAGTGTGTTTGGCGTAGTGGTGTTTTGTCTCCCACTGTGTTTCAAACTCGCACTTTCCCGTGAACGCCAGACACAAGTCTCTTTATTTTTTCGGCCCAGTGAGTCAATTACTCAAGTTACCGGCAAGTTTAACTGTGTTTCATACCGTGGCAGTTCAACCGCTTCCCGGTATTTCAAAACTGTTGCGCGTGTCTACTATTTGCACGCGCAACTCTACCTGCATCTGTGGAGAATCTTCTATCATCTCGAGTCTCTCTCTCTCTCCACGTTTGTGCTGCTGCGTGGCAACGTTTTGCTGCTTGAGCGTGTCTGGAACCATCCGGCATGACGTACATAACGTGCCGCCATTTTGTGTTTTGATACAACTACCAAGGACTTGTATCTATGCATTCTTCCTTTCAAGTATTTGCCAACCACGGCGTGGTGTTTTTCTTGCCAACCACGTTTTGTTGAGTGATAATAAAGTTATCGGCAAGTTGAAGTACACCGGGATAGTCGCGACGTGATGATCGGCTGCACCATGAAGCTACAGGTTTCCTCTTCTCTTTATTTTTGGTGTTTTGGCATGACTGATAACAGTGCACAGTTGTCGGGCTGTCACATAAGTCCAGAAGTTTACAAATATGTCAGTTTTCGCCAATTTTAATTTGCCTGATACATACCTCGACAAGCACTACTTTACTTTTCATTCATCTCGGAACTCTGTTACATTGTTTTTTTTTTCAAGCCATGGTGCCCTTCGATCTTCAGTGGAGGTTTTCTGTGCACCAGTGCACTGTACTTTCAAAAGGTAACCAGATTCTTCCTTGTACTTCGAACTGCTGTTTGTTTCTGCACGCCTGCTTCTCAATATCGCGGTGACAAGCACACCATTGGCTTTCTTGATCCAAAATCGAGGTGCAAGTTTATTTTATCTATCACCGGGATTTCAAACAATTTATGTATTTAAAAGCAACATCCTTTTGTTGTGTGCGAGCATCGTGGGAGTCTCATTCAATGCCACATGTGAACAGTACTTTGCTTTTCTGTATGCAAGATGGTTCATATGTCATATGTTTACGGTGACACGTTCATACATAGTTGTAACTCTCTTCAAATCATATTTTAAATGCAAATTGATGTATTAGCCTGTTTTACTGTATGCTTCTGTGTTTGGGTTTGTTGTACTACTCACGGTTTCAAATCTATTTCCAAGTATATGTCATGGGTTCTTACCCTTATACGTTACCTGACTAATGGCTATCCTCACTTATTGGGGTGTGTCTTAGGTTTATGTTCTATTTTCTATTATACCATTACTCCACACAGTGTGTGTAGTATGGGATTTATTTCCATTACGGTGCACGTCAAGTGACATCTACACGAGGTTGTCCAGGTTGCCCTTATGGTGCACGTCAAGTGACCTCTACACGAGGTTGTCCTAGGCAAGGTCTCCTGGATGCCATCTCCAACGCTGCTGTACCTAAAGACAAGTCTGGTGTCAAGTCTTTACTAGGCTTGTTTGAATATTATTCAAGGTTCATCCCAAATTTTGCTTCCATTGTTCGGCCCATCAGTAATTTGCTTAAAATGGGAGTAAAATTTGAATGGTCTGAGGATTGTGATCATGCGTTTAGTGAGGTTAAGTCATCTTTGGAGAGGAGCAATGCTCTCACGCCATTTGACCCTGATTTGCCCTGTTGTATAGCTGTAGATGCCAGCCAGGTCGGTTTGGGGGCTATCCTTACTCAAGTTTGTGGGGATAAAGAAAACACAGTTGCCTTTGCGTCAAGGGTTTTGAGGAGTGCTGAGGTACAGTATTCCGTTATCGAAAAGGAATCACTTGCATGCTTATGGGCTATTGAAAAATATTGCCCATACGTTTGGGGAAGACGTTTCAAATTAATTACTGACCACAAACCTTTAGCATCTATTCTTGGTTCTAGTCCTAGTAAGTGCTGTACACCCAGGATTACGAGAATGGTTAGTAAGCTGTTACAATACCAGTTTGACATTTCACATATTCCTGGTGGGAGGAATGGCAGAGCGGACTTCTTGTCTCGTTTTCCTCAACATAATGATGGATGTGAAGGTATGAGTTTTCGAGAGTTGTGTGAGGAAGATGCTGAAGACTGTTTTGTCGCTGCCATAGATATTCCTGATCTTGTTGTTGGGTCTGAGGAAGATTGGAGAGCAGCCTTATTAGAAGATAATCTTCTTCAACAAGTTTGTGTTTTGGTCAAGGAGGGGTGGCCTAGAGAAAGGATGTTGTCTTCTCTTCTACAGCCTTATTGGAAAATTGAAACTGAAATTTCTCTAGAGGATGGTATTCTCATGAGATGTGACAAATTCATTCCACCTCACTCTCTTAGGCCAATCATCGTCAAAAAGGCTCATGAGGGGCATTTGGGCGTTACGCTCACCAAGCGTCGTGTTCGTGAGCACTTCTGGTGGCCAAGTATGGATGTTGAGATTGGTGTCTTGGTTGAAAATTGTCCCGTTTGTTCTTCAGCTGAAAAGGCATTAAAAGTTGTTACTCCACCTCTTATTCCTATTGAATGTCCGTCTGGTCCTTGGGTCAAGGTGGGCATTGATATCATGGGTCCTTGTAAGGTTTTACCTTCTGGATGCAAGTATATTTTAGTACTTATGGATTATGCATCGAAATGGCCCGAGATAAAATTGGTCAAAGAAGCTAGCTCGGCCAGTGTTGTTAAGTTTTTGAAAGAGGTGTTTCTATGGGAAGGATTTCCCGAGTTTCTTGTCTCCGATAATGGGACTCAATTTGTAAGTGAAGAGTTTGAAGTTTTCTTGACCTCCAGTGGTGTGAAGCACTTAAAGAGTTCTCTTTATCATCCACAAACCAACGGTTTAGTGGAAAGAATGAACCGTGTTTTGGGTGAGTGCATCAGGTGGGCTGTGGCTGGTAAGTATGATATTGGTCAATCCCTGGAAAGTATGCTATGGTTTTACAGGACCACGGCTCATTCACCCACAAAAATTTCCCCTTTTGAACTATTAAGGGGCAGGAAGGCCAATACATGTTTCAAGCCTGGATGGATGAGCAAATGGTTTAAAACTGATTCAAATCTGGTTTCTCTCATGAAAATTGTCAAGGAAAATTCTGAATCTGCTCAGAGTAAACAGAAAACCTGGTTTGATTAAAAAAAAAAAGGGACCAAGGTGGTTCCTTTGGTTGTAGGTGATTTTGTTCGCATCAAAACTTCTGTGCATATCAAGAAAGGCAATAGTAAATATGGGGAACCTGTTAAAGTTGTAAGGATCGGTAACAATGCTGTTCAAGTGGAGGGAGGTCATTGGTGGAATCTTGCCAAAATTGTCAAAGCAAGATCAACCTTGTTAGCTGTTGACCACAATATTTGTAAAATTACAATACTACCCAATTCTTCTGCACGCAGAAGTAGTTCAAGAATCATTGTTACTCCTAAAAGATTTTTTTCTAGGTACACGTCTTTTTCCTTTTAATTCTGCTGTTGGTACACGTCTTTTTCCTTTTAATTCTGCTGGGTTTTTTTCCACTGTGTTTTTGTTTGTTGTTTTTGTGTTTTGCAGAAGGGAAGGTATGTAGTATTCTATGGCTGTCATCTTGTTTCTATGGTTGCCATCTTGTTTGATGCTATGCTATGATGTCACAGTGTCAAGTGCAGAGTTAGAATGTGATTGTTTAAAGGTTGGAAATGTAACTGTCTTTGCTGTGACTTCTTGGCAAGTGTGACCTACAGCTGTGTAGTTCTTCAATAAATCCTGTTTCAACTAAACCTGCGTTGGACTCAATCACTACATAAAGATGATTCTCAGGCTGTAAAAATCGAAGTTTCCCCTTATTCATTTAATCTTTTAAGTAAATCCAGAACATTCTCCTCGCCAGCAGACAGGGGCCAGAGGCTTAGCTTAAACGGGGCACTAGGAAGTTACATCTTTCTTGCGGGACTGTGCAGTAAGAATCTTTGCAGAGTTCGAAACACCTCTGACTTGAGTTCAAATCAATTCTGGTGAAGAGCAGAGAGGTTGCATCTTTCCTAGACTGGTGCACGCCACATAGTCCAATGGGTCGCAGAAAAAGTTCCAAGACCTTAGGCAGTGGGGTTTCGTTGCTGGGCGATTCAGATCACCACTAATAGAAAACCGGGATTAGAGGTTTTGAAATTGTTGGTTTTCTTAAATCATGAAGGCATTTTCAATGTCGAACTCACCTCTTTAGGTTTGTGCATGGATTAAATCAGGTTCTCAGCTAACCGCTGTTTCTACTGGAGTCTCTGCATCCTCTGGGTGACTTCATATCTATCAGACCATTCAGATTTCTTTATTATTAGGGCTCCAACGTTTGTCACAATTGCACCAGCAGAAAACTCAACTACCTCTCAGAGTACTTCACAACATTGGCTCACTTGTATAGCAAATGACATTTGAGTCAAGCAGGGATCTGGATACAAGTTAGAACAACTCTTGTAAGGTACTTGATCCAAAGTATCAATAATTCTCTTTTTGATCCAGTTGCTAATACAATGTTTGGGGGCAAATCAATTAAATAGCTGAACTACAGATGCCAGATCTGACAGACCGAAGGGTGACAGATCAGCCTGGATAAAACACCAGATAAGTTTTCACCCAATCTGACTGGTGACCTTTGAACTATAACAAGTGGGTCTGGAGTTTCAGATAACCTGGTTGATTACTGATTGGCCAATAACAAATGTTTTAAGCATCCTAGGAAATCTGGGAGCAGTTGTTCAAGCACATGACTAATTAGCACATTCATGCTAAATCCTGGACTGAACTACTAGGCCTAGAAACGAGAGATGGAAATGATAAAATGAGAGAGTGGAGATAACCTGTCACAACGTGCATTGTCACAAAGAGCGTAGGCAATAAATGAACAACCTCATAAATCTCTCTACATAATTTCTAGAGTTAGGTATGGTCAACCATGTATGAAGAGCATGTGTAAAAGAGAAGCACTGAATAACTTTTCGCTGTTTTACATTTGCGTTATCAAACCCTATTATGCCAGTTACCAAACCCTCTTGTTACCTCACACTACATCTTCTGCACTTGTTTCTTGATCGGATGGCATGCAGGTGCCATATTGGCAGAATGAAAAGTTGTGCCATCTGGAGCCACCATCTTGATTATGCAGTATTCCAGTTGTCCATCAGCAGTGGGATATGCAGAGTGGTTGAGGAATATTTACATCTCACCTCAGTGCTTCCGCGAATGTAAGTACAGTTCTCACCTATTACACGGATTCTCACTCAGCACCTCATTTTCGAAGCAAATCTATCTAGTGCCTACTGCATAGTTTGTTGTAATTCACATTTAACTCATTCAGAGCTCTTATGCATCTTCGTATATTCCTTCCTTGCCTGAACTCCTCTCCATTGTGTCAGCAGTTAGAAATTACTTTCTTTTGTAGCCAGGGTCTTGCCAAATGCTCTTGTTACTTTTTACTGCATCTACTGCACTTGATCAGCAGTTTGAAGGCACACAGGCGCCATATTGGCAGTAAACACTGTTGGGCACTCAGAGTTCATGGTCCAACTGCAGCCGGATGTGCAAAGTGGTTTAGGTCTTTAGGCCCTAGCAGAGAGTGTATATTCTTTGAAACACAGCACTTGCTTCCTACTTGACCTCTCACTCAGCACCTCATTTTTCCAGCTAAACTAGCTATAGTGCCGATATCCGCAACCCCCCCACATAGCAGTAATTGGTCGCGCTGCACAAAAAAATCAGTCCACACAAATTTTGTTGGAAAACAGTTTACTGCAGGTTTATTTCATACAAGAAGTATGCCAACGTGGTGGGATAAAACTTACGGGAGATCCAAGGGCCGGCAGCGGTGACTAACCTAATCTGCCCACCTGATGAGGCAAACTGCACCGTGGCCATCCCAATCGGTGCTACCATTTATGTGGGGATTATCCCCCTTTACATACCATGGACCACCAGTCCATAACTTTATTCACGCCTTTTAGGGACGGAGCATTGCAAGGCCAGCCCCCGGTTGCTCAGGCTTACAACCGCCTGAAGGACTAGCGGGGCGCCAACGTTTTCATCCAGGGTCCTGCCGTAAAGACTCCTGGGGTTTGGCATAAGGCACCACTCTGTGCTCCTGAGAGGGTACCCCTTTGTACCAATCAACCTCCGGATCGCCCTGTAACTCCACCAATGCCTAGGATTTGGCCACCGTCATATCCAGGGCCCCCCCACCATGGCATGCTCCATAACCGCCTGCAACCTGCCGTTAGTCCATCTAGGTAGACAATTTCTTTATCTACCTCTGACAGGTGTGCCCCGTCCCTAACGGGGTACTATGTGGTGTTACACGAAAGAGGCCACACCTAATTTACCCAGCCCTTCTTATTTTATATTGAATTTGAGATGAACCATGCCCTCCTGCTTTGTGGGCGTGTACATGGCCCTATTTCCTTCCTGTGGGAATGTGATGGCCTCCCCGGAAGGTGGATCTATTGTTCTATTCTTTGACCACAGCTCTATTTACCCTTCAAGTTATTGCAGGCTCCATAACCTCCTGCAACCTGCAGTTACCAGTCCTTCTAGCTGGACCATATCTTTATCTACCTCTGATAGGTGTGCCCCGTCCCCATCGGGGTGATGAGTAGGACTGCACAAAAGAGGCCACGCCTAATATACCAAGCCCTTCTTATTTGATTTGAATTTGAGTTGAACCAAGCCCTCCTGCTTGGGGGGCTTGTACATGGCTTTATTTTCCCTTCTGGATGACTGTTCGATGGCCTCCCCGGAAGTAGGGAACTACTGTTCTCTTCTTTAACCACAGCTTTATTTACCATTCAAGTTATTGCTTGGGGCCAAACAACACCCTTATCTCTACCCACTGACCTCCAATTGTATGGGAGTGCCGTGCCAACAGGAAATAGGACCCCAAGAGCAATTAAAACTACTGCTCTCTTCGTAACCACAGTTCTGCGTGATATAATCCAATGTACACTGTGTGCGAGGTTATGCATTTGCATTTTGGGGGTTGACTAAGCCCTTGTTCACCCCCCCCCCTACTTGGCGATTCCCAACTTTGAGGTTTGAAACTGATAATCATCTGCTGCATGCCAGTGAATTAAGGACCCCAGGAGAGGGTCATTGGGCGGGGACAGGGTAGATTCTTGTGACCGATGGTTACCCCCCCCGCCTGAACTAGCACCTTTGCATGGCCCTCTCACCAATCGGAAACATATGACATGCATGGTATTTGAGCTTTGTCATGCCTTCCAAGGACGCCAGGTCGACCTCCCCTCCTAAACCAAGACAAAGGTGGATCTAACCACAGTGGGATGAGTCCTGAGGCCCCCTTGGGTACTCCAAATATTCTGCTACATCACATGTCCTTCTTGCCTGCACCCCCCATCAGTCTGACTGCGATCTTCAGATGCTGTGTTACCAAGCTAGTGACCCCACCCAAGCGTATGTGGGCCCTAGCCAGCTATACTGCAGGTATCCAATGAAGTATCCCAGAGTGCCGAAAAAGATGACACTGCGAATGCTTATGGATTTGTGAGGACATGGAGTCAACATATGAGCAAGTTTACCTTCACCTTCTTAAATATGAATGCAAGATGTGTTCTGGTAATTGTCAGCCTTTGTGCTCCGAACCCATGTTTCTCCACACTATTGGAGTCACAGCAAACTTTGTGGACTGACAAGCTTACGCAACCCACTAGGCTGAATGGTTACCCATACTCTCATGTTTACAGAGTGCACATCATTTATAGAATTGGACAAAAGTAAAATGTATTTAATACCCACTCTATTTGCAGGTACCTGCCAATGTGCTCTTCGCCCCCAAATATGAGCAAAATGTAACGCCTGTAGCATTGCGGATCCCACCGCCCTACCATGAATGTGATAAGGTGGTTGGGGGCGGGGAGGCCTGCACCCCCAGTATTCTGCTTTATTTTCATGTCCAATATACCAAGCCCTTCTTATTTGATTTGAATTTGAGTTGAACCAAGCCCTCCTGCTTGGGGGGCTTGTACATGGCTTTATTTTCCCTTCTGGATGACTGTTCGATGGCCTCCCCGGAAGTAGGGAACTACTGTTCTCTTCTTTAACCACAGCTTTATTTACCATTCAAGTTATTGCTTGGGGCCAAACAACACCCTTATCTCTACCCACTGACCTCCAATTGTATGGGAGTGCCGTGCCAACAGGAAATAGGACCCCAAGAGCAATTAAAACTACTGCTCTCTTCGTAACCACAGTTCTGCGTGATATAATCCAATGTACACTGTGTGCGAGGTTATGCATTTGCATTTTGGGGGTTGACTAAGCCCTTGTTCACCCCCTACTTGGCGATTCCCAACTTTGAGGTTTGAAACTGATAATCATCTGCTGCATGCCAGTGAATTAAGGACCCCAGGAGAGGGTCATTGGGCGGGGACAGGGTAGATTCTTGTGACCGATGGTTACCCCCCGCCTGAACTAGCACCTCTTGCATGGCCCTCTCACCAATCGGAAACATATGACATGCATGGTATTTGAGCTTTGTCATGCCTTCCAAGGACGCCAGGTCGACCTCCCTCCTAAACCAAGACAAAGGTGGATCTAACCACAGTGGGATGAGTCCTGAGGCCCCCTTGGGTACTCCAAATATTCTGCTACATCACATGTCCTTCTTGCCTGCACCCCCATCAGTCTGACTGCGATCTTCAGATGCTGTGTTACCAAGCTAGTGACCCCACCCAAGCGTATGTGGGCCCTAGCCAGCTATACTGCAGGTATCCAATGAAGTATCCCAGAGTGCCGAAAAAGATGACACTGCGAATGCTTATGGATTTGTGAGGACATGGAGTCAACATATGAGCAAGTTTACCTTCACCTTCTTAAATATGAATGCAAGATGTGTTCTGGTAATTGTCAGCCTTTGTGCTCCGAACCCATGTTTCTCCACACTATTGGAGTCACAGCAAACTTTGTGGACTGACAAGCTTACGCAACCCACTAGGCTGAATGGTTACCCATACTCTCATGTTTACAGAGTGCACATCATTTATAGAATTGGACAAAAGTAAAATGTATTTAATACCCACTCTATTTGCAGGTACCTGCCAATGTGCTCTTCGCCCCCAAATATGAGCAAAATGTAACGCCTGTAGCATTGCGGATCCCACCGCCCTACCATGAATGTGATAAGGTGGTTGGGGGCGGGGAGGCCTGCACCCCCAGTATTCTGCTTTATTTTCATGTCCAATATTCCTTTATTTTTTAATTTTTATTTATCTCTGGGATTAAACAAACAGCCATATGACATTAGAAGAGAATATACAGGCATATTGTTAGAAATGGGGGTCTCTAGTTGGCAGAGGTAGGTACCTTTGCCCTAATAGGGTCCCTTGCTTCTAGTCAGGGTAAGGGGGATACACTCCTAAAATAACCCCTGCTCACCCCCTTGGTAGCTTGGCACGAGCAGACAGGCTTATCTCAGAGGCAGTGTGTAAAGCATTTGTGAACACATATAGTAACACAGTGAAAACAGTATAAATGGACACCACACCAGTTTAGAAAAATAAGTAATCTTTATCTAAACCAAAACAAGACCAAACGACAAAAATCCACAATACAGTATTAAAAATAAGGCTTTCAAATGGTAGAAATAGTTCAGTTCAATGCAAGTTGTAAATGCAACACTTTTCTCAAAAGTACCTTAGATGGATCACGCAAAACAAACGAAAAGGCCGCAGGGAAGGTGATGCATCGGTTCCTTACACTCAGGGAAGGTGATGCGTCGATTCCTTGCTCCGGGGAAGGTGATGCGTCAGTTCCTTACTGCAGCGCAGGGGAGTTGATGCGTTGATTCCTTACCGGAGAGGAGGTGATGCGTCGTTTTCTTACTGCGTGGGGAGTTGATGCGTCTGTTTCTTACTGCGGCCCCCAATAATGCGACAGTCTTGGTGCCTTGATGCGATGGGTCGATTCGGTACGATGCGTGGCTTCGTGCAGCCGCTGGGATCGGTGCAGTGATCTCGGACTTCGGAGATCGTTGCACCCGATGCGTCGTACGGTGATTTCTCGAGCCGCGGCAGGCGCTGCGACGGTTTCTTCGGCGAGGCTTCGGAAACAGGTGCGGATGCGTCACGCTTCTTCGATGCTGCGTCGATTTTCCAGCTCCCAGCGACAAACAGTCCCTAGAGGTCCTAAACAGCAGCAGGCACCTCTTTGCAGGTCGGAATTCCCAGCAAGGGAATTCAAGGGAGCTGGTGGTGAAGTCTTTGTGTCCCTGAGACTTCAAAACAGGAGGCAAGCTCAGTTTCAAGCCCTTGGAGATCATTTCTTCAAGCAGGTGACAAAGCAAACAGCAAAGTCCTTTTTCTCCTTTCCTTGGCAACAAGCAGCCACTGCAGGCCAACCCCAGACAGCAAACAGCACAGGGGCAGTATTATCGGCTCTTCTCCTTGGCAAAGTTTCCTCTTGATTTCCCAGAAGTGATCTAAAAGTCTGGGGTCTGGGCCCCTCTTTTTATACACCAAAATCCTTTGTTCTCTGAAGGCAGAGAGTGTCTGTACCCAGCCAAAACCAGTTCTGTGGGGCACTTTGCAAGTGCACAACAACCCCCATTGTCAGTGTGAACCCTGGCTGCAGACACACCACAGGGGGGCGGAGCCGTCATTGTGGAAGGCAGGGATAGCCCTATTCAGGTGTACTCCAAATGCAGACCAAGCCTTTTCAGCCCAGCCCTGACTTCTCAGACTTCTGGAGCCGCTGCCCTCCTCCAGCCCCTGTCATCCAAAAGCCAGACATGCAATACACAAACCTAGCAGAGGCACACTGGATGGTTAGGCAAGAAAATACCTACTTTCTAAAAGTGGTATTTTCAAACACAGAATGTAAAAATCACCCTCACTAAAAGATGCACTTTAACATTCTAAGTTCAGGCATACTAAACTTTACTTTTCCATCTTGTTCCTAGGGTCAGTTATGTTTATAAGATGTTATAAACAAACTCCCCATTCTGTCCTATGGGAACGGATAGCCTTGCAATAGTGAAAAACGAAATTGGCAGTATTTCGCTATCAGGACATACCACACACATCAGGGCATGTCCTACCTTTCATATACAATGCACCCTGCCCACAGGGGTACCTTGGGCCTACCTTAGGGGTGAGTGATATGTAGAAAATGGAAGGTTTAGGGACTGGCAAGTGTCTGCACTTGCCAAGTCGACCTGGCAGTACTAGACTGCACACGGGCTCTGCAATGGCAGGCCAGAGTTACATTTTACAGGCTGTTTCCGTGGGTGGCACAATCAGTGCTGCAAGCCCACTAGCAGCATTTGATTTACAGGCCCTGGGCACACACAGTGCACTGTACTAGAGTCTGACTAGTAAATCAAATAGCCAATCATGGAAACACCAATCCAAACAACAATTTACAGGGAGAGCATATGCACTTTAGCACTGATCAGCAGTGGTAAAGTGCCCAGAGTCATAACACCACCAACAACAGGTCAGAAAAAATACAGGAAGAAGGCAAAAAGTTCTGGGATGACCCAGAAAAAAAGGGCCAAGTCCAGCACAACACCCTTCCAGCCTAAAGCCAGGGTAGACTAATCAATACCTTGATAGGCTTCCCTGCTTGGGGCGATAGAACACGGACCCTGGCCTGCAACTGCAGGGGCATATTCCAGTTCTTCACCAATCTGAACCCATTTGGATCCCTCTGTCCATACTCTCAGGGCCCACTAAGCTAACCCATGGGGAACCCTTCTCCTCACCTGTGGACACCATCTGTGTAGCACCTAACCTTAGCTTGCTCACAGGTGTGTCCCAACAGACAGACAGTACCCACATGGCCAACACAGAGGTGTGGTCCAGTCCACCCATGGGGTGTGACTCCTGTCCCCCTCCCAGGGGCAGCTCTGTCCACCAGGACAGCAAGCCACAGTGGCCACTGACAGCTGTCAGTGATGAGAACCAGGCCCCAGGCCTTTCATGGTTCTCCAACCTCTGTGGCGTCAGAGAGCGGGGGGCAGTAGCCCCAGGTGCCTGGCACCCTTGGTCCATTCTCCCTCCTGTCAGGTCAGGTATGACATCTTGACACTGACCCACCAGCCCTGGGCCTGTACCCGGTGGCTGGACAGGAGACTGGGGTGGGCTTTTCCACACCCGGTCCTCCTCCTTGGGACTCTGCACCCTCCCACCTGGAGCGGTACCCCCTTCCAGAATTGTCAGGGCACCTGTGGCAGGTGTCCTGCACAATTCGCCCACCAGTTCAGGGGTTCTATCCCGCAACTGGGATCCCAGCTTAGGGTCTGTACCCTTAGACTGGGCAGGGGTCAGGGGTGAGGCTGCCCTCTCCCTGCCCCCCTTACTGGGGCCCTGCACCCTCCCACCTGGAGCAGTGCCCTCAGAAGACAAACCGGTAGGGGCACTGTTAGCAGTTGCCCCCTCCTCCAGGTCAGGGGGGACACCCTGAACCTGCCCCTCCAACCCAGGGTCTGTAGCCTTAGGCTGGACCTGTGCCTGGCAACCCAGGACTTCCGGGGGAGTACACCAACCTCCCCCAGGAGAAACACACCCCTCTGGAGTTGTGTCAGAGTCTGCCTGGCGCAGGTCTCCAGCCTCCTGTCCACCTGACAGAGCATGAAGACCTCCCAGGCCAGAAGTGGCCTCAACAGGGTCAGTCCTGGGGTGCTCTGACCTCAGAGCTGGCAACCCGTAACCCACTGGTCCTTCCACTGGGGACTGCATCCCCCTCTCACCCCTCTCTCTGGACTCATGCACCCTACCCACTGGAACAGTGCCGCCAGACACCAGAGCTGGTGGAATGCTGGTTACAGCAGTCTCCCCCAGCTCAACTGACACCTTGGGATCCCCCTCAGGGGATGGCCTCCCGGTACAGCCTAGGCTCCCTACCTGGTGTTCCCTTAGAGAACCCTCCAGGCCCTGGTACTGGGTTTCGGGCACCTTGAGACGCATCCCATTCTCAATCCTTCTCCGCGGAGACAGGACCTGAGTCCCTACACCCCTCCCACTACACCGGGGCCTATCTGGGCTACCCTGGGTTTGGAAATGCCTGAGCCACCTCCATCAGGATCACCCCCAGATGCTTCTTCAGACCCTCTGGAATCCACCAAAAGGTCCGCCTCCAGTGTGAGCTCCCTGGGGTCAGAGAACTCACACTCCACCAGGTATTGGCATAGCTCTGGAAAACAGGGACTTAAAATATGCTCTCCACGAATTGAATCATACAACCCCACACAGGTGTTAACCAAGCTATCCTTTGCCTTACCATCCAGTGCCTCACACACGTACCCCACACCACTCTCCTGAGATTGGCAAGACAGTGTCTGACTGTCTCTGTCACTCAACCCACACTCTTCTGGGCAGTCTCCACACTCACACACCAGGACTTCTCCCATGGGGGAACCCCTCTCCCTGCACCTCTCATCTAGAGTCAGTAGAGTGTCCCTCCAACCACTAGGACTATGAACCCCTGTGCCAGTTCCCCAATCCACCTCAGGGACACTGCGCACCACTGGAGCTACCTCATATCCTTGAACCCCCTGGTGTATGTTAATCCCCTCCTTCAAGTCAGGCGCCACATCTCTGGGTGTGTGTACTGCTCCCTCAGCACTAGATAACACCATTTTGCTGCCACCATCTGAGCTGGACTCCACCTCCAACCCAGCCAAGCTCATTTCCTGAGCTACACACATTTCTTCTTCTTGGGTTAAGCCTCTCTTGGCCTCAGCCCTCTCGAGCTCCTCATCAAGCTCTCTCAGCCTCTGCTCACAAGCGAGAAGCCAGCCAACCTTTTCTGTTTCTTCCTCACTTTCAGAAAACTCCTCCTCCTCAGACTCAACTGGTAGTGTTGGCCCCCAGCGGGGTAACTCATAATGAAATAGGGAGGCCTCTAGATCCTCCCTGGACCTTCTCTTCACAGGCAGCCCTCTTTCCTTGCAGAACACACGTAGCTCCTTCATTGTGTAGATGAACATGTGCCAGAAGTCAAGTTCCATTTTGCAACAACTAACCAGAGTCTTAGTATCAAAAGATACTTCCAGGAGGACACCAGCAAACAGAAAAAACAGTATGTGGTTGTGTAATGGTCTGCACTCTACTAGTAGTGTACACCAATCACTGTATGTAAGACACAAATGCAAGTCCAGGATCCCACCGCTGCCACCAATGTTAGAAATGGGGGTCTCCAGTTGGCAGAGGTAGGTACCTTTGTCCAAATAGGGACCCTTGCTTCTAGTCAGGGTAAGGGGGATACACTCCTAAAATAACCCCTGCTCACCCCCTTGGTAGCTTGGCACGAGCAGACAGGCTTATCTCAGAGGCAGTGTGTAAAGCATTTGTGAACACATACAGTAACACAGTGAAAACAGTATAAATGGACACCACACCAGTTTAGAAAAATAAGTAATCTTTATCTAAACCAAAACAAGACCAAACGACAAAAATCCACAATACAGTATTAAAAATAAGGCTTTCAAATGATAGAAATAGTTCAGTTCAATGCAAGTTGTAAATGCAACACTTTTCTCAAAAGTCCCTTAGATGCGTCACGCAAAACAAACAAAATGGCCGCAGGGAAGGTGATGCATCGGTTCCTTACACTCAGGGAAGGTGATGCGTTGATTCATTGCTCCGGGGGAGGTGATGCATCGGCTCCTTACTGCAGCGCAGGGGAGTTGATGATTCGATTCCTTACCAGAGAGGAGGTGATGCGTCATTTTCTTACTGCGTGGGGAGTTGATGCATCTGTTTCTTACTGCGGCCCCCAACGATGCGACAGTCTTTGCGCTTCGATGCGATGCGTCGATCTGGTACAATGCGTGGCTTCGTGCAGCCGCACAGCAGGCTTGTGTTGGGATCGGTGCGGTGATCTCGGACTTCGGAGATCGTTGGACCCAATGCGTCGTGCCGCGATTTCTTGAGCCACGGCAGGCGCTGCAACAGTTTCTTCGGCAAGGCGTCGGAAACAGGTGCGGATGCGTCAGGCTTCTTCGATGTTGCGTAGATTTTCCAGCTCCCAGCGACAAACAGTCTCTAGAGGTCCTAAACAGCAGCAGGCACCTCTTTGCAGGTTGGAATTCCCAGCCAGGGAATTCAGGGGAGCTGGTGGTGAAGTCTTTGTGTCCGTGAGACTTCAGAACAGGAGGCAAGCTCAGTTTCAAGCCCTTGGAGATCTTTTCTTCAAGCAGGTGACAAAGCAAACAGCAAAGTCCTTTTTCTCCTTTCCTTGGCAGCAAGCAGCCACTGCAGGCCAACCCCAGACAGCAAACAGCACAGGGGCAGTATTCCTCCTCAGCTTATCCGGCTCTTCTCCATGGCAAAGGTTCCTCTTGATTTCCCAGAAGTGATCTAAAAGTCTGGGGTCTGGGCCCCTCTTTTTATACACCAAACTCCTTTGTTCTCTGAAGGCAGAGAGTGTCTGTACCCAGCCAAAACCAGTTCTGTGGGGCACTTTGCAAGTGCACAACAACCTCCATTGTCAGTGTGAGCCCTGGCTCCAGACACACCACAGGGGGGCGGAGACATCATTGTGGAAGGCAGGCACAGCCCTATTCAGGTGAAGGTGCTACTCCTCCCACCACTCCAAATGCAGACCAAGCCTATTCAGCCCAGCCCTGACTCCTCAGACTTCTGGAGCCACTGCCCCCCTCCAGCCCCTGTCATCCAAAATCCAGACATGCAATACACAAACCTAGCAGAGGCACACTGGATAGTTAGGCAAGAAAATACCTACTTTCTAAAAGTGGTATTTTCAAACACAGAATGTAAAAATCACCCTCACTAAAAGATGCACTTTAACATTCTGAGTTCAGGCATACTAAACTTTACTTTTCCATCTTGTTCCTAGGGTCAGTTATGTTTATAAGATGTTATAAACAAACTCCCCATTCTGTCCTATGGGAACAGATAGCCTTGCAATAGTAAAAAACGAAATTGGCAGTATTTCACTATCAGGACATGCCACACACATCAGGGCATGTCCTACCTTTCATATACAATGCACTCTGCCCACAGGGGTACCTTGGGCCTACATTAGGGGTGACTGATATGTAGAAAAGGGAAGGTTTAGGAACTGGCAAGTGTCTGCAAGTCGACATGGCAGTACTAGACTGCACACGGGCTCTGCAATGGCAGGCCAGAGTTACATTTTACAGGCTGCTTCCGTGGGTGGCACAATCAGTGGTGCAAGCCCACTAGCAGCCTTTGATTTACAGGCCCTGGGCACACACAGTGCACTGTACTAGGGTCCGACTAGTAAATCAAATAGCCTATCATGGAAACACTAATCCATAACAACAATTTACAGGGAGAGCATATGCACTTTCTTTAGCACTGATCAGCAGTGGTAAAGTGGCCAGAGTCATAAAACCACCAACAACAGGTCAGAAAAAATACAGGAGGAAGGCAAAAGGTTCTGGGATGACCCTGGAAAAAAAGGGCCAAGTCCAACACATATACTAATAGAAAGCAATTGTAAATGTTGTATATCTTATACAAATACAGGTACATGGCAGAGAGAAAAACTAGATACAAAAACAAATACATATACCACTACATAGATGATCTACTAATACCTAGCATTTTAGCTACTCTGTATTAGCCATGGGCCCCCAAATTCGATAGAATTTCTTCCCAGAGCGGATTCCCCTGATCTTGGCTATAGCCATTTC
The DNA here is from genome assembly GCA_963921515.1 of Calotriton arnoldi. NCBI lineage: Eukaryota > Metazoa > Chordata > Amphibia > Caudata > Salamandridae > Calotriton > Calotriton arnoldi. Next base: position 3,040,350 of record CAWUFW010000723.1, read on the forward strand.
GCTTTCATAAGTTTCTCTTATCATTGCCCACCATTCTAATGCCCTGGGCGGCATCTTAGAAACCCATGCCCGAGCAATGCATAATCGAGCCGTTACTATGATAACAGAAAAAAAAGATCTTAAGCCAAAGTCCGGCATTGATTTAAATCCCAGCATACTCTCCACCTCTGTTAATTGCAAATCGATGCCTAGACGATATACTACTATTTGACCGACCTCACTCCAGAAAAGTGTCAAGCCAGGACAAGTGACAAACATATGTAAGATATCTGCAGCAACTAATCCACATTTAGCACACATGCCCTTATCAACTATACTTCCCCCCCTGTCCACAGACCACCTTGCTATTCGTTCCAGGGTATAATATAGCATACATATAGTTTTAAATTGCTGCAGCTTTAAATTAGTGGAATACACTGCCTCATCCAAAGTACCTAGTGCATCTTCAATATCTGCAGAGCTGATATCCTCACCCAGTAGCTCGCTCCATTTAGATGCTAGCTTCGAGCTATCATTATCCCAGAATTGGGAAGGTAGCTGGTAGACCTTGCTAATAGTCAACTTTGTAGTTCAGTGTAAGTAGGTCATTATATCAGATTCTACAGGTGTTCTTATACCTCTGCATCCCCATAAACAGTCTCTAACCTGTAGATATTTATAAAACATATGCTTTGGCAGGCCGGATACCCTATGTAGGCCTTCAAAGGTTCGAAACCCATCAGTATTATATAAGTGCCCAAGTTGACTAACCCCGTATCCAGCCCAAAGTTTAGCTTGAGTATCATGAAATATATCCGGGAGCAGAGGGTTACCCCAGAGCGGAACGCTAGCATGCATTGTGTACAGGGAGCAATTAGCTACTATTTCTCGCCAAATATAGACTATATCTCGGAGAGTCTTAAACCGCACTCTTTTAAAGTAGTTTGGATCATTGATCTTATATAGAAACATTCTGCTATCAATACCGATTGCAAGGCTATAGAAGCAGTATTGTCTGCTATCAGAGAGAAGATCACAGAGTCGCCCTGCAAAGGAAGCCCAAAAGTATAATTTAAAATCAGGCAATTGGAGTCCTCCCTGTTTATATGGGAGTTTTAAATACCTTATGGCACGACGCGGCTGTTTATAGCCCCAAATAAAACTACTGATTGCCCCCTCGAGTTTCTTAAGAAAAGAATTCGGAACTCGTAATGGTATTGCTCGAAACAAATAAAGAAATTTAGGTAAAACGATCATTTTAATAATGTTGCAACGCCTATAATACTGATTGGTAGTTTATGCCAGGTCTTCATTTTTAAAATCACAGGGCCCGATTCACAAAAGTAATCTGAGACAAAATCCTAACTTTACGATTTTCGGTATTCACAAAAGGCATTTAGGAGTAATAAAGTTAGGATTTTGTCTTAAGTTTTGGTCTTAAGACAAAATCCTAACTTAAGTTAAACTTAAGTTAAACTTAAGTTAGAATTTTGTCTTAAGTTTGTCTTAAGTTTTGGTCTTAAGACAAAATCCTAACTTAAGTTTCACTTAAGTTTTACTTAAGTTAGGATTTTGTCTTAAGACCAGAACTTAAGACAAACTTAAGACAAAATCTAACTTAAGTTTAACTTAAGTTTGACTTAAGTTTAACTTAAGTTAGGATTTTGTCTTAAGTCCAAAACTTAAGACAAACTTACGACAAAATCCTAACGTTACTACTCCTAAATGCCTTTTGTGAATACCGAAAATCGTAAAGTTAGGATTTTGTCTCAGATTACTTTTGTGAAACGGGCCCACAGACTTTAGCAGAGGGTCATAATTCAATCTTATGATCTGTTCCATGGTCGGAGTGATCTGTACCCCTAAATAAATGGCTGCCAAGCAGGCCCCCAATACTATCTTGTTAGTTTGATAGTTAAGAAGAACCTGCATCTTATTTACGTTTAGCTTGTAGCCAGAAAAAGTTCCAAACGTTCTAGCCTCCATTTGGATTGCATCTATAGCCTTAATTGGGTCTGCAGAGAAGACAGCTATGTCATCCGCATATGCCATTATTTTCAATTCACCAGACCCTAATTGAGCCGGAAGAATAGATGGATTAGCGAGGAGCGACCTTATGAAAGGTTCTATGTATAGAGCAAAAAGTAAAGGGGAAAGGGGGCAACCCTGCCGGGTACCCCTTAGTATCGATAAAGGAGTAGACTGTGACTGTAAGTACATTAATTTAGCCCTTGGTTGTTGAGCTCTGACCCATGTATAAAAGCGGCCATGAATATTAAACTCTGCAAGCGTGGCCCAAAGACATTCCCATGACACACGCTCAAATGCTTTTTCAGCATCGAGCATGACTATTCGCATTTCTAGCTTTAGTTTTTTCGCAGCATCAAAGGCTACTATGGCGGCATTCACATGTGTTGTAGTATCTCTGCCCGGTATAAAACCATGTTGTTGGTTAGAAACTAGTTGTGCCATGAAAGGTGCCAAACGTGTTGCCAGTACTTTTGAGAATATTTTAGCATCTGCATTGATGAGTGATATCGGGCGGTATGAACCACACTCCTCTGATAGTTTATTCTTTTTTAAGAAGAAAACGATATTTGTCATGTCCCATGACCTGGGCACATCGCCACTCTCATTTATGTATTGCATGATCTTACTCATTAGGGAGATCAGGTAGTCCTTAAATGTTTTATGAAACTCGACTGGTATAGCATCGTCCCCTGCTGCTTTACCAGAGGGGAGGGCCACTATTGCATAAGATATTTCCTCATGCATAATATCTTGATTAAGAGACTGTATCCGTTCTTCCTCGAGACTTGGTAATTTACACCTTTCTGCATACTCTGCAAATTTGCTTCCGTCAAACGTACTAGAACTGCCATACAATTTTTTATAGTACCGGGCAAATTGTTCTACTATTAGCTCCGGCTGAGTATACAATAAGCCACCCTCCCCTTTAACAGCTTTTATCTCCCGCTTTGCATTTTTATCAGAAAGCTGATGTGCCAATACCTTCCCTACTTGCTCTCCGTAATTGTATTGCAGAGCCCGATTTTTATTATATCTAGCCCCAATCCTATCTTTTAAGACCCTCCCCAGCATAGTCCGTTTTTCAATTAAAAGCAAATATGTTTGTGAATGTGTTTGGGTCGTTCCTCGCGAAAGGGCCCCCTGCCTAGCTTCTTCAGCATGTGCTATTTCTAATTGCAAAATTGCATCACCAGCAGATCTAAGGGCCATATTTTTGCTTCTTTTCTGCCAGAAAACATATTGTTGGGTAATGCCCCTTATATAGGCTTTAAGCGCATCCCAAACTATTAGAGGAGAAGCAGTATCTTCATTATCCAATAAAAAACTCCTAATATTGTTCTTAATAAGTACTCCATATTCAGCATCTGCTAAAAGATATCGTGGGAAAGAAAACAGACGTGCTTGTCTGTTAGCTGGATCTATCGGAAATGACAATAAGATAGGGTTGTGATCCGATACAGTCTTAGGACAAACTTCACACTTAGCCATACTCAAGATTCTGCTATTAACAAAAAAATGTTGATCCTAGAATACTGCTTATGTGGTGCACTAGAATAAGTGTATCCGGGCTGCGATGGGAATAATGATCGCCATACATCTCCAAGGCTGTGTAATCGAGCCATTTCCAATATCGCGGCTCTTACCTTCCTCATCCTAACTGAAGCACCCCGGTTAGTAGAGTCCAAATTAGGATTGATGATACAATTAAAATCACCCATAACGATTAACTCCCCCTGCCATTCTAATAATTCTAGTGCTAACGTAACAAACATTTGAGGCTCATCAGAGTTTGGCCCATAAAAAGTGCATAGTACATATTTATGGTCTTGAATCAAAATCTGAACAATTATCCACCTGCCTCGAGTATCATGGGAGGCTTTAAGAAGAGTACATTTAAACGATTTGTCAATTAAAATAGCAACCCCTCTAATGGAGACTGTCTGAGATGTGCACCCAATTGTCTTATAGTCTAATTGTCTAAGCAATTGTCTGTCTTTATATGCCAGGTGAGTTTCAATAGGAGCGACAATATGAGGTTTATAAATTCGCAGCTCCTCCCGGACCAACTGGCGTTTGTTTGCAGAATTTAGCCCAGCAACATTCCAACAAAGTTATTTAATTATCTCCATCGTATAAGAAAAAAAATAAAAATTAAAAAAAATCCCATGGAATCTGTCTGTCTCCCCTGCCTTCATCAGTACCTGGACAAACAACATTAATGCCATATAAATTCTACTTCTGGATACCCTACTGAAAGCAATGTCAAATATTTTGAGAGGGAAGATGGCGGATTGAGTCCGCCGTAGGAGAGCATGCAACCCCGGCTGCTCCCGCTTCTGCTGCTGCTGTATCTTGGTTTAACCCCGGCATGAGTTGAATGCAGATGTGGTGTAAATAGAAAAGAGCTGAGAAGGACTGAGAGAAATGTCCTGTGTTCCCATGTTGCCGCTGCAAGCACAAGCGGCACATCATTTTCTCCGGCTGACCAGGTCCGCGAGGTGGATAGCGAGACCGATCCGATCAGCTCTCAACTGCATTTGGCTGATCTCGGCTTCGCATGCGGCGGTCATGGCTCCACAGCGAGGGGTTCGTAACTTGCGCACGCCTGTACCAGCTCCTGCCCCGATTGAGAAGGAGAAGGAGAACGTGCTTGTTCTGGCAGCCCGCACAGAGACAGCAGGGCGTCGCATAGTGAATGTGAGTAAAGTACGAAACTCGCAACTTGGGAAGCCTATGCTGAAGCTTCTACACTCGGGAAAAGCAGCGGACATTATTCAAACGTGTGGATTAGTGGCCCCCCGCTGGAACAAACAATGGCGGCTGCTCTACTCGAGGCAGTCCGGCTGGAATCTGATCGAAACAATGTTGCTGCTTTCACTTCTGGTAACTGCCAAAGCGAGGAGGAGGCGTGTGCTACAGTGTTGCAAGGTAATTTATCAGATATACAACTTGCTTCACTTTTGGAAAGCTCGGTTAATGTGGCTGATTTTAGGGATACTTCCTTGCTCACTGCTTTTGCCGGCCATACTTCAGTAACGCCCCAACTGGGCCTTGTTAAGATTGCTAGCAATGATTTAACTGAGACAGTTAGCACAGTGAATGGAGCTAACCTGTTAAGAGGGGCATGTGATCCCGACCAGATGGTTTTAGGGGAAGATCCCTTTGGATATTCGAATGGTGGAGCCAGCGGGCAAAGAGAGGCTAATTCTGAGAATGGCGATAGAGACAGAGTAGGGGAAGCAGCAGGTGTGCAGTCAGGCTGCTAAGTGTCTGATCTAAGTACTAACTCAGCAGGTAATAACACTGTGGATAAAGCTGTAATTTTATCCTCACCTATCCCCTCACCTTTACTCCAGCTACGGGAGATCTGATAGATACATCCAGTACTTCTATCACAGCAAGTGCTATACGAATGGAGAAGCTAGCAGAAGTCTCTAACACTGCTGGAAAAAAATCACATATAAAAAAAAATATACTAAGGGTGTGGGAAAAGCTAAGGAGCACTCTACAGTTCCACGCAATGTTTCAAAGCCACAGGCGGACTGTAAGGTGGCTGGCAAGGTGAGCCCTCTTCGAAAGTGGGTTACTACTAAGGGGGAAGTGAGAGCTCTGATATCGAGGCTATCAGGCTCATCTCTCAGTGGTGGCATTCCTACCCCGGCAGCAGTAATTCCGGATAGTGAGATACAAGCGCAGGAAACATCTAATAACCTCAAATCTGGAGGGAGAGATGTTGAAACAGTAGGAAACCTCTGTCCTACTAATGTTACTCTCCCCTCAAAAGGGGCAGAGACTCCTCCTAATAATGAGCCTTCACTATCTATGATCCTTCAGGTGCTCCATGATCAAAGAGCAGAGACACAAGGGTACTTTAGTCAAGCCAGGGCATATAGCAATCTGATACAGCAAGTGCTGTCTGAAGTCTCGGGCAAAGTAGCTGGCTTAACGCAAGAGATAATGGAGTTGCAACAGCGTGTGGCAGATACAGAGGATCTAACAGCAGCTACAGCTAAAACAACCAAACTACATGATGAACAACTTTTGTTTCTTAAGGATAAAGTTAAAGAGTTGGAAAATCGATAACGAAGGAACAATTTAAGACTCTTTGGCATACCTGAGGAGGAAGATGGGGCTGATCCCCGAGCATTCATAGTGCAGCTGTTCCAGAAAACATTCCCCGATCTTTCTGACTGGGACTCTCAGATACAACGGGCCCACAGACTCCCGCTATTTTTAAGTCAAGAATCTCGAGCTAACAGGCAACATCCTCGCCCTATGATAATTTATTTTGGCAATTTTTTACTAAGGCAAGCTGTTTTTTTCCGGGCTCGCCCGTGCATGACCAGCTCATTATCATTCTTTGTCAGATCAGACCTCTGTAAGGAAACAATGGAGAGGCGGTGGAAACTGCGTAAGCTGATTGATCCTATGAAGGCAGCTGGGGCGCAAGCATTTCTTCAGGAGTCGGCATGCTTAAAAGTTATACGTGGAGGTCATACTTGGACTTTTCATACATCGAGTGAGGCTCAACAGACTTTTAGCTCTTGGGGGTCTTCAGCAAGGAAGGGTCCCTGAGAGTCTCATTGGATAAGGGTGATTCATTGGTTTCGTTTTTTAGCTTTGTTCTTGCTGTATATTTCTTCTAGAAGCTAAAGAGACAATCATGTTTAAAATGAGAGTATAAAGTTAATGTGGGGGGAACATAGGGGAGGAGACGGGGTGAGGAGGGAGGGAAGAGGGCGAGGGAGACAAAGAAATTTAGAGGAGAGGAAAGGGGAAGGAGAAGGGGAAAGAGGGCATACATTTTTGGGGGACTTTGTGCTCTTGTGCTTTTGTATTTCTCCTTTGCTCTTTCTTCTCTTTTCTTTTTTTCTCTTCCTTTTTCTCTTTCCCTTCTTTAGACTATGAAACATGGGCTCTTTCATTCTGTTTTTTCTTTCTTTCCTTCTCGTTTTGTCATGTTTTTATGCATTAATTAAGTTTTTGTGGGGATAATTGTTTCAGCGGTGCTGCACCTGATGTGCTCTCTACTGGCTGTCAGTGCTATCGACAGCCTGTCTGGGGTGATTCCTTCTCCAGGAAACTGGGATGGATGGGCGGGCTCTTTAGGGATGGTTGGGGGGCCAGTAGTTAGAGTTATGGGTGGGAAGGTAGGGGTGACAAAAAAAAAAGTATCAAAGGGAATAAACTCATGTGTGCATGTCCAATATTCCATGCAAGCCCCTCACCGCCTGACTGCGAATTTTAGATGCTGTGTCGCCATGCTGATGTCCCCACCCTAGCGTACGTTGTCCAATTCCAGACTTCCGCTACTGTATACTAGGGCGCAGACAAGTGGGTGGGAACCATGGGAGAACAATATGTACAAATACCTGCCCTTTCCTGCATAATGGGAATGCCAAATGTGTTTTACTACATTATAGCCTTATAGAGCTCTAACCCGGTGTTTCCCCAACTTTTTAACCGCAGCCCACTTGTCAGGTGACAACTTCCGCAACCCGCCTAGCTGACTGGAGATAAGGCGTGCAATTTAGGCCTAACTGAACCAACCTGTAACATACTTGTTTGCAGAGTGCACATGCTTTGCTGACTTGACCAGCCATTTGCACAGACAGTTTTATTGATAACTAAAGCGAACAAATTAATGGTGTCAAATCTGGATTCAGTGAATGCTTGTCTCTTGTGCCTCAGCCAGTGAGACCTTGATTTGTTTTGGCTGTGTTAAACTTGTTGCTTGCGGCACACTTCAGGGTATAGAATTGTGCTAAATCTTAGCTTACTTCACTGCTGAGTGAGCCCAGTACATTCACAGATATTTCTTTACATTTTCCGTTTCTGACTGCAAAATAGGAATGAGATGCAAGCACCAATCCCAGGCAAATAAGGTTTAGCATGATTTGTCAGGGAGCATGGCCTTGTCTTCGCCCTCTGTGGTGTGATCTGGACTGCTATGACGAAGCATCAATGAGGCCTCAGCAATCACGTGTTCCCATTCATCTAGTGATACACATCCTCTGGATAACTAATATGCCCCCTAACCATGGTACTTTGTAGTGAATCAATGATGACAACAGCAGGGCCTTTACTGGGCTGTAACCATGGACGCTTAATCCAGGAATTGGACCTAGTTCAAAGGTTACTCCCCGGAGTTAATTTCCCTCCACCAGAATCAAAGGCGTGCCCATTTACTGGTTTGCCTCCTAGTACCCTTCTGATTGGTGATACGAAACATTCAACTCAGCGTAAGCCAACAGTCTTGCGTTGCCTTTGCCATCACCCAATTTATGTCCTTTGTAATCACCCTCCATCCTCCTGTGCAGTTGTCATTTGGCTAAAAGCCATGGGGACCCTGAAATGCTCTTTAACCCCCCTATCCTCTGCACTAATGGCAAGCACCACTCACTGTTTCCCACCTAGAGGCTCCCTTTGGTAGAAGAGTGTGAAAATTGTCTTGCTAGAGTGGCCACAACAGGCTATTATACATTTGTAACCGTCCTCACCAAGCTGCGTGCCCGCCCAGCTTCTGGTGCTTATAAACGGGAGGCCTTGAGAAATGCATGTCTGTGTAATTTCAATCTGACCGTTAATTCCCTAAAGGAATTTTCCACGTGCAGTTGTGCTGTTCAGTTGACCATCCTCAAAGGCTGTTTAACTGTTAACAATATGAGTGGTGCAGAGAAATTATGACGGAATCTAAAGGTTGCAGCTTCATGTTCTGGTGCGATCCCCTTTTATGTGGATCCTACTGGAACCCCTCTGCCTAATGTGCGTGACCTAGGAACATGGTCCAGCTCACTTGACACACTAGCATGTGACTCAAGACAAGTTTGGCCGAGTCTTGCCGCTAAGGGTGAAAGAAGCATGACTATACCATTGCTGCTCCCAATGATATGAAGTGTGTGTACATGCCCTGCCAACATGACCACCCAGGACAGTTATTTGTTGGTGCCTGTCCCCACTATTATACATGGCGGCACAACTTCTGCCTTAAGTAAAGTGTGCCCCTATACCCTGCTGGACTAACTTATGTGATCCTAGGCCATTGTCTGTATTTTTACTTTTACCTTCATAAGACATAAGGGTACCTTGAATACATGTGGTCAAGATATCCACTGTATAACACTTTCTCTTGTGTTTGAATTATTGAGCTGCGATGTTGCACCTCTAGCCTAACAACCCAGGGGGTTCCTGCTTGATGCCTACTGCGAGAGGTCAGTAAGGCCCTCACCAAGTGCCTTCTAGGGAACCTGGACAGAGCAGCAAATAGAGGACCCTTGTGTGTACTACTACACCAATAAGGACTTAGCGATGTCAGTTTATTGACCTCTATGAGGCAATAGCAATATGAATTTTCAGTATCCTAGTAATAACGTTGGGGTAAATTTAATACCCGTGCTAGAGGCGGACTGGTGGAGTGCTGTGGACCTACTTCCAACCAGTCACTCATGCTCCCTCTGGGTTTCTTAAGCACCAGTTTCCACACCTCGCAATACCCCCTTGGATTTAACAGAATTGACATACCAACCGATAGGTTCAGCTCCACTTTCCCATCAAACTCTGCAGCCTTTTTGCCTGTACGAGAAAAGGAGTTCTTAACTTCGGTGCTCTTTAATATCACTCATCAATGATGTTACTTGAAATTAAATAAAGGTCTGAAACCAGTCCTTCCACATTTCCTGATCACAAATCCTAATCTAAACTGTGAGAAAAGATTTCAGCCATTCGCGCTGGGCCCACCTGCCCACAGCGATGTTGCTCTGTTATCTACCTTAATGAACAAGTCAGGCCAGCTGTTTCATTAACGATGTTGCCATAGGAGAGCGGAACCACAAAATGTGCAAGCTTGCAACAAACATCTAGAAAGGCATGCCAAGAAACTAACCATCTCCAGAAAAGAGAGTCACGCAGCCACTCCTTGGCCTGATTACTAACCACGTTAGTTTATAGTGTTGCATGGTATCGAAAAACCCATCTCTCGGTGCATGCCTGTAACAAATTCCATTGCATCACCCAAGTCAGTTAAACCAGATGCAATTTGCATACAAGGCTAAGCACGCGAAGAAATCACCTGCCCATGCGAGCAGACCAAGCCTCCCTCTCTCCATGAGCCATCCGAACTGTCAATGATACATATCATCTGTTGTGCAACTCGCCCCACCCAACTTAAACAGTGTGGACATGAACAAATTTCAAGTTGAAGAATAATTGTGAGGGGCATATCAGAGTTAGTAAATCATCCCTTCTAACTGAAACAAGTATTGATTAAAACTAGCATGTTCATCTATTGTGCAGATCATCCCCATTTGACTGGCAAAGGTAGACCTTAGGGAATAATTAGCATGCACTATTTTCACATGTGCCGCCGGAACATTTAAAAGTCCATTGTCGTGCTACCCAGTGGCCTAATGATTCTGGCCTGAACACTTGAGGCTCTCTCTTTGGCATTGGATTAAAACATTTTAGCTGAAATCTTTGCTTAGCGTGGTGTGCCGCATGGTTCTGCCTCTTCTGTCCTTGTATCCAGCTATCTAATCAAAGCATAATATTACACCCACAGCAAGCCAGGACTACTGACTTTGTCAATGGTTGATAGTTGCATAAAGTAAATAAGCAACAACTATGGCTTCGATGTACGAATTATGAAAATGGGGGCGTGGTCTGACCTCGGACCAAGATGGCCGCAGAGTAGCGGAGCTCCGGTCCAGGCCCTATAATCTGTAATTATCTGGACCTCTAGAGACCATATTTTCACTGGGGTCCAGCATCAGGCGAAGGGGCGTCCTCCCGGCGCCGCGGACGGTGACCCGATTGTCCCTTAAATCCGGTGTAACTGGAAAAAAGGATCGTCTCGACCTAGGGCAGTGGCCGAGGGGGGCGTGACCTGATGCAACACTAACATCCTGTGAGTTCGCTGGGACCCACGCTGCTGGCTGGCGCGCGGCGGCGGGGAGCTCCGGGACGCCAACCGAACCATAGCCGCTGTGGGCAGTGGCTGGAGCCAAGTGAGCGGTGGCCGCGCCTGCCTCCCATCGTACAGATTTGCCGTGGACAGGCATTAAAGTGGGAAGGCGGCCGCGACGTACAGCAGCGGCAACGTTCTACGTGAAGGCCATTAGAGATGGGGCCCGTGGAGATGGCGGGGAGCGGTGCCCGGGGCTTACCAATTCGCGTCCTAGGAGCTGACCCTGGGACGAACGGACCGCAGGGGTCTTCCCAACCCCACTAGAGGAGGAGTGGGGCCGAAGCACCGAATCGTGGCCTGCTGTCCTTCACCCCTTGCGCGGCTTGCGACCCACCCCGGGGCATGCAGCAGTGTGGGCAGCACTGGTGCTCAGCCAGGAAAGGATCCTGTGTGTGTGGCTCAGTCCCGGCTGGCCTCGACGGGGACCTGTGGAAAAGGGAGTGGACTACGCAGCTGGGCCGGTAAAGTAAAGTCCAGGTGGTGTACAAGCAGGCAAAGGATCGAGGAGAGAAGACACCTGTGAGGGACCATAAAAGCACATAAAGTCTTCTAAAAAACGGAATAAGGAGGCGGGCTGATCATCTAAGATATATCCCAGAACTGAGTATGTGGACAGGAGAGGCCAGGGAGGAACCAAGGAGGCCCCACAGGGGCCCCGGCACTGGGATTGTGTCTCAGTCTCCCGCGCATCGGGGTGGGGACATTCAGCCCCCATCGGGATCTGCAGTGTATGGGTCGTGCACATATACAGGGCACACAGGATGGACCCCGGACATATATCCAGGTTACTATAATCCCACGGATGGCTCCATGGGGTCAGGGAAGTACCCTATACCAGTACAAGGACCTGGTTCAGGCTTGGATCCCCAGCGGGCGGGGGGAACCTGTGCCACAGGTGCGGGAGCAATCTGAAGGGGCACCAGACCATAAAGATCATTACAAGGAAGAGAGCAACCAAGGAGGGTCCTCCCATACAAAGGGCTACTGCGAACCCTGGTAGCAGATAAAGGGACGATGGGGAAGCCCAGGGGCGCAGGCCCAGTTCAATCCAACAAAATGGATAACTACGCAGTTACAAGACCCACAACGAATGTGGAAGAGGAAGGAGGGGCGGAAGAGCCTTCGTTGACCGCGATAATGGCGGCGATTCGGGACGTCAAGGGCTCCCTGGAGCTAAAAATAGACTCAGTATCTATAGAAGTCAGGGCGGCCTTTCCAAATTATCGGAGGTGTCTACGGCCGAGACTCATATTGGCCAGCTTCAGTCGAAGCATCTGGAAGAACAGGTACACTTCCTAACACAGCAGACAACTCAAATGGCTGCACGGCTGGAGGATCAAGAAGGGAGAGCGAGAAGGAACAGTATACGGGTTGTTGGGGTACCCGAAGGAGCAGAGGGACCTAGCGTTGATCTGTTCCTAGAAGATCTTATCATCAACAAGCTACAGCCCCCACGCCTGTCGAAGTTCTTTTCCATTGAAAGAGCACATAGGGCACCGATGCCTCCACCTAGACCCGGAGCCCCAACGCGTACAATTATTGCCAGAATGTTCAATCATCGAGACAGGGATGCAATACTACAGGCTGTCAGAGCGCAAGGGGATTTACCGTATGAAAACACCGTGTTTAGGTTCTTCCAGGATTTCACTCTCCAAGAACAGCGACAAAGAAGAAGCTTTGAGCCTGTGAAAAAGGAACTGCGGTCCAGAGACCTAAAATACATGATGCTCTTTCCAGCCCGACTGCGTGTGATAGCCGAAGGGAAGACATGGCATTTCGCAACCCCAGAAGAAGCCCCGGAGTGGCTGGAGGGCTGGCATACAGTTGGCAGGGGACAAGGCAAAGACCCGAACCGGAGAGGTGGACCCAATAAAGGAGGCGGCGAGACGGGAGTTGGGTGGGGCCAGCAGACCCCAACCTTGGGGTCCGCGAGCCTGTCCGGTGCAGAAGCGGCACAAACATAATGAAGGGTGAGACCAGGCGGAGGTAAGACTGAAACAATTTGACATTGCTCTAGACGGCAGTTCCAGAGTGGCCCACAGGAATAGCGAGACTTTGGGACCGGCCTGACCGGGGTGCCTAGCAGCGAGTTCCCCACAGAGACTCACTGAGGCGATCAGCCGGGAATGGGCCTGGACGGGAGGGGGTAGAGCAGAGCTTATTGACCGTGGGTCCTGTTGGGTCGAGCACCCCCCCAATCGATTAGTTAGAACTGTTATGCAAGTTCAGGGGCGACAGGCGCTCTGAAGAGTTGGGGTTTCCATGCCCTAAAAAGCAGGGTAGCAGGGTGGGGGAGAGAGTTGGCGGGGGAAAGGGGCACTGACAGAGAATATATACATAGATGGCGGCCCATAGACGGACCCAGTCCTCAGTGAAGATATGGTCATGGAATGTTAATGGCGTCAACAGCAAATTAAAAAGGTCAACAGTGTTTTATTGGATACCAGAGTGGTCACATGAACAACTTGATCAGGTTATGACTTAGGCTGTATTTAACATTTTATGAATCGGGTACTAGTAGGACTCATACTAACGAATTAAATCTGTTTTAACTTCTAAGAAAGCACAATTTAAACTATATTAGCTCAAGATGGCTTAGGGCTTACAGTACCGCCATTTTTCATTGTGCTATAGTAGACATGCAATTTCTCACAAATTACAGCGTGAGAATGACATATATCGTATATTATATTTTTTAAGCAGCACTTGTGCCTGAGACCAAATGCGTATTTCATGACCCTTCCAAAATGGCGCCGCCTTTAGCTCCGTATTTTGGAACTAGGGATACCGCCATGTGATTCTCAAGTGGGCGAGTCACATGACTGTAGCCGGTTTTTTAAAATACTGAGGGAAATGGACGCGTAGACTCGGTGCAGGGAGCACAGACTCGCGTTCCGGTAACATTGAAAACTTCTCTCGGGTGAGGTTCTTGGACTTTGCAGCTATAGGAGTCTAGTTTTCGCGGACCTCTCATTATGGGCAATTCACTTATAGTTTCTGTTTGTTACTTTTATTCACAGCGAGGAAGCTTATCAAGGACTTCCTCTCTACAAGATTACATTTCTCTGGATTGTGGTTTTATACCCCACGTTTTAACTGCCATAGGATTATATTTATTTTCCAAACGGTAAATATGATACTCCGTTTTTGTGTTATGACATTTCTACTCTAACTTTATGGCTTGGGCAAATATACATTTATTGACCTTAGAGGCCATTAATGATCAACTTGTTTGTGGGGTACTATTTCCACATTGGATAAACTTGGGGTCATGACAGGATGCAATTTATGCGTGTTTCTTGATTTTTATTATTTATTCACTTGGTAGAGGCATCATTGATTTATCGCAGAAACCACAGTTTGGTTATTGGAACTTGGACGCCCTACAGGGATGTAGGATCGATTTACCAACTGGTTTACAAGTACGTGGACTTGACATGATTCGATTATATCTTGATAGACATCATGGGGTAATGTTTAGTATCGTGATTGATGCATAGGCCCGATAATTGTACTTCCTTATGACTTTCTGGCCAGATTTCTATCTTAGTTGGCACGGATCTTAGTTTTACTATGGCTTCAACTTACAATAGGCCAGTGGATTTATGTTTTATTGTTTCATTGTTACAGATTCTTTTAGATATTTACTTGCTCATGGTTGTGGATTTATGACGTCGGGGTAGCGAAAACCTAATGCCAGGGACGTCTAGACATCTTACTTTGAACTGGTGGGTTCATAAGCATATTATCATTTGACAAGCGATGTGGGCGGAATCACGTGTGAAACCTTTTTTTCAACACGAATCTGGGTGAAGAATGGATCTCACTATTGGTGGTTATCTAAGACAATCGTTTTTCACTCCTATTTCATATTATCTTTTTCTTATTTTTCTCTTTTGGTGAAATTTTGGGTCATAAAACACCAGATCTGGTCAACTTTCTCTTTCTATGAAAGTATTCATACTACTTTTTTCTTATTACTACCTTTTTCTCATCACTAGATAATTGTCTTATTGCCATTTAATCTTTAAAATGAATGGATAGTTATTATGCCAAATTAATGTCTTAATCTCACCATCATTTTGTATGTACAAAGACAACATGTATTGTACTTATATTCCAGCCTTGAAAAAGTCTTTGAATAGACGAAACACGTGTCGGCTGATCTATGCTGGATGTACAAATGAATAAACCAACAGTTGAATATGAATTGATGGACTCTTGTGTTTGTCTCCGTTTCGAGAAGAGAGATCATTGACCTCCGATTTGTGTTACTAAAAGTGATATCTTGATTAACTGTATTTGTGTTGTTAACTTATCCACGACTTGATGGTTAATTGTACTTACTTATGAGAGTGCTGAATAAGGTTCTATTATATATATATACGTTGGAGTACATTAGGTTTCCAATGTGCAATTGGCACCATCTGGTAGTAGGGTGACTTAACCGATATAGAACCTCAACTTGACTAATAATGGCTTTAAAAATATATTCACACAGGATTGGACAAAAAACAACATAGTATTATTTGAAGTGCGGTAATTTTCCCATGAGGGACCACTCCTACCCCATTTTGAACCTAAGATATGGTCAAAGAATGTTAATGGCATCAACAGCAAATTAAAAAGGTCAAGTGTTGCAATTTATTAAACGGCACGCACCAGATGTGGTTCTCTTACAGGAGACACATCTTAAAGGCAATTATTGCAAGGCATTAGATAGGTACGGATACATTCTAATGGCACACGCGGGGTACACTTCTGGTTCCAGGGGAGTGGGGATCCTGATCAGACGGGCTTTCCCCTTCACCCAAAGTAAGGTATGGACAAATGTTCTAGGGAGATATACAGTTGTGAGTGGTATTTTGGGAGGGGAAAAGACTCAACTTGTGTTTGGTGTACTCCCCCCACCCCCTCGGGTCTCTAGGCGACCACGCTTGAAGCACTGGGCCCCCTGTTATTGCAGCTACCAGAGGGTAGGCTGGTCCTGGGAGGTGATATGAATGATATTGTGTCCGCGGAACTAGATGTGGCCGGTGGGGGTCCCGTTGGGGCGGGCAAGGCGCAACGGGGGGGCAGTTGAAGGGATTCCTTGAGGCGATGGGTTTGGGAGACATCTGAAGATACCAGCACCAAAGCATGAAACAATATACCCACTTGTCGGCGGCGACCGGAAGCCTCTCGAGACTTGAATACCTTATCACACAGGGTCCTAGACTGGGGGAATTTAGGGATGCCACACATGTGGCACGAGGGATATCCGACCACTCCCCAGTGGAGGTAAAGTTATTAGGCCCAGTAAGAGACCACACACAGAGAATAGACCTTTGGTTCCTTAAGGATGAAGACTTTAGGGAGGATCGGAGCAATGCTTCAAGGATAACGTAGGAACAGTTGAATCCACAGTGACCCTCTGGGAGGCATTGAAAACAATCTTCAGGGGTCGCGCAAAGGCAAAAATAGGCACCATTAAGAAGGAAAAATATCTGAAATGTCTTGCCCTCGCAAAAGAAATATTACATCTAGAGGCCCTAGCACTAGGAACCGACCCCCAAGCAATCCAAAATAGGCAGCACCTACGGGTACGACAAAAAGATCTAAGAGACTATTCGGAAGACAGTGAAAAGGCACAGGCATTGGCCACACAGCATAGACTGTATGACGTAGGGGAGAAGGCCAATAAGCTGTTGGCCTGGTTGGACAAGAGACAGACGAAAGGAAGTTGGGTCCCAGGGCTGCAAGATACGACAGGGGCCAAGTACGAAACCGTGGCAGAAATAGCCGAGGAGTTCGCCAAACATTATGAGGGAATCTACGCATCTCGTTCTGAAAATATTTTTGTGGAGACCTCCTGCGCGACATCTCCCTGCCGCGACTAACTAAGGAAGACAGGGAGTTGCAGGAGGGAGACCTGACGGCCGAGTAAATTAAATCAGCATCTCGAGACCTTCAATCCGGGAAAGCAGCAGGACCAAACGGCCTGCCAGTAGAAATGTAAAAAAGTCATGTTGGATGTAACTGCGGAACTCCTGCTGAATATGTTCAACCAGGCAAAGCAGAAGGGCTTATTACTGCCGGACCAAAGGACAGCGGTGATGACGGTAATCCCGAAGCCAGGCACACCACCCACTGAGTGCAGGTCGTATAGACCAATCTCACTACTCAACTACGAGGTGAAAGTGCTTGCCAAGATCCTGTCCATGCGCTTAGCTGGAGTGATTACTGCCTTTGTCCACCCGGACCAATCTGGATTTATGCCCCATTGGAGCACTAGGTTAAATCTTCGAAGGTTGTTTGGAATACCAGATAACGGAGAAATGCCCAAAGGAGCAGTCACCCCTTCTGTTTCTTGATGCCAGCATGGGATTCGATAGCGTGGAATGGAAATACCTTTTCGCAGTCTTAGAACGGTTTGGTATGGGTCCCAAATTTATCGGCGGGGTTAAGCTCTTATATGCACAACCACTGGCCAGGGTGGCGTTAATGCCACTGTGTCCCGGGTGTTCACCCTAAAGAGAGGTACTAGACAGGGATGCCCACTATCCCCAATTCTGTTTGCGCTCGCCCTGGAACCACTCGTTGCATGGGTAAGGCTGGGCCCTTTGATCTGAGGGATACTGATAGGGGAAGAGTGGGAAGACCGAATATCGCTCTACGCGGACGATATTCTGCTATACGTAAGAAAGCTGACACACTCAGTTGACCGCATCCTACAGATCTTCCGCATATACAGAGAATATTCGGGATACCGAATCAACTGGGACAAATCACTCTTATACCCCTTAGCAGGGGAAGCCCCTACCCTGACATCCAGATGTGTAGTACCCATCCAAAAGCAAGGTTTCAAGTACCTTTGGATCCACATAACACGGGATCCTCAAGAGTTTTATCGACAAAATGCGGGTCTACAGCTTGAAAGACTCATAGCAGATGCGAAACATTGGCGCACCCTCCCCCTGAAATTGATGGGCCAGGTGGCAATGTTTAAAATGATGGCTCTCCCGCGTCTATTATATGCATTGCAAAACACTCCATATGAGGTGCCCCCTCCTTTTTCCAACGAGTAAACTCAGAACTCCGTGCGATGCTGTGGTGCGGGGCGGCCCCGCGTATAGCCCTGAGTAAACTTCAAAGAGGGGTCTACGACGGAGGCCTAGCGGTACCTGACATCCGTAGTTACTATTGGGCAGCTCAGCTAGTAAATGTGAATGGTTAGATGTTCGAGGATAGGACCAATCCAGCATATAGGGTAGATAGACTGGCAATGGGAGCGAAGGGTCCGCAGAAAATACTCTACGCTAAGCAAGTAGGAAGGAACCTCCCAACACATACTAAGACAGTGGTCAAGTCATGGTCTGCAGCGACAAAATACTTGGGTTGGGAGGGTAAACTCACAGGAATGATACCCATATGAGAGGGTGAACGTCTGAAAGGAGTACGAGAGCTGGGTGGTTTTGCCAAATGGGAGCTGCTGGGGCTAGAGATGTTGGGAGATATATCTGGAGAGGACGGGCGTACGTCATGTTTGCAGATTTACAGGCGGAGTATGATATGGGGAAAGGGGAGTGGCTCAAATACATCCAATTAGGGCACACCCTGCGACGATATATCAGAGATGGAGAGACCCTGGAAACGGCCTCACCATTAGAAGACAGGATATTGATAGAGCGACTGCAGGATAAAGCTATATCCTTACTCTATAAAAAGATAATTAATAATGCCCCGGACCCCATGGGTACTCTCAGGACGGTCTAGGAGCGGGATGTGGGCTCCTTGAAAGACGAGGAATGGGTAGAAGTGCTCCAAGGGCCAAGAGAAGTGGCGATACGGGCAAGGTTCCAGCTTATACAGCTTAAAGTGCTAAATAGGGTATATTATCCCAGGTCAGTTTTACACCGAATGGGACGTAGTGAAACCACTCTGTGTCATAGCGGATGTGAGTCCAAGGGATCCTTCTATCATTTGCTCTGGGAATGCCCTGTCCTACAGGTGTATTGGCAGAAAATAGCCGAAGTAATGACAGAAGTGGTGGGCATGGAAGATCCGCTGGAACCAAAATGGCTACTTTTGATAACAGCGGGAAATGATGATTGGCCAAGACACATAAAGCAATGGTTAGCACAGGCCGCAGTATTGGCAAGGCGCAATGTGTCAAAGAAATGGGGGGCGGCCGCCACTCCGACAGTGGAGGAATGGGAAAATGATCTAGACTGGTGCTGGCAAACGGAACTCACGAAATACAAGAGTAGAGGGTGACCCAAGAAAGGAGAGAAAATTTGGGGGGCCTGGCAGACATACAGAGGCTTGTAGAAGGGATACTGTGATGTAACAAGTTTTACTGTTAGTTAAGATTGCAGTGTCATATAATGCAGAGAATCCAGAATGAAAAAAGTGATGACGACACATTAGAATTGCTTTTTGTATGTACAAATTATTGTTTACGTACCAATAAAGATTATTTTAAAAAAAAAAGAATATTGAAAATGCTTCAGTTCTGAAATGATGAGACTGTGCAAGATCTATAATGAGTCACTTTGAAGTTACATCACAGTCCCAAAACTCCACAAAACTACAACTTTCTCGCAGTGCTAATCCAGTACGCGCACCCTGGATGAGGGCCACCACCGACACTCATAGGAATAAGCCACAGGGCAGCTACGTGTGCACTGCATACATGGCAGCTAAGAGGCATTCGCAAACTACTGTGGGAGACCGGATGCTTTGATGGCCTAACTCGAGTGCGAGGGGTGTCCTTCAAAACTGCTCACTGCTAACCTCGCACAGCGCGTGCAGTGTGGCCCAAAGGACCGGCTACCTGGTTTACATTAGAGGCCAGCGGCGGCGAAACTTACAGACGCATAGTGCAAAACCGGAATAAGCCGTTACGATCTGGTGGGAAGCACTAGGGAAGTCCGACCGTGAGCCACATTCCTGAAACAATGCGAGGGGATGAGGGTTGTCTGCCTGCTTACTTTCATGCTTGCTCCAAGGGCAGAAACTTGTTGGACTGTTTGCAAGGAGCCACCTCTAATCGCTTCTGTCTGATTGCAATCTGAAATGGCCAATCACAGGGTACTAAACAACCTACTCCGGTTCAGAGGGTGTTGCGGACGCCACGACCTGGACCTGGCTCAACAGCCTTAAAGGCTGCAGCTCAGGCCCCACATGCTAATTCTTCCCCCCGCTGCCGAACCGCACTCTCGCCCCGACAGGAGGCCAGAGAACCAAACCCAAGCTGCGACAGCCGTATTCACTGCTGAATAGAAGGTTATTCACTGCTCTCCCCCTAGCTCCGAAATTCGCCAGCACCAGCCACAACTCACGAGCTCATCCCCAGCATCTTCCACCGACGTCGGGACCTTTTGCGCTCCTGTACATAGCACGAAGAGGACCCGAAGGCACTGGAGCATCCACTAGCACCAGCCCCAATACACAAGGGCGCACACACACCCCTCCGGAAGCACAAGGGGACCAAGTGATCAGCTCCGAATCACTGGATGGAGAGCTGAAACCGAGACCCGAACCCATCTCACTATTTCATCCTAGAAAACCCAGGAAGGGATCTATGCATAAAGGACGGCAGGCCCCACCACCGAAGCTGGGTGCGCCGCCTGCATCGAAGAAAAGGCAAAATCGATAAATGCAGTGTGCCCGCCTGGCGGAAACCAACAATCCAGCTGCCAGCTCCCTCGTGCCCCACCCCAGCCGACACCGGCCCCCTCTCAGCCCCGTGCAATGGTCTGCCAGCAGCTGGCCGAAACCTGGGAAGTGGGGGGGGTGCCCAACGAAGGCAGGGAGCACGACACTCCAGATAAGTTACTGCTACAATACAAACTCAAGGCAAAATGCGCGGTCAGTCTCAACGTGAACTCATCTCTAGTAAGGCTACTGCTCAGGTTCCAGTGAAGCCCTCGCAATCCTGGAAGGCATTAATTCTCCCACACAATGCCGAGCGCTGCTTCCACCCCCAGACACTGTACGTCTATGACACAAGTGGGGGCCTGTGCACCGACAGGGCTATGGGTCACCCACCACGCCGCTCATGGCACAACAAAGGCCGTGCAAGACCAAGCCGCAGGCCCCCAACCCATGCCGCCCCCCCTCGCAACACAACACACCACCAGGCCTCGGGATGTCCGGGTCCCAAACTCCCGCCCAGCTTCACCCGTGCAACCAGGCTCCAACCAGGAGGTCGGAGCCACAGGACAGAAAGACGGGGGCTGATAATGCCTGTGAACTCACTGCAACAAAACAGGCGCCAGATCAGGGACACAACAGCTTGTCCAGGGGGAGCAAAGAGGATGGGCAATGGTTGGGGGCAGGTATAAATACATGTCCCCAGTTTAGTGCACACGGGAAATGATACCGCAGAGGCGCCGTACATAGGCGGGACTACCAAGATAAGGGGGTCCCGGCAGCTGGTGCACGGGGACGTGCCTAATGCGGAACTAATGGGGCTGCCCTCTTAAAGGGGCCCACTGCATGTGCCGCGGGCAGCCGCATAAGGTTGTTTTGATCTCACTTAAGCTCAACTCCCTTGGGGCTTTGTGTGGTCTTTTCCTGTCAGATTTCCTCTCTCTCGGGTCAGCAGTTGAATGAATGAATGTCATTTATGAAGCGCACAGCTGCTTCCCTGGAAGCGTCCCAGCGCTGAATAAGCCTATGAAGCAGAACAGAAAGACTAGTGGTTACTTTCTTTTGTAGCTAGTCTCTTTAAAAAAAAATCTAATTATGTTTTACTGCATCCTCTGCACTTGTTGAACCATCCGGCGCACACTGGCACTATACCTTGCAACCACACTTACCCCAGTGTTCAACACCATCATTGACTCGGGTAACTATCCTAGGAGGTGGAAATTCGCCTCTATCCTTCCCTTAATAAAAAAACCCAGTCTGGATAAAAACGACCCTAATAGCTACAGACCCATATCCCGTCTCCCGCTTCCGGCCAAATTACTGGAGAAGGCCATGAACAGGCAACTAAGCTCTTTTTTTCAGAGAACCAAGGCACTCGACCCCACGCAGTTCGGGTTTCGTGCAGGACACAGCACAGAACTGGCCTTGATCAAGGCCACTGAGGAGGTTAGAGTTGCGGTGGACCAGGGAGGGGTGGCTGTCCTGATTCTGTTGGACCTATCGGCAGCCTTCGACACGGTCCATCACGGGGTGCTGATGGACCGGTTGTCGAGGGCGGGGGGTGGAAGGCACTGCCTGGAGCCTCCTGAAGTCCTTTTTGGCCGACAGAATCCAAACAGTTGATCTGGGGCTTGATAAATCCAAACCTTTTGCCCTCCCGTGTGGGGTACCGCAGGGGTCTTCCCTGAGCCCCACGCTTTTCAACATTTATGTCAGCCCATTGTCGGCTTTGATAAGATCCTTTGGCCTGCAACTCACTTCCTATGCAGATGACACACAAATCGTGTTATCCATATAGCGAGGGTCTCAAGTGGATATGGCCACGAGGTGCCATGATTGCCTGAAAGATATTGCGGGCTGGATGGCCTCGAATTGCCTTAAATTGAACGCAGGGAAGACCGAGGTCATGATATTCGGGAACAATCCTAACATCTGGACTCCGGATATGTGGCCTGATGCTTTGGGGAAGCCACCAGTCCCCACGTGCACGGCAAGGAATTTGGGCGTGATCATGGACCAGAAACTTGATTTTGGGGATCAGGTTAGCGGAGTGGTTTCGACATTCTTCCATATCCTTAGGATACTGAGAATAATTACATTTTCTCTTCCAGCCGATGGTTTTAGGTTAGCAGTCTCAGCCCTTATTCTGTCGCACTTGGACTACTGTAACAGTCTGTACCTGAATCTGAAAAAAACCCATCTGTACAGATTACAGTTGGTACAAAACGCGGCGGCGAGACTGCTAATAGGCATCCCAAGGTTTGCCTCCGTTCGAGAGGGACTCCGGCAACTGCACTGGCTGCCGGTATCAAGACGGGCTCAATTTAAGGCTTTGTGCTCCGTTTTCAAAGCATTGAAGGGCAGTGGCCCAGAGTTCTTGAGTCGGTGCTTGGTATGTGCCAGGGAGAGTGTTGCGCTCCTCCAAAGGCAGACTAGTTGCGGTGCCCCAAATAAAAAAGGCCAGTTGGGGAGGAAATAGCTTTTCATACTGTGCAGCGAAAGCCTGGAACAGCCTGCCGGCGCATATCAGGAATGCCGAGGAGCTCCTCTCTTTTAGAAAGGGGCTGAAGACTTGGTTATTTAGGGAATAGGCCCCTCGTGCTCCAGGGAGTCAGTGTGCAGCGCCAGGACACCCTTGGGTATAAGTGCGCTTTATAAGCTCATAATAATAATAATAATACTGGTAGTAAGGCCCATTGTGCCACGAGGAACAGCCATCTTGATAAGGCAGTGGTGCAGTTATCCATCTTCAATAGGATAGGATGTGCAGAGTGGTCAAGGATTATTTAGGTCCCGCCGCAACAAGTCTGTGGAGCGGGCATACTGCTGGTGCACAAAAGGTGCACCAGCCGCTGGCCATGCTGCCTAACTTGCCCAAGATACTTCCTTGTGTGAAACTCTAGAGGATATTCTCCTGAAGTCCTGCTTTCCCTTTTCCACCCCCCAATTCCACTCAAAGAGCACGTGATACAAATCACCTCTATGCCCTCATACAATAAGCAAAGAATTCCCACATGAAATCTGTGCTGTATAAAGTAAATGAAGCCAGTCACGCTGCTTACATACTGCAGACCTGAACTTTGAATGCAATTGTAACCTGATTTTTATGGTAAACCTGGCTTACTGATGACTGCGGGGATTAGTTATTCCCTAAGGACTTCAAAATCTATAGGCAGGATAGAACAAATAAGCTTGGCGGGGGAGTCACTATAAATGCCTATAATGAAATTGGGAGAGTTCACTTCAGTACATGAAAAATCTCTGTATTTCCTGTTCTGTGCTAAACGTCACTTACAATTTTATTCTACAAGCCACTAAGATCTTCCATTCAAGTCCTCCAGTCTTCGATAGAGATGATAGTTAGCTTGTCAACCAATGTAGATAAACTGACCTTGGTAGGTGATTTCAACCTTTGGTTTTAATCCCAGGAAAGCCTTGCTTTAGATTTTATAGGAGATCTCAGGGTGCTCAAGCTCCCTTTAAGAATCTCCCTTCCCTTGATCCACTCTTCACCCGCACACTTGGTGAGTGGCCAACTCTATGCTATTTTCAGCACATGCAATTCACTCTTGGTAGAAGCACCAATACCATTCCCCTTTGTAAATCATTATGGTATCCCCTTTTTTTATCACCACCCTTGAGAAACAATTAAAAACCAAAGGTATTCACATACCTCTTTGATGTAACTGGAAAAATCTTGAGATAGATCTCACTGCCCATGCTTTTCAAAGCAATCTGCCTTCCTTCCCCTTTACGAACTTCAATGATGATCATGGAGACCAGCTACAACTTTCTGTTGCTCTTTCCACTCCCTCAATTCCACGCTCTGGCTAAGGAAGCAGAAATCTCGCCCACATCATTGGGATAAGAATAACATACCACAGGAACAGGCTCTGTTGAGAACGTAGTGATTTCAGATAAGAGATGTAATGCTCTAATCAATATATACTATGACGAGCTTGTTCAAAATCTTGGAATTTTAATGATTAATTGATCTTCCTTTATTTATGGTTGACTTGATGAATTCCAGAAAGGAATCGAGTGTCATGTTGTTAACCAGTGCTGGCATGAAATACACAATAAAAAAATTAATACTAAAGTCTTAACTAAAGCGTGAGAAATTAGCCATTGTATTTTCACTGTAAACATTGTGAGGCATGGATTCAGGGTTAATATCATCTCCCAACAAATCATGGGATGTCAATAGCACACAACCAGGGCTTAAGCCAGCCTCTGAAACGTTCTGAAAAGTAAGTACTGTGGAAGTATCTATAACACATTGGACAGCAGACAGGGTTACACAAAGTGAATGTTTTATACTGTATCCTTTATAAACTGGATTGACACAAGGTTTTTTTCCATTGTCAGATGGACTAACGTGGTGCATGTTAGTCCTGACAGCCTTAGGGCAGTCTTCCCCTCAACATTTTGCTTACATCCTCCATTTTTCTGACTTCGTTTTTGCAGGCTTTAGGACTCTGTGCACCTTACCACTGCTAACCAGTGCTAAAGTGCTTTCTCCCAAAAACATGGTAATATTGGCTCATCCCCCATTGGTATATTTAATTTACTTATAAGTCCCTAGTAAACTGCATGACATGTGCCTAGGGCCTGTAAATTAAAGTAGTGGGCCTGTAGCACTTATGGTGCCCCTCACTTAAGTAGCCCTCAGGCCTACCATTGCAGAGCCTGAGTGTGCATTTTACACTGCCATTTCCACCTGACAAAACAAATGTCTTCAACACATACACAACACAGGGGGGAGAGAGGTACCGCCCTTCCCTTCGCCCTCCCTACTGTAACACTAATTCACACCAAAGAAAGGAAGGGGTATTCAAAAACGATCTATTATCTAATCGGGAGCTGCTCAATATTCTACCTTGGGAAATCCTTTCGGGTTTAAATACTGCCCTCACACACTAAATAGTGTCATGCTTCATCATAGGGCGCGCATCAACATCCTGACGCAGACCAACGTACAGAATGAAGCAAAAAAAAGTTTTTTTTATGTTATTGTCAAAAGTTGAGGAACTTGAGTAAATCCATCTGTCCCATCTGGGTAAAGGATCCCCTCAACATAGAAAAAAGGCAAATCTCTTGCCAGGCCCTTTTTTGTTACATATAAGTCACCCCTAAGGTAAGTCCTGGACAACCCAAGGGCAGGGTGCAATGTATTTAAAATGCAGGTCATGTACATTTAAGTTTTACATGTTCTGGTGGTGAAAAACTGTCAAATTCGTTTTTCACTATTGCAAGGCCTATCTCTCCTATAGCATAACATTGGAATTACCCTCTTACATTGTCTAAGAGTAATTCCCAATTGTGAAGAAATAAACTTTCCAAGTTTGGTGACTCTGGATTCCCAATTTAAAAACCTAACTTATGGTGAAATCGGATTTTAAATTACAGTTCTGAAAACGCCACTTTTAGAAAGTTTTCTTGTGTTAGCCATTTGGTGCCTGCTGCCTGTCTCTGTTCACTTGTCTGATGTGGGTGACAGCTGGACTTTGTGTATTCCCTCTAGACAGACACTCACAATGAGAGCTTAGGTGTGACTTGATGGGCCATTCTGGCAGGATGGGAGGGAGGAGCTGGACCCAGCCTCACCTATACTTTAATAGGCTGTGTCCTTTCCCCACACAAAGTGCTGCACAATCCCCTGTAGTGAGTTCGGAGCCAGGACAGGAAGGGCAGGACCTCTGTGCACTTTAAAGGCCTGTTTTGAAGTGTCCCCCACTTCAAAGGCTCAACTGGGTATAAGTACTGGACCTCTAACACCACCAACTCTGTACACTTCTGGCCCTGTGAAGACTCTGCCAGGAAGAAGGACTGTTGTGCTGCTCAAGGACTGCCACTGCTGGACTGCTGCTTTGCTGGACTCCTGCCTTGCCATGCTGCCCTGCTGCCTGCTGTTCCCCTGCCTGGGTGAGAAGGACTGGATCTGCATCACTTAAACCCAGAGTGACTCCAAGGACTAGCTGGCTGGCCGCCTGATCTGAAGTCTCATGGACATAAAAGACTTCCAACTTACCTACTTTTGCACCTAGACCCCTGCAAAGGGGGGCCTCCACAATCCTGGACCCATTGAAGTGAGGCCTGAGGTGCTTGCTTCAGGAAAACCCACGCATCCTCTGTCGAACAACCATCAACCAGAACCAGCACATTGACCCTGTCGCGTGGATCGGAACCAGCGTATTGCTCCTGTTCATGGATCGGAACCAGCGCATCGCTCCTATTGCGTGACCAGAACCAGCACATTGCCTCTGCTGTGTGGATCAGCCCCGATGCAGTGCCTTTGGAATTACCACTGCAGAAGGTCTCCGCATCTCCGTCAATGGCATCCTCGATGTCAATGCTGAATCTCCGTATTGCAGCTCTTCGCTCATTGGAGCAGATGCATCGTCGCTGCTGCGCGGATCAGGAACAGCGCATAGCCCTCACTGTATCAGGAATGGCGCGTTGCCCTCACTGTTGATTGACACCGACGCATTGCTTCGGCTGCATCTTTGATGTCGACTCAGCCAGGATCAAGGTATTTTTGTTTAGTAGGCCTCACTGGGTCATTGTATCTGGCTCGTGCTCCAGCGCGGTCAGTCTAAACCTTTGACTTTGTCCCGGTCCGGCGTGACCAGATATCCCAAGCAAGCGCTTATTGCTTCTAAGCGCTATTTTACAATTTATTCTTTAAAAATTCATATCTCAAGTTCAAGCTATTGGATTTGTGTCGATTTGGTCTTGTTTTATTTATTAAATCATAATCTATTTTTCTAACCTGGTGTGGAATTCTTTTGTGTGGTGTTTTGACTGTTTTACTATTTGCAGTGTTGCACAAATACTTTGCACATTGCCTCTAAGTTAAGCCTGACTGCTATGTGCCAAGCTACAAGAGGGTGACCACTGGTTAATTTAGAATTTACCTGCTTCTTACCCAGACTAGGATTGTGATTGCAGCTTGACTAGGGCTCATACTCCAGTCAAACTACAACCTACAACCCAATTTATAACAGTGCATAAGTTTAATTTATGCTGAGACCTCCAAATCTTTATGGAGTGGGAGTCTATCTTACAGGTGTTAATTGTTAGAAATGGGGGTCTCTAGTTGGCAATGGCTGGCCACTGTCCAAGTAGGGACCCTTCTTCCTAAGTCAGAGTGCGAGGGCTACACCCTTTGATAACCCCTGCTCCACCCTGTGGTAACGTAGCACGAGCAGCTAGGCTTATCTCAGAGGCAGTGTGTGAAGCATTTATGACCATACACAGGAACACAGTGAGGAACACTACAAAGGGACAGCACACAAGTAGTTATCAAAAATAAGTATCTTTATATATAGACTTAACACAAGACCAATAACGATAAAAAGCCACAGTACTGAAAAATAGGATTACTCTTGAAATGCTGCAAAAATAGTTCAAAGTGTGCCAAGAGGAGTTCAGTTCAAAGCAGTGGTCTCTGCGACCCTTTTACTTACAAAGTACCTGGATTTCGTAGCAAAACCAACAAATTGTCGCAAAGAAGCTGTAGCGATGATTTTCTGCACGCGGAGCCGGCGATGCGATAAATCCTTGCCGCGAGGAGGATGATGTGCCGATCTGCTGATGCGTGCGGAGACGATGCAACAAACTTCTGCACGCTAGGCCGTTGATGCGATGACTCCTTGCCGCGAGGGAGGAGGCGATCCTGTTGCGTGTGCGATCAGGTTGCGATGCGAAGAAATGGCGCTCCGCGAGGGAGCGACGATTCTGATGCGATGCGATGAAAATGGCGGACGCCCGGCGTACACGCTGCAATGTCGTAAAGCGATGATCTCGGTGCAATGATCTCTTGGAGTTAGCGAGCACTTGGAAGCCCGCAAACGTGCGATGCAATGATCTTTGGAGTTAGCGAGCACTTGGCGGCCCGCAAACG
Source organism: Calotriton arnoldi (assembly GCA_963921515.1). Taxonomy (NCBI): domain Eukaryota; kingdom Metazoa; phylum Chordata; class Amphibia; order Caudata; family Salamandridae; genus Calotriton; species Calotriton arnoldi. The sequence continues at coordinate 3,068,864 of CAWUFW010000723.1, forward strand.
TGCGATGAGTCGATCTTTGGTTGCGAGCACTCGGCGGCAGCAGCGCGATGATTTTCCGGGGGCTTTCGGCTGCGGCGGCTCGCAAACATGCGTTAGTGACGATTTTAGCACTCTCTTCTCTGTAGTAGAACTAGAGGCCCTGGAACTCACAGGAGCCTCACCTGCAGATAGAAATCCTCGCTGGGAGGAATCAGGAGGCTGGTGGTGAAGTCTGATGTGCCTGAGACTTCAACAGGAGGCTAGCTCTCTCCTAGCCCTTGGGTGATTGCTTTAGCAAGATTAATACAAGTTCTCTCAAAGTCCTTTTCCCTCTTCTTCCAAGTCCAATGGTAACCACTGCAGGCCAATGCAAAAAACAGCACACAAGCACAAGGATAGTCACCTCCTGCAGATTCCTTCAGTTACACGGACAGAGGTTCGTCTTGACGTCCAGGAGCAACACACATTGTAGGGGTTTCAGCACAGATATTTATACCCCAAAAGTCTTTGTTCTCAAAAGCTACAAGTCACTGAGCTTAGCCAGAACCAGTTCTGTTCAGTCCTGGAGCACTTTGTTTACCAGGCTGCATCCTTCCTTTCAGAAAGAGGGGGTCTGCTATCAGACACACAGTAGGAGGTGGAGCCAGCATTCACCTTGCCAGGCACAGCCCTATTCAGGTCAAGGAGCTACCCCTCCCCATACTCTAAATGCAGATCTCTCTATTCAACCCAGGTCTGACTCAGCCTGCCCTGTCCCTCCAAAACCAGACAGCCAATACACATAACAGCAGACCACACTGGAAGGCTTAGGCAAGAAAATACCTACTTTCTAAAAGTGGTATTTTCAAACACAGAATATAAAAATAAACCTCACTAAAATATGTATTTTAATATTCTGAGCTCAGGCATACTAAATTCGTTTTTCTACCATGTTCCTGGGGTCAGTTAGGACTATAGAATGTAATAGTCAAACTGCCCATTCTAGCCTATGGGGAACAGGTTGCCTTACAGTAGTGAAAAACGAAATTGGGTGTAATTCACTACCAGGACATGCTACACACACCAAGGCATGTCCTACCTTACACACACAATGCACCCTACTATAGGGGTGACTTACATGATGCCAAGGGAAGGTTCAGGGGCTGGGAAGTGGGTGCACTTCACAGCCAAGATGGCAGTTCTGACTGCACACAGACTCTGCAGTGGCAGGTCTGAGACACACTTTACAAGCTGCTTCTGTGGGTGGCGCAAACCAGCGCTGCAGGCCCACCAGCAGCATTTGGTTTACCAGCCCTGGGCACACACAGGCCACGCTACTAGGGACTAACAGGTAAACCAAATAAGCCAATCATGGATATACCAATTCACATGCCATATTTACACAGGGAGCATTCGCGCTGTGGCACTGAAGGGCAGTGGCACAGCGCCCAGAGCATCTAACACCAGCAAAACGGAGGAGACAACAGCAAAAAATGGAAGGGAGACCCATGCCAATGATGCCAGGTCTAACACGTGTCCCCTCCAGCTGAAATGTGGTGAGAACTACCCATCCCCTTGGAAGTTCTCATCACTAAGGCGGAAAAATCTGGACAGACCATCAGCATTGGCGTGTTCTGTACCAGGGCGGTGTTCCACCGTGAAGTCCATACCCTGTAGGGAAATGGACCACCTCAACAACTTGGGATTCTCACCCCTCATCTGCATCAACCATCGGAGGGGCCTGTGGTCTGTCTGAACCCGGAAGTGAGTCCCAAACAGGTATGGTCTCAGCTTCTTCAGTGCCCAGACCACAGCAAATGCCTCACGCTCAATTGCACTCCACCTCTGTTCCCGTGGAAGTAACCTCCTACTGATGAAGGCTACAGGTTGGTCTAGTCCCTCCTCATATATCTGTGACAGAACGGCCCCCACCCCATGCTCTGAAGCGTCTGTCTGGACAATAAATTCCTTAGCAAAATTGGGCGCCTGGAGTACGGGTGCTGTACACATGGCAGTCTTGAGGGCATCAAAAGCTTTCTGACAGGTGTCAGTCCAGTTCACAATCTTTGGCTGCTTTTTGGAAGTCAGCTCAGTCAAGGGTGCAACCATGTTGCCATACCCCTTGACAAACCTCCTGTAGTAACCCGTGAGTCCTAAGAAGGCCTTCACCTGGGTCTGGGTCCTTGGGGGCTCCCAAGCCAGGATGGTTTCAATCTTGGGCTGCAGGGGCGCCACTTGGCCACTCCCCACCTGGTGTCCAAAATACACCACAGAACCCTGCCCAATCTGGCACTTACTGGCTTTGATTGTGAGGCCTGCTCTGCGCAGCGCCATCAACACTTCCAAGAGGTGGTGCAAGTGGTCCTCCCAGGAGGAACTGAACACTGCAATGTCATCCAGGTAGGCGGCACTGAAATCCTCCAGCCCAACCAACACCTGGTTGACCAACCTCTGAAAGGTGGCAGGGGCATTCTTCATCCCAAAGGGCATCACACGGAACTGGTAGTGCCCATCTGGTGTGGAGAATGCTGACCTCTCTTTTGCCCCATCAGTTAAGGCGATCTGCCAGTACCCAGACGTCAGATCAAACGTGCTGAGGTACCGGGCAGCCCCTAGCCGATCTATGAGCTCATCAGCTCTGGGGATGGGGTGCGCGTCGGTCTTCGTCACCGAATTGAGACCTCGGTAGTCCACACAGAACCTAAGTTCAGGTGTGGCACCAGGCGTTGCAGCTTTTGGTACCAAAACCATGGGGCTGGACCAAGAGCTGCTAGAGGACTCAATCACCCCTAGGGCAAACATTTTGGAGACCTCCTCCTTAATGCAAGCCCTGACCCTGTCAGTCACTCTGTAAGCCTTGTGCTTGACAGGAGGACTGTCCCCGGTGTCCACCTCATGGACGCACCAATCAGTGACACCAGGCACCAGGGAAAACAAATCAGAAAATTGCCCCAACAGTTGGTGACAATCTCTCTGCTGCTCAGGGGTCAGTGTGGTGGAGAGGACCACACCCTCCACTGACCCATCCTTCTCGCCTGCACACAGGAGGTCAGGAAGAGGCTCACTCTCCTCCTCCATCCCAGCATCTGTGGCAAGAAGCTTGCCCACTTCAGACCTCTCAAAGTGGGGCTTCAGGCGGTTCACATGCAGGACCCGCAAGGGGTTCCTGGGAGATTGAAAGTCCACCAAGTAGGTAACTGGACTTTTGCGCTCCACCACCTCAAATGGACCGGTCCACTTATCTTGGAGCGCACAAGGCTCCACTGGGGCCATTACCCAAACCTTCTGACCAGGTTGAAATTCAACCAGAGTGGCATTCTGGTCGTGCCAACGTTTCATTTCCTCCTGGCTGGCTTCCAGATTTGCCTCAGCAATTTTTCTGAAACGCCGAGTCTGATTCCTGAAGGCCAACATGTAGCTAAATACATCTTGGGGAGGTTTCCTGGGAGATTGCTCCCAGCCTTCCTTGACCAGACTCAGAGGCCCTCTTACCGGATGGCCATAGAGGAGTTCAAAGGGACTGAACCCTAAGGACTTCTGTGGCACCTCACGGTAGGCAAACAACAGGCCTGGCAAGAGGACATCCCACTTACGCCTCAGGGGCTCTTCTAGGCCCATGATCATGCCCTTCAAGGTCCGGTTGAACCTTTCAACCAGACCATTACCTTGGGGGTGGTAAGGAGTGGTGAACTTATAAGTTACCCCACACTCCTTCCACAGAGACTTCATGTACTGGGAGATGAAGTTGGTACCCCTGTCAGACACCACCTCTCTGGGGAACCCCACACGGGAGAAAATCCCCATCAGTGCACGTCCCACCACGGGGGCCGTCACTGTCCTGAGCGGAGTTGGCTTCAGGGTACCGGGTGGCATGGTCCACCAAGACCAGGATGAACCTGTTGCCCATGGCTGTCTTGGGGTCCAGAGGCCCCACAATGTCAATGCCCACTCGCTCGAATGGGGTACTCACAACTGGAAAGGGCTGGAGTGGGGCCTTGATCTTCCCCACTCTTCCCACTTGCCTGGCAAGTCTCACATGTCCTGCAATGAGTGTCTGAGCTCATGCGCATCTGGGGCCAATAAAAGTGGGCGGCCAGCCTCTCAAAGGTCTTGGTCTGCCCCAGATGTCCTGCCAATGGAATGTCATGAGCCAACCCCAGTAGGAAGGCTCTGAAGCACTCGGGTACCACCAGCACACAGGCTGACCCCGGCTCAGCAGCCTTAGGCTCGCTATACAGGAGACTGTTCTCCCAATAAATCAGATGTGAACCAGACATGTCACCTGCTGCCCGGGCTGCAGCCTGTCGCCGCATACCCTCAAGAGAAGGGCAAACTCTTTGCTGCTCACAAAATTCCTCCTGGTGGGTCCCCCTTCCTGCTGCCAATGGGTCAGCTCAGGCAGGTCCCCCAGTTCGGTGATCTGCTCCCCGGTAGGCTCCAGGGCATCCCCCTCAGGTTCTGCTCCCTCCTGGGCTGTGGGAACCAAGGGGGCCGGCTCCCCGCGTTCCCTGCCCCTTCTCTCTAAGGCAGGGATCTGGGCCATACTCTCAGGCTCCAGCTCCTTCTCAACACCCTCCTTGGCTGCCATGGACCGAGTGGTGGCACACGCCCACTCAGGCAGACCCAACATCTCTAAGTGAGATTTCCTCTCCACTGTAGCCCACAGGGAGTTCTCTAAATCATTGCCCAACAGACAGTCTACAGGCATGGCGGGCCTCACAGCCACCTGAAGAGTTCCTGAGACCCCCCCCCACTCAAAGGGAACCTGAGCCACCTCACATTGGCTCTCTGAGTTGTCTGCGGACACTACTGAGTAGAATGCATGGGGGACAACCTGCTCTTTGGACACCAACCGGGAGCTGACAGCAGTTACACTGGCTCCTGTGTCTCTTAGAGCCTCCACTCTATGGCCATTGATGGTCACCCACTGCCTGTACTTTTTAGTGTTATCAGGCAGTGCAGGCTTAGAGGACCATCTCAAAGTCTCCTAATGAGACAAGGGTCAACTCTACGGGATCCCACCCACCTTGGGCACCCATCTCCTCCCCTCCCAGGGCTACACTAGCAAGCTGGCAGGGTGGTGCACGAGTATCCCTCTGGGGACACTGGGGGTCAAAGTATCTGTGGCCCACTTGACTACACTTATAACAAGTATGGGGCCCCCTCTGAACAGGCCTACCTGTCGGGGGCACTGGCTTCATCTCTTGGGGAGGCTGGGACACCACTGCTTGGTTCCCTTGGGAATTACTTTGGGGCCCTCTTTGGAACTCCCTCGGTTTACCCCTGTTCCCCCCATTTCTCTGCTGGGGACCCTGCCCACCTTTGGCGAAGTCTCCCACTGGACCCTTGCGAACCCGGGTGCTCACCCAGCGGTCAGCCTCCTCAGCAAGCTTCCTAGGGTTAGTCAGCTTGCAATCAATCAGGTGCTGGCGTAGCTCAGGAAAACAGTTACTAGATAAATGCTCCCATGCAATCAAATCATAAAGCTGCTCAAAAGTTTCTACTTTGCTACCTTTTACCCAGCGTTCCATTGCTCTGCAAAAAAAGGACACATATTCAACCCACGTGGTACCCTCTAGCTTCTTGCAGGTCCTAAACCTCTGCCTATACATCTCAGGGGTCGAACCATAGCGGGTCATCAAAGCTTCCTTCATGTGGCCATAAACCATTCGACTTTCTGGGGGCAGGTCCAACAAGGTATCCCTCCCCTCACTCACAAAGCGTCCCCACAACCCCGCTCCCCAATCCTTCTCAGGGACCCGGTGGGACACCATGGCTAATTCATAAGCGGCAAACCATTGCCCAATATCTTCACTTTTGTGGAAATCCTTAATAACCTCTTTGGGTATATACACTCTATTCTCAGTATGCACTACAGGTATGCTGCCACCAGAGGGGGAGATCTCTACACTCTTTGCTTTAATCTCCAACTCCCTCAATATTCTCTCATGCTCAAGTTTCATTTTCATAATCTCAAATTCTAACTTCTTATTCTCTAGGTCCCTGTGACCATCCATTTTAAGCTTAGCCATCTCCATATTATGCCGCCTATCTCTCTCCCTGTCCTCCATCTCTTCTGGGGACAGACCCCTGGCGGACACACTAGTGCCCGGGCTGGAAATTGCTTTTTCTCCCACCAAATCTACTACTTCACCCTGCTGCTCTCCTGCATTCTCTTCCCCCTCCACAGGCTCTCCCATATTTTTAGGGGCATCCCTGGCTTCTAGCCAGGCCTTCAGCGCCTTGTAATACTCCTCCCTTCTAGTGAGACCTGTGATAGGGACTGTGAAGAGTTTGCAAAAATATTTGAGCTGCTTGGCATTGTAGGTTTCTAATTTCTCTTCTTCCCAGGAGAGATCCTCCGAGGCATTGGATCTGGGCTTGCCCATTGTAGCAATAACTGGCAATATTAATCAAAAATAGAATCTGAACAAACCTCAAAACGTATGTGGTTGTGTTATGGTCTGCACTCACTAGTAGTGTACACAATAATTACTGTATGCGATCATAAATGCAAGTCCAAATCCTCACCGCTGACCACCAATGTTAGAAATGGGGGTCTCTAGTTGGCAATGGCTGGCCACTGTCCAAGTAGGGACCCATCTTCCTAAGTCACAGTGCGAGGGCTACACCCTTTGATAACCCCTGCTCCACCCTGTGGTAACGTAGCACGAGCAGCTAGGCTTATCTCAGAGGCAGTGTGTGAAGCATTTATGACCATACACAGGAACACAGTGAGGAACACTACAAAGGGACACCACACAAGTAGTTATCAAAAATAAGTAACTTTATATATAGACTTAACACAAGACCAATAACGATAAAAAGCCACAGTACTGAAAAATAGAACTCATCTTGGCACACTTTGAACTATTTTTGCAGCATTTCAAGTGTAATCCTATTTTTCAGTACTGTGGCTTTTTATCGTTATTGGTCTTGTGTTAAGTCTATATATAAAGATACTTATTTTGATAACTACTTGTGTGGTGTCCTTTGTAGTGTTCCTCACTGTGTTCCTGTGTATGGTCATAAATGCTTCACACACTGCCTCTGAGATAAGCCTAGCTGCTCGTGCTACGTTACCACAGGGTGGAGCAGGGGTTATCAAAGGGTGTAGCCCTCGCACTCTGACTTAGGAAGAAGGGTCCCTACTTGGACAGTGGCCAGCCATTGCCAACTAGAGACCCCCATTTCTAACATTAATGTACAACCATCGCCCATATTTCTTATTGTAAGCAATTCAGTCCTCACAAAGGGAAGAGAGATGCAAAATGTTCTTGTTAGATATAGCTGCAGGCTAGATTTCAAGCGCACAGTGATTAAATTGGGAACTCCATTCATCTCTAGATCCATAAGGGAATTAATGTATCTATTGTTATATACATGTAGAATGGATAGCAAACATTGTTTTATCAATACAGAGACTTTTAACAAAATATTAGGACATGGACATGTATCCCTAGACCTAGAAGTAAATATGAGGCCGAATGGCTCTTATGTGATGCATTTATGCAATTATGGTTGGGTGTCCTACTTTTTTCTTTAATTAATGTTTATAATATAAGATGTGTGGAAGGTTTGAAATACCATATAATTTAACACTTTGCAACTGTGGTGGGATAAAATAAAATTCTCAAGTTACTTGCCCAAATAAGCTGTGTTTATCAGTACACCTTCTTTGTATATTATTTCTGATAATTTGAGCACTTCGTTACATGTATATTTAGAAACCATATTACATTCCAAGTGTAAACTGGCCATTTATGAGAAATGTACATGCTTCTACATTTAAGAAGCTAGTAGTCTGGAGTAAAGACATAGAAGCTATACAAATCGAATAATTATATGGTTGAGATTCGTAGATCTGTTTATTATGTGGAACGGAAAATAAAGTAATACACAAATATTTGTTGATGAACTTAACAATATTATTCGTAATCTTTTCTTCATATCAGTAATAGTGAGTTAGAATGCCTGGATCCAAAGTTGAATCTCAGAGACAGTAATATCCACAATGATGTGTGTTGAAAAAACATGCCTGGTAATAGTCTTCTTGCTGCGGGTACCTGCCCTACATGACCACTTAAATGGAGCATAGCCTATTGAGAATTGTTAAGGGCTAAATAAAACTGTACTTGAGAAACATCCTTATGTTGGGAAAATGCTTTCAAGAACACAGTTGCCTAGAAAAGTTCTTAACATAGCTCTACAGAAGGTAATAAAAGTTTATTATAGAGGGCATGCTATTTACTGAAACATAAAGGCTTCAAAGAAGATGACCCACATGCAAGATCCATCACCATATACAGCAGAGATGCAGGATTCATAAAGGAAATATTCAAAAGCTATTGGGAAGTGCTGGAACTTTCCCAATAATTGATGCAGATCCTCAAATCACATTTAAAACGGGAAAATCTTGTTTCATAGCCATTTGGAAACAGACCAAGTTGAAACCTGGTTGAAGAAAAGGGTGGGTTTCTGAAAATGTAAAACATGTAAAGCCTATAAAAATGGACTTAATTGTGTCACTTATGAAACACCATTCTCAAAAATACTCAAGAAAATCTGCGAATATATAAACTACAAAACAGAATGTGTTGCGTTTGTCCTGACTTGACCATGCCTTTGAGAATGACCTGGATGCAAGTCATTTCTGAGCCTTCTAAGAAGGGAATGTGGAATTGTTAAAATAATACCTTATTGGCGGTATATCCAGAAACATATAAGGTAGTGACAGGATGACAGCATTACATAGGTTGGAGTCAATGTTTATGTGTTTGACTCTTGAGAACCTAACGGTCTCAATATGGAAGGAGAAGCAGCTCTCTACCTATGAATGCAGCAGTACCATATTCCTTTTGCTGTGCTTTTTGGAAATTCAGGAATAAGCTATTGCTAGAACAGTGATTTTAAATTACATATGACTGCTTTTAATATATAAATATTTCTTGACTGGTATATCAAAGATTAAATAAAATGGTTATTGATGATTCTGAACTGCCCACTAGGGCAGGATGGGCAAACTATATAATTAATGTGGACTTTTGAGAAACAAAGTGCATGTAATCTTGTTAACTGTTCAGACTTTTTCACTGTTATTGGGGTATTTTATTTTTTTCCCTAAAATGTTTCGATCATATGATCACTATTTAGGGTGTTAGGGCTCTTAAAAATGTAAGAAGAACTCATAGCCTTTGTTGAGAGTCAGGCTCAGTGAGTGGAAATGTGATAAATTGCCTGTTTACATGGTCTTAATAAAGGGAGGAATAACAGACTTTGAAAAGTGTCAGCATCTTTTTCAAAAAGTCATAGAGATGGTATATCTACCAAACCACAGCTCATAGCTATTGGGCTAACCATAGTTTCATGATGGCCGACCAGAATTATGATGTGATAATGGAAAATGCTTTTGTAACAAACGCTAAATCTGAAGGAAAATCTGATAGAGGAATTTCCTCCATAATAGGGATAGCATGTTCTGGTGGTTTATTCTCTGGATTTAGCACTTTTGCCAGGAATCTGGCATTTTTCCACTGCCACTCAACTATAACTTGGGTCCTAATGCATTACGATGGTCAAGTTAAATGAAAGGTAGGATATTACATAACAGTAGATTTGATTTTTAAACAGGGTTCCAATCTGGAACACTAGGGAACTAAACTAAAATTGACAATGGGATTTCCAGTGGTAGGTCAAATTTAATGGCAGCCTAATAGACATGCTCTGGAAAGTGGATTATAATATTTGTACTACATTAATCTGTGTATACAATGTCGGAGAGGATATTAAACAAGTTGTAGGATTTCCTTAGAGATCCATATGAATAAATTAAGCAGAGGATTGATTAATACAATTACACCATAGAGAGACATAGAAGACACTTATAAACAGTTGGTGATGCAGATAGACAGAACAGCAAACCGAGAGTGGCAGATGAGGAAGAGAGGGCAGAGAGGTTGTAGCCTAGAAGGGTGATTTCTGAGCAGCTTGTGATAACTTATGGACTAAGAAAGTGTTCCCTCTCCATACTAATAAGCAATGTCATAATTTGCAAAATTATACAAAGTTTAAAGTAACATTTTTATTACATTTTTTAAGTTGTGTGTCAGTACAATTGTTAGAAATAGGATTCCTGGTTGACGGAGGTATGTACCCTTGCCAGGCAGGAACCACCACTCAAACAGGGTAAGCTAGATACACACTAAAAGCTAACCTGTGCTCTACCTCTGGGAGCTTGGCATAGAGCAGTTAGGCTAATGTAAAGAGGCAATGTGCAAAGTATTTGTGCAACACAATGATAAGACTACAAAAAGACTCGACACCAGTTTACAAAAATTGAGAATATTTATCTGAACAAAATAAGACTAAAACGACAAACCCAATTCTGCAGGCCAGAGCTTGGAGTGGGCACCTCAAACAAGGGTAGGACTCACATAAGGCAAAGTCCAGGAGCACCAGCAGAATTGTAGGACGTATTTTGTGCCCCTGAGACTTCAAAAAACAGGAGGCAAGCCAGAAAGCCTTGGAGATCACATGGAGGGAAGACAGAGTCCTTCCAGCAGAGTCAGGAAGCAGCAGGCAGCAGGGCAACAAGCAGAAAAGCAGTCCTTCTAGAAAAGCAGTCCAGTTGAGTCCTTTAAGCAGTACAGCAGTCCTTCTGCCAGAGGTTTAGTTCAAGATCCAGAAGAGTCTGATTTTAGGGGGGTCAGAGACCCAGTAATTATATCCAAAAGTGTCTGTGCTGTAGGAGGTGACTTCAAAAGACTCCAATACAGTGATAACATAGGCCTTATCAAAAGCAATTACAAATGTGGGGGGTGTGGCCACGCCGGTGACCAACATGGCTGCCTAGTTGTGGAGTTCCAGCAGACGTAGACCACAAATGACACAGGATCGCTCCGTTTCCCCATCCCATGCCTCTAACTAGTGGGGACAGACCGGGTGATGTGGATGGAGGGACTGATGACAACGGAGGCCGCCGCATAACCCTCAACTTCACGAGAGGCCTGCGCAGCCGGCACTACCTCGGAGGCTCCATGGTGACAGGGGCCACAGGTGAGCCTGAGACTGCTAAGTCTTGCTGGTGCCCCATACCTCTCCCCCTCTCCTCAGCTGTAGGAGCAGATGCTCGTGAGGTGCCCCGAGCCACCCTACTCTCCGGCTGAGGTACATGCCTGGGCCCTGGAGCTCTCCATCTGTGATGCTGCTCTCCTGCCTGGCAGGCATCCCACGCCGCACTTCCTCGTTCTGGCAGCTACCCTCGGCTGACAGGCTGAGACACTAATAAAGTTGTGATTGGTGTTGTGAGAGGCCCCTAAGGGATCAGTGCCTGCTCATCTGACTCCTGCCGCCAGCTGCCCCTGTACTCTACATGGTGCTACTTCAGCATCTTGCAACCTGTAGGCACAGACGTGGAGAGGTCCGCTGTAGCCCCACTGCGGCTTCCTCGCACTGCTGCCTCAGACTCATTGCAGCGCAGCTACATGTGAATGCCCACGCAAATTGAACAGTGCTCTAAAAACCGAAATTTAATTCCCTGTGCTGGGCTCCACGTGCACTGCCCCAGCTACATGTTTCAAAAGTGCCTGCCCTATCCTGCATATCCTATGGGAGTGCCCCGATATAGTTCGCTTCTGGAAGAAAGTTACTGATATCATGTCCAGGGTGGTGGGGGAGACGGTCCCGATGGAGCCGAAGTGGCTTCTGCTGATGATTAAAGGCGATTTTGACTGGCCCAGATATGTGGGAATATGGTTGGCGCTGGCTGTGGGGATTGCGAAGCGCAACATTGCTAGGGGGTGGGGGGCGCTGGCGCCTCCGCAGCTGGAGGATTGGAAACGTGATCTTGACTGGTGCCAACGGGCCGAAGAAACTGTGTATAAAAGCAGGGGATGTGCTAAAAAATGGGAAAGAGTGTGGGCGCCCTGGCGAAAATACAGAGAATTTGGGGTGGATACATAGATGCTTGTTGGATGGGTAACATTATACTGTCTTTATTGTTCCCTCATGAATACATTGCTTTTGATTTCGGTGGTCTCTCCATGTATGGACTTATGGAACTGTCTTGGACTGTATGGTCTCTTGAGCTTTGTTAATAAAAAGAATTTTTTTTAAAAAGTGCCTGCCCTACACATGTGCTTCCCCTCTCACTGTTGATTCACATGTTCTCCATCTGCCTGTCCATACTTTTATCTCTTCCAGGCAACTTGAGCACCACCACTATCTGCTACCCACTGTCTTCTCCCTTGCCTGGGAAACATCTGTGGGTACCTGCTAAAAGTGTTGCTCCACTGTGTGAGCTGATCGCTACCACCACCCATAGCGCTGCTGTTGCCCACACTTCCACTGGGCACACTGACGAAATATCGACACCCAAAATATCCCCATACAAAAATTTTGTGACCAAAATACCGCAGTCAAAAATATCTACATATCCTATCATTATAATGGTAAGTACCATATCGAAAAAAAATATTGATGTCATATAGTTGTACAAAATATCGTTTTTTAATATATATATATATAAAATAAATGAATAAATATTAAATATATTAAAGAATATATATATATATTTTTTAATTAATTAGATTTAATATACATTTTAACAAATATAACAATTAAAATAAATTTAAAAAGTTAAACACATATATAATAATTAATATACATATATATATATATTTACTTTAAAACAATTATTAGACTAATAATTCTAATGTATTTTATAATTTAAAAATTATATAAAAATTTAACAAATATATATATATATATACCAATAACATAAATTCTATTTAACAAAAAACATTCTATTATAAATTAAAACATTACATTTTATAAATATCTTTAAACTTAAATTTCCCACTCCAGTGAGTGCAACAGTAGGGAAAGTGTTGAATAGCGGAGGGGTAAAAATTACTATTCCCACTCCAATGAGTGCAAAAGTAGGGAAAGTGTTGGATAGCGGAGAGGTAGAAATTACTATTCCCACTCCAGTGAGTGCAACAGTAGGGAAAGTGTTGGATAGCGGAGGGATAAAATTTACTATTCCCACTCCAGTGAGTGCAACAGTAGGGAAAGTGTTGGATAGCGAAGGGGTAAAAATTACTATTCCCACTCCAGTCAGTGCAACAGTAGGGAAAGTGTTGGATAGCGGAGGGGTAAAATTTACTATTTCCACTCCAGTCAGTGCAACAGTAGGGAAAGTGTTGGATAGCGGAGGGATAAAATTTACTATTCCCACTCCAGTGAGTGCAACCGTAGGGAAAGTGTTGGATAGCGGAGGGGTAAAAATGTTTATTTCCACTCCAATGAGTACGACAGTAGGGAAAGTGTTGGATAGCGGAGGGCTAAAATATACTATTCCCACTCCAATGAGTGCAACAGTAGGGAAAGTGTTGGATAGCGGAGGGGAGCAAGACTTCTGACCTCCTGGTCAGTGTACTCTGCTCTCCCATCGCCAGCTCCGCCATTGCGCCGCTGCCCCCAGCACCTCTCTGTTCGCAGGTAGGTGTCCGAGGCCTTCCTCCACTCGCAAGCTCCTGCCTGCGCCTCATCCCTGGTAGTCCAGTGGGAGAGCCTTGCTCTTCTGCTGGTCCACTCTGCCAGCCTTGTCTGTCTGCCTTTTGTCTGTCCGTCCCCTGCTTTTCTGCCACGTTTGTGCACTTCTGCCTTTCTTTGCCTCTTTGTCTATTTGTGTTTTGTGCTTTTTCCTTTTTGTCTATTTAGGCTTTTGGTGTCTATTTGTCTTGTGTTGTGCCTTTTTTCTCTCTCCTGTTTGCCGTTTTCCGGCCGCTGCTGCCCCCACGGCACCTCCCCCCTGCTGGTTCCCGCTCCCGCCTCCCAGCTGCGCTCCCTTCCCCGTCCCCTACTTAATGGCGACCTCTCCGTGACAGGTTGAGCAAGACCTCTGACCTCCTGGTCAGGGAACTCTGCTCTCCCCTCACGCAGCTCCGTCGTTGCGACACTGCCCCCAGCACCTCTCTGGTCGCAGGTAGGTGTTCGAGGCCCTCCTCCACACGCAGGCTCCTTCCTGCGCCCCATCCCTGGTGGTCCAGTGGGACAGCCTTGCTTTTCTGCTGGTCCGCTCTGCGAGCCTTGTCTGTCTGTCTTTTGTCTGTCTGCCCCCTTCTTTGCAGCCCCGTTTCTGCACTTCTGTCTTTCTGTGCCTCATTGTCTACTTGTGCTTTGTGCTTTTGCCTTTCTGTCTAGTTGGGCTTTTTTGTGTCTATTTGTCTAGTATTGTGCCCTTTTTCTCTTGCCTGTTTGCCACCTTTGCTGCCCCCGTGGACCCTTCCCCCCTGCCGCCCACCCACCGGGAACCACCGCACCCAAACCCCTAAGCTGCATCCTCCTCAACGTACGCTTCCTGCACAGACATGCAGTAGAAATCTGGGACCTCCTCGACACCCTGTCGCCACATGTTGCCTTCCTCACAGAAACCTGGACCAACGCCACCTCCGCCATCGCTACCGCCATCTCCGACGGCTACAAGATACAGAGGAAGCACTGCCTCAACCACCCGGGAGGAGGACTCCCCATCATACTCAAGATCTCCCTCCAACTCACCACATCCAGCATGAACGACTCCTCGCCCCCCAGAGAACTCCTCCATTTCCAGATCCAGACCAACCTCAGAACGACCCTACACGGCACCCTCGCCTACAGACCTGCCGGACCACGCATTGCCTTCGCCGCAACCATCACAGACCTCATCACGGCCCATGCTATCGCCTCCATGGACTACGTACTGCTCGGAGACCTGAATTTCCACTTCAACAACCTCAGCGACCCCAACTCCACCGCCCTCCTGGATAACCTTGCCAACATCAGACCGAAACAGCTCATCACCACCCCCACCGACAAGGCAGGACACACCCTCGACTCCATCTTCGCAGGAGGAAACAACATCCATTTCAGCCACACCACACAACCCCTCTGGACCGACCACAACTGCGTACACTTCTCCTTCTCAAAACCCACCGCACACAAACCTACACCACACCCCCGCGCAGGAACTGGAGCAAGGTCACCGAAGAGCACTTCAACTCCACCCTCAACCACACTCCCCCTCCCGCCATGACCGACGCCAACTCTGCAGCCAACGAACTCCACAGATGGATCACCGTCTGCGCAGACAAGCGCGCCCCCCCTCCGGATCTCCGAAACAGCACCCCACGATTGTCACCTGGTTCACCACTGACCTCCGAAAATCCAGACGCACCTGCAGACGTCTCGAGAAAGTATGGAGAAACAGCAAAACCCCGGAAGCATGGACCAGCTACAAGAACGCCATGACAGAATACCACCAACGCATCAGATCCACTAAAAGGAACTTCCTCCAGGACAAGATCCTCGCCAACTCCAGCACCTCGTCCCCCACAGAACACCTCAATTTCCAGACCCAGACCAACCCCAGAATGCCCCTACATGGCACCCTCGCCTACAGACCTCCCGGACCACGCACTTCCTTCGCCGCAACCATCACAGACTTCATTGCGCACCACGCCATCACCTCCATGGACTACGTACTGCTCGGAGACCTGAATTTCCACCTCGACAACCTCAGCGACCCCAACTCCACCGCCCTCCTGCATAACCTCGCCAACATCGGACTGAAACAGCTTGTCACCACCCACCCACAAGGCAGGACACACCCTCGACCCCATCTTCGCAGGAGGAAACAACATCCACTTCAGCCACACCACGCAACCCCTCTGGACCGACCAAGACTGCGTA
Organism: Calotriton arnoldi; assembly: GCA_963921515.1. Classification (NCBI taxonomy): domain Eukaryota; kingdom Metazoa; phylum Chordata; class Amphibia; order Caudata; family Salamandridae; genus Calotriton; species Calotriton arnoldi. The sequence goes on from CAWUFW010000723.1 coordinate 3,084,554, forward strand.
CACGTCTTCTCAAAACCCACCGCACACAAACCTACACCACACCCCCACGGAGGAACTGGAGCAAGGTCACCAAAGAGCACCTCAACTCCACCCTCAACCACGTTCCCCCTCCCGCCACGACCGACGCCAACTCTGCGGATAACAAACTCCACAGATGGATCACCAACTGCACAGACAAGCTCGCCCCCTTCCGGATCTCTGAAAGACAGCGCGCCACGAAAGCCACCTGGTTCACCACCAACCTCCGAGAATCCAGACGAACCTGCAGACGTCTCGAGAAACTATAGAGAAACAGCAAAACCCCGGAAGCACGGACCAGCTACAAGAACTCCATGACAGAATACCACCAACGCATCAGATCCAGTAAAAGGAACTTCATCCAGGACAAGATCCTCCCCAACTCCAGCACCTCGAAGGAGTTCTTCAGCATCATACAAGAATTCACCAAACCCCCCAGCGAAGCCTCAGACGTCACGCCCTCCCAGGACCTCTGCAACAAACTTCCATCTCAAGATCAAGTCCCTCTACAACAACTTCAACAAACAGAAACAAGACACCGACATCACACCTACCTCCAGCAACGCCAGCCAGCCTATCATCTCCGTCTAGACCACGGTCAGTACAGTAGACACCGCCTCGACCATGAAGAGCATTCACTCAGGAGCCCCCACGGACCCCTGCCCACCACACATCTTCCACAGAGCCGCCGCCGCCGCCATAGCACCCGAACTACGACACACCATCAACTCCACCTTTGAAACGGCACTTCCCCAACGACTGGAAACACGCAGAAGTCAAGCCCCTCCTCAAGAAGCCCTCTGCAGACCCGACGGACCTCAAAAACTACAGACCCATCTCGCTCCTCCCTTTTGCAGCCAAAGTCACTGAGAAGATCTTCAACATCCAGCTCACTAATTTCATCAAAGCTAACTCCAGTCTCGACTCCTCTCAATTCGGATTCCGCAGCAACCACAGCACTGAGACTGTCCTCCTAGCCGCCACAGACGACATCTGCACTCTCCTCGACCAGGGCCACACGGCTGCTCTCATCCTACTAGACCTCTCTGCAGCCTTCAACACCCTCTCCCACCGCACTCTCACCGCCAGACTCCACGACGCCGGCATACAGGGAATTGCCCTTGACTGGATACGCTCATTCCTCACCAGCCGAACCCAAAGAATCAGACTCCCGCCCTTCCTCTCTGAACCCACAGAAATCAGCTGCAGAGTACCCCAAGGATCATCACTCAGCTCGACGCTCTTCAAAATCTACATGGCCCCCTCGCCGCCATCGTCAGACAGCATGGACTCAGCATAGTATCCTATGAAGACGACACCCAGCTCATCCTCTCCCTCACTAAGGAACCCAACACTACCAGACTCAGCTTCCAGGAAGGAATGAAAGATGTTGCATCCTGGATGAGCAGCAGCTGCCTGAAGCTCAACTCGGAGAATACAGAAGTCCTCATTCTCGGATCTACCCCCTCTGCATGGGACAACACCTGGTAGCCCACTGCCCTCGGCAAACCCCTCACACCCACGGACCATGCCCACAACCTCAGCACCATACTCAAGTCCTCCCTCACCATGACCCGACAGATCAATGCCGTCTCCTCCACGTGTGCCAACACCCTCCGCATCCTTCGCAAGACCTTCAAAAGGATCCCCCCGAATCCAGAAAGACCGTCACCCACGCACTCATAACGAGCAGATTGGACTACGGAAATACCCTCTACGCCGGAATCAAAAAATCCCTGCTCCAAAAACTCCAGATAATCCAGAACACCGCTGCCAGACTCGTCCTCGGCATCCCACAACAAGAACACATCACCGAGCACCTACGAGACCTCCACTGGCTCGAGAAAAGAGTGACCTTTGAGCTACTCACTCACGCCTACAAATCCCTCCACAATACCGGACCCCAATACCTCAACAAAAGAGTCTCCTTCTACGCACCCAAGAGAAGCCTCTGCTCCGCTGACCTCGTCCTTGCCAAAACCCCTCACATCTGCAGGTCCAGAACGGGTGGAAGAGTCTACTCCTACATCACGGCAAAGACATGGAACGAACTCCCGCTCAGCATCAGACGTTCCCCCACTGTGCAAGCTTTCAGGGAGAGCCTCAAGACCTTCCTCTTTGGGTAAGGCGGAGATGCACGGTTCACCCCCCCCCCCCTCCAGCGCCTTGAGACACTCACGGGTGAGTAGCGTACTTCACAAATCCCTGATTGATTATTCCCACTCCAGTGAGTGCAACAGTAGGGAAAGTGTTGGATAGCGGAGGGGTAAACATTACTATTCCCACTCCAGTGAGTGCAACAGTAGGGAAAGTGTTGGATAGCAGAGGGATAAAATGTACTATTGCCACTCCAGTGAGTTCAACAGTAGGGAAAGTGTTGGATAGCAGAGGGATAAAATTTACTATTCCCACTGCAGTCAGTGCATCAATATTAAAGTAAATAAAAAAATATATGCTAAAAATTAAAATAATAATATATTTATTAAAAATATAAAAATAAAAACATAATATATTGTTAAATGCATATCTAAAATACCTACAAATATTATATTAAATAAAAAAGAATTTAAAAAAAAAAAACTTTTTTATTTAGAAAATATTTTTTAACAAAAACATTAATTATTACATAAATGTAGTCTATTTACTTCCTACCCTATAACACCACACAACTCACAACCCACATAATTAATTATGTTAATTATGCAAATACATTTTTTTTATCAATTAAACAAATATTATTAAAAAACAAATTAAAACACATAAAATTTAATTAACTTCCCACACTTTACACCTATAATCCCCGCAACCCACACCTAAAATTAAACTGTAAAAAAAATAATTACACAATTAAAAAACTTTTTCGATTAAATAACTAATAGTATTTAACAACTAATTATAAATTAAGTAAAATTAATTTACTCCCCACCCTTCACCCCTATAAACCCAAAACTCACACACAAAAAAAATTAAGCAATTACACTAATTAATTATCAATTAAGTAATTAATATTAATTATCAACTAATCATTAATTAATTAAAAATAAATTACTTCCCACCCTTAACCACTAAAAACCTCACAACCTGCACCTAAAATTAATTACACAATTACCATAATTATTTGTCAATTAATTAATATTAATCAGCAACTAATTATTAATATTTAAAAATAAATTACTTCCCACCCTTTACCCTTATAAACCCCCAACCCGCACCTAAAATTAATTACACAAGTACCATAATTAATTGTCAATTAATTAATAAATATTAATGACTAAATATTAATTAATTAAAAATAAGTTACTTCCCACCCTTTACCCCTATAAGCCCCACAACCCGCAGCTTAAATTTACTCCCAAAAAATAAAAACACAATTAACATTATAAATCTCAATTAACAAAATAATAAATAAATATATTCATTAATTTATTATAATTATAATACTTACCCTATAAACCCACAACACACTACGGAACTAGAAAACACAACATTTTATTAAAATAAAATGAATAACTACTAAAAATGTAACACATATATTAAAAAACATAAACAATACTTATACAAAAAAATACATCACATACATTTAAAATATATAATAAAATACATAACACTAATTAAAAATCGATATTTTAAACTATATTTTTGCAAATAATATTAATGACTTCTATATTTTTAAAATCGATATTTCTTACCTTAAAGTCGATACTCGACCACGATATTCTTGCTGTCAATATTTCTGTGTCACAATATTTAAAACTCGATATTAGTGTAAGTCGACATTTAAAACTCGATATTTTGACTGAATACCCTTCCACTGCCCAACTTGTCCTACTGCATGCCTCTCCTTTTTTTCGTCTCCATACTGGGCCGTGGGGACCGCAAACAACGTAAGCTGTTATTTGAGAAGCCTAAGCCCCACTGTAACCGGGGCTCCCACACGGACACTGATGAACCCACAGACAGAGATGCGGGTGGGGACCCTGAGGGTGGTACTGCTGCCATTATGGCCGAGTTGCGGGCAGGATTATGCTCTACTGATGTCCGCTTCAACACCCTCACGAGCCGCCTTGATCGGATGGGGGAACACCTGGAGGGGCAAAATACCAGACTTGACAGTGTCGAGGTGCGTATTTCAGGTCTAGAGGATGGTTCTGGAACCCTGTCAAAATGCCTGGAGGGAGTGGAGCGTATCCTGAAGACAGTGGCGGAGAAAATCGAAGGTTTAGAAGCATGCTCGCGCAGAAATAATATCTGTATAATAGGCATTGCAGAAACCACAAATATGGGGTGCCCCACGTTTTTATTGAACAACTCCTTGATGAACTTTTTGGTCGTGACAAGTTCTCCTCCCTGGTGGTTGAACATGCACATAGGTTGCTAGGTCCAAAGCCACCAGTTGGTGCTCCACCACACCCGTTCATCGCTTGTCTTCTAAACAAGAGACAGGGACACAGCAGTCAGTCTTGATCATGAGCATGGTCTGTTGCAATATCAAGGTTCTGCTATTTCCCTGTACCCAGACTTCACCATTGCCATCCAAGAAGCTTGCCACAAATATGCTGATGTTAAAAGCACCTTGCGTAAACTTGGCCTCAAATACGCCATGTTATATCCTGCATAGCATCGAACTGATGTCAATGGCCGTCACTACCTATTTGACCCTCATGCAGATGTTGCTGCCTTTTGTAAACAGTACTCTGCTATTGGCTTCCCCTCCAAGCGCACCATGCAGAAGCATTCCCCCTCACCATCCTCATTGAAGCAGCGATCCACCAACTGAGGTTTGACTGCCTCCTGCCCCTCTTGCCCAATTCGCCTCACCAATGGGCCCATGAGGACTTTCTTCCTCCCCTTCACCCCATCCCCTGTACAGGGGTGAGGCATTGATGGTCCTATCCTCACTGTGTTTTTATTGCAGACTATGCTCTTTTCCGTTTATTGTCTCCTAAATGCAATCCTGATTTTTGCTTCCTTTTCAGGTATCACTTCACATTTGGTCCGTGCTGACCAGGGTGCTGCCTCCCCACAGAGGTGTACATCATTTTGTTGACTGTTCTTCGGATTTGCTGGATGTCTTTTCGCCTGGTGTGAGTGGGGGGGTGGATATCTTATGTTTAAATCTTTCCTGTTTTGTCTTTATTGTTTTGTTCACAGGGTATTTGTGCTCCTCATATATAAAATGGTACAGCTCTCCTTCCTTTGCACCCTTAGCTGACACCTCCGGATAACCAAAAGAATCTGCTAGACATCACCCTTATTACATGGAACATCCGTGGCCTTAATAATCCTTGAAAAGGAAAACAAGTTCTCTCATACCTCTCCCAGCAAGGGATTAAAGTAGCATTTCTTCAGGAGACCAACTTCCCTCCCCGGACCTTTCACACATTTGCTTCCACATGGGGACAAAGCGATACCAAAGGGGATGATGGACGGAGCGCTTGAGCTAATCAAACACTCACCCCCAGTCAACTGATCTGGGTTTAATCCATCATCATTCTTTAGCTCACTCCACCACCCCAGTTCAGACATGGCAATATGCAAATCAGTCTGACCCTGTGCCTCATGGGAACAGTCCAGCACGAACTGCCAAGCCATGTCTTCCCTGGACCGGAAACAAGCACCCTGGGACCGGTTTCTGGCTATTCAGCCGTCATCAGCCAGGCTAGCTTGAATTCAGTGGCAAAGTGAGCAAGGGACCCACGTCTGGGCATACCCTGCCAACTTAGGGCGAACAAAGCGATACCAAAGGGGATGATGGACGGAGCGCTTGAGCTAATCAAACACTCATCCCCAGTCAACTGATCTGGGTTTAATCCATCATCATTCTTTAGCTCACTCCACCACCCCAGTTCAGACATGGACATATGCAAATCAGTCTGACCCTGTGCCTCATGGGAACAGTCCAGCCCGAACTGCCAAGCCATGTCTTCCCTGGACCGGAAACAAGCATCCTGGGACCGGTTCCTGGCTATTCAGCCGTCATCAGCCAGGCTAGCTTGAATCCAGTGGCAAAGTGAGCAAGGGACCCACGTCTGGGCATACCCTGCCAACTTAGGGCGAACAAAGCGATACCAAAGGGGATGATGGACGGAGCGCTTGAGCTAATCAAACACTCACCCCCAGTCAACTGATCTGGGTTTAATCCATCATCATTCTTTAGCTCACTCCACCACCCCAGTTCAGACATGGCCATATCCACATGGGGACAAAGCCGCTACTTCTCCTGCTACAGTTCCTATTCGAGGGGAGTGTGTATCCTCATCCATGAGTGACCCTTTCTCCCTCACTGCCAGCTTCATAGAACCTGGGGGCCGCTACGTCATGCTGACTGGCATTCTGGAAGACCACCATGTCCTGCTAGTAAATGTCTATGTTTCTAACATTGACGCACCGGGCTTTTATCAAACTATTCACTCCCTTTTAGAGCAGGTGGAGGCAGACTTTATTCTCATGGGTGGGACTTCAACATGATTCAAGACCCATGTATAGGCACTACTGGAATGCAAACACTTGACAGACACAGGGGATTTTCTGCGACATCATTGACAGCCACCTACTCCATCATGTCTGGCACATGTAACACTAATCGACTCCTTATTTCACCTGGATAGTGATGACTCCAGACCTGGCTGCTCTCCTAAGCTCCATCGACCTTTGGTCTTGATGTCAGAATTTCAGAACCACGGCGATAGAGAAGTTGCTTTTCTGGGAAAACATGCCACAGCTTGGCGATACGGCGAGGGGGAACCTCCCGGCCACACATTGGCGCAACTGCTTCATCCCAAACGTTTCGATGGGTACATAACCCAACTACGGTTACCCACTGGAGATCTCGTGACCAACACTGCTGGTATATCCGTTGAACTGGTACGCTATTGTGGCCAACTCTACCCCTCTCGTTCTGTTGATAGGCCAGACGAGCTATTTGGCAGAGATCGCAATGGTCTGGCTTACAAACGGCCAGCAGCGATTCCTCAGTGAGCCCCTCACTTGCAAAGAAATTATACAGGCCTCAGAGTCCCTTGGTGGCTCCAAGGCCCCTGGCCTGTATGGCCTCACCAGCACTTTTTATAAAGCCCATAAGCATCTCTTGGCAACCCATCTCAATGCCCTGTATACCAAGTCTCTTGAGACAGGCCTCTTGCCACCTTTCTTACATGAAGCAGTGCTTACACTTTTACCCGACAGAGACCCTCACTTATGTTTCTCCTACCACCAGTTCTCCCTCTTTAATTTTGATAATGAAATCCTAGCGAAGGTCCTTGCGACTCCTCTCTCTTTATTGATGGAGCTGATTATTTCCCCAGTCCAATACAGCTTTGTCCCTCATAGGTCCACCTCTCTTAATTTACGAACAGTATTTGCCACACTGAACAATCTACCCCACGATCCCCGCAACTGTAGTGCTACTTGCTGCTGAGAAGGCATTTGATTCCTTCGAGCGGGCGTTCTTGACGACTACATTGACTAAATTAGGCCTCCTCCGCAGTTCAATTGCGTTGATTATGCTTCTCTATTCCGCCCCTGTGGCACACCTATGGGTCAATGGCTCCCTTACCGGTCCATTTCCCATCGCCAGGGGGACCAGACAGGGCTATCCCCTCTTCTTCTTTATTATGCTATGGGCTCCCCTGGCCCTACATCTCCAGGAATGACACCTACGTCATGGGCTGCAACTCACCCATGGCCCTCTTTTACTCTCTATGTACGCTGACGATATATTACTTTTTGTTCGTCACCTTTCTGACACTCTTGCCCCATTGATTTGTGAAATTCTGTGGTATGGGGGCCTTTTCGGCCTTCTTATCAACTGGGCTAAATCAGACTTTTTTACATTAACTGATTGCACCCAACCCGAAACTCGAGTATCCCTTGACGTGGTGTTCTGATTTTACCAAATATTTCAGTATTCATATCCATATGGAAAAGGAGCAGGTCCTCTGTCTTAACTACTGCCCAGCCGTGGAGAAACTCCCTGCACAGGTGGAATGCTAGATCACTCTTCCGCTTTTAATGGCAGGCCACATAGCCATAATCAAAATGGTGGTCCTCCCCGCTTTCTCTTTTACTTAATATTCCACTGTTCCCTGATGCAGTATTTCTTCATCACCTTACGTGGTCTTCTTATACATCTGATTTGTGCTGGCCCCCAGCCCGGCATCCGCTAGGAAACCCTGACCCTCCCTTATGAGCGTGGCGGTTTTGGGCTTCCTGACCCCAGCTCTATTACCTGGCTGCACAATGCCAATATACTTATCGCTGGTACCACACAGATACTTGGATCCCCTATCTTAAAAAGGAAAGTGATCAAGCTGGAAGGGATCCCCTTACACTCCTCCGATATACAGGCACAGTCTAATACAAGCTGGGCACGGCAGAAGCTTCGCTGTGTACTGGGGGGTCCCCCTCTACTCACCGTTTTTACCACTGGCCAATAACCCCTGGGTCACCCTCACCTGGGAGATACTGGTCCAACGCTTTCCATGATCATCAGGGCTTGAATCTCACATGTAGATACCATCCATCTAACTAATGCCTCGCACATGGATCCTTTCACACTCCAGCGTCTTCACAACATGCTGCGCTCCAAATTGTCATCTTATCCTTTGGCCCCGGCAGACTTCCCACCCCTGACGTTACACATCTCAGACAATCACAGTGGGCGACAGATCTCTAGACTCTACAGTGATTGTCTTGCCATGAAGCCGGACTCTCCCGGGCAAGTCCAGACTTCCTGGGAGGACGATTTAGGGAGCTCAATCTCTGACAAGATCTGGTCCTACTGTTGTTCACAAGCCAAATTTGTTTCTATCAACCATACACACAAACTACGACATTTTAAATTCCTCCACTGGGTCTATATGACACACAAGGGTCTGGTACGCATTGACCCCACTTGTTCATCCCAGTGTCCCAACTGCCATGCCCCAGGCGCAGATTTTGCCCACCTTACTTGGACATGTTCCAGTTCCTACTGGACCACCATCTTCTCTCTGATCTCCACTATTACCGGCACCACACTCTCGCCTTTTCCCTTGATAGGACTCCCGAGGTACACACACAGAGCCCTGCTGATTCACTTTCATTGCTCTCCTGCTTGCAAAGCAGGAAATAGCGGTTAACTGAGGCAACAGGCTCTGCCCTAGGGACTCCGCCTGGTTGAACAACATGTCCCAATGTCACATTGTGAGCAATTCTCCTTTAGGTGAATGTAGTGTGCGATGATGACAGCTGCAACCTACTACATCCCGGCCCAGAGATATATTGCCACCACTGAGAGAACACTTTACACACTTTAGATAACCCCTGCTAACCCCCTTGGTAGCTTGGCACAAGCAGACAGGCTTATTCCAAAGGCAATGTGTAAAGTATTTGCACCCAGACACACAGTAACACAGTGAAAACACTACAAATGGACACCACACCAGTTTAGAAAAATAAAACTCTCTCTCTCTAAACCAAACAAGACCAAAACAACAAAATTCCAACATACACAGTTCAAAATATGACTTTTAAAAGGTTTCAAGCAATTCTGTCCATAGAAAACTATGGATGCGTGATTTCACACAATGTACCTTTAGATGCGTCAAAATTCACAAGGCCAGACAGCCGCAGAGAATGGAAATGTCAATAAACACGATGCGTCAGTTCCTGAGTCCTTTGGGAGGGGATGCGACAGTTCTGCTGCACGCAAGAGAAGTGATTTGTCGAATCTGCACTGTACGGGGAAGTGATGTGCCGATTCCAAGACTGTTCTAGTCTGCGGATGATGCATTTGGAAAACTCGCAGCACAGGTGCAATGCGTGGAAATCCGGGATGCCTTGGAGGTCGATGCAGTGGTGACAAACAGGCGCTGCGCAGATTTCTTCAGCTGCGGGCCCACGATGCATTGATTCTTTCAGCCGCACAGCAGGACCTGCATTGGAGTCGGTGCAGCAATGTCAGACTTCAGAGGTCGGTGCACTGGACTCGGCTTGCAGCGGAATTTTCACCTGCTGGCAGGCACTGCATTGATTCTTTGGCCGCACGACGGTGCTGAGTCGAAACAACAGGTGATGCATCGATTTTCTTGGTTTCTACAGGCTTTTTCAGCTCCCAGCAACAGGAGAAACCTCCAGAGAACCAAAACTGGAACAGGCACCTCCTGGCAGGTCAGAACTCCCAGCAGCAGAGGAAGCTGGTGGTGAAGTCTTTGTGTCACTGACACTTCAGGACAGGAGGCAAGTACACACCAGCTCTTGGAGATTCTTATCAAGCAGGCTTACAGCAAAGTTCGAGTCTCTGTCCTCTCCTTGGCAGAAGCAGCAACTACAGGCCAACCCAGTAAAGCAACACACAACAAAGGGGCAGAAGTTATCTAAAGTTCTGGGGTTTTAGGTATAATATTTATACCCCATTTTCTCTTCGTAGTCTTTGTTGCAAGAGTCTCTGAGTTCAGTAAAAAACAGTTCTGTCCTCCCTGGTCCAGCTTCACTACAGGAGGTGGAGACAGCATTGTGCTGAGCAGATGCAGCCTATTCAGGTGCTAGTGAAAACTCCTCCCATCACTAAAATGCAGAAAGGTCTATTAAGCCTGGCTAGGAGTCACCCAGGAAAGGCAGGACACACACCAGCACCCCCGTGTGACTGTCTAGAGCGAATGCACATCCCCAACTCCTATCACACCAAAACGTCACTGTGAATACACAAACAGGCAGAGGCACACAGGAAGGTAAAACAAGAAAATGCCCACTTTCTACAAGTGGCATTTTCAAACACACAATTTAAAAACCACCTTCACTAAAAGGTGTGTTATTAAATTCTGAATTCGGAGAGCCTAAACTCCATTTCTCTATCTTGTCCCAATGGAAATTACACTTGTAAGATGTTACAAGGCAGCTCCCATGTTAACCTACGGGACAGACAGCCTTTGAATAGTGAAAACAAAATGCACTGTATTTCACCATTAGGACATGCAAAACACACCAGCACATGCCGTACCTTTCACATACACATGGGGTACCATGGGTCTCCCTGAGGGGTGCCTTACATGTAAGAAAATGGAAGGTGAGGGCCTGGCAAGTGGGAGCACTTGTCAGGTTGACATGGCAGTTAGAAAACTGTGTGCAGACACTGCAGTGCCAGGTCTGAGATCTATTTGAAAGGCTACTGGTGTGGGTGGCACAATCAGTGCTGCAGGCCCACAACTAGCATTTGATTTGCAGGCCCTGGGCACACACAGTGCACTTTACTAAGGGCTTACCAGTAAATCAAATATGTCAATCGTGGATAACCAATCATTCTCACAATTTACCCAGGGAGCACTTGCATTTTGGCAAAGTGCCCAGAGTACCTAAAGCAGCAAAAACGAAATCCAGCACACAGCCCACAAATACAGGAGGTAGAGGCAAAAAGACTGGGGAAACCACACCAAGGATACCAGGTCTAACAGTGATGGTATGTCTTTTGTTGGTGTAATGTCAGGTTTAGTCTCGGTTGTGTCTTTCTGGATGTATTGCATGAGTTTTGAAGTGGGTGTCAAGGCTTAATTTAAAAAAAAAAAAAATAAGGGATATATGTTATGTGTTTAAGAGTTGCTCTGCGAAGGGAGGGGATGTGTTATAATGGGTACTTATTTGATCTTCTGAGCTCTGCCCAGCTCAGTCACCGGCTGATGGAATGTCGGTCCTATGTCATCCAGGGGTTCTGGGTGGTTTGAATCTTGCCAAGGAGTTGTTGACTGAGCCTGGCTTGGGATGCTGCACAGGGGTTTTTCTCCTGCTGGAATAAAAGAACTTGTTGATAACTCCACTGTGTCCAGCAAGCTTACTACAACCACATTAACTTGTTTCTAGGGTAGGTGCATTCATTAGGAAAGAAAAAGCAGCAGCCGTACGTGATCACCAGGTGGTACAAACAAATTTATGATAAAGCCTGAAAGTGATTTTCTTCAGTGTGAAGACAGTGCTCCTTTAGGGAATGTTCTATTTTGCCTGGAGTACTGAAAATGCTTGCACATTTCCTGTATGATCGTAGTATGTTCCTCTCTCCCATACCAAATGTACCAATCTTAGTAGGGCAGCCATGATGAGCACACTAACAACTGTTGGTCAGCGTCACCATAATTTTAGCTTTAAGTTATTTGTAGCATGAAAACTGTGAGCGATCACCCTCAATTTATGTTTCCAAGAGATGACTTTCTATCTCATTAAATGTTTATTTTACTTGTTTCTGGATGCTAGGGGAAGAAGTATGGTTTGAGGGTAGACACAGGCTCTGAAGGAGACAACAATCTAATTCTATGCATGGCATCTTAAGTCTTCCTTTCTTGTCCATACCATATATTTCTAACTTCCTCATCATTTGTAGAGTCTTACTCCAGTGCTTCACCAACGTTGCTCATTCTTGGCAGAAGGGTTGAGAAATAACACAGATAGATTTATTTGCATAGATCAAGCAACACAAAATGCTGGATGGGAACCCACAAAATGTTGTTGCTAAGGTGGACAGACACTGCTAACCAGCAAACATACGGTAAGATTCACCAATCTATCTGTCCATGAAATGTAGGTGATTCTTGCATATAGCCAGATTCAAGTGTAAAACACGCCTGGAATCCTCAAAAGTTAATTTGCACTAAGAAAAAGAATGTGCTCATACAAAGATTTTCTTACAAGTAAATCTACACCGAGAGGGAGAGAGAGGCGAGGAGTGGTTGTGGGGCTTTTATTCCAAGGCTGGAATAACCTTAAATTTGGTCACACCAACAAGTTTTCACTTCTGTTCTTATTCTCTCTGGCTCATCCCCAACTTGAAAAAAGTTGAAGATTAGCTCCTACTGAGGCCCCAAGTACATCTCTTTCCACGGTAGGAGTGGGGAAGAAACATCCCCAAATTTGGTTTGCATGTAGAAGAGGTGTCTCCATGGAGACAACATTCTTTGCATGGAGAAATGTTTCCTAGGGCTATGGATGAAAACCTACAGGTTCCCAGGGGTACTCTTGGAGGTCTTTGAGTCTTACAAAAAGCTGAGAATCTGCACCCATTCGAGGTCTGAAACCTGGAGGTATAAATTTCTGACTATTTCTGTGAATTGAACACCAGGTTTATATCATTGTGAGCTTTTTTTTTTCTTTAAAAAAACATGGATTCAAGGGCAGTGATGGTTCAATTTGGTTCTCGGCTTGAAAGACTTTAGGATACTCCAATGTGTTTTTTTTTCTTTAGCTCAGTTAAATATTTGTGAATTGGGATCATTTTAAAGCAGATATGATCTATGAGGAGGAACAAAAATAATATTAGCACCAAGTAAAAAAGTGAAAACATGAAATACTCTTTTGAATATTTCCCCTTTAGTGCACAAATCAAAACCATCAGCAGTTAACACATGGCTCTGTAGAGGGAACCATTTCTTTATAAAACTTTACAAAAGCAAAGTGTGAAGATCACTCATGGGTGCATCGCATTCTGTTTTTGGCAATAAGAATTAACTCGTGATCCTGCTGTTGCGCTTTAAAAGCAAAGGACACTCGAATGTTCTCTGCGTCAGATAACTTACACACCAATTAGTTTCCTTAGACATGAAGCCTTTAAATCGGTTGTCCCACTGTCTCTCTGGGGATGACTTTAGGTGGCAATTGAAATACAATTTACTTCCGCCCAAAGGAGTTTTGTTCTCACCAAATAAGATTGTTAAAAAGTCACTACCCATAACTCAGAAAAACTGTTGCACTATAAAGCTCTAACCTTAAACCTAGATTGCATAAAGCATTCTTGCCCAGAGGAGCGGTTTCTTCACTGAGAGAGATGCCTGCAACCAAGTTGGCTTTTTCTACTAATGGAGGTTAAAGGCTTCTGTCAAGGAAAGTGCCGTCTTCTAACAAACAGTTGTGTTTTTAGGACATGAAATTACCTTTCTCTCGTAAAATGAAATTGACTTCTATCCTTTTTGATTGCTAGCACTCTGATCCTACTGACTCCTGAAACATTTCAAGACAATATACAAAGTAAGGGAATTTTTTAAGTAAATGAAACAGTAAAGCTATCAAACAAATAAATGAAAAATACATATACAGATGGCAATAATGGCAACCAGTCGCGGCTCCTGGAGGGAGTGCTGCGGGGCGGGTAGTAAACTCCGGCATACGGCCGAACGGAGGTAAGTACAAAAATAAATAAATAAAACGAATTACATTGCGCGCGCTGCAACGCCAAATGGCGATGCGGCGCGCGCAATGTAATTCGTTTTATTTATTTATGTACTTACCTCCGTTCGGCCGTAAGCCGGAGTTTACTACCCCCACCCTGCCCCTCCCCCGGCCCGCCCCACCGCACTCCCTCCAGGAGCCGCGACTGATGGCAACCCGTTTCAGTGGAGAGAAATGTGAGGAAAACTTTACATACATTTTTTATTTAATGTAATATTACCTTAAGCATCCAAAAGAAAAATTTTCTGTCAACCACAAACATAGAAATCAGTGACGGGCAGTAAAAACTGCCCTCTAATTCCGTCCATCTAAATTAGGTGGGCAGAATTAGAGGTCTGCCTCCAACAGTCCTTATTTGCAAGGGTGTCAGAGAGGGTTAATCACAGCAGTGAAGGAGTAGTCTCTCGCGTGATTAAACCTAAGGTCCGCCCACTTCTAAATTTGACGGATGCACCATTAGCTTGACGGTATAGATACTCCTTCACCATTACGACAGAGTATCTATACTGCCAAGATATAGATCGGGCCTTAAGTTACTAGTGCTGTTTCACTTATTTAGTTTTACATTTAAAATAAATATATACCATTAATTTACATTAATATTTAACATTAAATATTCTTTTACAGACTTTTACCAACTTTAGCTCATTTTTTAACACTTTCTCTATACTTTACCCAGAAATCGCCACCTCGACTGCGTAGATCTCCCTTTGGCGTACTAACTTTATATGGGCAGTTTGTGATTACCAATGGGCTTACTCTTTTGTGGGTGGGTACACGTCCCTGTCTAAATCCCTTCCTATCCCTCCTCTCCTTACTCTTTCCTAAACCCCTCCGCTTTAGCAATAAGTATTTCTCAGTTTTCAGCCACTCCCCCTGTCCCTCCTACATTTACTACTAAAACGAATACTTACGTATACAGAGACTCTGCAGCCGGGGGCACGGATCACCGAACAGAAAAAGATAGGAGAGGAAGAAAGGGCAAACTCTGCATGTAGGTTTGTGAATTGCATTTTGTACAATGTTTGTAGTAGTACTACTGTAGAGCTACAAAAATTATACCAGGCCTCAATGTATCTCATGCATTCCCACATCACCCTTGCTCATGCGCTCTGATAACACTGTCACACACAAACACATGAGAATGTGGTGGTGGCAGTGCTGACAATAGTGGTGTTTATGGTGATGGAAGTTGTGGTGATCATCGCAGAAGTGGTGACAGTGGTAGTAGTGGTGATGGGGCGGTACTAGTAGTAATACTAATATTAGCAGCACTAGTGTTGGTGGTGATAGAGCTTCTGTTAGTAGTGATCATGGTGCAGCTGGGGCCGCTGCAGGTAAGAGCGGTGGGGGGAATTCGATGGACGATGACAAGGGAAAATGATTTATTTAATTTTCCCTCTTCATCGTCCATCGAAATCCCCCCCACCGGGCCCCACCGCTCTTACCTGCAGCGGCCGCGGCTGTCATGGTGGTATTGTGATAGTGTTAGCAGTGATGTTTGTGATAGTGCTGATTGTAGTAGTGAAATTGGCATTGCTATGATAATGTTTCTTTTGGTGGTAATAGTGGTCGTGGTGATACTAGTAGTGGTGATGCTGATAGTGGTGGTTGCAATAGTGATGACAGTGATGATGGAAAATGTGGTGATAATGGGGCTGACTGATAGTTTTTGGAATTATAATGGTAGTTGTGGTGATAGTACTGGTGTTGGTGATAGTGATGATAGTGATGCTGGTAATGGTCTTGAGACACTCACAGGTGATTCGCCACGCTTTATAAATCCTTGATTGATTGACTTGAATGGTGGAGGCAGTAAAGTGGTGATGGTAATGCTAATGGTAGTACTAAGTACAGTGGTGGTGATGATGGAAGGTGGTAATGGTAATACTATCATGAGTACCACTGACCTGTGTATCAATAAATATTTCTTAGTCATTGACTAGATGACCCAAGGTGTGAACATGTGCTCTAAAAATGCATATTTTATGTAATAATGATGGTAATGGGGATAGTGCCGGTAACGCTAGTGCTGGTGGTGCTAATGGTGATGATGGTAATGGTGTTGGTAATGACTGAGATGGTAGTGTGGTGATTGTGTTAATGGTGATGGTGTTATTGATATAGTATATGTGGTGGTAATGCTGGTAATCAGTGTAGTGGTTATTGTGGTGGTGGCTGTGGTAATAGTGTCAGCAGAGTTTCCAGTGGTGGTGACAGTGATATTATTGATAGTGATGGTAATGTAGGTGATGATGGTGGTATTGGGGGTGACAGATGAAGTGGTGATACTGGTAGTGGTTACAGTAATAAGGATAGTGATAATGGTGATACTTGTAATGGCAATGGTGGTGGTAATGATGGTGATGCTGCTAACGGTGCTGGTAGCAGTAATGGTGGAGGTGATGATGTCAAGTGGTTGGAAATTATTGTGGTAATGGTGGTGGCGGTGTGGTGGTGATGGTGATAACAGTGGTGGTGATACTGTAATGTTGATAGCAGGGGTGGCAAAATCCATACGACGCACACATTGCAAAAAGATTACACGTTTTAACGCCTACGGGCATTTGCACGCTCTACAAACCGATTACTTCCTTATACATTTTCTCCTCACTTATCAAAGATATGCAGTGTGCGTTCTGATGTCAATTATTGTAGCTCTCCCTTACACATTCACGGAAGAGCCCATCCTAGTCATCTCACTCTTGCACCATGATACTTATTCACCACAGGTGACTTGTCCCCTGATACACATGCATTCATTAGGCTTCATTATTTCTTTAACTTCAATAATAAAAACTGAATTCATCTCTAACAGAAGAACTAGTACAAATAAGTGTTAACAGACATTTCGATGGGAAATAGTTTATGGTTAAAAAGTAATTACAAGTTGGCACATTTTGAATCATGTTATGTGTTGACATTCAAAAAGAAGACAATTTAAAATGACTTTAAAATGTATTTTGTAAATGATTGCAAGAAGTGACTTGTCTGTGCAAGATCGACAGGGGAGATATCATTTCTATAGGTTTATTAGTTTAAACATTGTCAAAAGCCTGCATTGGGTTGCAGGACTGTTGACCTTTCCTTCTGCTACATATAAGTACTCTTTCTACTAGGGAAGTCTGCATTTATTGATACGCAATGTGGTGCCAACCAGATACCAGGCTCTTTGCCCTCCATCTTCGTAAGACCAACCTCACTTTTTAATTCGTTCATATTTAGAAACAGAATGCGCCACGCAAAGGAATCCCTGTTTATCTTTCCAAAAACAGTAAAGGTCTGTATTAAACAATACGTGCTGAAAGAAGCATTTTTGTTCCAAAAGACTGAAAGACAAGGGTTTTTCTTCCATTCCGAAGGTTCACGTTTGAATAATAGAAGACACCTGGAAGGCAACATATTTGGAAGTCGAGCTGTTTTCCTTGTGCACTTCCTAATGAGAAACTCTAGAAAATGACTATTAAAGAGTTGCGATATTTGCTTAAAGTGAACCTAACACAAATAGAGCCTAGCTCGTTTTGCTATGAAACAAATTCTATCATCCATGTCACTGTGACAGCTACAAAAGCTACAAGTAACTAAGAGGGACGGACTAACCTTCTTTTGGCTCCTCTGTTGGCCACTGATTCCCACATGAGCGTTTCATTCGGACAGAGTGCCCGGTTGTAAAATTCAAAAGCTGCTCTGCAGGAAAGGTTTAGGACAGAGAACAGCCATTGACACAAAGTAGCGGGAGAGGAGACAGCAGATGAGGTCTACTGTGAGAAGTTGGCCTGGTATATGCTGTTCACTAATTAAAGTGGACACCTTGCACCAGTCCAATTCGACTCTTATGGTAGGTAGGTTTAAGACAACCTTTATAGAAAGCTATCCTAGTGGTAGCTGTGGAGAGCAGCCTTCAGGCTAAGTCTTGGAGGAATGTAAAGCAGCTTGTTTTACCACACAATCTCTTGAATCACCAAATGAAAAGACACCACACAGGTATATATATCAAATATATATGTATTTATCAATAAACAACTCTCTACTAATCTCTTTATGAGATTAGAAGCCAGGAACATATGTACAAGTCAAGGTTTTATCAAAATAAGTTAGCACAAGTAAATATCACAATCTTATCTTGGCTAGACCGAGGTCTAGAGCATTTAGAATCGAGGGACCCCAGAGAACCACCCCAGGTAGTTGTAGGAGACCCACAGGGGACGGACGCGGTGTTCAGACACTGGTGCGAGTCCTGTACGAGTCTATGCGAGAGACGCGATTGAGTTATCAATGTTACAGGTCCCTGGCGTGTTCGAGGCGAACACACCGATCGGTCAGTACGAGTCGAAGGACGTGGATACTGATAGAGTTACAAGGGAGTTGGACGCGATGTGTCTAACACAGACGCGAGCCCTCTACGAGCCAGTGCGATAATCGCACGGGGAAAATAGGAGTTTTAGGGCACTTCTAGGGTAGCTACAAGAAAGCCACTTACAGGGTAAGTAGTTCTAGGGCCCACACCCACAGGAGCACCGTAGTGCTGAAGTTACCTCACCCAGGGGAGCCGGGTGCATAGGTGTCCTTTGGTGTCGGGTCGCGGCGTCATTTTCAATGGGAGCCAGTGAAGACTTGCTGCTTGCGACGACAGAAGAAGTGTCCGTTGGAATCCAAGCCTGGATTCGGAAGGAGGAAGACCTGAAAGCAGAGGGGACAGTGTTCACAGTCACTTGGCAGTGACTCTGGGCAAGGAAGATGAATGCCCTCCGTCGTCGACAGCTTCGGGTCGTTCACGGGTGTCTTGACTCTTCGACCACGTGGTCCGGGCAGCGTCGATGATGACCAGGAGCTGGACTCAGTGTGTCCCACGACGTCTGCAGCTTACTGAGGTGTCGGCGACTCGATTGGAGCCAACAAGCCTTGGTAGCAGCAAGTCTCGTGGTGATGAGGAAAAGTCAAAGGTGCAGACCAGCAAGGTCTGGGGGACTTACCCAGCAAGGGTAGGTCAGGGCAGGCCTGGAGCAACCAGGGGAGCCCTTTGGTTTCGTTGGAAAGTCTTCTGGGGACCCACAAGCCGGCTGGCAAGGGATCGCGAAGACACCTCGGGAGGATCCACTCAACAGGGGCCCACGGTCACTCGGGACGGTGTAGGCCTCTGAATTCGGGAGGGATCTCTGCTAGAGGCTGGGACCACACGTGGTCCAAAGCACAAGTTCGTAGACTGTCGTGAAGGGGTTGCACTCGACTAGTGCACGGTACCCAGGGGCTGCGGTTCCTCGTCGCTCGTGGGGTCCACTTGCCTCAGCTTCGCTGGGGACTCACGATGGCCTTGGAGAAGTCAGGAAATCCTCTTCCTGGGCTGCAGGGACTTCGGGCTCAGGCGGGAGCGGCGTAGTTTGCGACCGTCGTTGTAGTTTTTGGTGCCTGCCAAGCAGGGAGTCACTCCTTGACTCCAAGGGAGATTCTTCAGTCTTCCAAAGGTAGTGGAACGTCGAAGGTCCAGGATTCTTCTGTAGAGCGTCGTCCAGGGAGATCTGGGTTGCAATGCACAGGTTCCCCCTCTTATCCTAAAACGAAGGGAGGGACTAGCTCTATGACCCCACCTATGGGAGGGTCAGGGGAGTGGGTGGCTACACCCACTTCCCTTTGTCCAGTTTCACGCCAGAGCAGGGGCAGGTAGCCCCTGAGCCGGTTTGAACTGGGGTATGCACAGAGGAGCCTTCTGCTCCCCCAGTGCAGGACTTCAAAGCACTCTAAGAGTGCACCCACCCAGCCCCAATACACTAAACCCTGTCTGGGAGGTGGTCACGCCCCTTGTGACAGGATATCTATTGTTGGGCTTCCTCCACTGTGAGTTTCGGTCATCAGCAGGAGGGCAGCCCAGTGTCTGTGACTGGTGGCATCCATCTTGTGATGCCAGGGCTCTGGAAAGAAGTTACCGGTTAGGCCGGTGTGTACATGTCTCTCCCTCTAGAAGGGTGGAATGCTACCCCGCCGCCAGAACTGGCGGGGGGTATTATTCCAAGATGTTTGACACCAAACACAACATGTTTCCGTGCAGCCATCCCAAAGTTAGCATTTAACGCGAGGTTATAATGCGCTTAAGAGTATATGGTCAGGCTGCACTACAAACAGCATCAGAGAAGGGTCTCTGAACCCTGCAGAGGGGCTCTGCTCATGCAGGGACACCCTCCCACATAAGAACCAAGCACTCTGCCTTCAGGATTGATAAGGCTTGCCATGTGAGTGACTTATAGGTTTGTATGTGTGTATGTATGTAGTGGTATAGGTAGCCCATACCACAGTAAGGGGTGCATGCACCACCTTACCCAGGCTGCAGTAGCAGACCTGTGGTGTCAGATTTAGTCTGCTTCCCAGGGGTGGCATAAGACATGCTTCAGCCCCAGGTAGGCCTGTGAAGTACCTATGCCCTTGGCACCTAAGGTACCATATACTAGGGACTCATAAGGCACCACAGTTTCCAATCACTAGTGCACCTAGAGTGCACTCCAAGTCGTTTAGAGAGAACAGAGAGGCTGGGGCCCTGATTAGCAGGGACCCAGCCCGACTATAGCCAGAAACCAGTGTAAACATCAGAAAAAAAAGTGGGGGCAACATAAGAGGCAGATCCTACTCTCCTACATCTACATAATGCCAGGCTCTCACAAAAGTAGAAAAAGAATAATAAATATTGTTTTTAAAAAAAAGAAAAAAAAGTATATAAAACAAATAAAAGTACTGTTGACTCACTAGCCCTGGCACTGAAGAGACTGAAGAGAACTTGTTTGTCAGTAGATGTGCACAAGCAAAATGCAATCACTTAAAGTCGAGAGAGCCAATATCTGAAAAGGGAGGACTCACTGGCCCATACTGTTGGCTGTGATGGGCGGAAGCAAAAGGTGAATGGCAATTTAATACACCAATCAATCAATCAATCAATCAATCAAGTGTTTGTAAAGCAGGACTACTCACCCGTGAGGGACTCAAGGCAATAGGGAGGGGGGGTGGCTCCGTAGGGTGCTGTGGTCATCTAAAGAGCCAGGTCTTGAGGTCCTTCCTAAACTGGAGCAGTGTAGGGTGTTGCCGGAGGGGGAGGTTGTTCCAGGTCTTGGCTGAGAGGTAGGAGAAGGACTTTCCATCCATTCTGGTCTTGAAGATGTGTGGGATGGTGGCCAGAGAGAGGTCAGCTGATCGGAGGTGTCTCTTGGGTGCGTGGAAGGAAAGGCGGTTGTTTAGGTATGCTGATCCGATGCTGTGGAGGGCCTTGTATGCATGAGTGATGAGCTTGAAGGTTATTCTTCTTTCGATGGGGAGCCAGTGGTGATCGCAGACGTGTTGGGTGATGTGGTTGTGACGAGGGGTGTCTACGATCAGTCTGGCTGCGGCGGTCTGGAGCTTGCGAAGGAGTTTTTTGTTGATTCCGGCATAGAAGGCCTTGCCGTAATCCAGTCTGCTAGTGAGGGCGTGCGTGGACGCTTTTCTGGATTCGGAGGGGATCATCTGAACGTTTTTTGGAGTATGCAGAGGGAGTTGAAGCAGGCAGAGGATACAGTGTTGATCTGGCGGTTCATAGTGAGAGATGAGTCCAGTATGATTCCGAGATTTTGTGCATAGTCTGTCGGGGTGGGGGCCACCAGGTGTCGTCCCATGCTGAGGGGGTGGAGTCCAGGTTGAGGACTTCTGTTTTCTCTGAATTGAGTTTCAGGCAGCTCTTCTTCATCCAGGTGTCGACGGCTTTCATCCCTTCTTGGAAGCTGTGCCTGGTGATGTTGGGTTACTTGGTGAGGGAGAGGATGAGCTGGAATTCGTTGGCACAGGAGACGATGTTGAGCTCGTGGCTTCTGACGATGGTTGCGAGGTGGGCCATGTAGATGTTGAAGAGGGTGGGGCTGAGGGAGGATCCCTGGGGTACCCCACATCTGGTCTCTGCCGGTTCTGAGAGGTAGGGCGGGGGTCTAACTTGCTGAGTTCTGCCTGTGAGGAATGAGAGTGTCCAGTCGAGGGCCTTTCCTCGGATGCAAGCATTGTGGAGTCTGGTGGCTAGTGTGCGGTGGGAGACAGTGTCGAAGGCAGCTGAGAGGTCCAGGAGGATGAGGGCTGCCGTTTGGCCCTGGTCGAGGAGGGCGCGGATGTCGTCGTTGGCGGCGAGAAGAGCGCTCTCGGTGCTGTGGTTGCTGCGGAATCCGGATTGGGAGATATCCAGGACGTTGTTGGATAGGCAAAAGTGACCGAAAGCCCTTTACTATTTGTATATAATGTACGATTCTTTTTTTGTAAAAACAATCATCTGGTGAGGCTGCTAACTAAAGCTGCCTTAAAGTCCAGAACTAAAAACAGGTGGTCATTGCACATGGTTATTGGTCAAAGGGCCTATAACAATGCTAATATAAATACTAAAAGCCACCTCTTTTTGTCAAGGTACACTCCACAGACCACAATGTATTTGGTGAACAGCGTGTAACCATAAACAAAAATTGTACAATGCATGCCTGGATCAAAGAACAATGTGCAGGTACAGAACAAAAATCACGAGCACATAGCGGACAACCAGCACTGTTATAATTAGTATTAGCACAGGCAAACAACATCACAAACTATGCTCCACAATAGCCAAAGGTATACAGAGCAGAAAACAATAATCCGGAAGACTTTACATAAGATGACATTTTTTCCTGTAGACAGGGAAGTAAATGGATGAGTAGGATAGATGAACAAAAACTTTACACAGATACAGATATCATATTGCACCACCATGAGATTATCACCAGCGCAAATTGCTGAAAATTATTAAATGAAATCATGATTGAATCAAAAACAAATTAAACTGAGAAAACAGAATTAGGTAAACAGGAATTATATCTGATAAGCACCAAAATAAAAGGAGCCGTGGCATAGTCAATAGGTCTGGTCTTGATAAGCTGCTGAAATGGTTTAATTTTTAAGTCTTAATAAAAGAATATGCCACAAAAATATTAGGTTTAAGAAAAAATGGTGGTGTAAAGGGTAATCTATGAGGGTTGTGGTAGTCTAAAGGGTAATCTATGAGGGTTGTGGTTGTCCTCGTAAGTGGGGAAAGACTTGGGGCCACTGAAATCAATACAGGCGCCGCTTAAGCTCCAAGTCAGGGATGAGGTCCTCTGCAATTCCCATGGGAGGGAGTGTAGCCGCAATTGAACGTAGTGATGCAGACTTATGATACTGTTGTGTTTTCAACTTGTGGGAAATGGGAGATCCTGTTTCTATTATGTATATTTATAATAGCCTGATACTTGTGATTGAACTGTTATTTCTCTGTCGTCATATACTCAATAAAAAGATATGACAAAACAAAAGTTTAAGAAAAAATAAAAACATGCCACTGCTTAACGTGGTGGCCAAAAACTTGCAATAATGTTTTTAAAAAAAATAGCCATAGCTTTAATGCCTACCACAGGTAAATATGATTCTTAATGCCACAAAAAATATATACTATTGACTCCGAATTTCTGTAACTTGAAGACACAGTATAAACAAACAAGTATGACCAAAATACATAAAAAAAGAATAAATTAAGCAAAACAAGTATTAAAAAAGTAAAGTATTGACCCTGAAATGCACTTCCTTTTACTCAAATGTACTAATCTGATCAGGCCAAATGCTGTCAGTGACAGTGCAAGGGAGCCATTGGCAAAAAACCAATTTTCCAATGCTTTAGCTGTGGTGAGCGAAAAGAAGGTGTAAATGGCAATTGAACAGACTAATGGATGCTGAGGGCTGACCCAAACCTCTGTTGTGTATGTATATATGTAAACAGTGTTTAATTAATTGTTTAATTAAATGAGGCAACAAAAATACCTAAAGCTTTCTCTCTGTCTGACCTGAAACACAAATAAACAGATTCAGTGACTGTGGGGCTCATTGAGACGGACATTAATGATTGTAGCAGTATTAACCCCTTCGGTGCTTATGACGAGACCAGCTCGTCATGAGCACAGCTCCACTGTGACTCATGACGAGCTGGTCTCGTCACGAGCACCGCACTCACCCCCCACCCCCCCGCACCGTGGGGGAATTACCCCCACAGGGAAGGGGTTAAAAGATGGTTTTGGAAATAAACATGTCAACATAAACACAGCCTGTGCAGAAACCCCTTGGCCATACAATCAAAGTACACACGAATAACTACTGAACAGAGTGAGGAAGAATCCCCAAAGGTTCGTCCATAGTCTCATGTAACTCCATCATAAGACTTACACAGTCATGTGAATCATAAATGTTTTGAATACATGGTGGGCTGGAAGTTATTGTTGTACATAACTGTGTGTTACAATTCACTAACAGCTCCCTTTACAAACTTTATCACCAGTGAGTCTGCAAAAGGTTCCCAAGCATGCAGTGCCTTTACATAGCAAATTAAAAAACTTTTGGCAAACAACAGTAAAGAGTGAACGGTGTACAAAAGTGAGTAAAGAGATGGAGCATGCTCAACAAGATGGCAGACATGATATGAAATTGATATCATTCACCTGGAACCCCTTTAATCAGCTCCTCATCCAGTCCCCCAGTGCCTATAAACTTTCAGAGAGAGCCAGATTTAGGTAGTGGCTAAGTTGGGGTGCAGGCAAGCATCCTCGAATAGGAGACATCCTGGGGCAGCTGAGGGCCTGTCCAATAAAGATGTGCATTTCTGCCTCTTACACCACTGTTTACATTGCTCCATTTGACCTTAACAACAATCAGGTGCTGCCCTTTTTGGTGAGCTAAACTCTAGTTGCACTCATAGAGAACCAGAAAGTGCGCCTTGATACACCATTTACAGTGCAGGATGTAAAGAATGCAATAGGCCTCATGGTCACTGTTAAATATCCAGAATCAATAGTTTCTCTGCCACTTTTTATGGCACATTCTAGGGTGGGTTAGCCTCTAAGCTTCTGGAAGTTTATACCTAGGGGGAAACAGCGGGTAGACTTCCCCTCATTACCTGCAAGGAAATCATGGTGTTGGTATGTCTTGCTTTATAAATAAAAGAAATTCAGCCCTCCCAAACAGAGGCACTCCCACATAAAGTAAGAAAACACCTGAAAAGGGGTCGTCGTAGAACTCACCAAATGAGGCACGTCAAGAGACTGTTTTCAGAGTAAAGCGTGGGGTCTTATTAGTGCAACACTCTCTAACAGAAAGACTTTCCCAGATGTCAAATTAAAACAACAGGCAAATGTATATAGAGATTCACTGAAATGCCAAAGGTTACAGGGACAGTATAGTTAGGCTGACATTTCACTCGTACAAAACCAGAGAAATACAGCAGTTACAGTTAGCTGAGCGAACTATAACTCACGCCCCCTCAATGCACTGCTTATGACCTCACATATTACATCACTGATGACATGGTCAGTGACATCACTGATGACATCTCAAATGACATCACTGATGACATCATCCGGTGACTGCAAGGGTTTTTAAAAAGTGTATGAGTCTTAAATATATATACACCAAGGTGTTTTAATGAATCAGTGGGTGTATGAGTGCCTGTATGGATGATTTAGTGGGTGCGTGATTGACTGTATAAGTGAGTGATTATACGTATCTCAGTGAATGTATGGGCGAGTGATTAATTTGTGTGAATGTCTGTATCAGTCTGTCCGTTGTGTGTATGTGGCTGCATGCGTTGGTGAGTAGGTACATGAGTGGCTGTATGGATTATTGATTGGTTGTCTGAGTACCTGCATGGGTGGGTGAGGGGGTATGTGACTCCTTGCATGGATGAATGAGCGGGTGAACCAGTGGCTGTATGGGTTCGTGAGTGTGTCTGTGAATGGCAGTATTGGTAAGTGAGTGTGTGTATGGCTGTGTTGGCGAGTGAATGGATGTGTCAGTGGTATATGGGTGAGTAACTGCATATGTGAAAGGCAGTATAGGTGAGTGTTGGAGTATATAAGTGACTATGTGTGAGTGAGTGAGTGATTGTGAGAGTGGCTGTATGGGGTGAGTGTATGCTTGTGTCAGTGACTGTATAGGTGAGTGAGTATGTGTTAGTATCTGTATCAATAAGTGTGTTAGTGTGTGCATAACTGTATAGGTGAGTAAATGGCAGTTATCATAATTTACTTTTTCACTTTTAAATATAAGTCAACAGTCTGTTTAAATCTTCTAGTAAGTGCATCAACAACATATACACACAACTCTGCTTTTTACAGAACACTCTATTACATTTTGTAATCTCCTTTTTAAAACTATCAACTGTAATATATGTGTCTTGTTCTGCAACTCCTCCTCTTAACAACTCTTCATTTTCCCTAGAATCCTGCTCAGGATCAAAGAAACAAAACTGCACATCGCCACAAACCTTTTCTACTTCTGCCACACTACCATGCAAAAGTGCTCTATTAATTTCTCATAAACATAAAGCAGGAGTTTTCACATAAAACAGCCTCCTAACTGAAGTTCACATTGTTGAGTGGTATAACTTATTTTGTGTTTTAAACTTTGCCTTGGAAAGATACGTCAGAATTTTCTTAATATATCAATGGATTGCTGACTAGAAGCACTACTACAATTCCATTTGTATTCAGGACCCTGACTATGCCTTCCTTGTACCTTCTGCAATAAGACTTCTTGCTAAGGCATCCAACACACTACCTAATTTTATTCACTTTCATGCTGACCACATCCAATGAAATATATCTTTTTTTAACTACCTCATTCAGCTCCAGCCCTCTCCTGACTACTATTGCTCCTTCACTTCAAAATGCTTAGAGTATGGATTTTGAGCCATAGCTATATCTATTGGGCAAAAGAGGCTTCAAAAAAGAGAGGTATTGACAGGGACTTGAGTATGCCAAATGTGAAGATTACTTGGTTTGCCCACAGAGGGTTAAAGTTTCATCAGTTGCTGGCTTTGGTTAATTCCATTGAGGATTCCCAAACTCCTCACCTCATGATTGTGCACTGTAGTGGCAATCACCTAGGCACATTGACTGGGGTAGGGCTGGAAATCCAAATGAAAGAATCCTTTGCAGAACTGATGTCACTTTTCACTCGCACTGCCAACTGTTTCTGCATTCCTAAGAGACCATCGTATGGGATGTATCTATAACAACAATCTGCGTTTTTACATGCAAGGAATTTATAGAAATGATGGAGTGCACTTTACAGATGAAGGCAACAGGGTGTTTCTAAGTAACCTGAAACTCTGCATCCAGTCTTATGTGTAGCAGCTATATACACACAACCAACACAACAGCTCTTGTCAGAGCCACCCTAGTACCCGAAATATTGTGAAGTGGTTTTCTAAAGGGTTTTGTTACGTTTCATTTTTGGGGATCTTCGCAACGACGTCACGATCCCCGTGGACACGTTGCGAAAACGGAAAACAAAAGCAGACATTTAATGGCCACCAACACATCCAAAAATAATATGTAAAAAAATCCATTCTGAACATTGCCCTACACACATTACTATATACATACTTCTTTCAAAGCATGTTTAAACTCATATTTTTGTACTAAGTTTCTTTTAAAACCATCTTTCAGACCTATTTTCCGTTTTCACGGTTATTCAGGACATCGCGATGACGTTGTTAACCGCGACAATCGCGCCTTTCCCATAAAGTAAAAACACATATATGTACACATTCTACACTATTTTACACATTAGGCGTTTATTACTGTACACTTCAAACTCATGTTTTTCTAGTGCATTTCTATAACAACCATCTCTAAAACCTATTTTCCGTGTTCGGGGTGAGGCCAGAGATCGCAATGACGTCGGTAATCGTGATCCTCGCGCTTACATCGCAAAAGCAGAAAGCAAAAGCAGGATTTCAATGGCCGCCACCACATTAAAAAACGTATCACTATATAATTAATTCTAACCATAACAGTAGATAACTCACTATGTAAATAACTCTATAAAAACATTTATCAATATCTCTATAACAATGCATACTAATGATTCATTGATATATTTTTTAATATTTTCACCAATATTCCCCATGATGGTACACAGGGGGCCGCACTGGCGGTCGTGTCGTCGTCGCAAATATCACGCATGATTAAAAAAATCCATTTTGGACATATAACTTGTCATTAACACCACCATTTCTCATCCATGGGGTCAGAGTATCTCCACCCTGACACCGTATGTGGGCTTTCACACAGATTTTCAGCCCCAGGAATTGTTCCCAATAGATAAAATGGCGGCTGCAACTTTCTATTCAGGTTGTGTCCAGCCAATCAGAGCATTCGCGTTGGCGTGTGCATTCAAGATTCATCGCAAAAACCACCATGAAATATCCGTGGCCAAAGATATTACTAGAATTTTAAACTTACATTTCTCAAAAACTACCGAACGTATTTACACCAAATAAGCAAAAGGCACTTTCTTAAACCGACATCTACCTCCCTGCCAAATGTGGTGTAAGTCCGTCCAGTGGTTTGGGCTGTAGAGCTGGCTAAAGGTTCTGTCACGTGGCGGATAGGGACATTGTCAACATCACTAAGTTAGCATGAGCCATGCAGCCATGTTGCTGCTTTTGCGCACGTTACTACATAACTTTATTTTTGCAAGACTCTGTTTATGCCTTTCACATGAGAACTGTTTGCTGTGTTCGTTCTCTGCTTGTTCCTGGAGTTCAGTCTGAACATTGTGAGCAAGGTCGATAAACAATGCCCCTTGTTATTCTGTTCTGGACAGGCCCTAGCAACTAGACAAAACACACTAACGCAGCTGCTGCTGGAAGCTCGTACTTTGATATTACGGGAATGCATGTTTAGGTGACACACACTTGGAGAGGGACCTTTCCAGGGAGAAGAGCAACACCCAGCTTTGATGTAGAAATCCCATCTATGCTCTAAGGTATGGGGTCTGAGGACGAAACCCAGATATCTTCTATTATATAATAATACTCATTCCTGCCAAGGGGAGGGAGGTTAGGCTCTATAGTCCTTTCTCCATTGTCTTTATACGATGACATCTCCCTTCATAACGTATGGACTGGCTGCGATGCTAACTGTATTACTGTTATGCATTTTTCTGCTTGTTGTGGCTCGTATACTGCATATTAGAGCACGTTCGTTAAAATAAACATTTTAAACTATATTCGTGTCTCGGTCAGATCTTATTGTGGACAGGAGCAAGAGAGTAAGCGAACAGGTGTGTCTTGTTACCACGATTCCTGAGAGATCCGGGAGTGTTGTGTTCTGGGTTGTCTAATCATTTGATTCTCCGTGTTTGTGTAGGAGAGCGAGTGAGACACTATAGCTAGTCGGTCCTGGGCTCGTGGGTTCTAAGGCGGTAGGAAGGCACAGCCCCTAAACACCAAGGTCCCATAATCCTGCGCATAGTTCTGTGTATGTGCAGAATCCCTGCAACATGGCGCTACCAACGTTTGGTCTGGTACTTATTCACCGGTCCCCTGAGTAGCGCTTGCACTTTTCCACGATACCCTCACACCAGTTATGGAGACGTCAGTGGTGTGGGGGAATTTACCTCCTATATAGAGGATTTTATAGGTTTTTCAAGCTTGAAAAAGGTTTTCTTTATTCTTAGCCCATTATTGCGCTGCATGCTATAAATGGCACAACCGATAGTCATACCTGCTCCTACCCGTGCTGCGGTTACTGCGCATTTGACCGCAAATGGAGTCCCAGTTGCAGGAGCGGATTTCATATTTGTCGTAGAGGCAAATGCGGCTTACCGCTTCGAGGTTTTTTACTCCTGGGTTAAGTTTTCTGCGGTTGATGGAAATGATAATTTCTTTCATGGATATGTACTAGGTGCGGTGCCACAAAATTACTGTCCCTATCATTTACTTGAAGTTCCGTTATCAGCTTGGGAGCACACCATATGGTTTAATGGCGCCCTACCTCACCCTGTTTCAGTGGTCCGTCTAGTACCCTTGTCCGTCGATGGGGCCACTTGGCCCGTTTTGGCGGGCTTTACTCCACATCCAAATTATTTTACTGTTTCACACGCAGAGCTGCGATTATTACACACGTCTTTAATTCACATACATAGAAGTGTCATTCAATATCTTTCTCGTAATGTGCCAGCGGTTCCGTTAGGTGCTGCACAGCCGCCTGGGCAAGGTGGCATGGTGATAAGTCCTATCATGATTAATTCAGTAATGGGGAAGCGACCTCAGAATAGGGATGAATTCCCTTTTTGGTTAGCCGAGAAGTTTGAGCAACTCGGAGCTGTTTTTCCTCACACGTCTCCTGTGGATAAACACAGGATACCTACCATGAGTTTACTGAAAGGCTTAATTCCCAATTTAGCTGATTGCACCACTTGGGGGAAGGTGTTTCCAGCGGTTTACTCCCTATGCTTTAAATCCCCTCTATGACAGTGCTTCCGACGGTTCCTAAGAAAGTTCAGGATGAACACGGGGCGGAGGTGGCACTGGAACTGGGGATGAGGCTGGTAGGGGCATTCCCTATTATCTCCGACATGATTCTTGCTAACGTCAAGGGTGAAGCAGTTAGCTTGGAGGTGAGTCAACGACTTGAGGCAGTCGCTGACGTGGATAAACAACATGAATTGCCAAATATTATAGCAAAAGTTTATAAATCATTGGGGCGCAATAATTTGGGAATTAAACCTTTTACACAAACACAAAATAAGCCCCTGCCAGAAAAAGAGGGGCGTCCAGTCTTCCCAAAGAAGAACTGGAATAAAAATAAGTGACAACAGAAGCAGGGTTCACGTGCAGGTTCACCGACACCTGATACTTCTGTACGTAGATATGATTTGCGTGACCGCACTAAACTTAAGACACCAGAAAGATTTCAGGTTCCTGATGCACGCGCTCCTCGTTCCTTTCAGGAATCATCGGACCCTCCGTTCGGTGGAGGGGAGCGGCAGGATCGCAGACAAGGCGAGACCACTCAACAAAGAAGTGATCAGCCACGACAGTTTGAAGTAAAAGCTAAGCAGGAGGGACAACTTCCGTACCGTGCCCCGTTTCAGAAGAAGAAAGTTGCCGCTTTGACAGTGAAATATGCCTCAGACGGTGAGAACCCTGCTCCTCGATTGGAGATGGGCTGTGACACTCCTCGACAGCGCGGCAGAAGTTACCATAGTGCGGGAGGCACTCCGTCCTTGTCTGGAGGCGAGAGCAACTGATACTTTTATAACGGTGGAGACAGCAGATACTCGAGTTGCTCCCCCGGATAGGCTTTACGAGATAATCCTCCAAATTGAGGGTGATATCAGACGGACAATTAAGGCAATCTTTTGGGAAAACCTTACTTCCTCTTATGACATTTTGTTGGCGGAGGCTGATTGGCCTCCCCCATTCGTCTTGGCTTCTTCACGGGGGAAGACGTAATACTTTCAAGTTTTTCCTGTTATGTCTCGGATGAGGCTAAACGAGCTTACGCGTCGCAATGGGCTTTGGTCTTAGCGCCGGCTGTGTATCGTAATCAAGTGGGTTGGGACAAGTTGTCATCGGGACATGACATACCTTTACGTTCTATGCCACAGCCACAGGCCCAGTACCCAATCAAGCGAGACGCCAAAGTTTCCGTGAGTGAAATCTTGACCCAATTGGAATATCAGGGTGTAATTGAACCCTGTATTTCATCAATGAATAATCCTCTTTTTCCGATAGTGAAACCGGACGGTTCCCATCATATAGTGTTGGATTACAGGAATTCAAAGTCATGTTCGTACATTTGCCGTACAAAACACACACAGCTCTGCGTTGATAAATAACATAGTCCGCAAAAAGTATAAAACACTTGACATAGCCAATGGATTTTACAGTCACAATCTGGCTCCTGACAGCGTGACTTGACCGCATTTACCGCGGTCGGCAATCAGAAAAGATTTACGCGTTTGCGAATGGGCTATAAGAATAGTCCTGGGGCTTTTGCTGCGAGTGTTGTGTCTTTTTTGCATAACTTAGACCCAGATGCATTCTCATACGTTGATGACATTTATTCAACAGATGACGAGTTGATACCGAAACTAGTCCGCATTGATGGTGTCATTATGTCTTTTGCCGACCTGGGGTACAAATTAAAATTTGCTAAATCTCTCATTGCCTACCTGGCAGTGCTCTTTTTGGGTTACGAACTCAACAACGAGGGTAGGGACTTAGCCCCTCATTTCTTGGCGAAATGTGCACAATTGCAACCCCCTTCAACTTAAAAAAAAGTTCCAATCTTTGCTGGGGTTTTTGAATTTCGGTCGAACATATATTCCTGAATATGCCCAGCGTATCAAGCCGATTTATGCGTTGATACAACCAACTTTTTCGTCTTCCAGCTGGCTTCCTGAACACATTGCGATACTACAGTCTTTGCAATCAGATATGCTTGCGACAAACCTCCTCTTAACAAGAGACAATCCTACAAATCTAGTCATACGGATTGTACCGGGTACAGTGGGTTTCACGTACTTGACGTTTAATGAGGGTGATACGGTCCCGATTGCATACAGATCGCACTTGTACACTTCAGCGGAGATGCGTTTCTCTTCGATTGAAAAAATTCTTCGAGCTGTCCAGATGGCAATTCTTTAAGAACGCTCTCTGGCTCAAGGTAAGCGCATTCTTATGGTCTCGCCTGTGCCTGCCTTAGAAGCTGTCAGGAAGGCGAGCGTTACAAATTCTAAAGCTTTACATCCACATTGGATTCAATGGGCGAGTTCCTTGACATCGGCTGATGTCACTTTTATCTTTGACCCATCATTGCAGATGCAGGAGTTTTTACAGTACGAACAGGTTCATCCACCTCCATCATCTCTCCTTCCTATGGTTCGGTACAAATGTATCATTTATACCGACGGATCTGCTGAACCAGCCTTGGGCTCTAAACATGTTTATTCGGCTGCCTGCGCTATAGTGGCTGGCTCTATGGTTGACGGTGAGTTTAAGTCTTCCTTGGCGCGCACACACAGGCTCTAGGAGACTGTACAGCTCAATTGGCTGAGCTGCATGCTTTATTGTTGGCTCTAGAATTCGCTGATCCCGCAGTGCCCACTCTTATAGTGTGTGATTCATTTTACTGTGTGCAATCCTTTAATGACAATTTGTTCTTTTGGTCACAGAATGATTATGGAGATTCTAAAGGCAGCGGAATAAAGCATAAAACGCTTTGGGTCTGGGTGGCGGCTCTTAAGGAGAGTCTACCGCTCATACATGTTATCCATACTCTTGGCCATCAGCGTGTGGGAACACATGCTGTTGGTAGTTCTATGGCTGATGAGGCAGCCAAATCTGCAGTAGCCACTTGTTCTGTAGTAGCCGTAACAAGGCATGACTAAAATAGACAATGACATAATTGCTGCTGTAGCGGCAATGAAGGATGGGACATCATTCCCAGAGGGTTTTCCTTTAAAATATTCTTATCATTTGTCACCTGAGCAAGTCCTGTTTGCTACAATACCGTCCGTTGGGATCGGCTGATTCCCAACGAGGACCGCAGCCTTCCTTTGGTCATAGCAGCTCATGAGGGCATGGCATCTGCACATGCTGGAATTTCAGCAACGGTGTCTCTCTTGCAGCAGCGTTATTGGTGGAGTGGCCTGTATAAACATACTCGTAATTATGTTCTATCTTGTGACATTTGTCAACAAATTAAACCATCTACTATTGAACATCCACCTCATACTCAACTTTACATTTCAAATCAACCATTTGGTTGTATTTACCTTGATCACTGCGCTCCTTTGTCGTCTGACACTGCATATAAATATATTTTAGTTGCAGTAGATTCATGCACGAGATTCCTTTGGGTTTGGCCGAAACGTAGTGCTGACGCTCGAAATGTCATTAGAGACATACGTGTCTTTGTCGGAACATTTGCCTGCGGCATCTTCCATTCTGAGCAAGGTCCAGCGTTTGCCTCTAAGGCTTACAAGGACGCTATGAGGTCGTTGGGGGTACTGTTGCAATTTTCGTCTCCATACAGGCCTGGGGGCAATACCGTAGTGTAGCGAATGAACCGTGACTTAAAGCCGTCTTTGACAGCTAGGGTTTCTGGGAACGGCAATTTGATACATGCGGCTACACTTGGAGTATTGGCGCGCTGGAATACCTGTGAGGCTGCGCAGTGCCTCCTACAACAAAATTTCATCGAATATCACACAAGTTGTTCGATTATGCTCCTGGAGACACTGAATTATGAAGAGCATGTCTGCTCCTTCGACCTGCTCAACTGGATGGCATCCCTCTTCGCTTTGAATGATGGTGTTGACCTTTTGGAACGAATTGCATTCCATGGTGCACGTAGTTGGTTACCTCTTCCGGACCAACCGTAAAAACATTTTTTTTTAAATTATTTAGTTGGTTACATTAAAATTTAAAACATTTTACTCAAATTTGGGCTTTTTCACTAGTGTCTTTGTTTCTGCTTATCGTTGCATTCTGTTTGGCTATATGCTACGACCTGGCCAAGGGGAGGGTATCACGTGGCGGATAGAGACATTGTCACCATCACTAAGTTAGCATGAGCCCGTCAGCCATGATGCTGCTTTTGCGCACGTTACTACATAACTTTATTTTTGCAAGACTCTGTTTATGCCTTTCACATGAGAACTGTTTGCTGTGTTCGTTTTCTGCTTGTTCCTTTAGTTTAGTCTGAACATTGTGAGCAAAGTCGATAAACAATGCCCCTTGTTATTCTGTTCTGGACAGGCCCTAGCACCTAGACAAAACACACTAACGTAGCTGCTGCTGGAAGCTCGTACTTTGATATTACAGGAATGCATGTTTAGGTGACACACACTTGGAGAGGGACCTTTCCAGGGAGAAGAGCAACACCCAGCTTTGATGTAGAAATCCCATCTATGCTCTAAGGTACGGGGTCGGCTGACAAAACCCAGAGATCTTCTATAAGGCTATAATAGCCCGCTGCCGAGGGCTATACCAGCTGTTAAAGGCCCTGATCCCGCGGCTCGGGCCTATAACGAGGGAGAGGGCCTTTAACAACTGGTATAGCCTGAGGCAGAAGGGCTATAAGGCTATTAGAACATTCCACCCACTAAGGGTAGAATGTTCAAAATTAAAAATGGAGAAACAAAAAGACAAACATTGGAATGTTGGAGTGCTGGGCTTATACCAGCCATTATAAGCCCAGAGCTACTCCATTGTCTTCAATGGAGCTCCCAACATTCCAATGTTTTAATATATAATAATACTCATTCCTGCCAAGGGGAGGGAGGTTAGGCCCTATAGTCCTTTCTCCATTGTCTTTATACAATGACATCTCCCTCATAATGTATGGACTGGCTGCGATGCTAACTGTTTTACTGTTATGCATTTTTCTGCTTGTTGTGGCTTGTATACTGCATGTTAGAGCACGTTAGTTAAAATAAACATTTTAAACTATATTCGTGTCTCGGTCAGATCTTATTGTGGACAGGAGCGAGAGTGTAAGCGAAAAGGTGTGTCTTGATACCACGATTCCTGAGAGATTCAGGAGTGTTGTGTTCTGGGTGGTCTAATCTTATCTTATCGGTGACTTGTAGAGCGCTCGTACACCAGGTGGTTTCATGGCGCTAAGAAACTAGGGGGTTACCAGTCTGGAGCAGATTATTCGTAAGCCTGTGTGAATAACCAGGTTTTGAGAGATTTTCTGAATTTGAGCAGGTTAGAGCGAAGTCTGATTTCCAGGGGGATTGAGTTCCACAGGCGTGGGGCTAAGGTCGCAAACCTGCAGCCCCCTTGGCGTTTCAGTTTGAAGGTGGGTATTGTCAGAAGGTGGAGTTGGGCTGAGCGGAGATTCCGAGTGGGGGTGTAGCGAGAGATGAGGTTGTCAATGAATTTGGGGCTGCGACCGTATAGGGATTTGAACACCAGGCAGCCGACTTTGAAGGCGCATCGCTGGGGAATAGGGAGCCAGTGCAGCTTCCTGAGGAGGGGGGAGGCGTGTTGCCATCTGGGCTGTTTGTGTATTAGTCGGGCCGCTTGGTTCTGTACCAGCTGAAGTCGCTTGGTGAGGCCAAGTGGAAGTCCCAGGTAGGTGGCATTTGCGTAGTCCAGACGAGACAGGACCAGAGCTATCACCACCTGGACCAGTGCAGCGTGGGACAATAGCCTGCTTATTTTTCAGATTTTTCATAGCTGTAGAAAGCAGGCGGATACCACCGTGCCTACGTGCGCTTTTAAGGACAGGTCGTTGCCTATGGTGACCCCTAGGCTTTTTACTGAAGTGGAGGGGGCGGGGTCCCAGGTTGCTAGGCCAGTATTGTGGGCCCCACGGATTGCGACCTCCCCCGGTCAGAATTAGTTCTGTTTTGCTGGGGTTGAGTTTTAAATGGTTGAGATTCATCCATTGCTGGTTGAAAGTCATAGTAGATTGAAAGTCAGTTATAGATTCGGGGGAGTTGTTGATTGAGAACATGAGTTGGAGGTCATCTGCATAGTTGAAGGTGGTCACCTTCCTGTCATTCAAAGATCTTATCAGTGGGCGTAGATAGAGATTGAAGAGATGTGGTGAGAGCGAAGAGCCCTGTGGGACCCCGCAGGTTGTTTTTAATTTGGGGGCAGTGAATTGGCCGATGCAAACTGCCTGGGTGCGGTTTTCTAAAAAGGAGTTAATCCAGCTAAAAGCTGGACCCTGAAAACCTGCCTCTCTGACATGGTCCACTAGTATGTTATGGTCGACCGTGTCAAATGCGGCCGAGAGGTCAAGCAGTATCAGGGCCTGGTGATTGCCTCTGTCCGCGTTTTCTCGTAAGGAGTCCAGTATTGCCAAGGTCACTGTTTCAGTGGAGTGAGCAGGCCGAAAGCCGGCCTGGCTAGGGTCAAAGAATCCTGTCTGTTCCAAGAAGTTGGACAGGCATTTTGCCACATGGGCTTCTAGTAGCTTAGCCATGTAGGGGAGCAAGGAGATGGGGCGGTAATTTGCTAGTGTCTGGGGGTCAGAGCTGGGTTTCTTTAGGAGGGGGACTACTATAGCCTCCTTGAAAGCCTTAGGGACGCAACCCTGGGACAGGGAGTGATTTAAGAGGGCAAGGGCTGGGTCTGGGAAGGCCATAAAGGCCGCTTTCAAGACGTGAGGGGGGCAGTGGTCCAGGGGAGAGCCCGATTTGACTTTAGCAAGTAGGTTATTCAAGGTCTCTGTGTCAATGGGTGGGAAAGAGTCCAGAGAGTGGGGGTTCCTGGGTGGGGACGGGGTAATATCTTGTGAGGGCCTGTGCAGAATGCTGGCTTTGATGTCAGTGATCTTATCGATAAAAAAATTATTCAAGGAGTCACACAGGGCCTGTAACGGCTTGGGTTTACTTAGGGCTCTCTCAGGGTTTGACAGTTCGTCAACTATTGTGAATAATTCTTTGGCTTGGTTGTTGGAGTTGAGAATTTGTGATGAAAAATAGGCTGCCTTGGCTGCGGAGATGGCCTTCTTGTAATCATTCAGGGCCCGGACATAGGTAGTTTTTCCTATTTGAGAGTAGTCCTGCCTCCACTTTCTTTCCATTTGACGGAGGGAGCGTTTTTGGGAGTTTAAGTCGGGGGAGAACCATCTCTGAGCCTCATGCCGACGGGTGAGGCTGATTCGTTTAAGTGGGGCGTGTGAGTTACTGGCCGCTAATAACCAAGACGAGAAGGATTTTTCGTGCAGGTTGACATCGGGTGTGGGACGGGGGCTGTGTTAATTAGAGTGGCGGTGAAGTCGTTGTTATCGATGGAGAGCCATTTTCTCGCCATCCTTCCTCCAAAGGTGGGCAATTTCCCTAGGAGAGTGTGCTTTAAGGAGAATTTTACCAAGTGATGATCAGACCATACACATAATCATTTGATTCTCCGTGTTTGTGTAGGTGAGCGAGTGAGACACTATAGCTAGTCGGTCCTGGGCTCGTGGGTACTAAGGCGGTAGGAAGGCACAGCCCCTATATACCAATGTCCCATAATCCTGCGCATAGTTCTGTGTATGTGCAGAATCCCTGCAACAGTTCCTATGGGAATTAACATTACAAAAGCAACCTTATTATTGGCAAAATGTCATGCAGATTGGTCAAACAACGCAAAAGTTATAGCCAAGTCAAAAAATGCTTAACCTATGGAAACTAGATCTTAACTGTAACTACCTACTGCCAATCGCCAGTAGGTAATGTACATATGTGCAAGCAATAATAACACACTTAAAAGTAAGCAGATTATAATAATGGCAAATGCAAGAGAAATAGAACACAAGCAAGTAATAATAATGATAATAATACTGGACGTCCACTGCAAGAAATAGAAAATACACCCAATCAAAGGAAAGCATGGAAATATATAAAATATATGCAGAGAATACATCAGATGATTATGACATACATATGTATTGAAGAAAGTTAACATCAAGTCACAGTATTATTAGCTGTTACATTTATATTCGGAAGGGAAACAGACTGTTGTTTTGATTAATTTTTATAATAATATATTTGACAGTACCAGATCCAGAGTTATCAAGGAACTAGAAGTAGACCTGGATCATTTTGTAAAGGAACTGGGAGGGGAGTACATAGTTATATGGGCAGGTGATTTTATTTGTGAAATTTGCAACTTTGCTGCGGGAGATCAATGTGGTTTAAGCGATTGTTTTGGTGATCGGATTTCCCATTTTCCACATAACTCTTATGGGGACGCAATCAACAACACTATTTTTAAGTATAACCTAGTAGTTATGGAACCAGAAATTTTAGAAGGAGAAACAGCCTTATATACTTATGTGGGGGTGAGGGCATCGTCGAATATCGACCATTTTATTGTATCAGCCAAATGCAAGGGCTTGGTCGGAAAATTTACAATTTGTGTAAGCTTGCTTAGTGACCACCATCTGCTAATTCTGTCCCTGAGGCTTTGCTTGACTCAACAAGCCAGGGGTAAGGCTTCATATACTGATATAAAGTCACAAGGAAACAATGGAGTTTCCATTAAATGGGCAGGTGTAAATCCAACAACATTCATGGATAACCTGAAAGGGAAAAAACAAAACAATATAAATACCTGTCTAGATAGTACCTCTGCAGATCCGGCCATTATTGATGCCTTTTGTAGTATTATTACAGAAATAGCGGGAGATCTAACACAAACAAAGAAGAAATCCGTCTGTGATAATAACCCAAGATGG
This sequence comes from Calotriton arnoldi, assembly GCA_963921515.1. Lineage (NCBI taxonomy): Eukaryota > Metazoa > Chordata > Amphibia > Caudata > Salamandridae > Calotriton > Calotriton arnoldi. Next base: position 3,123,781 of record CAWUFW010000723.1, read on the forward strand.
TTTAACCGTGAATGTTCAAGGTTAAATAGGGAACTAAAAACAGCCCTTAAGGTCAAACCAAGGGATAGTGTTAAAATTATCACCTTGAGAAAAGATTATTAAAAAAACCCTGAACCAAAGAAAGAGTGAAATACGGGAGGATGCCTGGGACAGTTTAGTGCAGGCTGCAGTAACAAGAGATGCAGCATTATTTTGGAAGATAATTGATCACCCCTTTTTTAAAGAAAATATAACAGCGAAAATTGAAAATGCTGTAACTCCGGAAGAATGGATTACGCACTTTGAGCGTATTTTTAACCCTGATGCTGTTAAAGCCATTAAATTGAAACAAAATAGTAATTTTATATTAGTTGAACCCATAAAATCTATGCCAGTTACGTTAGATGAAATTAAATCCGCCCTTCAAAAAAGTGCTAATGGGAAAGCCGCTGGACCTGTTGGGGTACCAATTGATGTTTTTAAATGTAATATTGATTTTTGGACCCCTATACTATCAAATGTTTTTAATGCTGCTTTAGGAGGGGTGCTGCCTGCATCCTGGGCAGAAAGTATTATTGTACCCATCTTTAAAAAAAGGGGATACAGGGAAGGCGAAATGCTACCGTCCCATATCCCTCCTTGATTCGACCTCCAAATTGATGGGCAGAATACTGCTGGGGAGGTTGGAAAAATGGGCCAACGAGAATAATATCCTCTCAGAAGCCCAGTATGGCACAGAAGGGGTATTGGAACGATAGAACAGTGTTTAAATCTGGAGTTATTAATAGGAAAATATACCCTAGCGAAGGAAGGAGCCCTACATCTTTGTTTCGTAGATCTCACCAGTGCGTTTGATCTCGTTAATCATGTTAAATTGTGGCAGACTCTGAAAGAGCTAGGAGCACCGATGGATATAATTATATATTTATGCCAGATTTACTCAGTTCTGACCATGAGAGTACGCTTTGGAATAACGGGAGAATGTACACAGGATTTTAGGGTTACAAGGGGAATACGCCAAGGATGTGTATTGGCGCCTCTCCTTTTTTCCCTATACATTAACAATGTAGATTCCTTTTTACAAAAGCAAACAGTAGATACTCCAAAAATTAGAACTCGCACCACCCGATTTACTCTATGCAGATGACGCTGTCCTATTATTAAGGACATCGAATGAATTACAATGCCTAATAGATACATTTTCTCAGTACATGTCAGAAAAAGATCTCCAGTTAAATCTTACTAAAACGTTTGTTATGACATGTGGGAACAGCAGATCGAAACATAGACAATATCATGTGGGAGGAGTAGCTATAAGTAGAGTTTCAACTTTTTCCTACCTTGGTTTGCTTTGTATAGAAATGGTACTTGGAATAAACACATTGAATCCTGTAACTTGAAGTTTTTAAGAATTACTGAGGGTATTTTTAGATTCTCTACTAAACTGGGAAATAAACCCATTAGGGAAATTCTTGCCCTGTATAGAAGCAAGTGTGTGACAGGTGCATGTTATGGGGCAGCAATTTTGGGGAGGGCAAATACTGTATCCTTACAAATCCAAGAAAATAAATTTTTAAAAAGAGTGTTGGCAGTCCCAAACTCTACAGCCAATTACATAGTACACAGAGAAATGTCTATATCATACATAAGTGATTTTATTAATATAACAGGACTTATTTTTGGCGAGGGATATGGGTGAAAGAAGAGACCAAACTCACCAAGGATTTAATAAAGGATTGCCTGTCACTCGATCACAGTAGGAAAATCCCCTGGCTAGAACATATCCATAACTTATTAAAATGCTGTAAGATAACATTCAATAAAGTGAACCCTGCATCTATCCAGGATATTAGTAAAAGTGATTTGAAGCTTAGATATACCATTGCCAGTGAATGTGATAGAGAGAATGATGCAAGACGAAAACAAAGCGTTATTATTTATCACAAAATTCCCTTTGTGGTGGGAATACAAACATATTTAATCATGGTAAAAAATACCCAGTATAGATTTTATTTAACCAGGCTAAGATTAGGTACACTACATTATATAACAGCTTTTTCTTATACGGCAAAATGGACTCACAATTCACCAAACTGTCCGTGCGATGGGAAGACCCCTCAATCTACGTTGCACCTATTATTGTTTTGCACCTTTTATAAAGATATACGGAAAACTGTCTTAAAACCACTTTTTTTTTTACTAATAGGCTTTTCCATAACAAAAAAGCTTTTAACTTTTTATGTAGTTTGGACAATTTAAAAACAGTTTATTCTAATATTTATTTTATACAAAGGGCGATCAGGAAAAAAAAAAGGATTTATCACATCTGGATGCACTAACATATGAAAAACCTGATGATTGCATTTAGTCGCGTCATTAATATGTTATGTAGATATAACCTAGTTTTATGCATGTTTATGAAAGTCTTTAATATTTATTTCCTTTTTAACATGCCATGACTTTGCACAAAATGCTAGTTTTGCACATGTTATTATTGTACTGAGAATTATGAAAATATGAAATAGTCTCTCATACTTATCTCCCTTTTTTAACATGTCATGATTTTGCACAAAATGCTAGTTTTGCACACGTTATTGTTGTATTGAGAATTATTGTAATGTGGTATATTTAATAATGACACATTGTCTGAAATATTGTTACATTTTAAATTTATAAATATCTAAAAATAGTTTTTAAGTGTATATTGTACTCCCTGCATAGTATGCTTTTATGGTTGTATATTTTACACCGAATAAAGCTGACTTGACTTGACATACATATAAATGAATGCCAAGAATCACCGAATACCTGAATGTGCACACAGACACACTCATACATCACAATACCAATAATCAGAGAAAATACCTCACCGGCTGCAATAGCTTCATCTTAGCCCACACAAGACTGAGGGATTCCAAATCACAGTCCTGGGGACAAGAGACTCCTCAAGCCGGGAAATGCAGCACTGAGTAGACGTGCCCATCCCTCCGGACAAAATCTGACTTCGGAGCCAAGAAACCCCAGTTTTATAATATTCTCAATGCATGAGAAGACATATTCTACAGCAAGGAAACATACTGCAGCTGGCCGAGCTCCATGCAAGCATTCCAAGGCAAAGGAGTTCTCACGTATTCTCCTGGGCTCCCACACGTTCCAGCCCCTTATCTTAGTGAAACTTGTGAAAGTAGAAAATATCTCCAAAAGTACAGAAAACAATCTTGAACGTGAATAACCTAAACAACGTGAGTAACCTGGGGGCCTGTGTGTGAGCTGAAGCTAGAGAGAGTCAGAATTTAAGATGTAGTTTAGGGCATGTCAAAGCAAATAGTAAAAACTTCATAAAACTTCCCAATGTACAACATAATGCACATTTGTGCACCACTGCCTATAGCATCACACACTTCATTTCCCAATGTACAACAAAATGCACATTTGGGCACCACTGCCTATAACACTACACTCCAAGACAGAAAAGTACATTCCACACATATCTCTCTCTCTCATGCTTTCAAAAGCACATCCCACACGTTCTGTTCTTGGTAAGACTAAGGCTGTCTTACTCTGTGAAACACTCCCACTCTGAAGCTACAAGGAGGCACGAAATGAAATCTCAAGGCAAAATGCATGTGCAGAAAAAATGATGTTGTACATTTGAACTAGAGTAAATTAAAACACAAAGTCAATTAAAACAATGATAGTCAAAGGTCATCATGTGGTCCCAATACATGGGAGTGCCTATCAATCAATCACAGAATTTGTAGAGCGCACTACTTACCCGCGAGGGTCTCAAGGCGCGGGGGAAAAAAAAAGGGGGAGGGGTGCCGCTACTGGTCGAACAGCCAGGTCTTGAGTAGCCTCCTGAAGGTCAGCAGGTCTTGGGTCTGTCGTAGGCTGAGTGGAAGGGTGTTCCAGGTCTTGGCGGCGAGGTGGGAGAAGGATCTGCCGCCGGTGGTTGTTCTTCGAATGCGAGGGACGGTGGCGAGGGAGAGGTCGGCAGAGCGGAGCTGGCGGTTGGGGACGTAGAAGAAGAGTCGTCTGTTGAGGTAGGCTGGGCCGGTCTTGTGGAGTGCCTTGTGTGCGTGGATGAGGAGTGTGAAGGAGATTCTCCTGTCGACGGGGAGCCAGTGCAGGTTCCTCAGGTGGGGGTGATGTGGCTGTGGCGTGGTACGTCGAGGATCAGGCGTGCGGAGGCGTTTTGTATGCGTTGCAGTCGCTTGATGAGCTTGGCCGGGGCTCCCGCGTAGAGGGCGTTCCCATAGTCAAGTCTGCTACTGACGAGGGCCTGGGTGACTGTTCTTCTTGTATCTGTCGGGATCCACCTGTAGATCTTGCGAAGCATGCGGAGGGTGTTGAAGCAGGAGGAGGAGACTGCGTTGACTTGCTTGGCCATGGAGAGCGTTGAGTCGAGGATGACTCTCAGGTTGCGTGCGTGGTCGGTGGGTGTCGGGCTGCTCCCAGTGTCGTTGGCCACCAGGAGTCGTCCCAGGCTGAGGGGTTGGAGCCGAGGATGAGGACCTCTGTCTTGTCCGTGTTCAGCTTTAGTGCCTATAGCACTACATGGTACCAAAGTCTAACCATGATGGGCTGGACATGACTTCCTCCAGGCCCTTATCCCTGCTTAATTTTGACTACAAGACACTGAGCAAAATCTTGGTATATAGACTTCTCCCAGTGCCTAGCACTCTGGTGCACCTGGACCAAAATGTAATTTGTCCTAGGACAGAGCACCTCCCCAATCTTAGAAGGTTAAACCGCATAATGAAGTTTGACTCAGTTTTCTCAGTAGCTCACTAGAGATGGAAATGACACCCTGAAATGGGATTCTCTCTGCTGGGTGCTCAAATGAATGAACTTTGGTCCTGAGTTTATAAGTGGAGTTTGTCCGCTGTACACTGATCCTGCGGTGAGAGACCGGACAGATGACAATGTGCCCAGACAATGGCCTGTGGGAAGGGGCACTCACATCAGATGTCCGAAATCACCCTTACTATTTGCCCTGGGAGTTTAAACTGTGGCCTGGCGGAAGTGTCAGGGTTCCCACGAGAAAGGGGTTTTGGTACTGCACACACATCATGTTCTTTTCTTATATGGTGACAACATCTTTCTGTAAACTAGTAATCCAAAGGTGAATTTGGATTACATGATGGGGGCAGTCATTGGTATTGGTCAAGTATCAGGCCTGTGTGTCAAGTGAGGAAAGTTCTGTCTGTTCCCAATAAAACCACAAAATCATAACATTTTACGAGAGACCTAGGGGGGAGATTTTCATACCTTTTGCGCTGGTTTAGCGCCACAAAAGTGACGCAAACTAGCGCAATTTTTTTTCCCTATTTTCTTTCCAGCGCAAAACTTATTTTGCATTGGAAAGAACCCTGTAAGTAGCGCAAAGCACTGCTTTGCGTTACTTTGCGCCGAGGGGGCGTTACATGGGTGGTACATGGGCGCTCCCATGCAACCACCCATGCCTTTTGACGCAAAACCACATTTACAAAGATTTGCAAACATGGTTTTGTGCCAAAAGTTAACGCCCCTTCAAAGGAGGCGCTAACAGGAGAAATGTTTACATTTCTGCGTGCTTTTCCGACTTTTCATGCGTGCTGCACTGTGCAGCACGTATGCAAAGTGGGAAAAGTTTTCCCTTGTGTCAAGCATAGTATTTTGTACAGGAAGGGTACCCTTCCTGTACAAAACCTATGCTGGACTCATGTACACACCCTAGTGCTGCGGTGCTAAGGTGTGTGCATGGTGCACGGCAGCTGTAATCAGCGCCGGCGCAAGGGAAAGAGGAGGAGATAGCCATATCTTTGAAGATATGGCACTCTCCTGCTCCCTCCCTGTCGTGCAACGAAGCGCAGCCTCGCGGGGGGCTGCGCTGCATTGCGCGACTTTTTTGTAAATCTCCCCCCATGTGTGACCCACTGAAGTGGGCTCCCTGAACCTTCAAGAATATGGGCGTCCGAATATATCATAGCTCAGATGACTTACTGGGGGTTAACGTGGCAGTATGAGCATTGCATAGGTTTGGTGGCTTTTTGGTGCAGTCTCAACACCTGTGTTTACCTTATTGATTAGGACTGCATGGCAATGGGAGCATTCCCTGAAGAGGACCAAACGCACACAACATATGTGCTGGAAATATATTGTGGCAGGGAGCAGCAACAATAAACGGCTTTATCACTCTTTCATATAAATTAATTCATACAGTCCAGTACTTCAGTGAAGACTTCAGATACTGAGTCCTTCAAGAAAAACATTCTTTATTTTATATTATAGTCTTGAAAAAAAAAAACACATGAAGACAGCCAACTCGTCTCGCTCCCATATCAAGAGATTCTTCAGGGCTGTACTTCAAAAGTACACAAACAATTTATAAGATAAAAACCTAAGATTAATATGTACAAAGTAGAGAACATTGTCCAGTTTGCACAAATCCATACCATCTCTATTGTGTGGTAAAGAGAAAGACAATAACCTAAATCAGGACATCGACATGTGTAGTCCGCATATGATTTGACTGAAATACATAACGTTTATTTGTTAGGGTTAATACTTTCATGAAAAATCTGGCATTCTAAATCATGTTTGGCAAGGGAAGAATGTTTAGCCCAAATCGTGCTTCATCAGGTACTCGTATAATAAGTGGGATAAGGCAACCATTCCCTATTTCCCAGTATCTCCATCTCCTATATATATATATATATATATATATATATATATATATATATATATGAACCACCAATCCCGTTCCCTGAATAACAGACGGGTCTGACACAGCGTGAGTTGGCTCTGGATGAGGTCTTTATTGCCACCAGCAAGCACATTGGAATAGGGTCCTCTGATTTCAGCAACTGGCAGACGCGTTTCGGCGGATGCCTTCTTCTGTGCCAGTATTCATGATCTGAAAGTTCAATTCAATTTTCGCGGGGTTTATTACGTGCTGCTCAGGGGGCTCTCATTGGCTCGTTGGAATCAGCATAGAGAGAGGACTGGGAAAGTTCCGAAAGTAAGTACTTTCCTCTCTCTCAACGATCTCCGATATACAACAATGCGCACAAGATCCTGCCGTCACAAATCCAGGTAGCTCAACACGTAAGCCTAGTGCAGTGACTGGCTCATGCATCCGATAATGCACTGACGATCGCCAGCCGTTGTGCCATCCTTCTTTTGCACACGAAGGGTCACTGGTGGTTTTGCCTCACCGAAAGCCAGCTCAATCAGCAGTAATCTGCTTCTCTCTCCCCAACGCCGCAACTGCTCACGGCCGGGGGGGCACCACGTTGTGCAGTCCATGCACCGTCACCACCATTTGCCGGTTAACCGCGGTGCACCTGATCGAGAGGCGTGCCAGGATACAGAGCCGACCTCTGTCACACATGAACCACCAATCCCGTTCCCTGAATAACAGACGGGTCTGACACAGCGTGAGTTGGCTCTGGATGAGGTCTTTATTGCCACCAGCAAGCACATTGGAATAGGGTCCTCTGATTTCAGCAACTGGCAGACGCGTTTCGGCGGATGCCTTCTTCTGTGCCAGTATTCATGATCTGAAAGTTCAATTCAATTTTCGCGGGGTTTTTTACGTGCTGCTCAGGGGGCTCTCATTGGCTCGTTGGAATCAGCATAGAGAGAGGACTGGGACAGTTCCGAAAGTAAGTACTTTCCTCTCTCTCAACGATCTCCGATATACAACAATGCGCACAAGATCCTGCCGTCACAAATCCAGGTAGCTCAACACGTAAGCCTAGTGCAGTGACTGGCTCATGCATCCGATAATGCACTGACGATCACCAGCCGTTGTGCCATCCTTCTTTTGCACACGCAGGGTCACTGGTGGTTTTGCCTCACCGAAAGCCAGCTCAATCAGCAGTAATCTGCTTCTCTCTCCCCAACGCCGCAACTGCTCACGGCCGGGGGGGGCACCACGTTGTGCAGTCCATGCACCGTCACCACCATTTGCCGGTTAACCGCGGTGCACCTGATCGAGAGGCGTGCCAGGATACAGAGCCGACCTCTGTCACACATGAACCACCAATCCCGTTCCCTGAATAACAGACGGGTCTGACACAGCGTGAGTTGGCTCTGGATGAGGTCTTTATTGCCACCAGCAAGCACATTGGAATAGGGTCCTCTGATTTCAGCAACTATATATATTATCTACTGGCGGTCGCCAGTAGATAGTTATAGTTAGGACCTATTTTCCATAGGAAATCCGCAACATTCTATTTGCAATAACTCGAGTGCCGGTTGACGAATCTTCGCGAAAGTTTCCAACTTGTTGGGGCGCTCCGGTCCGCTCCTATCCTGAAAGTCTCGGGGTGATTCGTCAAGCGGGGCCGAGAAAAAGGGGGTCCCAAAATGCGTTTTCCCCATTCATTTTTCCATAGGAACCTTTCATCGCAGCTACAGCCCGAACTGCTGAACGGAATTACACCAAATTTGGCAAAGAGGTAGCCCTTGGTTCAGTGTTGTGCCTTTTGCTTAAATGGTGTAAATCCGTTCAGTAGTCCCTGAGAAAATCAAAAGTAAAGTCTCATAAATATCTATGGCCGAGTAGGGTCCGCGTACCCTCTTGATCACGAGCTGCATGCTAATTGGCTCTCAACACTCCAAATCAGGAAGTGTTGGCAGCCATTTTGTCCCTCGGTAGAACCGAGGGACAGGAACAAGTGCGCAAAGCGCAAAAAGGGAGCAGGGTAGAAACACCCTGACCCCTAGGTCTGCTCAGGGGTCCCACAGGGACCCCTGGGCAGAAAAAGCATTTTCCCCCAAAAATCGGCGGGATGCGCTTAGGGTGCGCGGATCCCGCCGGAAAAAACGAAACGCGGTCTCCCGCGCTTCGTTGTTAATTGGCCCCCGGGTGGGCCAAGTCCCGGGGGCATGCGGGGGGGTTATTTATAATATGTGGGGGGCCTCTAAGGCCACCCCCGGGCTTTAAAAATAGAGCCCTCCCGCAGCCCCGGGGACCGCCACCCCCGGGGCTTCTTTTTTAAAAATGAATAGTACCTGTGTGGGGGCTCAAGCCCCCACACGCCCCGGGACCGCCACCTCCCGGGGCACTAACAAAATAAATGTGGGGTCCGTTTCGGACCTCGAAGCCCCGGGGACCACCACCTCCCGGGGCTTTAAAGACATGCAAGGGGGCCGTGCGGCCCCCCTCCTGGAGCCTGTGGTGGCCCTGGGGACCGCCACCCCCCAGGGCCGGCTCCTGCAGTGTCCCGGGGTGCCCACCCCCGGGACACTGCTATTTGCAATGGCAGGACGGGAGCCTTGCGGCTCCCGTCCTGTCATTGCAAACTGCTTTACTTCATTGAAGCGAGAGCAGTGAAACCTGCTCTCGCTTCAATGAAACAAAGCAGAATTGCTTTTCCATAAGGGGAGCTGCATGTCAGCAGCTCCCCTTATGGAAAAGCAATGCCGGCTCCCGTAGGACGCGGGGAGCCGGCGGGACTGTGGGGGGATTGGGGCCAGGCCATTAGTGGCCTGGGAGGGGGGCCATGCAGCCCCCCTCCCCATAAAGAAAATTTAAAAATAAAAAATAAAACGTTAAGGCCGGCCCCGGGGGATGGGGTCCCCGGGGCCTTAAATGGCCTGAGGAGGGGCCAGGCAGCCCCCTCCAAAAATGTAAATAAAAAAACAGTGGGCATGCTCCGGGGATGGGGTCCCCGGGGCCAATAGAGGCCCAGGGAAGGGGGCCACGCGGCCCCTTCCCGTTTTGTTTAAAAAAAAAAAATCATCAGGCCCCGGGGGATGGGGTCCCCGGGGCCAAAGATGGCCAAGGGAGGGGGGCCACGCAGCCCCCTCCCATACAAAAAAAAAAAAAAGACCGGCATCGTGCCGGAGGCCCCGCCCTCTCTGCAGCAGTCTGCAAACGCGCCCCCTGGCGCGTTTGCAGATGGGGAACGAATTCCCCTTGAATACTGGGAGTCCCTGGGGGCCAACTAGCCCACCAGGAACCTCCAGTATGCACCAGGGGGCTGCGTTGCAGAGAGGTGTACAGAGGCCACGCCCCTTTTTACACCTCTCTGCAACACAGCTCTGTGGCGCTTTTTGGAGGTACATGGTGGGCTAGTTGGACTCCAGGGACCCTCAGGATTCAAGGGGACTTAATCCCCAACTTAAAACGCACCACGGGGCGCGTTTGCACAGTGGTGAAGGGAGGGGGCGGGGCTTCAGGTGACATGTGTGCAAACAGGCCCCGTGGCGCGTTTTAAGATGGGGAATTAAATCCTCTTCAATCCTGAGGGTCCCTGGGGGCCAACTAGCCCACCAGGTACCTCCAGTAAGCGCCACGGAGCTGCGTTGCAGAGTGTTGTAAAAAGGGGCGTGGCCTCTGTACACCTCTCTGCAACGCAGCCCCCTGGCGCATACTGGAGGTTCCTGGTGGGCTAGTTGGCCCCTAGGGACCCTCGGGATTGAGGAGGAATTAATTCTCCAACTTAAAAAGCGCCACAGGGCGTGTTTGCAGACATGTCACCTCAGGCCCCACCCCCTTCCTTCACCATTGTGCAAATATTCCTCTAAAATCAGCCGAACTACGAATTTCGATTTACTCACCTGTTATCAGGAGAGACCACAGTGCTGCATCTTTGAGCCCAGTACTAATCCTGAAAAGTAATTTTAACCGTACTTACCAGTAACTTGAATTTCCTTCCATAGGATATCATTGCCTGCTTTTTGCTGAAAAAGTTTCTGTGTCGATTTTTGAAACATACAAATATTCCTCTAAAATCAGCAGAACTACAAATTCCGATTTACTCACCTGTTATCAGGAGAGACCTCAGTGCTGCATCTTTGAGCCCAGTACAGATCCTGAAAAGTAATTCTAACCGTACTTACCAGTAACTTGAATTTCCTTACATAGGCGAACATTGACTGGTTTCACTTGGAAATTCTTCTAAGTGTCGAGTTTTGGAACTTTATAATATTCCTCTAAAATCAGCCGAACTACGAATTCCAATTTACTCACCTGTTATCAGGAAAGACCTCAGTGCTGCATCTTTGAGCCCAGTACTGATCCTGAAAAGTAATTTTAACCGTACTTACCAGTAACTTGAATTTCCTTCCATAGGAATCCATTGTCTGGTTTTCAGCAGAAAAGTTTCAAAGTGTCGATTTTCACAAACTACAAATATTCCTTAAAAATCGCCTGTATGATTTAAACGCATTCTTTCAACTATTTACAGGAGATGCACCAGTGCTGGATCCAGGATCCACCACTGAGTAAGAAAAAGTAACGATAACACTACTTACCTGCTAAGTGAATTTCCTCCCATAGGATAACATTGGTGATTCTATGTGAAAAAGTTTCTAAGTGTCAACTTTTAAAATACAATAATATTCCTTAAAAATCACTACTGTAACCAAAACGCTTTTACTCAACTGTTTACAGGAGATGTCCCAGGACTGAATCTAGGATCCAGTCCTGTGGTTAGAAAAGTAATCCATAAAGTAACTAATTGCATTTAACTTGAAATTCACATTGAGCTCAATGTTGCATTGTGTTTGAAATTGTGTTGCCCATTGCAACAACTGTAACTACTGTACTTAAAAGTCTATTGCCTATTTGCAAAGTATTTAAACTAAAGTAATTCATTCTGAGAAAGTATATTTTGTAATGTAATGTATAATGTAATTACAATGTAATTTAAAAAATAAAATATCTAAAAATAAATAGTTTAAAAAAATGTAGTAAATCAGTATCAAAAAAATAAATATAACAATTAATACATTTAAAAATTGTCATTTACAAAACCTTTGAAATTCACTGAAAAAAACCATAGGTTTCAGACATGTTATAGTTAGGAATTAGCATTTAAAAAACCTTTGAAATTCACTGAAAAAACCATAGGTTTCAGGCACGTTATAGTTAGAAATTAGCATTTAAAAAACCTTACAAATTCACTGAAAAAACCATAGGTTTTAGGGACAGTTATAGTTAGTTGGACATTGCACTCGTACAAAACCCGTGAAATTCCCCCGTTATAGTTAGTTCAGGTAACTATAACTCGCGCCCCGCAATGCACTTCTGATGACGTCACATATTACATCACTCATGACATGGTCAGTGACATCACTGATGACATCTCAAATGACATCACTGATGACATCACTGATGACATCATCCATGTGATAATTTGATGCATCTTCTCACACCCTAATATAACTTTTGATACACCCACTGTAAATTACAGACTGCCATTGTCAAAACCATAGACACTCCAACACCAATTACTATATACACACTCACTGATTCTTAGGTCTACACACACACATCTACTCACTCACCCGTACAGTCACTCATACTTATAGTCACTCAGTACAGGACTATTATATGCACTCATACACCTATATAAACACTCACACACCGCCACTCATCCATAGAGGTACTCACACACCTAGTCAGTCATGCAAAAAATTAAGCACACACCCATTTACTCATCTATACAGTTATACACACACCAGCTGACTTACTCATACAAATACTAGCACATTCTTACGCTCTTATACAATCACTGATACAAGCACACACTCATCCATACAGTCACTCTCACAATCACACACTCTCGCTTATAGCTATTTATATACTCCAACACACATATATACTGCCTTTCACATATGTAGTTACTCACACATGTACCACTGGGACATACATTCACTTACTAACACACTCTTACACACACTTACCCACCCATACAGTCTATCACAGATGCACTCTTGAAACCATCCAACCAGTGAATCACCCACTCACACATCTATGCACAGAGTCGCACACACCCCACCCACACAAACCCTCAGGCACCCATACAGATACTCAGACAACCAATCAATAACTCATATAATCACTCATGTAGCTATTCACAAACCCATGCAGCCACTTACACAGCAACAGACAGACGGATACAGACATTCACCCAGTTTAGTCACTAACCCATGCATTCAGTAAGATACGTTTAATCACTCACTTATAGAGTTAGTCACGCACCTACTAAATCATCCATTCAGACACTTATACACCCACTCATTCTTCAATACGCCTTTCCCTATATATATTAAACATATTTAAACTTTACAGAAACACACAGTCACAGGATGATGTCATCAGTGATGTCATTGACCATGTCATGAGTGATGTAATATGTGACGTCATCAGAAGTGCATTGCGGGGGCACGAGTTATAGTTACCTGAACTAACTATAACGGGGGAATTTCACGGGTTTTGTACGAGTGCAATGTCCAACTAACTATAACTGTCCCTAAAACCTATGGTTTTTTCAGTGAATATATATATATATATATATATATATATATATATATATATATATTCCAGCTTCAAGGTCACCAAAGCGATGCACTCGCGGGTGGGTGCTGTAGTTACAGGGGTGCTCCCGCATGTATATACCAGCTTCCAAGTTTCACAGGGTAACCGTACCCATCAATGAAAAAAGCACTCTCGGGCTGAGTTCCGTCAATTTATTTAAACGGATTCTGGCCAAACAGACGCGTTTCGGCTGTCGCCTTTTTCGATGTTTATCGGACGCGCCGAAGCCACCATTTTTTTATATTCATAAGGTATTCACTGAGTGTGATAGAGACATTTTGACACTGTATATATATGTATGTGCAATTTTGTGGCGAAATGACCCATACAGGGTGAGATATTGGTTGACTGAACGATATTACACGTTAATAATTAATACGATAGAAGCAGATCACGTAACAATGTGAAATGTATAAACATATTAATAATGTAAATAATATGTATACGTGACGCTACTTCATTCGAACATTTGATGAAGAACAGCCACTGCAGAAATGAATTTGCGCAGTGTTAAAATGGCGGCATTATTCGCCTTCGCATTTGTGATTGTGATCATGGTCCTTTGTTTGTGTTGCCAACACTAGAATGCATTGTATATAAAAAAAATGGTGGCTTCGGCGCGTCCGATAAACATCAAAAAAGGCAACAGCCGAAACGCCTCTGTTTGGCCGTAGGCCGTTTCAATAAATTCACGGAACTCACCCTGAGAGTGCTTTTTTCATTGATGGGTACAGTTACCCTGTGAAACTTGGAAGCTGATATATATATATATATATATATATATAAGACCAATGCCTACCTAAGGCGCAGTTCTCACGCCCATAGTCTAGAAATGAATTCTTCTTAGTATTCTGAAAGTAACAAATTAACAATAAATTACTTGGCATTCAGACATTCTTTTTTATTCAACTAAAGAGATAAAATATCAGGAATGGCTTACCTGAAGCTTGAATGTGGCGCTTGCAGGGAGAGTACATTATCCTAAAGAGTATGGGCCAGATGTATGAAACTATTTTGCATTCGCAATCTGTGCAAATAGCAAAGTTCGTGCATTTGCGAATGCAAATTGGCCTTTCCTTATGTATGAATAGCTTTGGCATTCACAAGTTACGTAATCACAATTTTTAGCGATTTCCTAAATTGCGAATGGAAATAGGGAATTGCAATTTGCGAATCCCTAATGCACCTGTAAGAGACCTTTCCTAAATGCGAACTGTGCATTCAATCAATCAATCAATCAGGGGTTTATAGAGCGCACTACTCACCCGTAAGGGTCTCAAAGCGCTGGGGGGAGGGGGTTTCGGGCAGCTCCGAGGTCATCCGAAGAGCCAGGTGTTGAGGTCCTTTCTGAAGGTTTGCAGTGTAGGGCTTCATCTGATGCTGAGGGGGCGCTCGTTCCAGGTCTTGGCCGCGATGTAGGAGAAGGATCTGCCTCCCGTTCTGGCTCTGTGAATGCGGGGATTTCAGCCATGGCTAGGTCAGCTGAGCGGAGGTTTCTCTTGGGGGCGTGGAAGGAGATTCTTTTGTTGAGGTATTGGGGTCTGGTGTTGTGGAGGGCTTTGTAGGCGTGAGTGAGCAGCTTGAAGGTCACTCTTTTTTCGACGGGGAGCCAGTGGAGGTTTCGGAGGTGCTGGGTGATGTGGTTGTGTCGTGGGACGCTGAGGACGAGTCTGGCTGCAGCGTTCTGGATGGTCTGGAGTTTGTGAAGGAGAGGTTTGTTGATTCTTGCATAGAGGGCGTTTCCGTAGTCCAGTCTGCTGGTGACGAGTGCCTGGGTGATGGTCTTCTTGGATCCGGAGGGATCCATTTGAAGGTCTTGCAGAGTATGCAGAGGGCGTTGAAGCATGTGGAGGATACAGCGTTGCTCTGTCGGTTCATGGTGAGCAAGGAGTCGAGTATGATCCCAAGGTTGCAGGTGTGGTCCGTGGCGCCTTTCCAGTCATCGTGGAACATGCCTGTTTCGAGGGTGCAGTTGATCGTTTAGGAAACGTTATTACCATAAACTTCAAGTTGATGGTAAACATGTGCAAACTTTGAAAAATGCACAAAACAGAATTTTTTAAAGTGCCATGTACCACACACATGCCCCTGGGGCATGTGTGTGCCTTACATGTGCACCTTTCTTTTTTTAGGGGTGCCTCGGGCAGCCTTGCCTTCGCATTAGCTAATTTGCGATTACCAAGTAGGTAATCGCAATTTAGGTAATACAAGACCATTCGCACCTATGGGCCTTGAGGCCCATAGGAACGAATAGAGTCACAATTACAAATAGCGATTCCCTAATTGCGTTTGTGATTTTTAAGAAATCACAATTAGGGAATTGCTATTTCCTGTCTGTTTTGTTACATCACATTTTGCGATTCCCAAATAGTGATTCAGTAAAGATTGCTATTTGAGAATCGTAAGGGCCAGATGTATCAAGCGTTTTCCCGTTTGCAAACGGACCGATTTGCAGAATTGGCCCGTTTGCGAACGGGAAAAAGCCTTTTGGGATGCATCATCCCAATAGGCAATTGCAAAATAGGGAATCGCAATTTTTGCGATTACCTATTTTGCAAATGCATTTAGAGAATCGCAATTTACGATTCTCTAAATGCAATGCAGGAAGCACTTTTTAAATTGCGAACCTGCTTTAAGGAATCGCAATTTACCACCAACTTCAAGATGGTGGTAAATTGCAAATCCTTAAAAAAATGCACAATTTTGCATTTTTCGAAGTGCCATGTGGCGCATATACATGCCCTTAGGGCATGTATGTGTGCCACATGTGCACACATGCATATTTCAGGGGTGCAACAGGGTGTCCTTTTGGCACCCTTGAAATTGCATGCGCAATTTGCGAGTACCTAGGCCCATAGGAATGAATGTGAAGGCATTCCTTAATAGTGAATCGCAATTTGCGACTCGCTATTAAGGAATATGTAGGAATCGCAAAATATTTGCAGAAACCTACATACATTGCATTTTGCGAGTCTATAATAGCGAATCTGTAAAATTCGCTATTATAGACTCGCAAAATGTAATCTTGATACATCTGGCCCTAAGTGTCCAAGCCGCAAGGTGCCTTTGAGAGTAGCGCACTGTGAGGGTATGGTTGGCACAGCAAGTACTGTCGTAATTAGTGATGCCAGGTTAACTATGGGAAAAAAGGGAACGTAGGACATAATTAAGTAATTGTAAGGTATGTACTTATTGGGTTGAACAAACCCTTAGAATTTGAATGCAGTACAAGACAGATATAAAATTGCCCATTGTATTAACTGAGTACATCTGTTGTACATGTCAATATCTATAGATAGTGAGTTATCCGTGAGACAAACAGAGACCATGAATCCTAAAAAGGCATGGTAGACACAGGGCTAGCTTCATGCTCTGGTATAATGGACTATGCTGGGGCTAATTTAGAGTGTGGTCGATGTAGACCTTCTACCATACACCAGCGGTGTCCCGCATGCACCACATTTGCGGTTTCACTGCATCATTTAGAGGTGAGGAAAACTGAGTTTCTAAAGGCAGAACCTCAACTGGCTTTGCCGATGGACACCCTTTGTCGGTGGCCCATCTGCAACAAGTTCATTGACCTGTGTACGTCAATAGGCCAGCTTTATTTAGCACTGGCCTTAAAATACAAATTTTAGCTGCAAAGCACGTCCATGAAGAAAAAACAAGAAATAGTCAACATGTACTGGCAAAAAAATCCCAGCATGGCAGCGGCATTTGTTTATGTTTCACAGAAATAAACACCTGGTTTGTAAGTCTATTTCTGAACAAAAAAAACCACTAAGCATTAGTTTTTACCGAATGTGCACGCGCTGTGCATCTGAGAGAAGGGTTAGGGAAAATGTCCCACCAAAGAGGACTGCCAGTCTGAGGGAGGTGGGGTTTCTGCTGCCTGAGTGGTTTGGGGGCCAGTCTTCCAACATATAAATGATGTGTAAATAGCCCCCTATATTTTCTATAGCTGGAACGCTATACATTGATATAGGAGTATGAATCACTGTAATGTAAGGGAGTCAAGCGTTCACCAACGCAGAGGGACAGTACTTAATTCCATTTGTGAATTTTGGCCACCTGCTGTGAATGGCCATGCTCTTTGACGTGCTTATAGTTTATATACACTGCCCCAGTAGACTCAATCATTATTTAACATTACTGGCCACCAAACACTTTCGTACTCAATAAAATGAACACCACTGATACCTAAAAACAAGACACTCATTCAACAAATGGTCATAAAAAAATCTACATAAATTAGTAAGGACCCTAAGAAGTAATGTTGACGATTACTAATCTTCCTGGTAGACATGTTACCATGTAATTCAATGGGTGTGCTACTCCTCCCTATACCCACAAGGCAGCCTGCCTCATTGGCTTTCTAATGCTGGTGTAAAACTGATCTGCAGAATGTTTCTTTTAATATACTTTCCTCTGCACTGATCTGCAATTTTTCTAATCAGTGAGCTGAGATCCATCAGGAAGATAATGCACATGACAGAATTGCTTAAGTGAGTGAGACAGGTCTGCTTTAGATCCCCCCTGTATTAGGGTGCTGAAATGAGTTTTGAGAGTTACAGGGAGTAATACAAGCTGTAGGAAAGTAGGATCTTTCTGGCATAGGTACCCCAACTTTTTGACTGGTGTCAGTGTGTTTTGACTGTAGTTCACTGGGATCCTGCTAACCAGGACCCCAGTGCCAGTGCTTTTTCCTCTAAATTCCATGGTAAGTACTTTGTACACTCCACAATTGGCATACTGGGGTACCATAATAAGTCCCTAGTATATGGTACTAAGGTACCCAGGGCATTGGTACGCCAGGGGTCTTCCATGGGCTGCAGCATGTATTATGCCAACCATGGAAGCCCATGTATCTGCAGAACTGCCTTTACAGTCTGCGTTATATGGTGCTTGCACCTTTCACTTTGGATATAAGGTTTCCCATATATCCCGGTCACTGCACTTTTAACCTATAAATCACCCCTAAGGTAGGCCCTACAGTCCAAGGGCAGGGTGCTTGGTTCTAAGTGTGTGGCTGCCCCTGCACAAGCTGAGGTACAGCTACATACCACGTACTCCATTCTCTGGGATCTGTAAGTGCGGGACTGCCATTATAAGGTATGTAGTGAACATTGGCAAGTCGAGATGTCCAACTACATAATGGCTGCCCCGAACCTGGTCATGTTTGGTAACAAACATGTTGGAATCATGCAACCACACCGATTCCAGTGCTAGCTGCATGATGTCATGTACTGGGGGGCTCCTTAGAGGGCCCCCCCCCATACCCACCTGTGTAGTCTTAGAGGGTCTCCCTGCCAGCCTTTGCTGCATTCTACCCTAGACAATGGTCTGCTCCCCTGCTGATGAGCTTCACTCGGGCAGGGGAAGCTGAACAAAGGATTTCCTGCGAAGGAGAGGTGTGACCAGGGTAGGGGCGGTTCCAAGCATCACCAGACTGCAATCAAGGGCACATTTGGTGCCCTGCATGCATAAACCAGTTTTACCCAGTTCAGGAGCCCTTGGCTCCTGCTCTGGCATGAAACCACACAAAGGACGTGGGAGTATCCACCCCCTGTCCAGCTCCACCCTCCAGGTGGCCACTTGATTCTGCCATGTAGAATATTGTTCCCTGGGAGCATCTGACTGGCTAGGACAGCTGAGTAGCGTCCCTGACCGAAGTAGAAGTCCTTTGCCTTTTTAGGGTTACTTAGGGCTCCCCTGAGGGTGGGTCCTTAGATTTGTCCCAACAACTTCAAGATCTGACTGCCTGCCACCTGTAGACTGTCCAAAGACTCTTTTGTAGGTGGGCAGAGTAACTCTGCTATTCTTTGAGCCAGGACCGAAGACAAGACTGCTTCGCTGGGAAGATTACTGATGCATCTTCGTCCCTGTGCAACTCAGTGGCTGTGCATCCTCTGAGTCACCAAGGACTCAGTCTGCATCTCAGTCAGAAGGAATCTACCTTGGAGTGAAGGAGTCACTTCCCTGCATCTGCAGGCACCACTATGACAACAACCGGTTTGCTAATCCTGTTGCCCCACGGACATCGCCTGGCTCTTCAACACAGGTGGTGATTTGTTGGTCCTCCAGAGGCCTGGCCAGTCTTCACTGCAAGTGGGGTGACTGTAATCCCTCTCCAGAGGACGTAAGCCACCTCCCTGTGCACCGTGTCTGTTTGTCGTTACCAAGGCTTGTTGGCTCTCTTCACAAAAGGTCTTCAAGCTCCAAGAAGCCCCAACCTCCAGCACTGCCCAGCTCCAAGAATGGCGTCCTGCCTGCATCCTCTGCAGCGTCGGTTTCATCTCTATGTGCTGTAAAGGCTTCCCTGCGACTCCCTGTGCCTACTGCCAGATGGTCCTCAAGGGGGCTCGATCGATTCCTGCTGGCTCTCCTGAGTGCTTAGGGCTGGCCCTGACTTACACTTGCTGGGTTAGCCCCACACACTTTGCTGGTCTGCAATCCAGCATGTTCTCCTGCAAACCATTGTTTGCGTTTGCCAAGGCTTGTTGGTGGTCCTGCCGGCCACTGACCTTCCTGCACTCGTCGACTGGCATGGGGCAGCTCGTGGATGGCTCCTGTATTCCTGCATCATCGCCTGAGCTCCACAGGTGCTGCTACAACTCCACTGTGCTATAGCAGGAACCTCCAACTGGGGATGGTATTGTGCTCCTGTGTCTCATGGTCACCTCCGGGTGGTTTGGACTCTGTCCCTCTGCTTTCAGGTTCTTCTCATCTGGATTCCATGTCCTGTTTCCACCGGCCTGGTCCACGAGATGCTGTAGCTGCTGAACTTCCACGATCTTCCATTGGTGTCAATGGGCGGTTCCAACACCACTTCACCCCTATGCACCTGGGCTCCCTATCCACGGGTGGTGTGGCCCTCCAACCTTCCTTGATCCAAGTAGTTTCCTCCGTGGTCGTTTTGGAAGGGTCCTAGAACTGTAAAATTCAAACCACAACTTACCCTGTGTTATCCTATGTACGTTTGACCAGATGTAACCACTCTGCGCAAGGGGCGTCCTGGGGTCCCTGGCTACTCACTTTGGGTGGTTCCGTGTTTACCCTGGGGTCCTCCATCTTTGGGTACTGTCCTGTTTTGATATTTACCTCACATCCCACTATTTTAGTATATGGTTTGGCCCCCTGGTTGGGCCTTATGTGTTTTCTTATGCTACTTACCTCTTTCTAAAGTATTTCTTGTGTGTAACTGATAGCTCCGGGTAGGAGCTATACCAAGTTAGTGTCTAGTGTGTAGTAATAAAGACAAAGTATTTTTATACTCACCTGGTATGGTTCTTTCTTGTGTGAAAGGCTTACTGACTGACTATAGGAGTAAATGCAATTGCTTTACAAACTCCTGGATAAGCCTTAGCTGCTCTCCACAGCTACCCCTTGGGAGCTCTTGTTTTCAGGGACCTAAACACTATCACTAAGGGTTTCCTGGACTCAGTGCACAGTGCCTCACCATAGGTGAACACTATATACTGAGCCAGCCTCCTAAACAAGCCCAGAATTGTAACAGGTGAGAGAAGCAAATGAGCCAGACCTCTTCTAAGAAGGTTCAGAGGTCTGCCCTGGAGAAAATATTGATGAAAATAGGGTCAAATAGTGCATTTTATAGAACAAGTTTCACATAAATTCATTAGAAAAAGCCATAGGCTCTGAATTTCCTTTCATGGTGTGCTAAGCCAATGAAACTTGCCATTCCACAGGTGTCGATCCAATTTTTTCAAACTGCTATGAGGGCCTCAGGATAGGATAGGATAGGATATAGTTTTGTAGAGTGCTCGAATGCCGAGGCGTCTTGGCGCTAAGAGGTGAGATAGGGAGATCGTAGCGGCTATAACTGATTTTTAAAGAGGTGGAAACAGCCATGTTTTTAGTGCCTTCCTCAAAAGAAGCCTATTGGACATTAATCTCATGGAGATATGCAGCTGATTCCACAATTTGGCTGCACAATGTGACAGACTCCTGGGTGCACCTTTAGGGCAAAAATTATATACAATGTACCAGAGCCAGAATTGCGCCAATAATGCCATTGATGTACCATGGGTGATCCTCAGGTCACAAATTATCCCAGTATGTCAGGGCCAGCATTTTGTCATGGCTGTTCCCTACCATAAACCATGGTTGTTTTCCCTCATGATAATAATTACCTCCAATGTGCTAGTACCAGCACAGGTGCCCCCATGCCAAGAACTTCCCAAGTAAGCCAATTCCACCATTTGCCTATGGGTGCACTACATGTCAAGAATTACTTCTAGTATGCCAGTACTAGCATTCTACCATTGTGCCAAGAACTATCTCCAGTACTATTCACTTCTAGTAAGCCAGTATCACTATTTTACCATTATGCCAAGAATCACCTACATAAGTAGCAGCACCTCCAGTCTGCTAGTATTTTGTCACATATACCTGCCATGCTAAGGATTGCCAGTGTCAGTATTTTGCCATGGGTGCCACCATAAGACAAGAATAACCTTCTCTATGCCAAGACAAACAGAAGACTGAGAGAAATTGGGTTGTTAATTGACTAGGGTGTGAGCCCTGGTCAAGCAACAATCATAATTCTTGTCAGAGTGAAGAACAACCCTGCCCTAAATTAACCTGTGCTCAACCCTCTTGTAGCTTGGCACAGACCAGTAAGGCTTAACTTAGAGACATTGTGTAAAGTATTTGTGCAACATTTCAAACAAAGTGAAAACACCATACAAAAGGATTCCACATCAAGTTAGAAAAATAGAATTTTCTTTGATAAATAAAACAATACCAAAATGACAAAAATCCAATAAGTAGAAGCAGAGATATTCAATTATGAAGAATTTGGTAAAAATAGTGGCAAAAAATACAAAGTACCAACTGTGGATATCTGGTCGCATCAGACCGGGACAAAGTTACAAGTTCAGGCTGACCGCGATGGAGTGTGGGCTGGCTACAGGGACCAGTTAGGTCTGTTGAAGAGTACCTTAAATCCTGGTTTGCTGAGGGTTGGGGGAAATCAGCGTCGAAGATGCGTCACGCAGCAGAAAGTGATACGTTGGTTCCAAAATGCGTCGAGGCTGCTATGCGAGGGCCTGTGTCGTTGAGGATCCCGTCAATGGGGCTTGCAATGCGAAGTGTGGCATTGAAGATGCAGCTTGCAGTTGGTTCGATGCGTCGGTTCCGAGTAGCTGTTGAGGCTGCAAAGAGGAATCTGATGTTGCTGTCGAGGCTGCCGTTGATAAGAGATGTGAGGGCCTGCGGTGAGGATGTTGTGCAGCGGCGGTGCTGAAGGCGATGTGGGGTGTGACGGCGATGCAGATCTGTGCAACAGGTCCAATCCACGTAGCAGGAGAGATGTTTTGGTACTGCTTGAGTTTGCACCAAGCAGCACAGGAGATGCATCCGTTCTTCTGGATCCACAGAGATTGTCTGAGCATCTTAAGCCTACTTTCAAGGGCCCAGGACTGGGGTGGCACCACTTGGCAGGGTAGACTCACAGATGGCAGAGTCCAGGTGCAAGGTTGTAGGAAGCCTATTATGTCCCTGAGGCTTCAGATCAGGCAAACTAGCCCTTGGAATCACCCTGGGTTCAAGAGATGCAGGTCCAGTCCTTCTCACCCAGGCAAGAGGGCAGCAGGTCAGCACAGCAGGGCAGAAATTTCTTCAGAGCAGCAGTCCAGCAGAGTAGCAGTTCGTGTAGCAGCACATCAGCCCTTTTTCCAGGAAGAATATCCACAGGTCCAGAAGTGCACTGAAGTGGTGGTGTCTGAGGTCCAGTATTCATATCCAGTTGTGCCTTTGAAGTGGGGAGAAGATGTGTGCCCTGCCTTACTGGCCTTGGCTGCAGACTAACTACAGGGAGTACGCAACCCTTTCTGGTGGCAGGACACAGCCTATTCAAGTGTAAGTGGGGCTCGGTTCAGTTCCTCCCTACCACTGATGGCCTATCCAGTCACACCTAAGCTCCCCATTGTGTATGGCTGTCTAGGAGGAATACACAGGGACCAACTGTCATCTACACCCAGTCATGTGACCCATAGACAGGCTGCAGGCACCAAATAGCTAAGGCAAGAAAATGTCTACTTTTTGAAAGTGGCATTTTCAGAATTGCAATTTCAAATCCAACTTCACCATAAGTTAGGATTTCTAAATTGCGATTCCAGAGACACCAAACATTAAGAGGTTACCTGTTCCAATTTGGAAATTACACTTACAAAATGTAATAAGGAAATTCCAACATTACCATATGGGAGAGGTAGGCCTTGTGGAAGTGAAAAATTTAAGAGTGTTTCACTACCAGAACATGTAAACCTTTCGAACAAACTGCTCTTTGTCCATGGGGCTGTCCAGGGCCTACCTTAGGGTTGACTTATATGTATTAAAAAAGGAAGGTTTGGGCCTGGCAGAACGTTAATTTTGCCAGGTTGAAATAGGAGTTTAAAACTGCACACACGCAGGCTACAATGGCAGGCCTGAGGCATGTTAGAGTGCTACTTAAGTGGGTGGCACAATCAGTGCTGCAGGCCAACTAGTAGCATTTAATTCAAAGGGCCTGGGCGCAGGTGGTGCCAATTTACTAGGGACCTACACGTAAATTAAAGATGCTTATTGGGTTTAAGCCAATGTTACCATGTTTTAGGGAAGGAGCACAAGCAGTTAGCAAAAACAGGAGGTGTAAAGGCAGAAATTTAGTGGAAAAACCACCCCAAGGATGCCAGGTCTTACAAAGACTCACAAGTATTATACCGCATTCTCACTCATGCTCACTAACATTCACTCACTCACACCTAATTTCACTCACGTTCATTTCCACTAACTTGCTCTTTCGTTCACTGTCATACTCTCTCTCTTGTACTCACTCTTACTCCCTAATTCTCACTCACTTTCACTTATCCCTCACTCTGACTTACACATTATCCCTGACTAACTTTCGCTATCAGGCAAATTCACTCCTACTCTGACTCAATCATACTTTGTCTCTGAGACTCACTTGCACAAACTCTTTTTCTCTCCCTCACACACTGTCACTCTCATGCATTTTCACTCGCACTGATTCTCACACTCGTGAACAATACCTCACACTCATTCATTCTCACTCATTTGCAGTCACATCACTCTCACTCAGTCTCACTCACTGACTCACTCATACTCACTGACACTCAATCGCACATTATCACTCACTATCATGGACTCTCACTCACAAATGCTTACAAATACACATACACACACACTTTCATACACATGCTCTCTCACATGAACACACTGTCATCCACAACTACGCAGACAACATAAGTTTAAAAGCCTTTTTTTACTTACCTCAGCTGCCATGAAGTTTCCTATTCCAGCTAACTGTGCTCTATTTTTATTACACCAATAGTGAATAATATAATAGTCACTAATAGTGAATAATAATCTAAATTATTCAGGATATGATACGATGATGAAGCATGAAACCAAGGGGCAACCCTGGTGGGTGAGGGTTATTTAAGGAAAACACATTGTTTTCCAGAACAACATCTAAGTGGAAAGAAAAAGACCCTTCGTGTGACAGAAGGGCTCTCTATGATTATTACGCATTTGATCTGGAGGACGAGCCCTCCTGTTTCCTACTTTTTCCTCTACCTCCTCCCTTTTTTGAAGTGCTTTGTGTTACCACAGATTTTTGTGCTAGCAAAAAGTTAATCTTCCTGTTAGACATTCTTGGAATTTTCAAAATTTGATCTGCAACCAACACAGATGAAATATATCAAGTTAGTCTAAAAAAATTACTGCATTTAGGTTGTATGATTACTGCTAACCAATCAAAACGTTTTCATTCTGAATTCCAATATTCAAAATGTCTAATACATAGCTGAACTTGTTACAATTGTTAACCGAATTCTTTCTGACAAGTAAATTATCATTGTTGGCAAAGATTAACTAATCGAAGTAAACATACTACCTTGTAATGGATACATTATGAAATACATGCTTTTCAAAATTTGCTATAATTCCAAATAACAGGTTCAGATGACAAAAAATAGAGAATGTTTTAATGGGGAGATAAAGCCTCCAAGATTGCCATGTTAACACTTTGCCACTCTCCATCCATAAAGAAGACTTGACACATCAAATGTTTTTCAATACGAACTCTATACGTCAATTTTATAGATAGACTCTGTATGGGTACATAATAATAAATTGGTGTGGAAGTAAGGACTAAAATGTAAGTGTTGTAGCTTCCAGAGTTTCTAACTCAGAAACTCTCAATGTGGGAGAAATATATGGACATTAAATTAATACAAAGGAAAAGAATCACCATGAATGTTACACACCTGAAATGTGTACCAGATAGCAGAAATGACTTAAGTGCACAGTGCATATGTAAACTGCTAAAGTGTTGTAGAATAGGGTAGGTAGCAGCATTTAAGAATACTTGATAGACCCGTGATTGGCCAAGACTGACTACATCAATCTTTTCGAATTTAAAGTATTGGGTTGGAAATTAGGAAATATGCAGAAAAAATAAAAACAGCTGCAAATTCTGAATTATTTATTGCAGGATATTTTCTAATGTCATTATCTCTTGGATAGTTAAGTAAAAGATTAATCAATATCTATGGTTATGTCAGGGTTTGAAGTATGATCAGGTTGCATGAAATACTTAAGGAGATACTGTACTGGAATACCTAATTCACTAAGTATTTTTCAGATAGCCTTTAATGTCGGGAGAAGCCAGATTTGGAAATTATGGAAGGTACGTTAATGGAGATTATTCGGGGTTTGACTTAAAGGGAATAACTGGTTTTAAGGTTGTAACTTACAAGGCATGTAGAGAGCCTGTCGTACAAAACCTCTTCTTGCACTAACTCAGGTGCCTGGCAACATCCCATGCTGTTTTTGCTTCTTCATAGCCAATTAGTTTTGTCACTCCAGCCCAGCTTTTCCATCCGCGGATTTTTGTTGAGTCTTTCCTTTTCAGTTCCCTTCCTGTTTTCTAAAAGCTTACCATAATTATATGCAAATGTAAACTTACTTTGTTATTTCTTTCTATTGTGGATATTTGATACATTACTCTCCAACTTTTCTCAAGGTCCCAGGGCTTTCATCCTCATTCAAGGTCAGACGTGAAGCTCTCAAATGTTGCCCCAGAGTGAGAGAGGGTTACTCTCATTACTGAACGTCCTGAGCCGATATCAATTGCCTGTTTCAGGTGTCTGTCCCTACCCCGTTTCCCCCTGGTTCCTAATTGAGATATTTATCTTTATTGTCTCAGTTTCAGTGGGTGGACAAGTGGATTTTTGTCAGGCTTCTTTTGGGTTTGGCAAACCTACTTATCAAACCTGACAGGTTAATCAGATTCTACGAAAAAAAGTAAACAATAAACCTAGATAATGTAATAGAAGACCCTGGAAGTTCCAGCTGCACAGTTCCTACTGGAGCAGGACAATGACTTGTGCGCTTATGACTGGGGTGGCATGGTGGATAAAAAAGGTGGTCTGGAATGCAGCTTCCGTAAATAACAGAGGCTGAGATTAATTAAAGCATTCTACAAATCACTTTTTTGTTTTACTGAGTGAGGTGCCCTAAGCGTGATGTGAATGCCTAGATGTTGGCCCCTTGCTCACTGTGCCATAGGAATCAAGCTGCACCCTACTGATGAGGTCCAAATATGCTAAAACCGGTCTGGGCTGGTTGTGTTACTGTTCAAAGGGGACCTTGTCTGGGATTGGGGTTGGACTGTTCCCCCTGAAGCATACCAAAGGCTGAATTGCATATGGCTAGTTCCTGTCTGAGGGGGCACACTGGACAAATAAAAAATCCAGACTAGAATGTGGCCCATATTAATTACCAGGGGCTGAGATTAATGTAAGCATGCCACTCAACACGTTTTTGTTTTTCTAAGTGTGATGACCCAAGTGTGATGGATATGCCCTGATGTGGGTCCTGTGCTCACTATGCCGTAAGAGTCAAGATGCAACCTACTTTTGAGGTCCAATTAGTCCAAAATCAGCAGTGGGGTTGCTTGTGTTTCTGTTCAGTATGGGCGTGACCTGGCACTTCAGCTTTACTAATCGTATTAGACCAGGACCAAGGCTTATTTGCATAGAGCTGGTTCTTTTTTGAGGTGGCATGGTGGGTAATTTTCCTTTTTTCACAACTAAACATTTTTAGATATATTCTTCATATGATTCAAATAGAAAACATTTATAGGCTTGTCAATACACAGGGAAAACAACAATAATGTATTTACAAGAAAGGAAAAAAATCACAAATTTCCACAAGATTTACACAAAACAATGACAACATTACAAACAGCAAATCTCAAAGAAAATATTTAAAGCCCAGGTTCCGGGTTTTTTGGTTATTTAAAAGAGTGCCCTTGGAGCTTACATTCTTTTCTAATTCCATTCTTTTGTAAGCGGGCAAAACCAAAACAGTGTCCACACTGAGCTCAGAGACAAAATCACAGTTCCTTCAAAGTTTGATTAGTTTAGAGCTCCAGTAATATAACATTTATAATACACTTATTTGGTTGATGGAAAAGAGTCGACACGTTTTGAACCCTTCTATGAGTTTAAAAAATTGGAATTACCTTTGGTTGACATTGTGTAAACATTCTTACCCCTCCCCAAAGAGGGCAGACTAGTACACATAACTCAAATGTGTAGACATTACCCAGTCGCTAAATGCCAGAAGTTGAACATAACTTGGAGTGAGGGCCCTTACCACTGGCACCAAGCTAGTGGCTGCCCGCCGCCTTATTTCAAAAAGCATTTCCTTAAGGGTATAAATGCAGTAATTACACACGACTGAGAGCACCTACTACTGGCAATAAAGCATGCAACTTTAATCACAAGAGTCTTTCAGTCGCCTTATTCAATTAAAACATCAGCAAGAGTAAATAAATGTCCAAGCATGTCTAAGAGTGTGGTGCACTCATCACGACTGATAGCATGAATCACTCAATTTCCTCACAGCCCTTAAAGGGCATCTGCATTTATAATTACACTCTATGCAATTTTAATCTCATCCCTAAAGGATGTTTACAAAGTTCAGAAATCACATTGAAATCATAATGCATATGAACTACTTCAGTGAGTGCACACCTTTGCAATTTCTAACATTCACCCCTTGAGGAGGTCTCACAAAATTAACACTCATCGTAATCATCTTCAGGCCACAAGTACTTGCAGCCATACACTTCGCTGTAAACACCCTCAGCTGTAAAACAAAAGTTCCAGCATCAGGAAGACTTGATAACATTCAAAAGTCCTTGAGGAGTTATTTCCTAAAAATCACCAGAGACTTAGTGTGGGGACTTTCCAATTCTTTGAAGGAGGGGGGGGGGAGGGGGTCTGCGCTGCTCCTGCAGCTCCTCCCCCGCACATTAGTTTCACAATGGTGGTGACCCCATCTTCCTGGGGTCACCACAAGCCGAAAAAGAGCAATTTCAGTCCACAAATGCGGCCAGGCCCTGCAGGGCATTATGGGGCACTCCCTCGCGAGCACGTGCATAACTGATCGGTGGATTCCCCGCTGCTCCGGGCAGAGCTGCACTGGAGTGCCTGCAGGTAAGCGGCTTCGAGCCACACCCGGGCACCCCACGTGCCTTCCTGCCATGGCGAGCAGCTCGGGAAGCCCACCCCTAGCTGCCCTCGCCGGGGTCCCTGCGCAGTCAGCACACTTGTGTGCTGCTGTGGGAGCTGGCTCTTCTTCCCTGGCCTTCCCGGTCCTGCGGCCAGGCCAGCGGCCGCATGGGGCTGCTTCTGGGGCCCACTCAGGCACCTTCACGGGAGCACAATGGCGCTCCCCGGCTTCCTCCACTTCTCTGGGGCCCAGGTGTGGGGTCCTGGGCCTTTCGGGCACCTTCATGGGTGCGCGACAGCGCTCCCCAGCTTCCTTCACTTCTCTGGGGCCCAGGTTTGGGGGCCTGGGCACCTTCATGGGGCGCCGGACGACGCTCCCCAGCTTCCTCTGCTACTCCGGGGCCAGGGATGGGAATCTTCGCGGGGAGGCGACATTGCTCCCCCACTTTACTTCGGGCCCCTTCATGGGGAGCGTGACGGCACTCTCCAGCTTTGACTTCTTCTGGGGGACCCTAGGACCTGACCCACCCCGGGGGCACATCGGAGACCGGCAGCAGCGGAGCCCTACACTTCGTCGTCTGTGCCACGAGAGGTCAGAGGTTACCTACCTTCCAGGGGGGGGGGGGCGGGTGGCATATCTTGGGCCCCGTTGGGCTGATGATCTAGGCCTCTTTTTGCTCCTGGTGGCCATCCCAAGCCACCTGAAACACTCTCCTTCTGCCTTCTGGACTCCAAGAGGATGTACTCAGCAGGGAGCAGGTTTCAATGGCTCCCTGCGTCAGCCTTTCACCCGGTTTCCTCTTCTGGGCTTCTCTTCTTGCACAGAAACCCAGGATTTCCCTCATTGGAGTCCTGGACTCCCTCAGAGGTGCAGTCCAGAGTCCTGGTGACAGCCAGGGGGTTCCTCTTTCCAACTGCCCATGGCGTAAGCCTCCAGTCCCAGTGTTCCGCAGAAAACACACATCCCAGGGAGAGCTCTCCTTCCTGCACAAGACCTTTTAAGGAGGGGCGGAGGTTGCTGGCAGGAATGCACCTCTGACCTATCCTGCAGTGTCACATCACCTCTATGCCCGTTTCAACCTTCCTGCACAGGCCTCTGGGATTCTTCAATATGAATGAATAAAAAAGATTTATTAAGCGCAACAAATGCCAAAAGGCGTCAAGGCGCTAATAGCAAAATAGTCTCCGGAAGAAGAGAAATAAAAAAAGCTAGCTAGTGGCTGTTGACGATTAAACAGCCAGGTCTTTAAGGCCTTATGGAATAAGGTGTGGGATTAAAGGCTAGAAATTGATGGGGCAAGAGAATTCCACAACGTGGATGCCACCAATGAGAAGGCTCTGCCTCCCCATCCTGATCTCTTGTACCTAGGTGTCATTAGAAGATATTTTCCTGAAGACCGAAGCTGTCAGGGGAGGGGGGGGTTCGGTGAAATAGATCCCCGAGTTGGTGAGGGCCTCTGTTGTTAAGGGCATTGAGGACCAAGCAAAGAGCCTTAAAGGTAATTCGCTTGGTAACAGGAAGCCAATGATGTTTCCAAATCCCTACAGAGACAGGCTGAAATTTAGGGACATCAAGAATCAGTCTGGCAGCTGCATTCTGGACTAGCTGCAGTTTCGCTAGGACTGTCTTGTTAATGTCTAGATAAAGAGCGTTACAATAATCCAGTCTGGACATAACATGGCGTTGTCCAGGGGTCCCATGCCACATGGTCTCTGAAAAGCCCACTTCCCCTACTCGCTGATATTACGGCCCGGGCCTGGAACAGGCTGATTGATGCCAAGCAGCTTCACTCCATCTCTCCCTCCTGGAGAGAAGGCCTCCGCCCTGAGGAATGCTTGCCGTGAAGGGCTAGGTCTTTGATGTTACAGCTTGGGGAGGAAGGTAATTAATCCAGCCTGGCAGGGTCACATAAGGCCCGGGCTCTGGTTCTGAGC
Organism: Calotriton arnoldi; assembly: GCA_963921515.1. NCBI lineage: Eukaryota > Metazoa > Chordata > Amphibia > Caudata > Salamandridae > Calotriton > Calotriton arnoldi. Next base: position 3,154,558 of record CAWUFW010000723.1, read on the forward strand.
TGAGTCAGAGGAATATGACATTTCTGGATGACCCATATGCAGTACAGATATGCTTTTCAACATAGCAGAATGGTTCTTTTCACATATATTGCAATGTACTTTTATGCGTGTCTGGAGTTTGTAGGCCCAAGGGAACTGAAGCTACACCGCGAGGCCTCCAGTCCGATAGGAGTATAATGGAGTGTTCCTACAGAGAAACAGTAAAGCATACTGACTATCCCTTACATGTGTCTAGCCACATTATAAGGCCTACTCCAGGTCACCACCCAACTCTGAATAGTCCCTTCAGCGCCAGTCAATCTGTATATAGCTCCTGGGCTGCGCAAAAACTGCGTGGACAGAAATTACAAATCGAAAATGTATCCTTGCACCTAAATCTGGTTATATTAATTTTTTTATACCAGGAATGGGGAACAATAGGAAGAATGACCAGATCCACAACTTTCTCCTGAGTGCCCGTACTTGGGTCATTTCCTCTCCCGTTTACCACCTACTGTGAATAGGATGTAAAAGACAATTGTGGGCAGTGAGTGTGTGCGGCATGAGGCAGTTGAAAGGCCATTAGGGTCTGGAGAGGATATGGACTGGGGGGCGAGAATGTTCTGTCCTCCCATGAGGGGGATTTTGGAGGCCAGTGGAAGGGCTGCATTTGCAGCCTGTTCAGCACATGATTTTACCATCAAGAGTTTCTGGTGGTAAAATTGGGCAGGGTGTCACTGCAAATGGAAAATCTGGATGGCGGAATAGTGGCTCTATTGTGATCAGGTGAAGAGGAATCCCACCTGGAGATGTCACTCTACCCAACACATAATTGTGCCACATGTAGTGACTGCTAGTCTGCTACACCATGGAGTGCATTACTGAAATCAGATTTTTTCTGCCGAGATATTTCGCTGACATTGGTACTGGCTACGTAACACTATATCATGATGAATATGTTAGTTGTCACTTTCTAACTTATGTAATAAGAAAAATGTCTCTTACAACCTAACAGAAAAACGTGACTTTGAAATATAGATTAGCATTATTTTACACTTATTCTAGTTATAATCTTGTTTATTAAGGAAAAAACTTAAAAGTCACTGATATAGTATTCATTTATGTGCAGGGGAAAATCTCACACAGTCCAACTTTGTGTTTTTTCAGCCTATAACTATGCTGCGCTTCAGTGGAGTGATAAATCAATATCTTTTGTAGAGAAAATTCCATTATTTTCTATCTTGCTAAAATGCCCAAGGGCATGGATAACACAATATACAATTTTTCATATGTCATACACTAAGGATATAAATAATGCAGGTACAAGAAAACCAGTATTATGTGATTCTCAGTGAAAGTACCATCTACCTGGAACAATGCAGTGCTCCGCCAGGTGGTTTAGTTCACTAGCAGGTGCCAATTGCCAGTTTGTTAACATGCAACACATCGTGTGGTGTTGGAAGCTGAAGTTGGCCTGACACCCTGGGGTAGTAGTCCCCCACCCATTTTGCCTTCACCCTTTCTGTTTTGCTGAATTCATTTTTGATGGCTGTAGGACTCCGTGCACTTTACCGCTGCTAATCAGTGCTAAAGTGCGTGTACACTCTCCGTGAAACATGGTACATTTAATTTACTTGTAAACCCCTATTAAATGGTACTCCGCGTACCCAGCCACTATAAATTAAATACTACTAGTATGCCTGCAACACTCATTGTGCCACCCACCTAAGTAGCCTTATAAAACATGCCTTAGGCCATCCACTGACGCCTGTAGTGCAGTTTAAACCGCAATTTCGACCTGACAAAATAAACCTTTTGCCAGGCCTAAACCTCCTTTTCAATACAAATAAGCCACCCCTAAGGTAGTCCCTAAAAGCTCACAGGGCAGGGTTTATTGCATTTCAAAAAGCTGAAAATGTGGTTTTAAGTTTTACATGTCCTGGTAGTAAAAAATACAAAGCAGTTTTTTCACTATTACAAGGCCTATCTCTCCTACAGGATAACAGAGTTACCTTTTTGCATTTTATAAATGATAACTTAAGTTGGGAGTAGATAGGAAAACTATGTTTGCACTTAAATGAATTGTAATTTAAAATTCCCCTACTTGTAAAGTCGGATTTTAAGTCACAATTCTCAACAGTGTCCTGTGTTACATGACAGTGAACAGCTTAGCAGCTGCCCTTTGTGTATTCCTCCCAGACAGTGAGATAAAGGGGGCATAGCGTTTGGAAGGATGGGGCATCCTGACAGGATGTTTACTGCGGAGCAGTTCCCTGCCCCACTTACATTTCAAAGTGCTGCCTCCAGCATACACACACAATAACTTAACATTAGTCTTGTCGTCCTAGGCTACTAGGAGCCTTGACAAGGGAAAGGTAGAACTTTCCAAAACCAGAGTGGGGGTAGTATAGGAAGTCCCCCCTATTCAAAGTCTGGCACCAGGTATAAATATTGGACCTCCTGAGCTACTCATCAGATCACTTCTCTGCCTGTAGAAGACTCAGAAGAAGGGCTGCCCTGCTGCCTGAGAAAGGAAGCCTAGACCTGCTCCTTGAATCCAGGACTATCAGAGTGACTCCAAGGGCCAGCTGGCTGACCTACTGTACGAGTTACTTACCTTCGGTAACGATGTATCTGGTAGAGATGTTGTCTAGCCGCAGATTCCTTAACTTAGAATATCCCCAGGCGTCAGACTGGATCCGGAAAATTTTGCGCAGCAGTACCTCTGCGCGCCAGGGGGCGGCGCCGCCTGGCTCCGCCCTGACGTCGTCCTTGGACATGACGTCAGTGGAGCCATATAGGACCCTCCCGGCGCGCTGACGTCAGTTTTCTTCGGAGGAACTTTTCCGCGCCACAACGCGGTGCCCCCAGCAAAACTGTGAGAGTATGGGAACAGTGTGCGAATAAAAAAAGAAAATTGGTGAGAGAGAAAGAACCAAAGAGTGAGAAAGCACCATGAATGACAGTGAGAAGGACTGTCGACTGAAAGGTGTTGAAAAGGAAAGAGCAGAGCAATACTCTGAGAAGCTAATTCGCAAAAGCAAAGTGAATGTCACCCCTGAGGGAAATCGATCTATAAAAAGAAGACCGAGGCAGACGACAGAAAGTCTGCACCGGATGAAAGGAAATGAAGAGGGCAGAACAGTATACTGAGAAGCAACCCAGCAAAAGCGAGAGAGTGCCCACTCCTGAGGCAAGACGGCAATAAATGAGCCGAGAGTGACAGGCAAAAAGCTCCAACCCATAGGATTAAGAAAAGAAAGAAAGAAATAGGAGACCGTGTCCCCTGTGAGAGAATTATCGGACTGAGGAACAGGCCAAAAAGACGTGAAAACCAATTGACTGCAGGAGCGTCAACGGCGAAGGCGGGTGGGAGGGTAGAGAACACCAGTAGGCACCATACTGGAAGAAACTGATGCGGAAAACGCAGAAGGACACCTGAACCCACCGCCCCAGTATGAGAATGGGGGAACCGAACAAGTAAACCAAAGGAAGAGTCCAACGGGGAGCAAGGCGAAAAACGCCGCCCTGTAGAAGGACAAGCTACCCCAAAGGAGGCGAAAGCCGAAAAACCCACCTGAAAAGGTCCTCGCAGATCGGGGAGGATGGGTGGGCGTTAAGGAATCTGCGGCTAGACAACGTCTCTACCAGATACATGGTTACCGAAGGTAAGTAACTCATACATCTGATAGAGACATCTAGCCGCAGATTCCTTAACTTAGAATAGATACCAAAGCCATACCCCACTGGAGGCGGGTCTGCGACAGAACCCCACTAAGTTCCCAAGGGAACAGAAGTGTCAACCAGCTGACTAAACACAGTGGGGACAGCGCTGCCAGAATGGTCAACACCAGACCAGGATACTCCGGAGGAAGTGGCCAACAATGAGAGGCAAAGGCATCAAAGGCTGCCGAGGGCGGCAGGAAATCCCTGTTGGTCAACAGCGGAGAAAATGAGCACAAACCCAAAAGGGGAGTGTGGAATAAGAGTGGACACCTGCTGTAGCCGGAGAGGAACCAATGCAGGATGTGAGGGATCCGCAGGATCCGATGGACCGTTGAAAGAGGAAGGTCTAACTAGGGTACAAGGACGTACCGAGTCCGAGAGCAGGAAGGCCATGCATGACAGTGAAAGAAACACTGTGAGAGTGGGAACAGCAGCGGGAAGATGCTGACGACGCCCAAGATGAGTCAGTGTTACAAGAAACACAAGACCTGCCAATGCACCCGTTACGCAAAAGGGCAGACAGCCCAAAGCAGAAAAGAACGGTAACAACCAGTGCCACGCACGTGGGTAACAGAAGTACACCAAAGAAACCGAATGTACCGCCAGAACCACACCATGGAAGGAGAAGGTCCCATGAAGCGCCACGAGCAAAAGCTGCGACACAAGAGGCGCATGACCAGGCGCATTGTGTGAACGGCGCTCACGAAAAGTGAGGGACCAGACCTCGGCAACCACCCGGAGTAGTAAGCCTGTGGGAGGCGTGTGTGTGTGTAGCACACTGGTGAAAAAGAAAAAGAAAAAACACCAGAGCCCCAACAGCCACACAGCAGCGGCACTGAACAGAACAACGCCCAGAGCTAGACGCAACAGCCACCGGCGGTGGAGCAGACCCACTGGCTATTGCGAGAGAGGCACGGAGGCCAAGCCAGTCGTGATTTGCCCAGAATCACAGGATGTGGAGTCGACCCCGAGACCGGAACCTCGTTTTCCAGCTTGAAAATCGGCATCTAGCCGGGAGACCACATCCGCTCCCTAAGACGCCCCATCAGACAACAATGCTCTGAGGAGAACGCCCCGCTGAGAGCAGCAACCGCAGCCCGAAGGAAAGCACGACAACACCTGCGCGGAACGCAACAGGGGCATGAGAAACGGTGGCAGAGGAAGTGCCAAAAGCAAGGCACAAGACAAGGAAGATCATCCACGTCTGGAGCCAGAACGCCACCATGGAGAGCGAAGTCCACCATGAAAGGGCTACGCAGCATGGATATAGCAGAGTAGAACGAGGCAACATAAAGTCGCCGGAAAAAACGCACCAGCCGGTGACACTAGGGAGCAGGCATGGTACGCCGATAGAACACAGAGGGATAGTGCCGAGCTAAGTATGAGTGCTCGGGGACAACGACAGGGCCTTCCGGTAGGTCGGCCACAGATGGAACAGCCGCAGCGAAGAACCATGAGGGGACGGGAGGGATCAGAAAGCCCTTCCGTCCTGAAGAAAGGTATCGGGAAAATGCAGGCCAGCAGCCGACACCCAACAAATGGCTCGCAAGAAGGCCCCTGAAGGGCCCGCAGCAGCAGCGTGGAAAACATACAGGCACAGCTGCAGGAGGACCTAGTGAAAGGGACCCCACAGAAGCGAATAAAGGCTACTGTAGGAGGAAGGCAGCTATACAATACCAAACAAATACCCCACATAGGGTAAGTATCAACCCCAACCAGGGGCACCTCTGGAGCGTGAGCTCATAGACAGAGGACGTAAAAGTGTAACTTAGAAACCACAGGCTCCGAACACATAACCCGTGGAGCAAGGGTGCAACCTTAACCACCAGGCTATAGGAACTTAGAAGGATAAGCAGCAAATCTGCTGCATAAAGGAAAAAAAATACGGCGAGGAGCCGCCCAGGCCGTTCAGGTATTACAGCATGAACCCGGGCCCAACATGAAGTCAAGACAACAGAGCAGGGTGAGGACAAGGACCTCAACCGGAACAAAAACTACGGAAGGGTAGACAGAAGGCGTCGAACTGCAGTGTCCGCATGTGCGTCAAACAGGGACACACCATTAAAAGGCAAATCCCGGAGACTGTCACGGACATTGTTGGGGAAACCCCCATCGCGCAGCCAGGCATGGCGGCGCAAGGCAACGGACCGCGCCATTGTCCTACCCACCGAATCGGTAGAATCAACGGCGGACCGAATCGCAAACCGCGCCATCTCTCTGCCTTCGTGAATGAGACGAGCCATGTCAGCCCGAGGACACTCAGGGAGGGTAGGCAAAAGACACTCCACAGAGCCCCCAAAGGGCAGAAGAAGCCCTGGCAAAAACACAAACTGTGTTTAGAGCACGTAATGCAGAACTAGCGGACGCAAAAATGCCGCGTCCACATGTCTCCAGCCAATGAGACTCCCTAGTAGGAGGCTGCAGTAGAGGCGGAGAAGAAGGCTGCATGGCAAAAGACACCTGTACCACGAGGCCGTGAGCACTAGGCTGAAGGGACAAACAGGATGGGCCCCCAGGGGCCGGACGATGCCTATGCGCAATGGCCCTGTCGACAGCATCTCCTGAAGAGGGCCGCGCCCAAGTCCCGAGCAAGCCACTAAAGGGCAGCAAGGGCTCAAGATCCACTGCACCTTGGTGGAGGAGATCCAATAACGGATCAGAGGACAAGGGGACAGAAGGAGGGTGCAAGTGCAAAACAGCTGCCGCCCTGCGAACACGCCGTAAAAAGAAAGCACCAGCTTCAGTGGGCGTCCTGGGGGGGCGACAATAGCCCATCTGTAGGGGACGGTTGCAAGCTAACACGTCCCCCAGCAGGAGGAATAAGGGGCCACTGCCCCCATGGCGGCAGAGCCAACGGGCGTGGAGACAAGTCCGAGCACACCGGTTCTGTGTCCTCTGGAAGCAGAGAGCCAATAGGTACCGGCGACCTTTCCGGCGTCGAACGACGCCGCTTTGACGTCGAAAGGCGCCGAACTGGCGTCGAAGCGAAGTCGAGCTCCATGAGGGGCGACTCGGCTGGACGAGTGGGCAGCGACGTCTCCACCACCGAGAGGTGCGGAGCAAGTGCCTGAGGGCCAGGAGACAACAGGCATAGTGCCGCCGGTGCCGATGTCGACGCAGGGAGCCGCCAGAGGCTATGCGGGGACAAGGCAGAATGGCTCGGCGTGGGGCTGGAACGCCCATCGGGGTTGGAAACCGACGCCGGCACGACTCCGGAGCCGGAGTCGAGGCATTCGGCCAGCGCCGAGGGCGAACCCGCCGGCAGAGCCTCGACCTGAATGCCTACCTCCACTGTGGGACCCGAAGGCGCACCAGGGAGTGGAGGTGACCCGAAGATGGAGTGCAGAGCCTGGTAATAGGCTTCCATCTGGGGTCGAGTCGCACCAGTACCCGGAAAGGGCGGGTAAATGGAGGCCGACTCGGGGGGGCACGGCTCCGTGAGGGAGCGGGAACCATGGCCCCCATCGTCACGTGGAAGCGAGGACTTCGACTTCCGTGACTTGTGCTTACCTGTAGATCGACGTTCGCGGGATCGACTCCGGGAGCGGGCGCGGAGAGAAGAACCCACCGGAGAACATCGGGGAGACACCGTGCGGGTCAACCGGGCGGCCAAGAGCTTCATCCGCCGCTCCCGTAGGGACTTCGGACGCATCTGCCGGCAGGCGTCACACTCCACGGAGTCGTGGTGCGACCCAAGACACCACATGCAAATGGCGTGCGGGTCCGACGCCGACATCTGGCGCGAACAAGTCTCGCACAATTTAAAGCCCGAAGGCATCGCACACTGTTCCCCGACGCCAACGACGTCGAAAAGGGCCTGAATAAAAACAGGCCAGAGGAACAGCTGAATCCCGGATCCGCGTTGTAACGCGGAAAAGAAGGAAAACTGAAGTCAGCGCGCCGGGAGGGTCCTATATGGCTCCACTGACGTCATGTCCGGGGACGACGTCAGGGCGGAGCCAGGCGGCGCCGCCCCCGGCGCGCAGAGGTACTGCTGTGAAAAATTTTCCGAATCCAGTCTGACGCCTGGGGATATTCTAAGTTAAGGAATCTGCGGCTAGATGTCTCTATCAGATGTGTGAGTTACAAGGATACAACAAGCTCCAGAGATATGTCCTGCATCTCTTCAGCTAACCAGGTCTCCAACTGGACCTGCCTGAACCCTGCTGGCCTCTGCTAGAGCGACACCCTGATCCGCGCAGAGGTGCCTCCCCAGTTCCTGGACCCTTGGCAGGCATCAGAGTGAACTCCTCTGGAAGAAAGGAGAAAACCTGGCATTTTAGGCTCTTCGCAACCATGAACGGACCCGTTTGTGCAGAGACTCTGCCGTCCATGATGACGGCCAAAGCGAAGCTCAGGTGAATCCGTCTTTTCACGCTACAGCGACCACCAACAACAAGTGGCAACACAAGGTCTCCAGTATGCACTAAAGCAACAACAGCCCGTGGGGACTGCTAACGTGTAGGTCCATAACGACCGTTCATAACACTTGACTGGATCTTCATGCTACAATGATGACCGTCTGCGACGCCAGGCCTGCTTTCGCCCTGCAGTGATGACCATCCACAACACTCCTCCACTGCAAACTGGACTCTTTGCGCTGGTACTTTGAGAAAGTAACTTTTTCGGTAGGACTAACCTGGTCCCTGTATCCGGCCACACTCCATCACGGTTGGCCTAAACTTGTAACTTATCCCCTGGTCTAGCATGACCAGTTGACTGTGAGTGGCGCTCTATGATTTTAGGCGCTATATATACTTAAGTCTATGAAATTGCATATCTCCAGTTCTTCAGATTAGATTTTTGCTGTTCTTTTATCATTTTATTTATTACTGTTTGTGTGCTGCATAAAAACTTTACACATAGCCTCTAAGATAAGTCTGACTACTTTTGTGCCAAGCTACCACAGGGTTAAGCACGTTAGTTTAATGACTTTTGTGGTTCACCCTGACAGTGTGGTTGATTCTTGAGAAGGATTCTGGCCTGACACCTCCCTTCCCCAATCAAAAACCCAATTTCCTACAATTCCCCTAGCTCCTTTGCAGGTTTCAATGTGGGGAGGGTGTTCACAAAGGCACCAGTAGTTCTCCTGCACACTAGCCACAATGTCAAAGAGGAAGAACTAAGAGTAGTCCACATACACGACACAGGAACACTATTTAACTTCGAGCTATAATGCAGAGTGGGCATCAAAGCCATACTTCTGTAAATGTAAAGCTATGGCAAAACCTACTCCTCAATGTTTCTTCTCTATGAGGGCATTCTTGATACCATTAAAAGAAACGTAACTTAAAGTAAGGAATTCGTCTGTCAAACTAAAATACCGTGGAAGAGGATGCTGCATTTTGAATGCTCCTTTCAAGGTTCCTAATACCACATTCAAGTGATTAAACAATACTAATAACTTTTGCTAGAAATAAGATTTAAGGTACTGGGAAATGTGCTTTTGGCAGAATAGCTGAGATGAAAGTAATAAAGGCTGATGAGAAAATCCAGGTCTTGATTTAAAGGGGTACGAGTGACATCAATCTGACTTTAGTACTAAAACTGACTCACCTTTCAGAGTAGGTTTTATAACCAGGGCCTAATTGTGGGTCACTGGCATACAAATAAAGACTTTGAAGCTCTTTCTGCGGTTTCAAGGCCGTCAATAAATTGCAGAAATTTGGCATGCCATTAATCTCAACGTGTATTAAGCAGAGCAGTTATTTTGGTGAGTGAAGAAAACACTAGCTCGTGGCTGTGACTGATGTTTCTTAACGAACCTAAGAGGCATTCCGAGAAGGTGCAGTTGAAGGAATCATATATGTTTTCTGAATACAATACAGATAGCTTTATAAGTATTTTATATTAAAAAATAAATACACATTAGTGAAAGCATGAAAAGCACATTTCCTCAACAATCTCCGCCTCCAACCCTCCCAAAGTGCATTTCCCAACTTCTAAATCAAATCATCAGCAGATAACGTTTTTGCATAAACGTTTTTTCTTTCACTTGTACCTTTCCATATTAACACAACTTTAAGTACAATGTCCTTGCACACAACTCTGGGGAACTGTATCACTGTTTGAAGATACTGCTGTGTTGGCAGAATTCAAACAGATGAGTAAATGAGTAAATCTTTCTCAAAATTTGTTGAGGATAATGAGTTGCTGGACGAAGTCCAATTTGGATTTCGCCCCGCACATGGAACCGAGACTGCCTTGGTGGCAGTCTTGGATGACCTGCGAATGCGGGCCGACAGTGGTCAGACAGCCTTTTTAGTGCTGCTTGACATGTCGGCCGCATTCGATACGGTTAACCATCGAATCCTGATTAAGAGAGTAGTGGAGATGGGTGATACGGGTAGGGCCCGGGACTGGCTGCATTCTTTTCTCTCTAATAGGCAGCAGGCAGTGACTCTGTCGTCATTTACCTCTCAGAATAGAGATGTTAAACATGGGGTTCCACAGGGCTCGGCTATTAGCCCGATTTTGTTTAATCTCTATCTTAGACCACTTATTATTCTAATTAAATCATTTGGCATTGATGTCATAAACTATGCGGACGACTCTCAGCTTGTCTTCTCCATTGAGGGCAATAAAGCAGTGTCTCTAGAAAAATTTCATAATTGTATGCATAGAACAGCAGAATGGCTGAAAGAGAACTCACTGCAATTTAACGGTGAAAAAACTGAAATCCTGTGTTGTACTGCAGGTAAAATTCAGCGACCATTCCCAGTAGATTTTTGGCCAGGCCCGGCCAATAACTCCTTATTGCCCGCTAGTACAGTGCGCAATTTAGGAGTGATGCTGGACAGCAATTAACAACTAGATTCTCAGGTGAATAAAACGGCGAACACCTGTTTATCTCTGCTCCGAGCTCTTCGGAAGATTCTCCCGTTTTTACCTATTCTGGCTAGACCTCAAGTGGTGCGGAGTATAGTTCTAAGCAGATTGGATTATTGTAATGCACTCCTTTTAGGTGCTCCAACATCTCTGATAATAAAATTGCAAAGAGTTCAGATCATGGCGGCTAAGTTGGCATTAAATCGACCGCGTAGAGCCCTCGGCCTCACTGGCGCTAAAGGACCTACATTGGCTGCCCATTGCACAGAGAGTCCAATTTAAGGCACTCTGTATTGTTTATAGGGCAATACATAAAACTGGACCTAAATTGTTGCAAAGGAAATTTGCATGGTATTCCCTGCTAGATACTTGCGTTCTTCTTCTGCTAATCTGGTTTGCGTTCCCCATGTTAGTAAAGTGCGAATGGGTGGCAGATCTTTTAGCTTTACAGCATCTAGACTTTGGAACGCTTTGCCCCCAGAACTCAGACAACTGAACACCTTGTCACGCTTCAGGAAGGAACTGAAAACCAGACTGTTCCCTAGAAACTGATTCCTGCCTATCTTAGCTTAGTTATGCGCTGTGGATGATTTGGTAACTTAAGCGCCAGGATACCTTGGGGTGGCAGCTGCGCTATATAAGTGTACCTTACATTACATTACTTTACATGAGAACAATGCGAACAATGTTTTGTAAACAAAACTGTTCTAAGTTCTGAAATGTAACTTAGTCCTCCTTTCACCCACAGAAAACACAACTCGAAAGCAGTTCTCCATTACTTCAACATTTGAGGCTAGTCTTTGTTTTTTCACCTTACGCGGCCCTCAGCAAAGCAGTTACGTTTTTTGCATCAAGCACTTCATTGAAACATATTCATCCCGATTTACAGCATTTTAGGGATTTTTATTTTTCCCACACTGGAGTCAAAATGATAATAATTAAGCTTTATGGAGTATGTTGGGAAAAGTTGACTTTCCATGTATATTCTCTCGAGTTAGAGTAGTAAATTAGCTGTTCCATCAAGCAGGTCTGCCATTTTCACAGATAAGTAACTTTCTCAGCTACCAGTTAGCCACATTTCAGTACTTGTTGCTCCAAAGCTAAGTTGTGGCCGTCCTAGAAAGAGAGAGAGGGTATTTCCTCCATAGGTAGCCTACAACATGTTCATAAAAGGAAGGTTGGACTAATATGCTGGATGATCTAGACATTTACCCGATTCATAGTCTTGCTCGTAGCACAATAATTAAAGTGATGTTCAGTCGGAAAAAACATGATGGGAGAGGATAGGATAGTCTGTCCATTCCTCCAGGGCATGCAGTTGATTTGCTCTTTTCTTTCAGCTCAGTTAAGTTTGTTTCTGGCTTCTGGACCTGGTGTTTTCTGGATTTTAACACTAGCGCCTTTCTTGTCGACCTGTACCGAAATGATTCTTTTGACTGTTGGTGGCCTCAGGTTGCAAGCTGGCTTGCTGTAATGGACTAATTTGATTAGGTATTCTGATGCACGGGATCAGTAAGTTATGCATGGCGCCTTAATTTACACGCTACCAAGGCTGTCAATTTACCAAAAAGTCAAGGTTTTCAGAAGTACCTTTTGACCCAAAGGACAATGCCGGGTTGACCACTTATCCCTCTCCAAGTACCTTAACAGACTCCTGTCTGCTGCTACGGGGATAAGGAAAGGCAAGTAATGGAATGAAGTGAAACAGGGCTTTCAGAGCCTTTTACATTTCTAATAAAGTCTCTATGTTCATGCTCCCAGCCCAGATCAGGGGTTCCAAGGATTGTTTCTTGAATATCAAAAGACAAGCAATGGGAATTAACTGCTACTCCTTGTGACCCCAAATTACCAGCCACGCACATTGTTCTACAGTCAGTCAGCATAAGCCATGAAGAACATGGGTGAGGAATGGAATGGAATGGAATGGAAAGGCACTTATATAGCGCATGGCTACCCGGGGGCCTCCAAGCGCTTGGCTAGAACCAGAATCCATTAGCAGAACATTCAGGGAAATAGCAAGGTTTTTAGTTGCCTTCGGAAAGAGAAGTGGCTGGGTTCCCTGCGTAAATGAAGTGGTAGGGCGTTCCAAAGTTTGGCCGCATTAAGTGAAAGAGGCGACCGCCACTTCTCGCCCTCTTGATCCTTGGGACCTCCACCAAGTGAAGCTCATCCGAGCGCAGTTCCCTGGGGGCCTTGTAGCGACGAAACATTTTCAAGATTAAGGAAGACCCATTCCCTTGCAGAGACTTGTGGACAATACAAAGGGCCTTGAAGCTGATTCTTTCCTTCACTGGGAGCCAGTGAAGGGTCCGCAAGGCCGGTTTCGCAGAGAGGCGATTTGATATTCCAGGAGGTCTGCTCTTTTCACATGCAGGGCCACTAGTACAGCCTGCTTTTGTAACAACTGAAATAGTTGCATCTTTAGGAAGTCAGTGAACTTACTGCTACAATAGACTATATATGATTCTATTCGTGCATCGACAAGAGCCACATTGTGATGGAAGCCAAGCAGTGCTGTGACTTTGCTGAGAATATGTAGGTAGGCATGTGTGCTTTTCATCACAGTATTCACTTTCAGAGTGAACAAGGATGTTTGGTCAATGTTGACGCCTATATTCCTTAATTTGTCTGCTGGTATTTGGTGGGTCGGTCAGTAATGTTAGCACCTGAAAGGCAGCTGACTTGGGTTTACTGCCAAAAAGTATAATTATCACGTTTAGGTAATTGGCACAGTGGATGAAATGCTTGACACTGGTGAGGTGGGTAGTATTGTCTACTTAGTTTGCTGGATCACCTCATCAACTGATTACGATCCCTGCATCATCTGTGTAGATTTAAAATAGCTCCCTGTGCCAGCCAATAACACTGATCTGAGACCACAAGAGGACCAATTATACCATGCCATTAAATAGGCATTTGAACCCAGGACTGGAAATGCAGGAATTTACATAAGTCTCAGGGTGGCAAGCTGCAGAAGGAGGGGGAGGGAGGGTGGGGGGTGGAGCTTGAGTGCAAGGACGTGACGAGTTAGGACAAAAACTGTAATAAGCAAGAAGACCCAGAAGTGTGAAATTTAGTTCCTGTATGCCACCGTAGTTGGGGTGTGACCGCAACATAGGTGGGGGCGTGACTATTACTAGCAGTGTATGTTATATTTAAAATCCCACCCTTTTTTATCATTAAATCTATTTATTAAAGATTTAGGGGGACGGGCATCACCATAAAGAGCGCAAGACACTGGAATAGCATAGCAAGGTTATAAGGCTTCACACAATAGCTGTGACATGAACAGTGTATAAATATCATGCATCATAAAACATATTTGAGTTGAGAGCTCAACATTACACTATTTGAATAAGCGTATTTTCAGCAGCAGGTGACAGTGGATCTTCGGTGATGACCAAAAACGCAACTTGGGAGGAGGGGGGGATAAAATAAAACAAAGGGGAGAAGAGATGTCAATGTGGGGGGGGGGGAAGGAATGAGCCCAGAGCAGAATGGATTAAGTCATGTGTGGTGTCTGGAGGGGTCCCTTGTTGGGTCCGTGGGGCAAAGAGCCCGATCGAGGAGTACCTCGAGTGTATGGCAGGAGTGTCCTCAAAAAGCTGAAGGGCTCGCAACCGAGGGGGGAATGTAGCAGGAGTGTTCTAGTATGGAGAAGTGGTGAATGAGCGGCAGCCAGGTGTGGGTGAATTTGGTGTCCGTATAGGCAAGGCGGGCCATCAGCAATTCCATTGCCATGACATGCCACAGGTGTAGGAACCATGCCGGGATAGGTGGGGCGGAGGGTTTCTTCCAATGAAGAGCAATGGTTTGTCTTGCTGCCCCTAGCATCTGCATAATGAGGCACCAGTCAGAGTGAGTCATGGCGGCGAGCCGCGATGGTCTGATGCCCAACAGGGTTACTGTGGGGGAGCTTGGTATGGGGAACCCACAGTTTCCTTGTTGTGGCTAAAGACCTCCTTCCAGAACATTGTCAGGTTTGGACATGTCCAACAGATGTGTATGAAATCACCCACCGCTGTCTGGCATCGCCAGTAAAGAGGGGAGAGGGTCGGGAGCATTTTCTGCAGGCGCGCAGGAGTATAATACCAACGCGTCATCAGTTTATAAGCTGATTCGCGCTGGGGAATGCTCCTATGGATTTTGGGGATATCACCCCAAAGTTGTTCCCAGCTTTTTGGAGTTATCTCCTCTTCCATGTTCGCTAGCCATTGCCTCTGACATGTGTGGGGTTGAGTGGGGGGCGAGTGCTGTAGTACCTTATATGTGCTGGAGATTAGGCCACAGGTGCCCTCGAAGGCTGGGACCAGGGTCTCAAAGGGAGTAAGCGGTCTGGTTGCTCCCTGAGTATAGTTGGGGTGAGCAGCCAGTGTCGGAGTTGATAGTATTGTAGCCTAGAGGATTCTGTGATATGGAAGGATTTCTTGCATTGCTCAAAAGTTTTAAGGGTATCCCCCTCAAAAAGATCATGAATTGTGCGGCATTCGCCATCCCCCCAGGAGAGGAATGAATGTGGTTCTAGGCGTGGTGGAAATATGGGGTTGCAGGCCACAGGAGTTTTGGGGGAAGGGAAGGATGTAAGGACTCTGGGAATCGCTATTTTGTCCCAGATGTCCAGTACTGTTTTCATGGGGGTGGCTATATATGCGCTACGGGGTCGAGCTGATCTTGGGAGCCAGGCCAGATCCCACAGGGTCCTGCAGGTGACTGAACAGTCCATATGGAACTAGTGTTTTCCGCTTTTGCAAACAACCCATTCTGATATATAGCGAAGATAAGATGCCTAGTAGTATTCCAAGAGGTTGGGGCAGGCAGGGCCCCCGCGGTCTCGGGGCAGCATGAGCAGTTTGTTGGAAAATCGCAGGCGACCTTTGCCACATATAAAGGAGTTTAGGTCACGCTAAAGGCCTTGGATGTCCACCTGAGGAATCGACGTGGGTAGTGTTTGGAACAGATATAATATTTTTGGTAAGAGTGATATTTTGAGCGCATTAAGGCGGCCAAGCCAGGGAATTGGGAGTTTTTTCCAACGGTGCAGGTCTTCCCGGACGTCTCGCTTGCAGATCGGCCAGATGGCCTGAGTCCATGAAGACAATGATGGGGTCAGGTTAAGGCCCAAGTATCGGATCGGATGATCGGCCCAGTGCAAGGGAACAAGGGATTGAAGCTGTTGTACCTCTGAGGTTGGGAGGGTTAGATTTAGGGCATGGGATTTGGCCATGTAAATTTTGAAGGCCGAGGCTTTTTCAAAAGAGCACAGGAGGGAGGCTAGCACCGGTAGGGATGAGCTAGGGGCAGTTAATGAGAGTAAGAGATCGTCTGCAAATAAGGACACTTTGTGTTTGTGCCCTCCAAAAGAAATGCTGCTATGTCCACCGATTGGTGTAGTGCAATGGCTAGGGATTCTACCGCCAGGGCAAAGAGTAGGGGAGAAAGAGGGCATCCCCGCTTGGTCCCCCTGTGCACAGAGATTGAGGGGGTGAGTAGGCCGTTGATACGGATCCAAGTTGTGGGGGAGACATAGGGTGCCATGAGTTTGGAGATCATGACCAGACCTAAGCCTATTTTGTGTAAGACCGTGCGCAGAAATTGCCAGTCAACACTGTCAAAGGCTTTTCTGCGTCCAGGAACACCAGACCGGCTGGGATGCCCCAACGTTAAACCTTCTCAATGAGATGGGCAATTCGGCATATGTTGTCTGCCCCCGGACAGTGTCAGATGAACCCAAACTGGTCTGGATCTATTAGTCCGGGGAGGTAAGCTTCAAGGCGGTTCACAGTATCTTAGTGTAGATCTTGGTGTCCGTACTGAGCAAGCCTATAGGTCGATATGATGTGCAAAGGGAGGGATCTTTCCCCAGCTTGGGGATGAGAACATCTTCCGCCTCTGACATCGTAGGGGTGAGGCCCGACATTTCAGAGGTGTTAAAGAGGTGAAGGAGGTGGTCCTGAAACTGGGGGAGGAAAATGCGGTAGAAAGAGATGGGGAGGCCATCCGGTCCAGGGGTTTTCCCAGTCGGGATTTGTTTTAGTACCCGGTGTAGCTCATCTAAGGTGATTGATCTAGAAGTTGTGCGTGTTGGGGGCTAATGGGTTCCCACGGGCATCCGTTAAGAAAAGAGGATATCTCCTCTGGTGCATGTGGAGTTTCAGCGTACAGGTCCTCGTAAAAGACACAGAATACCTGCCCTTTATCTCATTCGGACGTGGCCCAGGAGTTATCTGCTTGTTTAACCTTTGAAATATGGGCTTTAGTTGATTGGGTACGGAGACAGTGTGCCAGGCTTGACCCCACCTTGTCCCCCAGCATAGAATTTCTGTTTGAGTGTGATGACTGACCGTTCCTTTTTATTAGTTCGGTGGAGCCTTAGCTGTCTTATGCGGTCCTGAGGGTTTCATATGATATATGTGTTCTAGGGTCTTGATGTCCTTGGCTAAATTTGTTTCGACCAGGTGCGATTCACGAGAACGGGGAATGGCGATAGAAGAGATGACTCCCCGAATAGTCGCCCTAAAGGCGTCCCATCGAATGGGTTCGGGCGTATCTGGGAGAGTATTTGTATCAAAGAAGTCTACAATCTCTTGGCGTATCTCAGTGAGGTCCACCAGGTCAAGTAGGATGTGGGGCGGAAGCCACCAGTGGGTGGGAGTCTTGTGCTGTCCAGTGGGGGACCGGAGAGTTACAGCTATGTGGGCATGGTCTGATATGGAAATGTCGGATATAGCGGCTGCTTCCAGGGACCGTATCAGAGAAAGAGAAAGGAAGCAATAGTCAATTTGCGAGTATGAGCGGTGAGCATGGGAGAAAAAGGAATAGTCCCGGGTGTCTGGGAATTGATATCTCCGAGCGTCTATAAGGCCCAGGTCTGTAAGATCCCTCTTGAGGGCAGCGAGATTGCCCCGTGCCCTAGTAGGAGGAGGCACTGCGGTCTATGTCTGGGTCCCAAACCAAGTTAAAATCACCCCCAAGGATCACTAGTCCATCCAGGCACCTCAGCTGCTCCCTCAACAGTGACCGCAGGAAGACATCCTGCACCTGATTTGGTGCATAGACATTGATAAGGGTTAGGGTTCGGGCGCCTAAGTGCATTTGGATCGTTAAGTAGCAGCCGTCAGCATTGCGTACCACCTGAGAGGGCACAGATCCAAATCTGGATTTACCTAATATTGCAACCCCGCTGACTTAGAGGAGGAGGATGCCCAGAACTGACATGGGTATTTGGGGTGGACCATGAGGTGCGTGTCGGTGGACAGCAGGTGGGTTCCTTGTAGGAATATGATGTTGGGGTCCTGTATAAGCAGGTAGCGCCAAGCCTGAAGTCTCTTGTTAGGGGAATTAAGCCCTTTGACATTAAGGGACATAAATTTAACTAGTGGGGTCGTGTTCATAGTAGTGGGTAGGGTGGCTAGATGCGGTGTTGAGACCAGGATTAAGGGGGTTGCGCTGCGCTGGTGGGGGGAAGTGGAAGTTGGACACTAGGAGTAGCATAGCAAGGGCAGAGCACATAGTCCTGTCGTTAGGGGGTGCCCCCAATGTGAGAAGTGTATCAGGGGGATTACAGGGAATCCCCTTTGTCAGGCTCACTCCTTCCCAGATGTGGAGATAGGGGTACGGGGAGAGGAAGACAACATATTTAACACAGGATGGCCAACAGGGCCTGTAGGGTCTAATGTCGTCCTGGAATAGCCCATAAGTAGAAACAGGAGCCATTCTGAAGAAGTCACTCTTCTAAGGGACACAATGACTGTGGGAGGCATGGGAGGAGGCGTCAACAGTAGGCCGGTGTTCACAGTCCGCGGCAAAGCTCAAGAGAAATGGCAAAGGGCGCCAACCACGGGCCCGCCGGTGCCGAGTGAGACGGCCCCAAGGGAGGCCCCATGCGGGTGAACCAGAGCAGGGTGAGTGGGTCACAATGGGCCAGTTAGGTCTTCAGTATGATCCAGGTATTAGGGCCCATATGACCCGGCAGGCCGGTGATAGTGCGCAGGGGGATCAGAGTAAACGCAGTGCGAGGCAGAGCGTTCATTATTCGGAGGCTGCAGTAGAGCGGGTCAGTGAGCAGGGTTCACTCATGGTGTGAAGGTGGTAATGACGTCTTGTTTTGCTTGGGAGGAGTCCTGTTCTTTGGCTTGAGTTCTTTGTTTGGGGGGAGGCACCATGGACCACTCAGGCCGTATTGACTTCCCGAGGGTGGCCTGGGTGGGGGGGAGGGGTACGGGAGAGAGGGGCTGGTGTCCCTGGACAAAGTCGGGTGTAGGAGAAGTTGCTTCGCGTCCTACAGTGAGCCGAAGACCCGGCGTTTGCCTTCCCAGGAGAAGATCAGTGCAAAGGGATAGCCCCATTTGTACTTGATTTTGAGGTCGCGAAGCTGGTCAGTGACTGGTTTAAAGTCTTTGCGTCTATGTAGGATTACCGGGGCAATGTCCTGGAAGATCTGGATCGGGTAGCCATTGTAGACCAGGTCCGTGGCACCACACACTTTCTGCAGGATAGCTTCCTTCTCAAAAAAAAGGTGGACCCTCGTGAGAATATCAGCAATTATGTCCAAGTGACCCCGGGGACTGGCAATGCGATGGGCTCTATCCAGGGCAGGTGGGGAAGGGGTCGCCTTCAGCTCTAATCGTCTGGAGAAGATCCGCTGTAAAAGACATGATATCCTGACCTATTGGGACTCCTCTAATGCGGATGTTGTTACGGATACTCCTGTTCTCCAAATCTTCCTGCTTCAGTTGAAGATCGATATGTTGGTCTTCTAGCACCGCCATCCTGCGGCATAGGTTTTCATGATCTTCCGACAGTGCGTCAGCAGAGTGCTCGAGGTCCTACACTCGATCTCCGTGATGTCCCGCCGGATCTCTCGCAGGAAGGCTTTAAACTCGGTTTTGAGGGATCCAATTTCCATTTTGATTTCTTGTAGGAAAGTGTTCATGTAGGCCTGTGTGACTGGAGCTGGTGCTGCTCCTCAACGGCCAAAGCCCCTGGAGGCTCAGAGGTAGGCGGCGGAGAAGGGTTAGATTTAAGCCTTAGTGAGGCCACAGGATTTTCTTTAGCCGGAGTAGACAGAGCATCTTTGCCGGGTTTAGTGCATGGCATGGCCTAAGAGGCGTCTCCAGCTGAACAGTATCTGTATGGGGGAACCCTGGTTGAGCTAGCGCACAGGTGGCCAGGAGGGCAGCCAAAGTGGTGCTTATAACCCAGTCAGCGCCGGGTGTGCGGCAGCGTCGGTGTCGCAGAAGAGTTCGCAGGCCGCAGGTGAGCTCAGTGTATGGGGATGTTTTGCTGGGCCCTTCTGGTTGCTGTGGGGATCACGCCCGCCCAGGAGGAGAGATCCAGGGGTGTGGGGGTGCCTTCCAGCCCCGGGTAGGCAGCTGCAACAGTGGTAGGCCGGATGTAGTCTCTGGTGTGGCCAGGGAGGGGGGACCCTCGGTTAAGCGCTCAAGCCTGGCGCATCAGTCCCTCCGAACTGGCTAGCCAAGCGGGTGCAGCAGTGAAGAGGGGGGCCCCCAGTGTGACCAGAGCCGTAGTGTGCACCCTCAGGCAGGCTGGGCCCCAGGTCGCCAAAGGAAGGTCCAGAGGGTACACAGGAGAGTGGGCGGGGTTAGAGGGCCCCACTGCGCGACCCCACAGCTGATCCCCCTTACCTTAGAGCTTTGCAGTTGAAGCTCGTACTGCTGTAGAGGAGGGGGCAGGCATCTGCATATAGAGGTGGAGGCCCGAGTCAGTGGACGGCTGTTGAAGGAATATTCATGTGCCCAGGCTCATAGGCAGATCTCCCCTGCTAGTGGTGGCAGGGCAGCCCCATGGTCAGATAGTTTGTGGGCCGGAGGCCCGACCGAGTCTTCAGGGAACGCTGTTGGGGCCACACCCAACTCTAACAGCACAACAATGAGGGAGGGGGATGCAGCTCCCAGGTACAGCTCATGCTGATCTGAGGGCAAGGCGTAGTCCTCCGCTCACCCCCGGGGTTTCAGCAGGGGCAGCGAGGCAGTGTAATCCATTTAAAGCGGCCTCCTTGGGGAATCGCGCTGGTCTTCATGGCCTCCTCCTGAGTCGGCAAGATGGCAATTCAGTCCAACTGCCCACACAGGGAGCGACAGCGGAGCCAGAGCCGCCGGCCAGGCCCGGGACTCAGCTGCCCAGTCGGGGCATGGAGGAGATACAAAGCGGCGCTGGCGCTAAATTCTAGGGTGCTGACGAGTAGGTGAGTTTTTTTTAACAAAAAGGTGGACCCTATGGGGGAAGTGTAGCCCTTGACTTCCACAGCAAAGTGTCAAGAAGGGGATACAAACACCTCTAACACAAAAATTTATCTTTTTATTTTAGCAAATTTTTCTTTGATTGTTGACAGTGAGAAGTAAAACTTATATTTGCTCTATCGAACACAAGGTGCTCAAAAAAAAGGGGAGGTGACAGTGCAGTGAAAGTGACTATAAGTGCATAAAGTGCATTTGTGCTATGTACAGAAATATATACATATGGCTGATAGGGATAAGCGAGTGTTGATAGCCACCATCAGTTTCTTGAAAAACAGTCCACATATAATGTTTTTGTCTACGTTTCGACCCCTGGACATAGAATATTTAGAACGGGGTCATCATCAGGACGCAGAAATATATAGGAGACACCAACTGATTGGGGCAATTAGTCCACCAATCAAAAGAATCTTTAAACATTAGTCTTCAAACAGTTTTCAAAACAGGTATTCATACATGCTATTTTGGATAGACAGTATATAGGCACTGTGAAATCATGTGTACATCACTGGGTCAGTGTGAAATGGACCTTAGGGAGGTTGCTCAAGTCAACAAATTCCCTGCAGAAAAGTGCACTATTGTATTATATGTGACCGGAGTTGCTGAAGTTTGTAAAGGAGGCCTTTCATCATCAAAATTAAATCCGTTTTCAAATGCGCTTTAGTCTTGCACTGCAATTTTTATTTCCTAACTCTCCAAACTCCGGCATCTCTTCTGGGCCATCAGCTGGACTGCCGAGAGGCGTGCTTTACTTTAGAAATAACGTGCCGTAACGTGCACATTGTAGCAGCAGAAAGGGCTGCGTTGACGAGTAGGGGAGAGCGATTACATCTGCGCGCCTCTGGCAGCAGATTCCAAGATCGCGGCCCGATCGCTGCGCCGGCCTCGATCCGGGGCACCAGGTCCACACAGGATGCCCCCTCAGCGATTTCGCGGGTGTCCGGGTCCCCAAACAATTCGCAGCAACCAGGCCACAGTCTGAGTCTTCAAGCAGGTCTGAAGGGCGGCGGATCAGCTATGGCAGGCCGCAGAGGAGCGGAGACTCAGGAGCGTACGTCTCACTCCATTCACCGCTTGGCCACGCCCCCTCAAATCCCACCCTTTTTTGATGGTTAGTGGGCTAAAAAGCATTTGTCAAATAAAATCTTTCATATCCCACTCTTGTCTCCTCTGACAACCTTCAGAGACACTTTTACAAACCAAAACACACTCAACTAGTAGTTGGACTAGCAAATGATTTGAACGAACATCTACACAATGAATTCCATAAATCTCCCTAAATGAAAGAGTAAAACAGCTAACTTTTGCAGGTGTTTATTGAAGTTGACAAGGTTTCCAAAATTTCTACTATACTCGTTTCAAAATGCTTGATTCTTATCTGAATTTTTAAACCATGTTATTAGCTCAAACTGATCAAGCAAGACTCTTATCAAGTTCAGGGAATACCCATAGGGTAGATAGTTTGTTGCATGTAAGTAATTACCATTTTCATAAATATTATAAATTATTAATCTTTTGGAATAGTGTAGATATTATGTAATGTAATGTAATAGTCATTTCTAAAGAGGCGGCTACCTCTGCGGAGGTGTCCCGGCGCTAGCGGCAGGCTCACGTGAGGGTCAGCTGGCAATTATGCCTGAGTGAAAAGCCAGATTTTTAGAGCTCTCCTGAATTCTAATTCGGATTCTATCCGGCGAAGGTGAACTGGCAGAGAGTTTCAAAGTTTTGCTGCTCTTACCGCAAAAGACCTGCCGCCTTTCCGGGCTTTGCAGAATCTTGGAACCCGTGCCTAAGGTACCTAGGGCCCAGGTCTCTGGTGGCTCTAAACACCAGAATCAATTACTTGAACTCTACTCTCCTGGTTACAGGAAGCCAATGAAGCCGTTTCAAATGAGGGGAGATGTGGTGACGGAAAGGTACCCGCCTGATCAGTCTTGCTATGGAATTCTGGATGATTTGTAGCCTGCAAGTCAAGTATGCAGGCAACCCCAGATATAAGCTGTTAGCGTAGTCCAGCTGTGAGATCACCAAAGCATGAACCGTTGCTTTCGGGTATTCCTCTGGCAAAAAGCAAATGACTTTCCGAATAGATCTCATTTTCCAGAAACACGTAGAGGAGATGTGTTGTACCTGAGCGTTGAATGAACGGTCCTTATCCAGCCTAATTCCCAAATTTCTAGCAGAGTCTGTCGGGATTGGAGTTGAATTAATCTCTGGCGGCCACCAAAGATTAGACAGAGGTGGATAAGCCTCACTAAAGAACAAAACTTCCGCCTTTTCTGCATACAATTCAGGCAGTTCTCATTCATCCATTCCGAGATGTATTTAGACATTGCTTGAAATTGTGAAACGCCGCCACAGAGTGTTCTTTAAAAGAGAACACAAGCTGCATATCGTCCGCATAAGAGACTACCTTCACACCACAAGATTCAATAAGAGTGACCAATGGGGCGAGGTAGATGTTGAAACGCAAAGGGCTCAATGCCAATTCCTGCGGCACCTCGCACACCAAAGGTTTCTGTGAAGATAGAAAAGGGCGAAGAAACACCTGTTGAGAGTGATTCTCCAGGAATGAACGTAGCCAGGACAGTACCGTTCCACACCCACCCACCTGATTCACTCTCCTAAGCAGAATAGGATGTGCCACTGTATCAACTGATGCTGATAAATCTAGCAGCACCAGCATGGCAGAAGACCCTTGGTCCACAGACTCTCGTACAGATTTGTAGACTTCCAAGAGAGCAGTCTCAGTACTGTAACCAGCTCTGAAGCCCGACTGGGAATCATGTAGGAGTCCATTAGTTTCTATAAAGCCAGTCAGTTGCTTATGGATCACCCTCTCCAAAATCTTGGCAGGGGCTGGCAGCAGGGAGATAGGTCTAAAGTTACTGAGCATCCCGGGATCGGCCTCATGTTTCTTTATTAAGGGAAGCAGGAACGCTTACTTCCATGCCTCAGGATAAATGTCTGATTTCAAGAAGGAGTTCCAGATCTGATTTAGTGTAGGATTTAGCCAGCGCTCCAGCATATTAAAAAAACGGGCAGGGCACGGATCACCCGGGGAGCCCTATTTACATTTCAGGCGTTCCAACAATGACTCCTCAAGTGAAAGAGGGAGAAATTCTGACAATGAGATGTGTAATCAGGGATCAGCAGGTGAGTGGTGGAAAAGTGTCATAGATCTTCAAGATCTTTTCCTCAAAAAAGTTTGACAGGCTCGAGCATAGAGCGAGAGAGGGGAGAAACGGGCTGTTTAAAGCTGTAGGATTCGAAAAAGATTTAACGATCTTAAAAATGTCTTTGGTGGAGCTATCTGAGGTCTTAATACAATTAGCGAAGTATTCTCTCATCTTGCAATGCTTCAGCCTATGAAATTCTTTCAAGGCTTCTTTATAGAGGCCTTTGTCTTTCAAACTATAGGACTTTCTCCAGGTCCGTTCCAACTTCTTGCAATAACTCTTCACCATTCTTAGTTCCTCCGAAAACCAAGAGGCAGAAGGTTTAGATCTTTTCGAAGTGGCTGGCGTTAGCGGGGCAACTATATCTAGGGCAGTCGTGACCCATGCATTAAAGCGAGCTGAGTCGCTGTCCAGGTTGCCTGGCCGCTGTAGCAAAGTTTCTGAAAGTACTTGCCCAAGGGCCTCTTTAGTGACTTTCCGCTAATCTCTTTTCATTGCCTCATTTGTCCTGTGTACTGGTGGCCTAGATTCTAAAATAAAAGTAAGTGGTACCAAAAAGTGATCAGTCCAAGGGAAGCGTAGAGGGACTCCCACTCTAAGATTCAGATTGTTAGAGAAAATCAGATCTAGCATATATTATCTGGGCATATATGGTCAATTGAACATAAGTAACTAATTTTGAGATGCGGAGTGCCTAAGATATTAGATTTAAGTCTTCTTACTTGCATCTACTGCATTCCAGGTGTGCTCCTTCTTCCATCCTGGCTACATATTTTTACCTTCTAACTCATCTCAATTTATTCCACTCAGTCTCTGATGTTCCATGCTCAGACAGCACCTTCCTGGATGTTATTTTGGGGCTCATTACGATGGCGGGCGGATCGCCACCGCCGGCCCGGCGGTGGTGATCCGCCCGCCATCAAAAGGTGATTTACCCACCGGCATATTAGGATGGCGGTGGGAATCACTATTGTTCCGTGGCGGTCGGAAACACCGACCGCCACGGTTCCGCAAGGCGGTCCTTTTCCGCCCGCCTTGCGGAACCCGGAACCAGGCAATCATTGCGGTGGTGCCGTGTAGGCACCGCCGTAGTGATTACAATGGCCCTCTCCGCCTGTGTTTTTGCGGCGGATCCTCCGCCGCAAAAAGGCAGGTGGAGACTGGCTTTGGGGACCCGTTGCGGGCCCCCTCGGGGGGGCGGTCAGCTGTGCACTGCCATTTCAATGCACAAGGTGGCAGGCACCGCGCGGTGCCTGCCACGTTGTGCAGGGAAATGCACAACATGGCAATTTCACATTGTGGCGGGTGCTGCAGCCAGCAGCACCCACCGCAATGTTAAATTGCCAGATATGACCGCCATGGTGGCTGTCGCATCATAATCAGGGTGGCGGGACCGCCGCATGGCAGGCGGGCGGTCCCGTTACCGCTAGGATGGCGGGCGGACATCCTAATGACCCCCTAAGTTAGCAAAGAAAATATTCACGTCACAGTTCAGATTTTACTGTCAGTCTCTTTCCGTTGAAATGCATACCACAAGAGCGCCACCCGCAGTCACCATCACCATCACCTCATCAGATCCGCCAAAAGGGCCTCACTCAAAGACCGCCTAGACAACAACGCACACAACAGCAAAGAGCTCTTCAACATCGTGAAGGAACTCTCCAACCCCAGCTCCAACACCAACGACATCCAGCCGTCGCGAGACCTGTGCGACTCACTGGCCACCTTCTTCCACCGCAAAATCGCCGACATCCACGACAGCTTCAACACCACGACCGCCCCGGCAACCACCGAGACCACTGCCCCCACAACCACCAACCGCCTGCTCTCCTGGACCAACATCAACGACGAGGACACCAGCGAGATCATGAACACCATCCACTCCGGTTCACCGCTAGACCCGTGCCCTCACCACATCTTCAACAAAGCCAGTACAGCCATCGCGCCCCATCTCCGGAAAATAATCAACATCTCCTTCGAGACAGCAACCTTCCCGGAAAGCTGGAAGCACGCCGAGATCACCGCCTTACTCAAGAAACCCAAGGCAGACCCCAAGGACCTCAAGAACTTCCGACCCATCTCTCTGCTCCCGTTCCCCGCGAAGGTCACCGAGAAAATCGTCAACAAACAACTGACCCGCTACCTCGAGGAGAACAACATCCTGGACCCTTCCCAGTCTGGCTTCCGCAGCAACCACAGCACCGAAACCGCCCTCATCGCCGCCACCGATGACATCAGGACCCTGCTAGACAACGGAGAAACAGCAGCCCTCATCCTCCTGGACCTATCAGCCGCCTTCGACACGGTCTGCCACCACACACTACGAACACGCCTTCACGACGCCGGGATCCAAGAGAAGGCCCTGGACTGGACCACATCCTTCCTTTCCGGCAGAACACAAAGCGTCCGCCTCGCCCCTTCCGATCCAAGGCCACCAAGATCATCTGCGGCGTACCCCAAGGCTCCTCCCTCAGCCCAACGCTGTTCAACATCTACATGGCACCCCTCGCCCACGTCGCCCGACAGCACAACCTCAACATCATCTCCTACGCCGACGACACCCAGCTGATCCTCTCCCTCACCAAAGACCCTCACACCGCCAAAGCCCACCTCCACGAAGGAATGAAGGCCGTCGCCGAATGGATGAGGACCAGCCGCCTGAAGCTGAACTCGGACAAGACGGAGGTCCTCATCCTTGGTTCCAACCCTTCAGCCTGGGACGACTCCTGGTGGCCAACATCACTGGGAACAGCCCCGCCACCCACCGACCACGTACGCAACCTAGGGGTCATCCTCGACCCCACCCTCTCCATGACTAAGCAGGTCAACGCCGTTTCCTCATCCTGCTTCAACATCCTCCGAATGCTCCGCAGGATCTTCAAGTGGATCCCCACCGAAACAAGAAAAACAGTCACCCAGGCCCTCGTCACCAGCAGGCTGGACTACGGAAACGCCCTCTACGCAGGAACGACGGCTAAGCTCCTGAGACGGCTGCAACGCATCCAGAACGCCTCTGCACGTCTTATCCTCGACATCCCCCGACGCAGCCACATCACACCCCACCTGAGAGACCTGCACTGGCTCCCTGTCAACAAGAGGATAACCTTCAAGCTCCTCACCCACGCACACAAAGCACTCCACAACTCCGGACCAGCCTACCTCAACAGACGACTCAGCTTCTACACCCCCACCCGCCAGCTCCGCTCGACCAGCCTCGCCCTCGCCACAGTCCCCCGCATCCGGAAAACGACCGCCGGCGGCAGATCCTTCTCCCACCTCGCCGCCAAGACCTGGAACACCCTCCCCACCAACCTCCGACAGACCCAAGACCTACTGGCCTTCAGAAGACTCCTCAAGACCTGGCTCTTCGATCAGTAGCAGCACCACCCCCCTCTTCCCCCAGCGCCTTGAGACCCTCGCGGGTATGTAGTGCGCTTTATAAGTGACATGATTGATTGATTGATTTGCTACAGAATTCAATACAACAAAGCTTTTGTTTACTGTGAGATTCACCCACATATGACAGTACTATCATTGGTATTGCAGAATGGGCAATGATGCTTGTGACTTCCTCTGCATTATATGTTGATGTGTTTCCAAGTATTTCTATTCGTGGGGAGCAAGTATCTATTAATTTTCAGCAGAACACATATATTGTAAGGTCTATCAACAAGGATAATCCCAGCTGCTTTGGAGAGATTTTCAAATGGCACACATTTCAGGCTCAAGAAACCGAATGGTATGCTGTTCCTAAAGAATGCAGTAGGTTGATATCAAGTCAGTGATACATAGTTATAAAATCACGACAGGCAGGAGAACATTTCCTCCTTTCGGAAAAGGACCCTCACACACCCAAGTCACAGGATGTATTGCCTCATCATCGGGTCTGCTCCTTATCGGGTCGGCGCTGCAATACCCGATCGGCGCCCGAATTGGGGCCTTTTAGCGGAGATCTTTATTCCTGATGCCGTAAGATATAGTGTGTGTTTGAGGGTTCTGTGGAAAGTGTAGATGTGGAAAGTGTAAAGGTGAAGTTAAAAATAAGAGGAAGCGATCCACTCAGAATTATTTTAATGAACGTGGTCGCTCTCTTAGTTAAAAACGTGATTAGTGCACACCCTCTTATAAAGTATTGGGGATGTGCGCTGAACAGGTCAACATGTTTCTTGCCATTGATTCAAATAGAAGGCAATTCTTCAGGACCATTTAGAATCTAACTACACTTTTTTGGTGGTGGACCCCAATGGTATAATAAAGTGTCCACTCGTACAGCACCCTGATAGGGTCAAGTTATTGCTTCATCGTGAACCGGCAGAGTCTAGAACACTGAATAGTACAGTGCCAATTGTAGTACGCAGCCACTGGCGGGTCTACACCTACCCACAATCTGCCGGTCCCGGGCCGGTTCACGATGAAGCAATAACTTGACCCTATCAGGGTTGAGACTCTAATCTAACAGGTACCACTTTTTTTGGGTGCTGTACGAGTGGACACTTTATTATACCATTGGGGTCCACCACCAAAAAAGTGTAGTTAGATTCTAAATGGTCCTGAAGAATTGCCTTCTATTTGAATCAATGGCAAGAAACATGTTGACCTGTTCAGCGCACATCCCCAATACTTTATAAGAGGGGTGTGCACTAATCACGTTTTTTAACTAAGAGAGCGACCACGTTCATTAAAATAATTCTGAGTGGATCGCTTCCTCTTATTTTTAACTTCACCTTTACACTTTCCACATCTACACTTTCCACAGAACCCTCAAACACACACTATATCTTACGGCATCAGGAATAAAGATCTCCGCTAAAAGGCCCCACTCGGGCGCCGATCGGGTATTGCAGCGCCGACCCGATAAGGAGCAGACCCGATGATGAGGCAATACATCCTGTGACTTGGGTGTGTGAGGGTCCTTTTCCGAAAGGAGGAAATGTTCTCCTGCCTGTCGTGATTTTATAACTATGTATCACTGACTTGATATCAACCTACTGCATTCTTTAGGAACAGCATACCATTCGGTTTCTTGAACTCTACATGGGCTTGTATGCTGGACCTGTTTAAATATAGCCCGCAGTCCCTTCCTTATTGTATTACACATTTCAGGCTGTCAGCCTAATTTTTCCTACCTTTTGTTCATGTCAGTATGGCTCTTTACCTAGCACCAAAGAGATGTTTTCATCAATGTACAACTTAACAATTTCCTCTCCTGAAGTTTTTTAAAATGGTATTGGTCCATGGTGCTATATGTTTGATGAGTCCAAATTTAAAAAGAATTTCCAAACAGGCGTCCTGTCTTGGAGTGAATCCAGGGGTATAAGTTGCATCAATTCCACCTCTGTAAAGAGTGATAACTTTAAATATGAGGTTAGTCATAACTTTGTGACTAAAGATTGTTGCTGTGCCAATAGTTCATAGATGTTCTGGTACTGGCACTAGTCTGGGAAGAGCTTGAAAGAGATGACATTTCTCTATTTCCTTACACTTGCAACATTTTTCATGCACCTCCTGTCCATCTTTGTGAGATCTTCCTCTGAATGGTAAAGAAACCTAATCAGTGGATATCTGTACCATGGATCGAATACAGTGGCACAGATGTATTTATGTGATGTCACGGACACCCAGTGGGAGTGCTGCTGCCACCCCAAAGGCAAGCCCATCTGCGCCCGTCCGCATCTGGATCGCGGCCAACGCCAACAATGCTGCCGGTAATCCCTGCCATAATGTACCCTTTATATCTACACTAGGGCCAAATTTTTAGCACTGTGATCATGCAGGCTAGTTCACCGTTGGTAACCCAGGAGTGGGACTCAATTGCAGTGGGTGCCGCTTCTCCCTTGAGGCCACTAAACCATGCAGCCCCCTACTCAACGAAGACTACGGACTTGTGCCACAGGGTGGGTCATGTGACTCTACTTCTTTCTCTCCAGGAGCCTCCTTGTTGGCAGGCCAATTGTCGCTCCCTACCTAGACATGCACTTGATATTTTCAATCTGCTAACTGATAACAACTGGAATTTGTTGTTTCCTTACTGAAACCTGGTTAAAAGACAGGTCAGACGCGGATATTGCTTTGGCAATCCCACAGGACTTCGCTATCAAATAATGACAAAAACGTGGGCGGGGTGGCTATTATACATCGCTCTGCCTACTCCTGCTCCGTTTCAAAACTAACCAACATTAATAATATGGAAGGTATGTCCTTCACCAATAGTTTAGCTCCCACCTTTACAGTATCAGATGCGCTTACCTATCGCACCCCTGATGCAACGGCTGCCTCCCTATAACTTTTGATTGTCAACTATCTTCCTTCACGCCAAGTATGTGGTATTGGGTGATTTTAACCTTCATGTGGACGACCTTACTAATAAACCTGCACAATTCCTGAGCTATTTGGAAGACTTTAAACTTGAGCAACTAATTAAGTTGCCCACTCACAAAGCTGGTCACACACTGGACCTTATCTGAGCTAACCCTTCGACAGTTATGTTAAAGCCAGTTTTGAAACTCATAGGGTCTGACAATGTTTGGATCCATTTTAATGCTGTAACCACGACTCGTTGCAACCTAGAAGTCTGACGAAGAAGATGTCCAGACCTTGGCATAAAAACGCTCTCTACTTCTAGAGTCGCTTCAGTCCTTTACCTGCTGTTGGACTGGGAACTTAGAACAAGATCCATTGTGTGTCAACAGCTGGCTCACTAAGGCTATTGACACCATTGCGTCTTTGAAATCCCACTCCTCAAAGAGACTTAAGCTCACTGCACCTTAGTTCTCTGATGCCCTTTAGTCACTGTGTAAAAGATTAGAAAGGCAAAAGAGGTCTAAATATGACAAGGGCACAAAATCAATCAGACCACTCTAAAAAAATAGCATGCGACTATTCGGATGGCCAAAAAAACATTCAGTACCACGTCCGTTTTAGTAGCTGCTAACATACCTCAAGAGTTGTTTAAACTGGTCAACTCTTTTCTCACCCCCATGGCAACTGAAAACCCCCTCACCCACTCTATGGAGCTTTGCGAGGGATTCTCAGACTTCTTATATAGGAAAATCCAAGTCATATATGATCACTTTCTGGCACAGATTCCCACCAATCAAGGAGCAATGTCCCAGGCCTTTTTCCACCCTTTACGGTCTAGTTTTGCCCCCATAACCTTTGAGAAATCTGCAGTGGAACAAGCAAACTGCAAGCCATGCTCTCCTCTTGACCCCTGCCCCCGGCCATCCTCAAGCTTGCTGTCCCAGTGGTGAATCCCTGCTTGAATAGACTGCTCAATGAATCCCTTGACCGGGGCGCTGGTTCCTTCCTGGTAGTTAAGCTTCAGCTCGGCTGTCGTGGCTTTTGCTGTCCCGGTCATGGTTCTTAATTTAATTTAATTAAATGAAATTAGGGCTTGTACAGCACTCTGCTAGTTGAAAAGGTGCCCTGGCACCATTCATGCAAATATGTGGGAGGAAATCAGCTAATTAAAAAATCACCAGGTTTTCAGGGCTTTGAAAAATGGTATCTCCTTGTGTTTGCTTTGTTTGCCCTAAGTTGGCAGGGTATGCCCA
This sequence comes from Calotriton arnoldi, assembly GCA_963921515.1. NCBI lineage: Eukaryota > Metazoa > Chordata > Amphibia > Caudata > Salamandridae > Calotriton > Calotriton arnoldi. The sequence goes on from CAWUFW010000723.1 coordinate 3,186,079, forward strand.
GGCGTGGGTCCCTTGCTCACTTTGCCACTGGATTCAAGCTAGCCTGGCTGATGAAGGGTGTTACCCAGAAACCGGTCCCAGGATGCTTGTTTCCGGTTCAGGGAAGACCTGGCTTGGCAGTTCGGGCTGGACTGTTCCCATGAGGCACAGGGTCAAGACTGATTTGCATATAGCTGGGTCTGAACTGAGGTGGCGAAGTGAGCTAAAGAATGATGATGGATTCAACCCAGATCTGTGACTGGGGGTGAGTGTCTGAAAAGTTTCAGCGCTCCGTCCATCATCTCCTTGTGTTTGCAATGGATTAATCATCCCTAAAATGAAAAGGCAATGAACTGCAAATCTTAGCTGCAATAAATGGAAATGGTTCTAGGCCCATTTGTGATCCTGATGGGCTTTACTGATTACTGGCATTCGACCATCTGGATATCTGAGATGGTGGATTTTCTGTCAGCAATGGAATCTGGCATAATGTAAAACTAATTTTTGTGGTTTTGTCTCTGCTGTGGTTGTTGCTTTTGTCTCTGTCATTGTGTCAGCTGTGGTCCCTACTGTGGGCTAAGCTGTGGTTAAAGCATCAATGGTGTGGTGCCTGCAATTATTGCTGAAGCTTTTGATACTCCTGTAGTGGTGGCCATGCTCACCCCTGCTGTGTTTTCAGTTGCGGCTCCACTTGTCAATGCTCAGGTCCGTATTGTGGTAGAGGCTTTGCTGCTGTCATGGCTGCAGTTAGGATTAATGGCGGATCTCTGTTGAGGTTGCAGCTGTGCTCAATGCAGTCCCAGCTGTTGTCACTGCTGTAATCCTTGCTGCATCATTGAAGCTCTGGTGACTGTTGTGGTCCCTTCTGTGCTTGCAGTTGTTTTTACTGATGTGACAGCTGTTGCTGCTGTGGTAGTACTGGCAGCTGGTGTAGCTGCAGTGGTTGCAGCTGTTGTCCATGTTGAGGTAGCATATGCTACGGTTGTTCCGGTTCTTGTGTTAATAATAGTCACTACCATGGTTAATATTGTGGTTGCTACTACTGTCCTAGATCTGTTAGCAGCTATTGTTGCTGTTTTGGTCCCTGGAATGGTGGCAGCTGTGGTCGCTGCTGCAGTTTTAGTTGCTGTGGTCCCTGCTGTAGCAATAGAGGTGGTTGCTGTGGATCACTGACAGAATATCGACAGTCAGAATATCGAGGTACAAAAATATCGATGTCCAGAATATCAAAGTCCTATCTACATAATGGTAAGTACAAAAATATCGGTGTCAAAAATATCGTTAAAAATATTGTTTTTTTTAATGTTTAAAAAAGAATGTAAAATAAAGTAAATAATACATATAATTAAAAGAAACAGTTAAAATTATTTTAAAATGTTTAAAAGTATAACTAATACATATAATGTAAAAATAAATTAAACATATGTATAAAATATAATATATATACTTAATATTTATAAATAATTATTTTAATAACTTATAAATGGTTAAAAAACATATTAAAAATTATAAATACATATATATACACATATACCAATAATATAAATAAAAATATACAAAATATATATAACAAATTAAAAAATTAGAATATTTTTAATATTTTTTAAATACATTATACACTACATTAACTAAAACAGTAGAGAAAATATTGGATAGCAGAGGGGATAAAATTACTATTCCTACTCCAGAGAGTGCAACAGTAGGGAAAGTGTTGGATAGCGTAGGGGTAAAAATTACTATTCCCACTCCAGTGAGTGCAACAGTAGAGAAAGTGTTGGATAGCGTAGGGGTAAAAATTCCTATTCCCACTCCAGAGAGTGCAACAGTAGGGAAAGTGTTGGATAGCGAAGGGGTAAAAATTACTATTCCCACTCCAGTGAGTGCAACAGTAGGGAAAGTGTTGGATAGCGTAGGGGTAAAAATCACTATTCCCACTCCAGTGAGTGCAACAGTAGGGAAAGTGTTGGATAGCGTAGGGGTAAAAATTACTATTCCCACTCCAGAGAGTGCAACAGTAGGGAAAGTGTTGGATAGCGTAGGGGTAAAAATTCCTATTCCCACTCCAGAGAGTGCAACAGTAGGGAAAGTGTTGGATAGCGAAGGGGTAAAAATTACTATTCCCACTCCAGTGAGTGCAACAGTAGGGAAAGTGTTGGATAGCGTAGGGGTAAAAATCACTATTCCCACTCCAGTGAGTGCAACAGTAGGGAAAGTGTTGGATAGCGTAGGGGTAAAAATTACTATTCCCACTCCAGAGAGTGCAACAGTAGGGAAAGTGTTGGATAGCGTAGGGGTAAAAATTACTATTCCCACTCCAGAGAGTGCAACAGTAGGGAAAGTGTTGGATAGCGAAGGGGTAAAAATTACTATTCCCACTCCAGTGAGTGCAACAGTAGGGAAAGTGTTGGATAGCGTAGGGGTACAAATTACTATTCCCACTCCAGAGAGTGCAACAGTAGGGAAAGTGTTGGATAGCGTAGGGGTAAAAATTACTATTCCCACTCAAGACAGTGCAACAGTAGGGAAAGTGTTGGATAGCGTAGGGGTAAAAATTACTATTCCCACTCCAGAGAGTGCAACAGTAGGGAAAGTGTTGGATAGCGTAGGGGTAAAAATGACTATTCCCACTTCAGAGAGTGCAACAGTAGGGAAAGTGTTGGATAGCGAAGGGGTAAAAATTACTATTCCCACTCCAGTGAGCGCAACAGTAGGGAAAGTGTTAGATAGCGAAGGGGTAAAAGGAAAATGCTACTTACCAGTATGCATCTGTTCTTGGAATGTAGAGCTGTAGATTTGTATACTTGTGCATAGATCGCCATCTGGTGTTGGGCTCGGATGTTTGCACTTTGTTTTTGTCTTGGAAGAAGTTCTTTGTAGTCACGAGATAGGTGACTCCTCCTTAGGACCATAGTGCGCATGGACTCCACCCTCAGATTGTTTTTCGCCATAGAGGGTGATAGTGGAGTTTGTGAGAAATAGAAAAGATGTCCATGTGTGATGTATGTTAAGTAAGATAGTACTGGAACAGATAGAGGTATCCGGGGAGGCGGGTGGGCGTATACGAATCTACAGCTCGACATGCCAAGAACAGATGCATACTGGTAAGTAGCATTTTCCGTTCGAGGCATATGAGCTGTAGATCGTATACTTGTGCATAGACTATACAGCAGTTACCTCCTTAGCAGTGGCTACCTGTATCTGTTGCAGTGGTTTGGAAAAGTGTTCTTAATACAGCCTGGCCCACACTAGCTTGTTGTTTTGCTTGCACATCTACACAATAATGTTTTGTGAAAGTGTGTGGTGTAGCCCAAGTTGCTGCTCTGCAAATGTCATCTAGGGGAATGTTCCCTAAGAATGCCAGAGAAGCACCTAGTTTGCGTGTAGAATGCGCTCTAGGGGGAATGGATAATGTGCGCTTTGCTTTTTGGTAGCATATCTGAATGCGTTTAACGATCCACCTGGCAATTCCAGCTTTTGATATAGGATTGCCTTTATGTGGTGGTGAGATAGATACAAAAAGTTGTTTAGTTTTCCTAAAAGTTTTTGTCCTTTCAATTTAGTAAAGGATAGCTCTTTTGACGTCAAGTGTATGAAGAGCCCTTTCTGCTACTGAGTCTGGTTGAGGGAAGAAGACTGGCAGCTCAACAGACTGATTAACGTGGAAAGCAGAAACTACTTTTGGTAGGAATTTGGGATTTCTCCTAAGAACCACTTTATTGTGATGTATTTGCAAAAATGGTTCTTGTATGGTTAATGCCTGGAGCTCACTAACTCTCCTGAGAGATGTGATTGCTATACTTTCCATGTGAGAAATTGTAACTCACATTTATGCAAAGGTTCAAATGGGGGACCCATGAGCCTGGTAAGGACAATGTTGAGGTTCCATTGAGGAGAAGGTGGAACTCTGGGAGGAATTATTCTTTTAAGGCCTTCCATGAATGCTTTGATGGCAGGTACCCTAAAGAGCGACAAGTGTTGTCTGTTTTGTAGGTAAGCGGCTATAGCGGTAAGATGTAGTCGTATAGATGTATATGCCAGATTACATTTTTGTAGATGCAAGAGGTAACAAATAATGTTTTGCATTGAGGCATCTAGTGGATTGATTGCGTTATTGTTACAGTAAATAACAAACCTTTTCCATTTAGCTGCATAGCACGATCTAGTGGTAGGACGTCTAGCTTCTTTAATGATATTCATGCAGTCTGGCGGGAGGTTGAGGTAACCAAACTCTAAGATTTCAGGAGCCAGATCGCTAGGTTCAGTTGAGCTGGATCTGGATGCCTTATTTCTCCATGGTTCTGTGTGAGAAGCTTTGGAGAAAGGTATAACTTGTGATGTGGAATTACTGATAGTTCCAGTAGGGTTGTGAACCATGGTCGTCGTGCCCATGTGGGAGCAACCAGGATCATTGTGAGAGACTGTTGTTTGAGCTTGCGTACCAGTAGGGGAATGAGCGGGAGAGGCGGAAAAGCGTTCGCAAATCTGCCTGACCAGTTCATCCATATCGCATTGCCTTTGGACAATGGGTGTGGGTACCTGGAGGCGAAGGTTGGGCATTTTGCGTTTAAATGTGTGGCGGACAGATCTATGTCTGGGTGGCCCCACATCTGAAAAAAGGGATGAAGAACTTTCGGATGAAGTTCCCATTCGTGGATCTGCTGTCTCTGAAGACCGAGCAGATCCGCAATCTGATTGTGTTCTCCTGGAAGATGTTCTGCTAGGAGGTATATTTTTTGAGGAATGGCCCACCTCCATATGCTTTGCGATAGGCGTGAAAGCTGTAGAGAGTGTGTCCCCCCCTGTTTTTGTATATAATACATTGCTGTCATATTGTCCGTCCGGACGAGGACAGCTTTGCGTACGAGGTGTACTTGGAATGATTTTAGTGCAAGAAAAATTGCCAGTAACTCGAGGTGATTGATGTGGAGCAGTTTTTGCTGATGGGTCCACATACCCTGAATGGTGTGGTTTAGGAGATGAGCTCCCCAGCCGGTGAGCGATGCATCTGTTGTGAGCACTATCTGTGGAACCGGGTCTAGGAACGGCCGCCCTCTGGAAAGATTTTGTGTGTTCCATCACTGCAGAGAGCGATGTGTGCGGTCGTTACCAACACCAGATCTGTAAGCTGACCTTGAGCCTGGTTCCACTGACTTGCTAGACACTCCTGTAAGGGACGCATTTGGAGTCTTGCATGAGGTACGATTAAAATGCAAGAGGTCATCGTTCCTATTAGTTGCATAAACACTCGAGCTGGTAGTGAGTGTTGAGACTGAAACCTTGTTATGAGAGTTTGCATGGTTGCAATCCTGACTGGATTGGGATATGCAAGGGCTTTGGAAGTATCTATTGTGGCACCTAGATACTGGTGGGTGTGGGAGGGTTGAAGATGTGACTTGGTGAGGTTTATTGTGAATCCTAAGCGGTGCAGCAGGTGGATTGTTTGGTGTGTGTGCTGCACACAATCGCTGCGTGACTTGGCTTTTATAAGCCAGTCGTCGAGGTAAGGAAACACATGAATGTGTTGCCTTCGCAAGTGAGCTGCTACCACTGCGAGGCATTTTGTGAAGACCCTGGGTGCTGTAGTTACCCCGAAGGGGAGCACTTTGAATTGGTAGTGCTGACCGCCTACCACAAACCGTAGATATTTCCTGTGAGTAGGATGAATAGGAATGCGGAAATAGGCGTCCTTGAGATCTAAGGTGGCAAGGAAATCGCCTTTTTGGAGTAATGGGAGGACCTGTTGGAGAGTGGCCATGTGAAAGTTGTCGGATTGTATGTACAGGTTTAACGGTCTGAGGTCTAGTATTGGCCTGAGAGTACCGTCCTTTTTTGGGATGAGAAAGTAAAGGGAGTACACTCCTGTGCCTTGATGGTGTATGGGAACCGGTTCTATTGCGTGTTTTTGCAAGAGAGAGAGAAACTCTTGTTTGAGAAGCGTGAGATGTTCCGTGGACATGGGACGCTGTCTGGGTGGTATGTGTGGAGGAGTAGAGGTGAGTTCCAGGCAGTAACCATACTGGATAATTTGTCTCACCCACCTGTCTGTGGTGATGGAATTCCAGGCAGGTAGGAACTGTGATAGTCTTCCCTCGACTGGAGTGGAATGTTTGGGGGGAAGTGGTGGGAAGTCACTGCTTTGTGGTAGGGGAGGAGCGGGTGTTATTACCTTCTCCCTTTGGTGTTATTGCCTCTGTATCCCCCTCTAAAATATCCTCTATTAGAGGAAGTTTGAGTGGGGCTTTTGTATGACGAAAAGTTGTCTGTACAAATGGTTTTGGAGGCGCCCCTATAAAAAGGAGCGACAAAAGGAGTCTCTAGCTGTTGGTAACTGTAGGGCCCCCATAGATTTAGCTGCCTCAGTGTCCTTCTTCATCTTTTCTAAAGATGTGTCTACAGTAGGCCCAAATAGGTGTTCTTGATCAAAGGGCCGATTAAGAATTTGAGACTGCACCTCCTGTTTAAAACTAGATATGCAGAGCCATGCGTGCCTGCGCAGTAAAATACTTGTGTTAACGGCACGAGATGCTGTGTCCGCTGCATCAAGAGCACATTTAATTGAGGTGTTGGTAATCAGCTTTCCCTCTTGTATGAGGTCGTTAGCTTTTGCCTTATATTGCTCTGGAAGATGTTGCATTAATGTCTCCAGTTCATCGTAATGCGCCCTGTCATACCTGGCCAGTAAAGCTTGGGCGTTAGCAATGCACAGTAATTTGCAGCCTGTGACGCAACCCGTTTACCAGATGCGTCTAGTAATTTTGATTCTTTATCTGGCGGAGGGGCATCACCTGATGTCTGGGAGTTTGCCTGTTTACAGGCATTTGTAACCACTAGAGAATCTAGAGGGAGCTGCCCCTTGATATAAGCAGGATCATTTGGAGCTGCTTTACATTTTTTATCAACCCTGGGGTTGAGAACTCTAGCCCTGACAGGGTCTTTAAATACATCAGGGGCATGTTTAATCATACCCTTGAGCATAGGTAAAGCACTTGTTGCCCTTTGAGTTTGTGTGAAGGTCTCTAGCAAAATATCTTCATCCGAAGGGGGTGAGTGTAATTCTACCCCATGGTATTTGGCTGCTCTGTCTATGAGTTGTGCAAAGCCTATGTTATCATCTGGAGGGGATGGCTTAGATGGGTAGGAGTCTGGCTCAGGTACATCTGGGGCCTCATCATAATACACCCAGGGGTCAGGTGGTGGAATACTGTGGATGTCATCATCGTCTCCCCCCCCCCATCCCCATCCCCCAAGTCATCCTCATCATCCTATTGGTGGAGGTGAAGAAGGAGGTAGTGAAGAGTGTACTGGAGAAAGTGGCACAGTTGGAAGTGGTGGAGGGGGAGAGGAGGGTCTAAGAGGTGAAGTTGCCATGTCCTTTCTTTGTAAGGGTAACTCAGGTGCTTCTGAGGTGTCCAATTTCCTTTTCCTAGATGGCAATGCTGTCACATGACCTGTAACAGGGTCAATATGTAGAGTTTTTTGCTTCGGACCCGGTGGATCTGGATGAAACAGTTCTTCGGGGCCTTTGTCTTTTTTCGGCACTGAGGATTTTGGTTCCGAATGGTGCTTTGACTTAGTCTCTGTAGCTTTAGGAGGGGTCTTGTCCTCCTTATGCTTCGGTGGAGTTTGAGTCCAAAATCTTCTTCGGTTCCGAAGTTTTCTGGGATTTCTTCGGGTCCGAGGGCTTGTTTTCAGCGTGTTTCAGTGCCGAAAGGCTCGGCATCGAAGCAGTCTTTGGTGCCGATGGAACAGGGCGTGGAACTGTGTCTATTTTGGATCTTTGTTTCGGTGCCGGGGATTGTTTGTCGGTACCGATACGCGGCTGTTTTGGTTCTGAGCCGCCGGAAGGCTTTACTTTGGGCTTCGGAGCCGGGCCCAAGGGCGGGGCGTCGGAAGCATTGTCCCGGTGTGAACCTGAGCCCGAAGGTGAAGGTGTTACCGGAGCCTTAGTTGGGGCAGGGGCGTCAAGGTCAGTACTCACGGTCCGTTGCCCTGGAGTAATGGATTGATCCTCGGCGTCTGAGTCTTCTTCGGAGACGCTGATGTTCTCATCTTCCGGTTGCTGTTGTTGTGGAGCCTCGGGACCTGCATCGAAGATGTCGTCCGGGGCCGAAGCCGTTGGTCGAGACATTATGTGACGTCGAGCCCGGCGATCACGTATAGTCTTTTTGGATCTGAAGGAAGCACAGGCCGGGCAGTCTTTGTCCTCGTGTTCTGGAGAGAGGCAAAGGTTACAGACCTCGTGGAGGTCAGTGTGTGGGAATTTGGCACCACACAGGGGGCATTTTTTAAATGGAGTTCTTTTCATTGACTGCAGGCCTGGTGGCGCCGATGGGCCCAACGGCCCGCGTCGACAACCGGAATCGAAGTTGTGGTGAATACTTTGGATGCGCGTGGAAAGGTAACACGATCGAAACAATACCGTCGAGCGGTGAGGGATTGCGCGTCGAAGGGGGATCGAGTACGATACCGACCCGGAGCGCAGCAATTTACATCCGAACCTGATGGCGGAAAAAAAAACAATCTGAGGGTGGAGTCTATACCCATGCGCACTATGGTCCTAAGGAGGAGTCACCTATCTCGGGACTACAAAGAACTTCTTCCAAGACAAAAACAAAGTGCAAACATCCGAGCCCAACACCAGATGGCGATCTATGCACAAGTATATGATCTACAGCTCATATGCCTCGAACATTACTATTCCCACTCCACTGAGTGCAACATTAGGGAAAGTGTTGGATAGCGTAGGGGTAAAAATTACTATTCCTACTCCAGTGAGTGCAAAAGTAGGGAAAGTGTTGGATAGCGTAGGGGTAAAGATTACTATTCCCACTCCAGAGAGTGTAACAGTAGGGAAAGTGTTAGATAGGGAAGGGGTAAAAATTACTATTCCTACTCCAGTGAGTGCAACAGTAGGGAAAGTGTTGGATAGCGTGGGGGTAAAAATTACTATTCCCACTCCAGAGAGTGCAACAGTAGGGAAAGTATTGGATAGCGTAGGGGTAAAAATTACTATTCCGACTCCAGAGAGTGCAACAGTAGGGAAAGTGTTGGATAGCGAAAGGGCTTAAATTACTATTCCCACTCCAGAGAGTGCAACAGTAGGGAAAGTGTTGGATAGCGTAGGGGTAAAAATTACTATTCCCACCACAGAGAATGCAACAGTAGGTAAAGTGTTGGATAGCGTAAGGGTAAAAATTACTATTCCCACTCCAGAGAGTGTAACTGTAGGGAGTGTTGGATAGCAGAGGGTTAAAATTAACATACTTATCAATAAATAACCAATTAATAATTAATTAATAAATAATAACAAATAAACAATAATTACTTCATTATAATTAAATTACTTCCCACTCTATTCCCCTATAAACCCACAACCCGCTCCTATAAAAATATAACACAATTAATATAATTATCAATTAATCTATTAATAAAAATTAACTACCAATTAATTAACAATAAATTAATTATCAATACCAATAAATAAAAATTAATAATTACTTTATTCAAATTAAATTACTTCCCACCCTATTCCCCTATAAACCCACAACCCGCTCCTAAAAAAAATAACACAATTAATGTAATTATCAATTAATCAATTAATAAAAATTAATTACCAATTAAGAATTAATAAATGAATGACCAATACCAATAAATAAAAATTAATAATTACTTTATTAAAATTAAATTACTTCCCACTCTATTCCCCTATAAACCCACAACCCGCTCCTAATTTTTTTTAGCACAATTAATATAATTATGAATAAATCAATCAATGAATAAAAATTAATTACAATTAATAATTAACAATAAATTATCAATACCAATAAATACAAATGAATAATTACTTTATTGTAATTAAATTACTTCCCACCCTATTCCCCTATAAACCCACCACCCGCTACGGAATAAAAACACAAAATGTAATTAAAAATAATAATTTCTAAAAATTATTATTAAATTTACGTAAAATGTACTTAAATTTTTTTTTATAACTTCTAAAAATGTAATACATATATTTTAAAAAAAGTACAATACTTAAAAAATATAGAATACATTCATTTAAAATACATATTAAAATACATAACACTAATATAAGCATCGATATTATTAACAACAATATTTTTTACAAACGATATTACTGACTTCGATATTAACAAAAACGATATTTCTTACCTTCATGTCGATATTCTGGTCACCGATATTCTTGATGTCGATATTCAGTCCGTTCGATATTTTCAACTCGATATTTTTGTACTCCAAAAAAATATATATATATCGATATTAGGTCTGTGCACCAGTTGCGGTCCCTGCTGTGGTTCCAGCATGTCTGTTGCTGTGCGCTTGAAACAATTGTAGTTCTGGTTGCTGTTGTGGTAGTGGCTATAGTAACAACTATTTCAGCTACTATTATTGTTCCTGCAGTAGAAGCTTTGGTGCTGTAAAGGTGGAAGTTGTAGTTCATGCCATAATTTCTGCTGAGGTTGCAGCTGTGGTCACAGCTGTAGTCACTGCTGTAGTGGCTCGGTTATCATTGCTGTGGTTGTTGGACTAGTCTCTGCTGCAGCAGTAGATTAATTGCTGTTGTTTTAGTGTTTTTTGTCAAAGCGCCAGCTGTGGTCGCTGCACTGTCCCCTGCTGTGCTGGAAGAAGTTGGTACTTGTAAGGTTCCGGTTGTTTTGAAATCCGTGGTCTCTGCTGATAACCCTGCCTTGGTGGCAAGCTGTGGACTTTCATGTGATTACTTCTGTAGTCACTGCTTCTATTCTCCTTTTCATGCTGGTGGCTGTGATCACTACCGTGTTTCCTGCTGTGGTTACAGCTGTGATGGAATCGGTTGTGCCTGTTGTGTTGCCTATTGTGCTTGCAACTACTGTTGCATGTGTTGTTACAACTGCATTGGTAGCTGTGGCCAAAGCTATTGTAGCTATTGATATGGTTCATGCTGTTGTAGAAGCTATTGTTGCTTCTTTGTCCCTGCTGTTTTTGGAGTTGTGGTCACATCTGTGGTTCCTATTCTGCGGAAGCTATCAACATTATTATGGTTACTGCTGTTGTCCCCTGCTGTGGTTACTACCATGGCGGCCGCCCTACCTGGCACTGCGGTGGTGACAGCTATGAGCTCTACTACTGAGGTGCCAAAACAGGCTCACTCACCACAAGCCCCTCTCAGTGTATTGTTTTTTTTTTGTTTGCAACGAGTCCTACCATAATTTCTTCAGGTCCTTGGTGAATCATTCTGCAGCATGTAGGATGTCTTTCAGGAAAGCCAGTGCAGCATATGGGAGGCAGTGGATCATGGAGTGGAGCATGACTTTTGCACCATTTAGATGTAAGGGCGCTGAAGGACTTGTATGGCAATTCTAACGTTAATTTCTTAGAGGAAAGGTTTCACATATTTAATTGAGAGAGCTGGTACTAGGTCATCTTAGTGAACTATCCTTTGAGGGTGAGGTTGTTGTCAAAGAGTGAATCCGAATGATTTACTGTTGTTAATAGTTGGGGAGGAACCACGTTTTTGAGCCAGGTTTTATCGGATTGCTGTTTGTTGTTGTCAAATACCAGGAATTTTGTCTTGGCGGGTTTAACTTTCACATACATGCTAGATATTCAGGACTGGATTAGGCGCATGCAGCTTATATACTGCCACATACACCTCTGCCACATACTTAATAACAGTCATAAAAAACCATGAACACATTTTTTCAAGGTCACTGTGCAGGTGTATATTTTCATGTTACAGTGGTTGACGCGCCATACTATTAAGCATTTCAGATGTCTTTACATTAAACTTTATTTTAGTTTTTACATCTTAATTTTTATATAATAAATCTAAGGATTATACTAATTATCTACATTCAAAGGGGCAACTGGATTAAACAATGGGCGCTGTGTCTTTGGCTGAATTTTATTGAAGCTGACTTCAAAATCCTTTTTTGTACCAATCAACTGTTCTAGATGCATATATTTTTTATTGTATCCTGAACTACCAATTTTCTTTATCCTGTGCTGCACAATCTGGGTCGTTAGTTCCAATACAGAGGGTGATTTCTTAATCTGTTCTATAGAAATGCCTTCTGTTAACAGCCCCTCAATCCTCTCTTTTAAAACAGGAACAGTATAGTAAATGAGGGCAGGGCAGTTCAAAATCATTTGCTTTAACTCTTTGTCGGTACATTTAAAAATGTTTTTAGTGTAAACAGCACTGCTCTCCATATTGTTACTAGTGACATAAAAAATAAACCCTTTTAACTTGGACAAGAGTCTTAAAACCTCTGAATCTGTGAATCCTAGTCTCTGGAAACATTCCAAATTGTTTTTTACTGCCCCAGGAGACGTTGACAAAATAAATGGGTCTTGGCACAATAACTTTACCAACCAGACTTTCATATTGACTTCTGAACCACCAAGTTTGAGGTAGCTCTCCTGCAATGCCGCAATCATTCTCTGGTTTTTATCAACCGAGTTACAAAAGATCTCCGGTGCAGTGACAAAAAACCGACTAATAATTTTTTTCTTTATTCCCAGCTCTTGAAAGTACTGGATATTACGCGTCTGATTCTCCTTGTGTATGAAAGTGAAGAAAGACTCAGGAAACCGTTCTACGAGTTTAACCAATTCCTTGTCGTCGGGATACACTGATCGCCAAAGATATTGCTGAGCTTTAATCACTTCAGGGGGCTGTAGGATTGCCTCAGGACAGCGTTCCAAAATTGAAGCAACGGTGATACTATTCGCTCCCATATCTGTTAAAATATTAGCAGTTTCTTGAACGTACGCTTTGTCCCTTAAAAGGACCCACGACTTCAATCTTCGAATTTTTTGAACGTCCACAGTTAGTCTGTAGAGGCTGTCCAACATTTGTTTATTTTCTTTTTGTGATGTTCTTTCATCTGTGTAACAGTAACACGGTAAGCAAGTAAGTTTATGTCTTGCACTCAAAAGGGACACGAATGTCAAAGGGTGGGAGCACTTCTGGCAACCAGATAGCGTTAATCGGAACATGTTTATGAAAGTATGGCGACTTGCTTTCAGCATGTTTCAGTAATACACCACAAATATGTACCTATAATGAAAAATATAAAATACATTAATTTTTATATGGATTTAAAATAAAACAAAATGTACAATGAACTGAAGTCAAACTGAATGAAAGAATTGGCATCACTCATTCACAACAGATTTTTAAACAGTTCAATTTCATGGCCCTCAGACATACTTGGAGTTTACATGGCCTTCGTATTATTTTCTATAGTTAAGCCAGTCTATTCTAATAGTAAAGGGCATCTATCACTGTAATTGGTTAATAGACAGTGCTTCACCTTTTTAATTCTCTGTCTTACTTTCATTTAACTTTCTCGATTTTTTTTTCTGTTCTTGGCAACTTTGAACACACCCAGAACGAGGCGTCTGCAGAACTTTAACATCAGAAGTGTTATTCTGGAATTACACACAAGGCTTATTCAACTGGAGGTGCAACAGACGTATGAGAAGTGAATTTTAATTAGCTAGATCTAGGTTTATACCAATTTATTTTTGTGTAGGGTTTTAGATAATAAATATACGGTATAGCAAATTTCAGTGTGCCTGTATTTCAGCATACTGGCTTACAAGTTGTGCGGAGTCAGCCTGATCCATTAAGGAAGAAAACTACATCATATATGGTAGAAACATAAATAAGTTCTATTATACAGTTTAGTACTAACCAGGCAAAGAAGTTGACTCGAGTTTGTGGTATCACAAACCTTCCGATTCAGTAAATCGGGGAAGGCAGTGGTACAGGTTGCTACTAAACTAACTGAAGTTGTTTAAAACTGAAAATTTAATTTAAAAAAAATAAGCAGCTCCATTCCCTTTAAAGAAATCTGGTTGTTTGGGAAAAAAAAATTCACATTTTTAAATGCAATCACAAGAAATTTGGTCTGCTGTCCCTTGAATACCACCATCCCTCGGATTCTAGCCAATCGCAGGGGGAGGCAAACTGTAAACTGCTCAAATGATATTCAATAGGCATCTCATTCTGCTACTCCCCACGATTCCTTATTTGTGAACTGACTTCTCGGTACATTGGTTGGTTCGCAAAATTAGATACTGATCACAAAATGTTGGTTCATAATTTGTTTTCACTTTTTGCTACTGGTATCTTAGTACATCTGGCTGTAAATATTTTGTTGACAATTAGACAGTAGAACAACTATAAATGCCCATCTCTGGCCGAGATTGCAGATGGCAAATCCTATTTCATGCGCAAAATCCTATGTGCTCCTGAAACCCGATTACATAGTCAGGTGCAAAATCGCATCATGAGGTTTTTGTCAGGTAAAATGTGGGGGAAAATAGTGTGCATTTCTGGCTTGTCCACCTCAGAATGGCGGAAAACATGCACGATTTGTGAATGCAGGTTTTTATCCAATTCGGAGGTCTGAGGTAAGCAAATTACGCCCCAGTAACTGCCATTTCTTTACAACTGGTAATTTTAGGATGCGTAATTTGTGACTGAAATAGCGTAAAATCTGTGTCACCATCGTTTTACTCAGTTTTCACTGATCTTTCCATGTCACTGTATTCCTTTATTCCCTCAGTTTATTCAAAACTAGGTGAAAGATAATTTCCTACTTCACACAGAATGTCCACTTTAATACAGCTCTACTTTAGATGAATAAACTGCAACATAATTGCAATGCATATTAGCACCCTGAAATACCTTTTTCCCCAAAGCGCCTGAATTAATGCATGAATTGCCTGCCTTGACAGGGCAAAACAACCCCTTAGTTGCTCGATTGTTCCAAGCATCAACTCCTATGCTTAAACATGAATGTGAAGTATTGCTGCATCAGCATAAAATCACTTTGTTGATCCCAATGTATTACTGACATTGAAAATGCTTGTTTTTCTTTTTGTTGCTGTTCTAATCTATATCAACTTTGATTCCAGAAAAATTTCCTGGAGGGCTTATGGACCAAGCTTTGCACCATGTTAGATTGTCACTCTCATTAGCGCGGTCTTCAGTTAATCATCAATGAGTTTCAGAGCCGTGGTAAAATCACAATTTTCTATTTGGCAAATACAAGGACACGTGAGACTACTTGTTGCAATCTTGAGTCCTTTTGTAGCCTCTTTTGGTGGCGCCATAAGTGAGTTGCCTAAAGGGGCCTCATTGTGGCACTGTCTTTGCTAAAGATAGTCCCCAGTAGCGACCTTGTCAACCTTACCTGCGACACCCTCATTGTTAAGGAGTACCTAGAACCTACAAAATAAAGGCTGCTCTAGCCTCACCGTCACAAACCAAGAAGAGTCTGCAACACATCCCACGTGAATCAACTTGCCATTCATAACTTTTACCAGAAAACATTAAGGAACTCATTGGGAACATCAATTAACAAAGTATAAACAGGCCCGTTGATATTTAACAGGGTCTGTGGCATGCCAGATGGTGGTTGAGTGAAGGCAGACTGTTTTGGCATCCTTTGTTTCCTACCTTAACTTATCGCACTCAAAGAATGAACTTCAAAATAATAATATTTAATAATCCATATTTGTAAAGCGCAAACATATCACCCCTTAAGGTCAAAGGCCCCGTGGGTTGTCGTAGAGATTAAGTGAGCTATTACCCGGAGCCACAATATGCTGAGCTGCCGCCGGTGATCGAACCGTGAGCCTCGCGCTTCGGAGTCAGCCACTCTGGCTGCTGTGCCATACCCCTCAACTTCAGGACACCTACAAAGGAAAGAAGTCTTTACAATCCATGAGCAATTAGGAGTAGGAGAGCGACTCATGGACTCAGAAGAGTGGAGAGATGCTTTCATAAATGGAAGGAAAGGGGATACATACTCCCTCCCTATTCAATCACCAATAACCTATGTGGTATTTTTAACGGCGGTTTTAACATTAGGGTCATAGGACCACAATATCCTGCTTGCCCGGTATATTTACAGTTTTAATCTTTCCCATCCCCCCCACGAATACAGGGATACCTTGGGGTGGATGAGGAATTTTTATCCAATAGTATATAACCACCCCAAAAAAAAAACACTTATTCAAAGAGCTACCTGGAATATGGTTGAGCCCACCCAGACCTTTATGAGTCAGGGTGAACCAGATGATGACGCATGCCACTACTAGAGTGGGTGAGGGTTGTATAAAAAAGGTTTTTCCTTTTCCCACCACTGAGTTTGGTGGAGTAGAGGTGGAGTTTAATCTCCTTGCCACATTGCCAACTAGAGAGGAGGATACCACATAGGTTATTGATCTTTACAATCCGACCACGTGCCATTTCTCATTGTAACAACTGGAGGAAACCCAAGCCCATCTGTGTTCATATGTGAAAGAAGCCCATCTGTGTTCATATGTGAAAGAAGCCCATCTGTGTTCATATGTGAAAGTTTTTGATGGTCCCCATTTACTGGGTTTATAATAGATGGTCAACGGATTTGGACATTTCTTTTTAAACTGTAACGCAGTACTGGACACTAAGGGGTCGATTCCGATTCGGGCCGGAAATTTCTCCGACCGAGCCGGACCCGGAGAGATTTCCGACCGAATCGGACCCGTGCAGTCCGACCGAACGAGTACGATGCATCCGTATGTTATCGGACTCGAGTCGGTCGGACTCCCATTGATGTCAATGGGAGCCGGTCGTACAACGCGTACGCGGGCTCCCATTGACTCAATGGGTGCGAGTCGGACAAGGGCGCCCCTACAGCGGGTACGCGGCGAAGCGATTCGCGCCGTACATGCACAGGTAGGGGGACCCATGGGTCCCCCCTGTGTGCGACTCGCGCGGCTACGCCGTACAGGGGGTCCGACACGGACCCCCAAAGTACGGCTCCGACAGCTCTTACGAGCCGGAGTGCGCGGCTCGGTCGGACTGCTCGCGGCGCGCATCGTACTTACCCGGCCGGGAACGTCTCCATTGCGCGGTGCGAGTCGAGTCCGAGCGAGTCGGTCGGAGCGGTTCGAGCCGGGAGCGAGTCGGTCGGAGCGGTCGGGACGCCCGGACGAGTCGGTCGGCGATTTCGCATCGTACTCGCTCGGCCGGACCCGCGTACGGTTCGGTCGGGAAACAGGGCTCCGAATCGGATCCGGTAAAGCCGAATCCGATTCGGAGCCCTACCGGCCGAGATCGGCATCGGCCCCTAAATATTTGCTGCAGTTAAATAACGACATTAATTGAATAGAAGGGAATCTACTGAATCGATGCTGAATTGGATACTTTTTCAGTAAGTGGGAGCCCATTCTGGGAAGACTTGTACGCTCCACGTTTGAATTTCCAGTTTTCATGGTTCTTCAGTTGAGGCCTAATCTGGAGGCAATAGAACTGCATGAGTTTTTAGGACTGAGCAGGTATGCAGCTCTACACATTCCCACCATGTGTTATTTTGGTGCTAATGTGTTTTTTTAGATTCCAGGAGGATGTGGTATTGGTTACACCTTTGTGGAGCATTATCAAAAGTGCAGAGACACCCTGCAGCTAATAAAGGCCTAGGTACAATAAGAAATTAAAGGTGTCCACAGAGGGGTCAATTACTTAAATCCAGATTCTATCCTTTTGTACATTCATCACAATTTGATTCTACTATGCAAAAAAGTTTGCTAACACAATAAATGAAGCCAAAGTAAAATAAAATTCATAAATATCCAGAAATGCTATTAAGAATATGAGAATTTATACAAGTATATTCAGAAAACATCAGTGATAAAAAGTGGTCAAGGGTGTGTACCGATTGCTCCTATCATGAAACCAATATTAAAAGAAAGTCTTTGCTTTTGAGAAGAGCACACAGCTTTATTTTAAGTATACACATTTAAAAGGTTACAAACATTATATAGTTCTCCATTCAATGGTAAAAAAAAAATCCCAATAGTTCAACCATTCAAGTAAATGTGGCTGGGTATTTCTCAGGACTACATAACAATCGAGACAGTGTAATAATGGATCCCTGTACAAATAACATGATTGGATAATTGCCTGAAGGAAATAGAGGGAAAAGGGCAACAAATGATAGATGTCCCTCGATATGGTTAGTGGGCCTAAATGGTCAAACAAAAACCCAATTATTATGTATCCTGATACATGGGGTCTACATGTACCAAAGAGGATGGTAAGAAATACTTAAGAATTATTCTGTTTAAACAATGTTATTTAAAGGCACTGAAAAAACAAGTTGCTCTTTATTTGCAAAGCTTTGAACCAGCAAAGCTTTTAATCTGGTTTCTTGACAGAAAATACAGATTTTCCACAGCTTAATGGGAAGGAAATTACAATCTTGTAAAAGAAATAGATGCTAATATTATCCTAACTAAAACAAGAGCTTACCTGTTAATGTTTTTTCTTCATTTTTGGTGTTTCAGCTTAAAAAAGCTGGTTGAAAACTCAAGGTCCTCAAATGAGATTTGGAAGTCATAGTGTGAAGAAAACCTGTCACCCTGAGTATCCAAAGAGAAGCACACTGGTGGTATTTGTTATTAATATATCAGAATGCCTGCACAACATACAATTAATCAAGTTGTGATTTATTTCTCTAGGGAGGTTTGCAATTTCTTGATCAGAAAGTCCAATGTAAAGAAAAAAGTTTCAAAAACAGTGACTCATCAAGTATCTTGCCAATGTTCATTCTGTCACTAACACATTTCTTCAAAAGGGTGTGAAGCACAACTTCCTTCAGGTCAGAATTGGCTTGGAATACCTGAAAACCATTGATAGGTAAGTTGAAATCAAAATCTTAGCCGTCATCACATGAAAATAATCTTGTGAATGCATGTTAAGTATTTGTGATCCTAAGGGATGGCACTACATTGGTCTGTAATGCGAGTGTGCACAATCAAGAGAAATAAATAACAAATGCATTAAATGTATGGTGTTCCAGAATCCTGAAATGTTCTCAGTAAGGGTGTTCAGGAGGGCCTGGTCTACTTTAGATTTTAAGGAGCTCCAAATAAATTTCAATGTAATGAATCTAAATGGGACCGATTTACATATCTGAGGTTATACTGAAAATCTGGCGTGGATACGGCTTCTCTGGACCTATGGTGCACACCACTTTTACTATTTTACTAAATTTACTTTGAGTAGCAATACATTAAGTAGATCATATTAGTCCAGTTATGTGTAATAGACTCAGGTTTGTTTCCCCTGTCAGAATAAATGAACTGTTACATACATTGACAAGCTTTCAGGTACGGTGCTAGGAACAATTTATTCAATTATCATTTTTGAAAGAGATTTTCCAGAAAAAACAGATTTCGGTTTTCGATTTTGCCAGATACTGCTTTTGGACATCAACCTATACACCGACACAAGACCTCAGTAGGGTTTCAGATTCCATTACCAATCTCACCTGTGGATACAGTAAAGATGCACCGGGAGACTTAAATCTCCAGATTCTGACAGCGAGCTGGTAAAACGTGTCAGTAACAAATGTAGAAATGCCATTATCGGAGATCCTCACCATACAAGAAAATGACAGATACACCTAATTAGAACATTGGAATGTTGAGTGCTCCATTGTAGACAATGGAGAGCTCCGGGATTCTACTGGCTGGTAGAAGCCCGGAGAGCAACATTCCAATGTGTTTATTTAATTTCACAGCTGTTCCTGTGATCAAAGGCCTTTCGGAAACAAAGGGGATATAAACCCCCTGGGACTCAGTGATGCCTTTGTTTTTACAAATTAGAACATTCTGCCCTCTAGGGCCAGAATGTTCTATTAGCCTTTGAGCCCTCCATAGCGGGCTCTAACAGCCATTAAAGGCCTGCTCCCCTGTTAAACTCTGGAGCGGGCCTTTAATGGCCGGTAGAGCCCGCTACTTCAGGCTCTAAGGCTATAATATATGTTTTGGGTCCATGCCAATTACTGATTTAGTTGCCAGTAGAGAAAGATCAGCTTACTATTAAATTCATTGTATTCACTTCCCTAATACTCAGTGGGATAGCTATCATAGTGCTTTCAATAGTATATAAAGGCCGGATAATTTCTGTGATCTGATATAACCACATGTCTTAGTTCAACTTTGGACCTGCAAATGCTGAGTGATTTGGCAGAGTGTTTTCTTAGTGACGGTTTTGTGTCACATCACCAATCAGGAATTAAGCTGGCATTTTCTCGATTATGGTTTACAGGGCAACCTCGAATAGTGTGTAAAATTTAGCACTAGTCTGACGGCACTAAGACAGAAATGCATCTCAACCAGAGTTTTAGAATTTGTATGTATAATAGTTCAAGAATCAGGGTATGATAAGTTGTTCTACCTTTTTTTTTTATTTCACTTTCGAATTGGTACCTTCTAGCCCTGTTTTTGTATATTCCATCACAGACCGAAGTCTAGTGTTATTTGCAAGTTATAATCTGTGGGAAGCAGTGTGAAAATAGCAAATGTTTGAGATTGATAATTAGGTGCGTTGTAAGGTGCAATCTGCAAACAAGACCATTTTTAGTCCAGAGTGAGGAAAAAATCCAAAAGAAAACTCCCACTCAACAAAATGAGGGTCGGCATCAAGTCTCTAGTGGTCATCAACAGGCATGCGACTGCACCTTTACAATCACCCAAAAGAGATTCAAACATTTCCAAATACCTCACATTACAAGGCATTTACCTATCTCAAACACTTTTACCAAAGTTGAATCAATTACCAATTGAACTTTAACTATGCTCAAGTGGATACCTAGTGGCCTATTCACAATCTGCATTTAGACGTACATAAAGTAGTAAACCAGACATACTACTCACATACTATAAAATGCAATTCACAATACAATGGCTGGAGATCTGTCTCTACTACATTTTCTGTGCAGAGATCTCCGAACATGTAAGTATACATTTTAGAAGCAAAGGTGGGAGTGACACGAAACAGTGACTAGGAGATGGGGAACAGTTACACTACATGGGAGGGGTTCTGGGAAATTTAAGGATGAATTTAGGGAGGGATGTGATAATACAAACACACATACAAATGAGTAAGTACTATACATAAACAACACCTCTGAAGTTACAATAACCCAAAAGGTGTCAAAAGAGGTGTAAATGTCCTCTAGGAGCCCTGGAGAATGTCAAGCACCACACATGGACACTCACTGGTGCTGCAGCACACTCTCACAGAAAACGATGGTGGCCAGCAAATAAAATAACACTCCATAGGAACTAATGTTAAATGAATTACATTATTTTGATATGTGTAGACATTATATATGTCTATAGATTTAAATGATAAAGCATATACATTTAATTATTTTAAGAACTACTAATAAACAATTCACATAAAATTAAACTTGTATTTAAAAAAAACTAATATTTAAATCGTATCCTTTTAGCAACATTTGCTATACATAAGAAATAAAAATGTTAGTGGGATTTTTAGGTCAGATTTTTTTAATTATTGTTTAAAAAGTCTGATTTATAAATAAACTTCATATATTTAAATAATTATTTAACATACATTTAATTTGAGGAGTAAATGTGGTAAAGCATTTTATTGTATTAATTCTAAGTTAAAAATAGATATTTAAAATTTATATTTTTCAGTAAAATATTTTAATAACTTTTTTAAAGGATAATCAACTTTATAATCATTTTCCATATACTTTCCTATAGGGAAATCTACATGTGCAAAGTTACTAGTAATACCTCTACACCTAGGTGTAAATGCACACTCAGGAATGACACACAGTAAAAAGGTCTAGAGACAAACCTAGGTGTTGTAGTAAATATACACATGCATATTTACCACAGTTTAATATGCCTACTAGTGTGATAGTAGAAAGATGTTTGTATTTTTAAAAATACATTGTTGGTATCACTCGGAGTTTCAGTGTGACTGAGAAATTAAAGGGTTCTCATAAAAGCACACAATATGTATGGGTAACATCAGGTCTGAAAAAAGACCTGCTGGTATTAGTCCCAAGGCAAACACTTCCAGGTGAGAGGCAACATTATTAGCAATGAATTATTGAGGTTTTCTCTATTTAGTTAAAAAAAAGTGTTACACAACAAATAGAAAAAAATACGATAATAAATTGGCAATGCATCACACCAAATTCACCAATCACCAAAAGCTTCCTCTATCTTCTAGGCAGAGGCTCCGTTCAAACAGTCCGAATTAAGTGCTTCATCATTGGATACCAACTGGTTTAAGGAGTACCAAGCCACACCATAGGGCAATGGCCAGCCTTGCTTTGAGTCTATGCTCCAATGTTTCAGCCCGGACCTCTCTCAATGGCCACATTGATGTCTGCATGTTGATATGAGCTCTGTTAATAAGGTGTGCTCTCTCCTAAAAGCTCCAGTACGTTATCTAACCTTTATAATGGGGTTTTTGGACCCCTGACCAGTAAAGAAAGCTAGGCAGCAAGAAGCTAGCCTAATAAGGGCGAAGGAGAGTTGTGCAAAGATCCTCAGTTGCAAAGACAGATGAGCAGGAAAATCAAAGCAGGTCTAAAATCACCTGTATGTAGCACTTGAAGATGTAACAAAGTACTGCTAAATAACTTTCTTCAACCATCAAAACATTTAGATAGGTTTTTTTTTGGGTTTTTTTAAAACTTTATTTATAGATTTTCAGCAAGTACAGACAGCAACATATTGCACCGGACTTAGGAGGGGCTGGAGATACATGTAGGGACTTGTAATTGCATGTTTACATTCGCAGATACATCTACCAAATCAAGAAGAGTGATAGTCCAGCAGTTCATGCAATGTCCTGGAAGCTACATATTCCATCGCCAGTTCGTATATCAGCCCGGAGGGCAACAGCCGCTTGTCAGCAATAAGGGAGGAAAAAGGAATAGAACAAGAAGAGAAGACTAGAGCGGGGGTCAACTGGGGAAGGAGGGGGGTGTAGGAGGGTGGGGAGGAGAGGTGTACCTCTCTGGCCGAGCTTAAGAGAATGGTGCGCCGCTGCATGAGGTGACCCCCCCTGCACGTCGCTTACATCCCCGTCGTCACCTACACTTCCATTGCAGGGGCATGTGCGTGGTCAACTGGATATGTTTGTAGAACATTTTGCAATGGTTCCCATATGTTCTGAGGGCGCGCTTGTGCAGGCATTAGTTCCCAGAACTCTGAAAGTTGGTTATGGCAGAAAGCTACATCCCTGAGCCATTCGTCCCTACGCGGCTTGCGCCTGCGGCCCCAGCAGATCGCCACACGACTCATAGCCAATAGCAGCATTATGGCCGTCAGTCTCCTAGTGTCTGCCGGGAGGTTCTTAATGTATCCTAGCAAGGCAATCAACGGGGTGTGCTCCAACCTGCACTCCAGCATTTCATCCAACGCATCAAACACACAGCCCCAGTAAGCCAGGTGCATGAAGGTGGCCTCAGGCGCTCCACAACGCGCACATCGCGCATCCACACTTAGCCCCGCTCTGCGCAGCTACGCAGGAGTCTTGTACAGTCTGTGGAGGTATTTAAAATGAATAAGCCTCAGCCTATAGTTGGGTGACAAATCCCTGGATTGCGTGCAGCAATAGGTCCATACACCCTCCTCAAATGGGGCTCCAAGTCTTTCCTCCCATTCGCGCTGGGCAGGGGGTACGCTTATTGGGGACTCGCGCTGCATGCCAGAGTAAAGGCGTGTTATAAGTTTACGGGGTGAAGGGTTGGTTAGAAATGCTTCCAGGATGTGGAAAGTTGGTGGCGTGACCGGGAACGATGCATATTGCACTCGCATCACCGCCCGTAGCTGGAAATATGTCATTCTGTCTAGGAGGCCCGTGTGTTCGTCTCCTAGTGCGGCATCCAGACCGATGAAGACGCCGTCCGGGAACGCTTTTCAAAGCGTGTGCAGCTGGAGCTTGCGCAGTCGCTGACAGACCCCCGCCTCGGCAGAGAAAGGCAATGCTGGGTGTCTAGTGAGCGGCACCGAAGGTGCAAATAGGGTGTCCAGGTGTGCTATGCGACAGAGTTGCTGCCACGCCCAAACCGTGCAGCCCACTGTGTCAATCTCTGACCCTGGGCGGTTCTGGGGTCGAAACAACGCCATGTGCAGTGGAGTTGGGTCCGCTTGGTCACTCTCAGGGGCCGTGTGCGCCATAAAAAGAGTTGGGTATATCCAATGGAACCCAAATTGGGCCTGTGCACAGCTGTGGTACAGTTCCATGTCTGGCGCACCTAGGCCTCCTTGTTCGAACGGGAGCGTGAGGGTCTCTCAAGCCACACAGGGTTGCCCACCCGCCCGCCCGCCCAGGCAAGAGATATCAAATTTGAGCGAAGCCTCTTCTTGAATTCCAAGGTGAGAGGGAGCGGGAGATTTACGAAAACATGTAAGAACTTGGGCAGTATCACCATTTAGGCAATGGGGATTCGGCCAGCCAAAGAAAGAGGGAGCGCTCTCCAGAGGGGTAATCGACTCTCCAGCCACTCCATGAGCCTGCCGTAGTTACATCGCCACAGCTCCTCATGATCCCTGCTGATCCAGATGCCCAGGTATTTCACTGGGGAGTCCGCCCATTTGAGTGGAAATTCTGACTCGAACGTGTCCGTGACAGCTGTGAGCGGAAAGATCGTAGACTTTCCCCAGTTTATGGTGATGCCCGAAAGGCAACCAAATCTGGTGATTTCACGTATGAGGGGGTCGAGATTAGTTGCCGGGTGTTTGACATATAAAAAGTCACATCGTCTGCATACATGGACTCCAGAATTACCCGGGGTGTAAAAGCAAGACCTCTCCGTGCATGGTGCTGCCGCAGTTTGGCCGCCAGTGGCTCCATAGCTATAGCGAAGAGTAGAGGTGACAGTGGGCACCCCTGTCTTGTGCCACGAGCCACTTCGATTGGGGGGGGAGACCACTCCGTTAATCTGTAATCTGGCTGTAGGGGTGGTATAAAGTAATGCGATCTTTTTAAGAAAGGCGGGGCTCATGCCCACACGGGCGAGGAGTGAGAATAAATAAAGCCATTCCAGCATGTCAATCGCTTTAGTTGAGTCCAGGAAATCGGCGGGGAGGGAGGGATCCACCTCCTGCATCACCGCAAAGAGGGTGCGGAGGTTGTGGGCCGTGCTCCTGCCAGGAACAAAGCCACATTGATCAGGTCTGAGTATCGTGGGGAGCAGTGGGAGCAATCGCGTGGCCAGCAGTTTTGCGAGGATTTTATTATTAATATTAATCATTGATAGTGGCCGATAGGAGTCGCACAGTTGTGGGTCCTTGTCCAGCTCAAGAATGGTCACTATGCGGAGGGAGGGGGGGGGAGAGCACCCAGCTCAAGTGAGTCCTTGTACATATTGAGGAGATGGGGAGCGAGGAGCGGCGCAAATTCCTTATAAAAGGCGGAAGTGAGTCTGTCCAGCCCCGGCGCTTTGTCTCCAAGCATGGCCCGTATTACCCCAACCACCTCCTCCTCCGAATACGGCTCGTCCAAGTACTTGCGGTGTGCATCGCTAAGCCAAATTAGTTCAAGCGAGTCGAAAAAGGGGCGCAGGTCGGGAAGTGCCTCCGACTGACGTGCGGCATATAGTGAAGAGTAATATGCGGTCATTTCGGCCTGAACAGCTTCCTGCCCGACTGCAACTTCATCCTCGCCCGTGCGCAACTCGCTGATATATTCATTTGCCATGGCTTTTTTAGCAGACCTGCGAGAGTTTTGCCGGGTCGATCCCCCTCGCCGTATTGACGGGCGCGCGCCTCCCTTCTCAGATAGTGTGTCTCTCTGTGCGCTGCCTCCTCAAATTCCGCTATCTTTGCCTTAATCTGCCCGAGAGTCGAGAGCTGATTTCTAGCCGCTGCAGGTCATTTCTCAGCAAGCGCAAAATGCCAGTCTGTTTGGCGATGCACTTGCCCCTGATGACGGCCTTAAACGCCTCCCATAACGTGGACGGGGAGTCCACGGAGCCGACGTTTATCTCAAAGTACTCTATTATGGCGGACCCAATTTCCTCCCGGAATACCTGGTCACGAAGGGCACCAGCTGGAAGTCTCCAGCTGAAGACCCTATTCGGCGCATCCGGCAGTGCAAATTCCAGTAGTACTGGGGCATGGTCTGAGACGGTTCGGGCAAGGTGGGCGCTATGTCTAACATAGGTGTCCACGTCGCGTGAGATAAGTCAGTAGTCAATTCTGGACCATGTGGGGCCCGCAGTGGAAATGCAAGACCCCTCTCGACTATGCTGGTGCTGACGGCGCCAGACGTCTATCAAGTCGTGGTCTTCCATAAGGACCTGAAGTTGCGTCGCTGCCCGCGGGTGAGGCCGGCGAGACCCGCCCGACCTATCGTTGTCAGGGTTTAGAATCACATTAAAGTCTCATCCCCATAACACCGCACCGAGACCCAAGGAGTCCGCCAGCCACCATACTTCACTAAAATACTGGGGATCATCTGTGTTGGGGCCGTATACCGATATGAGTCTGACTGGACGACCTCCAAGATCCCCGGTCACCATCACATATCGCCCTTTAGGGTCGCATATTGCAGTGCGCGTGTGCCATGGAAGGCCCTTTCGGCGATAATGGCTGTGCCCCTGGCGTAATTGGAGTATCCCGCTAAGAATTTTTCACCCATCCACCCCGCTCGCAAGCACGAACAGTTGGCTCCCGTCAGGTGCAGCTCCTGTAAGAAACAGATGTCCGCCCTGTGTCGATTGAGAAGCGCTGCCACTAGCCGCACCTTTCTGCCATCATTCAAGCCTCGCACATTCCAGGTTACTGCTTTTAGAGTGTGTGTCTTGTTAAGAGTTTCAGCCATCCCTGCGCTTCCATTTATCCATGCACGCTGAGAGGGGGGGGGGCAAAGATCAACAGCTGTAGGTTTAAGGCCAGAGAGGGGGAGGGAGGGGGAGGGGGAGGGAGAAGCAACAGGGAGAAAAGAACAGCACAACCTGGGTGATTCACCCACCACCCAAACAACCCACCCACTACAGACACCCAACTTGGATGGAGAGCGTCTTCCCTACCCAAACAAGGCCACAGGAGGCCAACAGCAAAGTGCAACATGGGACTCATCCCAGGGGGTTGCACCAGGGGGCTCGGCGTTTCCCAGCATTTGAGTGCTGGGTGGTTGGACAGAAAGCACCCGTAAGGGCCGTGCAGTGAGTCAGTCGGGTGACCAAGTTCGGTACCTGTCTGTCCCATGTACTCGGTGGATAACAGTTACAAAGAGGTACAGAGCAAGGTCCAGTCCTTTCGAGCGTTGGAAACTCCCCAGTCAGGCTTGCTCTGTGGAGCTCCATCAGGTATTTCAATCATTTTCGTTGAGAGGGTCCTCTGCCATCTGGTCCGTGTCCGCA
The DNA here is from genome assembly GCA_963921515.1 of Calotriton arnoldi. Lineage (NCBI taxonomy): Eukaryota > Metazoa > Chordata > Amphibia > Caudata > Salamandridae > Calotriton > Calotriton arnoldi. Next base: position 3,213,270 of record CAWUFW010000723.1, read on the forward strand.
GGGGCTGCCCACCTCAAGTGCTTGAGGCTGCGTGTGAATTTGGCAGCGAGCTTGGGGTCTTTAAAAAAGGATGTCTTGCCGGAATGGAAGATTCGGAGCTTCGCTGGGTATAGCTTGAAGTACTTGATTTCTTGTTGATGCAGCATTCTTTTAACCTGCACAAATTCTTGGCGGGCGGCCTGGACAGACAGGGTAAAGTCGGGAAAGAAAGAGATCAGATTGCCCTGGTACCTGGTTTCTTGTAGGTCACAGGCCTTGCACAGCACGACGTCGCGGTCCCTGTAATTTAAAAGTCTCACAATATTGGCCGGAGCACCCGGGGCGGTTTTGGGCCGAGTGATCTATGGGCACGCTCCACAATACACATCGCCGATAGGGCCTCACCAAAGAGGGATCGTAACATTTCTTCAATCTAGTCCTCCACTCGGGTCATCGCAGTAGTTTCAGGGATTCAGAGGATGCGGAAATTGTTGCGCCGGGACCTGGCTTCGAGATCTTCATTTTTATTCCTTATGATCTCCAGCACCTTCTCGATGCAGAGCAGTGTCTCGAAAGTCGCCGTACCTTCATCTTCCAGCGCGGAGGTCTGCTGTTCGACCTCCGCGATGCGCTCGTCGTGGTTCGATACTTTGTCACTGAGCCGGTCCAGTCGGTCTGACATCGAGTCGATTTTCAAGTCAATTGCTGACAGAGAGTGCTTCATGTCCGCGAACATATCACGGATGTTTGGCTCAGGGGTCGATGCGGACACCATGTTTGCTTCAGCCTGCACCTCCACTGGGGGGGGGGGTATTTCCCCTGGGGAGTTTGCGCTGTTCGAATGAGATCTTTGGCTGCCTCGCATCTGCCTTGCCCATGGGGCACTGCCTGGTCGTACGACCATGGGTGGCCCCCACCAAGGCGGACCCACCCGATCTCAGCCGGTCCAGGCTCAGTCTGGCAGCAGTGTGGGTGCACTCGGGAGCTTCCTGCTTGGGGGGGGACAGTCCCCTCGACCCCACAATGTCTAGGTCTCGTGGCTCCCAGCCCTTTCACTCAGCGCGCTCCATCAGCGTCCCTCGCGCTGCTCGGCATGTCCCTGGGCCTCCAGCAGCTTTGTCCTGCTATCTGTGGGCCCTGTTAGGGTTCTCCCCCCCCCACAGCCGCGGTCAGTTGCTTTTCCCCTGCAGCTACAACCGTTCTACAGGACCATCTCCGTGTGTGTTCAGAGCCTAGTGCTGTCTCTCACCAGTTCCGAGGGGGCCAGGGGACTCTTCACCTCCAAGGTTGGCAGGGCCCAGCCGGGGGCAGCCCTCCACGTCCACGGGTCGCCCCAGCCCTGGTGCCCCGCGGGTGAGTGCGTCCTATCGGAGTCCCAGGGATTAGCCTCGTCACTAGGGCTCTCTTAGAGAAGCTGCGCGGCACGCCGATGTGCTGGGCCTATTCAGGGCCTCTGTTTTCTGCTGGTCGGCTGGGCCCCTCAGGGATCGGCCCCCATTGCCCTCCAGTGTCTGCAGGCCAGTCCTTTCTCGAGGCGTGTGTGTGTGTTACTGGGGCCTCAGGGGCCCAGCCTCGCCGGTGCACTTCTTTGGCGGCCGGGAGGCCTTGCAGTGCGGGGTACTGTCTGTCCCGGCCGGCCCCGCCTCTCCGAGTTCGCGGCTGGGACTGGCGGGGGTGCGAGGCCTTCTCGGCCGCTGCAGTCGCGGCACCCTCTAGCTTACGTTGCAGCTGCGCTACGCCGGGGCTCCGCTTCCTCGTGCCCGTCTGCGGCAGCACCCCTGCGGGTCAGGGACGATCTTTCCGGCCCAGGAGGGCCCAGCCGGGAGTGGGCCCGCAGGCCCGGTCAAAGCCCCGCAGTCCTCCGGGTCAGCTACCAGGCCTCCACCCAATTGCCTCAACGACACTCCGCCGGGCGACCTCCCGCCGACTGCTCCTCACCTGATCGTGCTCCAACTCACCTCGGCGCCTGAAGGTCTGGGCTCCGCCGGGGGTACTCTTCTCTGTGCGTATCTCCCGGGCCTGGAGCGGGACCCGCCAGCAGGCGGCTCTTCACGGGTCCGCAGCGCATACAGGGCTCCAGCTGCACCTTCCACGGCTCCAGTCGTCTCGGCTGCACCGCCGTGCATCAGTCGGGCCGCTGTACACCCCTCACCCCAGTCGTGCCAGGTCCGGCGCTGCTGCTCCATCTCCGCTTACGCCGGGGCCGCCATTTTCCTTCCATAGGCAGCGCCCGAGTCTTTACTCCATAGCCGCTTCTGGTTCCACCCGAGCTCAGCAAATTTGTATTCAGCGGCAACATCAGCTATCTAGGAGCACCCCCACACGTTTTCAGGCCGCGATGGGCCCCCTGACTGCAGGATAATTGGCGGATTGGCAGTCCAGCCTGCAGAGCCTTACTATGTGGCGGCCATCTTGCATCCGGCACTCCAGATGGGCTTAGTGGCATATGAGGCCCACGATTTTTAGGTGTACAAAAAGAAATTCGTTTTTCATTTTTCCCAGCCTTGGCATAGCTCATTTAGAAAAAATAAATATCACAGAAATGGGGCACTAGGAACAGGAAGCCAGGCGAGAAAGGGGAGCGTTCAAGAAGGCATCATTTCTCACCTGTTAGGTGTAGACAAAGGCCCAAGGTGGGGAACACTGAAGTTTAATCTAGGAGCATAGAGTACCCATGTAATGCTCATGTTTGATATAGATTGTGAATCAGATTTCGATCCCTCTAAAAGACAGTGAATTTTGCAACTGAAAGGAAATCAACATTGACAGACAATGTAGTATACATTATTGCAAACTATGAGAGCGGGTAACAATTGTCCATGGAGGGTCAATCATTATATTTCTACATTCACAGGTTGAGACCTGTAACAGTGTTCCCTTCTAAGAAAAAGGCTGTCCCCTTTAACTAAAGGTCAATGGACAAAGGAAGAGTATGTTGTTAATGTGTACACTAAGCAGCTGCTTGATCTTTTGCCCCTTTACGTTAACCCAAGTAATCAGAAGTAAGTCTAAGAGTCTAGGTAGTTAGTAAACGAGCGAGAAGAGATTATGTGTGGCCTAGTGGCATTTCCGACAGGCGGGGGAGATTCAGTGAAGTGCTGGAAAGTTAGAGTAAATAGTGTATTTCTACATTAGGCCAAGAAATACTCTTGCAAAAAAGTATTTTGTGCAAGAGCATTTCCGTCATCTTAATGTGAAGAATGTTGTAGCACGGATATCAGATTTGATTGCTGAGAAAGGTCAAAAAGGTGGCTATCATATGCCGTACGGTTACATAAAACATTGATAAAAATGACTGAAACTAAAACTTCAAACCAGAAAATGCAAGTGGTGGTTACTCACCAATTTAAGGGCCTAAGGACAGGCTTTGGCGAACTTTGAAGTGCAGATTCTGATAGAAGACACAAGAAGATACTTCTGACTGCAGATTCCTTACCTGTAGAATATTTCCCAGGTGCCAGCCAGGCTGGCTCCGGAAGCTTTATCAGCAATACTCTAGCAGGTCGATAGATGGCGCCGTACGGTTCTGCATTGGCTCCATAACACCCTGGAAATGACAGAACAGAAAACAGAGCCGCATACAAGAACCACATCTGCACGCTGAAGTCAGTTCCTTTCTTTACGCACCTTGTAACATGGATCCGGAGCTCCGCTCCCAATTTAGTGAGCCTTCCGCCGACCCCTATACAGCTAACTTCCAGCGTGCTAGGGAATAATGCCCCATCCTAAAATAACAGGTTACAAACGGTGCCGACCGCCACAAAGTTTGTTTTTGGTATCAGGCTGGTGTTTGGGCTTGGGACACAACTTGAAGTCATGCAGCAAGTGTGCCCTTGTGCATTCGAAGGCGATCCAATATCGAGAATCGAAGCTGAACATCACCGAACACAAGGCCTCAAATAAGTCCTGCTCCTGATCAAAGTTGTAGGCGCAGAATAGCTTCTGCCACCAAGGTCACTCCCGCAAGAGTTCTACTTCAAGGTGAAAGTCCTCTGGCAAGTCAAAGTTGAAGCCCAAATGCAAACCAAAGAAAGCAAAGCGGTACTCAAACCCATCCCGCCACTATCTAAAGAGAACATGCAATACCATTTGGACTTCAAAACGGGAGGGAGTGAATCATATGCAGTGGTACTTAGACAAGCAGCTCAGATCTTGGACCTAGAACTGCCCTCTACTGAAGTTAAGACAAATGCACTTACAGAAATATTACAGACAGGCCAGCCACATCTAAGCACTTGATCCCATTCAATTAAGCTCTCAATTACACTTAATAGGCACCTGGTCAAAGCCCTGTTCTTGCCCATCAGGGAATAAGCAGGGGGCCAGACGTCACAGACTGGCACCTGGAGACCCCGATTTCCTCACTAAAGCATCCAACTCCAGAGAGTCTGGTTCTTCAGGCTTCAACCAGCCTGAACCCCAATTCATTCAGTATGACTCCCCGAATGTGGATTCTAAGAGGACTGAGGAGTTCAGAAAACAAATGTTCTTTTTGGCTAGCCTAGTACTGAGGCTGGTCAACTCACTTTGTTTATTGGGCATTCAGTTATTCATTATGGTGAAGATGCGGCCAAATATGTAATTCATGCTGCCCTTGATACTACTGATTGTCTGAGAAGGGCTGTTGGTACCTGTATAGTGCTCCACTGCCATGCGTGGATACGCTCCACAGGAGTTTGGACGCATAGACCTACCTCATAGATATACCTTTCGATGACTCCCGCCTGTTCGGCGAAAGAGATGGTTTTGCCTTAGAAATTATCAAAGAAAGTAGGGCAACAGAATGTTCGAGTCTTTTGACCTCTGCCAAACAGTTCCTCACCAGTTTAGGAAATTCATGGGCTAGTCTAAGGTGCTGGCATATAGGCAATGTCAGTCTCCACAGCCTTTGCTGCAATCACCCCAGTCCTTTCGGGGCTGGGGACATGGATCTGGCAGGCAATGTACAGGCTACCAAGGGCACCAGTCCTCTTCATCTGGTGCAGCAGTCACTAAGCTGCTTTAGCTTGCCATTAGTGGCGCACAGCCACAAATGGCACTTTCTCCAGCACTTTCTCTCAGGCTGGTGATCCATCACATCCAATCAATGGGTCCTTCAAACCGTTCTGAATAGTTATACTATACCCTTTCTTTCTGTTCCTCCAAATCTCCCATCCTCCACACCACATTAGAGTGAATCTCAGAGGAACACATGTCCATTCTGTTGCAAGAGGAGCAATCGAGAGGGTTTTGGATTTGGAAATAGTGGAGAGTTGCTACTCTCGCTATTTACTTGCGCCGAAGAAGCACGGTGGCCTTTGGCCCATTTTCGATCTTTGCCCTCTGAATGCCTTCCTGTAGAAAGCAGAGATTGGGGATATCAGTTTTCCCCTACTTCGACGAATGGCTCACAAACCTTATGTCATTTTGGGTGTTCACTATGAACGAGCCAAAGTCACACCTGTCTCCTTTGTAGAGGCTTCCTTTCATTGACGCTGTCCAGGATACAGTAAAGTTCAGGGCCTGCCCTCTGTTGCAACAAGTCCAGGACATTCTGGCAAATGATCCGGATGATGCAGCCTCAGTTCTCGATCTTGGAGAGTGCAGCTCTGAGGCTTCTTGGCCATCTATCCTCCTGCATCCTCATCCTTGATGACTATGCAAGGTGGCATATGCAGGCTGTGCTGTGGAATCTGACATTGCAATGGGCACAACACCAAGGAAGGCAGTCAGATGCCATTCAGCTTTCGGAAGAGACTGCATGCAATCAGCAGTGGTGGCTCCACTCCCTTCCCTGATTTGGGCCGGTCATCTGGGGGGGTGGAGATCAATGGGCTCCGTTCTCCAGTGGAAACCCAACTCCATATCAATCTGTAGGGTGCGTTGAAGGCATGCCTGCCGTCCATCGAGGGGAGGCAGGTTCTCACGGACAACACTGCTGTCATGTGCCAGGTCTGATGCCTTAGTGGATTAATGCGTCCACTGTAGGGGCCTGTGTTTGACCTCATGGTCACAGGTTTAAAGCCTGGCAGGTTCACTCAGCCTTTTATCCTCCCGTGGTCGATAAAATGAGCACCATTGAGTTGGGTAACAATAAACATCTGTTATTCAGCGCCAACATGCCCAAGGGTGAACATGCGCTTTACAAATACACGTTATGTTTGTTTTTATGTGGTACTGCAGGAAGCAGTGTGGAGTGGGGTCCTGGGTCCTGTGCCAGGAGGCTATGCGCCTCTGGAGTTGGTTGGACATCAGGGCATTTCTCAGACCTTGAACCACCTGGTAGTATCCTTGAAGGCCAGGGTGACCAAGCTCAGTCAGCAATGTCTGGAGGATCATAAATCCAGGTGCCCCTTCCAAAAAATCAATTTATGCAAGGCGCTGGGAAAAATTTGTGGCCGGGTGGGATTCTGCAAGAAAGACCCTTTATGAGCGAAATTGCCAGATGTTTTATTGTTTGTTTTGTTTTTGGCCCAGCAGGGACTTGCAGTGGGCACCTTTAAAGGTTATTTGTCAGGCCTTTCAGCCTTTTTGCGCTTGCTGGACTACCCGTCCTGGTTTAAATCAGTTGTGATGTGGTTTATTAAAGGATTGACACAAACTTTCCCTCCCGACCCGAGAGTGATGCCACAGTGGGACCTTAGCTTGGTATTGACATTTCTCATGTGTACGTCCTTCGAGCCGATGCACAGCTGCTTGCTGCGACTTCTGACCTTAAATGCTGCCTTCCTCATTGCGATCACTTCAGCTTGTCACATGAGTGAACTTTAGTCACTATTGATGCAACCGCCGCACACCACCTTTTTTCTGGACAAACTGATGCTGAGGACTAAAGTCTTCATGCCAAATATCGTGACTCCTTTCCATGCTGGGCAATCTTTCACTCTACATATATGCATACACACAGAAGGGGCCTGAGGAGGTTTGGAAGACCAGCGAGGGCAAACTCCCCAATCAAGTAACTCAGTACACACAGGGCCCTGGGATCTACTGAGATATGAAACTGCCAAAAATAGAGACAAGCTTACAGGGGGGTTTCCCTTTTCAGGACGGTTTCCCTCACGCACCAATGGTGGCATGCTTCATCATTGGGAATCCTCCTCGCACCATGAGGCCTAGTCATGGTGCGGGCTACAACTCCTTCATTACGAGAGAGGAGCTCAGGGATGTTTTAATGGAGGGGTTATTACTAAAACCTACAAGGTGTTGTGAGGTGTGCAGTGCTAGTGAAATGGTGAGTTAAAACTAACTACAAGGTTCTCCTTCTAACTTTTATTCAGGCTACCCTGTGCTAGGACTAAAAACAAGGATGCACGACTGAAATCATTAGATTCAGTCGTGTTGAATAGTGATCGACATGTTTCAGCCAGTGACCTAGCTAGTGTTGTGGCTTTTCTTCAGGATCGCTAAATAGCTACTGCCGTGAAAGGTGTGATTAAACAAGCAAAACAAAATAATGCATTGGTTAGAGATCTCATCGAACAGAGAATCCCAAGACAGATTGGTGTGTGTGAACACCTTCTGTACCCTATCAAACCAGGTCAAAAAGGTGATAAACAAGAACTGGCACATCCTAAACAAAGGCAAACAATCCTTACAAAAACCAATGTTTGCCTTTAAACGTAGTCGCAATCTCAGAGACAATCTGATACATACTAGACCTTGTCCAGTCAAGTCAATGAAGCAGAACATGCTTTGGGGTCTCCCTCCAGTGCAAGGTCATTATCCTTGTGGCGCATGTGGAGTATGCGCCCAGACTACTGCAACCAAAACAATTGACATAGGCACTAATAAACCCTGGGTACTTAGTCATCATACTAATTGTAATAGTGAGAGAGTAATATATCTCATTACTTGCCCATGCGGACTCAGGTACGTGGGTATGACCACCCCCAAAGTAAGAACTCGAATATCCGAGCATAAGAGCACTATAAGGTGCGAGAAGCAGGCAATGAAACTCACGAAACACTTTTTGGAAAAGAACCACCATGCAGATAGCTTGAAATGGTTAGTGCTGGACAAACCAAACTTGTCACCTACGACACCCAACCTGACTAAGAAGTTACTGAGAATTAAACAGAGATGGGTGTTCAGACTGGGCACTGCAGAAACTGCGTTGAACGACGAAATACCTTGGCTATCTCTCACCTAACACGCTTGTCAGTAATTAGGTGTATTTGAAGGCAGCACTAATATGTAGATGCAGTCCGACATTAGCTATATCAATTTGATTAGATATCAAATATGCTGGATGTGCAGAGTCACCCCTACCTCAGAGCGTATGTATAGGTACCAAGCAAAGTGGGGCGGCTTGTTGACATTCTGAAATTAAACTTTACACATAGTGACACGCACACAACTCATCCCACAGCAGGGCGTTTCCAGTAGTCCCCTGTTTTTGATACATGAGTTGAAATACTATACCAACCATAGTGGGGCGCTTGTGTTGCCAGACTATGTTTAAGTTTTGAGAATCTACAGGCACACGCACCACCTGTCCCACACCCAGTGAGCCATATATATTTTCCTTCCAGTTGTCCCGTTTTTAGTATCCCCATCATAATTCAACGAGATACTGACAGGGTTATTATTCATTTTTCCCAGAGCTCACATGAAATCGAGGGAGGAGGCCTGCTCTCCCGGATTTGGGAACTTTTACGCCATCATAAACCACAAGTCCCATCATACACCGGGACAATAACCTTGGAAATGATCTTAATCTTCTGAAATCGGGTTTGGACTACAAATCCCGGCATGCCTCGGGAAACTGACCTCTGAAATGGTAGTCCAGCTAGGATTCCCATTCTATACAAGTTCCTGCACTCCAGACGCACTCGGCTGACTTTCCTGTTCGAGTGCAGACGATCCTGAAGCTCCTCGCGTAACAGCGGTAAGCGACCTCTACACATTTCCAGTCCCGGTATCTCGTTTCCTTGAGTGATATTGACGGCTGTCAAACAGGATGCCATCGAGCATATTCCGTTGGCACGCCGCGTACGTGAGCATGCTTGCAATCGATTAGAGCTGCTCCCAGAGCACATGCACAGCCATAAGAGTCGCTCTGCTTTCTGCCCTTGTAGCGGACACCTTCTGATGGCACAACGCGTACCTGAGCATGCATGTAATCGATTAGAGCTGCATCCAGAGCACATGCACAGCCATAAGAGAATCGCTCAGTTTTTTGCCAATGTAGCGACATCCACCATATTACGGTGCCACACACTATTAGCACCCTGCCCCTGCCCCTGGTCACTGATTACATGTGATCACTTTTGTGAGCTATGATTCCTTATACCCTAACCTACACATGCTGGTGTTAGAATTATATGATGGCTATTTAATTATGCACTGTTGGTACTGTTGCTCGCAGAGTTTACAATGATCAAGGCATATAGTCAATGATTCATGCAGTCTAATGCTTTTAATATTTTTGAAGTATATATCAAGAGCTTTTAAACATGCCTTCCCCCTGCGGAGAGAAAAACATTTCTTCTCCATTTTGTCCACTCATCCATCGCCCTAGGCTGGAAATAACACAAAGAATTGGTTGACCAGCTAGGTAATTAGATTGCAAAACCAAAGGGGATGATGGACGGAGTGTTGTCAACTGATCTGGGTTTAATCCATCATCATTCTTTAGCTCACTCCGCCACCCCAGTTCAGACATGGCCATATGCAAATCAGTCTGACCCTGTGCTTCATGGGAACAGTCCAGCCCGAACTGCCAAGCCATGTCTTCCCTGGACCGGAAACAAGCATCCTGGGACCGGTTTCTGGCTTACAGCCGTCATCAGCCAGGCTATCTTGAATCCAGTGGCAAAGTGAGCAGGGACCCACGTCTGGGCATACCCTTGTAGTGTAGCTCCTATTTCCCTTAAAGGCTCTGCGCATTGGAATAATATATCCTATAGGTTTGACATAGGACTAAGGTCGGTCGGTATGTTCCTATCGAGTATATTAAACTTAATTACTTGTGCCAGCTAGCTCAGAGGCCACTAGAAACTTCTTGACGACAAGAAGGGATTAGTTTCTGGCTGCCGCAAAACATGACCACTGTGTTTCCCTTACAGAATCAGGATGTGTCCCAGAGTCGTAAAAACAATAGATAACCATTTCACTCAGCTCAGTCGTGCATGTTTCAGTTATTCTCAGAGTTACACAGAAATAACAGACGGGCGTTTCAATAAAGGATTTATTGAACAGTCTTGTTTCTGTTGTAAGTTATATGTGCTGTTATGATCACAAGACAGTATGCGAGATAAATAATGTACAAGGTGAGCAGTAAAAATAAATAATACTGCGTCAGCATTATCTTTTCAGCATGTATGCATTTACATAAAATGACACAACCTAAAAATGCGAGTACTCATACGATGCGTTTCTACCCTAGTTCTATCCCAGTGTACCTAACCTATCCTAGGTATAGGGAGAAGTAGAAGTAGGTGCTGTATTCCTGACTAGAGTATACCAAGAGTAAGTTACGCCTAGTATGCCAAGAGTCTAGTATGCCAAGAGTCCCTCTAGGTTCTAGTCTGCTCCATACCTGAAGAATGAGAGAGGTAGGAATCTCTATCCGGACTCGAACTCCAACACCCCGCAAGGGAAGTTAGATCACTGGAAGCTGGACTCTCTGCGTGCAGGAATGACAGTGTCTTCTCAGTGCGTCTGGCCGGGAATCGGGCTCCTCTGAAGTCGAGGTCTCCTCTGATTTACAGGGGTTTGGGAAGGTATATTTATACCTGAAAATGGTAGCATTGACGTGAGTTGGGCAGCGAAAGACGTCATGAATGAATCCCTTAGGGAATAAGAGGTTCATGCATAATGTATGAGTCCTTGAAGAAATCAATAGTCCTGGGCAAGGGAAACTCCCGCAGCCTGAGGGTCTGTTTTTTCATGGACTCGTTGAGACGCTAGGGTGGACGGATGTCGGAAGCCATGCCTGTATTTGGTGTGCATGGTTTATGCCTAAATAAGGCCTGGGATTCTACGCCTATATAAGGGCAGGTTGGGTTATGCCTATATAAGGACATGAGTCTAGAAAGCCCGTTTATGGACACCCTATGAAGTATACAACACCCACTCCTCTTCGTGGAAACAATGATACTAAAATGCTAAACATCTAAAATGCTAAACATTAAAATAGAGTACCGCATATTAAAACATATCCTAAAAGTATTTAAAAGACATATTTAAAATGCAAAGGTTTCTGTACATTTATAAGAAAAGCTTTTCATTTCCTGCATAAAGTGTGAAATAAATGCAATCGGAATGATAAATAAAAAGCAATATTTACATATGACGAAAATGATCGATAAGTTTGTTCAAAATCAAAGTCATTTCCTATCATGAAATTTAAATGAACTGATTTAGACACACAAGATGACTAAGTGTCCCTGGAAGTACTGCCAAGTCTGTATTATAAGGCCAGTTCTACTATAAGCAGATTGAAGTGCCATTTTTGTGTTCGAAAAATGAGAAAAGTTCAAATTTTGGTAATGTTCCAGGTCTGTGAAAAACGAAGGCCAAATTGTTGCTGTTGCACTGGAACAAAGTATGCCGAATTAGAGTCAGTTCACGGGTCTGGTGTAAACATGAGATCATCTATTTCAATAGACAAAACATCATCCACTGTCGATGGTGTAAGTTCGAACACCTCACGTAAGAGATTGACCGCACAAAGATGGGAAACACCGCCCACAGCATAGGTCGCCGCAGCAATGTTCGCGTCCGTTGTTACCTGTGTGCCTGGAGTTGTTTCTCGTACCTCAGCAGCAGCAGAAAGCGTCTGTGAGATCTCAATGAATGCTGACATCAGTATTGGGAGCCTCTGGGGACAACACGAAGCATGGACCGTTATCGGGACCAGCAAAGTATCGACGTCCTTTGGCGCAGCTGATGGATATGTTAGACAAGCGTCCAACACGCATTCTTCACCGCATAGCAGGCAGCGTAGAACAGGTAAGATGCAATCTTGCCAGATTGGTCGGAATGACAGGAACCATGTGGTATTAAGGTCCCGTAGACGAGTCATGCCAAATAGCTGTACTATTCGCTCACGGCACTTTCTTTCAAGGAGAGCTTTCTCCATTTCGCTCGGAGTTATTTCTGCGAAGTGGCTGGCCATAGCGCAATAGCAGACAGATGAATAGAATTCCCGCAACAAGTGCTAGAATCAACGGTATGCCACCAAACACCGAATGTGCAAAGTTCGGAATGATTCCAAGTATTGCCTGGAACTGTGCTAAGAGACCGGTGCAAATGCTCTTAAATACATGTACAATTCCTGTTGTATCTGACATGTTGAAGATACGTGATAACATTTCTACGAAATGTATAGGGCAGTTTGTACGTATTAAATTCTGTATCTCAGCCGAAGTCCTTGCAATTTGTAGATCATAGGTTTCTTTGGCCGAGGTCAAAGGCACTGTTTGCTGTAAAAGCATGGCTTTCATTCTGCTTAAAGTATCAAATCTTATAAAAGAGACATTCAGTGAAGGCCATAAAGCCGACTCCCTGACTGTGTCTATCGGGGAAACAATACTTGCATACAGCAAGTGACCCTGGAGTTGACCGTTACTAGATATGGGATGCCGGGCAACATTCCACAGCAGCTCTGATCATTCAACATGAGGTAACTCCCATTAGAAAGTTGTCCAAACGTTGGTTTAATCACAGCAGCTGGTGAACCGTGCTGATGGCAAGAATGGTTTGCCGCAGAACCATTACAAGCTCCGTGCAAAATAATGTCCTGACATATGAGTGAACCGGTCAGTGCAGGTTTACAGTTAATACCGCTAAGAAACACTTCACGGTCCCCACTCCAACATTTATGTGTATACAGTAAATTCCAAGATGTCTTAATGTATTCCCTACCCAACCTTTCATATTTGCCTGCTTGCATCTGTCTGAGGCAATACTGGAACTGAAAAGTTGTCACAGGTAATGTTATTTTTCCATGAATAAGCCATTCTGTAGCTGGTTTTTCTGCCACTGTGAATGGTAATTTGTCAATTTTTTCAATGCTCAGCACTGTATACCTCGCTCCTCCTTGTGCCAATTCGATCTGTTTATCAGTCAGATTGATTCTGCAAACAGGGACGACGTGTTGATGAAACGCCAAGGCACATAGCCCGCTCGCAAAGATTGCAGCATCCATGTCAATAACACAATAGAACGTAATTGAGACTGACCTTGTTGTAACATAGCCAAATCTTGTTCTAGAATGTCGATAGCAGAGGATACAATGCCATCCAATGAATAAATTCTGGAGGACAAAGTTGTTAACCCATTGTCGACTACAGAGAGTGTTTTCTCTAAATTGATACGATCAAGTTCACGTATTAGTTCTGCAGCCTCTATCTGTGACACTTTCCATGCTTCGTTATAAACAGCGTAGATGCCGGCATATATGAAACGTTTTTGACGCGGTTTTCTTGGTCCAAGCAAGAATTCCCTAAGATCTGCGTCATGTGCAAGTAAGGTTAAGTGTTGCTTCACATCCTGTAGTGTAGATTTATGCAGCCAATTGAGGCATAATTTTCCTACACTGTATGTTGTTACTACCCCCGGATGTTGTCTCTGGACATATCTTGGGTCTGGCCTATGAAGAGCAAAGCCCTGAGTTTTGTTCAAGAACCTTTCCTGACAGTTGTTTGTGTCTGTGGGCCAGATCAACCATTTATTCCAATTTGAATTGGTTCTGTTGAGTTGTAGTATATTGTCAACTGTCACCACTGCCTTTGTTGTATTATCACTGGCAGGTGTTGGCACAGAAGGTGTTTTCATCTCTTTGATCTTGGCTAATCCAAGACAAGATGTCTGTTGGACGGTGTCATTCAAAAACAGTATTTGTTCAGGGATTATGCAGGCCCTAAATAAAGCTTCCATACCCTGTACTTGCCAATCTTTACTACCCCAGACAGTTTTTGTCTCAATTGTGTCTTTCCATAAGTCGAAACCCTGTGTAGACAGTTGGGCAATAAATGCTTCAGAGTAAATCTGTTTTGTATTTGTTAACATAATTTTCAGTCCTGCCTTGTTTACATTTTTATAGTAAAACGTTTCTGGATCAGATGTATTATAACCTGAAAAATATGGAAATTTACTAGCAAATGTTTTCGAACTACCTTGTGGTGGTGTAGGACAATGTTCCCATTGATTATACATAAATACATTTCTCGGATATGCAGTTTTGTGCAAATAATGATGACCATAGTGGTTATAACAATACATTTCTTCGTAATCAGTTGTACCCTCTAAATATTCATTTTTAGAAAATGCAGCAGATTTTTCTAGATCAAACATTATATCTTGAACAGTCTGTAAGTCCCAATCATCTGAATAGGTACTGGACGTTATCAAATCGCTTAGTGACATTTTAAACAAATGTGGAATGTTCATAATCTGTTTTGTCCCACACTATACCATCCTGTAGAGGAACAGCTGTGATGTTCACTGATGACAAGTCTCTTGCTTCACGATGGGAAGATTTATGTGGTTTCAAAAGCACGTTTATGTCCTTTCCTTCAATGTTCACATGGATGTATCTGCCACCTATAAGCATGCTTACTGTTGTTACCAAAGCTAGCCAGAGCAGGAAAACAAAAAGTCCAGATGTAATCCAGAGTTCAATCCATGGAGAAACCAGATAAGTCTTTTTCAGAAAGTGAACAAAGTCTTGTACTTGCTGCTTGAGTTTGAATGATGCTGGCGTCGTTTCAGGTTCGCTTGGATCCTCTGAGAACGTATCAAAGTCAATGAAATAGCCAGAAGCAGTTCTGTCAATTGTTGGAATTGCATCAGGATTCGTTGAAATCACAGGAACCAGTTCTTCACGAGTCACATTGGTGTAGACAGGTGTATTTGGACGAACTGTTATTTGGTTTTCAAGAGGGATGAGTTCCATAGCTTGGTTGCATAGTCCTTCATTCGTTACAGCTGAATTCTCGATCGTGATCAGTCTTTCAGTCTGAACCTCTTGAATAGTAGCGAGAGGAGTGCGTCTGCTACTAGGTCGGAGTCCACGAGGCCTACTGCTTAGTATTGGCCACATACTGTGGTTTGATCAGGTCGATTGACACAAATCTTTTCTCCTTTCTTCCAGCAAGGGGCGGCAGAAGTACTGTCCTTGTTCCTTGAACAGCTAGAACAGGTACTGGTTGTCTGTAAGAAGGTCCAAATTCCTTCTTGTCCGTGATTTTTTCTCTGACCAGATCCCCAACTTTTGGAATCCAGACAGGCCTTGCTGGGACCGCCAATTTTTCCCCAGTGGTGGTTGGCTGTAAGGATACGTTGCTTTGTTTCGTTCTTAACTTGTTAAGTTCCTGTAAAACAGCCAAACGATCTTTGATATCAAATTCTTTTGTCCACCACTGTGCCTACGTGTTCTAAGTCTGGAACCCACATTCTTGTCCCAAATAGGACCTCATATGGAGTGACTCCCCCTAGAGAACTTCTTGGCAGATTGTTAAGAGCGCGCTGAACGCTAATGAGGTGTTTGACCCACCCAGCACCCGAACCTAATACCCTAGCTGTTATAGATTGCTTTATGTCCCGGTTTTTCCTTTCCACAACAGAATTTCCCTCAGGATGGAATGGAGAGGAGTACCGCAATGCAACGCCCTAGAGCTAAACGCAGGACCCTGGTCAGAATGAAACGTGCCTATTGCGTATGTGCCGATAAAGACTCGCAAATCTTTTATAACAGTTCGAGCGTCAGCTGAGCGCTGAGGCCATAACCATAGGAACCTAGAGCATGAATCCACTGCAACCATGATGTACTTATAATTACCGTCCCTTTGCAAGGGACCACAGTGGTCCAGATAAACACAAGCTAATGGTTTGCCTGAAATTAACAAGGGTGTCTGCGCAGGACGTTTCACTGTTGAGACTTTCATCTGTTGGCAAATATCACATTCTAAAACATAGTTCTTAGTTTGTTTCCGAATGCCAGGCCACCAATATCTTTGCTTGAGTAAAGATACTGTCGCAGAAACACCTGCATGGGCAGAAGCCATCCCTTCGTGTGCTGCTAGGATAAGACCTAATCTGCGTTCCTTGTTTGGAATTACCCTATCCCCCACTCCAGGGATTCGAGCAAAGGAACGTTATTCGCATCAATTACATAAGAGTACTTGAGTGGAAACTTTTTGGTAATGCTGCACTGCTGCCTTTGCTTGAAGCATTGACAGCTAACATTATCTCACCGTCTATTTTTGTTTTTGAACGAGTGATCGCAGCTACGGAAGCCGTCTGAACAGCCCCCTTCGCGGCTTCGTCAGCCAATGAATTCCCTGCAACGTGAACGCCATCACGCTGATGACTCAGTGTGTGAATCACGTGAGCCTTTGGTAGTTCGTTTTTCAACAGAACTACTTGTTCCCAAAGCAGTTTGTGCTTAATTGTGCCACCTTTTGCATCCTTAAAACCATTTTCAAGCCAGGTTCGTATATAGTCATTATACGACTGAACACAGTAAAAGGAATCGCACACTATCAGTGTGAGGAATTCTCAATCCGTACTCTCAAGTGCCAGTTTGAATGCCTGTAGTTCAGGTCGCTGAGCTGTACAATCACCTAGTGACTGAGTTTTTGTGACCATAGGTCTGAAGATGCCATTTCGCATGCAACCTTTAACGATTGCACACGCTGCACTGTAAGCTTGCTTACTCCCTGTTGCGGGCTGTGCGGATCCGTCAGTGTAAATTACGAATTCATACTGATCGAGGGGCAGAATCTCAGTGGGCAGAGGACATTCTTGTTCATATTGGAGAAATGCCTGTGTTTTTAAATCTGGATCAAATACATATTCAACATCAGTTGCAGCAAGAGAATTAACCCATTGTATCCATCTCGGATGTAAAGCTTTAGCATTTGGAATGCTTGCTTTTGTGACTGCTTCTAAAGCTGGTACTGGGGTAACGACAATTATGCGTTTCCCTTGGGCTAAGGCTCTTTCTTTTGCTACAGCTGTTTGAACTGCTGTCAGAATTTTTTCAGTTGAACTGAAGCGCATTTCTGCTTGTGTGTACAAATGTGATTTGTACGCGATTGGTACTTTCTCACCCTCATTAAAGGTTAAGTAAGTGAATCCACATTGACCCGAAATTATTCGAATCACCAAATTTCTTTGACTTACGCGTGTTTGTAAGTGATTTGTTGCTAACATGTTAGCCTGGAGTGAACGCAAAATTTCTGTGTGTTCCTGTGTCCAGTTTTTGATTGAAAAATCAGGTTTGATTAGTGCGTAGAGAGGTTTAACCCTTTCTGCGTAGTTTAGAATGTATGTTCTACCAAAATTGAGGAAACCCAGGATTGATTGTAAGCTTTTTAGCGTCTTAGGAGGTTGAATCAGCGCACACTTCTCTAGAAAGTTAGCTGCCAAGCTCTTGCCTTCACTTGAAAGCTCATATCCCAAAAATAGGACATTGAGATGGGCAATTCGGGACTTTTAAAGTTGAACTTATAGCCCTCAGAGGCGAATCCCAATATAATGGTGCTCACCCTGTTCAAGTGTTTTTCTAAGTCATCGTCTGTCAGATAAATATCATCGACATAGGACAATGCCTCGTTGTCATAAATTTGTAGCAACTCCGTTACTCTCGCTGAGAATAACCTGGGCTGTTCTTGAACCCTTGTGGGAGTCGACAAAAGTGACGCTGGGTCCCCATTATGGAGAATGCCGTTAAGTACCTACTTTCAGGTGCTATATTTTGACAAAAGAATCCACTTGAGATGTCTAATGTGGTTTTGTATTTTTTGCGCACAATGTTATTCATTAATGCTGTGCTATGTGCATTTTGCACTGCAAAAGTTTTAGAACAAGTGTTTAAATGTCTGTAGTCCAAAACTAGACGATATGTATTGTCTGGTTTGGAGACAGGAAACAAAGGATTGTTCATAGATGAGGTGCTAGTTTCAATCACCCCTTGGTATTCAAGTTGATTTAAAATCTCCCTGACCTGTTTTTTAGCTTCTTGCTTAATTGGATACTGCCTCTGTGCAGTAGGTTCATGTTTCAGATGTATTTTATGGTGAGGGGAGTCCTCATCCCATCCTACATGATTTTTATATAATGCTGGAGCCTGGGCTACTGCCCATTTTCTGGCATATGTATATTTTAAGTGAATTGGAATGTGATTGGAGAAGGCAGGCATAATCATGTCCTCGCCGTGTGGGCACTCCCTGACAAATTGTGGTGGCCAGTCTTTTTCTGCTAGAAGTATGTCATAACCCTTTGATAGTTTTTCCCAAAAAAGTGCTTTAACCTGTCTAGGTTTGTCTCCCTCCATCCGGAGTGTTATTTCATATAACCTTTGTGGAGTACTAACCCTGGTGTCTACAGTTTCTACCGTAATGTACTCATTCAAGTCCACTATCTCCAGAAGTTCCATCAGGTTCTGGCGAGCTATTGTGACTTCTGCTGCACTGTCCAGCATCGTCTGAGCCCGTTCCCCGTTTTTGAGTTGTGATCTCATTATTCTCGGCATGTCTTATCTTCAGACCTGCTACTTTCTTTTTGGAGAATTGAGGTTTAGCTTTAATTTTTGTTGCGTGCTTGTCGTCTTTCGATTTCACGCGTTCTTCTCTATGTTCTGTACGTCCTCTTCTTTCCGAAGTCTGTGATGAGACCTGAAAGGGACGAGAGGAACGTGTATCATTATCTTGATACCTATCAGGTTTTCTCAAATTATCCCTATTCCTGAGGTTATACCTCCTTTCAGAGGGCTCTTTTTGAGGAGACCTACCTCGGGATTGAGATCTTTTCTCGTTTGAATTTTGTTTAGTAGACTCCCACTTCTTTTTAGAAGATGTAGGAGTTTGTTTAATTGAGTCCTTCTCAGGACTTTCAGATAGTTTTGGTTTAACTGGTCTCCCACCCAAGCTATCTCTGCCTAATTCTGCATATGACTGCTCTATAATTCTGGGTAGCTCGGTTTGATGTTCTGTAACATCGAATTCCCTTAGTTTTTGTCGGATCGCCACTGCTGCTGCCTCCCCTTTAATATTAGATAATATTATTGTTGAGACCTGTTCAAAATTTTTCAGCAATTTCATACCTAAATTTAAAGCGGGCTCTGCTCCATATTCGTTTTGAATCTGTTTTAGGACATCTGGTATTACCGCAATTGACGGAATGCCGTGTGTTTTAGTGTAGATGGCAGCAAAGACTGAGCCCCAAGTGGTGCAGTCTTCCAGTTGTGGTGTGATCCCCATTGGTAAACTGATTGTTAGGATTCTGTGTTTCTCATATGGGCTAGTATTTGGAAATACTGCTTCGATTTGAGTAATTTTTTGAGCTATCCAAAACGGAATTTGCTCCCGCTTAGTGGGCATTTTACCCATGACTGCGTATAGAGTCTGTGGTGTAATTTTTAGTGTACTCCCCTGTGGAGGAGCTTGATTTGGAAGTGTTAATGGTTGTTGGACTGTGAAAGTCCTCATGACATATTGAACCAATTGTCTGTAGATTTTTATTAACTCTGTGAGTTGATTAAGTAGTTCCTCGTCTGACATTATTTCGATGTCTGGATGAGGTGTGTAGCCGGCTAGAATCGGCCATGTTGCTCCTGGTCTGCCTAGCGGACCGAGCCTGGTTATATTTCTGTGATGTTTTAGGGCGCCTTTAAACCAGAGCTGGTGCTCCTGGTATGTTAATGGAATTTCAATATCCTCGAAAGGAATGTATTCCTCCGGTTGTTCATCTTCTTTGTAGAAGTTAAACAAGTGAGTTACTGGATTAGATTCAGGAAATATTACCCATGAATAGAATACCTCTGTCTGAAAGGATTCGTGTGCCTCTATCATGAAAACTGCTCTACCTCCTCTTGGAGATAGGCCATGTTTTATAAGTTTTAGAGTAATGGCTCTTCTTAAGTTAGGAGGAATGTCCTTGACACCCTCTTCGGCTTCATTTAAACCTGTGTTGTTAAATAACGCTGCTTGGGCTGGTCCAGCCGCAGCTACACCGTTTTCGGCGTCTACATTCATTTTGTAGAACTAGTTTCAAGGAAACAAAGATAAGATGCACAATATTGTGGAACAGTCTATCCTTCAACGTTGAGCAAACCAAACAGCTAATATATAGGGGCCTTCCCTATGTAGCCATGGCGGATATTAACCCTGCCCACTCCAGACGTCTATTGGAGTATATGGGGTAGGGGTCTCTGAGAGAAAAATAAAAGTGCACAGCTGAGTTACTCAGTATCTAACGTTGAATTACTGCCTTACCAAACGTTGGGCGCCATGTAGTGTAGCTCCTATTTCCCTTATAGGCTCTGCGCATTGGAATAATATATCCTATAGGTTTGACATAGGACTAAGGTCGGTATGTCCCTATCGAGTATATTAAACTTAATTACTTGTGCCAGCTAGCTCAGAGGCCACTAGAAACTTCTTGACGACAAGAAGGGATTAGTTTCTGGCTGCCGCAGAACATGACCACTGTGTTTTCCTTACAGAATCAGGATGTGTCCCAGAGTCGTAGAAACAATAGATAACCATTTCACTCAGCTCAGTCATGCATGTTTCAGTTATTCTCAGAGTTACACAGAAATAACAGACGGGCGTTTCAATAAAGGATTTATTGAACAGTCTTGTTTCTGTTGTAAGTTATATGTGCTGTTATGATCACAAGACAGTATGCGAGATAAATAATGTACAAGGTGAGCAGTAAAAATAAATAATACTGCGTCAGCATTATCTTTTCAGCATGTATGCATTTACATAAAATGACACAACCTAAAAATGCGAGTACTCATACGATGCGTTTCTACCCTAGTTCTATCCCAGTGTACCTAACCTATCCTAGGTATAGGGAGAAGTAGAAGTAGGTGCTGTATTCCGGACTAGAGTATAACAAGAGTAAGTTACGCCTAGTATGCCAAGAGTCTAGTATGCCAAGAGTCCCTCTAGGTTCTAGTCTGCTCCATACCTGAAGAATAAGAGAGGTAGGAATCTCTATCCGGACTCGAACTCCAACACCCCGCAAGGAAAGTTAGATCACTGGAAGCTGGACTCTCTGCGTGCAGGAATGACAGTGTCTTCTCAGTGCGTCTGGCCGGGAATCGGGCTCCTCTGAAGTCGAGGTCTCCTCTGATTTACAGGGGTTTGGGAAGGTATATTTATACCTGAAAATGGTAGCATTGACGTGAGTTGGGCAGCGAAAGACGTCATGAATGAATCCCTTAGGGAATAAGAGGTTCATGCATAATGTATGAGTCCTTGAAGAAATCAATAGTCCTGGGCAAGGGAAACTCCCGCAGCCTGAGGGTCTGTTTTTTCATGGACTCGTTGAGACGCTAGGGTGGACGGATGTCGGAAGCCATGCCTGTATTTGGTGTGCATGGTTTATGCCTAAATAAGGCCTGGGATTCTACGCCTATATAAGGGCAGGTTGGGTTATGCCTATATAAGGACATGAGTCTAGAAAGCCCGTTTATGGACACCCTATGAAGTATACAACACCCTGCCAACTTAGGGCGAACATAGCAAAACCAAAGGGGATGATGGACGGATTGTTGAACATTGCAGCACTCACTCCCAGTCAACTGATCTGGGTTTAATCCATCATCATTCTTTAGCTCACTCCGCCACCCAGTTCAGACATGGCCATATGCAAATCAGTCTGACCCTGTGCCTCATGGGAACAGTCCAGCCCGAACTGCCAAGCCATGTCTTCCTGGACCGGAAACAAGCATCCTGGGACCGGTTTCTGGCTTACAGCCGTCATCAGCCAGGCTATCTTGAATCCAGTGGCAAAGTGAGCAAGGGACCCACGTCTGGGCATACCCTGCCAACTTAGGGCGAACATAGCAAAACCAAAGGGGATGATGGACGGAGTGGCCATGTCTGAACTGGGGTGGTGGAGTGAGCTAAAGAATGATGATGGATTAAACCCAGATCAGTTGACTGGGGGTGAGTGTTTGATTAGCTCAAACGCTCCGTCCATCATCCCCTTTGGTATCGCTTTGTTCGCCCTAAGTTGGCAGGGTATGCCCAGACGTGGGTCCCTTGCTCACTTTCCACTGGATTCAAGCTAGCCTGGCTGATGACGGCTGAATGGCCAGAAACCGGTCCCAGGATGCTTGTTTCCGGTCCAGGGAAGACATGGCTTGGCAGTTCGGGCTGGACTGTTCCCATGAGGCACAGGGTCAGACTGATTTGCATATGGCCATGTCTGAACTGGGGTGGTGGAGTGAGCTAAAGAATGATGATGGATTAAACCCAGATCAGTTGACTGGGGGTGAGTGTTTGATTAGCTCAAACGCTCCGTCCATCATCCCCTTTGGTATCGCTTTGTTCGCCCTAAGTTGGCAGGGTATGGCCAGACGTGGGTCCCTTGCTCACTTTGCCACTGGATTCAAGCTAGCCTGGCTGATGACGGCTGAATGGCCAGAAACCGGTCCCAGGATGCTTGTTTCCGGTCCAGGGAAGACATGGCTTGGCAGTTCGGGCTGGACTGTTCCCATGAGGCACAGGGTCAGACTGATTTGCATATGGCCATGTCTGAACTGGGGTGGTGGAGTGAGCTAAAGAATGATGATGGATTAAACCCAGATCAGTTGACTGGGGGTGAGTGTTTGATTAGCTCAAACGCTCCGTCCATCATCCCCTTTGGTATCGCTTTGTTCGCCCCTAAGTTGGCAGGGTATGCCCAGACGTGGGTCCCTTGCTCTCTTTGCCACTGGATTCAAGCTAGCCTGGCTGATGACGGCTGAATGGCCAGAAACCGGTCCCAGGATGCTTGTTTCCGGTCCAGGGAAGACATGGCTTGGCAGTTCGGGCTGGACTGTTCCCATTAGGCACAGGGTCAGACTGATTTGCATATGGCCATGTCTGAACTGGGGTGGTGGAGTGAGCTAAAGAATGATGATGGATTAAACCCAGATCAGTTGACTGGGGGTGAGTGTTTGATTAGCTCAAACGCTCCGTCCATCATCCCCTTTGGTATCGCTTTGTTCGCCCTAAGTTGGCAGGGTATGCCCAGACGTGGGTCCCTTGCTCACTTTGCCACTGGATTCAAGCTAGCCTGGCTGATGACGGCTGAATGGCCAGAAACCGGTCCCAGGATGCTTGTTTCCGGTCCAGGGAAGACATGGCTTGGCAGTTCGGGCTGGACTGTTCCCATGAGGCACAGGGTCAGACTGATTTGCATATGGCCATGTCTGAACTGGGGTGGTGGAGTGAGCTAAAGAATGATGATGGATTAAACCCAGATCAGTTGACTGGGCGTGAGTGTTTGATTAGCTCAAACGCTCCGTCCATCATCCCCTTTGGTATCAGGTAATTAGATGGGTTCTTCTTCACAATGCATTGAACTGGTCTCTGCTTCCTCCTCTGTTTATGCTTGTCACTATCACCACATCATTGATGTGTAACTAACACCACAACCTTTAACAAAAAGGTTGGAGCTGCGTTTGCACCCTAGGCAATTTGCCATGGACAGATGGGTCGCGACGCCTGACTTTTGCAGGTGAGTGGGTCCCAGCACAATAAGTGTTAGATTGAAACAAGATACGACATCACCCTGTGAGAAGACATACTGTTGATGTTTATTTGACTGTTGATGTTGGTTGGATGAATCATACCCCGACTAAGAGTGCCTTGATTCTCACAATGATAAACTGCGAATATGAGCTGTTATTCACCATTTTCATAAACTGACTTAACTGCATGGTTTGTTGCTTATGTCCCCCTCCCACAGGTCTAACCGGTGAATCCGCCTTCCTGATTTCCCAGGATCACTGGTTTTGTATTGCAAGCAAATATAACCAATGCATAATTTTGTTTCACTTGTTTAATCAAACCTTTCACAGCAGTAGCTATTTAGCAATCCTGAAGAAACCACGACACTAGCTAGGTCACTGGCTGAAACATGTTGATCACTATTCAACACGACTGAATCTAATGATTTCAGTCGTGCATCCTTGTTTTTAGTCCTAGTACAGGGTAGCCAGAATAAAAGCTAGAAGGTGAACCTTGTAGTTAGTTTTAACTCACCATTTCACAAGCACTGCACACCTCACGACACCTTGTTAACTCATATTGGGTTTTAGTAATAACCCCTCCATTAAAACATTCCTGAGCTCCTCTCTCGCAGCGAGGGAGTTGTAGCCCGCACCATGACTAGGCCTCATGGTGCGAGGAGGATTCCCAATGATGAAGCATGCCACCATTGGTGGGTGAGGGAAACCGTCCTGAAAAGGGAAACCCCCCTGTAAGCTAGTCCCTGTTTTTGGCAGTTTCACATTTCAACAATCTTTCACTCTCCCAGTGCTCTTTGCCCCCTCAGCCCTTGGTAGAGGAAGAGAGACTCCAACAGTTGGACCTCAAAGGGGCTTTAAACTTTTACATTGATCGTGCCAAGGACCAGTGGATGGACAATCAACATTTTGTGGGCTTCTCTGGGGCAAAAAAAGAAAAGGATGTGCAGAAAGCAACTCTGTTGAGGTGGATAGTCCTCTGCATTAAGATCGGTTATGCACTGGGCAAAAAGCATCTTCTGGAGGACTGACCGCCCATTCCCTCAAGGCTAAGGCTGCTACCATTGCGTTAGCAAGTGGAGTGACTGTCCTTGTCATCTGTCAGGCTGCAGCATGGCATCGGTGCACACATACACGAAGCACTACTTCCTTGACAATTTGGTCCTTTAGAAAGAACATTTCGGTCGCTTGGTCCTGCAAGACTTTGTGGTCTGAGTCCACTCCAAACACCCTTCACCTTTGAGAGGTATTGCTTTGATGTCTATTAAAAAGTTGACATTAGGGCCTTTGTGATCTTGCTGCTAAGAGATACAGTCCTCAAAAATTCCCCAAATATAGATTTATCTATGGAGATACAGTGGGTCCATCGGGATCCATACAAAAGAAACCCCGCAAGACAGAAGCCGAGGAAAATCTTGATAAACTTTCTTACGTACACCGTAAAAGAAACAATCTTATCGATAGCACTTAAGGAAGGCTTACTGTCGTCTGGATCATTTTCCTTCTCCATAAGATCAGATGTGTGCCACACTACTGCCCAGAGACAATGGGAGATGGGCAAGCGGATGGAGTAGTTGAATAAGTTGGGAGCCAGAGCGCAATTAAAATCTCCGGCCTCACTCCGTATAATGTGGAACAATCACATGTATGTCCACCGCTCAGTGGAGGAGGTCGACGACCTGATAACTGAAATTAAGAAGGGGGCGGGGAGTTAGAGGGGGGGGAGAGAGTGGAGGATGGCCGGGGAGGCGAGGGAGCCTAGGAGGAGGAAAAATGCGGGGAAAAAAATGAGTTCATCTGCCCGGGGGGGCCGAGGCCCATTAGGCTTCAAGCCTAGTATAGTAGGGAGGGTTCCCCAGTGGGGCGGGGGGGGTTGATAGGGGCACGGGGATAGGGAGGGGGAGGGAGTACGGGGTGGGGAGCAGTGGGAGAAAAATCAAAAAAATAATCTTCAATCACGTCAGAAAGCCAGCTTTATGACCATCACAATAGTTATAGCCATGATTAGCACGACTCCTGGGCAGATGACTCTTTCTAATGGGAGCTAGGGTCTTAAATTTTCTCTCATGGAATGTCAATGGCTTAAGATGTATGCGCAGACAGAGATTAGTCATGAAATACTTAGAGCAGAGCTCAGCCCAAATATGCCTAATCCAGGAGACTCATCTGGATATCTCAGAGAGCCGTATTACTTTCATGCAGTATCCCTGGATAGAACTCTTTTGTGCATCAGAGCAAACTGTCCATTGCAAGGGGGTTGCTATCCTAATTAAACGAGGGGAAGGATGTGTAATAAAATCATTCAAAACAGACAAAACTGGAAGGTGGATTATAGCTATATTAGATTTTGGAGGAACAGAGTTAGCTTGCACATCTTTCTATGGCCCAAATATAGATGACCCTACATATTTATGCAAACTACAATGGAACTTGATGGAAATAACTGCTCCTATAATAATAGGGGGGGGATTTCAATGTCTTGCTTGACCCGCTGCTTGATAGATCGAATCGGAGTAGGCATGTAGGGGCGCCTCGGGTTCGTCAGGCCCTAAATAATATGATACACGATCTGGAACTTTCAGATGTATGGAGGGCTAAGAAGGGCAGCATTAATGGATTCACTTTCCACAGTAGGAAATATGTTCACTTTTCAAGAATAGACTATGTGTTGGCAGACAGATCTATCAGGGATGCTATAACATCGATTAATATCCATCCAAGTCATATATCAGACCACTCCGCAGTTGTCTTCTCCTTAGCAGGAAGCAGTCATGTATCGAGACCTAGATGGACACTTAAGAGAGCGATGTTGACGGATCCAGGGATTGTTGACAAGCTTAAACGTGCATGTCTCGATTACTTTGAAGTAAATATTGGGTCTACCGCTCTTGACTTTGTATGGGATGGTTTTAAGGCCTTTCTGAGGGGCACTTTGCATAGTCTCATATGCACCAAGAATAGAGAGGAATCCCAAGTTTAAAAAAAAAATGGAGGATAAAGTAGGCCAATTAGAGGCATAGCTCTCCCGGTTGAACCCGGGGACGGCCGAGGCAAATTTACAGGCGCAGCGGCAGCTGGATGAGGCTCGTCAGGATTACAGGATCAAGTTAGACCAGAAGTGCAAAGCACAATGGTTTGCAAAATCAATGCAGAACTTTGAGTATGGGGAAAAATCAGGTGCGCTTCTAGCTTGGAAGGCTACAGTGGATCGGGCTAGGAATCATATAAACGAACTAATTATAAACGAAAATGGAGATACATCTAATAAACCGGAGGATATGCAAACTTGTTCACTTACTCTATTCTCTGAGTTATATAAGGAAGAGATCTTCCCGAATCTTGAGGCCCTTAAAATCTGGCTAAGAGAAAAATCCTTATCTACCTTAACATCACATAGCTGCGAACTGCTTGATGCCCCAATAACTAGAGACGAGATTCGTTTGAGTCTCGGAAAAAGCAAGAGCAATAAGGCAGTAGGCACGGATGCGCTTCCAAACGAGGTGTATAAACTCCTAATAGAGGGTCAAGTTCCTAGGTCCTGGAAAGAGGCAATGATCGAGCTCATCCTGAAACCCACTAAAGATCCCTCGAGAGCAGATTCTTACAGACCGATTTCCCTGCTGAATGCAGATTATAAGATCTTCATGAGCATTTTGGCAGGGAGACTGGCCAAGATCATACCACAACTGATCCATATAGATCAGAAAGGTTTTATCCCCAAGAGATATATTCAAGAACAGACCCAACAACTCATAGGCACTATAGATCTTGCAACTGAACGAGTCGAGCCCTTGGCCGTGGTGGCTCTTGATGCGGCCAAGGCGTTTGATAGAGTGTGTTGGGCTTATCTGTGGGAAGTGTTGAGAACAATGGGTTTTGGGTCTACCTTTTTATACACTTTAGAAAAATGCTACGAGGGTGCTTCAGCCAGGATATTGCTAAATGGGACCTTGACACCTAGTTTTAATATATTGAGAGGAACAAGACAGGGCTGCCCCCTTTCTCCCTTATTATTTGACCTATATATAGAGCCATTATCCCAGGCGATAAGATCAGATACCTTAATAACTCCTTTTAAATCTAGCAGCAAGGTTGCCTTATATGCGGACGGCTTGCTGTTATATACTGCCGATCCAGCCGTGGCAATACCAAGGGTTAACCATCTGTTAGAGGAGTTTGGATCTCTATCGGGATATCTAGTTAATACATCCAAAACCGAGGTGATGTGCTGGAATATACATGACTGGGAGGGAGAAGTTAGTCAGGATATTAAGTATCTGGGTATCATAATTGTTAAAGAAATAGATAAGATCCCACAGATCAATCTAAAAAGGGTTGCAAAAGAAATAGACCGATTGTTAGCAAGGTGGAAAAACCTCCCTCTAACCATCTACGGAAGGGTCAAACTAATCAAAATGGTTATACTCCCCAAACTAACTTATTTGTTCAATGTCATCCCCCTCGGTTTTCCCAAGTTAGATATCAGTAAAATATAGGGGAAGATCGTAAGTTTTATATGGGCCTATAAAGGTGCAAGGCTGGCATGGAAGAAACTTAGGCGAAGGCTTATTAAAGGAGGCCTGGCTCTTCCTGATATTAATTGGTATTGTGCAGCTTTCCAATTTAAAAACATCCGGATGCTGCTTGGTAAGGCTGACGATTCAACCTGGGGGAGACTTTTGGGCGAAATGGTGAGGCAGGAAGGTGGAGATGGTTTTTTGTACAAATCTGGTACCTCCAGGTACTTCAAAAAAGTACGCCTAAAAATATTGAAGTCTTCCCTTTATTTATGGCATAAGGTCAGGAGAAGGTGGGGTCTAGGTTATTATTCGGGCTTTGCCCCAATCTGGGAATCTCCGGGGACCCCGTTATGCTTGAAAGATAGCTTGAGCATACCAATTAGAAGGGCAGGCATTATAAAATGGTCAGACTTGATATCATCGGGGGGTGTTCACCCCTGGAAGGCCCTAAGAGCAAAGATTGGGAATTATTTTTCCAGGTTCAAATATATTCAATTAACCTCATGGTTCGCGTCCGAAAAAAAGAAACCGGTGGCGACTGGGAGTTGGAGCTATCTCTGCAAGATGTTAATCTTAAGAATAAGGAAATCTCTAAGTGGTATGAGAAGCTCTTGGAGGCAGACGAGAAGGAGTGTCTAGCGCAACATTCAGTTTGGAACGGGGCTCCCCTCGAGTGTGATATAGAGGCAGTGTGGGAATACTCCCTGAGGCTCCTATACAAATTTGTAAAACCAGCGAACCTGAAAAAGAATCACTTCTTTACCATAAATCGCCTATATTGGACACCGGCTAAGATAGCAAAGTTTGCCCCTACCCCTCCCCCCAAGTGCCCAAGGTGTAACTCTATAAGTGCCAATGACCTACATATCTTCTTTGAATGTCCGAAGCTGAGAGACTATTGAGGTGGAATTTAGAATGCTTTTAGGGGGATTTTTGGTAGAGAAATTACTCTGAACATGGCGCTTGTTTTATTTGGAGAAGATGGTACAATCAGTAGGAGGCTGAAGAATCCGCATAGAGGGCTGTTGCTATACCTGATCTTGATAGCTCGGAGAGAAATCTGCATAAAATGGAGGGATCTCCTACTCCCAAAGGTGGAAGATTGGGTAAAGGAAGCCATCAAAATTGCCCGTTTAGATCAGGCAGTGGGGAAGGAGAACAACCTTAATATCTGGCTAGACTTTTTGATATGGAGTAGAGCCTTGGGGCTAGAACATCCTCTCTTTCTTGGTCCAATGATTACAACATGACACCAACAAAGGTGTGGGTCTGGCAAGGTTTACAGACTGAAGGGAATGCAGAGGCCGCAGGGCGCAGAGGTCAGAAGGGCGGCTATACAAAGTATTGCAGACGCTTTTTGGTGATAGGAGGAATACATATTTTTTTTTTTAAAGTGGAGGAAACTGCAATTAGGCGTGTCCGTCAGAAGCACAAATAGTGACCTTCAATAATGCTCTTTGTGGTGAATACTTTAGATATTTAACTGTAGATTCCTTACCACCCTCCCATCACCCTGTTCTGTGGAGTGGCCTCTATTTTAACCATCTAAAAATGTCCCAGGTTAGAGATCTGCACATTGACAACAGCAATTGTTTTATGCTTCGTGTCTGAGGGTGTGAAATGAATCAAGCAAGAAAATGACATCAGCATGTGTGGTCCTTTTATGCGGCTCCACTCAGTCATTTTTGTGACAGAGACAGCATGAAGCTGCATTGCACCACCTAGCGGCACATTGAACTAATGCTGAAAAAGCTTCTGTATCCAGTCTGGTGCCTAGGGAACATTCTGAAGGTGAGGAATCTGAGGTTAGATAGAATATCGACCAGAAAGAGTCTTACCAAAAGGTAAGCAACTTGTTCATTCATTTAGTGATTGTTAGAACTGGGGGTCTCTAGTTGGCAGAGGTAGGTACCTTTGTTCAAATAGGGACCCTTGCTTCTAGTCCGGGTAAGGGGGATACACTACTAAAATAACCCCTGCTCACCCCCTTGGTAGCTTGGCACGAGCAGGCAGGCTTATCTCCGAGGCAGTGTGTAAAGCATTTGTGAACACATACAGTAACCCAGTGACAACACTACAGATGGACACCACACAGGTTGTATTATAAAAATAAGTATTTTTATATAGACTTATCACAAGACCCAAAACGACAAAATTCCACAATACAATATGAAAAATATGACTGTCAATGGTAGAAAATAGTTCAGTTCAATAAAGATGGTAAATGCGACACTCAATGTTCAATGTACCTTTGGATGCGTAACGCGATACAAACAAAAGAGTTGCAGGGAAGGTGATGCGTCGGTTCCTTACACGTAAGAACGGTGATGCGTCGGTTCCTTGCTCCGGGGGAGGTGATGCGTCGGTTCCCTACTGCTGCACAGGGGACGGTGATGCGTTGGTTCCTTACCGGAGAGGAGGTGATGCGTCGATTCTTCACAGCTTGGGGAGGTGATGCGTCGGTTTCTTACTGCGCTTCCGTGGCGATGCGACCCGCAGCGCCGTGATGCGATGACGATCAGGTGCAATGAAACCAAATGGCGTCTTCCTCTCGATGCGACACTCAGCGGGCGATGCGTGCACGCCCGACGGCCGTGCGGCGACTCAGTGAATCTTCTGAGCCGTGACAGGCCCTGCGACACGCTTCTCCGATGATGCGACGGCATCTGATGCGACGGCGACACTCTTCTCCGGTGATGCAAGGCGCTTCGGCGATGGCGACGTGATGGCACGATTTTTCGGCGATGCGACAACAGCGACTGCGGCGGCGACACGCTTCTCCCTCTTGAGTCGCGCCTCCAGCTCCCAGCGACACGCAGTCTCTCGGAAGGCCCAACACAACAGCAGGCACTTCAAATTCTCAGCAAGGGAATTCAGGGGAGCTGGTTGGTGAAGTCTTGTGTCCCTGAGACTTCAGCAGGAGGCAAGCTCAATCTTCAAGCCCTTGGAGATTTTCTGCAAGATGATGAAAGTAAGCACAAAGTTCCTTTCTCCTTTCTTTGGCAATCAGGCAACCACTGCAGGCCAATCCCTCAAACAGCACACAGCATAGGGATAGTCTCCTCCTTCAGTTTCTCTGGTTCCTCTCCTCAGCAAAGGTTCTTCTGGTTTCCCAGAAGTGATCTAAAGTCTCGGGGTCAGGGCCCCAGTATTTATACCCATAAATCCTTTGTCCTCTGAAGGCAGAGGGTCCTGTACCTAGTCCAAACCAGTTCTGGGTGCATTCTGCCAGTGCACACCTTCTCTCTTTGTCAGTGTGGGCGAGGGTCATCAGACACACCACAGGAGGTGGAGCCAGCATTGTGGAAGGCAGGCACAGCCCTGTTCAGACCCAGGTGCCACTCCTCCCACCACTCTACATGCAGATAGGTCTATTCAGCCCTGTGCTGACTCACCCTGTCTCCTAGAGTCCCCCAGCCCCTGTCACTCACAAAACCAGACATACAATACAAAAGCTAGCAGAGGCAGGATGGATGGTTTAGGCAAGAAAATACCTACTTTCTAAAAGTGGTATTTTCAAACACAGAATGTTAAAACCAACTTCACTAAAAGATGTATTTTATCATTCTGAGTTCAGGCATACTGAATTCGTTTTTCTACCATGTTCCCTGGGTCAGTTAGGATTATAAGGTGTTATAATCAAACTGCCCATTCTGGCCTATGGGGACAGGTAGCCTTGCAATAGTGAAAAACGAAATTGGCTGTAATTCACTATCAGGACATGCCACACACACCAGGGCATGTCCTAACTTACACATACAATGCACCCTGCCCTAGGGCCTACCTTAGGGGAGACTAATATGCAGGAAAGGGAAGGTTTGGGGACTGGTAAGTGGGTGCACTTACCAAGTCGACATGGCAGTACCAGACTGCACACAGGCTCTGCAATGGCAGGCCTGAGACACACTTTACAAGCTGCTCCTGTGGGTGGCACAACCAGTGCTGCAAGCAGCATTTGAGTCACAAGCCCTGGGCACAACAAGTGCACTGTACTAGGGTCTGACAGTGAATCAAATAGGCCAAACATGGAGTCACTAATCCATACATCAATTTATCATAGGAAGCACTTGCACTTTGGCAGTGATTAGCAGTGGCAAAGTGCCCAAAGCATCTAATCCAGCAAAAACAGGTCAGTTAAATAGGAGGCATAGCGCCAAAAAATGGAAGGGAGACCCACGCCAATGGTACCAGGTCTAACAGTAATCATTTTCAGAGCTGGACTTAATCAGCGACTGTACTCAGATGATTATTCATCCAAAGCAAGATATATGTGTTCTCTTCCAGCAATTTCTAATAGTGCTTATTAGCGTAGGTGTGTTTCTCATTTGTGTTTGTGAAGCCTACAAAGCCTAAATGCACCTGTGCTAATCGTTATTTCCTCTTGTTTCGCTTGTCCTGTCAGCCATCTTGTAACACACTGGAACTAGGCTGCCAAATATAATTCAAATTCTGGGCTGTTTCGTTCGCTCACAGTCATAGTGAGCTGTAGTTTACATATTGATGTGACAGTATGTTATTTATTTCTTCCAATAGACCTCCGGTACCTTCAATGAAAGGACAGTAAATAATAAAGGAATAAAGAGAATATTATCATTTAACTAAGGTTATTCTCTCCAGAGCCGATAACGGGAGACAATTATAGTCTGCTTTCTCCCCAGTTTTCGCTGTTGCCCTGAGTATGCTGCTGGATATTAAATCTGTTTCCAAGGGGTATATTATAATACCCAAGTGTTTAAACGTGAGCATGCTCCAGCTCAGCGGCAGCTTCGGTTAAGTTTGGGTCCATTCCTTCCTGTGTTGGTTACAGTGGAAAAAGGCAGGATTTGGTTTTATTTCCTCTAGGACTCAGACCTCCCTGCATAACTCAATAGCTCCCATAACTTGATCTAGATTCCTATTTGAGATTTTTGAGTACAATAACATCAACCGCATATGAGGATATCATGTGTTGATAATTGACAGGCTGTATTCCCCAGTTTGCATTGTTTGCATTGAATTCGGTAGCTAGTGGCTTCATAGCGAGAGCTAACAGAAGAGCAGCTGCGGCTCCTCCGCTAAGGCGGAGGAGCCCCGCCCCACTGCTCTTTGAGCAGTGTAAAAAGGAAAAATAAAATGATAACACAATGTTATTATCATTTTATTTTTCCGTACTGAGGCAGTTTTACGGGGCGGGCGGGGCTGTCACAGGGAGGGGGGGTGGGCACTTAAGTGCGCATGACGGTTTGGCCGGCATTCTTGGACCGGCCAAACAGCCATGCGCACTTAGCATGTTCTCCACCTGGCTGTATTTCACAGCCTGGGTGGAGAGCATACACAGGATCCCAGTCCTCATCTGAGTGCCAAGCCACGGCGCTCAGACCAATCATGACGCTGCTGTCATTCTGGTGACAGCAGCGCTCCGATTGGCTAGGGGAGTCTGTGGGGGGACCGGAGTGCTGCCAGGAGCCAGGAACTGAGGGAGGACAGAGGAGAGGTGGCAGCTGGCGTTCGGCAGGCTAGTCTTTTTTTCCCTCTCTTTTTTTTTTCCAATCCCAGCCCCCCCCCTCCCAAGTCCCCTGCCACCGTTCCCTGGCAGCCGCCACTGCAGAAGAGGGATGAGGACAGCCATGTTGTGTGCCCTTTCCTAAACGGTCAGTCCTGTTGCGTGACCTCTACAGTTTTATGGCCATACTTTGAATGAAGATCGTGTGTCCGCCAATCCAGATACATCCTTTCTCTAGACAGCCCATCTAGTCAAGCTTCAAATCTGCCATGCTTGCATTTATTAGAGGTGAAAAAATACCTCCAATGCTCTCATGTATGCCATGAAAGTCTCTAGTGCAAAGCCATCTGCGAGCAATTGTTAAAGAGTATCTGCCTGCAGACACTTCTGTGTGTTTCCTGTCACAATCCTTAAGGAGATGGCACTTCCAATCTCACAAAAATGACAAGAAAGTGCTTCTTAAATTAGCAAGATCTCACTTTTTTACAGGGGCTCAGTATTGACCTTAAGACAATAGCCAACACTGACTAAAATCTGATCTTTCAAAGGAATTGTTAAATGACGACAATTATGAAGGTCATTGATTTAGGTGAAATTGAAAAGTTCTGCTTAATGCCATCGTGAAAATTGCCTTTTTGAATATACGAAACACCCGCTTCTAGGCATCAAGGGAAAAGCTTTTCGTATGACAGAAAATAGTCTACTGCACATTCTGGGAAAACACAACTCCAAGATGCAGCAACACTAATAACTAAGCAATGTGCGTACACAGCAATTCTGTTAAAGATCGTGATTTAAAGGGAGCATTTGTGTACTAAAGAGACTAAGGACCAACAGGCCTGCATGTCTAAGCACTTATTAAACCAATAAATAATACACGGTGCCTGAAGAACTTTTACAGCAGTGGGCACCACTAGTTTTTATAACCAATAAATCCAGCAGCGAGAATAAAAAAAGAAAAGAGTTAAAGCAAACACAGTTGGTTGTTCTAAATGGTTGTACTGGCATCAGTAGTTACACGTTACTGGACTATTGTAAAACTGACAGCCATTTTCAATGCACCCATTACTTACTCGTAATCTTCATTACTCTGATCATCCTTCCTCATCCAAGTACTGACTTGTTGAGGTATGTAACATAACATAACATGAGTATCTGTAAAGTGCACGTTCACCCGTAGGCATCGTGGCACTGAATAACAGGTGTGTATTGTTACCCAACCCAATTGTACTCAATTTATCAACCTCAGATGGATGAAAGGCTGAGTGGGTCCCCCGGGATTTTAACCTGTGACCATGAGGTCGAACACAGTCCCCTGCAGTGGACGCATTAGTCCACTGAGCAACCAGACCTCTGACACCAAGCGATCTAGCAAAAACTGATAAAACCGGCATCCCACCACTCCCTTTCAACCCTCCTACAGACCCATCCTCTCATGAGACATTAAGGAGGCGAAGACCACCAGACCTACTTGCAATACGGAAGTAGGAAGGATCGAGGTTGTGACTCTTAGTAAGTCCTGGGACAAGGAATGATAATCAAAGTAATGAAGATTACTGTTAAGTAATTAGTGCATTACCTCATGAAACCTTCCATATACAAGTACTTAGATAGTGAGGATATGGCAGAGCAGTAATCTCACACCCCGGTCACTACTCAATACCCATTTCTTATCGGATCATAGATCACCAAGGGTAGTGTAGTTGGGGGCGTCTGAGTTGACGAAAAACTGAGAAATCACTGCATACTTAAAAAACGTAAAGCATGCCTGGATAGAACCTTTAACTACTGAGCTTCGAACAACTAGCTCATGAATTAACCTAAAATAGAAGGCAAAAAAAAATACAATGACCAGAGAAAATGGTAAAAGAGTTAAAAGCCCAAGGGGGTTATCCCAGTCCAGCAGTGGATTATCCCCTGCTTGAATGAACTAGAAAACTACTTCCCCTGCCCAACAGGAAGTACTAGTAAACATTAAAGCAACCAGATTCTATAACCCCAAGCCCTAAGTCCAAGAAAGAGAATACGAGGGAGACAGAGTAACTTCTAAATCAAATAGTGGCCAACCCTCCACCTTCCGTGCCTAGCTGGAAGTGAGTGTGCAAGCCACAGTGACCAGGTTCTAACACTTTCTTAAGCCCAAAGTCCAGCAGAGTGTAACAGGGAAATAAGGGAACCCTTAAAACCAAGTATTGGCCAGTCCTCTACTTTCCATGCCCAACATGAAGTACTAGAGAAAGTCAAAGCAACCAAGTTTTAATAGCTCAAGCCCAAAGCCCAGCAAATAGCGTAAGAGGGAACCAGGCTAAGCCACCAAACAAATATTATACAGTTCTCCACCTTCCATATCCAGCTGGAACTGCCAGTAAAAGCCAAAGGGTCTAACTCAAACACCTCAAACCCCAAGCCCAGTCAATGGCCAAAGAGGAAAAGATGTGAAATCACATTCCACCTTGCAAGCCTGGCAAAGCTCTTATGGATTCAAGCAAGTGAAGAAAATCATTGTGTCCTCCCCAGAAGAGCTCTCTTGTCTCTTCCATCCAAGCATCTATCCATTTATCCTTCCATCCACCCACAGATATCCACCATTTCACTTGTACATTCTGCATCCATTTATTCTTTAATCCATCATTCAATCTTTCACCATTCTTTCCGTCCATCCATCCATCCACCCATTCGTATCCAAACCTATCCATCCATCTCCAAACCAATCCATCAAACCTATCCATCCATCCATCTCTCCATCCACCGTCACTCAATCCTTTCGCTCATACATCCCCCCACCCTTTCACTCCATCCATCCTTTCACCCATCCATCATCCTTTTTACACATCCACCATTCTTTCACTCATCCATCCTTCCACCCATTCTTTCACTCATCCATCCTTCCACCTAGCCATGCACCCTTTCACTCTCCCATCCATCCATCATCCATCCTTCCACCAACTCACCCACCCACACTTTCACATTATGAACCTTTGTCTGCTGACTTGCAGACAGAAGAGGCCCATCAAGAACTCCACCCCACTGTAGCTGCTGCTACTACCCCTGTCCAAACCTATCAATTCATCTCCAAACCTATCCATTCATTCTTTAACTCATCCTTCCCTCAATCCATCCTTTCAACCATCCATTCAGCGTTTCGCTCATCCATCCATCCTTTCACTATAGCCATCCGTTCATCCAGCCTCCCTTTCGCTCAACCATACATCCACCCTGCCATCCATCTACCCTTGCAGTCATCCATCCACCCTTTCACACAATCCCTCAACCATCCACCCACTCATTCATCCGCACTTTCACTCAGCCATCCATCCACCCGTTCACTCAGCAATCCATCCTTTCACTCATCCATCCGCCCTTTCTCACATGCACCCATCTATCCAGCCATTCTTTCACTCATCCGTCCTTACATCCATCCTTGCACTCATTCACCCAGCCACGTCTCCGTCCACCCTTTCACGTCCGTCCATCCACCCATTTACTGACATCCATCCATCCATGCTTCCTTTCACTCATTTACCCATCCACCCTTTCACGTTAATGATGAGCCTTTGTCTGCCAACCTACAGACAGAAGAGGCCCATCAAGACATCCACCACCGCTGTAGCTGCTAATACGAGGGGTTCACGATGCCCCTGTCCTGACCACTCAAACCCCAGCCCAGCAAGTAGCTTAAAGGGAAACCAGGAACAAATACTGGCCAAACTTCCATTGTTCATACCTGCATGAAGTACCAGTGAAGGTCAACACGACCAAGTTCTAAAACCTGAAACCCCAAATCCCATAAAAGTGCAAAACACCTGATGGGCCAAAAATGAATACACAAATTATGGAGACTCTCAGAAGTTAGACTGGCTACAGTTCAACGCTCCATCATCCAAAACAGAAACATTTAGGTGAGCCAAAAAGTCACCTAGCCCAAACCTAGCAGGGGCCATAAATGGGAACCAAGGATTAACCCTTGAATCCTGCTACTCCAGACAATTTCAGACCAATATCCAATATCCCACTTCTAGCGAAAGCTCTGGAGAAATGTGTGCAACTTCAACTGAGCCAACATATCACCAGCTTTAATCTGCTAGACGAATTCCAATCCGGGTTCAGGCCTGGGCCCAGCACGGAAACTACTATTCTCCATATTGTGGATGATGCTCTTCAAGCCCTTGACCAAGGCAAAACATGTCTCCTAATTCTGTTGGATTTATCGTCGGCATTCGACACAGTCAACCACGAGAAACTACTTGAATGCCTCAAATTCAGGATGGGAGTAAGGGGGACCGTTCTCGAATGGTTTAGATCCATCCTCCGGAACCGCACCCGGAGATTCTTAGTCAACAGTAATCTATCTGCTCTTTCCCCGATAACGATCAGAGTCCCCCAAGGATCAACTCTTTCCCCAACCCTCTTCAATCTCTACCCTGAACCGTTAGCTGAATTACTACGTACCGCCAACATCTCCTTCCACATGTATGCTGATGATACCCAGATCTACACCAAACTCTCATCTCTAGAGGAGATCTACTCTTTGAATGAGGCCCTAAAGCTGACTGTTCAATGGCTCGCCTTCAACCAGCTCAAACTAAATGCACAAAAAACTGAGTTCCTTCTAATCTCCCCCCTAAAAGTAACACTGAAATCCGGGAATGGACCAAGTCTAAACTGCACACCGACCATAGTGAAATCTGCCAAATCTCTCGGAATAATCCTAGGCAGCAACCTGAATATGCGAGACCACATCAACTCGATGGCTAAAACTGCCAGGTTTCACCTGAGCTACCTGAGGAAACTAAAACCTTTCCTTGATGCCTCGGACCTAAAAAATGGCAGTCCAGGCATTATTTATCTCCAGAATCGAATACGGATACTCAACCCTTTCAGGCCTGCCCAAGATCTCCATGCCCCTCCTCCCCCTAAAAGCTTGCATCAACGTCGCCGCCAGACTCTTAACAGGCTCAAACAAATTTGACCACATCTCACCGCATCTGAAGGCGCTGAACTGGCTTCCTCTTGAAGCCAGAATCCAACTGAAACTGGCATGTATCACCGATAAAGCGCTACACACAAAATCCCCTGCATATCTCGCCCAGAAAATCAAGGTTTCTGGAGGAGCCAGAAACTCGCGGTTCGCCAGAGACTTTGTGCTCCAGCCACCCTGCTTCCGAAAGGAAAATACTTACAGTCGTGCTTTCTCTGGGGCCGCACCAAGAATCTGGAACTCGCGGTCGTATTTCATCAGAAGAATTCCCGCTCTGTCAATATTTTAAAAGGAAGCGAAAACCTTCCTAAAGGGCAGGTTTCTCCCATAAATCATGAATTGCACACACCGCTCAGCGGCTTTGCTTAATTTTGTTGCCGCTAGAGTTTGGACTGCCTGGCTGCTATCCATCTTGTACTGACCTTGTACTCCCACAAATGTAATTGGTAAATTTCTCTGCATTATGATCTGAACATTGTATACACCCTGTTATTCCCCAAATGTTTCACTTCCTTCTACCCCAACATATGTTTTTATTTTTTTCTCTGACTATGTCACACTTGCATACAACGTGTTATCCCTGTAAAGCGCTCTGATACCCTAACTGGTCACGTTTGCGCTCTATAAAACACTAAATAAATAAATAAAACCCATAACTTCTCAGATTCACATGGAACACTCAGGAATGAAAAGCTCATGACTTAGTTCTTCCTGTAGCCATGCCTAGAATAAAGAACAAGGAGGAAATTAAATCACCCAGGTTCTATTATCTTTACCTCAAAGCCCAGTAATGGGCAGGGCTCGACAAATCCACTCGCCCGCTCGCATTTGCGAGGTAGAATTAATGAGGACGAGCTATTTTTAGGTCCTACTTGCCCTTTCTGCCGAGTAGGAAGACAAACTAACTTTTGTCCTCCGTCTCTGAAAACAGAGCAAATGTGACAAGATAACAAGACTTAAAGGCATTTTTATTGCTCAGAAAGAGAATGAGCAATAAAGATGCCTTTAAATCTTGTTATCTTGTCACATTTGCTCTGCTTTCAGAGACGGCGGTCAAGTAGGTTGCAGTTAGATCGAGAAGATTTTTCAAGGTACTAGACCTGCAGGACTAGTACCATTTTTCGGATTTTTCGAGCCCCGATGGGGAAAAAAGAGGGAAAATCTATTAACAACGATCAATCCACAACCAAAACCCAACAAAGAGTACTCACAGAAACCAGAAAGCATCCTTATTAAAACTCAACAGCCTGTGCCCAGCAGGGAATATAACAGGCGTTCAAAGAATGGTTTAATATCTGAAGCTCTTAATCCAGTAGAGACATAAAGGAGATACAATTAATCAAGGAATAAAACACCAATTCCATAAACCAAATAAATACTCAAAGCCATTAGAGCAGTGTTATCCTAAAACCCATCCTTTAAACACTCAAAGACATTAGAGCAGTGTTATCCTAAAACCCATCCTTTAAACACAGCACCAAGTTTTACCAGCCAAAGACTATCTAGAATCTTTTTAAAAAGTTAAAGTGATTGTAAGCAGCCTTTAAACAAAAATAAAGGAATAAAACTATTCTAAACAGAAGAACTAATCAACGCATGCACACTAAAAAATGCTAGAGACAATCTATCAAAATGGATCAAAACCGAATTTACCAGAATGGATAAGGTCCACCAGAGCAAACCTGAGAGTCAAAAGTAAGACTATTATCTTAGAACAATATCTAACCCAGATCAAAAAAGAATCATTCCATAAAGAATAGTACCTATGCGTACTGGTAGTTGATCTGTAAAAAGTTGACTCTTCCAAGAACTCGACAAGAAGAATTTGAAAACATCTACAATGTATCTCTGGGAAATGATTTCACAATTCCTTATATCATCATTAACAAAGGGAAGCTTAACAATGTGGCATTCCCACCTCGTTTCTAAAACCATACGGCTTACGAAAGAGAAGGAGAATTTCCCTGTACTTAAAACAAAAGTCCACCCTAAGCAGAAAGGGACCCAATAGCTCAAAAACGAGAGGAAGATCAAGGAGCATACAGGGTGCCAGGGTGTAGAAAAAGACAGAAAAAGTCCAACTACTGATTCAGAAAAGGCACTCTCATGATTCTGGTTTGTCTAAGGTCTAACCCTCACAGTCCATAGTCAATATGGTTTACCACCCTAACTCCAAAACCCAAGCTAAATACAAGCATTGAGCACAAAAGGAAACAAACGTGATTAAAGCCTAATCTGTAAGCTCCCACACATCAGGAAGCACTCGCAGCAACCAGAATGGGTATGATTTGATTTTCTATGCCACATGATCATTACGAGGAAAAAAAGGGGTCCATGATTAGCCCAAAGGCTATTTATGACCTTGCCAGAAACAAATTACAAAAACAGAACAACCACAACACAGAACTTCACCGTTCACTTACCCCAAGCCTCACTCTCTATTGGGCGGAGCTAAGGAAATCCACGAAAGT
The DNA here is from genome assembly GCA_963921515.1 of Calotriton arnoldi. Lineage (NCBI taxonomy): Eukaryota > Metazoa > Chordata > Amphibia > Caudata > Salamandridae > Calotriton > Calotriton arnoldi. The sequence goes on from CAWUFW010000723.1 coordinate 3,254,161, forward strand.
CACGCCGTAGAACATTAAACACTATACCCAGCAAGGAGTGAAACAAACACTGGCAAAGCCAATCAGAGTTTTGGATTGTTGAACATGGCCCTCTCTGAAGGATCACCCCCAAACGTTTTGCCTTAGCCCCCCCAGTTTTCTAAATAGTTTTTGCTGACTTTCAGGACTCTGTACACTTTACCACTGCTAACCAATGCTAAAGTGCTTGTGCTCTCTCCTCTAAACATGCCAAATTTGGCTTACACTCAACTGGCAAATTTGCTTATAGGACCCTAGCAAAGCGGTACTCACATGTACCCAGGGCCCGTTAATTAAGTGAGACTAGTGGGCCTGCAGCACTTATTGTGCCACCTACTTAAGTAGTCTCTCAACATGTCTAAGGTCTGCCTTTATAGACTGTGTGTGTAGTTTAAACTGCCATTTTGACCTGGTAAAGTAAACCTTTTGCCTACCTAAACCTAGTACTTATAAGTCAACCATGGGTAGGCCCTAAACGGCCCATAGGGCGGGGGTGTTGTACTTAAAAAGTTGGACATATACTTTTAAGTTTTACATGTCCTGGTAGTGAAAAACTCTATCGCAAGGCCTACCTCTCCCATAGGATAACACTGGGTTACCTTATTACATTTAATAAGCGATACCTTTTGTGTGGGAGCAGGTAGGAATATCAGGTTTGGTGTCTGAAGAATTGTATTAAAAAACTTTTTAATGGTAAAGTTGAATTTTAAGTTGTGATTCTGAAAATGCCACTTTTAGAAAGTTGGCATTTTCTTGCCTTAACAATTTGGTGCCTGCAGCCTGTTCCTGGGTCACATGACTAGGTGTAGATGGTAGCTGGCCTTTGTGTATTCCTCCCAGATACACACACCTAATAGAGGGTCTGGGTGTTGGCAGGATGGGCAATCCTGACTGGATGAGGGGGGCAGAGCTGTCACCTGTCACACTTGCACGTCAAAGTCACAGCCTCGGCTCACATAGAAAAGACTTCCCACAAGGCAATTGTGTTTGCAGGCAAATTGGGACCAGGACATGGAGGCAGGAATTTCCAGACACTTCTGTAGAGGCAAGACTCCAGAGCTTTCTTCCACTTCAAAGTGGGCACCAAGTATAAAAAGGAGACCCTCAGACCCACTCTTCAGAACACTCCTAGGCATGCGGATACTACAGAAGGACTGCCCAGCTGCAAGAGGACTGCCCTGCTGCGAGAGGCCTGGCCTGCTGTCTGAGAAGGAAGACTGACCTGCACCCTTCATTCCAGGCTGAAGTGACTCCAAGGGTCATCTCACTGACCTCCTGTTCTGAGCTACAGGGACACAAGTTTGAGAGGCCTCCCTGCAATTACCTAGCAGACGTGCTGTACTGCAACTGGACTTGCTTGAGCCCTGCTGGCCTCTACTAGAGTAAGTTCCTGATCCCCAAGAGGTGCCTCCACAGTCCTGGACCCTTGGCTGGCATCACTTGAGCTCCTTCTGAGAAGAAGATAGAAAATACAGAAGTTTTGGGCTCTTCGCGACCGTGAACTGGCATTTTCACACCGAGACTGCCATCCGCGACAATCGGCAACGAGAAGATCCGGTAAACCTGACTCTTAGTGCTACATCAACCGCTGGCGACGACCGCCAACGTGAAACCTGCCCTTCGCGCTACAGCAGCCACAGCCTGTGATGACCGGCAACACAAAGTTCCAGGAACGACAGTCTCCGACCAGCTCTCCGCACTGCAGCGACTAAAGCCCGTGCCACCCAGCGTACTCTTCGCACTGCAGCGACGACCAACCGCAATGCTCTCCCTGCTCCTCGCAGCCTCCTCCACTGCACCGGACTTTAAACAAGTTAACTTTTTCAACAGAACTAACCTAGTCCCTGTATCTGGCTGGCGGTTGGCCTGAACTTGTGACTTTTCCCTGGTCTAGCGTTACCAGATGACTGCGAGTGGTGCTTTGAGGCGCTATAGTGACCTAAAACTTTGAATTTGCATATCTCCGGTTCTACTGTTTAGATTTTTGCCGTTCTGGTCTCATTTTTTTTATTAAAATTTACGCTGTCTTTCTAAATTGGGTTGGGACATTTCTTGTGTTGTGTTTTCACTTAATTTATGTTTGAGTGCTGCATAAATACTTTATGCATTGCCTGTAAGTTAAGCCTCACCGCTTTTGTGTCATGCTACCAGAGGGTTTAACACAGGTTAATTTAGTGACTTTTTGTGATTCACCCGACAAGGATTGTGGCTGTTGCTTGAGTAGGATTTCATCCCCCCTCAACCAACAACCCAATTTCTCACATGGACCTATTGGCTTTGCCAATGCTGTACAGCATCTCCAACTCTGCAAAGCAGGCGCAATGACACAACCGCTATTTCCAGTCGCGGTATTATATAGGTCCGTGCATCCACACCTACAGAATGAGGCAAGCATCATTTGGATCAGTGAATATAAAAATATATATACATATATATATTTTTAGAGCAAAAGCACAAAGTAATATTAAAAAATAGACAGCAGGGTCTGGGGCTAAAGGTGAGAGGTTGGGGAGAGCAGGTGGTGGACAGAAGGGAAAAGTAGCACATGAGGGAGAGCAACACGGAGAAGGGAGAGACGCATGAAGTGCAGAGGATTTGGGAGGCAAGAGGCACACAAGTGGGAGAGCGAGGAGCACACTAGGGAAAACGTACCATGAGGGGGTGGGGAGAAGAGAATGAAGAAGAGAGCAACACAGAGTGCACAGTGTGGAGAGTTAGTAGGACAGAAGCACAAGAATAAAAGAGCAACACAAAGCGCAGGCTAGGGGAGAAACACAGGAGGTCGAGAGCTAGATAGCACATACATGCTCATGGACCAACCAAAACGAAGACCGTGGTTCCCTAAAAGTGAGCAGCAGAAGGGTGTAAGTCAGCCAGTTATAAGGATGGTAAAGAGGCTATACTCCAGGGGGGTGGTGACAAACATAATTAGAGGAAGGCAAGCCTAGGAATAAGAAGTAAGCATATTAGAGGGACAATAAAGACAACTGGTAAACAACGGGTAGGCTGAATGCCCCCTTTAAACTCTTGTGCGCCCATAATAAGTCTTTTGCAATATAACAGCTTTCATTGCCTGCAAATATGACCTACAAAAGGGAACCAGGATGTAACAAACGAGTCCCATATCTCATTCCAGAAAAGGAATAGACAATCAGGATCGCACTTGAGTCCCATCTGTCTCAAGGCCTCCACAGGCCTAGTGAAGAGAGGGTTATGGTCACATCTACCAGTTTAGCATGGAAAAAACTGTGTGTCTGATCAGGGCTTCCTTGCTTATCCGTGCCTGTATTGCCCATAAATAACAATCCTGTGCTTCTGCTCATGGCAGAGTCTGGGGTCATCCAGGCCTTAACAGGAGCGAGGATAATTACTCTGGGGAAATTATATTCCGGTGGGACGTTTCTTACCTTGGAGTCATTTAAAGACAGCTGTGAAACGACCACACTGGACATATTTTCATATATGGCGAGTTAAAGCCACGGAACATCAACATATGCCTAGATTTCCAGAGAAATCTCCTAGCTTTGAGACGTTAGCTCAACTAGTTGCCCTGACTGACTAACAGATGGGTGTGGAAACTATGCTCAATGGCACTGGACACCAGAGAGGTTGCACTGATACCGGGAAAGAGGGTGCGGGAGTCAGATATTGGGAAGAGCCCGACAGATGAGAAAAGTGGGTTCTGCTGTAGTCAATGATAATCTCCATGAATTATAAGCATAAATGGCTGCATTTTAAATATTTGCATAGGATCATCACACTGAAAGGCATCATACAATAGACCATACACAATTGCATAGATGTCCTTGTTGTGGAGGCCTCCCCATACTGATTTCTTACACCTTTCATGGGCCTGTCCAATAATTTATGCTTTCAAGGGTGGTGTGGCACATACAATCTTAAAGATGATAGGATCCCACACCAAACTTGACCCGATAATGGCACTGTTGAGATATGTTAAAGTGCTTCCTTGTAACGTCAGATGGCTGACTGCAATGACGCTACTGCTGGAAAAACACAGTCTCACCATGAATTGGTGAAGGGTCACTGTACCATTGAAGGATGAATGTATTAATGATATGGTGATTTGCAATGATGCAGTGGACACATAGCATTCTTGCAGCTCCAAACATCTAGACCCAAGGATGTATGGGGCCCGTTAAGGACACATCTTCAACAAGACATGCGGGCTAAGGAGGCATATTGTAGTGATGGCTCACCCAAGAGTGACACAATCCCTGGATGACTGAGTTAGTCTACCTCAAATCTGTTGTATGCTGAACGGATGAGATGTTGTCTCCTGACCTACTGAAGAAATATGGAACGAAAGTGTATTGGGGTATGAGGAGACGGTGAACTGTGTGCACAATGCACAAAAACACTGGTATTGGCCGGCGGCTGAGGAGGCTACAATGCTGTTGTGCTTCACTGCCTAACCTTTGGAAACATCATGTAACAGATATAGGCTTTCTGGGTAGAGTTCCGTGTTTAACTAAAACTGCATGACAAGATCATTGATATTTCTATGTTCTTTGTATTATATTTTTTATTTTTGTGAAATAAAAGTTAATCTTTTTGAAAAAAGCGTGCACGATTAAGTCGACTGCTTTCTAGTAGTACATTCTACAAACTGCCATGCCAAGTTCGCCACGACTGGAGCAGCAGCCGATTCTCATACAACACAACTCTCCTCGCACAAATAACCCTCTTGCAACACAACCTACTGAGGAGTATGCTATCCAGTCGTTCAGTACCTTGTCAGTATGAAGCACTATACGAATATAAGAGCAATACAATTAAGCCTGGGCGTAGTTCGCGAAGTAGCGCTACGCGAAGCTACGCAAAGTGCAGTTCGCACTACGCGAGCTACGCGTAGCACTACGCGAACTGCGTAGTGCACTGTTCGCAATGATTGCACAGTGCCGGATGCTTGTCCGCACTGTGCAATCATTGAAAACGGCATCTTGCACAGTGCGAGCTGTCTTTACTGCCGCTCGAGTAGATTTTTACTCGAGCGGCAGCTTCTCAACGCAGACTGGTAGTTTCTCATCGCGAGCGGTCGCGAGCATACGCGACCACTCGCAATGAGAAACCTGACCTCCCGCGTTGAGAATCTCGCGGGAGGTTTATTTTCCACGCTCGCGATCGGCAACTTGATGTTGCTGATCGCGAACGAGGAAAAAGTCTCGCCGGGATGTCATTTGCTTGCTCGCGGTCGCCAACTTGACGTTGAGGACCGCGAGCAAGCAAAAAATGACCGCTGCACTACGCTACGCTTGTTTGCACTGTGCTACGTGCAATTCGCGTTGTGCGAAGTAGCGCAAACTTCGCAAACTACGCGAGCGTAGCGTAGTGCTTTGCCCAGGGTTAAATACAATACAGTATAGCTATGCTTGTTGCAAATGACTCATAAAATTGTATGTGTCACAGAAACAAGAGCTTTTTTGTCACAGGCAGAAGGAAAGGGCTTACATATTGTCCAAGTGCAAAGTGAAAAGCGGTTTTATTTTGCCTAATCTTACCAAAGGGCGTTTTTTTTTATAATGGGGAAAACCAACAATTTGGAGAGAAAAAAATCTTTTATCAGTGTAGTTCACCACTGCTTGTTCTTTGGAATTCTACAAAGAAAACCTATTGTTCACAGTTAACGTTTGTGCAGGTTACGACTACCAATCTCCTACTGGCACAAGTAAAATGCACTTCTATTTTCTTGTTTGAATTAGGGTAATTTTACCCATGCTTGTATACATACATCATGGCGTAAGTCCTTTTCAGAGAAAGTGCTCATAATGTTGACCCCTCATTGCTAAAGTCACTTTTTTGCAGAGCCAATTAGACCTTGATTGCACAAAAAGCATTTACGATGTAACAATTCCACATTTTAATTCATAGAATGAGGATATGTGGAATCTTAGGACTCATGTGGCCTATTTTCAGTTTTTATATCTCTGGGGTCACGGTTAGGACGGAATAAGGGGGGTAGCTGAGCTAGTTATTGTGCTTGGTCTTGCTATTTTAGTGCCATTTTCGCACATTTAGCATGTCCATTTCCACAACTAAAACACTTGCAATGTCCTCCCAAAAAGGTTTGCAGTACACACAACTTCCAGGTTGCGAAGGTACCATTGCCAAATTTCATGTCGAGTAAGCAAGGGATTTATTTAAGGAATTAAAAGCAATAAATGCCAATTTTCACTATACCTAGTCAGGCATATTGTGTCATGATTCACTCACTACGCTGTCGTGCCCATCACAACTGGGCCTATCTGTGGGACTTTACAGTATCTAAATAAGTTTCCTGATCCTTAGCTACATCCATTTACTGATGTATAGCTTACAGTTCTGGATTACATTACATTCCAGATCAGCGTGGCCGTTTTTGTGGTAGCCTGTATGTTTTTCCTAGCAAAGTCTCAAATTCTGCGAATTCCTTGCTCACTGCTTTGCCACCACCCTTTCAGACCAAGATAAATGACAGAACCACCGTACCTGTGGCCGGCAGGTGCTAGCTTGATCACACCAAGGCATGCTCTCACACGGAGATGTTTTAAGGCTCTGATGCATTCTGTCCAGAGTTGGCCATTGTACCGGTGTTTCTGTTTGGCTGACCCCTTTGTTTCCAGAGTTCCTGATTCTTGCAATAAAGCTATCCTTCTTTGCTGATTTTTCGATCCCAGAACGACAGACAAAATTATTGTACCTTGAACTAGAACTGTCCTGCAGTGCTTATTTATTTTAAAGGGCCAGAGCTAGCACTAATTTAGTGCTTACATGTTTCTTATTTTCACAACTTCAGTTACTCTCTTCACAGACCCTGTCATTCTATTCCCTCTTCCTGGTGTGGTTTGTTTACTTATTTTCTGAAAATTGTTCACTTTGTTTTCCTTTCTTCCTTGTTAACCCCTTGAGTGCTTATGACGGAACCACGCCGTCATGAGTCACGGGCGGCGTGTGCTCATGACGGCGTGGTTCCGTCATGCCGCTGCCGCTTTGCCCACGCGGGACTAATTCCCTGCCTGTGCGGGCGAATTAATGAGCGGGCGTGGTCATGACGGAACCACGCCCTCATGAGCACACGCCGCCCGTGACTCATGACGGCGTGGAGCCGTCATGAGCACCGAAGCGCCGCGCTCACCCCCTAGCCCCCCCGCGCCGCGGCGAAGGGGTTAAGCACTTCTCCTACAGCTACTTGTTTATTGTGGCTGTATATTTAGTTTACCTGCCTACGGTCTTGAATGTTCCTGTCTGATAGTTAGGATTTGTAGACACATGACAAACAAGGTGGTGTTTCTCATCTAGTGAATTATGTTACTTTCATGACATCACCATAGGTAACTGCTCCACAGACCCTTCCTTAGTATGTATATCCGAGCTGTAGATATTTGCAGTCAGCTTCAGTGCTACTGTATGGATCGATAGATAGATAGATAGATAGATAGATAGATAGATCTTGCTGTCACGTGGCCCATAGGGACACTGTTGTTTTTCATTAAGTTAGCATGAGCACGTCGCAGCTTTCCTGCTGCTTTTGCACACGTTACTACACGTCTTTATTTTTGCAATATTTTCAAAGACTGCTTTCACATGAGCGCTCATCGCTGTGTTCACTCTCTGCATGTTCCTGGGATTTTGACCGGACATTATGTGCAAGGTCGAACAACAATGCCCCTTGTTATTTTGTTCTGGCCAGACCTTAGCCCTTAGACAAAACATACCGATGTAGCTGTTGTTTGGACAAATGTACTGGGGTTTTTTATTAGAATACACAAATAGGTAGCGCACACTTAGAGAGGGACCTTTCCAGGGAGAAGAGCGAGACAGCACCTATGATGTAGATCTACCATCTATAGGCTAAGGTATGGGGTCTGCTGACAAAGCCCAGAGATCTTCTATTATATAATAATACTTCTTCTTAGCAAGGGAAGGGAGGTTAGGCACTATAGTCTTTTCTCAATTGTCTTTCTATGATGACATCTCCCTTCATGATATATGGACTAGCTGCTATGCGGACTGTATTTGTACTATGCATTTTCCTACTCGTTGTGGCACGTATACTGCATGTTAGGGCACGTTAGTTAAAATAAATATTTTAAACTGTTTCATGTCTCTGTCAGATCTTATTGTGGACAAGTACAAGAGAGTGGGAGAAAGGGTGTGTCTTGTTACCACGATTCCTGAGAGATCTGAAAGTGTTGTGTTCTGGGGTGTCTAATCATTTGTTTCTCTGTGAGTGAGTAGGAGAGCAAGTGAGACACTATAGGTAGTCAGTCCTGGGTTCATGGGTACTAAGGTGGTAGGAAGACCCGTTCCCTATACACCAAGGTCCCATATTCCTGTGCATAGTTCTGTGCGTGTGCAGAATCTCTGCAACATTGCAAGCCCGGTTTATTAGTTGTTCTGAATGCTGAATTTCCTCGAATGCCTGTTCTTTCTGAGCTTTGACTTTCTTGTTTACATTACATTATAGAAAGTTTTCCCCTCTGGATCCCTTTTCGTCTGTGACCCTCTGTGTGATCTTCAGCAGCTCTGTTACCAATATTCTCTTCAATTTGTCTACTCTGCCACCAATCCTTGCCAGACCCTTTGGCAGATTGCCTGTGGAGTAGAGGACAGATTATCTACTAAGTGAACAATCATACTGACAAAAATTTAAAGGAGTACTCCTAGAAATGTATGAAGGTCCGAGATTTGCAGTGCTAACTGATTTTTTGTTAATCTCATGTAAGCTGATGGGTTGCTGGGCGTCAAGATGGAAGCAAGGAAGGAGATGGTGACATGCATGATGACAAGTGATGAAACCCTACTCCTGTACATGAAATACACAAAAGGTGATGGGACGCTGCTTTCAATAAGTCTAACCACTGGCAATCGCTCAGGTAGCACTCCAACCCATCGTTCTTTTGCTCACCATGCCACCTCAGTTTGGACTCAGCCATATGCATATCAGTCTTGACCCTGCTCCTCATGCGAACAGTCCAGCCAGAACTGCCATGCGAGGTCCTCCTGAACTGGAACACAAGCAACCAAGGAATGGTTACGCCCTGGTTATGGGCTTTTAAGCCGGGTACAGCTTGGTTTCAGTGACACAGTGAGAATGGGACCCATATGTATATCGGTCTTAACCCTGCCCCTTATTGGAACAGTCCAGCCTGAACTGCCAAGCCAGGTCCTACTCCTGTAGACCCTACACATAACTGAAATTGCAGTCCCTTGGTTGGTGAACAAAATGAGTAGGTTTGCACTGTTAGACAGAAAACGCAACCAGGAAAGGCAGAAGACTGAAACCTGCACACAAAAAGAGTGACAGGTAGGGCAGATGACTTCAGATTGATAGTTTCTGGTGTGAGGGCCTCGTTTCCCCAAATGCAGTGGATATCCTTATTCTCTTGTTGGGGAGGTAGCAGACAAAAGATGAGCTGTAAGGAAGACTGAAAATGAACCTCAGAAAAGTCAGAGAATCAGTTCTGAAGAACATTGTGTAAACTGGGGGGGGAACGATAGGGGTGCATAGACTTGCCAAACAGTGGAGAGTGATCTGAGCGACCCTCCTGTAGGCTGGAGTAAGCATGGTGGAAATTGGTGGATGCTTGCGTTTTTCTGCAGGGCTTGTGGAAATGTGTCAAGGGCTGGATGCATTACGCAATGGGCATGCCCAAGATTGGGTCAACTGCAATTTTGGACTCAAGCTGAAACTAACTGATGAGGTCAATACGGGGCAAAACATATTTGGATATGCTTGTGTTCTGTACAGGAGCGAACCTGGCTGGATGACTCCTACTGGGGCAGGACCAAGTCTGTTTTTCATACGGCTGGTATGTGTCTCGACTCTGAGAAGCAGTGGGCAAAAATAATATTGCCTGGATTGTGGCCCCAAATAAATACCTGTGGCATCCATATTTTATTTTATTTTTTAAAAGGAATCTTCTATTTAATTGAAATGAAAAAATAGTAATCAAATTCTACTTGAAATAAGCGTTGGAAAAGCCATGAAATGGTTGTTTTTTTATTAATTGTTATTGCAAGCATATGCTACAAAACTAAAATGAAAAAAACAAAAACGGACAGGCCAATGCTTGCACGATTTTGTTTTCTTTTTTGAAGAAGTAGAAAAATGCCAGTTTAAAAAATATTTACATAACTTAGTTTATAAACAAAAGACAAGAATTCCATTAAAAGGTCTACTTAAGAAATTATTCAGTCATTTTAAGGATCCACAGATGGTGTGCAGCGACTTCAATCCCTTTAGTCCTTTTGCCCAACACATAGCAGCCTCTAATCCATAGATTGCTCAGAGACAGGCCCACCATTAATCTTTCTTTGGATGCCCTGGCAAGTCCACTCTTTAGCAATACAGAAAAGCACTACAGTAACAGCCATGAGACAGACTGATGTATGTTATCATCGGCAATAAGCAAAATTGTACGTGCTGTTAATACGAAGTCAGAGTTTGTCATTTTCTTAAGCTGTTCGATAACTTCCACCCAGATTCCTTTCAAAGCATGGTAAGTGACAAACATGCACATCATCAGCTTCCTTGAACCTACATATAGAATAAATCTGACATTTCTAGTAAAACTATTTCAATGGTGTATAGCATTACATATGAATTACCTTTAACTGTTGAAGCTTTAAATTAGCAGAAAGACCTGTCCTAAACTAAAGCAGTTTATCAACCTATCATCCGACGCATCAATGTTCAGTTAACTGGCCCATTTCACTGCCAATTGCTCTAAATCATCATCCACCAGTAAAGATAATAGCTGGTAGAGACTTTAATACTAATAACATCTTTATCCTTTGTTAAAAGTTTAAATAAATTAATCCTATTCAAATTAATATCAGTTTTCCCACTATCTTAGGCCCTTTCTGCCCCCAATCCCTGCATACTGAATCTCAGACAATATCTGGAAGAAAAGATGCCCCCTCAGCTGTGTCTAAAGTCAAAATTTATGAATATCAACGCTCTGACACCAAGCCTGCAATTCAGCTGCTGGGACAGGAATCACCCATGCAAGGTAAAGGGACATGTACCCCTACCCTAAGCGACCTGACTGCATATGAAACTGGTATCCTGCCTTTCTGTTGCCCCAACTGACAAGCTAAATTATCATATATTCTGAAGCCTAGCGCTGCCCATGATAATTCCAGTGTTCAGAACCTGTTATGAGAGAAGGAGGGGTGCACCAACCGTGCCCTCTATGATACCTCGTGAATACTGTCCATGTCCTTGTTTGTTGACATGAAGTAGTGGAGGCAGTATATCGATTTTTGTGATTGATAGTAGCAACCAGACTACTTTTCTGGCTCAGGGGAGTTAGATGCCTACTGGTCCTCCTTGTGTAAAGTTTCGCTTTATGTAACAACTAGACCCTTCTCATGATATCCTGGGGGCATGCTGCGTGCATCTAATTGAGGTTGGTATGACCCACAGTATGGTGGGGGTATGGTTGCTGGGACCAACGGGGTCCATTCTGGATGGCACCTGGTACGACAAGGCACAAGCAGGAGTATGGCATACAGCATCCACAGAAAGGAGATGTTGTATGCCTTAATTCCTGGAGCTTATGAGAGATGCCCCAGTCCCTGAAGTGAGGGAGGATGGCGACACGGTTACCCTTAGAAATTCTATCAGGCATGGGATTGCTTCTTCTTCTTGAGAATTGCCATTTGGTGGATAGTAGGGTAATGGGAGTGAGTAAGCAGTTTCTTTTGTTAAGGCTAAACTAAGATTCTAGGCAGGTCCTACCCTTTTGTCTTCCCCCGAGTCCTACTTGGGAGAGACCAATGACAGAAAGATACAGATTCCTCACACTTTCTATTGTGCTCATGTTTTAGGAAGCTCCAGCCTGGAGCCAGTATCATCAGCGTCTGCGTTAAAATACATTACCTTGCACACAGTCTGTGTCTGGACTGCAGCCAGAGAGTGAAATTTGAAAATGGGAAACCTCAACTGGTTGCTGGATTTTAGACAATGGAACAACATCCCCCGCCTGGAAAACCAATATAAAAGGTGGGGACAAACCACCCCACTTTGATCCGTTTCCAAGCTCTTGTTGACCAAGCCAGGGAGTGCTTCAGAGAGTTCTCAAAGAGCTGCTGTGATCCAGACGGCCTGGTGTCAGTCTAATAGTCAATCTCTTACACCTGAAATCAATTGAAGTCTGCGCTCCCAATGGTACACTAAGCGTCTATCTAGCATCTAGAAGCCTGCCTCCTAATGGGGGAGGGAGAACGACTAGATCTTAAATGCGGGGCAGCATTCCCGACACAGCACCTACCGACAGAGACGCTGCCCATGTGACTGCAAAGCACGCACAACAACAGCAGCGCTGACCACATTCTCACAAACAGGTAGACAAGAGACTGGTTCTTGCTCTACGGGCACAGAGCTGCAGATTGAAAGGAAAAACGAATTCCAGCATGCACACTTCGATACAAACTGAATGCAATTGCTCACATAATCAGATAGCGAACACACACCTATGACAACACTCATACCTACATTTTCCTTTACTACTAGGTCACTGTAATATTGTGGGAACTCAAGCCTTGCTTGCTGGACTTGGCACTATCTGCAGGGTCAAATCAAACCTTTTGCCTTCACTCCCTTCCTTTGCTGAACCCGTTTTTGTTGGCTTTTAGGACTCTATGCACTTTACCATAGCTAACCAGTGCTAAAGTGCGTGTGCTCTCTCCATAAAACCTGGTAACATTGGCTTACACTTGATTGGCACACTTAATTTACTTATAAGTCCCTAGTATATGGTACTACATGTACCCAGCACCTATAAAATAAATGCTACTAGTGGGCACACAGCACTTATTGTGCCACCCACTACAGTAGCCTTTTAAACATGTCTCAGGCCTGCCATTGCAGCCTTAGTGCAGTTTTAAAGTGTCAATTAGACCCGGAAAAATGCACCTTTTGCCAGGTCTAAACCTTCCTTTTTAATACATTTAAGTCAACCCTAAGGTAGGCACTAAACAGCCCACAGGGCAGGGTGCATTGTATTCAAAAAGTAGGACATGCGTTTTTAAATTTTACATGTCCTGGTAGTGTAACCTAAAGTACCTAAAGCTTTGAAACTGCAGATGTCCGGTTCTACTTATTGGATTTTTGAGGTTTTGGTCTAAGTTTACTAATTAAAAGTTATCCTGTTTCTCTAAATTGGTTTGGGATTTTTCTTATGTTGTGTTTACACGTTATTACTGTTTATGTGCTACATAAATACTTTACACAGTGCCTCTAAGTTAATTAAGCCTAACTACTTTTGCGCCAAGCTACCAGAGGGTTAAAGTTAAGTTAGTGACCATTGTGGTTCACCCTGATAAGGATTGTGGTTGTTGCTTGAGTAGCCCAATTTCTTACAATGCTGTGGTGGGGTAGGAACAGTAACAACGGCGCCAGATCACTGTGGTTGGAGTGGGAGCTAAAGGAATTGGTTAATGCCCTTAAGTAAGCTCTGTAACCCTGTATCTGAACCCACTTAATGTGTGGAGTATTTCATATTGCTATTCTATTAAAGCAATTATTTTTTTACTAACAAAGCACCGGGCTAGCAAGAGAGTCCATTACTCAGTCTTCTGTTTTCGGAGTTCTCTCTCCTCTCCCCGCAACTCTCTGATAAGCCTGTCTGCTACCCTGAGAGCCAAGTGCAGAAAGAGTGTACTTGGCCCAGTTTGCAGAGCCATAGTGGGACGGACCCCATGTACCACGGACAAGCAAACCTAACCAGCAGTGCTGTGGCCCAGTAGCCACTGCCTGCCCTGTGTCCCCTGAACGGGTTCTGACACAGCCGAAGCAGATGTCATTATCCTAATCTTCACCCGCTAGCACTAATTAGGATCAGTAAATCTTGAAAAGGCAACCAGATGTACTCTTGTGCAGGCATACATGATACTGGCTGGGAGGTACAAAAATAACATATTTGGCCTACTCCAATGACTTGGTGATCCTGTCACAGACGCCAAAAGGATTACAACATCAATTGCATAAATATAACTTGGAGAATGGACTAATTGCCAATCTGTCCAAAACGAAAGTCATGACCTTTGGGAAGCACACTAAATCTGTGGAGTGGGTGCTAGGAGATACTACAATGGAAATAGTGAAACAATGACTATCTCTGAGTGATATCTGACAGTAAGATATCATGGTCGAACCATCTGGCCATTACAAAACTGAAGTCAGCGATGATCACCAATTCGGTCCTAAGATGTACAAATGTGTACGGCGGGAAAGCAATTAGGCCATCATTGAAAGCGTTAAACAAGAAATTGATTCCATATCTGCTGTATGCATCTCCCATATTGAACAACAAGACTATTTCCAGTCTTGATAACATTTTTATGCAATGTGTATGCAACGTACTACACCTTCGCAGAGCAACCCCCTCACTGTGTCATTACTAGAATTAGGTTTAAAATCTCTAATATCACTCCACCATAGAAGCACTATGAATTACATCTGTGTCTGTGCAAAAGTGTATCCGACATCACTGAAACACCTAATTTACCAAGAAGTAAGCAAAACTGCTTATAAGGATTTAGAGTTGCACACCGTACTGGTGGGCTTAGAATCTTATGATTTACCGGATCCACAGTCACTGAGGCAGATGAATCGACCAGTCCGGAAAATCTTACTCCGTGAAACTTTTACTGTTAAACAGTGTGACTCAGACTTGGCACGAGCCGAAAAATACAATCATATGGACCTACTTTCTGCAGAGTCAAGAATAATTAGGGTCAAATTTGCCTGGCTATGTTAAAAATAAATGTTAAAGGTTTAGATTGTTTTATATCCCGATTTGTGAATTTGAAGGGAAATGGAACCCAGCTTTTAAAGGTAAAACTGTTTGTCGTCTTTGTGGGCATGCAATTGAATCCCTTCTGCACATCATATTCATTTGCCCTAAACTGTTGCACTTAAAGAAAAAGTATTTACGCTCCATGTTCAACAAGATAAAAATCAAGATCAAATGTGGAAGCCGTCAGATACTGTGTTACAGTCAGGGAACAGTTTTAGATCAGACCTTATCCATATGATTTTATTACTCATTTATCTATCCGGAATTGTCTCTGGAAATAAACTGTTTGAACACAACCTATTTAACGTATATGCCTTTTGCAATTTTTTTGCGCATTTGCACCATATCGGAGCTGGTAGGAAAGGTTAGTAGGTCAAACAAGATCGAAGGAAGAGGCTAAAAGTGTTTTGACCAATAGTACGAATAAGGCTAGTGATGCTATTGGTTGAGATTCACAAAGCTTCACTTCTGTAAATATGTAAATGTCTACACTTCGTCTATTATGCTTGTATCAAGTTTCATGTCAAATGCTCTTAAATAATGAGTACAAAATAAATGTCGTAGGACGTTAGTATACTTCTGAAAATGTGTATTTAAGAAATGACAGTTTTTCTTTTTAATGACATTTTCAGATTAGATGCACTAATTATTAACTATGTGATTTAAATATTATGCTCATACTTGGAATTGTATGCCATGAGTTCACATGCAAAGAAACTGGTCTTTAGTATGTCATGATTTTATAATTCTATTATTTTAAAAGTATTTTTGACATTTTCCGATATTTATATGGAGTGTGATGCTTTTTATACTTTTTATTGTAATCCTCTGATTAATACAATAAACTTTATAACTGCTACATGATACATAGATGGTGTGTTCTTGTCCCATTCTTCTGCAAAGTGCTCAAACATTTCCCCATGGATGCGCAGAAATAAAATCTAAAATCTGTCAAACCCCCTGTGCAGCATTTTCCTAAACTTGATAGCTCTCCTGTAACCCTCGATAAAACAATCTACTGTAGATTCCAATCTGCGAAAGAAGGAATTAGGAACTAATAATGTGATGGTCAGAAAATAATCAAAGAAATGCAGGTAACTTGATACAGGTGTATTGACTTGCAATGCTAATGGGTAAACATTGCCATCTACACATCAGAGTCACACACTGTCTAAGCCTCATAATTAATCCCAACTACTTGATCAAACTCACTATCAATGTAAATCCCCAGGTATATGACATCTTTAAGAATGCAGTCTTCTGGCATGTAAGTTTTATCATTCATAATAACCTTGCTGGGACTTGTAAATTCCAGCCCTGCCAAGTACCACGCATCAGGCGTTAGACTAACGCATTTCAGTGTGGTGGTCCGCATCACTGCACTGAAATGGTTAGTCACGCATATTGGCACCTATGCCTGTCAACCACTGCGGCCCAAGCGTTGGCTGCTAATTATTATAATAAAGCAAAGTCAAGTTGCCCAGGCTGGTATGCAGCGCAAAGCGTGCGCTGCTCGCAGGCTTACTGGGGGCTGCCAGCTGAGCTGCTTATTACTAGCTGGACCGGAATGGTCTTTGGCAAAGCTATGAAGCCGGAAGGGCACTGCTGGCACCTTAGTGCCACGCCTCCTTAGCGCTTTCTGGCCTTGCTGGGGTTGTCTTTCTTTTTCTCCTCCTCCGAGCTGAGCTCTGGCGGGGGATCAGCTTTAATAATATATTCCACCCACCGCGTTCCTTAACGATAGGTAACTTTTCCTGAGCCGTCAAGGTCACCTACGAAACATTCGGGGAAACCGGCAGCCCAACCCGCTGCTGCCAGAGTAGCCCCTCCTCCACGCATGGCCATAGAGGTCACGCTCACTGGCACTGAGTTTTGGAAACTCTGCAGGCTGGCCCTGTACCGTCCGCCTGCCTCTGCAGCCTTTCCCTCTCAGGCGGATTGCAGTGGCTCGGGCACCCTGGCCAGATACATTGGTAATATTCACCTGCCCTCCACGTGGGGGCCGAGGGGACACATACTGCACTGAGGCAGGTGGTTTCAGAAGCGCCTGGAGCAGCACAGCTCCTCCCTGACCCTCGGGAGTCACGCAGATTGACCGCCCCCTTTCTCGGGCCTCAGGCCCTTTGAAAATGATACAAAGGTCCAGTTCCAGGTCAACGAATTTACAGCAGTGCTGCAGGGCTCAAAGAGAGCGTCTTCTGGGCTGTCTACAGCATGCTTTTGTGTTTCCCTTTAAGCATGTTGTATACCTCGTGCCTTGCGCGAGGATTGCATTTCGTTTGTATTACCTTGTTTGCTTTTAACCATATGTTCCATTCTCCAGTCGTTTTCCTTGGCAACCAGGATTCTTATCTGCGGTGCGACAGGGAGAAGGACTGAAGGTGGTGTGCTCTGTCGATGGCTTCTTTTCTGGAATAAATCCTTTCAACTTTCCTTGCACTACTATTTCAACTTTCCTTGCACTACTATTGTCATTACTCAACAATTTTGGCGACGATTTCTTGAAGGCATCGACATTTAGAACCCACATTTTCTACTATTTTCAATTTTTTTTAAATTGTGGAATTCTGTTGACAAGGTGAAATTTTTCACACAACGATCCTGTGGATTATTCTACTGTTCGTACAAAGGATTCATTTCGGCGCTGAATTTACCTTATTGGTGTTTTCCTCTTCCTCCCTGATCGGAGCATCTTTCAAATTAGGCGCCACTTGCACGAGTTAACAGCACGAGCCTCACTGGAACGTCCAAGGCTCAACTGTTCACTCGTAGATGTTACGGTGCTGTGACACGCATCGCTACGTGACCACGTTACGTCGGCATCAGCCCTTGGCAATCTCCTCGTCATCAGGGGTCACGTACGAGGGCATTTGCGTGACGCCATTTTGGATTCACACAGCCATCATAAATCATCTGTTTCAACGTTGCTGACAACTTGTTTTTCACCGCTATTCACGTACGCTACACACCACTACCGGTACTGTACATTTCAACTCATTTTACAGAGCATTTCTTCTTCGTTGATATATTTTTTTTTTTTCAATTTTATTGTATTTGGGCAAATTTTGTATACTTCATTATGGCAACACAGAGTTTTACTCTTCAGCCTCCTCAACCTTTCTGGCCGGCAGGGATTGCGCCTTGCATGAAATGGTTGGAATGGAAGGCATATTTTTTAAATTTCATTAATGCGGTTGATGAGGATAACAAAATGTCCGCGAAAAGGAAAAAAACACTTTTCTTACATTTAGTTGGCCCTGGAGGGTTTAAAGCTTATGACCGAATGCAGAAAGGAGTAGTAAGTGGACACACCAATGAGTTTCTTGCCATACTAAAAGATTTTGACAACCATTTTGCTCCTAAAGTTTGCATCGGCATAACAAGATACAAGTTCTTTCATAGAAAGCAAGAATCAAATGAAACTATTGATGACTGTGTGTCTGCCCTCAGGCTCCTTGCTGATGACTGCAAATTTGACCACTTACAAGATCAGTTTATTAGGGACCAAGTGGTTATGCACACCAGAGACCCATCCATCCAGGACCGTTTATGGATCAATGGTGATGCAGATTTAAAAGACATTCTAGCTCTTGTGAGAAAGGCGGAATTATCTAGCCGCAGTGCGAAAGTGCTTAAAAGTGATTCAAAAGTGGAAGACAAAACTGAAGTTACTATTAGTAAAATTAAAGACAAGTCTACAAACCAGAACAGAAAATATAGTCCCAAGCCTAGAAGATACGACTCCTCCAAAAAGAATGATAATTTTAAGTGTTATCGCTGTGATAGTAATTCACATTTAGCTTCTAGCAAGTTTTGCCCTGCTTTGAAACAAAGATGTTCCAATTGTAATATTCTTGGCCATTATGCTAAAGTGTGTAACAGGAAAAAGTATGGTAAAGTAAAATGCGTTGATGATGAAACTAGTTCTAATGATGAGGAACAATTAGTCAAAAAACTCTCTTCTCACATAATCACAGATACTGAGAATTCAGGTAGCAGTGATTATGAGTCCAGAGAACTCTTTTTGTTAAACATCATTGATAAGAAAGTAGAGAACAAAAAAAAAACATTGTGTTCTATATCTTTAGGTGGTGTTAATGTGCTAATGTATGCAGACTCTGGATCACCCTACACTATAGTTAATGAAGAAGTTTGGGTAAGTAAATTTGTGAATAAATTGGGGCACGATTTACTTCCACCTGACATTCATCCAGAAGGCTTCTCAGGTGAGAAGATTGATATGGTTGGTTACCGCTCTCTTTTGTTTAGATTCAAAGGAAGAGAATCGTATGGAAAACTATATGTGGCAAAAAAAGGGTCCGGCAGTACTAGGCTGGAAAGATCAGGGAAATCTTGGGATAATACTTAATCCTAATTGTGATGATCCTGTCATGCTGTTGGATGACAATTCTGAATTGTGTAAGGATATTTTGAATTTGTTTCCAAAAGTATTCAGTAAGGAAATAGGCAAAATCAATGACTTCAAACACCGGATAGTGTTGAAACCGGATGCTTGTCCTAAAGTTCACAAGGTTAGGCACATACCTATTTTATTAAGGAAGGAAGTAGAGTTAGAACTTGACAAACTTGTTAAAGCTGATACAATAGAACCTATTGAGTCCTCGCAATGGATTTCTCCAATTGTCGTCGCACGACGCAGTAATGGAAAATTAAGGCTCTGTATTGACTTGAGACATTTGAACAACAATTTTGTCGTAGATAAGTTTCCTTTGCCCAAGATTTCAGAAATGCTTAGTTTAATTAAAGATGCAAATTAGTTTTCTACAATAGACTTATCCGCAGCATATCATCAGATTCCCCTCACAGATGACAGCAAATCCTTAACTGCATTTATAACTCCGTCAGGATGTTTTCAATACAAACGGTTACCCTTTGGACTCGCCTCTGCTGCGGCGATTTTTCAAAGACTAATGTATCAACTTTTTAGCAAGTATGACAAAGTACGGTGCTTCCAAGATGATATTTTGGTTTTTGGAAAGGGTAGACAGGAGCATGACTGTATGCTTAAGAAAGTTTTAGGAGTTTTGGAACAGAAAGGTTTAACTGTCGAACACACGAAGTGTAAATTTGCTGTAAAGTCCATACCTTACTTAGGACATGTCGTCAGTGGAGAAGGAGTGTCTACAAAACCTGCATTAGTTGATTCTGTTTTAAATGCTCCTCATCCGAAAAATAAGGATGAAGTACGTTCTTTTATTGGTTTGGTGGAGTTTTACTCCAAATTTGTGCATACATTTTCCAGTAAGATTTTCAACATTCGTCAGTTGCTTAAGAATAAAAATAAATTCAATTGGACTGTAGAATGTGGCAAAGAATTTGAGGACATTAAGAAGGCCATTTATCATGCACCAGCTTTAAGCGCTTTTGATCCAGATCTCAAGAATTGCATCACTGTTGATGCAAGCAATAAAGGTTTGGGCGGAGTACTTTCCCAAATCAATCATGAAGGAAAGGAATTCATCATTGCATATGCTTCTCGTGCTTTATCACCCACTGAAGAGAAATTCTCAGTGATAGAGAAGGAAACTTTAGCTTGCATCTGGGCTCTTGAACATTTTAGAGCATTTGTATGGGGTAAGCCATGCACCCTTCGCACAGACCACAAACCATTGGTAAGACTTTTGACCACAGAAGGTTTATTCAATGCTTCTCCTAGGATGTCACTAAGATTGCAGGACTACATCTACAATATTGTTTACGTCCCTGGTAAGGAGAACGTAGTTGCAGATTTTCTGTCGCGTATGCCCACTAATTTGCAAGACAGCTCTGACCATGAATGGGAGAATGTTCAAGTTGCGTTGGTTCATGATCAGGGTTTACCTATTATTGACAAAGATGAATGGAAAAAGTTTTATAAAGAGGATAATTTGTTACAGAAATTGTTTATTTTCATCACAAATGGTTGGCCATCAAAAATAATTTGGCAGAAGAGCTTAGACAGTTGTGGGAAGTTCGTGATGAACTTTCTACATCGGATGGTAACATCATGAGAGGAGAAAAAGTCATTCCTCCTTCACAACTCAGAAGTAGCATAATTAAAATATGTCATGAGGGTCACGGTGGTATAGTCAAAACTAAGCAGAGGATAAAGCAATGGTATTGGTGGCCAGGAATGGATTTATCTATTGAAAGATCAATAAGGAATTGTGTCTGGTGTGCTAATTCAGACAAAACTCTCATTACTCTAAAACCTCCCATGGCTGAACCAATTATTCCTAAATCACCATGGCACACCGTGGCCATCGACATAATGGGACCCATTGGTTCTCAGAATAAATATGTATTAGCCTTGATTGATATTTTCTCAAGATGGCCAGTTTTAAAAATTGTTGACAAAGTAAGTTCCGAGGAAGTTATAAGATTTCTTGACTGTGTTTTTGTTGGTGAAGGACTTCCTGCACGATAATGGTGTCCAATTTACTTCTAAAATTGCCAAGGAGTACTTTGATAAAGTGGGTATAAGGCATTGCACTACATCCTTATACAACCCAAGTGGAAACGGCATGATTGAACGTTTTAACAGAGTTTTAAAAAATGCTATACAATCTGCCATTAGTAACAATTGTGATTGGGAGTTGCAATTGTTTAAGACTGTTTGGATGTACAGAACTTCTCCTCATGATGTTCTAGGAGTGTCACCATTTGAAGTCATGAGGGGGAGAGCTGTTCGTACTAAATGTAATCCAGAATGGTTATTTAATGTTCCCAAACCCTGTGTATCCATGGAAGTCTTAAGGTCTAGGATTGAGAACAAGCACCTAAAGAACAAGGAAGCGTATGACCTTAAACATAATGTCAAAACTTGTGATGTTAGTGTGGGTACTTGGGTTAAAGTTAAGAAACCTTGGAAGGTAAAGAAGGGAGAGAGTCAGTATTCTGAACCTTTGAAAGTAATTAAAGTTTTACGCAAAGCAGTGCAATTAAATGATGGAAAGGTATGGAATTTGAAACGCATTGCGGTACTTAAAAGTGAGATTCATTTAAACAAGAGTGAAGATCCAGCTCTTTCAAGAAAAGCTTCTCAATATTTTATTATTGATGATGACCTTATTCGTAGTGATTCTTTTGATAGTATCAACATTACTCATCCTGTTGTTCATGCTGATGCTAGCATTAGTTGTCATTCCGCCGAAGAGCCTTCTATTGCTGGCACTAGTGGTTACTCTGCTGCAGAATCTTCCTTTGTGGAAGGCAGCATAGTTGCTGATGCTAGTGCTAGTGCAGGGGCTTCTGGTGTAGTGTTTGATGTTGGTGCAGGCATGAGGATTGATAATACAGCTGATATTGGTGATGTTGGTGATGTAAGTGATCGTTGTGCACGCACTCGAACCAAACCTAAATGGTTAGATGACTATGTTTGTGATGACCAATCTAATTGAATGGTTACTATGCATTTTATTTGTATTTGTTTTCTTTTGCATATTTATTAAGGGGGAAGATGTGTTGTGTTTCCCTTTAAGCATGTTGTATACCTTTAAGCATTTTGTATACCTCGTGCCTTGCGCGAGGATTGCATTCCATTTGTATTACCTTGTTTGCTTTTAACCATATGTTCCATTCTCCAGTCGTTTTCCTTGGCAACCAGGATTATCTGCGGTGCGCCAGGGAGAAGGACTGAAGGTGGTGTGCTCTGTCGATGTCTTCTTTTCTGGAATAAATCCTTTCAACTTTCCTTGGACTACTATTGTCATTACTCAACACATGCCAAACACCGTTAAACCACCAGCACGGGGGAAACAGCCTGGAGTTGACACTTGTAAGTATGTATAGCAGCACTTCCTCAATTGCTGTTCGTTTCTGTTTGCATTCGGCCTTGTGGCAAAATATACATGAAAGGTGAGCCCGTCTGCGCCCGTTCGCGCCTGGACCGTGCCTAGGGCCATGACCCCTGTGCAAATAATGGGAATCCCTGATAAATTAATGTACTCTAGCAAAGAATTGCATAAACTTAGGGTCAAAACTTGTTGCCCCACATTGGATTTGCAGGTAGAAACTAAGCAGTGTGTGCATTGCCAGCTACCTCTTAGTTTTAGAAAAATCAGGGCGCTAACACAACAGCGCACCTATCCGATCAGGATGGCTACTAAAATGTCAAGGCAGTGCCAATTAATGCACGCTCATTAGTAAAACACAACACCGAAGTGGCCGAACTAATTGAAACACACAATCTTGACCTAGTATTCATCACAGAGACATGGTCAGATGGTGCCTCAGACGCAGACATAGCTCTAGCTCTACCTGGAGGCTATTCAATAATCCGTGCTGACAGAACAGGGAAGCGGGGGGGGGGGACTAGCCATCATCTTTAGAGAAGAACTGCAGGCTAAGGGCTCAGGATTGGGCAGCAGCCCAGACTGTGAATTGCTATAATTTCAGATCACTATTACCAATAACTATACATTAAAAGGCCTGTTGATATACAGACCACCAAGGGCAAAAAACCCTCTAATTCAGCTATTAAGTCCTTTTTTAGAATCTAGCTCCAAGGGCTCAGATTTTACCATACTAGGAGACTTCAATCTACATCTAGAAAAGAATTCTGATAATAACATTGCATCAATGGTTGAGACAATGGCCAGTTTTTCCCTGGACCATATTGTCAAGCATAAGACACATGCGGCCGGGCATACGCTAGACGGGATTTTCACCTCCAACACAAACATCGGAATTGAAGGAATAATGCCCGTTCCCTGGTCAGACCATAACATAATAATATTCACGATAAAGGTGGATCAGGTCAAAACACCCACTATAACAGAGCCCAGGTATGCCTCCTATCAGGACTGGACCAAGATAGACATTCCGAGATTACAGGAGCAGCTACTCAGGACCACTCCTGAACTCGGATCGGATAGTAACGCAGCTGCTGATCAGGTATTCAGCTGGATTAAATTTGCGGTTAAAACTGCAGCCCCCTTGAAACGGATTATCTCTAGGAGGAAAAATCCCTCAGAACCTTGGTTCACTGATAAGCTGAGGGCACAAAAGCAAGCATGCAGAAGGGCAGAGAGAAAATGGAGGACCAACTATGAGCAACAGATGAAAGATGAATACGTCAGAACCCTGGCCATATATAAAAAACTAATTATAGAAGAAAAAGTAATTACTTTACAAGAAAAATAAATGAGGCTAAGAACTCCAGTAAGGAGCTATTCGCCACGGTCAAAAAACTAGCAAATCTTACCATTAATAAACAGATGGAAGGCAGCACTGAGTTATGTAATACACTGGGACAGTTCTTTGTCGACAAAGTCAAAGTAGTGTATGAGTCTTTTATGACTAACAACAAGGCAGATATTCCCTATCCACATCCTAATCAAGGCATGCATGTCGAAGACCCCAGTCTGGGGTTCTGCTTTTTTCCTCCATCAGTGGAACATATCAGACAGGTGATGATGACAATAAAGTCTGGTGACCTAACAGACCCCTGTCCACCAAAGGTGATGCATATGTTCCCAGATCTACTTAGCGAACAATTAAATTTGGTTTTCACAAAGATAATACAGTCTCGCTGTTTCCCAGATTCCTGGAAAACAGCCTCAGTCCTCCCGCTGCTAAAGAAGCCCAATTTGGACATTAATGAACCCGGGAGCTATAGACCAATTTCAAGAATCCCTTTCCCGGCTAAAGTGTTGGAAAACTATTGAATAACCAATTGTCAAAATTTCTAGCCTCTGCAAACGTCCTGGACCAATCACAGTATGGATTCAGGGAGGAACATGGAACCGAGACAGCTCTGATTATGGCAGTAGAGGAACTCAGGACAGTATTAGATACCGGTGGGAAGGCCGCCCTGATCCTTCTGGATCTATCGGCGGCCTTCGACACGGTAAACCATGAGATACTTCTGACCCGGCTAGCAGAACTGGGAGCTCACAACACTGCACTGAAGCTGTTATCCTCATATTTGACAGATAGAACTTTTACAGTCAAATTAGGAGACTTCACATCCAAACCATTCAACTCACCATGCGGAGTACCACAGGGGTCCTCCTTGAGCCCCACTCTCTTCAATATATACGTTGCCCCCTTGGCAGCTATAATAAGAAAGTGTGGGTTCTTACCAGTCTCCTACGCAGATGACACCCAAATAGTGGTGTCAGTCTCAAACAATCTGGAGGATACAGCCGAACAATTCAGCAATTGCATGAGACAGGTTAAAGATTGGATGCAGCTTAACTGCCTCAAATTGAATAGTGATAAAACCGAAGTCTTGCTGCTCGGGGCAGACACGAATTTGTGGTCGCCTAAATGGTGGCCGGATAGCTTAGGCGATTTCCCCTCCCCAGTGGACAAAGTCAGAAATCTGGGAGTTATACTGGATAATAAACTGTCTTTTAACGCCCAGATAAATAAACTGACTTCCTCTGTGTGGTTCATTTTAAAAATGATTAGAAGACTACTGCCTTTCATTCCCCAAGAATCATGTAAAACACTAGTAACGGCGCTGGTTTTGTCCAGATTGGACTATGGCAATGCCTTGTATGCTGGGATACAAATCCAACACCTGACAAAACTCCAGCGTTTACAGAATGCAGCAGCAGGGCTGGTGCTGGACATCCCTAGATCAGAACCAGTTGCCCACAGACTAAGAGCTCTCCACTGGTTATCAATGGAGAAAAGAATAAGATTTAAGACAGCCTGCTTGGCCTACAAGGCCCTTCACAACGGCCCCAACAGCGCTGGGATGCCTGGCTTCACCCTGGGGGTGCCCAGGAGTGGACATTTCACAGGGAAAAGCCAGGAAGGGTTCCACAGCGGTATGCGTACAGCGCCAGGACACCCCTTTGGGGGTATAAGTGCGCTTTACAAGTACAAATTTCATGGTATAGGGCCACAATTTTTAAAAACACATCTGAAACGGTATGAGCCATGCAGGAACCTGAGGTCTGGGCAGGCAAAATTGATACAGGTCCCAAGATTTAAGCAGGTCAGGTGGGGGGGGAGAAGCTTCTTGGTGCAGACGGCCAAGACCTGGAACCTGCTCCCTATCACAATAAAAAATAGCCCCTCGCTCCTATCATTCAGGAAAGCTGTAAAAAACTGGCTTTTTACCTCTTAGTTAGAGCTCTTTATCATCGGCAGTCTCTTGCTACATCGACTTAGCGCCAAGACGCCCTTGGGCATTCGCGCGCTTTACAAATTTTCAAATCAATCAATCAGATGATTTGGGTTCCATGTCAGTATGGTATTATAGTAGCAGTGGGCTGCATCAATATTTGGTGTATTGTAATTTGAGATTACCGTTTCCACATTTCAGGCGGGAGCCAGCCAAAATAAAGCAATTTTTGGCTTTAAAAATCGGGAGTCTCCCGTCTGAATCAGATCTATTGAAATGTATGAATCAGAATTTATTTTTAGAATGGCTTTTCTCGCTTTGTTTACTTTATCAGTCAAGGATCATTAATGCAGCTCAAACATAGTTTTTGAAAGCTTTCTTCTTATAATTGCAGTTAAAGTGTGTACAAATGAGGGTAAAAAAATACTGGCTTTTGGTGATAATGTTACTTTTTGTTAACAGTTTAATTAGATGGCATGAAATGTGCATAAAGTTACTGAAATGTACTATGCTCAATGATTCATGAAGCCATATACTACTCTTATAAAATGGTTGTTACAGTCATGTACCTAGAGCGTAAAAGAACTATGGTCATATTTATGATGTTGCTTACTACCGATTCAGCATTATTTGTTTACATCTTCTGTCGTAGGAGTCCTTCTTCCCATGTAAAGAAATCCTGCCCACTCACATGAATTTCTACATTGAGATGTTCACAGTCCCATGGTCCTTGTGATATCACGTCCGCCTCATCACTTTTCCCCCTACAAGTTGGACATGGGCTTATAGTGGTTTTAATACGGTCCGTTTAGCTTAACTACGTGTGTTTGAACACAAGATACTAAAGACCATCTCATTGCTCAAATGGGTGTACTTTCTGATATACGTTTCCCTCGTCGTCATTGCTTGATTTTGCTCACGAGAAAGTGTCACTCATAGTCGTTGAAATGTCACTCATAATTGCACTGAAATTATGAAAATGTCACACATTGCATTCTGAAACCTTGGCAGCTATGAGATTCACGCGCATTAGAAGTATGGTTCTACAAATCCCAGTAACGCTTGGTGCTGTAGGCTTACAAAGCTAATACTGGCCTAAACTCACCATCATGATATGGAACAAGTCGGGAGCTAAAGCGGTATTGTCAGATCATGGTTAGTAGCCAAGCACAACCCTTCCTAAAAACAAATTAAAAGTTTTTCGATGTAGTACCAAATTAAAAAAAATGCCACTCCAAAATGGCCGCCCTTTTGAGCCACGAGAACAATGCAAATACCGACTGCCTTCTGCTTCTGTAACCTTTCATTTCTAGCTTCGTATTTTTTTCAAACATCTCTGCCCTTAAGCTTTTCTACAACAGCTTCGATCCTAAGTACGGAAGAAATTATTACTGTATACAAAATGCCAGAATAAAAGCAAGTCTGCAGGAAGCATGTATACAAAAGCCAGAATAAAAGCAAGTCTACAGCAAGACCGCCTCTACAAACCTGCAGCCGCTGGGATATTCGAACGTAACGTGAACTCGTTTTCCCTTCTTAAGTTAACATCTCTTGCTAGGGAGACTTACGCTGCACCGAGCTCTTTCTGTTTCCGCAGGCGCTTGGGCAGAGGAGGGTTAACGACTTCCGTTTGTGTGTTCTGCGGCTGCGTAGGGACAGTCAAAGTATGAATATTGATGAAATATTTTATTTCTTAGTGCACTCTTTAAAGCGTTTTGTGCCATAAAGTGAAAGTAATGTAGTATAACAGTTTTCGTTCGGAGCTAAAGTGAAATGTAAGTTAAGTGCATAACTGCAATTCTCCCTCTTCGGGGTCGCTGAAACTTAACCATGCCAAAATGATGGAAATCAGTAAATTGTATCTTGTTTTTATGCGAATAGTAAATGTAAATATAGAATATAAATCAAAACTTGGTTTCCAACTAAATTGTATGGAAGGGCTCAGTGCAAGTGTGATCCAACCTCCAAAATGGGTATTTTTGCATAAACCTTTGCAGCAGTGAGCAGTGTGATAATAGCAATTTTATTAGAATCCTTGAGATTAAACCCATACATTAAACACCATGGGCCCAATTCACAAGAATTGGTGTATCATATGAGTTAATGTGATTTATAATTCTTTTTTTTATTTATTCGTCAGTCGTTGGTGACAAACTTGGCAACAAGTGCGCAAGCTATCCAATTGACCGTTTACCTGTGAAGGGAAAAGGTCACATTAGTCAAATACATACAGTAAATAACTACCTTTACTCCACCTGTCTTTATCCGTCTTCTCCTCACCCCTGTT
Organism: Calotriton arnoldi; assembly: GCA_963921515.1. Lineage (NCBI taxonomy): Eukaryota > Metazoa > Chordata > Amphibia > Caudata > Salamandridae > Calotriton > Calotriton arnoldi. Next base: position 3,282,353 of record CAWUFW010000723.1, read on the forward strand.
GCCAACCGGTTCCTGGGTTAAAGAAAAAAGGGGCAAAACAGGTTAGTGGCCCCTCCAGGGCCCCCATCCTCCCCCACCCCCCCACAAGGGTACAAGGGGACCCCTTTGGGTCCTCAGTCGTCCTCATCTGATCCGTCCAGTGCAGCGTAGTCACGCAGGAGGCTGTGGAGCATCTTATGGCACACCAGGGTTGATGTCTCCTTCTTCCCTACTACCAGGCGGTTTCTGGAAAACAGAAGAACATCTTAAGACAGCACAGGAGCCTCCAGCAGCCCTGGAGGTCACCTAGTGCATGTGTCCCTGGGACCAAACCATACATCACAGAGTCAGCAGTGATGCATGAAGTAGGTATGCAGGCCCTAAGCTCCGTGCCTAGGGCCTTCAGCAGGTCCTGTGCGTACGCGCACTCCCAGAAGAGGGTATGTCGTCTCGTCCGCGGTGCACCCTCTTGGGCAGGGCTTGTATCGGTTGAGTCCTCTTGCGTGCATGAAGGCTCTCACTGGAAGTCCTCCTTGGATGGCCATCCAGGCGATGTCTTTGTGCTGGTTCGTCAGGCGCTTAGATGCAATGTTTCCCCATGCGTGGTCCACTGTGGCAGAGGGGAGGGCGTTGATCAGTTCGCTGATGTCCCTTGCTCGTATCTGGCGTTGGACAAGCTTCGGGGTCCATGTGGCAGTGGCAGCAGCCTCCAGCCCAAACTCCTTCATGAACTTCTCCACTTCCTTGTAGAACCACGGGGTCTCCCAGTTGTACGGGACGGGGCTCACCCACTCAGCCCATCCGAGGCGCCTCCACGTTGGCAACAGGAAGAAGCGTGCCATCAGAAAGCCGACATGGCTCTCATCTTCGGTCCTCAGGGTGCTCCTCACGCAGTGGCACACGAAGATTCCCCTCAGGATGGTGGCGATGTCTGGCACTCCCTTGCCTCCCTTGTCGTGGGTCTTGAACATCACCTCCCTCTTCACTCTGTCCATCTTCGAGCTCCAGATGAAGTAGATCATTCTCGTGATGACCTTGGCTTTTCGGGTCTGCACAGGCCACACTTGGGCGACATACTGGAGTACTGGCAGGGTCTCGTTCTGCAGGACCAAAGACTTCCCTTCAATCGTCAGCTTCCGGAGGCTCCAGAGTCCCAGCTTCTGCCTCGTCTTCACCAGTCTCTCTTCCGATGTCTTCTCCGCTGCACCTTTTCCGCCTAACCAGACTCCAAGGATCTTCAGGAAGTCCTGCTTGATGGGGAATGGCAGTGGGTCTTGGGTGGGGGTCCAGTGTCCGAAGAGTAGGGTTTCCGACTTGGCACTCTTGATCTTTGCTCCTGACACTTTCCCAAACTCGATACAAGTCCTCTCCAGCTCTTTCACAGATGGTCCGTCCGCGCAGAAGACTGAGACATCGTCCATGTAGAGGGAGCACTTCACTTCGCCTTGTCCCCTGCTTCCTGGTGCCTTCACTCCTCTGATGTTCTTGTTCTGCCGGATGCGTTCGGCGAGGAGCTCAATCACGCAGATGAACAGGAGGGGGGAAAGCGGGCAGCCCTGCCTCATCCCGACATGATGGGGAAGGGGTCGGTTCTCCAGCCATTTACCAACGCTGTGCTGGAGATGTCTCTTTACATTGTGGTCACCACGTCACAGAAAAAGTCTCCCAGTCCCAGTGCTCTGAGTGTCTGGTCCATGAACTCATGGGAAACGCGGTCGAACACCTTTTCCTGATCCAGGATGACCAAGGCTGTCAGGAACTTGAGGCCCTTGACGTACTCGATCGTGTCCCGGACCAGGGCCAGACTGTCCGTGATTTGCCGCCCTGGTATCCCACAGGACCGGTCAGGGTGAATGTTGCAAAGTCATCCTGTGCCCTGGGCACCCCCCAACTTTTTGCTGACTGGTACTGGTGGTAACTGACTCTGACTGACCCTGGGCTTTGCCTAACCAGGCCCAGGGCTATGCTGAAAACACTTAGAATACAGTGAAAACACCTACATACACTAGGGTACACTATGGGTTGGGGTACCCCTGTAATTGGCATGACCTACCCTATAAGACCCTAGTACATAATAGCGCAGGGGGATTGAAACTACCTATCAGTCCCTAGTATATAGTAGAGCATGGCAGTTTAGAGGCCAGAAGCCTTTTCTGCACTTGCATGTGTGCACTGCTGAAGCCGGAGGTCAGTTTAAAAGAAGCCCTGGGTTCCATGACTGCTTTTAAAAAGTAAATTGTGCCCAAACTCGACTTTGGTTTTTGGGGCACTTAAAAATGGATAACCTAAATGTTTTGGCATATTAGGAACCCCCAGGGTCTCCCCTAGGTGTCCCAGGGGTGGGGGGTCAGGTATTTATAAGATGGACCCTTATAAAATGAGTTTTATATGCCCTGGGTTAAGTGAAATTTCACATTTCACTCCCCACATTGTGATAAAGTGCTGCCCAAATTCGACTCTGATGCTAGGAGCACTGTGGAGGGAGGATCTGCAATATTTCTACAGATTTAGAGCCCCTAAAGTCTCCCCTAGTTGTCCCATGGGGTGGGGGTCCTGTAGATATAAGCGAAGTACTTATAAAATAGGTTTTTGTAAGTCCTGGTGCTGGAAAAATGGCCCAAGTCATTTTTCCCATTGCAAATCCTATGCCACATAGGTTAACATGGCAAGAAGTTATTAACTAATAACTCCTGATAGGAGAATGATAGAACTTCTATTCAAAGACTTCCCAGAATGGTAGTGCTAAATCCAACAATACCATATTGTTGAATTCCTCCTAAAATGTACAGACAAGAAGTTATAAGACTTTCTTGTTTGTAAATCCAGATTCAGCCTTCCAGTGGTCTGTCCTGATTGGTCAGAGTTAAGTGGATTAGCCAGGCTGCCTTGAAGAGGTGATAAGGAGCCCCTGGGGTTGACCAGCTCTGCTGGGAGGGCAGTGTGCTGCTACACAGTAATGCCAGAGCAGGGGGAGGAGTCGTAAACCATGGTCTTCAAAGGGAAGGGGAAGGCCTCAGTGTCATCTACAACTCTAATCTTTTGACCCAAAGCCAGAGCTAGGATTAAGGAAAGAATGAGCAGACAAGGGGGAGAGTCTATGGAAAGTAGCCATCCTAGGGGTGTGTTTAGCCAGCTCTTACCTCCCTGCTGAAAAATCAGCCATTATGAATTTGGAAGATTTGGTGCACTCTGGGACAAAATAATGCCACACTCTACAGGATGTGGTCATATCCTTGGGGAGTTGCCCTGCTCCCATTGGTCAGGAGTGACCTCCTGCTTGACCCAGAGAACTTGGAATAAGTATCTGAGAGGGGCAGAGTCTCTCAGATCTGCTGCTTGAAACTTAAGAAAGCAAGACGTTGCCATGCTGAGAAGTTGGGGTTCAAATTCTAAGGCCTGCCCTCTGAAGACTGCACCAGCTGAAACTACAGCCCTGTGGACTACCTTGCTGTAAAAGAACTAAAGAGTGGAATCCCTGCAAGCTACAGGTTAACAGAGCTCACCTGGAACATCACCACCAAGGATCCTCAACCTGGAGAACTACCAGTGGATTTGTAAGGGTTTTGTCCAAGTGGATTGTGGGAACTGAAGTCCTCAACTTTCAAGGACCATCTTGGAGCTTCCAGACCATTGGAGTGAGTTTGAGACAATTTGGGACCCTTTGGGGAACTTCAGGAAGAAGTTCCAGGAGTTTGGAGAACTTTGGAGCAACTTTGAATAAAAGCTCCATAGGGGGACCGACTCAACCTGGCCAGCCAAGCCGCCTGCCTTAAACCGCGAGCCGGCCAAGCCATCCAGGTCGTCCCGCTGAAAGCTCCACAGGTCCTACTTCCAGAGTTTGACCGGGAGTAGAAGAAATCCGAGGCCGGCGAACCCTCACCGAATCCGGCCTGGTGAAGAGCATCGAGGGACCCCATGAGAAAAAGCTACAGAAAAGTTTCTAAGTCCAAAGGTAAAAACTGTGACCGGGACCTACCGCGAGGGGTAGCCGCTCAGGGCTCCATCGCGGTCGGCCTGAAACTTTGACTTTGAGCCGGTCTATCGCGACCAGATATCCCAATATGGTGCTATAGGTTTCTAAGTGCTATAAAGTGATACATCTTTAAAAATTCATATCTCCGGTTCCCTACATTGGATTTTTGTCGTTTTGGTGTCATTTTAAAGATAAAAACATTTCCTATTTTTATAAATTGGTGCTGGATTTTTATTATGCATTGTGTCTTAATTATTTACTGAAGTGGTGTTTTTAAATGCTTGACATACCTGACTTTGAAGTTAAGCCTGCCAGCTCGCTGCCAAGCTACCAAGGGTTGAGCATGAGAATATTTTTCTAAGACCTATGATGAGTCCTATCATGTGTTAGTGGCCTTATTGCCAGTGGCAGACCTACATTTGCCCCTACCAATAATCCACTTTCCAACAGTATTTATTTATTTAAGAGTTTTATATAGCGCTAGCCAGACCCGAAGGTATCGGAGCGCTTTACAACATTGTCACTCGTAGGGTACATTAATACTTTAGTATGTACAAAGACTCAAGAAGCATCAAACAATACCGTCGTATAAAACATAATGTCACTTGTAAGATATGTTATCACACTAGTATGTACAATGACTCATGTTGCTTCACATACTGTCGTCGTAGAGAGCACAATGACTCGTGACGGGATGAGACCAGGGAGGGGGGAAAGAGGAGGTAGCCATGAGGAAAGTGAGGTAGATGTCTTGATATCAAAGGTGTCTGTTTGCTACTGTGGGCAGGCTTCGGCGGTTAGGCTAAGGCTATCCATTCGGGAGAGATCGGTTGAGGAGGAGGTCTTTGAGCTGTCTTTTGAATTCTGGGTAAGAGGGGTTGGTTCTGATATGGACTGGTATGGAGTTCCATATTTTGGGTGCATTTCCTGCAAAGGATCGAGTTGCGGTTTTTTGTTTGCGAGTTTTCGGAGGGATGAGGAGTAGAGTGTTGGTACTCCTTAGGCTTCTAGTCTGACCGGCCTTCTGGAGTTTGGAGGCCAGGTAGGTGGGTTTCCCTGTGTGTAGCGCTTTGTGCGTGAGGCAGGCAGTTCTGAAGTTAGCACGCATTTCGATTGGGAGCCATTTTAGCTCTCTGAGTGCAGGCGAACTGTGTTCATATTTCTTTACTCCAGTGACCATTCTGGCTGCTGCGTTTAGAGTTGATCTGAGGGGAGCTAGGTGCGATTTTGCTGCTCCAGTGAGGGTTGCATTTCCGTAGTTCTCTCTGGACAACACCAGGGATTGAGTGGCTTGTTTGAGGTTGTTCGGAGGGATGAAGGGTTTTATTTTGTTAAGTAGTTTAAGGTTGATGAAGGCGCTCTTTGCAGTGTTCTTGATGTGTTTGCTCATATCTAATTTAGGATCCAGGGTGATTCCCAGAGATTTTACAGAGTCGGCTAGGGTGGGGTTGTAGTTGAGAGCGTCAATAGCTTTTAGCCATTCAGTGATTTGGGGGTTCTTCTCCTTGTTGGAGATGAGGAGGATTTCCGTTTTGTCTTGGTTTATTTTCAAGTGGTTGCGCAATAACCAGTGTTGGACTTCTCTTAGAGTATCGTTCAGTCTCTGAATGTCTTCAATGGAGGAGGTTTCCAGATAGATCTGGGTATCGTCTGCATAGAGGTGGAAGTTAATGTTGGTTCTTTTGAGTATGGCGGCAAGGGGTTCCATATAGATGTTGAAGAGTTGTGGGGAGAGCACTGATCCTTGGGGGACACCCCTGTTAACGGGATTTAGGTCTGATAGGAAGTTCTTGATTTTTATTTGTGAGAAGTTGGCCTGGTATATGCTGACCACTAGTTATAGTGGGCACCTTGCACCAGTCCAAACGACCTTTATTGATGATAGGTTTAAAGACAACCTTTATTGAAAGCTATCCTAGTGGTAGCTATGGAGAGCAGCCTTCAGGCTAAGTCTTGAAGGAGTGTTAAGCTGTTTGTTTTACCAGTTATAATCTCATGAATGACCAAATGAAAGGAGAACCACACCAGGTATATATATACAATATATGTATTTATTACTAAACACTACCCAATAGTCTCTTTATGAGGCTAGAGGTCAAAGTACACAAGTTACAAGTCAAATAGCACAGTAAAGTAGCACAATATACGATTAGTCCTAGGGGCGTACCAAAACATATATTAAGAAAGTGGTATAAGAACCACGACTTAAGTAGACACAAGGCCTAGAGCCTGTAGAATCGCTGGGACCCCAAGGAACCACCCAAGGTAGTGACACAGGGGACCCACGGGGGCTGTGTGCAGTGTGTGAACACAGCCGCGAGCTCCGTTAAAATCTATGGGAAAGTCGCGGTTAGAGTTTTAGAGTTTAAGGACACTTAGAAATGGACTAGGACCAAACCCTTTTGGACTTAGACAGTTCTAGGGTCAACACCCACGGGAGCACCGGAGTACTCGAGTTACCTCACCCAGGGAAGCTGGGTGCATAGGTGTCGAATGGTGTCGGGTCGCGGCGTCGATTTCAATAGCAGCCTGCATCGAAGTGCTGCTGCCGGGAAGATGCGAAGTGTCCGAAGAGATCCAAGCCTGGATCGGAGATGAGAAGAACCTGAAAGCAGAGGGGACAGAGTCTGGGTCACTTGCCAGTGACCAGGGGCACAATAGTCGAATGCCCACCGATGTCGGGTGCTTCAGGTGAAAGAGGTGAAGCTTGACTCTTCAGCCACGAGGACCAGGAGGCGTCGACGATGACCAGGAGCTGGATTCGAGCTGTCCCACGAAGGATGTCGAGTGCTGCAGCGTTGGTGTCCAGATTGAACACAACAAGCCTTGGCAACAGCAACCCATGCAGAAAGGAGAAAGATACTTCTGTGCAGACCAGCAAGGTCTGAGGGACTCACCACTCTGTGGGGAGTCAGGGCACGTCTGGAGCAACCAGGGAAGCCCAAAGAAAATCAGAGTTGCCTTCACAGGGACCCACCAGTCGACGGACCAGGGATCGCGAAGGAGCCTCGAGCGGAAATGCAAGAAGCGGGCCCACGGAACACTCGTGGAGTGTAGGCTCACAATCTTCAGTGCAAATGGTGCTCGAGGCCTGGGCTACAAGTAACCCAAAGCAGGACTTCAAGAGACGTCGAGAAGTCGATGCACTAGCAAATGTGCACGGTGTCCAGGGGTTCCGGTTCCACGTCACTCGTGAGGGCTGCGGGTCTCAGCTTTGCTGGGGACACGGGTCGGCCTCTGAGAAATCTGGAAATCCTCTTCCTGGGCTGCAGTTACTTCGGAGTCCGGCGGGAGCTTCGGAGATCTAGACCGACAAATGCTTCGTTGGTGCCTGCCAAGCAGGGGAGTCACTCCTTGACCCCAAGGGAGATTTCTTCTGTCCTCTAGTCTTTAGTAGAGCGTCGAAGTTCCAGGATTCAGTTGCAGAGTTTCGTCCAGGGATATCTAAAGTCCTGTTGCCAGGGGTTCCTTACTTATACCTAAGAAAGGGGTTGGACTAACTCTGTGGACCCACCTATGGGAGGGTTTGGAAAGAGGGGTGGCTACACCCATTTCCTTTGTCCAGTTTTGCGCCAGAGCAGGGGCTGGCAGCCCCTGCAACCGGTTTGAACTGGGGTATGCACTGAGGACACCAAATGTGCCCCCAGTGCAGGACTTCAAAGCACTCTTGGAGTGCACCCACCCAGCCCTAATCCACTAAGGCCTGTCTGGGAGGTGGTAACACCTCCCTGGGACAGGAAACCTATTGTCCAGGCCTCCCCTGCCAGAGTTTCGGTCAGCAGCAGGAGGCCAGACTCGTGTCTGTGGCTGCAGCATCCATTTTGTGATGCCAGGGCTGGGTTTAGTTGGTACCGGTTATACCGGTGCTGTCATGTCTCTCCCTCTAGAAGGGTGGGATCATACTCCCACACCAGTTACTGGTGTGGGGATATGATTCCAAGGTGTTTGACACCAAACACAACATGTTTCCGTGCAGCCATCCCAAAGTTAGCATTTACCGCGAGGATATAATGCACTTAAGAGTATATGGTCAGGCTGCACCACAGACAACCCCGGAGAGGAGATTCCGAAGGCTGCAGAGGGGGCTCTGCTCATGCATGAGGCACCCTCTCACATAAAACCAAGCACCCTGCCTTCAGGATTGATAAGGCCTGCCATAGGGGTGACTGATAGGTTTCTATGTGCAGTGATAGGTGAGATATAGTGAACCTATATCTCTGTAAGGGGTGCATGCACCACCTTACTCAGGCTGCAGTAGCAGTCCTGTGGTGTCATTTTGGAGGGCCTTCCAGGGGTGGCACAATACATGCTTCAGCCCCTGGTAGGCCTCTGGGGTCCCTATGCCCTGGGTACATAGTATACCATATACTAGGGACTTATAAGGGCACCCCAGAATCCAATCTGAAGTGTACTTAAGGTACATGGAATCAATTTAGAGAGGAAGCAGCTAGGCTGGGATCCTGGATAGCAGGGCCCCAGCCACTAAAGTCGAAAAACAGTGATACATCAGCAAAAAGTGGGGGTAACCATAAGAGGCAGATCCTACTCTCCTACACAATTCTTTGGGTACGGTTCTGTAGGAAAGAGGTGAACCATTGTAGGACCACCTCTTCCGCTCCAGCCCTTTCTTGAAGTGCCTTGGTGAGTAGTTTGTGGTCAACCGTGTCGAAGGCTGACGATAGGTCCAGAAGTATGAGTACGCAGCATTGACCTGTATCGAGAGATTTGTGCATATCATCTATTACATTTAGGATCGCTGTCTCTGTGCTGCAACCTTTTCTGAAGCCCGATTGGTGGAGGTTTAGAAGGTTGATGCTGTCTAGGTGTTGGGTGAGTTGGAGGAGAACACATTTTTCCAGGATTTTCGCTAGGAGAGGGAGGCTGGAAACGGGTCTGAAGTTATTCAGATCATTTGTATCGGAGCCCGGTTTTTTCAGTAGAGGTGTGACTTGGCCGATTTTGAGGCAATCCGGGATGATTCCAGTATTCAGGGAGCTGTTTATAATTTTGGTCCAATGCGGGGCTAGGGAAAGTTTGAGCTTTTTTGCCAGTTGGGCAGGTATGGGATCCAAGACGTGTGCTGAGGGTTTGGAGCTGGCAATCATTTTAATGACCTCTGTTTCAGAGATGGGATTGAAAGATTTCCATGCGTTTGGGGGGTGCTTGGGTATGATATCTTCTGTCCCTGTGAGTGATTTTCTGTCGGGGGGACTGCGGTGTATGTCCAAGGAGATTTCTATCTTGGTGATTTTGTCATTGAAGAAGTTGGCAAAGTTATCGCACAGGACTTTGGAGGCTTCAACTGGTGTCGAAGAGGGCTTGGAGGTTTGTTGCCTGATGAGATTGAAGAGTTCTTTGGGCCTGTTTTTTGCGTTGCCAAGCGCATTAGAGAAGAAGGCGGTTTTTTCATTCTTTATGTGTTTTTTGTATTTCCCGCGTATTGATTTGAGTTTAGTTCATAGGATTGTGGACGGGTTGTTTCGCCAGAGTCTTTCTGCTGCTCTTAGTTCTCTTCTTTTGGAATTTATTTCTGTTTTGAACCACGATCTGGATGGTATGTTCCTGGTTCTTTTTAGTTTCAGGGGGGCTATTTGGTCCATAATGGAAGTCATAGTGGTGTTGTAGTGGGAGGTGAGTTCAGTTGTAGAGAGCTCATCATTGTGGATGGGGAGGAGGGAGCTTACCTGTTCCTCCAAGTCTGCAAGGGAAATCTGACTTAGCTATCTCGCCCAGCGAGGGGGGTCCTGCGTACTGGGTTGGCGGTGGATCGTTTGGTTGATGTGGAATAGAATGATATGGTGATCAGACCAGTCAACAGGCAAAGTGTGGTCGATGGAGACTGTATCTGCTTGAGCGATAATGGCATCCAGGATGGAGCCTCTGTTGTCGGTTTCCTTTGTGCAGTGTTGGGTGAGGTTGTTATTGATTAGAAGATCGTTTAAGGTTTTGATTAGTGAGTTGTTTTCCTCATTCCAGTGTAGATTGAGGTTGCCTAGAATTATGTTGTTGGAGTCCCGGAGTGAGCAATGAGTTATCAGGTCGGAGAGGTGTTCTCCGAATGATGGGGTGTTTCCTGGCGGATGGTAGAGGAGATGGCAAAGTAATGTTTTGTTGTCGCTCGTCTTAATGGTGGCAGTAAGGCATTCGAAGGAGTTATATTTGAGGGCATCGGTTTCCTTCACAGAGATGTTGTTTTTGTGTATGATAGCTATGCCCCCTCCTTTCTGGTTTTTCCTGTCTTTGTGGATGATTGTGAAGCCCGGGGGTACAAGCATGTCCATAATTGGGGAGGAGAACTCATTTAACCATGTTTCGGTGATGAACGTGATGTCTATGTCGTGGGTGAGGATGGTCTCTGCCAGTTCTGTTGCATGTTTGGTGGCTGATCTGCAGTTAATGAGCATGCAGTTGGTATTGGATCCCTCGTTTTTGAGTTTCTTCTTTAAGGGGGCCCTGGGGATATAGGTGAGGAAGGCTGGGGGTCTTGAGGATCTGGGGGGGGGAGTGGTCTCTTCCAAAACCAGTGACAACCTGGATCTTGGAGCTAGAGGCGACAGTGGTGGGTGTGTTGTACGAGGTGGCAAGTTCCACTGCTTCCCTCGTGGACATTGCGGCTTTTGTTCTTTTGGGTCTCTGTGTCTGGTTCAGGAGGGGGGTTGAGGTCCAGCTGAGCCGTTGGGTTTTGGGTGGTCCTGTGTGATTGGTATTGGTGAATGTGGGTGTCGGATGTGGGTGCTGGTTGGGCTTTCGGGGTGTGTTTAGGTTAAGTAGGATTTCGGTGAGGCCTTGTATTATCGTTTCTAGCTGGCTTTTAAGTAGGGCAAGTCGGTGGGTCGTCACTGCGGAGGAGGGGGTGGGGGCGTTCCGGTAGGACAGAGTGGAGTTGTTTTTATGGGTCTCTGTGTCTGGTTCCAGCGGAAGGTTGTGGTCGAGCTAAGGTGTTTAGTTTTGGGAGGTCTTGCGTGATTGGTAGCGGTAGCTGTGGGTGTCATGTATGGGTGTTGGCTAGGCTCTTGGTGTTGGCTTTTGGTATTGCCCATGTTAGCCTTATGGGTTGTCATGAATGAGGGGTGTGGAAGACCATGGCGTGGTTCAAGCTGCCATCTCTTGTGTGTCGGTGGATGGGGAGATTTTGGAGCCATGGGCTGCGGACTGGGTTTGCTGGTTGTTTGTTGGGGTGGTGGTTTAATGGTGGGGGCTGCCTGTGTTGTTCGGTGGGGGGTGCAGAGCCTCATCTGTGTCGGGGCTCTGATTGATCTTGGAGGGGGGGAATGAGTTGAGCGCTGTCGGGGAGGGGTAGGTGTAGGGGAGGATGGTGTCCAGAGGGGGGAGGTTGGCTCTCATGTCGGAGGTCTTGTGGTTGCTCTGTGCGAGCTCCTGTAGGGGCGATCTGTCAGGGGATAAAGGCGCTAGATGGGCGGGAGCTGTGTGAGTGCGATGGGACGTTGCGGAGCAAAGGAAAGAGAGAGTCAAAGGCTTCTAGGTTGTCATTATTGGCTTTTCGAAGCACGGGGAAGAGAGAGTCGAAAGCTTCTAGGTTGTCATCATTGGCTTGGATCATGACTGTGCCGTTGGTGTAGATGGTCACAGAGGTGTTACCGCTACGTATAGGGCGATTTGGGAGTGTGGTCGTTAGTTTGCAACTGAAGGGAGTGTTAGTAGTTTTGGATATGTGTAGATGAATTTTGAGGATGGTGTTCCAGTTAGCAGGTCTAATGGTATGGAAAATGAGATCCATTTTTAACTGGCCTTTGGAGGAGCAGTGGTATATGTCCGCGAATAGAGTTTCTGGGTGTTGTCTAATCAGTCTGTGTTTGAGGTTTCTTTTAGCTTTTGGTGTGAGGTTGGGTGGGAAAGTGATGGATAAGGAGTTCGGTCCATGTGGTTTCAGTTCGTTGGGTGTGAGTAGGCGGCAGGGGGGGGTGGTGTGGGAGGTGACATACTGTCTAGGTTGGGAGGGTGGATGGTTATCCTGAGCGGTGTTCAGTCTATTGGTTAAAGAGGGCGGGGCTAGAAAGGGGTTAGGGGTTGGTAAACCTCTCTGTGTTTAGGTAAGATTAGGTTAATTCCTCTTTCTGATCGTATAAGCTCCGCCTTTGAGCTCGCGACGTGAGATTGGCTGTGACTGGAGGTGTGGGGGCTACCTCTCTGCTTACCTCTTCCACCCTCAGGTAGTGTTGGTTAGCTGGTGTAGGTGGTGAGGGAACAGCCTCTTCGACCCTCAGGCGCAGTCAACTAGGTGGGAGTATTGCTATGTGAGTAGGAGGGAAGGGTTGTGGTGGCGTGGTTAGTTTTCCCTCATTCAGGATATAGGTGTAGCTGAATGTGGTGATTGACCAGTGGCTGACTGTTCTTTGCGGCTGGAGACCTTCCAGGGGGTTTTCCCTCATTCAGGATATAGGTGTAGCTGAATGTGGTGATTGACTAGTGGCTGACTGTTCTTTGCGGTCGGAAACCTTCCAGGGGGTACCAAGGATGGTTATGGGCTGACATCTACCATCTTGGGGACAGGCATCTAGATGGGTGAGGTGAAGGGGTGTGACTCCAGTTGTTGTGGCCGGTGCGTTTCTAGTTCGATAGCTTTTGGGCGCCGGGGGGGGTGTTCCTTGTGTTGAGTTGAGGCTGTACTGGGGAGAGGGTCCTGGTATGTCGGAGTTATTTGCGGATAGCCGTCATCTTGGGGTCAGGCAACTGGTTTCAGTTGTGAGTAGTTGTGGGCTGTGTTTCTCTAATTTGTTTTGCGAGTCTGCGCGTTTAAGTTTTGAAAGTCTGCGCGTTTGAGTTGATCCACGTGAGGTTAGGGGGAGAGGATGTGAACATTAAGGCGACAGGTGGGTTGGGCGATGTGTCGGAGTTATGGGCGGACGGCCGCCATCTTGGGGGCAGGCATCGCGTTGTAGTGGGGTGATCACGTTGCGGTCGGGTTATGTTGTGCGCTGTGTCCTCCGTGTTTGATGTTAGCATGTCTGAAATTGATTATTTCCTAGTTTCCAGGGCAAGGGTAGGTGTGGTGGAGGTTCCAGCAAGATTACCGATGATTAGGGCGGGCAGCCGCCATCTTGGGGACAGGCCTCCGTTAGTGGAGGTGTGATGGGGTGTGCTGCGCGGCCAGCTCGTCGAGGCTAAGTTGATTATCGGTTCGGAGATGAGTGCGAGTCTGGGAAAGGTAAAAAAAAAAAAGAGTCTGGCAATGTGAAAAGAGTTTAGGGGTATTCTGTAGGTGGGAGATGGATTATAGATGCCGCCATCTTAGGGTCAGGCAGGTGGTAGTGAGCCTCACATCTGCCGTTGCTGGGATTACGTGTCCGTCAAGGTATTTCCCCAAGTCTCAGGTTCCGGTGAGTGGACCTTTTATTTCCTAGTTTCCAAGGCGAGGGTGGGTGTGTTGTAGGGTCCGGCGTGATTACCGATGCTTAGGGCGGGCAGCCGCCATCTTGGGGACAGGCCCCCGGTAGTGGTGGTGTGATGAGGTGTGCTGCGCGGCCAGCGCGTCTAGGCTAAGTTGATTATCCGGTTCGGAGATGAGTGCGAGTCTGGTAGGGTGAAAAGAGTCTGGCAAAGTTGAGAAGAGTTTAGGGGGATTTTGCAGGTGGGAGATAGATTAGATCGATGCCGCTATCTTTGGGTCAGGCAGGGGGTAACGAGCCTCACGTCTCCCGTCTCCCGTTACTAGGATTGCGTGTTTGTAAAGATATTTCACCCAGACTCAGGTTCCGGTGAGTGGACCCTTTTGTACTCGATGCTCGTGTACTCACCGGCGTTAGGCTCTGAGGGGGTTAAGCGGGGGCTCTTCACCCCGTCGAGTTTTGGGTTCTGTGTCTTCCGCTGTTTTCCTGTAGACGATGGATCCCTTGGATCGTTCGGTGTCCTGAGATTCCGGTGGCCTTTCTGACTCTATGCGGGTCCAGGTGAGGCTGTCCCGGACCAACTGCTATGGAGTCTGCCGTCTCCCGATGCACATCGAGGCGGGGGCAGCCTGTCCACGGTCTTGCAGAGGATCCACAGCGCGATTCCGGGTCACCTGCCTGGGAGCTTATTCTCCGGTGAGTCGCCTATGTCTTGGGGGGTCGCCTGGGGGGGGGGGCTGCAGGGATTTGGACGTTTCTAGATCCATGGATTCCGGAGGTCGATTTCAGACCTCTGCCCCTGCGGCCACCATCTTCGCTATCACTTTCTTTAGGAGGTTGGCCATCACCTTCGCGAGAATCCACGTTGAGGAGAGAGATGGGCCTCCAGTTCTTGAGGTCTTCTCTCTCTCCCTTCTGTTTGTACAAGAGTGTTATCATACCCTCTTGCAGGGATTGCAGCATACTGCCTTTGCCCACCATTTTCTCGTAGAGGTCAAGCAAGTCCAGCCCGATCAGGTCCCACAGTTCAACTTAACGTTCCACTGGGAGACCGTCATTTCCAGGTGTCTTGCCTCTCTTGGAGGTCGTGGCCGCCAAGTGCAGCTCTTCCAGGGTGAAGGGCGCGTTCAGGCCCGCTCTCTCTTCCGGACCCAGTGTCTTTGAGATGCCCTCCAGGAAACTATCTGGGGGGAAAAGTTGGGGGTGAAGTGGCCATTATTTATAAAAAAATGTACAGATGCAGTGTCTCACCAAAGTCCATAATCAACTGTGACACAACACAATTCAGTATTGGGTTATCCCCCTCCCAGACCTTCTCAGGAATGCTTATCTACCCGCCACCAGGACCCTGTAACGCTTTCCTGGAGTCCTTCCCCGATCTCATAGCAAGTATCACCACTAGTAAAGGCTCAGTGACTATACTAGGTGACTTTAATATTCACCTAGACAAACACAATAATACATCGACTAACAGACTAACTCAAGACATGGAAGCTATGCAACTTAGACAGCATGTTCAATCTGCCACACATGAAAAGGGGCACACACTAGACGCAATCTTTTCCAACGATTCCAAACTAAAGGCAGACACACCTATACCAGTCCCCTGGTCAGACCATTTCTTTATCCCTTTCACACTGGCCAAAACACATACACAAACTATAGGGGGCAGCGCCACGAAGGCAGGAAGGAAGTGGCCTAAGCTCATACCGGACAGCATGATCAATTCCCTAGAAGCACAAATACCGTTCTTGACAGCGAATTTAGAGGACACAGACACGCTTTGGGCTAAATGGCTCAACCACGCGGCAGAAAATTGGAGTAAGAAAGAGAGGACAGTGTCCAACCGCATACAGAGAAAAGCAGCATGGTTTAACAACCATCTTGCCTCCCTGAAAAAAGCATGCAAAAAAATCAAAAGGAACTGGCGGAAATCATATGACCCGACTATCAGGACCAATACAAGAAAGCCTTCAGACTTTACCATAATGAAATTAAACAAGCCCAAGCCAGGCACTTCGAGGAAAAAATTAATTCTGCCATCCACTCCTCCAGAGAACTTTTCAAGGTGGTCAGATCCCTCACGTCCATTGAGCAAGAAGTTCCCCTGCAATCATCATCAAAGGAGAGATGCAATGAACTTGCAGTCTTCTTTAAAAACAAAATATAGAACATCTATAACACAATGCAAGGGAACACAGATAGCCCAGACCTCCCTATTGAAACCATGGACCCCTCAGCTCAGGTCCCAGGACCCGTATTAACGCATTTTCTGGCACTAAGCAAGGAAACCACAAGCATGATTCTGCGACACATTAAATCAGGCTCCCCCCAAGATCCAGTACCCCCACATATCTAATTACAGGGCGGGGACTCCACTCTGACCATCTCCACAGAGCTGTTAGCACTATCTCTCACTCAAGTGAGAGTCCCAAAAAAATGGAAACATGCCATAGTCCGACCCTTACTAAAGAAACCACACCTAGACCCAAAAGACCCAGGGAACTACCGCCCTATCTCACTCCTACCCATTCTAGGAAAAATTGCAGAAAAACACGTCGACCACTCGTTGTCCCAGTTCCTAGAAGAGAACGAGGCGCTACACCAGACCCAAATGGGGTTCAGACCACTGCACAGCACGGAGTCAGCTTTGCTGATGGTCACGGAGGAACTCAAGGGAATTCTCGATCATAGGGGTACTGCTGCAATCCTGCTGCTCGACCTCAGTGCAGCGTTTGATACGGTGGATCATAAAACACTGATTCACAGGCTGGAGAAAGCAGGTATTCGGGACATCACCCTTAGCTGGATAGTGTAATTCCTAAAAGACAGATCCTTTCAGATAACGGGATGTGGACATCTCTCAGATGCTCTAGAGATTGCATGCGGAGTACCACAGGGCTCCGGCCTGAGTCCCACACTATTCAATCTCTACATGCAACCACTGGCGGAGATTGTGCGGGAATTCGGTCTATCAATCATATCCTAGGCAGATGATACCCAACTGGTAGTCTCAGTGGCAGAGGGTCCTACATCAAACTATAACCAAGTTGTTCCTTGTATGGAAAAAGTAGCAAAAATGGATGACTAGCTGTAGGTTAAAACTGAATGGCGACAAAACGGAACTTATGTTCCTGGGAAATAACCCTGTGCCACGAGTCACCATTAGCTGGCCAAAAGGACTGGGATGTCCTCCCACCCACAAAAACTCCATAAAGAATCTGGGAATGTGGCTGGACCACAATCTCTCCATGGAATCACCAGCAAGGAAATTGGCTGCCACTTGCTTTGGAATACTACGTATGCTTTGCAAAATTCTAGGTCTTGTCCCGGAACAGACCCGGAGAACAGTTATACAGTCCTTGGGTGTCTCACGATTGGATTACGGGAACTCCCTTTATCTGGGATCACCCAAATATGTGGTGAACAGACTACAGGTGGTTCAAAATGCAGCAGCCAGGATACTCAGAGGTCTAACCAGGCAAGAATCAGCGAAAGCAGTACTGAGACAACTCCACTGGTTGCCGATCCATGCCAGGATCAAATTTAAATCGCTATGTATAGCCCACAAAGCCATGAACTGCAAGGGTCCAGCCCTTCCCAGAGATCTCATCACCCCATATGCACCCGAAAGATCTCTAAGATCTTCCTCAGATCGTCTCATCAGGACCTCAAGGGTAAAGAGATCCAGATGGAGAGGAAGATCGTTTTCGCACCTAGTGCCAAGGTTGTGGAACTCCATGCCCAAAGAATTGAGATTGCTCACGGATGAAATACGTTTCAGGAAAAAATTAAAGACATGGCTGTTCCCCTGATAACCCTCAGATCCCCCCTGTATCATCCGCTCCTCAGCGCTGGGAAGCCCCTGGGCAGCTATGCGCTTTATAAAATCCCTAAACATAAACATCCGCCTGGGCTCTCTTCAACAACTTTGGTGAGTAGAGTTTGCCATAAAAATTGGTTACGACTCTCATGACTTCCTCCTTCTCACTTTGGAGGTTGCCCTCCGAGTCCCGAAGCTCTACCAGTGGTGTGTGGGCTTAGTGAAGTTTCTTAAAGAAGAACGAGTTGCATTTCTCGTCCTTCTCGAGGTTCTCGGTTCTGGTCCGGAAGATGATTTTCTTGGATTCTTCCCTAAAGTGCTCCGTGAGCCCTTTTCGGGTTTCCTCCAGGTCGTCATCCAAGTCCCATCCCCTGAGCTCGAGTTCGTACAGTTGCTGCAGTTTTCTCTGCAGCTTCCTGAACGACCTCTTCTTTTCCCATGCAGCAGCTCTGCTTGCATCCTGGAAGAAGCTCCGGAACCTGTCCTTCACCCATTCCCACCACTCGCTGGTGGAGTGAAAGAAGTCCTTCATGTCCCTCCACTCTACATACGCTGTTCGCCACTAACTCCTCATTTTCCAGCAACGAACAGTTCAGCTTCCACGATCCTGGGCCAGCGAGAAATTCCCTGTAAGTTCCCCCTCGAAACTGACTGCTCTGTGGTCAGAGAAGTGGACGGCGACCATGGAGCTTCACCCAGGCTTTACTGTTGGGGAGGTGAATAGGAAGTCGATCTTTGAACGCACCGATCCGTCAAACCTACTCCAGGAAAAGTTCCTGGCATTCTGGCCCATGCTCCCAATGACATCCCAGAGGGACGCCTCACCTATCATCTCCACCAACAGCCTGGACGTCACATCCATCCCTGCAGAGCCTGACCTAGTGCGTCCATCCAACTCTACTATGCATTTGAAATCACCACCCATCAGAATGGTTATGGAGGTTACGAGTTGCATCCTGAGCACCATGAACATCTTGAGTCGCTCATTCTTCTCTGGGGGGGGGCATAGACATTGATGAGCCTAACAGGCTCACCGGCCCTCGAGCTGTCCATGACCAGCACTCTGCCGTTGACCTGCTCAGTGCCTTTGTTCACGATGAAATGCCTCCCCTTGATTAGAATGGCCAGTCCAGATGATTTGCAATTGTTACCTCCAGACCAAAAAGATGGCCCGTGCGTCCACTGCCGTTCGAGCTGGCTGTACAACTGGGCGTACAGAATCCCGCATTCCTCCAGAAAGCAGATATCTTGGCTCTGAGCGGCCAGGAAGTTCAACGTGTCGACCTGCCTAACCTGATCCTTCACACTTCTGATGTTTAGGGTGAACAATGATGTCGCCATTGTCTCAGCTCTAGCAGTCAGTGTCTGGTTTCTAAACCTTTCTGTGGGGAGGGCTGTTAAACCGCTGGGTACTGAATTGTCTGTAGGCCCTCTGTCACTGGTGCTGCATCGTCTGGGTTCTCGATGGAGATATCCACAGTGGCTTCTGTGACTTCTATCCACACAATGTTGTCCTCATTCTTTTCTGCTTCGGTCTCTGGGGCTTCGCTGACCATCTGGTGCAGCCTCTGCTGGTCCTCTCGGACAGCTTCTACGGGGTCCTCCGGGTTGTTTCCGTCGTCCTCCATGTCGCTGTCCTCCGTCCCACAGTCCACTGTGATGCCGTTGTCCTGTGTGTTCTTTTGTTCCTGATCCTTGATGATCTTCCGAGTGTAGAAGTCATCCTTCCTAGGGCTTCCTCTCTTTCTGCAGGTCCAGGGGTGGGGCCTGGTCTCCCTTTTACTTCCTCGTTGTTGTCGGGGTCGGCTTTCATGTCCGCTGGTTTGGTGCGGCTCCAGTCGTCCCTCTGGACCTGATCTTTCTCTTTTCCTCCTCCTTCTCTTCCTTCTCCTTCTTTCCTTTATCCCGCAGCCTCTGCGATCTGACTTGCTTCCATCCCTCGCCATTGTCGCTGCTGCTGCCACTGTCATCTGGCTGGGACTTCTTGCTCTTCTTCTTCTTGTTACCCTTTGCCTTGGCTGGGGCCTTCTCCTCTCCTTCCCCTTCTGTCTTGGCTCCTGCTTCTGGCTCTGGGTCCTGGTCCCTCTGGTTTTCCGTTGGTTGGGCCTCTGGTGCTCCTTCCTCGGGGTCTCCATTTGGGCGCTGGGCTCCCGTTGCTTGTCCCTCCTCCATCGGGGGTGTTGGTTCCTCTGCTGTAGTAGGTTCCGCGAGGGTTCCTCTTGGGCTTGTGCTGGGCCTGGTCCTTGGGGTGGTGTCACCTTCAGGGCTTGTACCTTCTGCTCGACCTTCCTGGTTGGCCCAGGTTTCTTCTCCGCTTCGATCTTTGTGGCCTCCAGGAGGTCGTTCAACCTGGCGTTGGCGACGGGGTCCACCGTTTGTCTGGTGCTCCTCGTAGTTGGGATGCCTCCCGCTGCTGCTGCGTAGGTCTTTGGCTTGTCTGATTTGGGGCACTGGTAGTAGGTGTGTCCTTCTCCTCCACAGAAGTTGCACATCTTCTTTCTGGTGCACTGGGTTGTGTCGAGGCTGCTCCGCTTGCAGATCCTGCAGAACTTCTTCGGGCAGTCTCTTCCTATGTGGCCCACGGCCTCGCACTTCCTGCAGGTCAAGGGTTGTCCCGATTACCTGATCCTCCCTTCATCGGCTCCTAGGTAGAAGCTTGCCGGTGGATGTTTCATTCCGTCTCTCCCTGTAGGGTCTTTGTGGAGGTTGATGGTTGCTCGCCAGGTCTTGTTCCATATTCCGTTGCTGTCTCTGACCTTGGTGGGTCCATTCATGATGGTGCCGTCCCTCTGGAGAAGTGAAACGATGTCTCTGTCTGGGATGTGGGGGTTGGTCATCTCAACCATTACCCTCTTCTCCGTGGTCGCCGGCGCCCATCCTGTTTTTTTTTTTACAGAGTTTTATATAGCGCGAACTTGACCTGAATCGGGTATCAGAGCGCTTTACATAGCACCAGTTGCATTATATGAGGACACCTTAATTTTTGTTAGGCACGGGGAGATTAAGTGATTTGCCCAGAATCACAGGATGTTCAGCGTCATTACGGGGAGATTAAATGATTTGCCCAGAATCACAGGATGTTCAGCGTCATTGCCGAAACTCGAACCCAGTTCCCCAGATTCAAGGTCGACCGCCCTAGCCGTTAGGCCAACTCCTCTCCCCAGCACTTGTCAGGCTGAAGGTGCTGTAGGATGTCTCCTTCTTCTGCCGTGGAAGAAATTCCAGTACTTCCTGAAGAGGGCCTGGGTGATGAAGCTGAGGAGAAATATCATGCTTGACGCGGACGCCTGGCAGCTCAGCACCTCCGTCACTGGGACCCCTGCTGGCTTGAGGACCTTGTTCAAGAACAAGTCCCTGTCCAGTCTGGGCCCTTCCTTGTCCTTTACCTCCCACCGCATGACCTGGATGTACCGGTAGGAGACATTGTACCCATTGAAGGGTTCGGGGGCGGTCCCCTGCCTCATCCCTGCCTCGCCCTTCCTCCCGCTCCCTGGTTTGGCAGCATTGGGGTTTTCAGGTGCACCTGCCTTTGACACTGAGACCTTCAGGGCACCAGCCTTCCCAGCGCTGGTGCTTGGTTCTGGAGGTGCAGCCTTACTTGCCTCCTTGCCGCCCTCCCCAAGGGGCTGGGGGTTGGGCTTCTGGGCGTCCAGTGTGGGGATGCCATCTGGGGTGGTCACTGGGCTCCAGTGTCCATTTTGTCACCCATTTGGTGGATTCAGGGCTTACCGGTAATTTTGGGTTACCGCTGTCTCCTGGGGTCCTCCGCCTGGGTACCTGGGGTGTCTCCCAGCAGACCACAATAGTCTGCAGTGCAAAAACCACTGTCCAGTCACGCCCTAGAGCTAAGGCAAGGGTTATAGGTGTTACCACCTAAGCATGCATCCCCTCGCCAGAGGTCTGGGTGCTGCACAGGACTGTGAAGGGTGTTAGAAGGTGTTTTAAGTCTCCACCCAAACGTCAGGAAAGAGAGTGATGTAGGGAGCGTAACGTGTCCGGTGCTCTAAAGCTAACCACAGGTCCTTGGGGGTTCTAGTTTGTGTTCCTAAGGAACAAACAGACACCAGCACGCTGGTGCCCCTCCTCCTGCTTAGTTAAAAGCTCGTCGGGCCGTCACGAAAATTAGCATAAATTTGCATAACGCAAATTTATTCACTTCAAAGTTGTAATTAACTGTAAAATCAAATTTTACTTGCGCAAAAATTGCGCTTTCAAACTGTTAAGAACAGATACTACACTTGATCTTAGCCAAAAGGCAGAGAAGCGTGATTCACTATTGTAGTACTCCTGGCTTATTAATGCATTTCTGGTAAAATCTATCTTATTAATGTTTTTCAGGTGAAAGCCAGGAGTACTCCTAACTCACTCATGGAATTCAAAAGTACCTCAAGAGGAATCATAGCTGCCAACTGTCCTGGTTTTGCCGGGACAGTCCCTGCAAGTTGGAGACTGTCCCGATTAATTCACTATCTGGGGACAGTCCCGGTAATTGCACTTCCAGCCCTGCCAAGTGTCTTGCAGGGAATTGTGATGGGAATTTCAAACTGTGAGAGAACTGCAGGGAATTGAGACAGTAATTTCAAACTTTAGGCCAATGTAGTCGAGTTGGAAAAACTCTCCATTGCAGCTGAATGGGAGAATTTTTCCAACTCAGCTACTTTGGCCTTAAGTTTGAAATTACCGTCTCAATTCCCTGCAGTTCTCTCTTTATTGAGTAGACCCTGTAATGTGCCCTATGATAAGTAGGCAGAGTTAAATTATGCTAATTATGTGGGGTGGGCAGAGCTTTGGGGCAGGGGGTGTGGTAAATTTTCAAGTAAGTAACTGATAGGTGTTAGAAATGGGGGTCTCTAGTTGGCAAGGGCTTGCACCTCTGTCCAAGTAGGGACCCTTCTTCCTAGTCAGGGTAAGGGTGTTGCACTCGTGAAGTAACCCCTGCTCACCCTCGTGGTAGCTTGGCACGAGCAGTCAGGCTTAATTCAGAGGCAGTGTGTAAAGCATTTGCACATCACCAACAGTAATATAGTGTAAGCACTACAAAAGGACACCACACCAGTTTAGAAAAATAACCAATATTTTTATATACTCAAGACAAGACCAATTACGACAAAAATCCACAATACTATACTTTAAAAATGAATGCTTGATAAGGTAACTTCTTCTTTGCAGGAATAACACAAAAGCAAAGTTCGTGCGAGTCGGTAGCCCCGTCCGGGTCTACCGCGATGCTGAAATACACAGAGTCTAACAGTTCCAGCCGACCGCGTCGCTACGGGCCAGCAGTGTCGTGAACAGACTCGGTCACAGTACCTTTCTCGTTGTGGCTGGTACGGAGTGTACGAGCCAGTCGGCGTTCGTCGCGGTTGCGGTGCAAGACGGAGCGATGCAAGGTGCGGTGTCCCTCGATGCGGTGCAGGCAGCGGCTCGATGAGCGTTGTGCAGACGGAGTCGGTGAGTCCAAGGCGTGCGGTGCAGAGGCGAGACGGTGTACGATGCGGTGCTGACAGGTTGCGATGCAGGCGACCAAGCCGGAGTGCGGGAGCTGGCGTCGGACAGCGGTCGCGAGTCGGAGCGGTGCGTCGCAAACGTGCGAGCGGTGCCCCAAATGCGATGCGGTCACGACTGTTGAGCCAGTTGCAGCGACCGCGTCGGTCGGGTCCGGCTGGTTCAGTGAAGCGATGCGATGCGAACTGCGGTGCCCACAGGTCACTGTGCAAGCAGCGGCTCGGTGTTGACGGCGTCGGACGTCGCCTACGGTGAGACCAGGGTTGCGAAGCGGGGCGATGCGGTCTGCGGTGCAAACAGGTCATCGGTCAGGGATGGATTCGGTTGATGGAGTCGGTTGCAGTTCCCTTCCTCTGTGGCAACTGAAACAGCGTTCCAGAAGCGGTACCCAGAGGCTTGTGAAGGCTTTGCAGTCCCTGAGACTTCTTAACAGGAGGCCAGCTCGGTTTCAGGCCCTTGGAGATACTCAGCACAAGTTTGTAGAAAGTTCAGTCCAGTCCTTTCACTGCCCAAGACAGAAGCAGCAACTGCAGGCCAACCCAACAAAGCAGTCACTCAGCAAAGGGGCAGTACTCCTCCTACCAGCTCTCCAGCTCTTCTTCTTGACAGGTTCCTTGAGTCCAGCGAGATCTAAATTCATGGGGTCAGGGCCCCAATATTTATATCCCTAATTCCTTTGTTCTCTCTTGGCAGAGAGGCCTTTGCCTGGTCCAAACCAGTTCTGGTCAGTTTTGGAGCACTTTGTTGACAAGTCTCCGTCTTTACTTTCAGGGTGCAGGCCAGGGACATCAGACACACCACAGGAGGTGGAGCCAGCATTGTGGAGGAAAGGCCCAGCCCTATTCAGGTCCCAGGTGTGCTCCTCCCACCCATCTACATGGAGATGTGGCTATTCAGCCCTGTGCTGTCTCCCCTGCCTCCTGGAATCCCCCAGCCCCTGTCACACACAAACCCAGACAGGCAATACACAAACTGCAGAGGCAGGCTTGGATGGTTAGGCAAGAAAATACCTACTTTCTAAAAGTAGTATTTTCAAACAAAGAATGCTAAAACCAACTTCACTAAAAGATGTATTTTATCATTCTGAGTCCAGGCATACTAAACTCGAATTTCTACCGTGTTCCCTGGGCCAGTTAGGATTATAAGGTGTTATAATCAAAACTGCCCATTCTGGCCTATGGGGAACAGGTAGCCCTTTAGTAGTGAAAAACGAAATAGGCTGTAATTCACTACCTGGGCATGCCACGCACACCAGGGCATGCCCTACCTTTACATACAACGCACCCTGCCCACAGGGGTACCTTGGGCCTACCAGAGGGGTGACTAATATGCACAAAAGGAAAGGGTTGGGGACTGGCAAGTGGGTGTACT
Organism: Calotriton arnoldi; assembly: GCA_963921515.1. Lineage (NCBI taxonomy): Eukaryota > Metazoa > Chordata > Amphibia > Caudata > Salamandridae > Calotriton > Calotriton arnoldi. The sequence goes on from CAWUFW010000723.1 coordinate 3,306,351, forward strand.
GGCCAAGTCGACATGGCAGTCACAGACTGCACACAGGCTCTGCGGTGGCAGGCCTGAGACACATTTTACACGCTGCTGTGGTGGGTGGCACAACCAGTGCTGCAAGCCCACCAGCAGCATTTGATTTACAGGCCCTGGCACACACAGTGCACTTTACTAGGGACTGACACATAAATCAAATAGCCAAAACATGGAAATACCAATCCATACACATTTCATACAGGAGCACTTGCACTTTACCACTGATCAGCAGTGCGTAAAGTGCGCAGAAACACTAAACCAGCACAAAACAGAGTCAAAACCGGGAGGTCAGAAAGCAAAAACTCAGGGGAAACATGCCAAAAGATGCCAAGTCTAACAATAGGTATGCTGGAAAGTGTCCCTCGAAATTTTTTCAAAATATTGGCAATTATGGAGCAATTCATAATAAAATCTAGAATTTGGCCCTGTCTACTCATTGTAACTTATTGTACGATCATCGATTATTTTTCTGCCTTGATTTTTCTTCTAATTTCAAGAAGTAGTGCATACATGCCAACAAGTTTAGAAGTGGTAAGAGGGAGAATGAAAAAATAATAATCAGGAGACTGCATTTTTCCCTTTGACTTCTAGTGAAGCAGAGGCAATTTCAGATGGGAGACAGCCAAAATAAAGCAAAATTTTACTTAAAAAATCGTGAGCTCCCGCCCGAATCGGGTCTATTTGCATGTATGATAGTGTGTATTCTCTAGTCATTTTTACAAGCCAGTATGGTGTGTGTTTTGTGGAATATGGCCCCAGTTAACAACTTTGGGGGGGAGGGAGTAGGTAGCTGATTATGATATATTTTTTAATAATTGTGGCAAGGTTTTACAGATTGCAAAACAATGGGGTACTTTTTTCAATTATTCTTATTATTTTATCTATCGGTACCTATTGGGAAAACATAAGACATCTTCCATTCGGCTACCTGTTTATCATACATGCCAATAGACCCGATTCAGGCAGTAGGCTCTCAATATTTAAAACTACAAATGGTTTTATTTAAGCTGTCTCCCACCTGAAATTGTCTCTGCTTCAATAAAAGTAAATTGGGAAAATACATTCTCCTAATTATTTTTGTAAATCTCCCACGTCCCTCTTCTAAAATGTTGGCATGTATCCCAGTGACTATCAAGTGGACCAGGTACATTGGTCAAAATCTGATTGAATTTTACAGGGTAGAAAGTTTAGTTCTGGGAAATTGTTGGAAGATGTTGTGTTTAAAATCATCTGAGGAAAGTAACATTGTAGAAAATTAAATTGCATTTCCATACAGATTTAGAGAGCTGTTGGGGGTTCTCCTATGAAGAATAGTTTGGGAAAAGAGTGGGAAATGTGAACTTAAATCTTACAGGGCCAGGATCATTGGTCAAAACTGGATATAATTTAAATTCCACTTTATACAGTGTTTAAAGGTTCTCTCCCAAAGACGTTTTGTTAGAAAAGGGGGTCTCTAGTTGGCAGAGATATGCACCTTGTACAATTAGAGACCCTTCCTTCTAGTCAGGATAAGGGGATTACACGTCTAAAATAACCCCTGCTCACCCCCTTGGTAGCTTGGCAAGAGCAGTCAGGCTTATCTCAGAGGCAATGTGTAAAGCATTTGCACAGAACACACAGTAATACAGTGAAAACACTACAAAAGGACACCAAACCAGTTTTAGAAAAATAGCCAATATTTATCTTTGTAAAATAAGACTAAAACGATAAAAATCCAACATACAGTGATCAAAATACAAATATTGCAAGAATAACCTTAATATACAGTTCCTTGAAGTCGATAGCTCCGTCCAGTGTGTCACAGCGTCGTGAACAAACAAATCCAACAGTTCAGGCTGACTGCGGCATTGCAGGCCAGCTACGGTGTCGGGAAGACCCGTAAACAGTACCTTGGAAATGCAGGGCGTTGTGGACCTTGCAATGAGATCCGAAGATGCGGCGTCGGCAGGCATCGGCTTTGGAGATCGGTGCAGGAGTCATTGGGCCCTTGAAGTAACACGTGTTGCAGATCGAACTCCATGCGGTTGATAGTCAGGAGCGCCGGCGTTGGCATGTGTCAGGGCTGTGGTGTGAAGTGCAGTGGCGTGAGGTGCCCTCAGGTCACGCTGCAGGCAGCGGCTTGGTGATGGCGTCCAGTGGTGTCGGTGAGACCTGGGCTGCGGTGCGAAGTGGGAGGGTGCTCGTCGCGGTACTGACAGGTCACGGTGCAAGCAACGGCGTTGTTGTTGCTGAAGCGCTGTCGTCGGCAGACGATCTGGAGTCGATGGCGCAGATGTCGGTAGACCAAGGCTGCATTATGAGGCAGTGCGTTGAGTAACTTAAGACCGGTGCCCTTAGGCCACAGTATAGGCAGCATCGTTGGTGTCGGCGTGGATCATCCTCGTCAAGGACACCAGGGTGGCGATGTGAAGCCAGGCGGTGTAAAGTGCGGTGCCATCAGGTCACGGTGCAAGCAGCGGCTCAGTGGCAGCGTCGGTCAGTGTAGTCAGTGAGACCAGGGTTGCGGTGCAAAGTGGGGTGGTGCTCTCTGCGGTGCCGACAGGTACGGAGCCGGCAGCGGCATCGTTGACGATGTCAAGTTGCTTTTTCCTCTGTGGCAATTGAAACACTCAGTTCCAGAAGCGGGTACCCAGAGGGTGGTAAAGTCTTTGCTGTTCCTGAGTCTTCTTGAACAGGGGGCAAGCTCTACCTCAAGCCCTTTGAGAAAATTTGGAAGATAAGTTGCAGAAAGCTCAGTCCAGTCCTTTCACTGCCCAAGACAGAAGCAGCCTCTGCAGGCCAACACAGCAAAACACACAGCAAAGTGGTAGTTTCTCTTCATAGCTTCTCCAGCTCTTCTTCTTGGCAGGTTTCTCAGTTCAAAAGAGTTTTGAAGTTCTGGGTTCAGGGCCCCAATATATATACTGCTATTCCCTTTGAAGTTTCAGGCAGAGAGTCTCTGAGTTCAGTGAAAACCTGTTCTGTCCTCCCTGGTCCAGCTTCACTATAGGAGGTAGAGACAGCATTGTGCAGAGCAGACACAGTCTATTCAGGGGCTAGTAAAAACTCCCCCCACCACTCTTAATGCAGACAGGTCTTTTCAGCCTGGCTATGAGTCACCCAGGAAAGGGCAAGACACACCTCAACCCCCCTTGTGACTGTCTAGTGTGAATGCACATCCCCAGCTCCTGCCACCCCAAAACCAGATGGTGAATACACAGAGGCACACAGGATGGTTAGGTAAGAAAATGCCCACTTTCTAAAAGTGGTTTGACTCCTCACCACGTGCAGACTCTAGACTAAGACGGCGTTGAGAGCCATTACCAAAACAATAATTCTTAAGTCATTTGATGACGGCGAAATCTCCAAGACTTGCTGGTGCATCGCGCTGTGTCCTAAATGGTGCCGATAAATACGGCAATTCAGCGACACATATTATTATTATTTATTTTTTATTTTTTTATTTTTTTGTCCTCATTCCGCAATAGATTGTGTAAGGAGTTATCAGGGACCCCTGCGGCAGCGAGTCCGACCCTTCACTGTTTGGGGAGTTGGTTTCTTGGAATTTCCGGCAAGGGTCCCTTTATTTCCATTACCAATAAAATATTTTCCAAGGAGGGGAGCTAGCCATCCTGGCTACTCAAACAAGCATTATGCTTGTTATTTATTGCTATCGCATAATCATAGGACTTTGTATATTTATGCATATAGGTCAATATAATTTCATTTCATTAACTACTATAGCTGGATAAACTGTTCCCAAATTTCCCAGAAGTTGTATTTTTTACTCGGTCTCCCACTTCTATCCAACCTGTTTATCTTTTTTATAGATGCTAGCCATTCCCAGTGTGTAGGCGGTGCGGGTCTTATCCATTTGATACATATTTCCCTTCTAGCCAATAAAATCAACAGAAAGAGAAGGTTTTCTTGTTTCTTATTTAACTTATAAAGGCCTACTTCTATTTTGGCCACCCCAAATATAACAAGGTCAATACTTACATCAATTGGTCGTTCTAGCAATTTCTCTAATACCTTACCCACTTCGTACCAGAACTCTTCGAGCTGGGGGCACTGCCGGAACATATGCAAGTCGTCCGCCTTTTCTTTTCCACATTTAGGGCATTTTTTTGTTCTTTGTCCGCTGAACTTAGATAACCTCTTCGGGGACCAGTAGGCTCTATGTGCGGTAAATAAATGGTTTCTTCTTAAAGCAGCAGATTTTACAACAGACCAACATTTTTCCATAGATACTTGCCATGTTTTCTGTACGTCCAACGTCGGCAGGTCTTTCCCCCAGATCTCTTCTGGAATTACATAGTCCTCCTCACCAGCTAGTATCAGGGCCCAATACCATCGTGAAACTTCTTTTTTAGGGTTCCGCTCTCTTGCATAGTGATTTCCAGATTGCTATTTCCCTGTTTACATTCAGTTTGGGTCTTTATCCAGCTTAAAAGTTGGTAGTATTTAAATTTTGATACTAATCCGTTCGTCGAAATTGTTAGTTGATCCCAGCTAATAATGTTATTTTCTATGATCAGTTGGCCCCATTTCAGGAATCCAGCTTGCCTCAAAGGGACTGTTAGCCTGTCCATTAGGCACTCAGGGGTCCCTGGTGAGTCCCATATGGGAGCGTTTTCACTATAATAAGGTATCTTTAGAGTGTTTCTTATGTTGTACCATAATTTTGCTGCAGACCTGAGCACCTTCAGTTTGACCTTTTTAAAATACTTAGGATGACCAAATTTATATAGATAGTTCCCTTCGGAGCCTGTCATAGCTTGTAAATAAGTGGGGTACAATTCATAGTTGTTTAAAAGAACCCTCATATATTTAAACTGAAAAGCTCTATAATATTCAAAAATGTCTGGACTTGCTATCCCGCCTTGTTCTTTTTTCCTCCTTAACTTTTTCCATGCTATTCTTATTCCTTTGGATGACCAAATGAAGCTATTTAGTTCCCCTTGTAATTTCTTGATTTGTTCCCTCTTGAACTCAAGTGGGATTGCACTGAAAATATAAGTGAATTTGGGTAGGATTGACATTTTTATGATATTCGATCTTCCCATAAATGTCAAAGGAAGACCTCCCCATACTTTAAGTAGTCTTCTGACTTCTGTTAAAATCCTATTAAAATTTATCTGGGCTATTTTGTCTATGTCTTTAACCAATTCTATTCCTAGATATCTTATCTTCTCTTTGACGAGTTGATTTTCACTATGAGTATTCCACTCCATGATTTCCGTTTTTGATTGGTTAATCATATAGCCGGACACTCTCCCATATTGCCTCAGAGTATTTTCTATAGGTTCAAAAGCTCCTGCCAAATCATTCGTAAAAATCATTAGGTCGTCCGCATAAAGAGCGACTTTTTTCTCCCACCCTAGATAAGAAAAAGGGGAATTTCTGTATTGTTTCTAAGATTTTGTGCTAGGGGTTCGATATAAAAGTTAAAAAGCAGGGGAGACAATGGACATCCCTGTCTCGTACCTCTCTTGATTTTAATTTTTTCTGTTAGATTACCATTGATTAGGATTTTGGCCTTTGGGTCTTTATATAGTCTCTTAACCATTTCTTGAAAATTATCTCCAAGTTTGTATTTTTCCAGGACACTATTCAAAAACAACCAATTCACCCTATCGAATGCTTTGGCTGCATCGAAAGTAATGATAGATAGGGGTATCTTCTCTTGTGTAGCTATATCTATTGCTCCTACCACCTCATGAGTCAGTTCCTGGATCTGTCTTCCTTTCACAAAACCCTTTTGATTTATATTTATATGAGATCTCGCAATTTTGCCTAGCCTCTTTGCCATTATCTGCGTGAATATTTTATAATCGCAGTTCAAGAGGGATATAGGCCTGTATGATTCGCATATTTCGGGGTTCTTACCGGGCTTTAGAAGGATACTAATTACTGCATCATTCCAAGATTCAGGAAGGTCTCCCTTGTCCAAAAAATATCATTGGTCAACTCTGTCAGTGGGGAACCAGAACTTCTCTTAATTTAGTATACAGTTCGTTTGGAAGGGCATCCGGGCCCGCAGCCTTTCCTTTCTTTAAGCCTCTGACAACTTCCTCTACTTCTTCTTTGGTGATCCTTTCATTCAGATCTTCCCTTTCCTGTTGTGTTAAGGGGGAGATCTAGTTTTCCTAGGTAGTTATGAAGTTGCTCTTTTGTTGGAGTAATCTCTTCTGCATATAATTCTTCAAAGAATTTCACAAATTCTTGCATAATCCTAGAATCTTCAGAGCTTATTTCTGCGGGGCTACCGACCCGGATGCCTACTATCTTATTTCTTGTTTGGTCTGTTTTTATCTTCCAGGCCAGCATCTTACCGCAACCCTCGCCATATTCATAGTGAGCCAATTTACTTGTCTCCCATTTCTCTCTCACTATGCTCTCCAGAGTTTCTATAAGGGCTTCTTTCTTTCCTTTCCTTTCTGTCTCCAATCTTTTCCTCTCTAATACTGAGATTTCTTTTTCTAATTGGATGTCGAGGAGTTTTATCGCTTCCTCCATTTGACTTATTTTAAGTTTCTTTTTTTGGAATTGTATGCAGCAATACTTAATATCTTTCCTCTAATTACTGCCTTATAGGCATCCCATCTAACTTGCATAGATGTTCCCGTGTTATTTAGTAGAAAGAATTGCTCTGTCTCTATTTGAAGAGCTTCTATATTTAAAGGATCTGTGAGAATTGTGCGATCTACTGTCCACCTTGGAGATACAATAGCATGCCTCATCTGGAGTTTTAACAAGACTGCAGAGTGGTCGGATAAGTGAGCTGAAAGGTGTTCTACACCTTGTGTACCTTTAATTAGGTTTCTGTCCAGTAAAAAGTAATCTATCCTAGAGGAGTGCCCTAATTTTTTATTTTGGAGAGTAAAGCGCTGCCCTTTATCACCTTTCACCTTCCAAATATCCACTAAACCCAAATCTCTAAGACATATGCCTAGCCACTCTCTCATTTTTGGAAGATTCACTTCTTTTCTAACTGGAAGACGATCCACCTTTGGGTCTAGAATTATATTAAAATCTCCCCCATAATTATTGGGGATGAGGCCATTAATAACTGAGTATATAGATCTTGAAGAGGTTCTGGGTCATCTGTATTTGGCCCGTAGTAACCACGCAATCGTGTATTGTTTATCAGATATTCTTACTTTAGTTACCACCCATCTCCCTTTCCTATCAGCCTCAAACGATTCAATCCTCGCCTTGAGTGATTTTTTCAATAATATAGCTACCCCCTTGATGCAGCATTCTTGGTTGGTGCAAGCATATGAGTCCACCCACCTCTGACTCTTTATTATTTCCTCCCATTCTTTTTAAGGAGGTGTGTTTCTTGCAGTATGATAATTTCGCTATCAATTGTTCTCAGATATTCCAATATTTTCCTTCTACGATTCCTAGTTCTAAGGCCATTTACATTCCAAGATAATATATTGACTACTGCTAAATCTTTTTTCATGATTTATTGCTTGTATCAAATCGGATCCTTCCCATCACCTTACTGGTCCCTACCTCCATCTTTTTGTCTACTGAGGACTTTTTATTTTTTTATTTTCCCCTACTATGCTCCCCACCCATGTGTATACATTTTTACTTTTTCATTATTGATTTCTCCCACCCTGGAGAAGCCTCCCTTTCCTCTTCACTGGGCAGTATTAAGGCCCTTTTGAGCACCCCTGCTCTCCTTGCGGCTGAGTTATGTTTCCTGTTGCTCTCGCATTTGTTCTATGAAACGCTCAACTTCTTTCGGCTCTCTTATATTATGCATTTTGTTCTTCCACATAATTCTCAAAGCTGCAGGGAAGCGCATTTGAACCGTTGCACCTAAGGATCTTAGATGTTGCATCTGCTGACCAAGCTCCCACTGCCTGTCTTGTGTTGCCTTTGATATGTCCGATCGAATTCTGAACGACCACTCATCTTTGTTGAAAGAACCTTTCTTGAGAGCATCACTCAAAAGTTTTTCTTTGAGGGTATAGGTTTTAAAATTTATCAAAATTTTCCTCGGGGTCTTTCTTTCCTTGTTTTTCTGAAAGGATCTCGGTGCACCCTTTGTATATCTTCAGCTAACGCTGCAGTTTTTGCCCAGGGGAAATTTTCCTCCAATAGCGAAATTACAAAGGTTTTTATGTCCTCTTTTTCCAATCCTTCCGGCACATTCAGAATTCTTAGATTGTTTCGCCTTGCTTGATTTTCCAGAGATTCAAGCTTATCCCTAAGGCTCCCCTCGTTAGACTTGAGCGTTTTGATCTCCCTTTGGTGCAATTCCACCTCCTTACTTAATGATTTTGCCACTGCCTCCACTGCAGTTACTCTCTCCCCTAGTGCATTCAATTTGGTGTCTAACATCTCACAAGCCTCTTGTATTTTAATTTGATTATCCTCAGAAATCGCAAACTTAGCTCTCATTTCTTCTAGCATTCTTTCCAGCATTTTTTCTGTCGAGGTTTGCTGTGATTCTGGGAGATTAAGGGGTTGCTTACTACAGCCTGGATTGTCACCTTTTGCTTTTGTTGATAACGTCTGACTTTCCTCTATTATATTACTCTTTATTATTTGTGCATGTAAGGGTTGCAGAGTATCTTCCTCCATTTCCACTGCCCTACCCTCACTTTTGTTTTTAAGTAGATTATTTACTGGCTGTTCTTCAGGTAAGTCTTGTCCCTTATGATCTACTTGAAGTTGCTTTTGGACTTGCACTTTAAAAAAGGATCTTAGTGAGGGAGTAACTTTAACGTTAGAAGCTTTGCCCGTACTTGGTCCACTCCCTTTATTTTTTCTCCCTCTAGTATTCTGGGATGTTATTACATCCGTATCCTGCTTTCTTCCCTTTTTCTTGTTGCTAGAGGGACAATACTGGGGTTAGATAAAACAGTCGGGGTATTTCCCAGAAATTGCCTGTTCCTTAGGCAATAACTTGTGCCTCTATTTTTCTCGCTGGTTGCCGTTGTAGCTATCTTAGAGGATCTGGTATATTCAATGCCTTCCCTCCCCTCCTCTTCGAGTATTTGTGGATCTTTTCCCCCAGCCTGTACATTTTTACACAGGTTCTCATCCCCTGGAGACTTGCTTACCTTGCTCATATGTTTTTCTTTTATTTCCCCTTCCTTTTCTCCTACTGCTCCATACGTAGCGTTTATGGGCTTCACAGCGTTTTCCTTCACTTTCCGCTTTTCCCCCGTGCATCATTCGCTTTCAGTGCATTACTGGGGACCGCAATCACTCTGCCTCGGATGCCCTGGAAGGAGATTCTAGCGGCTGCCCTGCGAAAGCTCCGCTGTGCTTCCCAAGCTCCCGCCCACACGCCAGAGAGGGTGCGCCGTGTATCACAGCCAGCCGATTCCTCCGCTCCGTTCCCCTGCAGCTCAGTAAGTCTAATTTCTTTTCTTGATTCGTCGGGGATAAGTATTATATTTGGAGAGCACATCCCTGTTTTCATGGGATTCGTGGCATTTTGTCCTTTCTCAGTGAGCGCTTCCTACGTTGATACCGCTTGGAGAGCAGGGAGCTCCCGACCGGTCACTTTAGCCGGCCGCCATCTTCTCCCTCCTCCCGCGACACATATTATTGGATGACTTGACAGTCCTCTGATAATGAACTGCCTCATAACTTTGAGTTATTCCTTTTTCTTCAAGCTGGGCCCTGTTTCTACACAAGAAAGTCTTTTGTCCTGAAGATGGTCTTGTAGATTGGCAATGTAAAAAGACCGAAACGTCGACCAACCAACCCATTTTCATTGTATAAGAAATGTCTACCTAATACACAGGATTTCTGTATAAATAGATACTAGAAATGGGTTTATGACATGAATGATTATTAGACATTTGATAGAAAAATTGTTGGTCTTTGTCACTAAAGTCTTTGTGAATATTGTCCTGTACCCTGATAAATGTATGTTTTGGATTATAAACCACAAAGAAAGAATACACACGTCTTTGTTCCTTCTTCCTTCCCCCTCCTTTTTCCTTCTTTCTATTTTGATTTAATCCGCTTTGTGATTATACATAATTGATTTTCATAATTGATGTTTTCAATGTCATTGTTTGGACATTTAGAAATGACATTATAAAAGAAAGCAAACTCTTAAACATTTAAAAAAAAATCCCTTGCAGGCATCTATAATGTATATCATACCTTGTTACCCAAGCCCACAAGGGTATATCGGGTAGTTCAACGAAGATAAACAATTTCTAGTGGCATTTTCAAAATCACAATTTAAAAACCACCTTCTCTAAAAGATGTGTTTTAAAATTCTGAGTTCAGAGACCCTAAACTCCATTTCCCTATCTTGTCTCAATTGAAAGTTACACATGTAAAATGTTACAGTGCAGCTGCAATAATAGCCTATGGGACAAACAGCCTTTCAACAATGAAAAACGAAATACATAGTATTTCACTATCAGGACATGTAAAACACACCAGTACTTGTCCTACCTTTCACATAAACTGCACCCTGGCCATGGTAGTACCTTGGGCCTACCTGAGGGGTGCCTTACATGTAAGAAAAGGGAAAGTTAGGGCCTGGCAAGTGGGTGCACTTGCCAGGTCAGCATGGCAGTATAAACTGCGCGCAGACACTGCAGTGGCAGGTCTGAGACACCTTTGAAAGGCTATTTGTGTGGGTGGCACAACCAGTGCTGCAAGCCCACTAGTAGCATTTGATTTGCAGGCCCTGGACACACCCAGTGCACTGTACTAGGGACTTGCTAGTAAATCAAGTATACCAATCATAGAAAACCAATCATTACACAGTTGACAGTAGGAGCACTTGCACTTTAGCACTGAATAGCACCCAAAAAAGTGCGCAGAGACACTAAACCAGCAAAAACGAAATCCAGCATACCATCAAAAACAGGAGGTCTGAAGGCCGAAAGACAGGGTAAACACACTAACAGATGCCAGGTCTAACACATGTCCCCTACAGCTGAAAGTAGGGAGAACTAACCACCCGCCAGGGAGTTCTCTTCACTAAGGTGGAAGAACCTGGACATACCATCATCGTTGGCGTGTTCTGTGCCAGGGCGGTGCTTCACCGTAAAGTCCGTTCCCTATAGGGAGATTGACCACCTCAATAGTTTTGGGTTCTTACTTCTCACCTCTCATCTGCATTAATCATCTGAGGGGCCTGTGGTCTGTCTGAACTTGTAAGTGAGTCCCAGACAGGTAGGGTCTTAGCTTCTTTAGTACCCAGACCACAGTAAAAGCTTCTCGCTCTATGGCACTCCACCGCTGTTCACATGGGAGTAGTCTCCTGCTAAGGAAGACTACAGGCTGGTATAGGCCCTCTTCGTTCAGTCGTGAGAGCACTGCTCCCACACCATGCTCTGAAGCATCTGTCTACACAATGAATTCTTTGGAGAAGTCGGGTACCTTGAGCAGGGGCGCCATGCACATGGCTGCCTTCAGGGCATCAAAAGGGGTCTGAGAGGCATCAGTCCAGATCACTTTCCTTGGCTGCTTCCTGGAAGTCAGCTCAGTCAAGGGGGCAACAATGGTGCCATAGCCCTCGACAAATCTCCTATAGTAACCTGTGAGACCTAAAAAGGCTCTCACCTCTGGCTGGGTTGTGGGGGCTCCTAAGCCAGAATGGCGCCACCTGGCAGCTTCCTACCAGGTACCCTAAGTACACCACAGACCCCTGCCCGATATGGCACTTACTGGCCTTGATCGTGAGGCTTGCCTTCTGCAGAGCCTTCAGCACTTCCCAGAGGTGGTGCAAGTGATCTTCCCAGCTGGAACTGAACACTGTGATGTCATTCAGGTAGGCAGCACTGAAATCCTCCAGTCCAGCCAACACCTGGTTGACCAACCTCTGAAAGGTGGCGGGGATATTCTTCAACACAAAGGGCATCACCCGGAACTGGTAGTGCCCCTCTGGTGTTGCAGACCTCTCCCTGGCCCCATCAGTGAAGGCAATCTGCCAGTACCCAGACGTTCAATCAAACGTACTGAGGAACTTGGCAGCTCCCAACCGATCTATGAGCTCATCAGCTCTGGGGATGGGGTGCGCGTCAGTCCTGGTAACGGCATTGAGCCCACAGTAGCCCACGAAGAACTGAAGTTCAGGAGTGGCACCGGGTGCAGCAGCCTTTGGGACCAACACCACTGGGCTGGCCCAAGGACTGTTGGAGGGCTCTATCACTCCTTATGCCAACATCTTAGAAACCTCTCCTTTGATGCTGGCTCTGACGCTGTCAGTCAGCATGTAAATGTTGTGCTTTACAGGAGGATTCTCCCCAGTGTCCACATCATGGGTACAGCAGTGGGTGACACCTGGAGTCAGGGAGAACAGCATGGCAAACTGCCCCAACAGCTGGTGACAGTTACTCTGCGGCTCTGTGGTCAGTGAAGGGGAGAGGTTTACACCTTCCACTGATCCATCATGCTCCCTGCCAGACAGGAGGTCAGGGAGAGGTTCACTCTCTTCTTCTGCTCCATCATCTGTCGCCAAGAGCATGCTTACTTTAGACCTCTCAAAATGAGGTTTGAGGCGATTCACATGTAGGACCCTCAAAGGGTTCCTGGGAGTCTGCAAGTTCACCAGGTAGGTGAAATCACTCTTGCGCTCCACCACCTCAGAAGCCCATTTCACTTGTCCTGCAGAGTACAAGGATCTACTGGGGCCATGACCAACCCTTTCTGGCCGGGTTGAAACTCTACCAGAGTGGCATTCGGGTCATACCAATGTTTCATCTCTTCCTGGCTGGCTTCTAGGTTCACCTGAGCGAGTCTCCTGAAGTGCACAGTCTGGTTTCTAAAGGCCAGCATGTAGCTAAATACATCCTGGAGAGTTTTTCTGTGAGCTGTCTCCCAGCCTACTTTCACCAGACTGAGAGGTCCTCTCACAGGACCCCCATACAGTAACTCAAAGGGACTGAACCCTAATGACTTCTGCTGTACCTCCCTGTAAGCAAATAGAAGGCATGGTAAGAGGACATCCCACTTACGCCTCATGGGTTAGGTCAGACCCTTGATCATGCTCTTCAGGGTTTGGTTGAATCTGTCCACCAAACCATTACCTTGGGAGTGGTAAGGGGTGGTGAACCTGTAGGATACACCACACTCCTTCCACAGGGATGTCATATACTTGGATAAGAAATTGGTACCCTGGTCAGATACCACCTCTCTGGGGAACCCCATGCGGGAAAAGATCCCCATTAATGCCCGGTCCACCACAGGTGTTATCGTTGTCCTGAGAGGGATAGCCTCTGGGTACCGGGTGGCATGGTCCACCAAGACCAGGATGTACCTGTTGCCCATGGCTGTTTTGGGGTCCAGAGGCCCCACAATGTCCATCTCCACCCTCTTTAAAGAGGTGCCTACAAACGGAAAAGGTTGGAGAGGAGCCTTACACTTCCTCCCACTCTTACCACTTGCCTGGCAAGTTTGGCAAGACTTACAATGTGTATCAGTCTGCCTTCGCATTTGGGGCCAAAAGAAATGGGTGACAATCCAGTCAAAGGTTTTGTCCTACCCCAAATGTCCTGCCAAAGCACGTTGTGAGCCAGACCCAGTAGGAAGGTCCTGAAGCGCTTGGGTACCAACAGCACACAGGCTGACTTAGACTCAGTGACCTTAGGCTCGTATAGGAGACCATTCTCTCAGTAGATCCAGTGTGATCCAGACTGATCACCAGCTGCCTGCCTTGCAGCCTGCTGCCACAAACCCTCCAGAGAAGGGCATTCTCTCTGCTCCCTGCAGAAATCTACCCTGGTGGGACCCCTTTCTTGCTGCTAATGGGTCAGCTCAGATTAGTCCCCCAGTTCAGCCGCCTGTTCCCCTGTAGGTTTCGGGGCCTCTCTTTTGAGGTAAGCCTCCTCCCGGACCATGGGAACTTCAATTGGGAGGGGGTTCCCGTGCCCCTTGCTCTTCCTCTTGGCAGGCACCTGGGCCACTGTTTTAGGCTCCAGGTCCTTCTAATCACCCTTGCTGGCCGCCATAGACTGAGTGGTCACACATGCCCACTCTGGCAACCCAAGCCTCTCCAAGTGAGACCTGAGCTCCACATCCTTCCACAAGGACTGCTCCAGGTTGTTACCTAGCAGACAATCTACAGGCATGGTAGGGCTCACAACCAGCCTAAAGGGACCTGAGACCCCCCCCTCACAGGGAAGCTGTGCCACCTTACATTGGCTCTCTGAGTTGTCTACAGCAACTACTTGGTGGAATGCACCAGGGACTACTTGCTCCTCAGATATCAGGTGACACTGGACTGAGGTCACACTGGCTCCAGTATCTCTGAGAGCCTCTACCCTTTGCCCATTAATGGTCACCCAGGCGTTGTACTTCTTAGTGTTCGCAGGCATTTGGCCTTCCTGGACCATCTCACTGTCCCCTAGTGAGACAAGGGTCATTTCTGCGGGATCCCCACCCTCACTTGGGACCCCCTCCTCCCTGAGCGCTACACTAGCCTATACCTTGGACTGTCCACCGGAGGGTAGCTGTGCCCACTTGGGGCATTTGGGACCCCCCCTTGATGTGGCCCACCTGGTCACATGAAAAACACTTACTGGGTCCCTTCTCTGCAGGCTTTCCTGAAGAGACCCATGGTTTCTTATCTCCTGGGGGGTGGGAATCCTTACATTGGGTACTAGTTCGGGGCCCTTTACAGAACTCCTTTGCTTTACCATTGCCCCCCCCCCACTCTTCTGCTCAGGACCCTGCCCACTTTTGGTGGAGTCTTCCCCATACACCTTCTTGTGAACCCTGGTACTCACCCAGGTGTCCGCCTCCATAGCAAGATTCCTGGGGTCAGCCAGCTTACTATCTGTTAAGTGCTGACGCAGCTCTGAAAAACATAGACTAGACAAGTGGTCTCGCATAATCAAATTGTACAGCCCCTGAAAATCTGCATCACATTGCTGCCCTTCACCCACCCATCCAGTGACCTGCAAAAAGAATCTACACATTCTAACCATGTCTGGGAATCATTTTTCTTACTGGTTCTAAACTGATCCCTATACTTTTCGGGAGTGAGATCATAACAGGTGAGAAGGCCTCTTTCAAGTCAGTGTAGGTGAGGTTGTACCCCTTACCCAAAGTCAGCAAGGTGTTCTTCCCCTCCTGAGAAATGAGGCCACAATACTGCTCCCCAATACTTCTCAGGGACACGATCCATGTGGATAGATGTATCATAGCCGCCCTGAAACCACCTCTGTATGTCATCTCCCTTCTTATACTACATTCTTGGGAATGTTTACTATTCTCTCTGAGTGCACTGAGGAATTGCTGTCACCATCTGAGCTGGACCTAATCCTCTGATCCAATACCTTTACTCTAAGCTCATGGTCTAACATCATTCTTTTCTCTTCCATTGCCACCTTCAGCCTCTCCTGCTCCATTGCATCTCTCCTTGCTTCCCGCCTGTTCTCCAGCTCTTCTGGGGACAAGCCACTGCTGCCTGGCCTGGAAGCCCCTCCCCCTCTTCCCTCCCAAAGCGCATCCACCCTAGAAATAGACTCCTCTGCCTCCACACTGAGATCTCTAGACTGCCCACTGGCATTTCAGGCTGCTACCCAGGCCCTCAGCGCCATCTGTAGCTCCTCTTCGCTGGTGAGGCCTCTGATTTGGACTTTCAGGTTTTTGCAGATAGCCTTCAACTCCTTTACGTTGTAGGATTCCAACCTTTCCGCCTATAAAAGCCACTTCTAGGGATGCAGCTGATGATGCTGTTGACTCAGGCATGATGTAATAGAAAGTTCAAGCTCAAAACAAATGGTAAGATCAAAAATAGACCAAAAAGAAAACAGTACGTGGTACGTAATGGTCTGTGATATGGTAGTGTACACCAATCACTGTAGGTCAAGTGCAAACGCAAGTCCTATCATCACTGCTGACAACCAGTGTTAGAAATGGGGGTCTCTAGTTGGCAGGGGTATGCACCTTGTCCAAGTAGAGACCCTTCCTTATAGTCAGGATAAGGGGATTACATGTCTAAAATAGCCCCTGCTCACCCCCTTGGTAGCTTGGCACGAGCAGTCAGGCTTATCCGAGCCGCAATGTGTAAACCATTTGCACATAACACACAGTAATACATTGAAAACACTACAAAAGGACACAACACCAGTTTAAAAAAAATAGCCACTATTTATATGTGTAAAAGAAGACCAGACAATAAAAATCCAACATACAGTGATCAAAATACGAATATTGCAAGAATAACCTTAAAATACACTTACTTGAAGTCGATAGCTCCGTCCGGGGCTATCACAGTGTTGTGAACAAACAAATCCAACAGTTCAGGCCGGCCGCAGCGTTGAGGGCCAGCTTTGCTGTCGGAAAAACTCGCAAACTGTACCTTGGAAAGGCAGGGTGTCGTGGACCTTTGGATGAGATCCAAAGATGCGGCGTCGACAGGCACCAGCTTCTGAGGTCTAGCCGTTAGGCCACATACTCTCCCCTTTGAAAGGCTACTTGCGTGGGTGACACAACCAGTGCTACAAGCCCACTAGTAGCATTTGATTTATAGGTCCTGGCCACACACAATGCGCTGTACTAGGGACTTGCTAGTAAATCAAATATACCAATCATGAAAAACCAATCATAGCACAATTTACAGTAGGAGCACTTCTACTTTAACACTGAATAGCAGTGAAAAAGTGCGCAGGGACACTAAACCATCAAAAACAAAGTCCAGCATACCATCAAAAACAGGTCAGAGGCAAAAAGACAGGAGAAATACACCAAAAGATGCCAGGTCTAACACCTTTTAGGAAATTATTGGCAAATGATGCATTGTGAAGCACGACACCAAAGACATCAGTGAAAACTGGTGAGTGTTAAACTAGTTCTAAATAAAGGCATATATACTTAAACATTGTATAGAAGAATTATATAGGGCTTACTATCCTTGGTGAGGCGTTGTTTCCCTTTTGGATCGTAGCACACTACTCTGTAGAGCCCAGAGTCTTTGTGCAGTGCTAGTTGTAAGTGTTGCAATAAGCAACATTATTAGAGCTGGTATGAGAAATAGTTGAACACAGTTTCTGGTCTTGAGGAAAGTTAGTCATTAACAGGGGTGTAACGTTCAGTAATGCAGGCTGTGCAGTGACTTGGGGACCTTTCAGTTTGAGGGCCCCTGCACACAAATTTTATCTGTTTTTACTACAATATAGGTGGTAGGGGTTCCATTTTACTTGCTTGTATCAAGGCCATTGGCACCCTTGCTCTGCCCCGGTTGTAAATTATTACTGCAGATGCTTCAGCTATGTATTGAATTGCATTCCCAATCTATCTCAGTGCTTAAAGGGACTATAGGAGAAGCAGTATAGAATAAGTTTTATTCTTTTGTTTGATTGTCCTGTTCCGGGTGTACTGGATGGCAGTAGTTTTGTTAAAGAAAACAGCTATACATATTTTTTAAGGTCAAGATGCGACACAATAGTGACCATAACGCCCTCGCTCTGGAGTTATTTCCCTTAAAACCCGGGAGTGTCACAGGGACCGATGCCCCAATCGATCCCAGGCTGTCCTTCTCTAATGGCAGGAAGAGAGTACGATGGGCGGATTTAAATCAGTTGCACGAAAAGCTAGGTACGTTGTATGAAGCCGTCATCCCGATTTTTACTAATATCATCCAATCACCCGCAACTACTGGCCTCACACTCGATTTCCAGACGGTTGCCTTGAACCACACTAGGCTAACGTCAATCTTGGGCGATTTTTTCTTTCCAATTAAAAAATAAAGGCCAACAAAAAACTTCCCACCCATGGTACAATAGTCAATGCCGAATGGCTAAAACAGCACTGATTACAGCTATTAAGGCTAACGATCGTCCCGCAATCAAAATTAATAGAGCGGCTTATAAAAATAGTGTTAGTGAGGCAAAAAAGTGGTGGGAAAGTGAAAAGTGGGAAACCCTGAAAAGCTCTCTGGGCTCTCGTGATATGAGGACTTTTTGGAAGGGGGTTAACACAGGTAGCTGCGAGGCCAAATCACCGATAGGACCAACCCTAGAGGCAGATGTGTGGAAGGACCATTTTGAGTCCCTCTACTCGAGGGTAGAGAAACAGGATGATATAGCGAACACAGACTACTCCCCACTGGATCTTAATTCAACGGCACCTCCGTCGATTCTTAGCGTTACTGAAGAAGTCCCAACAATAACACTAAAAGAGATAACGGGTGCTCTATGTAAAGTAGCACCGGGCAAAGCGCCAGGACTAGACAAGATCCCTGGGGACTTATTCCGCAGCGAACCTATAATTTGGGCCCCATATCTCTGGGTTTTATTTAACGCTGTGTTACAAGGCATGAAGATCCCAGTCAGCTGGGCCGGTGCTGAAATAATCCCAATCTATAAAAAGGGTTCCCCGTTGCTACCCACAAATTACAGGCCCATAAGCCTTATAGATATAAGCCAAAAAATGTATGCGCGAGTGCTGTTATTCCGTCTGCAGGGTTGGATGGAGGAGCACAAAACACTTAGCCCCCTCCAGGCAGGGTTTAGGGAAAAAATGTCCACACTGGACCAGATTCTCAGGCTACAAATATTACATTGGAAGATCGTGTGTATGGAGGGTGGCAGCCTCTACCTAATATTTGTAGACCTGAAATCTGCATTCGACCTGGTCCCGAGAGATAAGTTGTGGGATGTTCTCCGTGATCTGGGGGTTCCGGTTTACTTGTGCCAAGCCATGAAGCGGTTACATGAGGGAAATTTCGCTCAAATAAGATTTGGCCAGGGAAGGAAACTCACGGACCCCATCCCTGTAGATAGAGGTGTTCGCCAGGGATGTGTCCTCGCCCCGACTCTTTTTAGTTTATTCATAAATGGCCTAGTAGATTTTTTACTTTTAGAGAAAGACCTAGACGTCCCCAAGCTGGCATCGCGTAAAATTCCAGCAATGATGTTTGCCGATGATACTCTACTATTATCAAAATCTCCCATGGGGATACAGAGGGTACTTAACAGATTTGACGCCTTTTGCAAGGAAAGAGGGCTTGAGATCAACCTACAAAAAACAAAATTTATGGTGTTTAACTCAGCCAAAAGTACCCGATTAAATCCATCTTTAAATGGTAAACCCCTAGAGAGAGTTTCAGCTTTCGATTATCTCGGCATCACCATCACAGAAACAATGGATTGGGGGCACAAATCAAAAAATCTAGCCTGAAATTAGCACAACTAGCAGGGGGCATAACAAAGGTTTTTCGAAAATCCAGTTATAAACCTGTGGGGCCAGCAATAGAAATTTTTAAGGTCCAAGCAAGGGGAGCAGCATTGTATGGTGCAGAATTATGGGGACACAGTTGCTCCGACAGCCTTAGACAGATCGAAAATTCCTTTCTTAGGCAACTATTCGGTCTCCCACGGAGCACCCCGCTTATACCGCTCCGCTTAGTAGATCTGGGGGTAAAGGCCATCGTGGATGAAGTCAACCTCAGACCTCTTCTATTCTGGCGGCGTCTGTGGGTCACCCCAGAGTTGGCAGTTTATAGGGATGAATTAAAAGAGGTGATGTGCTCACCAGGTGTGGGTAAATTGCCCTGGCTTTCTCATATTCTACAAACTTTAGTGAGTCTGGGACGGGGCAATCTTTGGAATATCCCAGAAGAGGCATGTACTTCAGTGTCCAGGAAAGAGCTAAAGGACTCATATTGGGAGCATAATTTGGCTAAACTCCAGAGTAATCCTTCAGTAGGCAAGCTCACTGTAGCCTTTTTAGAAGTCAAGGACCAGTACAGTCTAGAGCCGGCACTAAACAACATCAAGCCGGTAAGTGCCAGGAAGCTTTACTTACAGTTTAGACATGGAGTATTGCCACTTCGGTCTTTTACAAACAAATGGGCGGGTGTGCAAACTCAGGGGTGTCCGGCTTGCGACTGTTCTGCAGAAACAGATTACCATGTGTTCTTTTGTTGCCCTGGATACTGCAAAGCCAGAAGACGATGGCTGGTCCAGATATGTAGAAACTTAGGGACCAGGCGTTGTTCTGAGGCCTTTAGGTTATTGAAATATGATACCAGCCTCCCCATTGTTTACTCTGTGGCTGGATTCTTATTCTCCATGTGGTGTACTCGTAGAGCATTTTTAAAACAAATTTTAAAAACAGATGATTAAACTTTTGTATATTGGTTGCCAAATTAGGCATTTTAAAGGAATGAACTGTTTGTTTTAGAATCATTTTCTAGATATAATTATTTATAAAATGATTTTATTGTTATATTGTTCTGATGTCTTGATAATTGAATGATTTACTGTGAAATTAAATTTTGACCTTTTTAAACACTATTTGGAAAAGGTCTGTATACCTTGCACTTTAAAATGGTTATCACCACCTGATATATTTGACGAACATAGGTTTTTTTTTAGACAGCTACTATCAAAGATTGTATTGTTCTCCATTTTTCTTAGGCTATATCTGTATATGTTCCAAGCCATATGTATACCGTTCCTTGTTTAATTTTAAAGCAAATGATTTGTAAGACTTTTTATGTGCTTTTATGGTCAAATTGGCCGAAATAAAGTTATTATTGATTGATTGATTGATTGAAAAGCCAATCATAGCACAATTTACAGTAGGAGCACTTCTACTTTAACACTGAATAGCAGTGAAAAAGTGCGCAGGGACACTAAACCATCAAAAACAAAGTCCAGCATACCATCAAAAACAGGTCAGAGGCAAAAAGACAGGAGAAATACACCAAAAGATGCCAGGTCTAACACCTTTTAGGAAATTATTGGCAAAGGATGCATTGTGAAGCACGTCACCAAAGACATCAGTGAAAACTGGTGAGTGTTAAACTATTTCTAAATAAAGGCATATATACTTAAACATTGTATAGAAGAATTATATAGGGCTTACTATCCTTGGTGAGGCGTTGTTTCCCTTTTTGGATCGTAGCACACTACTCTGTAGAGCCCAGAGTCTTTGTGCAGTGCTAGTTGTAAGTGTTGCAATAAGCAACATTATTAGAGCTGGTATGGGAAATAGTTGAACACAGTTTCTGGTCTTGAGGAAAGTTAGTCATTAACAGGGGTGTAACGTTCAGTAATGCAGGATGTGCAGTGACTTGGGGACCTTGCAGTTCGAGGCACACAGATTTTATCTGTTTTTACTACAATATAGGTGGTAGGGGTTCCATTTTACTTGCTCTGCCCCGGTTGTAAATTATTACTGCAGATGCTTCAGCTATGTATTGATTTGCATTCCCAATCTATCTCAGTGCTTAAAGGGACTATAGGAGATGCAGTATAGAATAAGTTTTATTCTTTTGTTTGATTGTCCTGTTCCGTGTGTAATGGATGGCAGTAGTTTTGTTAAAGAAAACAGCTATACATATTTTTTGTCATGCTTATATCTGGGCTGAGTAATTACGTCTGGTGGGAAGAACTCAATAGGTCACAAAGTATAGGGCAGAAGGAGACATTGACTTGCGTGAATTTGGTTGTTTTAAGTCATGCACATGTTGTTGATGGCCTATGTCTTGTGTCATGCAGGGAGTATAAACACAAAAGTCTTTATAATTCATAGTTTTGTATTTGTAATTATACAGTTGTATCTTTCAAGCTATGTGAGTGATGAAAGTTGTCAGAATTTCATTGGTTCTGTTCTTGTCGCCATAGATGTGTATGATAGAAGCAGGGCTTCACCCTCCTTTCCAGATGTAACATGGCACTCCATCTTTGTTGAAGATGTGCTAAATATGTTTTTGTGCTACACTATGAATTTAAGGCTTACATGGTCGGGAGTATGACACTTTATTTTTTCGGCATTAGACTAAGTCCCCAATTCCTATTGATAGTAATATTTTTTATCTGTTTTATACTCTGAGGTTCAAATGGGAAATATACACATTTCCAGCATCCTTCTAAACTCTGGGTGATTTACGGGAGCCTGTATCTGTGTTGAGAGTGAATTCCATAGCTTGGCAGCTTTGCTACATAAAGGTGTTCCACCAACAATTTTCTTTTTATGTATACAACAATTAGCATAGATATTGATATTCTATGGTTTAGTCTATTGGCATAGTCTAGATCTGACAAGATTACTGGGGCCTTGTGCGGGAAAGAGGAAAGATGAGGAAAGATGCATCAGAGTATTTTTCTTATAGTCTGGAATATAGATTTGGTCAATTGGTTAACTTGTGGGATCTTTTGATTCCTAAGGTCCATAAGGTGAAGCAGGTTGTTAGTGGTTTTAGTTCTTTAGTCCACTTTGTTAGTGGGTTCTAGTTTTCCTATGTACCGAATTATAGGATTTCTGATTTTGAGGTGTTGAATTTAAGGTGACACCATCATTCATTGATTAGTGGCTTTGAGGCAACCATCTGATTTGGAGAGCTCACAATGTCACATGATTTACCTAGTTGGAGGACTATCTGGGTATCATTGGCGTAGTTGTAACGTGAAGTTGGCAAAATTGAGGAGTTACTGGAATGGTTTGGTGCAGACATTGAACAAAAGCAGTATGATAATAGATCCTTGTGGAACTCGTCTGACAGTGCTGTATGGGTTTGGGGGAGAATGGGCTATATGGATGATGCTTGACCTATACATAAGGTATGAGTTGATCCAGTCATAGATATTTCTCTTGGTATCCATATCATAGAGTGTGTTGAAAAAAATATCACTATGTACAGTGTCAAATACAGCGGAGAGGTCCAAGAGAATAAGTGCTGCCATTCCCTTTTTTCCATTGTAGTTTTAAGGTCATCTCAAATGGAGAAGGCAGTCTTAATCCATAGAAATCAATGGATGCAGGTGTTTTAGCACAAGGTACATGAGATGCATCAAAAACAAAGACGATGCGGGCCGCAGGGGCGGTGAGGTGCCAGAAAGCACAGTGATGTGTCAGTTCTCTACTACACAGAGGAGATGATGCGTTGATTCCTTACTGGCAGAGGAGGTGATGTGTCGGTTCCTTACTGCTATGCAGGGGAGGTGATTGCGAGAGATTACTTGCTGACAGGGTAGGTATTGCGTCGATTCCTTGCTGACAGCCGAGGTGATGTGTTGATTCCTTTTGGTAGGGGTGGTGATGCTGCGGGGTCTGGACAAGCAGTCTCGGTTCCTCACTATGGTGTGGTGTCGATAAAGAATCGGCGCCCTAGGATGATGTGTCGAGAATCCGGATGCGCTACGTCGATGCGGCAGCAGCGAAGCAGGCGCTGCGTCGTTTCCACAGCTGCAAACAGGGGATGCGTCGGAGTGGGTGCCTCAAACGCCAGTGACATGGGGCTCAGGATGCAAGCTGCAGTGATTTTTCTGATGCACTGCAATAGCAAACTGGGGCCTGGGGTCAAACCGTGGGCGATGCGCCGATCAGGAACCAAGCGTTGATCTTGGACCATGGTGCGTCAATAAAACAGGCGCTGGGAGTCGATGCATGGATTTTCTTCTTAGGTCACCAGATTCTACTTCCAAGGGCCCAAGAAGTTAATTTGGCACCACTTGGCAAGTCAAGACTCTCAGCAGAAGACCCCAGGCACTAGCAGGTGAAGTCATTTATGGCCCTGAGACTTCTAAACAGAAGGCAAGCTCAATTATAGTCCTTGGAAAACCTTGGAAAGCTGGATACAGAAATCAAAGTCCAGTCTTTTCACTCCCAGGACAGAAGCAACAAGCAGCAGGCCAACACAGCAAAGCAAACAGCAAAGTGGAAGTCCCTCCTGACAGCTTCTCCAGCTCTTCTTCCTGGCTGAATGTCCTCAGTCCAGAAGTGTTCAGAAATTATGGTGTCACAGCTCCAGTACTGCTTTTGAAGTAGACAAACTTCAAAGGAAAGTCTTTGTAGTGCACAAGACCCTGCCTTTCCCTGCCCTGGCTTCAGACACACTACGGGGGGGCTGCTTTGTGTGAGGACAGGCACAGCCCTATTCAGGTGTCAGTGACAACTCCTCCCACCACTCTAGCTCAGGAAGGCCCATCAGCCTGGTGATGGGCCATCAGGATATGCAAGTGTAGGAAAGTAGGATCTGCTTTCATGTTCACCCCCACTTTTTGCCTGGTGTCAGTGTGTTTTTAACTTAGTCTGCTGGGAACCTGCCAATCAGGAACCCAGCAACTGTGCTTTCTCCCCTAAATATACATGGTAAGTACTTTGGTACCTCCACAATTGGCTACTGGTGTACAGGTGTAGAGTATAAAGTCCCTAGTATTTGGTACTAAGGTACCCAGGGTATAGGTACACCATGGGTCTCCTATGGGCTGCAGCATATATTATGTCACCCATGGGAGTCCACATAAACTGTGATTACAGGCCTTCCATTGCAGCCTGTGTGAGCTGGGGCTTGTGCCTCTCACTTCAGATACAAGTTTCCTTATATCTGAGGTCACAACACTTAAAACCTATAAGCCACCCCTATGGCACTGTCTTCAGTCCTGAGGACGGGGTACTTGGTTACAAGTGTGATGGTGCCCCTGCATGAGCAGGGCACCCCTACAAACCCCGGAGTCGATTCTCTAGGCTTTGTAAGTGCGGTCAGCCATTTTAAGACATATCGTGGACATCAGTCATTACGAGATGTCTAACTATATAATGGCTGCACCAAACCTGGTCATGTTTGGTATCAAACATGTTGGTATCATACCCCAACACTGATTCCGGTGCTGGACATATGATCCCATGCACTGGGGGCTCCTTAGGGGACCCCCCAGTACTCCTGGTAACTGCCTTTCAAGGTCTGCCAGCAAGCTAGTGCTGCTGCCGACCACAGACACCATTCTGCCCTCCTACTGCTGAGCTGATCTCAAGCAAGGGATGGTAGAACAATAGGTTTCCTGTCACAGGGAGGTGTGACCACCTCCCAGACAGGACTTAGGGGCCTATTAGGATGGCGGGCGGACTTTCATTCGCCCGCCATCCCTGCGGAGATGGGACCGTCCGCCATAGGTGCGCCGGTCCCGCCCGCCGTTTTAGGATGCGCCCGCCACACTGGCGGGCGCATCCTGGTAGTGTAACATTGTGGACGGTGCTGCTGGCTGCAGCACCGTACGCAATGTCACAGAACCATGTAGTGCATTGCGATGCACAACATGGCAGGTACCGCGTGGTGCCTGCCACCTTGGGCATTACAATGTCGGGGGGTACCATAGGTACCCCCCAAGTGCAGCACCCCACCCCCCTGGGGGCTCGCAATGGGCCCCCAAAGTGTTTTCCGCATGCCTTTCCATGGCGGAGTCTCCGCCATGGAAAGGCATACCCCCCGCTGCCATCATGATATGGATGGCGGTACCTGCAAGGCACCGCCACCATATTGAGGGCTTTTTGCGCCCGGCCGGCAATCGTGACGATTGCCGACCGGCGGAAAAGCGGCGGACGGACTTTCCGTCCGCCGCTGTACCCCCCGCCATGGTAATATGGCAGGGGGTAAATGTGGTTGTGATGGCGGACGGATCGCCACCACCGGCCGGGCGGTGGCGATCCGCCCACCATCATAATCACCCCCTTAGTGTATTGGGCTGGGGTGGGGGCGCTTGCCAGTGCCACCAGACTACTTTGAAGGGCACATTTTGTGCCCTCCTTGCATACTCCAGTTTGAGCCTGTTCAGGAACCCTTGGTTCCTGCTCTGGCGTGAAACTGGACAAAACTCCGGGGAGTATCCTCCTCTCTGTCTAGCCCCTCCTCGGGGAGGGACCCTGAGTCATCCCAACACTTTTCTAAGGGTATTTAAGGGCTCCCCTGTGGGTGGGTCCTCAGATTCATCGTGGGACTAGACTCAACCCTGACACTACATCACTCTTCAATCATCTGGACATTTGGATTTCTTTGGACCTCGACTGGAATCGACTCCTGCTGCTCCTGGTCTCACTGGTCTTCAAGTCTTCTGCATTGTCTGTACATGTGCTTCATCCACGTTCTCCAAAAGATCTAGGGGCATCAAGGACACCTGAAGAAATCTCCCTTGGAGTGAAGGAGTCACTCCTCTGCATTTGCAGGCACCTCAGTAAAACTGACTGGTCTGCTGCTCCTGATGTCCCACGGACATCCCGGGGCTCAGCAACACAGGTGGTGGTTCTGTGGCTCCCTAGAGGCCTGACCTGCCTTCCCTGCAATTTGGATGCCAGTATCCCTTGTCGGGGCTGCTGGGACCGAACCCCTGTGCACAGTCTTGACTTGTTGTTGCCAAGGCTTGTTGACTCTGCACTCCGGAGATCTTTGGGCTACAAGAAGCTCCAGCCTTCAGCACCTCACTTCCTGAAGAACAGAGTCCTCCCCACATCTCCTGCATCGTGGGCCCTCAACTTTGGTGAGCTGCTTGAGGTCCTTTTGCGACTCTTGTGCCTCTGGCCTGTCTGTCCTCCTGAAGGTCTTCTCTTGTTTCAGTGGGATCCCTTGCTTGCTCGAGTCTGCTCTGACTCTCCTGCCTTTGTTGAAATCCATTGGACCTTGCTGGTCCCAACATTTGCACCTTTTCGTTCTCCTCACCAGTTGCGGCTACCAAAGCTTGTTGGAGCTCCCGCTGGGCACCAACCACCTAGACACTGACATCTGATGTGGGACAGCTTGTACACAGCTCCTGGTCTTCCTCAGCGTCGCCTGGTCCTCACAGCTGCAGCGACAAGTTTACCGTCATCTCTTCCGAATCTCTCGACATCGGTGGGCATTGTGCTTCTGTGCCTCCTGGTCACCTCTGAGTGGCATAGATTCTGTCCCCTCTGCTTGCAGGTTCTTCACATCAAGAATCCACCCTTGGATTAGACCGGACTCCTCCACAGTCTTCTCCAGAGGCATCTTCTTCTAAGTCTCCCATTGTCGTCTACAGCAAGTTCAGACGTCACTTCACCCCTATGCACCCTGCTTCCCTGGTGCAGGTAACTTGGTTCCTGGGGCATCCAGCAGTGGGGTGGCTCTCCAACTTTCTGTCTTCCAAAGGGTTTCTCCAGAAAGGGTCCTTCTTCTTCAAACTGCAACCGTGACTTCTCCATTGACTGTCATTAAGCACGCGGCTGTGTTTCAACTCAGCCTCCGTTGGATTCCTGGGTACTTACCATGGGTGGTTCCTTGTGTCCCTAGCTCCTCTGAGTCTTCTGGTCCAAGTCCCGTTCTCCTTTGCTGTTCGCATTCCACTTTCTTAATATATGGGTTGGTCTCCTCCTGGAAACCTGTGTATATTTGTGCTACTTACCTGATTTATTGTGTTGATATCTCCGGATAGGAGATGTGGAAAGAGTCTGGTGTGAACTATAAGTTTACCACACCCTATCATCCACAGGGCAATAGGCCTGTTGAAAGGTTCAACAAGACCCTTAAAGGTATGATCATGGGAATCCCAGAAAAGCTGAGGCAAAAATGGGATGTCGTAATACCTTACCTTCTCTTTGCCTACAGAGAGGTTCCTCAGAACAATTTGAATTTCTGTTTGGACACCCAGTTAGGGGTTTACTATGTTTGGTTAAAGAAGGATGGGAGACACCTCTCAAGCCTCCTAAACAGGACATAGTTGACTATGTATTGGGCCTTTGTTCTCGTATGGCTGAGTACATGAAGAAGGCCAGCAAAAACCGTGAGGCCAGCCAGGAGCTTCAGAAAGCTTGGCATGACCAAAAGGCTGTACTGAGTGTTTACCAGACAGGACAGATAGTGTGGGTGTTGGAGCCTCTGGCCCCAGCAGCTCTCTAAGACAAGTGGAGTTTCCCCCACACTATACTGAAAAAGAAAGGTTAGGTCACCTACTTAGTTGACCTAGGTACTCCCAGAAGTCCCCACAGGGTACTTCATGTGAACCGCCTAAAACCTTTTGTGGACAAAGCTGATATGAGGTTGCTCATGGCCACTGATGAGGGACAGGAGGACGAGAGTGGCCCTCTCCCTGATCTCCCTGATCTCCTCTCACAAAACCCTGTTGATGGATCAGGGGAAGGAGTAGTCTTGGCAGACAGCCTCGCTGATCCACAGCAAGCTGATTGTAGACAGGTTCTCAATCAGTTTTTGTTGTCTCTTTTCTCTGACACCCAGTCAAACCACTACCCATGAAGTGGACACAAGTGACAGTCTGCCTGTGAAAAGCAAAATTTACAGACAGCCTGACCATGTCAGAGACTGCATCAGAGCAGAGGTCCAAAAGATGCTTGAGTTGGGGGTCATTGAGACTTTGGATAGCCCTTGGACTAATCCTGTAGTCCTTATACCAAAACCTGACACCCAGAGAGATGAGGTTTTGTGGTGACTACAGAGGCCTCTATGCAGTCACTAGGACTGATGCCCATCCAATTCCAAGGGCAGGTGAGCTGATTGATACTCTGGCCTCTGCTAAGTATCTCAGTACATTTGACCTGACTGCTGGTTATTGGCAAATCAGACTCTCTGAGGATGCGAAACCAAAAACAGCATTTTCAACCCCCAGTGGGCATTATCAATTGGTTTGAAGAATGCACCTGCCACATTTCAGAGGCTGGTGAACAAAGTCCTAACAGGTCTGGAAGCCTATAGTGCAGCATATATAGATGAAATAGCTGTCTTTAGCTTCATACGGGGAGGTTCACCCGGTCCACCTCAGAAATGTACTTGATGCCCTGCAGAAGGCTGGCCTCACTATCAAGGCCACAAAGTGCCAACTATAGTGACCATTCGGGGGCCCCGTGGGGCATTGCAGTGCCGGCCCGATGAGGAGCATTCACCCGATGATGAAGCATGACATCCCTAGGGATGTGTGAGGGCAACAAGAAACACTCTTGTTGACTGTCCCTCATAATCTGTACAGCTCCTAGCTCATTTTGTGTCTTGTTAGGAACAGTTTTTGAAGCATGTTTGGTATCAAACATGTTGGAATCATACCCCAACACCGATTCCGGTGCTGGAGTATTATCCCATGTACTGGGGGGCTCCTTAGGGGACCCCTCGTACTCCCGGTAACAGCCTTTCAGGGTCTGCCAGCAAGCTAGTGCTGCTGCCAACCACAGACACGATTCTGCCCTCCTCAGGTGAGCTGAGCTCGAGCAGGGGAAGGTAGAACAATATGTTTCCTGTCACAGGGAGGTGTGACCACACACATTTGGTGCCCTCCTTGCATACTCCAGTTTGAGCCAGTTCAGGAACCCTTGGTTCCCGCCTGGCATGAAACTGGACAAAGGACAGGGGAGTATCCTTCCCTCTGTCCAGCCCCCCTCTCGGAGAGACCACCGGTTGTCCCAACCCTTTCCTTAGGGTATTTAAGGGCTCCCCTGTGGGTGGGTACTCATATTCGTTGTGAGACCAGACTCAGCCCTCAAACTACGTCACTCTTCAATTGTCTGGACACTTGGACTTCATTGGACTTCGACAGCAACCGAGACTGCACCAAGGAAAACTCCTGCTGCTCCTGGTCTCGCTGTTCTTCAAGTCTTCTGCGTTGTCTGTGTCTGTGCAAAAGACCTGGGGCATCAAGGACACCCGACGAAATCTCCCTTGGAGTGAAGGAGTTACTCCCCTGCATCTGCAGGCACCGCAACAAAGTTGACTGGTCTGCTGCTCCTGATGTCCCACGGACATCCCGAGGCTCAGCAGTGCAGGTGGTGGTTCTGTGCCTCCCTAAAGGCCTGACCTGTCGTCCCTGCAATTTGGATGACAGTATCCATCACCTGGGCTGCTGGGACCAAACCCCTGTGCACTGCGTCGACCTGTCATTGCCAAGGCTTGTTGGCTCTGCACTCCAGAGATCTTCGGGCTACAAGAAGCTCCAGCTTCAAGCACCTCACTTTTTGATGAACAGAGTCCTCCCTGCATCTCCTACGTCGTGGGCCTCCGCCTTTGGTGAGCTGCTTGAGGTCCTCTTGCGGGTTCACTGATAGGATATCGATGTAACAAACATCGATGTTCTAAATATCGAAAAAAATATATCGACTGCAAAAATATCGACTCCAATACCTTAACAGGTAAGTACAAAAATATTGAATCAAAAATATCGAGGTAAAAAATATAGATGTAAAAAATATCGATTTAAAAATATATATATAATAAAGTAATATATAGTAAATATATTAAATATTAATATTATTTTTAACAAAATAAATTTAATTTAATATACATTTTAATCAGATATAACAAATAAACGTAATTTAAAAAAATATAAACACAAACATAAAAATGTATACAAATACATATATTTGCTTAAAAATAATCTATTACTATTATCTTTATTTAATTTTTAAACTTAATATATATATATATCAATAATTTAAAATAAAAAAACATTCTATAATAAATTAAAACATGAAACTATTAAAAAAAAAAACTTACATTTCCCAATACAATAAGTGCAATAGTAGGGAAAGTGTTGGATAGCAGAGGGGTAAATATTACTATTCCCACTCCAGTGATAACAACAGTAGGGAAAGTTTTGGATAGCGGAGGGGTAAAAATTACTATTCCCACTCCAAGACTGCAACAGTAGGGAAAGTGTTGGATAGCGGAGGGGTGAAAATTACTATTCCCAATCCAGTGAATGCAAAAGTTGGATATCTGAGGAATTACATTTACTATTCCAACTCCTGTGAGTGCAACAGTGGGGAAATGTTGGATAGCCGAGGGGTAAAAATTACTATTCCCACTCCAATGAGTGCAACAGTAGGGAAAGTGTTGGATAGCAAAGGGGCAAAAATTACTATTCCCACTCCAGTGAGTACAACAGTAGGGACAGTTTTGGATAGGGAAGGGGTAAAAATTACTATTCCCACTCCAGTGAGTGCAAAAGTAGGGTAAGTGTTGGATTGCGGAGGAATTAAATTTACTATTCCAACTCCTGTGAGTGCAACAGTAGGGAAAATGTTGGAAAGCGGAGGTGTAAACATTACTATTCCCACTCCAATGAGTGCAACAGTAGGGAAAGGGTTTGATAGCGGAGGGGCAAAAATTACTATTCCCACTCCAGTGAGTGCAACAGTAGGGAAAGTTTTGGATAGCGGAGGTGTAAAAATTACTATTCCCACTCCAATGAGTGCAAAAGTAGGGTAAGTGTTGGATAGCGGAGGAATTAAATTTACTATTCCAACTCCTGTGAGTGCAACAGTAGGGGAAATGTTGGATAGCGTAGGAATAAAAATTACTATTCCCACTCCAATGAGTGCAACAGTAGGAAAAGTGTTAGATAGCAGAGGGGCAAAAATTACTATTCCCACTCCAGTGAGTGCAACAGTAGGGAAAGTGTTGGATAGCGGAGGGTTAAAAATTACTATTCCCACTCCAGTGAGTGCAAAAGTAGGGTAAGTGTTGGATAGCGGAGGAATTGAATTTACTATTCCAACTCCAGTGAGTGCAACAGTAGGGAAAATGTTGGATAGCGGAGGGGTAAAAATTACTATTCCCACTCCATTGAGTGCAACAGTAGGGAAAGTGTCGGATAGCGGAGGGGCAAAAATTACTATTCCCACTCCAATGAGTCTAACAGTAGGGAAAGTGTTGGATAGCGGAGGGGCAAAAATTACTATTCCCACTGCAGTGACTGCAACAGTAGGGAAAGTGTTGGATAGCGGAGGGGTAAAAATTACTATTCCCACTACAAAGAGTGAAAAAGTAGGGTAAGTGTTGGATAGCGGAGGAATTAAATTTACTATTCCAACTCCTGTGAGTGCAACAGTAGGGGAAATGTTGGATAGTGGAGGGGTAAAAATTACTATTCCCACTCCAATGAGTGCAACAGTAGGGAAAGTGTTGGATAGTCAAGGGGCAAAAATTACTATTCCCACTCCAGTGAGTTCAACAGTAGGGACAGTGTTGGATAGCGTAGGGGTAAAAATTACTATTCCCACTCCAGTGAGTGCAAAAGTAGGGTAAGTGTTGGATAGCGGAGGAATTAAATTTACTATTCCAACTCCTGTGAGTGCAACAGTAGGGAAAATGTTGGATAGCGGAGGCATAAAAATTACTATTCCCACTCCAATGAGTGCAACATTATGGAAAGTGTTGGATAGCAGATGGGCAAAAATTACTATTCCCACTCCAAAGAGTGCAACAGTAGGGAAAGTGTTAGATAGCTGAG
Source organism: Calotriton arnoldi (assembly GCA_963921515.1). NCBI lineage: Eukaryota > Metazoa > Chordata > Amphibia > Caudata > Salamandridae > Calotriton > Calotriton arnoldi. The sequence continues at coordinate 3,338,264 of CAWUFW010000723.1, forward strand.
GGGTAAAAATTACTATTCCCACTGCAGTGAGTCCAAAAGTAGGGTAAGTGTTGTATAGCAGAGTAATTAAATTTACTATTCCAATTCCAGTGAGTGCAACGGTAGGGAAAATGTTGGATAGCGGAGGGGTAAAAATTACTATTCCCACTCCATTGTGTGCAACAGTAGGGAAAGTGTTGGATAGCGGAGGGGTAAAAATTGCTATTCCCACTGCAGTGAGTGCAACAGTAGGGTAAGTATTGGATAGCGGAGTAATTAAATTTACTATTCCAACTCCAGTGAGTGCAACAGTAGGAACAATGTTGGATAGCGGAGGGGCAAAAATGACTATTCCCACTCCAGTGAGTGCAACAGTAGGGAAAATCTTGGATAGCGGAGGGGTAAAAATTACTATTCCCACTCCAGTGAGTGCAACAGTAGGGTAAGTATTGGATAGCGGAGTAATTAAATTTACTATTCCAACTCCAGTGAGTGCAACAGTAGGAACAATGTTGGATAGCGGAGGAGCAAAAATTACTATTCCCACTCCAGTGAGTGCAACAGTAGGGAAAGTGTTGGATAGCGGAGGGGCAAAAATTACTATTCCCACTCCAGTGAGTGCAACAATAGGGAAAATGTTGGATAGCGCAGGGGTAAAAATTACTATTCCCACTCCAGTGAGTGCAACAGTAGGGAAAGCGCTGGATAGTGGAGAGGTAAAAATTACTATTCCCACTCCAGTGATTGCAACATTAGGAAAAGTGTTGGATAGCGCAGGGGTAAAAATTACTATTCCCACTCCAGTGAGTGCAACAGTAGGGAAAGCGCTGGATAGTGGAGAGGTAAAAATTACTATTCCCACTCCAGTGATTGCAACATTAGGAAAAGTGTTGGATAGCAGAGAAACAAAAATTACTACTAACACTTAAACAATTGAAAAAAACACAAAAATTATTACAAAATGTTAAAAATCATAAAAATAAATAAACAATATTTAAAAAATATAAAATTAAATATATTAAACATATAAAAAGAACACATATTATAATATTATTTACATATATCAAAAACCTACAAATATTATATAAACTAAATTAATAAATACATTTATAAGCAAAAATATTTAAAAGAAGCAAATATTAACAAACAAAAAAATTCTTAAAAAATAAATATATTTATTTTATTTCCTACCCTATAACACCACACCAATAACAAAACTCTTCAACATTTTTAATTAAATGTATTTCCATAATTAACATAATTAATAATCAATTAAAAAAATCTTATTAATAAAAACAATTAATAAACATTCATTGAGTACACATGCTTTAACACTATAATATCCACAACACACACCTAAATTAAACTATAAAATAATAAAACACAAATATTATTTTTAAAAGAAAAACTATTACTATTAACAACTAATAATTAAATATTTAAAAATATATTTGATAACCACCTTTTACCCCTTTAAAAGTAAAAACAACACACACAAAAATATATAATTGCACAAAATAAATATCAAATAATTAACATTAATTAACAACTAAATAATAATTAATTAAACACAAAATAGTTACCACCCTTTACTCCTATAAACACCACAATATACACCTAAAATTAATTACACAATTACCATAATTAATATCTAATTAATTAATTAAAATGAATTGACAACTAATTATTAATTCATCAATGAAAAATAAATTATGTCCCACCCTTCTAACCCTTTACACCTATAAACACCACAACACACACCTAAAATTAATTACACAATTGCCATAATTAATTACCAATTAACTAATTAAAATTAATTAACAGCCAATTATTAATGAATTAATAATAAATTACTTTACCCATTTAACGCTATAACATCTCAATTAAACAAATGATAATACATGAAAAATATTCAATAAATTTAATATAATTAAATTACTTCCCACCCTATTTCCCTATAAACCACAACCCGTTACGGAAGGTGGGCGGAATTTGCGTAGTCGCGCTACGCAAAGCTCTGCGAAACGGTAAAAAATCTCCACGAGCACGCAAAAGTTCCGCGAACACGCGGAATTGCTTGTTCCACCTGTTCGTGATGCTTTTTTCCTGTTCGCTGTTTGCGTGCTCGGGGAGAAATATCTCTCAAACACGCATTTTGAAAGAGCGAACGAGAAAAAAAAATCTGCAAAGCCGCGGATCGCAGAATTTTTGGTAATTCCGCGTTCTCCGTGGAACGCAAAATTACCCAAATTCCGCAAATTCCACGAGCGGAACGGAATTTACCGCCCAGGCCTACTAAAAACGCAAAAATCAAATAAAAAAAATTCATAACTACTAAAAATGTAGCACACATATTAAAAATACAAAGAAATCTTATACAAAAAAACATATATCACATACATATAAAATATATACTAAAATACGTAACATTAATAAAAAATCGATATTTTTAACAACCATATTTTTGGAAACAATATTTTACACTTCGATATTCTTACCATCGATATTACTTACCTAAATTCTATATTCTTGACCACGAGAATTTGTCTGTCGATATTTCTGACCCACGATATTTTTAACTGGAGATTTCTGTAAATCGATATTTTTGATTCAATATTCTGTCTCTGCACCCCTCTTGCGACTCCTGTGCTTCTGGAATGTCGGTCCTCCTGAGGGTCTTCTCTGTGTTTCAGTAGGCTCCCTTGCTTGCTCTGACTTTCCTGTCTTTGGTGAGTCCCTTAAACATTGCTGGCCCCAACGTTTGCTACTTTTTGTTCTCCTCGCCAGTTGTGGCTACCAAGGCTTATTGGTGGTCTCGCCCGACACCGACCAACTAGACTCTGACATCTGACATGGGACAGATGGAGGACGTCTCCTGGTCTTCCTCTGCGTTGCCTGGTCCTCACAGCTGCATAGACAAGGTCACTGTCATCTCTTCTGAATCTCTCAATATCGGTGGGCCTTGTGCTTCCGTGCCTCCTGGTCACCTCCAAGTGGCATAGACTCTGTCCCCTCTGCTTGCAGGTTCTTCACATCAAGAATCCACCCTTGATTTCCACAGGACTCCTCCACAGTCTCTTCCACGGCATCTTCTTCGAAGTCTCCCATTGTCACCTACGACAGGTTCCGACGTCACTTCCCCCCTATGCACCCTGGTTCCCTGGTGCAGGTAACCTGGTTCCTGGGGCATCCACACATGGGGTGGCTCTCCAACCTCTGTCTTCCAAAGGGTTTCTCAGGGAAGGCTTCCTTCTTCTTTAAAACTGCTACCACGACTTCTCCATTGACGTCCATTGGGCACCTGTCTGTGTTTCCACTCTGCACACAGCCTCCTTGGGGTTCCTGGATGCTTACCTTTGGTGGTTCCTTGCGTCCCCAGCTCCTCTGAGTCTTCTGGTCTAAGTCCCATTCTCCTGTGCAGTTCGCATTCCACATTCTTAATATATGGTTTGGTCTCCCTCTGGAGACCAGTGTATATCTGTGCTACTTACCTGATTATTTCAAAGTATTCTTGTGTATTGTGTTGCTATCTCCGAGTAGGAGATATACCAATTTGTTAGTTATTGTGTTGTGTAATAAATAGACTAATTTTTATATAAACACTGTGTGGTTCATTTAACTCACACTACTGATTAAAGTTGGTAAAACAAACTGCTTTTACTCTCCTTCAAGATAAGCCTGAAGGCTGCTCTCCATAGCTACCACTTTGAGAGCTTTCTATGGTTATCAAAGACCACTAAAATCCCCATAGGGTTGCCTGAGTGGTGCAAGGTGCTTCACTTGAATACGTGTGCACCATATACTAGGCCAGCCTCCTACAGCAAGGCATACCTCAGCTCCCTTTGTGTGAGTGTCGAGAGTAAATGCACAAGAGTCCAGCTGTCAACCAACCCAGAAGTAGATTCCACATTCAGGCAGAGGTACAGAATGGTTGAGCAAGAAAATGCTCACTTTCTAAAAGTGGCATTTTCAAACACGCAGTTTAAAAACCAACTCCACAAAAAGATGTATTTTTAAATTCCTAGTTCAGAGTCCACAAACTCCATATCTCTATCTGCTCCTGGTGGGAAATTACACTTAAAAGATAAGGCAATCCCCAAATTACCCTATGGGAGAGATAGGGTTTGCAATAGTGAAATACGAATTTAGCAATATTTTACTATTAGGACATGTAAAACACACCAGAGCATGTCCTATTTTTTAAATATGCTACACCCTGTCCATGGGGCTGCCTTGGGACTACCTTATGGGTGACTTATAATGTAATAAAATGGAATGTTTGGGCCAGGCAAGTGGGTGCACTTGCCAGGTCGAAATGGCAGTGCCAACTGCACACACAGACACTGCAGTGGCACGCCTGAGACATGTTTACAGGGCTACTCATGTGGGTGGCACAATCAGTGCTGCAGGCCCACTAGTAGCATTTAATTTACAGGCCCTGGGCACGCATAGTGCACTTTACTAGGGACTTACATGTAAATTAAATATGCCAATCATGGACAAGCCAGTTACCATCACCTTTTACATAGGGAGCACTTGCACTTTAGCACTGGACAGCAGTGGTAAAGTCCCCAGAGTCATAAAACCAGCAAAAACGAAGTCTAGCATACAGTCAAAAAACAGGAGGCAGAAGCACCTCAAGACAAGGGAAATCACGCCAAAAGGTGCCAGGCCTAACAATGGGGTTTTAATGTTACACAAAATCATGGTATGGCACCTCACAAATGCAATTACCGAATCCCACCACTGAGCGCCAATGTAAGAAATTGGGTTGTTGGTAGAGGGGTGTGTAAGCCCTTCTCAAGCAACAGCCACAATCCTTGTCAGTGTGAACCACAAACAGTCACTAAATTAACCTGTGTCTAACCCTCTGGTAGCTTGGCAGAGAAGTCATAACTTAGAGGCAATGTGTAAAGTATTTATGCAGCACACAAACAGTAATAAAGTGGAAATACAACACAAGAAAAATCCCACACCAATTAAAAAGAATTTAGTAAAATCTAATAAATTATTTGACACCAAAACGACAAAAATCCAATCAGTGGAATCTGAGCTATGCAATTTTAGGGATTTCAGTTAAGTATAGCACCTAAAAGCACAATGCTCCACTTGCGGTTATCTGGTCATGTGAGACTAAAGTCACAGTTCAGGCCGACTGCGATGGAGCGCAGGTCACAGGTCAGATGCAGGAACCAGGTTAGTCCCATTGAAAAAGTTACCTTCTAAACTCCAGTGCAAAGTGTTCTGTTCACGGTGGAGGAGGCCAGGAGTAGCAGGGAGAGCATCACAGATGGTCTTCACTGTAGCGGGAAGAGACAACCGGGTTATCGCAGACGGTCATTGCTGTATCATGAAGATCCTACTGGGCATCACAAATGGCTGCTGCTGGAGATTTGTGTTGCCGGTCACCGTAGGCTATCAATGCTGTAAGGCGAAGTGCAGATCTTACGTTGATGGTCACTGTAGCGTGAAGAGTCAGGTTAACCATAGCATCGCTTTAGCAGTTAGTGCTGGCGACAAGATTTTGGCGAGAATGGGCCCGTTTATGGTTACAAAATGCTGAAAACTTCAGGATTTCTCATTTTTGAGTCAGAGGAGTGCACTCTGATGTCAACCAAGGGTCCAGGGCCTGGGAGGCACCTCTTGGGGATCAGGAACTCACTCTTGAAGAGCCCAGCAGGGCTTGGGCAGTTCCAGGCATCAGGTCAGCTGGGCAGATGCAGGAAGTCCTCTGGAGCTTGTTGTGTCCCCGTATCTCAAAATAGGTCGGTCAGCTGACCCTTGGAGTCTCTTCAGTCACGTGGGATGAAGGGTGCAGGTCCAGTCTTCCTTCTCAGCAAGCAGGGCGTACTTCTTCTGCAGTAATCAGAGGTCCAGGAGTATTTAGGAAAGTGCCCCTTTTTGACATGGTCACCCCCACTTTTTGCCTGGTATGTTATGTGATTTTGACTGGTAGTGCACTGGGCTTTTGCTAACCTGGTCCCCAGTGCCAGATCTCTTTCCCAAAACTGTGTATTTGTACCCCAATTGGCAATACCTTTAGCTCTCCCTGCAAGTCCCGAGTAAGTGGTACCTCAAGAAGTCTAAGGAGGGTCCCTAAGGGCCGCAACATGTTTTATGCCACCCTAGGGGACCCCCTCACCAAACACATGCAGACTGCCACTGCAGGCTTCGTGTCTTGGTGCACACAAAAGAGAAAACACGAAATGGCACACCTCCCTGTGTGCCATGCCTGCATTCACTGCATGCAGTATAGGTAAGTCACCCCTACAGCAGGCCTTACAGCACTATGACAGGGTTCACTATACTACATGTGAGGGCATACCTACATGAGTATATATGCCCCTATTCTGGTTAATTTCATTACTGCGAGTACAAGTATTCAGGGAAGCCATTTTAAAACGTACTGGACAATGGTGAAAACGAGTTCCCCAGCTTCATGATGGCTTCACTGAAAACAGAGGTGTTTGGTATCAAACATCTCGTATTAATAAGCCCATACTGATTCCAATGTTGGATTTATTAATACAAGCACCCAGAAGGCACCTTAGAGGTGCCCCCTGAAAACCTACCAAATACTGGTGTGCCAGCTGACTGGTCTTAGCCAGCCTGCCACCAGAGATGAGTTTCTGACCCCCAGGGATAAGGTCCTTTGCTCTCAGGAGGTCACCCCCTCCAACAGGATGACCTGCGAATTAGCATTCCAAGGAAGGTAGCTTCAAACAGCCCACCGCCTTTGGTATGCAAATCTGGCTTCCCTCACAGCAAAGGTTGCCACTCCCCTTTGTCCAGAGCCCTTTAGGTGCCTGGACAGGCAGTAAAATTAGTCAGAGAGTCATGCCCACCCTCTGGCTAGTACCACCTCAAAGCACAGCTACCTGAAGTGGATATGACTTTTCAGAGTGTGCCATCTTTGTGATGGCAAACTTAGGAACTCTGGGACAGGGTTATGTCCATTCTCACAGGAAGTGGTCATATAGGGGGCTTGTGACCCCAAAGGTGGGTAGGCCATTGCCTACTACCCTACACCCCCTAACACCCATAAATTCAGTATTTAAGAGAGCCCCTGACACCAGAGAACCAGATCCTGCTGACCTGAAAGAAGAAGACAGACGTGAAGAGTCGCAAGAAGCAAAAACAGAAGCCCAGCAACTGACTTGGAGCCAACTCTGCCGGCCTGCCTGCTGACTTCGACAATTGCTCCATAAGATGACTTGTCCTGCAGCTGCTGTGCCTCCAAAGCCTGGGAGAACCGCCAGCACTCCACCCAAGCACCAGGAACTCTCATGGATCAGCGGAGTTGTTCCCCTGCATCCTGCAGGTACCAAAGACTGAGCTGTGAGGCTCCAAGATAGCAAAAACCTGATGCCGGAAAGCACCAATGCACCTGAGCCACTTAGCCCGAGCTGAAGTGGGCCAACGGTGCCACCGCGGTCCTCAGATCCTCCAGACTCGAAGCCCACCTTGGGTTGCCCAATTGTGGACTTCTCGACGTCGCCTGCACCCTCTGTTTGCAGGCCCCCTCTACAGTGGCAGCTCCCGGTGACAAAAACCTGACGCCTAAATACACATCTACACCCGTCGCCCCTTGCCCGTGGAGAAAAGGACCAAAGGTGTCCCTGAGCATTGTGAGGCCTGAGCCCCCCATTGATTCTGTTTGACTGGCTTCCCAGTCCAAACCTGCAGCCTCTTTTCATGAAGACCGATCCCCATAGACTAACATTGGGCACCCGATGCTGTATTGCACCACTGCACCCGGCCACCTTAGTGCCGCTGGAGGTGACCTGCTGGTGCTGCCTTGGACCTTGCCCCATACTCACCTTAAGTCCAGGAGATTAGTCTCGTAAGTCGCTGTACCTGTATGCTGTATTTGTCTTTCCTCCCATAGGATAACATTGCAGCTTCTGAAAAATGCACTAAGTGTTGACTTTTGAAAACCTAAAAAATTTCTATCTCAAAACGTACTTACCTGATCATATTGATTCTGGTGCCTAAATATATATAAAGATACGTGTGATTTTTATAAATTGTTGTGGATCTCCTTATAGAGTCGGGTGCATCATTTATTGGCTGGGTGTGTATTTTGCAGATGTCTAACACTCCTCTCTGATAAGCCTAAGGCTGCTCAACCACACTACCCACTAGAAGAGCACCTTGGGAATGCTAGAGCAAGCCCCTGCCCACTGGTATGGGAACACCTGGACCATGTGCACGATATACCTCTTTCTGGTATATCATATAAAGAGCCCGCTTCCTACAGAGTGTACTAAAGAGTGGGTTTAATGTTTCCCTTCTTATACACTATGAAGTAGAAGAAGCTTCTGTAGTTTCCCCTCCCCAACAGAGGCATCTGGAATATCTTTCCTCCCTGCTCTGGACCCAGTCTCTCTGGGGGCACAATAGGCTAGTGTGAAGTCCTTTGTGTGGGAGCTGAGCCAGTGCCTTCAGTGCAAGTGTGGTAGGTGACAGCTCCGCCCCCCATTAAGTCAGGATGGCCCATCCTGCCAACACTCAGACTGTCTATTGTGATACTATCTGGGAGCAATACACAAAGGCCAACAAAGGCCAACTGCCAACTACACCTAATCATGTGACCCAGGAACAGGCATCAAATGGTTAGGACAAGAAAATGCCATCTTTCTAAAAGTTGTGTGAATTGGGGGGTTTGGCCCTTACCTACAACCACCTTGGGCCTTAGACAATTGTATACACAAAACAACATCAGGTGGTTGTAAGATTTAAACACATCTTTACTTATGCATGAGGTACATTTTACTCAATAATCATAACCTCAAATTTGTTTTAGTGATTGAACACAAACGTTTTTTAAACTTTCACATTTGGTGCGATAAAACTTGATGGATATACAGTGAAAAATATTTGAAAAACATGTGTGAAATATGGAAAGATTAATCAAATATACATTGTGATAACGCAAAATTTTTACATGAACTAGGCTAAAATTGCATCTTCACCAATCCAAGATTTTACAAGACCGGATCATTAGATTCACAGAAAGTGCTCTTAGTACTGGAACGTATAAAGAGTCCAAAGGTATCTAATATGGGCTTCCAATAGTTTCTTTAGACAAATGAATTACGTCCATATTGATACTGGTTGAACTAGGACTTATCAGTCGTCGAGGTTATTAGAAGTGTATTCTGGAGCCCAGTGTGATTCCTTTACAAAAGCTTGTTAGGGCTTTCTTTTGTAAATTGGGTGTGGCCCACAGCAACCAAGGGTTACTGTGGGACACACCCAATTTACAAAAGAAAGGTCAGAGGAACACAACGCCATTATCCATGTGGCAGGAGGACGATGTGATCCAGAGGGAGCCCTAAACAAATAAAAATTACAGAGACTCACAGAACAACATGAGCAATCCAGAAAAGCCTGTCCTGCTCCTTTGATTTGGTGCACGAGAACAAATCCCTAATAACCTCGACAACTGATAAGTCGGAATCAAAACCTTTTGTCGTGCTCCCTAAGAATTCACCAAACCCAGGGCCGGACTGGCTACCGGGCTTTCCTTAATAAACAATGCAAAACAAATGTTTTAAAAAGTATGCTTTAAAGCTATTTGTTTTGCATTGTTCATTTAAAAGCGCCGGCGGCTCCGCAGCAACAAAATCAGCCCCTCAGCAGTGAACCTGGACCCCACCCTGCCACCCCAGCAAAAAACGCCCGGTAGCCAGTCCGGCCCTGACCAAACCCTTGTCCTTAAGAGAATCCCCAAAGAAAGTGTGGATTTGAAACGCATCGACCGTGATCAATAGGGGATCCTAGTTCAACCAGTATCAATATGGACATATAAATTCATTTGTCTAAAGAAACTATTGGAAGCCCATATTAGATACCTTTGGCCCCTTTATACGTTCCAGTACTAGGAGCACTTTCTGTGAATGTAGTTCTCTGGTCTTGCAAAATCTTGGATTGGTGAGGATGCAATTTTAGCCTAGTTCATGTAAACATTTCGCGTTATAACAATGTATATTTGATTTATCTTTCCATATTTCACACGTTTTTCAAATATTTTTCACTGTACATCCATTGAGTTGAATGTGGATTGTCCTTTCTTTTATCGCACCAAATGTGAAAGTTTAAAAAACGTTTCTGTTAATTCATTACTAAAACAAAATTGAGGTCATGATTATTGAGTAAAATGTAACTCATGCATAAGTAAAGATGTGTTTAAATCTCACAACCACCTGATGTTGTTTTGTGTATACAATCTTTCTAAAAATTGCATTTTCAGAAGCGTGACTAAAGCTCTGACTTTACCATTGAAAAGTATTTTAAATTACAATGCCTCAGACACTAAACATGACTTTTAATACAACGCACCCTGCCCTATAGACTGTCTACTCTAGGCCTGACATATGTTTGGAAAGGAAGGTTTAGGCATTGCAAAAGGTTTATTTTGCAAGGTTGAAATGGCATTTTAATACTGCATACACAGGCTGCAATGGCAGACCTGAGGCATGTTTAAAAGTGCTAATTAAGTGGGTGGCACAAAAGGTGCTGCAGGTCCACTAGTAGCATTTTATTTACAGGCCCTGGGTATATGTAGTATCACTTCACTAGGGACTTACAAGTAAACTAAATGCACCAGTTGGGTGTAAGCTAACTTTACCATTCTTAAAGGAGAGAGCACAAGCACTTAAGCACTGTTTAACAGTGTTTAAAGTGCACAGAGTCCTAAAAGCCAACAAAATAGGTTCAGAAACTGGAAGGGTGAAGGCAAAAAGTTTGGGGTTGACCCTTCAGAGAGGGTCAGGTCCAAAAGCCACAATACAGCTACATTTGTAATTTGCTCTGGTTTGAACACCACCAATGTGAGAAGTTGGCCTGGTATATGCTGTTCACTAATTAAAGTGGACACCTTGCACCAGGGCAAATCGACTCTTATGGTAGATAGGTTTAAGACAACCTTTTAAAGAAAGCTATCCTAGTGGTAGCTGTGGAGAGCAGCCTTCAGGCTAAGTCTCGGAGGAATGTAAAGCAGCTTGTTTTACCATATAATCTCTTGAATCACCAAAGGAAAAGACACCACACAGGTATATATATCAAATATATATGTATTTATTTCTAAATAACTCTCTACTAATCTCTTTATGAGATTAGAAGACAAACATATGCACAAATCAACGTTTCACAATAAGTTAAGCACAAAATATGGCTGGGGCCCTAGGGGCGTACCAGACCATATACTAAGTAAGAGACTTAGAAACAACGACTTGCAAGGAGACAAGGCCTAGGGCCTTCAGAAGTGCTGGGGCCTCACGAAACCACCCAAGGCAGGTAAGTAAAGGACCCACGGGGGACGCGTGCAGTGTGGATACACAGGCGCGAATCGCCGTTAACTTCAATGGGGCAAGTCGCGGTTGGAAATAAAGAGTTTTAGGATACTTCGGGAGAACCTACAAGCAAGTCACTTACAGGGTAAGTAGTTCTAGGGCCCACACCCACAGGAGCACCGTAGTGCTGGAGTTACCTCACCCAGGGAAGCCGGGTGCACAGGTGTCCTTTGGAGTCGGGTCGCGGCGTCGTTTTCAATGGCGAACAAAGAAGACTTGCTGCTTGCGGGAGCTGAAGAAGTGTCCGCTGGAATCCAAGCCTGGATTCTGAAGAAGGATGACCTGAAAGCAGAGGGGACAGTGTTCAAAGTCACTTGGCAGTGACCCGGGGCAAGGAAGATGGATGCCCACCGTCGTCGGTTGATTCAGGTCGGTTGCAGGTGCCTTGACTCTTCAGCCACGTGGTCCAGGAGGGGTCGACGACGACCAGGAGCTGGATTCGGTGGGTCCCTCGACGTCTGTAGCTGACTGCGGTGTCGGCAACTCGATTGGAGCCAACAAGCCTTGGCAGCAGCAAGTCTCGGGAGATGAAGAAAAGTCAATGGCACAGACCAGCAAGGTCTGAGGGACTCACCCAGCGAGGGTAAGTCAGGGCAGGCCTGGAGCAACCAGGGAGCCCTTTGGTTTCTTTAGGAAGTCTTCTGGGCACCCACAAGCCAGCGGGCAAGGGATCGCGAAGACACCTCGGGCGGAATCACTCAACAGGGGCCCACGGTCACTCGGGACGGTGTAGGCCTCTGATCTTCGGAGGGATTCCTACTGGAGGTCGGGACCACACGTGGTCCAAAGCACAAGTTCGTAGAACGTTGTGAAGGGGTTGCACTCGACAATAGTGCACGGTACCCAGGGGTCGCGGTTCCTCGTTACTCGTGGGGTCCACTTGCCTCAGCTTCGCTGGGGACTCACGATGGCCTGGGAGAGGTCAGGAAATCCACTTCTTGGGCTGCAGGGACTTCGGACTCCGGCGGGAGCGGCGTAGTTTGCGACCGTCGTTGTCGTTTTTGGTGCCTGCCAAGCAGGGAGTCACTCCTTGACTCCAAGGGAGATTCTTCTGTCTTCCAAAGGTAGTGGAACGTCGAAGGGCCAGGATTCTTCTGTAGAGCGTCGTCCAGGGGTTATCTGCTTTGCAATGGCAAGGTTCCCCCTCTTATACTAAAAAGAGGGGATGGACTAGCTCTATGACCCCACCTATGGGAGGGTCAAGGGAGGGGTGGCTACACCCACTTCCCTTTGTCCAGTTTCGCGCACAGAGCAGGGGCAGGTAGCCCCTGAGCTGGTTTGAACTGGCATATGCACAGAGGAGCCTTCTGCTCCCCCAGTGCAGGACTTCAAAGCACTCTAAGAGTGCACCCACCCAGCCCCAATACACTAAACCCTGTCTGGAAGGTGGTTACACCTCCCTGTGACAGGATGCCTATTGGTGGGCTTCCTCCACTGCGAGTTTCGGTCATCAGCAGGAGGGCAGCCCAGTGTCTGTGACTGGTGGCATCCATTTTGTGATGCCAGGGCTCTTTAGGATTCTACCGCGTTTCCACAGCAGGTACATGTCTTATCCCTCTAGAAGGGTGGAATGCTACCCCCGCCGCCAAGATTGGCGGGGGGTAGTATTCCAAGATGTTTGACACCAAACACGACATGTTTTGATCCAGCCATTCCAAAGTTAGCATTTACCGCGAGGATATAATGCACTTAAATAGTATATGGTTTAACCGCATCCACAAACAGCACCAGAGAATGGACTCTGAGAACTGCAGAGGGGCCCTGCTCATGCAGAGGCACCCCCTCACATAGAAGCCAAGCACCCTGCCCTCAGGATTGATAGGGCCTGCCTTAGGGGTGACTGATAGGTTTATATGTGTGTGCAGGAGAGATATAGGAAACCTATATCTCAGTGAGGGGTGCTAGCACCACCTCACCCAGGCTGCAGTAGCAGGCCTGTGGTGTCAGATTTAGACTGCTTCCCAGGGGTGGCATAATATATGCTGCAGCCCCTGGTAGGCCTGTGAAGTACCTATGCCCTTGGCACCTAAGGTACCATATACTAGGGACTCATAAGGCACCACAGTATCCAATCACTAGTGCACCTAGAGTGCACTCCATGTCGTTTAGAGAGAACAGAGAGGCTGGGGCCCTGATTGGCAGGGACCCAGCCAGACTATAGCCAGAAACCAGTGCTAACATCAGAAAAAAAGTGGGGGCAACATAAGAGGCAGATCCTACTCTCCTACACACAACTACATTGTTTGGGCAATGGGCACGAGGGTGGTGCTTCGATACCAAATCTAGATGAGGTCTACAGGCTTATCCAGGGATGTCCAGGCATCTTTAATGGACATGCCAGTCAATGGCTCACACCGCGTTGGTGACAAAGTGGATTTAGCCCTGCAATGGTTCAAGGAAAGCAGGGCCACATTACATTATTTTGGCCTGTCTGCCCTCCAAGACAACTCAAGCAGCAGTTTTGCCCCTTCGAGGCTATGGCAGAGGTTTTAAGTTTTGCCAGACCCTCTGCCAGCCCAGCATGCTTTCCAGCCTTTTCATGGCTTAGGTAGTGGCTAACAACTACAATGCCCAGGACATAAGGGGCAACGTACAACTCTGTCCCCTGACCCTACAGCAACCGAAGCCACAAAAAGTGCTTTAGCGTGTCCTTTCCAGAACACAGCCACCCTTTCAGAGTCAGGAACACATATTTTCTCCAGGGGTGGCAAGCCATTGCCTCAGAGAAGTAGGTCCTCCAACTCCATTTCTTTCCACCCTGCTATATCTTCCAGCACCATCAGGGTAATTAATGGAAGGCCACCTGTTCATTTTGGAGGAAGAAGTTCTGGCCATTTTGACCAAAGGGACCATAGAGGGTTCTGGCATCAGAAGTAGGAGAAGGGTGTTACTCTAGCTACTTGCTGAAAAAGGAAGGAGGGCTTCGTCCGATTTTGATTCTCTGCCCTCTCAAAGCCTTCCTATGGAAGGACAAATTCAAGATGCTAATGCTAGCCCATGTCCTGTCTGTACTAGAGAGACAACCTACAGTTCACAGTGGCCAGACGCATTTTCAGATCACCAGGGTCCCATTTCGCCTCACAATTGCCCCTCATGTGCTCACAAAAGTGATGGTGGTGGTCACAGCACACCAATCCTCTCCTACCTTGATTACTGGCTGTTGAAGGTGTGCTCCCCCCAGGCAGTCATCAGTCACCTCCAGACAATGGCAAAGCTCCTCACATTGTTGGGGTTCACTATCAATGTGCTTTAGTCACACATGGCAGACGTTCCCTTTCATCAGAGCCATTCTGGATATGACACGGTTTTGTGCCTTTCCCCTGGAGCAGAGACTCCAGGGCACTTGGGCTATGATCCCGATGTTTCCTGATGAATCCCTGCTGAATCTTAGTGTGGATGAATCTGAGGCTGCTGCTATTGCTGGCCTCCTGCATCCTTCTAGTGCAAACTGCCAGATGACAAATGCTGGCTCTGCAGTGTGACCTGAAGTCCCAGTGGGCACAGCACCAAGGAACCCTGTCAGATTGTATCCAGATTTCCCAGGAACTGCAAGAGACATGCAATTATGGCTGCTGGACTGTGATTGTCTCAGTGGCATCCCCTTCTCCTTACCCCACCCAGATTTCACAATTGTGATGGAAGTGTAGCTTCTGGAGGCCATCTATGAGAGTTGGAAATCAGAAGCCGCTCGTCTCGAGTTGAAGCTTGACTCCACATCAGTTTGTTGGAGCTGAGGGCAATGTGCTTGACATTGAAGGCTTTCTTGCCTACCATCGGAGGAACACTGGTGCAGTTGCTCATGGACAACACCACTGCCATGGGGTACTGCGACAAACAGGGAGGAGTGGGGTCTTGAGTCTTGTGCCAGGAGGCTTTACACCTATGCAAGTGGCAGGAGCACCAAGGAATTTCTCTATTGGTAAGCCACCTGACAGGATCTCTAAACGCCATGGTGGACGTGGACGAAGTCGACCTCTGATGTTTAGTGGACCACAAATGAAAGGTACACCTGGAGGTGGTGCAGGGCATCTTCCATTAATTGGGAGAACACCGGCTTGATATTTTAGCCAACGCCGAGAATGCTCAATGTCAGCAGTTTTGCACATAGGCGTTCCCGAGAAGTCTCACGCTGCTGCCTCTCCTGCTCCTGGTTCTGAAGAAGATCAGGAATGACGGGGCCCGGGTCATCCTAATGGCACTGATTGGGCCAGGAGAGTGTGATACCCATAACTCTTGGACATGAGTATCTATTCTCTGATCAAGCTGCCACTCCGGGGACTCTTCATTTGCAGCAGCTGGGCAGGGGCACTGCACCAGGACCTGCAAAATTTGAATCTTCATGCTTTAGGAGATTGAGTGGTGACAGTTGACCTTCTTCCTGGGGTCATTGATGTCATCTTGGCAGTGAGGTATCCCACTACAAAATCGGTATATGCCTGTTGTTGGGACATATTTGCGGCTTGGTGCAAGCCAAGTTGTCTAAATCATCAACCTTCTTTAAATAAATCACCTATTGTGATGAGATTTTTTAAAGGTTTGCAACATTTATGTCCAACCACATTTGTGATACCACGGAGGGACCTGAATTTAGTACTCAATTTTTTTGTGTGTGCCTTGTTTGAGACACTGCACAGTTGTCCCTTGAAACGTTTGACGCTTAAAACATTCTTTCTCATCCCCATAACATTCCACTGCTAGGTGAGTGTGCAAACTGCAGGCTCTCTAGGTTAATCCACCTTGTACAACATTCTTCACAGATAAATTGTTTTTGAGGACCCAAGCTTTCTTAATGCCAATGTGCTCACTCAATTTCATTTCGGGAAGGCTATCATCCTTCCAGCATTCTTTTCTCCACCTTATCCATCTAAACAGGAAAAGAGGTTTCATTGTTTGGATCCTAGGATGGCATAAAGCTTTTATATAGGTCGCTCCAAAGAACATTGGGCAGACAATCAGATCTTTGTGGGGTTCTACAGGGAAAAGAAGGGCAACACAGTGCAAAAAAGTGGATATCTCCTGATGGATTGTTCTCTGCATTAGGATCTGCTATGCACTTGGGTTAGAAGCAGCCTCCAGAAGGCTTACTGGCTTATTCCAGCAGAGCCAAAGCTCCTGCCGCTACACTTGCATGCGGAGTCTCTGTTTTTTCAGGCAGCTACGTGGGCACCAGTACACACACTCATGAAGCACTACTGCCTCGACAGCTAGTTCCATCAAGAGGGTCATTTTACCAGCTCAGTTCTGCAGGACTTTTTGGTCTGAGCCAGTTCACAGACCCACCACCTGGGGAGGTAGTGCTATGGTATATATTCATAAGGTAAGGTGTCTGGAGCCACCAGAAGAACAAGTTACTTACCTTTGGTAACGATCTTTCTGGTGGACACTCTATCTAATCACAGATTTCTGACTGACCGTCACAACTTCCCGTTCCTTGAACTGGGCTCTTTTTCCTACCAAAAAGTCCCAATCTAGAGATTGGCACACTGGTCATCCCAATCTGCCCATAGGCTCTACATCTGAGGGTGTAGACAGCCTTAAGAAAGCATCTGAACTCAGAACGCATGGGTGGCGCTTGTATGCAGCGCCTTTAGACGCCTCCAGGACAGAACTACATCACCACGTCAGGGCACAGCCACACAAAACTAACTGTTGATGCGCAGGGGCACTGCTTTGTAGTTTCTGGAACCAGTCTAACTCCCGGGGAATATTTGCAAAGTGAGGAATCTGTGGTTGGATAGAGTATCCACCAGAATGATTGTAACCAAAGGTAAGTAACTTGTTCTTTTTGTTAAGTTCTATAACACATCCCTTTCACGATGACTCAGATGCAGAAATAGCATTTGAGCTGCGTTAAAATTAATATATTTATTTTTAATAGAGTTTTTATAAAGTGATATATTCCTCATCATGGAAGCTCATTGGCTTCTGTAAGAAAAGGACATCTCTTTTAAATTGTTGCATGATCACTCTTAAATCGTCCACCGATGGTATTTTCAGTACAGCTAATCGAAGCAGATCGTTCTACAGTGTGCCACTATTAAAAACCTATCTGTTTATTATTTATAAGATGTGACAGCCATATACGAATGAGTAAATATTACATTTAAATTAAGGATTAGCTTTGTTTATGTGTGTTCCATTCAAAGTCTATAAAAGAATGTATTAGACTTTGTTCTTACAGACTAATGTTCTGCATGTACTAAGCAATTGTTCTTCCGGACAGAACCAATTGTAGACTTTTTCATTAATACCCACGTTCTGAGGGACACAGGGTTACCCCATTGACTCTAATGATGAGAGCAAATACGGCAGATTAACTGGCTGGCCAGCCAGTTGCAGGGCAACCCCTTTAGCCTCGAAAACTGTTTATAAGAACAAATCCGCATTTAAACAGGGTCACGTCTGCGTCAGGAAAAACGAAATCATGTTTCACCCTCCCCCGCGCAAGAGGTCACGGAAACCGCAGTTCACATGTGCCGTGTACACACCAGGGACCCACAATTTAGCAGCAGACTGGTAAAATAGATTTCGAATATAAAGGACGCAGCCTTGTTTGTATTCAATAGCCTAACTGGCCCTATGCCATAAAGCATGTTGCCTTCAGTAACAGTAATGAGTTATTGGTATTTTTATGTGAATGTACTTGCGGATTCCTTGTACAAAAATCGATCTTCTAAGCCGTTTAGAGGTCTTAGATTAGATTAAAGAGAAACTCACATGCTATAAATCTCAGGGCGCTTCTTTGATTGACTCTGTTTACACCATTAGAACTAATCTTGTTTTTGCAGTGTTATTACTGAAGTCTGTACTTGCTTTAGCAATTTGACTTTAAATAGATTTGACTTTAAATACAAGGGTGCCCCCCCTCCCCCCCCGTCTCTACATTTAAAGGGGCATCCAGCGCTCAGAAAACTTGATTTTAATAAGTATTAATTGTTTTCTGTTTTTTTGGATGAGTCCACGGAGCAGATTTATGTTAATCCGTCAGTGATAAATACCTTGTTACATATGTATTATATGCGTAAATAACGTAGATAGTTTTGGCGACTTCGACATGTAATGGTCTAAAAAATGTTATTAATGAAACGGGAGTTTTTTTTTTTTTTTAAATAATCAAATTGCGAGTAATGAGAAAAGCAACACTGGTCATTGGAAGGAAGTAATTAAAACATGAAATCTGTAGATATATTCCAGGACAAACCTAAGTGTTGGCATTTAAAAGTAATGTTATGTAGAAATGTGCTTCAAAGAACCGTTGCAGCAGACAACACTGGAGTTGTGGTGTCTGCATGGGGCCTACGGACCCTTGGGAAAGATATTGGCAGACGTTTAATGGAGACATTCGTGTAGAAGTTGTTATGATTTATCTAGCGCCGCACGCCTTCGTAGGCTGGCTTCAGGGATTTTAGAGTCAGAGTCATCAGAATGTTCAACAAACAGCTTTCCTGAAACCTTGCATTTCGATAAATGTAAAGCAGTGGAGGTCTGGCAATCCAAAGGCAGGGCTTTCCTGCAGAATGGCGCCTTTGGCACCAAACAGTCTTTCTCAGTGAATTTACTATGAGAACAAAATGTCTTATGTGCATTCAGATCTCACATTCAATATTAAAAAAGGAATGATGCTTCTCTTTCTAGTGCTAAAGTAGGAAAATGTGATGCTAACACATTGAACAAGCATTGGCAAAGCCAAGAATAGGAGAGAAAGTTCTTTTATTGTGTGTATTGATGGATGAATGGATGCATATGAGAACGATTCAATGGTTACATGTATGGAAAGAGTGAGTGGAAGTGATTGAGGCCATTGATGAGTGAGTGCATACAATTGATGATGTGTGCATGAAAGATGAAGTAACAAGTGCAGTGTGGGGGGAAGAGCATTGTGGGGGCAAGGGTAGGGTGGTGTTATATCTATGCCACCAACATACCAGATCAGCAGGGTGCTGTTATGAGAAGGCAATGTGTCCCTGCTGTATGCACTTGGTGCATTTTTGGTCTCCATGCTCAGAGCACAGGAAGGCATCTCTCCCTTCACCCCTCAGATTGCGTCAGCTTTTCCGCAGTCACCTGAAGATATGTTCCGTTGCTAGTGAGGAGTGCCTGTCTGGAGGGGAGGCAGTAAGGGCGATGAAGCAGGCAGGAGAAGTCTGTCAAACATGGATTCTTCGTTTTGGACTCCATGGTACCATATCACTGAAGATATAGGTGTGGCTAGCCTTATATAAAACATTTCCCAAGATGGTGGCTTTTCCAGTGATGGTTGCTGAAGTTCCTAAACTATGATAGAGATAATTTATTTCCTGTGATGTCTCTTTCGCTATAGATGGCATAAAATAAGGCTTCAAGAGATGAGGCGTCACAATATATTTTATTATTTTTTTATTGTTTGTTGCATTCATCGCAAACTTGGTACCTGACTTTTGCTTACTTGTAACTGTATTCCTGCCTGGATTCTTATTCTGGAAGATCTGTGCTGGGCTCTTTGTCAATTCTGGTTAAGAGTTTTTTTGGTGCTTTGCTTCCCAACTCCTGCATTCATTTATCACCTTGAATCAAGAATTTCTCAAATTGCCAAGGAGATTTGTTTAGCTCTTTGGGCAGTATCCTCCTAACTGGTACCCTTCTAAGGAGCCACTTGACACCTTTCATGTTTATATTAAGTTTTGTGTGGTACTCTCCTGGGTGAAAACACCCTTACTATGGGCAGTTAAGAAGGAACCTTGCTAGTCCTTTACAACATCCAGTTTTTGACATTTAGTGAGACTGAGACTGCGAGGAGAGCAGTATGAGAGAAGAAGTAGTGTATGGGGTAGTGAATGGTAACGTGGTTTAGTGCTTAAAGGGATAAGTGAGTGAATGTTTAGATGGCTAGATGAGTGGGTGAGGGCATAAATGGATGAAATGTGGAAATACAGTGTGGGTACGAGGACAGTGTGGGGTGGAACAGTTGGTTAGCAGTGTGAGAAAAGGGGTAGTGTATGGAGTCTCATTCTGTGTGCACATCTGTCAGCCACTATCTCCATGGCACCCCGTATTTGTAGCTGGTCAGTGCTACATCTAATACACCTACCGCATATTTTTCACAGTGGTTTGAGAGTTGCTATCAACTCATGTTTCTCTGAGTAGTCTCTCATTTCCGGTGAATGCCTTTAATCGGTTTTCCTGTGCCTCTAGTCTAGCTCTTTTAGATGTTCTTGTGGCAAAAAGGCTGAGGATTGCGAATTCTGCATTTGCCAATCTCACCACATCTGCTTTCTATGCCTACATTTCTACATTTCATCTTGCCCCATGCGGAAGGGTCCCCAGTGGTCAGATTTTCAGTGTGGCATATATTGAAGTGTCTAGTGCCTTATTGACAATGTTTATTACAGTGCACCAGTATGTTTGTGTACAGCAGCATTCCCATAGCATGTGACCAAACCCAGCTTTCTGTAAGTGGCATCTAGGGCAAATTCCTCGGCAGGAGGCAATTTTTTAAAACTCTTACAGGAGTTAGGGATGTCCTATATAAAAAGTTGAACTGCATTAGTCTGACACTGCTGTTCCCGGATATGATGGCAAAAGCTTCTGTTGATTTATGCTATAGTTCGTTTTTCCTAAAGCCTCTGCTTCTTATATATTAGCTGGAAAGTAATCATCTCAATGTCTCCATGATCTTACTGTAGAGTTGTGATACTATTCTCCTTCAGTTCCCCATGTGAGTATGGTCGGAGGTACCCTATCTGTGAGTGGTTCAGCATTATTCCTCTAAAAGTTAAGAATTGTCCCAATGGCATTCCAAATTTCTGTTGCATTTCAACAAAATCCTTCAAAAACCTTGAGCATCCCATCCGCCTACATTTTGCCCACCACGCCTCCTGCATGGGCCTCTGATCAGTCGCGGCCGGCATGATTCGCGGGTGGGGTCGCGCGGGGATGGGGTCGCCCGCGGGGGGAGGGTAATTTTTTTTAAAAAATGTCAAACTTACCTTTGCCTGCCTGGTCCTGTCCCACGTCGCGTCCCTCTGAGTCTCAGGAAGCAGGCTGCCTCCCTCCCCTCAGCCAATCACAATGCTGCAATGGCAGCGTTGTGATTGGCTGGGAAGCTGACCGTACAGGCGTCTATGGGAAGACCATTTTCTCCATGTAGCCTGCATGCAGCCTACATGGAGAAAACGGAGAGTGCGTATGACCGGTTTGGTCTGCCCTGGGGCCGACCAAACAGTCAGCGCCCACAACAGTGGGCAAGCCAGTCCTCCCCTGCCCTGGAGCAGGCCCGCCCATCCGCCCGCCCCCACCAAACCCTTCTGCTTTCTCGCAGTGCCTAGAAGCAGAAACATAAAATAGTATTTATAATACCATTTTATGTTTCTGCTTCTCGCACTGCGAGAAAGCAGACGGGCGACGCTCCTCCGCCCACATGGAGGAGTCGCCCCTGCCTCTGATACTTGCAGGGAAAATTCCATTTGGTTCTGAGCCCAATGATTCAGGCACCAGCCTCTTACTTTAGGGGACGTTTCAGTGTTTAGTCTCTTGCCGAACACCACAGACTATAATGCGTTCACTGCTACCTCCAACAACAAAGGTTTTACCTCCGGAGTCATGGACCCACCTTGACGAACATTGCAGTTGGGCTTCAGTGTAGTAGTACTCATAATTGGTATCCCGAGGCCACTCTTGTTGAGGGAGAGCCTCCAGTTTGTTTAGGGATACCCTACGTCATCCCTCCCTCGAAAGCAATAAGGATAGCAGAGCATCCAGGTCTTTAAAGCTATCCGTTGGTAGTAGAAAACTGCAATAGAATGGGTAAGATAATCATTTTAGGGAGCACTATCCTGTCCATCGTTGAGAGGGGAGCTCCTGCCAAAATTGTGTGGATCCCTTAATCGCCATCATTGTCCTCAAAAGATTGCAGTCTATCAAATCCCAAAGTGGTATTTTTGCATTCCTAGATATTTAATTGTAACTCAAGCCAATCACAAAGGGGAAGGGTCAGGCCCCGGGCAATCATCCACCATTAGTTTGCACTACTGCAATAGGTAGGAATTTTCCGAGTTTATGCACAATCCAGAAATCTCTCCAAAATGGTCTTATAATTGTCTTACCTTCGGGACTTGCACTTCAGGATATTTGTAGAGGGAAATCAAATGCCTCTACCTGGCTGTCTCCAATGCATTGCCCTTCCTGAGATGCTCTGCCAGGGGTTCAATGGCCTAAGCGAATAGCAGGGGTGACAGTGGTCAGCCGTGTCTCTCCATCTCCTTACTTTTCTGTCTTTTGAGATAATTGGGCTAGTTTGGACCTTAGTTAGTGATTCTGAGTACATTAACTTAATCCATCCCATAAATATGAGACAACTCCCTGATTTCCAATGCTGCATGTAAAAAAAGCAAACCCAGAAAATCAGATGTATTTTCAATGTCTAACCCCGCCACCAAGACCTGAGGGAGTTTTGTCAGGGCTTCCTTTAGAACCAGAAATAGGCACTGCAAATTTGACGATGTGATCCGATCAGGCAAAAAATAAATTTAGGTCCGGGTCTATCATAAAAAGGAGCATAGGAAGGAGTCTGGTGGGCAAGATTTTCATTCGTAAATTATAAATGGCAGTAGCAGAGATAGGAGTCTATATAATACCATGTTAAGGGGATCCTTAACTTTTTAGGGTAGAACTACAATTATTGCCTTTCAATGTTTTTGGGAGTATACCTTTCCCTGCTGTCGTCAAACACCTTTACTAGACGACTGCATAAAAGGGCAGTATATCGTTTGATAGAGCAGAGATGGTATAATTTATCTATTTACGACAATTTTATGCAGAAATGGATTGTGACACTATTTTACATGATAATGACAATAAGTGTGTGTTAGGGTTCCATGCTTCAAGAAACACACAAATGAAGTTCGGATTTAGATACTGCATCGTAAAAGCATGCAGAATGTTAGAAGTAGAATTCTGATAACACCTAACAGTCAATAAGTTGATGTGAAATTTCACATTTAAGTGGTATGTGTTCTTCTGCTTAGATCAACGTAATAAATAACCATCATCACAGAAAATTTCTATGTCAGAATAAAATTGCTTCATGTGTTAGGAAAACAGATAATAACATTAGCATGTGTAACGTGAGCATCGACATTGACAAGAAAAGTAGGTGTTACACGAGGTTATGTTATGACTTGCACTTCTTAAAAGTTCATTTCTGATGTACTGTTAAATCTTGTAGGATGTATTAACATATAACGTGCAAAAGAGACTTACAAAATTATATGTGAAATGATAGTGAATAATTTTTTTATGAGTACCCTATACTTACATAAATTACCTGCATTTCAAAATGAAGTGATGTTAATATGCTCGATTGAAGAATTAATGCATCATTCTATGAAATGTGAGATTCATATTTTAGCACAAATTCATTGTGCATGAGCTGTGTTTCATGAAAGCCTCAAACTTTGCTTCCTTTCCTAGTATTAACTTATGAACTGAATAGTCTGAAGCCTATGGGAACCTTTCGTAAAGTTGTCACTTGTGTTCTAACCCTCAATCACCTTCTTTCATGTTTGTAAGTTACTTGACTAGACTTGCAACAAAAGTGTTACTTCTTGGGGCACATGCTTGAGAATGGACAGACAAGGGATGAGAGCATGAAATCGCCTACTTTCTAAATGCAACAAATGATCATATGACCAAACTACAGTGGCTCTAAGGAAATGGCGAATAATGTATTACTTAATTCTTCCGGATCTGTATATATTTACCTACTACATCATCTTATCCTATTGTGGACAACCAATGGGACAGAGTGGTCTGACAAATTTGGTGATGTCAAGGGGTGTAAACCTGGAATCGATGGAGTATAATTGCCTAAATTTTGAACTAAGGGGCGTCACCCCCTTTACCCATCTTGCGATACAGAGACTGATGATTGGGACTTCTAGAAACAACGCGAACTGTAACGAAGTACTGCGATTTGCTGCCCCCTGGAATGCTAACGTAGTGGAACCTTTGCAGCTGAAAGGGCTCCCGTCAGAGCAGCTGTGGCATTGACGCTGCAGTGCAGACAGAGGCAGACGATTCTGTCCATGAACTGGAACTGGTCATTTGGAACTTACTGAACTTTCCTAATAGGGTTGGTATGAGATGCAACTGGTTTCCCTACTATTTCATTTTCTTTAGGATAAAATCTCCCGTGGCTGAGGAAGACAGTTCCTTCATATTTGGATCTCACAGAATTTTGCCATGCTTATTAAATCTGATCTAATTTAAATTTAGGTTTTGTTTATTTATTTAAAAAATCTAAAGAAGTACAAATTAAGGTAACATTCGCGCTGATTCTGTCTCATTATTTCTTGTGGCTAAGTTTAATTTGATTTAGTGATTACTTGAACTGTTTAGGGGTATTACCTTGGAAATTATATCCAATGTTGTATGTTAGCAACTATCTTGTTCCAGGTCCTCTGTGAAAATTGTTCATCCTCTAAGTATTCCAGTCACTTACAGCACAAAACAAGATCCATCCGAGGACCTAAGAGATTCGAAATGGTAGCTGAGGTTAAAATTAGTATGAGAGAGAGAAAATAAACTAAATAAAATAAATGAATGAGGCCCAACACGTTAACGCTATGACAAGCTCATAGACGTCTGTTGATAGGCCATCTGAACCAGTAGTTTTGTTTATACTCATTGTGCGAATAGCATCTCAGGCATCTTCACTAGGTATTACTTGCTCAAGGCCCTCTCAGCTGTCATCAAGTATTATTCAAGACAGGTGGGTTTTGGCACTGGCCATGTGATATAAAGCTGTTGTTAATATAAATCAAAGACCTCTATACATGTAGATGTTAGTCAAAAACCTGCAGCTGTTCCATTGCAGTCACCCCAGATTAACATTTGTCAAGCAAGTCTACTTTAAACCTGTCCTCTTTTGCATTAAGGGATCCCAGTTTTCTCATGATGTTCTCTAGGATGTCTAGTTTTCTGGCAATTGTGTCCTGGATGCCTTTGAACAATTTTGTACATACATTTCCCCTTTCTACAATTCAGAAAAAAATCCTTTCAGTCCCTTTGTCATTCACTGTATTCTCCTTCTCCTTAAAATAATTATCAATAACTTCACTCTTTGAATGCGACATCCTGAAAGCTGGCTGCCTGCAGCTGCCACAATGGTATTCCTGCTAAAGGAATGCCCCATGCTAGTGTTGGGAATAAGGGGTTGTGGTCAGGGAGCAGTATACAGTTATGTGTGTTAATAGTAAATGCTCGCGACTCATTAAGGGGGTCATTACGATGGCGGGCGGAAGCACAACCGCCGTGCTGGCGGATGCAAAAACCACCAGTTACCGCCGGCACGCAGCAGTCCACACGCCCGCCCTATTACGATGCGAAAAGTCGGCCAAACACCGCCGGCAAGCCAGCGACACCGTCCGCCATCAAAGTGCGTCCGTACACGTAGCGGCGCAGCACAATTGACACACACCGTCCGACGAAATCACGTCCCGCCCGGCGTACAAATTACGATGCCGCAAACAAACGGCTCCCACGGCTAAGAGACACCGTACGACAAACCGAAGCGGTAACACGGACGCCGAGCACGGACACCGAAGAAGCGGCTCCCCGAGCATGAATCCAGCACTGC
Organism: Calotriton arnoldi; assembly: GCA_963921515.1. Lineage (NCBI taxonomy): Eukaryota > Metazoa > Chordata > Amphibia > Caudata > Salamandridae > Calotriton > Calotriton arnoldi. The sequence goes on from CAWUFW010000723.1 coordinate 3,364,214, forward strand.
AGGCCCTCCCCATGCTCTTGCTGATGCACCACCAAGGACGCAACGTACCGCGGAGACGCAGGTAGGCACACACACAACAAGTGCACGCAAACAGCGCACACAGTGCAAGGGCGGAAAAAGCGGACAACCCCCACCCCCGCGTGTACACTACACATCCACCATTGCATCCACATATGACACACAGGCCAAATCGTAACATCTCGTAACACATGTGTACACACCACCTGGGACTAGGAACCAACGACCCCGTCACGGCCCCAAAGCGGCGATGACGCCGCCACACATGCGCACAACGCAGAGGCCAACCGCAGCGCCATGCATGCGTCGCACACAGACACAGGGACACAACCAAGCAGCACACACATCAGCCCCACCCCGAACGCACATGACACGTGACAGGCCTGCCACAGACATGTCCCCAACGCCCAATTCACGGACAACACCCAACGCCACACAACCGACGCACACATGTCAGTGAAGTCACGCAACAGCAGGACACACCCCAGTGTAACAAACATGGCGTAGCACACAGCGGCGGCAACACCAACTAGGAGAAGCAGGGCCCCTTCGGGAAGAGGAACGCCAGTACCACACTGAAACACCCATACCACCCTGCACATATGAACAAGACATATAAAACGGAACACCAAAGAGCCCGGGGACCGACAACAGGTGGCCCAAGAATAACATTCACACACAAGGCCCAACGCAGAGCGGAAAGGCAGCCTGCCGCCCACACAAGGGAGAGCAGACAGCACTGAATGACCTTCCATTCCAACTCCGAAACCACAGCCCTACGAAAGAAGCCGGTGAATACAGCCATTGTCCAAGAAAAGACCAACACAGGCATGCCGAGGAGACCGACCACAGGGCAGATAGCGCATATCACAGAAGAACACAACGGACGGGAAAGAAAAAGAAAACACTCCCCCATGTCGGCCACATGCAAGTTAATTGGAAGGAGTCACACATCACTGACCTTGAACTGTCTGAGAAGCATGTGGGATGAGGGCCCGTGTCCTCCGCACAAGCCAACAGAACACAAGTCCTGTCTCCCTACGACTACACAGAGCTCACAGCAACCTCGGAGCGTGCACATTGCAGACTGCACACACAGCCGGAGCACGCCACCACAACGCACCGCTGCAAAATGGCAACCGCAACACACCTACCCAACTACGCCGGACAGGTCAAGCTGTACAAAACCAACCTGATACATATATTGGGATGCGAACTCCTGTCCCTGCTGAACGTCAGTTACCGACTGACTTACCGCATCACATTGTTCAGCTGCGTCATGCCCGTCTTCTACTGTCGGAGGTGTCCCTACCAGCATCCCGTGGAGATGTGCCTCTCCAACCCGGCATGTCTAAAGGCGGACCTGCTACCACTACTCCTCCCTCTGGACGCACACGACAGGGCCTGCTCTGCCTATGGGGGCATGGCGTATGTGGCCAACATCGCACCCGCACTGAAATGGGACCACTGTGCCTCCACACGACGGATCATCGAGAACAGCTACATCGAATGTCACCCAGCATGCCCCATCATGGTCCTCCAAGGGACAACTTACGAACAACACCTTGACAGCCACCATCCGCTACATTGGCTGGCAAACATGTACACCACCAATGACATGGAAGCCCTGCTGGACGGCATCGCATACCTGACAACCTGTAAATTCGTCGGACCACAACGCAGGTTCCCCGATTGACCTATGATGTCCAACCCCGCACCCATGCTTAGCTTCCGCACGGACTGGCCAGTCACCACCACAACAGCCATACCAAACGACCGGCAACTGTTACCACACCATCAACGACATCGCCATGACATCGGATATGACCGGGACATGCACACTGTTCCCCATCACATCCAGGAACACCGCATGCATCGTGGGAGGCAGTGGCATGGGGTCTGTGTATCGCACCCACATGGACGGAACTGCACGAACAACCAGGACACGACATGGATCCAGCGCCCATGGACACACACACCGCTCAGTGGACATGAATAGGTCGCCTGGAGTCTGTGGGTGCTGCACCCCTCCCACCCCCGCCCCGGGAATCCCATACCAGGACCTTTGCATGGACGACAAGTGCATACAACAACAACACGACCCCAGTGACTGTGACATGTCCAGTAACCACCACATTGCAACAACAAGTGGCACGCCGCTGCATGCACGCAAGCACATGCCCTGATGTCATCTCACATGCACGCGTGCATGAGGAACAACCGCAGCAAACCTGTCACATGGAACTGAGATGGACTGTGCCCATGATGCCAAGCGGTCTGGTAGGCTACATGTATACCGTCTGTGTCAAAGTCCGCAGCTCCGCAGCTATACGTAAATGTACATTAGCACAGCCTTGGCCAAGCAGATGTAACTCTGAAGCCCACATCCCACATGCAACAGCCAATCACATGTAACCCCACACCCTATCCCATTTGTAATCATGCTCAGTATATCCTCAACATGTATTCCGCTGCCAGTAGTGTCCACTATACTGCATCACAGAGGACAGAAGACTCAATATAATGTTTGAAACCAAAACTGTCTCCGCTGACTCATTTCACAAGTACGAATGAGAGAGGATGAGAGTATGTGAAGTACACGGCAGTCGTGACATGACCATGTAGTCCACTGGTATTGGATGTCAACGCAAATGAGTAGCACAACTGTGGAAGACACACATGTGTCGTGTGAAGTCGTATGGACGCAGTGCTCAGGTGGGTGGGTGTGACGGGTAGATGCGCACATGCCAAGTTGGAGCACGCCGTGTTGGGAGGGGTCATGAACAGTACACCACCGCTTCCCTGGGCATTGTGAGAGGACACCTGTCGGGGGGAGTGAACACGTGTGTGCACAGCAGCCGGGCACACGAACAATGCGGTACCAGGCGCACACGTCAGCCCACCCTCCGTGGACAAGCTGGATCCTGTTGTGCGCACGCCATGCCCCTTGACAAGGCACACACAGCCCCAGTCGACCAGGTGTAACCCCAACATAGTCAATCCGCACAGGCGATACAGGGCACGGGATGGCAGTGGAGCATGGTGTGTGAGAGGTCTCCTCGCGCTCCTCCTGGTCATATCACGCAGGCAATAGAACCTCAACGTGTAGCATGGCACAAGTCAAATGGAAGTGTAGGGGGACGCACCACAGCACGAGCAGCACTGACGTCACGGGAGGTGGCTCGCACCATCCCATCCATTGCCCATCATACCAACCACGCCACATGCCATTGCGACTAAGTGCAAGCGCGTGCGCCACCACCCCCGAGCCCTCCCCAGAGAGGCCAAAGAGTGAATGTGTGGGCCATCAGCCACAGACGGACGCGGCATGGCCGCAAGGGCAGCCACAGCCACTGGGTGTCGCAGGTGGCGGATCCGGAAGGCGAAGACTGTGATGCATAGTCCATGCAGGCCGGGTCTCCATTTGGGGCACCACGCAGGTGGACGGCGTCCCGCCACACATCATACCCTGAGACAGCCCACTCGTGCAACTGGACCCACACATACACTCCTTGCCCTCTCTGGTGCGAGCTTGGGGCTGCCTGTGCAAGCGCTAGCCTCGCAGGTGCACATGCATATTGGGGGAGCGAGGGGAGGACATGAGGGCTGGGGCGAAGATGACTGTATCACTGTCAGTTAGTACAAGGGATGACCCAGATGTGGAAAGGAAGAGACGTGTCCCGTGTGTACTGCAACTAGTCGCCAATCCAACTACCCCCATGTCCGGAATGTAAGCCCGCACCTAGGCCCGCCCATCCGCCACATCGAATATGCCACCAGCACGACAACCTTCCCATTCGAAACACTGACTGGGGGTGGCGACCAGTGAACAATCATGTGTAGCCTACCCACGCGTACATGTGGGCCCTCCATGATCCATGTCACCTGCGGCAAAGTCATGACATGCGCAATGAGGGAAGTGAGGAGAGCTGTCCGCCCCACGCACAGAAGGTGCATCAGCTCCACAGACCCAGCAGCGAGTCCAGCAGGGGTCACATGTGCAGGGGCAGCTGTGCCTGGTGTGAAGGCACATGCATATAGACAGCACATCGACCAATGTGTAGTCTGCCCACATCTACAGTCCATCATCATGCGGACATAGGAATTGAACACAGGGCAACACATCTTAGTTGGTGCACCCACCGTGACCAACAATGCGCAATCATCGACGTACCCGCCCTGTGCATGGCCCCCCACCCAACGGAGGCACATCCAGTGCCACCATCCCACACACACAAGCCTTCCACGGAACATGCTGTGTCCAATGGTCAGTACAGAGTCAGCGCCCATCTGGTGGATCCTGAACAGGAGACACATGCACACACATGCCAGTTCCCACTATGTACGTCTGCCACCTGGCACGTGCAATGTAACCTCTCACCTGTGACGTGTGACTGCAAGCACACAGCCGTCTTGGCATGGGGCTGTCAATGTGGACACCTGTCAATGTTTCGGGAGGTGTGATCCGTACAGTGCTGTACATAGGGTGCAGTGCTGACACCTACTACTGTCTCATATCCCCTCGTGCCACAGGTCCCACTTGTTTTGGCCGCTCAGCCTGTGCCCACATCGTCGTCGTCGTGTGCCATACTCATCCAGCCTCGGAAGCAGTGCCATGCTCAGCAGACATTCATGTTGCCGTGGCGTTGCCGCTTGACGAATATGCAGTCAGTCCCCATCAGCACGCCCCGCAAGTCATTGGGGCCTAGATCCCCATGTGCATGCACATGGCAGTGGTTTGTATCACTAGCCATTGCCATTGGTGGGAGACCTGTGTAAGTGTATTGTGGCCGTGCCGTCCCTGCTTGACAGCTGGGCTGTGACTCATGTGCTTGCTCAGTCATGTCAGTGATGTGTATGCGGAATTGCTATGTGTCGTGTTGCTTTGACATGTGTCCACTGCCATTTTCCCTAGGCGGAGACCGAACATTGACCGCCCATACCAATTGCTGGCGGACATGGACGATACTGAGGTCATTAGGAAGTTTCGGCTGGACAGGCCAACCCTGCATCGACTGTGTGCCATGTTGGAACCCCATCTCCGTCCCCGCAGGGTGTATCCGACAGCAGTCACCCCCACGGCTAAGGTGATGGCCGCCATGCATTTCTTCGCCACTGGGTCATTCCAGCACACAGTGGGCAGTGGAGGAGGGATGTCCCAGCCCATGTTCAGCAAGGTGCTGAGGGATGTACTGGCAGCCATGATGCTGTACCGAAACAGGTACATCCGCTTCCCCAGGGCTCGTGAATTGGCGGCAGTGAAGGGTGCATTCTATGCCCTTGGCAGGATCCCACACGTCGTTGGAGCCATTGACTGCACACATGTTGGCCTTGTTCCACCACAGGCCACTGAGCACCTGTACCGCAACAGGAAGCACACGCACTCCCTGAATGTGCAAGTGGTGTGCCTTGCGGACATGGTGATAACCCACGTGTGTGCAAAGTTCCCAGGCTCGGCCCATGACGCACACGTCATGCGCAACAGCATCTTGCCACGACTGATGTCCAATCTGCAACAGGATCGTGGCTGTATTGTCGGTGAGTATGTGGAGTGGTGTAGCGTGCTGGCTGTGCGATGCTGTCCCCTGTCCAGTTGGATTAGCAACGGTTCTCTGTGTCCCTCACACCCAGGTGACTCTGCGTACCCGAATGGGGCATGGCTGCTCAGTCCATTGAGGAATCCTCGCACCCCAGCAGACGATCGCTACAATGAGGCACATGGGAGGACCAGACGTGTGGTCGAGCGTACCTTTGGCCTCCTCAAGTCCAGGTTCAGGTGCCTGGACCGCACCGAGGGTGCGCTGGCGTACTCCCCACAGAAGGTGTGCCAGATAGTGGTGGCGTGCTGCATGCTGCACAATCTGGCCATTCGGAAGCAGATCCCCCTCATCGTGGATGACGGAGATCAACCAGGGCCCCAGCCCGCAGACCAGGACAGCTCGAGTGAGGAGGACAGCGGAGAGGAGGAAGCTGGTAATGTGCGGCAGCAGCTCATCGCCCGCTACTTCACTTGACGGTGAGTGTCCATGTACGACGGCTGATGTGGCTGTATCTGTGCAGGTGTGTGTGTGCTGTGTCAGGGTGGCCGTTTGTTCACTGCGTGCTGTGTGTCAACGCTCCATGGCCAGGGTAGTATGCCACTGTTGGTGGCTGTGGCATTGTGCCCTATTGCTCTGTGCGATGTGTGTACATTGCTTGTAGTTGTTGACATGTACTGTGTGATGGGTGTGTGACACACTCATTGAATGTGCTCCTGTTCTGTCTCCCACCCCTAGGTCCCTACAGGCCCTCCGGTTCCATTGCCATGCCACGCATCAGGTGCCTTTCCGCCCAAGGTGGCCGTTGTATTCCGTACAAATAAAACACAGGGCACAAACAGCAGTTTGTGTAAGAGGTGCATTTATTTCAAACTGTGACATGTGATTGTGTGCGAGGTGATGACAAAAGTGGTGCGTGCAGTGACAATGAGCTGTCGGTCACGGCTGCGTGATGCTCAGGGTGTACCCACTTGTTCCATGTCCATGGTCCAACAGACACATGCCATCCAGATGGCTGTGTGGAGTGGGATCGTAGTCCAAGTCAATGCAGTGGGTGGTCAAGGAAGGCTGGCTGGCTGCCTCACTTGCGTCTGGAGCGTGCGTAGTCCTCCCGGGAGATCTGTTTGTACTTCGGACGGCCCCTTCCACGTTTGGGAGGGGGTGTGTGGTGGCGACCTGCTGGTGGGGGGTGAGGTGTGCTCACTGGCTGTGGACGCAGGGGAACTGGACACTGCTGCTCGACCCTGCGCCCCGGCAGGTGGTGGCGGTGGTGGAGCTGCTGTCCCTGGCTGTGACCTCACCACCAGCTGGCCCATGAGGTCCACGAGTTGGCCCATACGGGCGTCCATGGACCTCAGCACCCCCAGCACCTCCCGCGTGTCTGAAGCAGACCTGGCCCATTGTCCTTGGGCCTCTTCATAGGCCCCAAGGACTCTGGCCATTTGAGGCAGGGCATGGCTCCCAGGGGAGACTGGCGTTTCCCTGACCCTGCTCCTCCTACCAGTACTGCTGCCACCGGCCTGCCCACTAGCCACATTGCCCACCACGGTCCTCGCCCTGGCTCCCAGGGTGGATCCAGTCGGCCGGGCCACCACCTGCGCTGGGGCTGGTGCCAGCGAAGACGTGGTGGTGGTGGCGGCGGTGGTGGTCGGTGCGGCGATGGTGGCGGTTGCGGCAGTGGTAGTGGCCGCAATGACCGTGGGTGTGGCCGCAATGACCGTGGGTGTGGCCGCAATGACCGTGGGTGTGGCCGCAACGACAGTGGCAGCAGGGGGCTGGGAATGTTCAGCAGCCCTGGATGATGGGTTGGTGGGTAGGAGGGGTCCTGGGGAGCGGCTGGGCCCTGCCACACCAGATGGGCCTGCTTGGTGGTCCGTGTCCGAAGAGGAGGACAGATCCTCCACATCCGTGTGTCCTCGTTGGGGGCTTGTAGGCTGGCTGTGCTGGCTGCTGTCTCCATCCCCAGCATCCAGCAGTTCGTCACCTGTGGAGAGAATGAGATTTGTTATTGTGTTGCACCTGGCGAAGTATGTATTTGTCGTCTGACATTAACAGTTCGTGCAATCTCGTACATGGGTTTCCCGGAGGCGTGTGTGTGGCTGTACCATTTGTAGTTGTGTGTGCTTGGCAATGGGACTGTGTGCTGTGCACATGTGGCATGGGACGGATTGGCCATGCCGATGGGTGTGTTGCTGTGCCCCTACTTATTGTGACTCTGGTGTATGCGGGCTCCTGGCCCATCCTGGGTCTGGTTTGTACTTTGCTTTTGGTGTTCAAATGGGACGCTTAGGAACGCATATGGCAACATGGGGGCCATGCCCCAGATTCGCATTTGGGATGGAATATGCTTTTGGGGTACATGCTGTGAGCCATGGGTGCCGAACGTGACATGTGTTGTGGCAGCATGACAGTGCATGGTCTGAGGTGTGTGCATGCCTGACATGGCCTGCATATTTGCTGTCTGTTGTGATTACTGGACATGGCATTGGACGCATCGTTATGAGTGAGTGATGGTTGTGTGCCAGCCAACGTATTGCAGTTGTCCCATCTCCTTGGTGTGCGTGCTGCCCTGTGCCATGTGCATCACTGCAGTGCTCGGGGGGTGTGGCCCATGTTGTGTGTTGTTGCTCACAGTGTGGCGTGCGCTTCATTGACTTCTGGCACATGGTTGGTCATGGGCATGTATCTTAGCGTGACTGCTGTATGTGTGGCAGCTGTGCGGATGACATGCCTTTCATGAGACTGGGGCTGACGGATGGGATGGATGGTATGTTGTATGTGCATGGTGTGTCTGTGTGTTTGATGGGTTCAGTGGTGTTCGTGTGCATTTATGTTGTTCCGCTCTGTTGCGTCTAGTGTTGTTTGTCTTACATAGGCGTAGTTGTGGGGTGTGTGGTTGACAGGCAGTAGGGGCTACATGGACAGGACTTCAATGGTGTTTCGGTTGTGTGTGATGGGTTGCACAGTGGCTGCCGTGTGGTACTATATTCAGTGTGGCTTGTGCATGCAGACGTGGCTCCTTGGGTGTTGCTGTGTCTGTGATGGGTCATGTGAGGTGTGAGTCTGTGGTTCATGTCCGTGTGCACATTGTTCACTTGTTCGTGACGGTGGGCGGTGCTGCGTGTTCGTCTGCTACGTGACATGTCCCATGTGTTGGTCGTGTTACGGTCCTCATGCCTCCAGTAATCCAGCCCTGTCCAGTTTCCCACCTGCAGGTTGTTCGGGCGTGCACTGTACTGGATGCCACATGGTTCTAAGCGGGGGTGCTCCATGTTGCAGGTCTGTGGGGGTGGGGGGGTGTTGTGGGTCGTGGTGGTGGCTGGACACCCACTGACACCGATTGTTGTGGACCGTGATGTCTACCTTTCGGCTGTCGGTGTGCACTGCGGTGGCTGACACGTGGCTGTGGGGTGTGGGGGATGCTCCTCCTTGCTGTGCTGTGGGACTAGGGGCCTGGTGTGTGTTGTACTTGGGCTGTCCACCCTCCCACCCACTGCACTTTGTGTTCCTGCCACTTACCTGTTACTTGTCGGTTAGTGCAGCTATGGCGGACACATGGGTGTGGTGGGTGCTCGTTGTGGCGCTTCTGGCATACTTGGGGACCTGTTGGTGGTTACGTGGCTGGCTGAGTGTACACATGTCCCCACGTATCTTACAGTTGTTCGGTTTGGGCTGTGTGTGGTGGTGTCTGTTGCATGTGTGTGTGATGTGTTGTGTATTGTGTGCTGGACATGGGGGTGTTTGTCCCTGGGAGCTGTGGCATGGTGGTAGTGCATGTGAGTACATAGCGGTGTGCTGGTATACATTAGTTTGTACTTACCAGCCTCCACTCCCCCTGCTAATCCGGCGAGGATCTCCGGATGTATAATGACTCGCACCTTCTCCTCCCACGCTTTGAAGGTCTTGAAGAGCGCGGGATTCCCTCCGCCAGTGACGGCAGCCAGCTCTCTGTTCTTGCTCTCCTTCTTCTTGACCAGGCTCTTGACGTCATTCCACCGTTTGTTGATTTCAACTCTGTTCCTGGGCAGGGTCCCGACTGCATTGACCTGGTCTACGATCCGGTTCCACATTCTGTTTCTGGTGGCTAGTGGTGTGTGCTGGACCAGGTTCCCATAGATTTGTGGGTGCACCTTGATAATCTCGTCGACCATGACCGTCAGCTCCATGGGCGTGAACTTGGGCATTCTTTGTGGTGCCATGGTGTTTGTGGTGCTGGTGCGGTGTGTGTTGTGTAATGTGCAGGGGGTTTGTGGTGCCGGTGTTTGGTGGTGGTGGTGGTGGTGGTGGTTGTGATGTGTGCGTTTCTGTGGTGTGCTGCTGTCCTTGCTGTGTCACTGTGTCCTCTTCTCTCCTCTCTAGTTTGCAATGTTGCAAGGGGTTGTGGTCTGTGGGAGTGCTGCTTTTGTACTTACCTATGTGGGTGTGTCCTCATGGTCTGTTGTTTTCAGGTGTGTTGTGTCTGGGGTTCTGGCCTTTGTAGTTTTTGTTTGTCCAGGGGGGTGTTTTCGGGATGTGTACTGTGCTTGTGTATTTGTGCGTGCCTTGCTGTGTGGACTTGTTGGCCATGTTGTGTGCGATTGTTTTTGTCAGCGGATGGTTTCTGTGCAGGGACGTGGGCGCCATGGCTTCTGCCGTGTCGATTCTCATCGGCGTTGTTTGCGCTGGCGGGCGGTATATTTGTAGTTTTCCCGCGCTCATGGCGGTGCGATCGTAATCTCACGTGCGGTGTGTCGGCCGTGAGGGCGGGCGGTTTTGTGTTGTCGTGCGTGTTTCCGTCCGTGGCGGGCGGTTTGACTCCGACTCGGACGATGGCGGGCGGTATCTTGTGTGATTTTTCAGCCGATGGCGGTTTTCGGTTTGTGTCATCGTAATGGCGTGGTCGGTGTTCAGACGGTGTGTGCGGGCGGATTTTTGCCGCTTTCATGCCTGGCGGATTTTTTTACGCCGGGTATCGTAATGGCCCCCTAAGTATCTATTTAGGTATATAATGTATGCACAGGGAGACTATTATGAGAATTTTCTGGATCCTGATTTATATGCCATCCATACGCCCCTCAGATTCCAGTTTTCCACCCCCTTTACTATAGCTCTAGCATTTGTGGACCCTACTGTGTTTCCAATTGGGGGCAAAGATTTATCTTCATCAATAATCACTACACAATTGGAATCGTCACCCCAAATGACGCAGTGTGCCCCCACCTCTGCATGTTTGAGTGAGATTCACTGCAGCCATTCCTTACATTCAGGACAGGTACACAAATCAATCGTATCAGGATCCTGTCTAATAGCCCTTCCAGCAGGACATACCACCCACTAGGTTGGTCACTACTCTTCTTTCTTGGAATGGAATGCTTGCTTTCACCCATACAAGTGCTCTGCATGCATAAGACGAGTAATCCATGGTGTAAATCTTCCCAAGTCATATATTCTTTAGATTCCCTTTTCCCTGCCTGCAATATGTGGGTTTCCTGCAGGAAGGCTATGTGTACCGCCCTTCTCTTCAGATGTCTGTGTATTTTACTAGGCTTGCTAGGAGATGCCATGCCACAGCCATTTCAGGTGATTATTTTGTACTGTGACTGAATGTTTTTGGTATTGTGTCCTGTCTTGGTGTGGACCTTTGTCTTGCCTGATTTCGGACTATGTTTGTGCAACAGGATCCAGAGATCCAGTCACTTTACATTTCCCATTGTGCCTGGGTATGGTTAGATGAATGGGTATATCCCCTTACTCCCTTGATCTACTTGATAATTGAGCTGGACCACATGTTTATGATCATAAATTTGAGTAACTATAATGTAGAATTGTTGAACAGATGTTGCAAGGAGCTAAGATTTAGCATGGAACTAATCTGGCTGTTTTGGTGTGCCTTGTCATTACTTTCATAGCTGATCTCTGTGCTATACGGAGACCGAGAATAAACTGCCAATAGAGTGAGGGAGCTTGCCTCAAGGTTGGTAATAAATAGTCTAAAATTGGTGTCCGTGCAATAGCATGGCCTGGCACTCCATCCCTGCATTGCTAGTTGTGAGAAAGTTGTTTATTAAATGGGGTGCATGGTAGTCAGTAGTTTCAGTAATTTAAAATAAGAAACATCACTATTTTAAAACTGAGCTCAATTCCTGTTAGCATACCTGCCAACTCACAAGGTGCCACTGTGTCTTACATAATTACAGCTCCCTTCACATGGTCACCCGGTAAGAAGCTAAAATCACACGGTGACAGAAAAAACGAGCTAAAAACCACTGTAAACAGTGGTTTTTAATGGACATCGGCTATAAGCAGCCGATGTCCATTAAAAGGTTTGAAAACACCCCAGGACATTGGCAACAGCCTCAATTACCCTTTGTTTTTATTTTTCTGGGAGAGGAGGGGGGGCTTGGTGACGGACAGACTGCCTCTTAGGTAGCTGTCGGCACGAGACCACACCCTCTCCAAGGCTCTCTCCCCTCCTCACACGGTGGAATTAAGATGTAAGTTGTCAAGTGTGTGTTAGCTATGCGCAGAGCAGACAGGCTTAACTTAAGAAAATATGCAAAGCATTTAAAATCGCTAAAACTGTTAAAAAGTTGAGAACACAACACAATAAAGATTCCACTCCAATTTATCAAAATAAAGGCCTATTTAATGAATAGAATGACATTATTATTATTATTATTATTATAGTTGCTTGTAAAGCGCAGCTGACACCCTACGGGTACCCTGGCGCTATGATAGGATGATAGCTGGATATGAAAAGAGACTGTGGCAAGAACTGTGACCCCTGCCCAGAGGGAAATTAACAGGGAGCCAAGGAACATACCCGGGGGTAGAGCCAGGTTTTTATCCTTTTTCTGAACTGCAGAATGTTGTCTGTATGTCTAATATCAGATGGAAGTCTATTCCAAAGGCGAGGGGCTGCCGTACAGAAAGCCCTGCCTCCTGATTTCGCTTTTTTAACTCTATGCACCCTCACCAGATTTGCCGATGAGGAGCGGAGCGTTCGAGGGGGGACATACCAAGTAAATTTTTCCTGCAGTAATTTGGGTCCCTGTCCATGCAGGGCCCTAAACATTATGCATAATGCCTTGAATTGTATTCTCTGCAAAACCGGCAGCCAGTGCAAATCAGAGAGTGCCAGGGATGCAGAAGAACGGCGCGATCGTCGTAGTACCATTTTAGCAGCCAAGGTCTGTATTCTCTGCAATCTTTCAATCAGATATTGTGGAGAGTCTAAGAGCAGAGCATTGCAGTAGTCCAATCTGCTAAGAATAGCACCTCGGACTATCACCGCTCTGGCCTCCAAAGAAAACATCGGAAGAATTTTCCGAAGTGCTCTAATCATTAAAATGATATTAAAATGACAAAAATTCAACAAGGGGAACCAAAGGAATGAATTTTTAAAGGTTTAAATAAAAATAGCGCGAAAGAGCGTTTCTTGCCATTGTGGGTCAACTGGTTCTTTAGACTGGGACCTAGGCACGATATGAGGCAGACTGATATGAAGCATGGGTCGGATACACCAACCAGGTTTGACCCGGTTGAAGGTTTTACTTGGGACTTCAGCGGGGCGAGGCAGCAGGCTGTAGCCGCAGAGGGCTCCACGATGTAGACTAGTTATTGGATGAGGCTCCAGTTAAGCCACTGGTTTAGATCGGAAAGCTACGCAAAGAAAAATTCTAAATTCATGTCCTGGGAAGTTCTTTTGCTGGCAAGATAATTTTGTCGCCTTCTCCTTTTCAATGTTTCTATGTTCGGACGTAGTCAATTTTTTGGAGCTCGGATTCCTGCAGTGGAGCAAGGCTGCAGGCTGTAGCCAAAGAGGGGTCCATGATGCCGGACACCTTCTCTGCGAGGTCCTGCAGAATCGGATTTGCTGCTGCAGGAAAGCTCCTAGCAGTAGACACCTGAATCTCTAGCCCGCCGACAACACACCCTGGCGGATCGGAGTGGCCGATTTGTCTCCGTCCTCCTTAAGTCTTAGGAGCCAAAAAAATTCTAAGTCCTAGGTTTTCATAGCAAAATGTTGTAGGACCCCAGGACCAGAACCTGGAGGTCAGGACTCACTACAGCGGAGGCCAACTGCAGGGTATAGGGCAGATCCAGTGAGACCTAGTCAGCTGGGCAGTTTCAGGGTGTCACGTGGTTACTAGAGAAGTTATCAACATCTTTAAGTTAGCATGAGCCCGGTAGCCATGATGCTGCTTTTGCGCACGACACTGCATGTCTTTATTTTGCACAACTTTGTTTTTGCCTTTCACATGAGAATTCTCTGCTGTGCTTGTTCTCTGCTTGTTCCTGGAGTTTCTTCTGAACATTGTGAGCAAGGTCGATAAACACTGCATCTTGTTATTCTGTTCTGGTCAGGCCGTAGCACTTAGACAAACATACCAACACAGCTGTTCTTGCTGGAGAATCGTACTTTGATATTATGAGATTGCATGTTTAGGTAACAGACACTATGGGGTCTGCTGACAAAGCCCAGAGATCTTTTATTATATAATAATACTTCTGCTTACCAAGGGCAGGGTGGTTAGGCCTTATAGTCCTTTATCCACTGTCTTTATAAAATGATATTTCCCTTTATGATATATGGCCTTGCTACAATCCTAACTGTATTGATATTATGCATTTTGCTTCTGGTGGTGGCTCGTATACTGCATTTTAGAGCACAATAGTTAAAATAAATATTTTAAACTATTTATGTGTTTCTGTCAGATCCTATTGTGGACAAGTACGAGAATGTGAGCGAAAAGGTGTGTCTTGTTACCGCGATTCCTGAGAGATACGGGAGTGTTGTGTTCTAGGGTGTCTAATCATTGGTTTCTCCATTTGTGAGTAGGAGAGCGAGTGAGACATTATAGCTAGTCGGTCCTGGGTTTGTGGGCACTAAGGTGGTGGGAAGGCTTAGCCCCTATACACCGAGGTCCCATTTTCCTACGCATAGTTCTGTGTATGTGCAGAATCCCTGCAACATGACGCCACCAACGTTTGGTCTGGTTCTTATTCGTAAGACCACTGAGTAGCACTTGTGCTTATCCATAATACCCTCACACCAATTACCGGAGACGTCCGTGGTGCGAGGGAATTGCCTCCTATATTAGAGATTATAGGTTTTTCAAGCTTGGATTTTAAAAGGTTTTGTTTTTTGTCTTTCCTACCCTGTGTTGCGCTACCGTTTTTCCTTCTTTTCCTCTCTGATAGATAATGGCTATTGCAGTCGCTGCTCATAATCGGGCGGCACTGACTGCTCATTTGTCTCAACATGGAGTCCCGGCTACGGGAGCAGACATTATCTTTGTGGTTGAAGCGAATGCTGCTTTTCGCTTCGAGGTGTTTTATAGGCCTGGGTGGTGAACTTCGCTCCGTTTGCGGAGTTTGCAGAGTTTTCTGCACTCCGCGGAGCTCGCGGATTGCCAAAAACTCCGCTTCGCAATGTGCAGCAGAGTTTCTTCCCTGCTCGTGATCGCGAACGGTAAGTTCGCGATCGCGAATGGTAAGTTTGGGAGCGCAAGCTGCTGCTTGGGTAGAATTTCTACCCGAGCGGCAGGAATACCAGCAAAAACTGCAGTTCGCACTGCACTCCGCCACTCGCGGGACTTCGCAGAGTTTTTTTGTAACTTCGCAGAGTTCCGCGTAGCAAAACTCTGCGAACTACGCCCAGGCCTAGTGTTTTATTCTTGGGTTAAGTTCCCGGCGATGGATGGGACTGATAATTTCTTTCATGAACATGAACATGCCGCGGTTCCCCGGGATCATAGACCCTATCAGTCACTTGAAGTTCCGTTGTCAGCTTGGGAGCACACCATCTGGTTTAATGGCGCCCTACCTCGCCCTGTTACAAGGGTCCGTTTAGGCCCTTTATCGGTCGACGGAGCCACATGGCCCGTGTTGGCGGGTTTTACACCACACCCAAATTGCCGTGGTGTTACACACGCAGAGCTGCGTCAATTACATGAGACTTTAGTTCATATACATAGAAGCGTGATACAATATGTGTCTCGCATGGTCCAGGCGGCTCCGGCTGGGGCCCTTCCTCAGCAACCAGGTCATGGAGGAATGCTGATTAGCCCAATCATGATTAATTCTGTGATGGGAAAGCATCCTCAAAATAGGGATGAATTGCCGTTCTGGTTAGCTGAGCGATTTGAGCAACTCAAAGCTGTATTTCCCAATACTTCTCCTTTGGATAAGCATAGAATCCTTACAATGAGTTTACCAAAAGGTCTTATTCCCAATTTGGCTGATTGCATCACATGGGGAAAGGTGTTTGCGGCGCTGTCTTCTCTCTGCTTTGACACCCCCTCCATGACAGTGCTTCTGACAGTTCTTAAGAAAGTTCAAGAAGAGCACGGGGCGGAGGCCGCCCTGGAGTTGGGAATGAGGCTGATAGGGGTATTCCCTATTGTCTCTGATATGATACTTGCCAATATAAAAGGAGAGGCGGTTAGCTTGCATGTGAGTCAGCGCCTTGAGGGAGTAGCAGATGTTGATAAACAACGCGAATTGCCTAAGATTATCGCTAAGGTGTATAAAGCATTAGGGCATAATAATTTGGGGAATAAACCTTTTACTCAGCCACAGAATAAACCCCCTCCCGAAAAGGAGGGGGGTCTATTCATTCCTAAAAAGAATTGGAACAAGAATAAACAACAACAACCACAACAACAGAAGCAAGGTTCGCGCGCTAGTTCGCCGACACCTGGTGCTTCAGAGCGTAAGTATGATTTGCGTGACCGCTCTAAGCTTAAGACGCCAGAGAGGTTTCAGGTTCCTGATCCTCGTTCTCCTCGTTCCTTGCAGGACTCGTCAAATCAACAGTCTGGTGGAGGGGAACGTCAAGATCGTAGAAAAGGCGAGACCACGCAACAATGACATGATCCACCATGCCAGTTTGACGTAAAAGCCAAACCGGAGGGACAGCTGCCTTATCATGCCCTGTTTCAAAAGAAAAAAGTTGCCGCTTTAACAGCGAAGTATGCCTCAGACGGTGAGAACCCTGCTCCTGTATTGGAGATGGGCTGTGGCCCTCCTCCACAGCGCGGCGGAAGTTACCATAGTACGAGAGGTTCTCCGTCCTTGTCTGGAGGCGAGAGCAACTGATACATTCATTGCAGTGGAAACAGCTGATACATGAGTTGCACCCCCAGATAGACTTTATGAGATAGTCCTCCAAATTGAAGGTGATATCCAACGTACAATTAAAGGTATCTTTTGGGATAACCTTACCTCGTCTTATGACATTTTGTTGGCAGAGGCGGATTGGCCTCCTCCATTTGTTTTAGCTTATTCTCGAGGTGAAGACGTGATACTTCCGAGTTTTTCGCGTTACGTCCCGGAGGAGACTAAACAGGCTTATGCATCGGAATGGGCTTTAGCCCTAGCGCCGGCTGTGTATCGCAATCAGGTGGGCTGGGATAGAGATTCACCGGCACATGAGATTCCTTTGCGATCTATGACACAGCCTCAAACACAATATCCGATGAAACGCGAGGTGAAAGCGTCCGTTAGTGACATTTTGGTCCAATTGGAATATCAGGGTGTAATTGAACCCTGTGTTTCATCAATGAATAATCCTCTCTTTCCTATATCTAAACTGGACGGTTCATATCGCATTGTTTTGGATTATAGAAATTTGAACAGTCATGTTCGAACGTTTGCCGTACAAAACACTCACAGCCCTACGTTAATAAACAATATTGTCCGTAAAAAGTATAAAACCACTTTGGACATTTCCAATGGATTTTACAGTCACAATTTGGCTCCTGAGAGCCGTGACTGGACCGCATTTACTCCGGTGAGCAATCAGGAAAGATTTAAAAGATTGCCTATGGGCTACAAGAATAGCCCTGGTGCGTTTCCTGCGCGAGTTGTGACACTTTTGCACAACATAGATCCTGATGCTTTCTCTTACGTCGACGACATTTATTTGACTGATGACGAATTGACACCGCATCTGGTGCTCGTTGACTGCATCATCTTGTCCTTTGCAGACTTAGGGTACAAATTAAATTTTGCCAAGTCGCACATCGCCTATTTGGCGGTTTTCTTTTTGGGTTATGAACTCAACAATGAAGGGAGGGGGTCAGCCCCCCACTTTCTGGAAAAATGTGCTCAATTACAGCCTCCTTCCACTCTAAAGAAGTTACAATCTTTGCTGGGTTTTTTTAATTTCGGGAGGACATACATTCCTGATTATGCTCAGCGTATCAAACCACTGTATGCGTTGATACAACCCTCTTTTTCGTCTTCCAGCTGGCTTCCGGAACATACAGATATTCTTCGGTCCTTGCAGTCTGATCTGCTTGCGACTAACTTCTTGTTAACTCGTGACAACACAACTAACTTAGTCATACGGATTGTACCGGGTACAGTGGGTTTCACTTACCCAATGTTCAATGAGGGAGATACGGTCCCCATTGCCTACAAATCGCCTTTGTACACCTCTGCAGGGGCGCGTTTTTCACCCGTTGAGAAAATTCTTACATCAGTACAGATGGTGAACCTGAAGGAGCACTTATTGGCTCAGGGAAAGCGCATTCTTATGGTATCGCCTGTGCCTACTCTAGAAGCGGTCACAAAGGCGAGCGTACCGAATTCTAAAGCCTTACACCCGCGTTGGATTCAGTGGGCAAGTTCTTTGACATCGGCTGATGTCACATTTATCTTTGACCCATCTTTACAGACGCAGGAGTTTTTACAGTACGAACAAGTTCATCCTGCGCCACAGTTTTTCCTTCCTCTTGACCAATACAAATGTATAGTTTATACCAACGGATCTGCGCAGCCGGCCGTTGGTTCCAAACACGCTTACTCGGCTGCCTGTGCTATTGTGGCGGGCTCTATGGTTGACGGTGTGTTTCAGTCTTCCTTAGTCCACACACAGTCTCTTGGGGACTGCACAGCTCAGTTGGCTGAGCTGCGTGCTTTAGTATTGGCTTTTGAATTCACTGATCCCGATGTACCTACACTTATAGTGTGCAATTCTTTCTATTGTGTACAGTCCTTTAATGACAATCTATACTTTTGGTCTCAGAACGATTATCGAGACTCTAAAGGTAGCGCAATCAAGCATAAAACGCTTTGGGTTCGAGTGGCAGCTCTTAAGGAGAGTCTGCCGCTCACACATGTTATTCATACTCTTGGCCATCAGCGTGACATGCTGTTGGTAATTCTTTGGCTGATGAGGCAGCCAAATCTGCAGTTGCCACATGCTCAGTAGCAGCAGTTACAAGGTTCATGACTAAAATTGATAATGAAATTCTGGTGACTGTAGCTGCTACAAGGGATGGGACGGCGTTCCCACAAGGTTTCTCTTCTAAATATTCTTATAGTTTATCTCCGGAACAAGTTCCCTTTGCTGCCATTCATCCGTTGGGGATCAGCTGATTCCCAACAAGGACCGCAGGCTTCCTTTGATCATTGCCGCGCATGAGGGCTTGGCTTCTGCTCATGCTGGAGTTTCAGCGACAGTGTCTCTTTTGCAGCAGCGGTATTGGTGGTGTGGTCTCTATAGACAAACTCGTTATTATGTTCTTTCTTGTGACATTTGTCAACTGATCAAACCATCCACGATTGCACATCCACCTCACACGCAGCTATATGTCTCATATCTTGATCACTTCGGTCCTTTGACGTCAGACACTGCCTATAAACATATTCTGGTTGCAGTGGATTCATGCACTAGATTTCTTTGGGTTTGGCCACAACGTAGTGCTGACTCTCAAAATATCATTAGAGATTTGTGTGTCTTTATCGGAACATTTGCGTGTGGTACCTTCCATTCTGACCAAGGTCCTGTGTTTGCCTCTAAGGCTTACAAGGATGTTATGAGGTCTCTGGGGGTGCTATTGCAATTTTCGTCTCCATACAGGCCTGAGGGCAATTATATAGTGGAACGAATGAACCGTGACTTAAAGCAATCTTTGACAGCTAGAGTCTTAGGTACTGGCAGGGGTTGGCTGACTCATTTATATGGGGTTCAACGTGCACTTAATAATCTCCCGAGAAGATCTCTGGGTCGGCGGACCCCATACGAAATGCTCTTTGGCATCAAGATGTTTGTGCCAGACCTTGATGGTCTAGACGTTGTGGCGGCTGCCGCAACATTTGACGTAGATAACCATTCTGCTATGTTACAGGATCTACAAAAGACTCGAGACACTCTTGCTAAAGCTGAGTTGCACTCGTCCGAAGACACAGTGGTGCTGATCCCAGTCACAGGGTGGCTTCCTAAAGTTGGAGACCTGGTCCGGGAGAAGATAGAGAACAAAAAAGAATTTGGTCCCTCCTATCGTGCACCAGTCCCTGTTCTTGGATTAAAGGGCACCCGAACTGTGATTTTGCCTCCACTACCTGGATGCAAGGAGAATTGCTACATTTCAATTGAACATGTCAAGTTGCACCATTTGGCCGATACTGAATAGTATGCCCAAACCATTCCCACGGAGAGAGGTTTCACTTACTGTGAGATCTTCAGCGGCACCTACAGTACACCAAGAGCGTGAAGTGGAAACCTCAATTGATGTGCTGCCTATTTTGCCCTCATCTTCGACGGCTACACCTCAAAATTATGAATCGCCGTCAATGGAGCTTACTGTGGACATTCCTACACGTGCACTCCAATCATCTTTTAATGATGATCGTCCTCCTCTGTATCGACTAGGAACTGTTCATTATTACATGGACAGAGACAATTTTTCTTTACCTTCATCGTCTTCTTCATGAAGTTCTACTACGGAGGAACCACCCAGTCGATTTTCCTTTTTCATTTGCTGGTTTCGCAGAACTTATCTGGTTCCTCCTTGGACATACATTTGGATGGTACTTACAACGGTGTTTCTATTTCTGTAGATTGGGTTTGTCACTGTCTTTTTCCTTTTGTTTAATGGTCATTATTTGCCTGAACGTTCTATTGTACATTTTGTTGATGGTGTTTTGGCCCACACACTCCTCATCTCATATGATGAAAAGGGATCGATCCCACGTTAACATTTCGGCTGTGCCAGTAGTAGATGGTATTGTTTGGGAGTTCAGTACCAAATTTATGGCCCGACTGAGACGATTAGAATGCCATACATCTTTCGTGTTTCATTAGGTGATGTCATCACACCTGGACCGCATTCCGACGACTGGGATGTTAATGCCCACATTCCTTATTTTCTGATTTAAAATATTACACTGCTTTTGAAACTGAGGACTTGTATTTAAATTCTGCCAATTATACTGATTTATTCTGTTTCCAACATTATGGTCATCCTTTTTTACATAAGTCAAATACAGTACGTAATTAGGTTAATTATACGCAATGGGAACATTGTCCTGCCCCATTTCAGGGTAGTTCGCAGACACAGAAAAATAAGTTTGTCTACTTTTCGAGTTATAATTTATCGGACCCGAGATCCTATTATTATAAATTGAGTTCACAAACACACACGAAATTCATGCTGACCCATACTAAATTAGTATATTCTTCGACTTTCATAACCGAGTTATCGTTGAAAGGTTATGATTATTGGAAAGACACGATTGATTTGAAATCGATTTGGGTTACCAAGAATTGGCAGGTGCAGGGAACTGAATTATTGCATCGTGCGTGTTTGATACTGTCACAAATGTTCTTTTTAATCAAACAGTGCAACAAACTACATGTTTTGGTTTGGCAACTGCTAAGAATTAGAATTTTCCCTTGTTTCCTTCGTTAGCCCCTTATGACGACTGGCAACAATATGCAAATTATACTCTGGAGGAATTACAAAATATGGTCCAGAATGGTACTCTCAAATCAACCAGTATTGCACCCTTGGGATGGTTAATTTGGCCTCTCCGTACTAATGCTTGCCAGTTGCGTTTTTTTAATTCAACAGGGGGGTTTATGCACAGTAGACCTGACCCTCGTTTTCCACAATCACATACAGTTACTACATATTCTGTACGGAAATTGTGTCAACAATGGTTGGGACACTCATCGTTATCATCTGTGAAACAACATCTCTCACGTTTAAATGAGGACATTGATCTGGCAGATTTCCTTTTAGGTCCCAGGCCCCTTCGTGCGAAACGTTTTGCTTATGCAGCATATAATGAAATCTGGAACTGTCCCAAATAGAAGCAGCTTTCAGGTTGCGTCAGGTAGATCAGGACAATTTGCGTAAGGTTTTGGATGTGGTAGACAACAGCATCAATACTTTGTCTTCTCGTATTTACACTTTGGACAATTTTATTTCATCTGTTATTGACATTGTGCAAAATGATGTGTCTGTTTTATATCATGGTCAAAATTAGTTGCGTTCTGTAATGCAATTTGGCTGGACTTTACAAACATTGAAAAGTGGGAAAGTGCCTTGGGATTATTTGAATACAACTGCCTTGTTTTTGCCGTTTAACTTGACTGATAAACAAAAGCTTATGTCAATGAAAGATTCCACTACACCTTGTTACATATTGAGAAGTTAGAACAACTACCATTTTCAATAGCGGAGACTGATACCTCGGTATGGTTAATACATGTGGTTATTTCTTTACCTATTTCCCTCTTTCAATTTAGTTCATGTATGAAACATTTTCCTATCGGGAGGTTTGAACCCCCTGGGTAGTCCTTTTCTGCATGAAATGTGGTCTTTACCGTTTACGTTTCACTGTTTGCGTGACGATAAAGAGGTTTTCCTAACAGGGGAGGACTGTAATTCTACAGTGGGACACGGTTTAGTTTGTACACAGGTTCAGTTGCACGGCGCTTGCAATGTATCAGCGCCTAATTTAGCCTGTTTTCTAAAAAGAACACCAGTTCCCTCAATAATTCCCACACTCACTTTGCTTTCTAACAGTAGTTATCTTATCCTAAATAACCACAACTGCTGCGGGTTACGGGCAGGGATTCCGTATATAGTAACGGTTTCCAAAAGAGTAACTTGTTGCAGCAATGTTCTTTTTCCTCCTCCGCATGGGATTGTAAATAGCTCGCTGTGGCCTTTGTTGTAATTTATTGCATGCATTGTTGTGGGATCTGTAGAGCACTGCGTGTCAGGTGATGGAATTAGAACCCTGTTACCTCATGGAGTGTCTGGGGGCATTCTGGCTTTGGAGGTGATGCTGTTGAGACCTGTATTCTGTCGGTGGCTGCAATTGATTAAAGCCTACTCTGAAGACCCTAGACTCCGGCTTTTATTACTGGCGACGAGGAGCTCTTGATTGGGGACAAGCCTAAGCAACCACCGATTCCCCTGAGAACCCACTACATTTTTCTTTCGTCCTTCTAACGTGTGGAGAAAAATTTAAGACGAAGAAAAGGATTTGGACGAAGATTTACATCTATTCAACGATATCCTGGGCACTGGAAACATCGCTGGATCACAACATCGATTTTAAGAGTATTTACTTGGATCGACACGATAGGAAGAAAAGTAAGTTACAGTTAAGAGCTTACTTTTGAATTCTGCCATCGCGTGCCGCCGCCTGCCCTGCTTGTGCCAGTTCCTTGCTTCCAGCTTCATTCTGCCTCGGAGTGCCTGCATTATGACGAGCTGCTGACCCTGACACGCGTCAGGTCACGCAACGTGACGGCCATTTTGGATTGGGCTGCACTTAATTGGTTTCACATAGTCAAGTTGGATTTGAAACAGCGCGATTTTTTTTTCATAGCGCGATTCTAAAGGTTTTCAACAGCTGGATTTGAACTAAGATGACAATGAGGAAAAGGGGATAATTTTGCAAGGTAATAATTGACTTTTCTGACTTTCCGACAAATTTATTCATGGTGAGAATTTTTTTTTTTTACACATTTAACACATTTGCTGAAACATAACTATGGCCACTTCTACCAACATGTCTCAGCCCCCAGCATTCCTATCAGAAAAGGGGGAACCGATTCTTCCATGGAAAAGATGGAGGAATTTATTTGATTCATATATAGTGGCTATTGGGGGAGAAAAATTTTCAGCCTTCAGGAAGCAAGCCATCTTGCTACATAACTTAGGTGTAGAAGGCAGAAATATTTATGACAGCATGGACCTTATAACTGTTGGCAATGGGGAGGGAGAGCCTACAGATGTTTACGAGATGTCCATGACTATGTTAGAACGTTATTTTGGACCTCGTATAAATGTGGTTTTGGAGCGCCATAGGTTTTTCACGAGGATACAAGGCACCACGGAACGTGTGGGAACCTATGTTGCTTCTCTCAAAACTTTGGCACGTACATGTGAGTTCGGTGATCTCTCAGATTCTCTTGTGAGAGATCAACTGGTGAGATGCACGAACAGCTCGAGAGTGCAAGAGAAGCTTTTATCCAAAAATCCCACGTTGTCTGAGGCCATTGCGATTGTGGAGGGTGTTGAGAACACTTCCTCATGGGTGAAGGAAATAAGGAAAAATCGTGAGGATAGTGACCAAGTTCAAGGTGATGGCACGAAGAAAAGTCTAAGTGCTGTACACAGTTTGTCGGGAAGTGACATGGGTGATGAGTTTTCTGACACCATTGCCAAAGTGTCTTTGGGAGCAAAGAATAAGAATGTTTTGAAGGACACTCAACATCACATTACTTCGAATAGAGATATTCAACCTCGCAATGAACGTGACCTACGCCAACAACGTTCTTTTGATCATCAGAGGAGTAGTAGTGACAATCAGAGAGTGCGGTGTTACAGATGTGGAAGTTTTTCCCACTCTTCTAGTTTTCCTGATTGTTATGCGAGGGAGGCGACATGTATTAACTGTGGGATCAAAGGACATTATGCCCGTGTGTGTAAATCCTCAAAGAAGGGTCGTGCGATGGAGAAGAATTCCGACATTATCCGCACTGTGGTTATTTCAAGTATTTCTGAGGGTGGTGGGAGTATTGACTCTGAAAAAATTATTATGCCATTTTGCAACATTTCTGTAGATGGTAGTGAATTCAACGTTATGGCAGATTCAGGTTCCCCTTTTACGTTAAACGGGAACAAGATATGGGATGAGGTTGTAGGGCTTGAAAATGTGAAGCTTTTGCCTCCGGACATTTCTCCACTTAGTTATAGTGGATCCCGTGTGGATATTGTTGGGTATGTAGTAGCGAAGATTGTATTCAAAGGGAGGGAGACTGTGGGCAAAGTCTATGTGGCTGTGAGAGGAGATAATCTTCTTGGTTGGAGGCATCAACGTGACTTGGGCATAATCCTTAATCCCAATGCCAAGAATCCAGATGATCAAGTTATGTTAATGGATAGTGTGTGTGAGAATCCACGTAAGCAAGTTATGTCAATTGAGGTGATGGATGCTGGAAGTAAATACTATAAGGATTTTCCTGAGGTATTTTCCGATGTCCTTGGGTGTCTCAAAGGGTTTGAGCATCGAATTATTTTAAAGAGTTCAGCCAAACCCTGTGTACATAAAGTAAGAAGAGTGCCGAATTTGATGGTTGAACCGTTGAGACTTGAACTTGAAAGGCTGCTGAGGTTGGGAGTAATCGAGGAGATTGAAGCCTCGGAATGGTTGAGTCCGGTGGTTTTAGCATCTAAGGATGGTGGTTCTGCCGTGAGGATGTGTGTGGACTTACGTGGATTGAACGAATGGATCTGGGTAGACCGACAGCCCCTTCCAAATATCTCAGAGTCTATTAGTTTGTTGAAGGGAGCTAAAATTTTTAGTGTCTTGGACCTTTCATCCGCGTATCACCAAATCATGCTTCATAAAGATTCCAGGCATTTAACGTCCTTTGTCACTCCTTTGGGGCGTATCAATTTTTAAGAATGCCTTTCGGGTTAGCTTCAGCGGCAGCCTGCTTTCAGAGAATAATGAAAATGATTCTGGGGAGCTTACCCAATGTCCTGTTTTTTCAGGACGACATTCTAGCTTACGGTAAGGATGAGTGTGAACATGAGAAGGTTTTGAGATCTGTATTGGGTAGATTAAAGGAAAAAGGACTCACGGTCAAGAAGGATAAATGCCATATTGGACTGAAGTCTGTCACTTATCTCGGTCACGTTATTTCTGGTGAGGGTATACAGCCTAAGCTACAACTTGCAGAGAGCATTGTCAAGGCCCCAGCACCTGAAGACAAAGAGCAAGTTAGGTCCTTTCTAGGGATGGCAGAGTTCTATTCCAAGTTTGTGAGGAGTTTTGCTAGTGTTGTTGAGCCCATCAGAGTCTTGCTTAAAAAGGGGGCACGTTTTGTCTGGACATCAGAATATGAGGTGGCTTTTGATTTGGTCAAAAGTGAAATTGGGAAGATGCCAACTTTGGGGCACTTCGATACCAAATTGAGGACCATACTTACAACTGATGCCAGTCTCAAGGGACTTGGGGCAGTGCTCTCCCAAGTTGTTGATGGAGAGGAGAAAGTAGTAGCCTTTGCCTCCAGAGCTCTTAGAGAAGCCGAGGTCAATTACTCTTGCATTGAAAGAGAAGCCCTGAGTGTGTATTGGGCAATACAACACTTCAAGTTTTACCTATGGGGGATTCCGTTTACAGTGAAATCTGATCATCGTCCCCTTGTTCAGATTTTCTCGTGTCATCACAGTGACCACATGACTCCTAGACTTAAGAGATGGAGTGAGGGTCTGCAGGAATTTAATTTCCGTGTGCAGTACATATCAGGCCTGAGCAATAAGTCTGCTGATTGCTTGTCACGCTTGCCACTGGACTCTGGACATGTAGGAGAGGAGGTTGAGTGTGTGAATTGGTTGATGGAGGATTCGTTGTTAAAAGAAGAGTGGTCATCTTGCGTTGCTAGTGATAAGGTATTTTCCTCTCTTGGAGAGGTAATTTCAAAGGGGTGGCCCAGTTACATAGACCTTGACTGTGATTTGAAGCCCTTCTGGACTGTAAGGAATGATTTAACCTTTTGCCAGGGAAATCTGATGAGAGGTGATAGGATGGTTCCACCTGATGAGCTTAAGGATAAGGTAATCAACTTGGCTCATGAGGGACATTTGGGAAGGAGTCTTACGAAAACACGGGTCAGGGAAAGATATTGGTGGCCAGGAATGGATCGAATGATAGAAAATGTTGTCAAAGACTGTCATTTATGTGCTATTAATGATAAGTCTCATGTGACTAGTCATGCCCCCTTTCTCCTGTTGAAGTGCCAGATGCGGTGTGGACCAAGCTGGGATTGGATATAATGGGTCCTTTTGAATTAATGCCTTATCATGAGAGGTTTGTTGTTCTTTTGGTGGACTACACCTCAAAGTGGGTGATTTCCAAGTGCATGAGTTCAGTTAATTCGAGGTCGGTGATAGAGTTTTTGAAAGATGTCTTTGCCTCAGAAGGTGTTCCCAAATATTTAGTCACTGACAATGGGGTGCAGTTCACTTCCAATGAGATGCATGCTTTTCTTGTAGGTCTAGGCATAATTCATCAGAAAACGGCTTTATATTCTCCACAGGCCAATGGCCTCACAGAAAGGATGAATAGGGTGGTCAAGAGTTGTGCTCAACGGGCACAAGACTCTGGAGTTTCCTTGGGTGATGTGTTGAGAGAAACTTGGTGGGCACACCGCACCGTTCCCAATGCCATTTCTCAAAAGTCACCTTTTGAAGCTTTGAGAGGGAGGATAGCGAGTTCTAAGTTGAATCCGGTATGGCTCCCTGTCGGGAAGAACAAGGTTGCGACTGAGGAGTTAAGGAAAAATAGACTGGCCGAGTACCAGCAGAAATACAAACTCCGGTATGATGACAAGATGTCAGTGAGGGTGAAGAAATGGAATCTGGGTGATCGTGTTTTGGTAAAAAGAAACAAGCATGTTCACAAAGGTTTGTCTAAATTTCTTGGCCCTTTTGTCATCACTGCAATCAAGAAAAACGTAGTAACTTTGGACAATGGTTGTACCTGGAGTATGTCTAGACTGGTTAAAATCGCTGAGACTGCTCATCGTACAGCCAGTGATCACAGTTGCGTTTCCATGGATAGAGGTGCAAGTATTAATAGTCCCACTAGACTCAGGCATGTACCTATGAGATTCAAGGATTATGTTTTATATTAGAATTCAGTGCCTTCCATTTTATTTTATGTTGTTCAATTTCATATACTGTTTTATTGGAATTTTCTCATTGTTCTTTTGTTTTTGTTCCTCATGTTGGACCATTACTATGAGACTTTTATTATTCTGTTTTCTTTAAAATTTGTAAGGGGGATGTGTTGTAATTTATTGCATGCATTGTTGTGGGATCTGTAGAGCACTGCGTGTCAGGTGATGGAATTAGAACCCTGTTACCTCATGGAGTGTCTGGGGGCATTCTGGCTTTGGAGGTGATGCTGTTGAGACCTGTATTCTGTCGGTGGCTGCAATTGATTAAAGCCTACTCTGAAGACCCTAGCTCGCTGTGGCCTTCCATTCCCACTTTGAAAACAGACTTCAATAAACGAAGCAGACTCAAAACGCTATTGTTTCAACAGGAAGTCGCTCTCACTTCGGCTCGAGAGACCTTTGAATTGCAGGTGGCTAGAACATCTAGTGAAATCCAGTCACTGCTGAATACGAATCTCCCACTACATTTTGGGGAACTGATTCACCAAATTTTTAATGCGTCTTATACGGAAGGCCTTGCACATTTTTTTAAAATTGTGGGCTCCGGCCTTGTTTCATCTTTTTAAACTATTTTTGGAATACTACCGGCCTTTATACATTCTATTTTTTCCAGCGCCTTCTGTGGTTTTCCACTTATTCTATTATTGGCATGTGGAGTACTGGTGCTTCTGCTCCTGTTATGCAATGGATGTCCATCCTGTCGTTCTGCACAGACCAGGCCTATTGCGACTGTCCCGTGAACGAATGCAGCAGCTTTTTGGATGCCTGCCATTGGCAACACTGAGTGTGAGCTATAGGCTTACCTTTCGTTTCACTTACTTCACTTGCGTGCAACCTGTGTTCTACTGTCGGCGGTGCCCGTTCTACTCAGCCTTGGATATCTGCCTCTCCACTACATCAGGCGCTGACCCGGATTATGATCTGTTGGTGGGTCCCTTGCTGGCCCATGACCAGGACTGTTCTGGTGATGCCCGTATGATGCGTGCAGCTGCATTTGGAGTGTTGGCATGTTGGAATACCTGTGAGGCAGCCCAGCGCCTCTTGCAGGAAAGTTTCATCGAATATCACGCAAGTTGTCCCATTCTACTGCTGGATGCACTGGATTACGGGGAACATGGATGTTCATTTGCACTGCTGAATTGGATGGGCATAGCTCTTTTTTCATAACGACAATGATGTCCTTTTGGAGCGCCTTGCGTTCCACGGTTCACGTAATTTTTTGAATTTTTTTGACTAAACCTGCAAATATATATATATATTTTTTTCTATTTGCCCCATTTGTTGATTGACACTATTTTGAATGGGACATAATGCAATTTGGCTCTGCTTATCTTTGGAACCTGTTTGTCTATGCACTACAACCTGGCCAAGGGGAGGGTGTCACGTGGTTTCTAGAGAAGTTATCAACATCTTTAAGTTAGCATGAGCCCGGTAGCCATGATGCTGCTTTTGCGCACAACACTGCTTGTCTTTATTTTGCACGACTTTGTTTATGCCTTTCACATGAGAACTCTGCTGTGCTCGTTCTCTGCTTGTTCCTAGAGTTTCGTCTGAACATTGTGAGCAAGGTCGATAAACACTGCATCTTGTTATTCTGTTCTGGTCAGGCCCTAGCACTTAGACAAAACATACCAACACAGCTGTTCTTGCTGGAGAATCGTACTTTGATATTATGATGATGCATGTTTAGGTAACAGACACTTGGAGAGGGACCTTTCCAGGGAGAAGAGCAACACGCACCTGTGATGTAGAAATACGATCTATGTCCTGAGGTATGGGGTCTGCTGACAAAGCCCAGAGATCTTCTATTATATAATAATACTTCTGCTTACCAAGGGGAGGGTGGTTATGCCTTATAGTCCTTTATCCACTGTCTTTATAAAATGATATTTCCCTTTATAATATATGGCCTTGCTACAATGCTAACTGTATTGATATTATGCATTTTGCTGCTGGTGGTGGCTCGTATACTGCATTTCAGAGCACGATAGTTAAAATAAATATTTTAAACTATTTACGTGTTTCTGTCAGATCTTATTGTGGACAAGTACAAGAATGTGAGCGAAAAGGTGTGTCTTGTTACCGCGATTCCTGAGAGATATGGGAGTGTTGCGTTCTGGGGTGTCTAATCATTGGTTTCTTCATTTGTGAGTAGGAGAGCGAGTGAGACACTAAAGCTAGTCGGTCCTGGGTTCGTGGGCGGACGCATGGTGAAGGCAGAAGATTGACAGCACCCGTGGGGCTCTACAAAAGTTGCTACTGTGTTTTTCCTCTACAGATTACAGTTATATCGGAACCTTGGAGTTCATCTGGGCCCAAGCCAATTTGAATATTAAATATTCTAATTTCCCTGCAATAAGAGGTGATTTCCAGCAGTGTGGAACCCTCAAGTTTTTTTTCAAGTGCCATCACTCCGCTCTCTGCTTTTGGAGCCATTGGGCCCACCTACAATGTTTCCACCAACTAATTAGTCCTGAGGAAGACCCCGGTGTAAGGATCTAAGCAGCCTACTTTATTTTGGGGTCGAAGCATCGACTTTGTCACCTTTGTGCTCCAGTTTGGTCAACAGTGCTTTTTCACTGTGCTATTACAAACAATGGCTATGTATTAGTTATCTGTTAACTGTGAGGCTGAGGAAAGCCGGTTTTACTGTAAATAATGGTGTGATGGATATATTGTCACTACCTTTCCTTTTCACTCCTTCAACCCTCACTTGATGCACACTACCTTCTCTCCCCTTCTCCCCCTTTTGCGTGGGGCACTTGTTGAGTACATTTTTGCTGATTTTTTGTTGATGTATGAGCATCTGTTCAATGTGATTAAATAACGTTGAACTATGAATTATGGAGTACTACTGTATTAATGACTATTGGTATTTAAGTGTGTGTGCTTTTTAGAATTGTTCTACTGGGACCAGCTTCCCTACTGTACTAAAATATAAATTAGGGCCTTATATTTAAGTATTTTATAACCTGTGCCAGGGCTTCTTGATAATAATATGACACATTATTCTCTCCCGCATTCCAACATTTGTTGGCCTACCAGATTTCAGTGTTGTGTTTTTTGGTGCAAGATTAAAGTTCCAGTTACATTTTGATGGTTGTTTGGCATGTGGTTCCAGTTTTCCTTTCTGGCTTGTGCCCGTTTTTGTAATTATATTTGTTTTCACTGCACAGGGTAAACTTATTATTCTCAGGTTCTTCTAGTTAATGGCCATCCCTGCTGGAACTGTTCACTGGTTGGTCATTTCCTGATGACTTAGAGTAGTACAGTGTAGTATCACATATCCCAAGTCTCACCCCTCTCCTCAAACAAAATATATAATACATGCAGATCTACATTCACAAACTTTAGCGCAAACCTTGTGGCTGTACCTGGCTGGCTTCTACTGAGCCGCACTTTATGGTGGCAACTTGCCCAGTGGGTATACATGTAGCACTGTGTAGAAGGTTGAAGTACTTTCTAAACAGATTACCTCTTGGCTGTTTACAGTGCTTAATGGGAGCCAGTGGTTTCCGGTGCTCAGCACCAGCACTTTATTGTTAACACCGGCTCTTATGAGAGCCTGCCACATGGTGGCGCTGTTTGTCTTATTTTTTGAGGAGCACAACACCTGTTGTTTAATAATTAAATATACATAAAAATCAATAATACCAGTCTCAATTTTCACACTTGTATGAGTGTGATGGCTAATAGTGATAGTGCTGTCATTGGCAGCGCTAGTGGGAGCAATAGGTGGTGCAAGCTGCAGTGGCTTGATGACAAGGGCCCTGGCACTTCTTTTTTATCACTGAACTGCTGCAGTGATAAACAGTGATGATACACGAACAATGTATGCATGAGATAATTATTGTGGTGCAGTAATTAATTGTTATAAGACTGAAATGTTATGTTAAATTGAGAGCAAAATACACGCAAATAAAGAGCGTTTATTGGAAATAGACACTTCCAAAGATGTGCAGATGCTGGTTAATGATCAAAGTGCACATACATATGTACGAGGAGGCAATCGAAACAAAGAAGATTAATGTTTTCAATCAATCAATCACTCAAGGGTTGGTAAAGCGCAACTACTCATCCGTGAGGGTCTCAAGGCGCTGTGGGGAGGTGGGAAGCAGATCTGTCTAAGTGCTGGGGTCAATGGTTTAATTATCTAAGAAAAAAATAGCTTTCATATTAAGTATAGCAATGTATATTTCACTAAATATGGAACCATAAGGATATGCGAAATGACTTATACATGAACACTTTCCTGTTGTAAAACACGTTTCATAAAATCAGCTTTTTATTTCGAGATACTTTAGGCATCTTATTCTCATTTCACCCATAAACGGAAAGGACAACTAAAGACATAACAGCTACCTGCGCACTTCATTACAATGCATAAACCCTATATTTACATGACAAAAACAAGCTAAAAGGTTAAGGGTCGACTCGAAATGCATCATTGGAACCCAATGGAAGACTGAAGCAACGGGAATTTAATGGAGTGCACGTCTCTCATTCAGCTCTCTGGTTCTCCCTGGAATATGTGCACCAGTAGCCGACAGGCATGTAACCGTGATGGACACCTTTCCAATAGCAGTCTGTCTCAGCTGGCAACAGCAGGCCAGGATTTACTCAGCCCCATTAAGGATGCTGTATTGTAAGTGAGGACACTTAAACGATGAACCTCATGTGCACAGTAGGATAGGGCGAGGCAGGCGGATTTTGAGATTGCTGTGGAAATGCTGGTTAAGAAAAATAAATGCACTCTGATGTGGTATATTTCGAAAGCATATTTCATTGTTCATGTGTAATGCATTTCATTAACGTTTTCCCTTTGTCCAATGCCTAATAACAATTGCGGGCGCATAAACTTATTCGTAGGTTTATCTGTTCAGAAGAGGGTTTTGGGAAAGAGGTTTCATGTATGCTATCAAACACATAGGCGTGGTATGGGTTTTGAATGTATGTATATTACCTCAATCATCTAATGTTTAAAAACAGTGTATTGTAAAGCGCTCTGATACCCTCGTGGGTCACGTTCGCGCTATATAAAACTATATAAATAAAATAAATGGGTTTTTGGGTGGCAAGGGCGTTTTTAGGGTTTAGAGTGGGTATGGGTTTTTGGGCGGCAAGGGTATTTTTAGGGTGTGTATCGGTTTTTGGGTGGCAAGGGTAATTTTATTGTTTAGGGTGGGTTAAGGGTTTTTGGGTGTTTTGGGTATTTTTAGGGTTTAGGGTGAGTATGGGTTTTTGGGTGGCAAGGGTATTTTTAGGGTTTGTAGTGGATATGCGTTTGTGGGTGGTAAGGGTAATTTTAGGGTTTAGGGTGGGTGTGGGTTGAGGGGTTGTGGGGTTAAATGGATACCTATATATATATATATATATGAACGCTCCAGGTTTACCCTCCGGTTGAAAACGCACTCCGACCACCAACATTATTTTGGGTAAAGGCAGGGTCAGCATGCCGAACGCAACAACGGCATTCCGAGGCCCATCGGAGGGCTTGAAATGTCGCAACAACAAACTACATGTCCCACAATTCCATGCGGGCTCATTCGAGCTGCCCATTGGAGGGCGACTAATTGAAATGGATGGACATGTGTACTGTAATTGCCACGCCTCTGAAGAAGTGCGGAAGCACTGAAACGCGTCAGGCGTTAAGAAGATTAGCTGATAAGAAGACCAGAATGCCGTTGTTGCGTTCGGCATGCTGACCCTGCCTTTACCCAAAATAATGTTGGTGGTCGGAGTGCGTTTTCAACCGGAGGGTAAACCTGGAGCATTCATGTTTTGCGGCAGCCCAGCCGCGGAAAATGCACCACCCCGCGATCATGGGGGCCATGGAGCTCCATATACAATGGAAGCTTCACTGTGGGGACTTCCATAGGGATTAACAAGCAGGACCCGCATGCCGAGGCCCATCGGATGGCTTGAAATGTCGCAACAACAAACTAAATGTCCCACAATTCCATGCGGGCTCATTCGAGCTGCCCATTGGAAGGCGATTAATTGAAATGGATGGACATGTGTACTGTAATTGCCACGCCTCTGAAGAAGTACAGAAGCACTGAAACGCGTCAGGCGTTAAGAAAATTAGCTGATAAGAAGACCAGAATGCCGTTGTTGCGTTCGGCATGCTGACCCTGCCTTTACCCAAAATAATGTTGGTGGTCGGAGTGCGTTTTCAACCGGAGGGTAAACCTGGAGCGTTCATATATATATATATATATATAGATATATATATACAAAGCAGATCCCTGCAGTCCTGGCAGGAAAAAACGAGTCACTCCAGTTTCAAGGCTTCAAAGTATTCCAGGTTTATTTACGGCAACAGAAACGACGCGTTCTATATACCGGTTTCTTTTCAACAAAGAATCAGTGGAATTCATCTGCTTTTCAAGTGCATCTTCAACTGGGGATATTTTGGATTTTGGTGGTTTTAGACAGGCTACAGCCCGAACTGCAGCACGGAATTACACCAAATTTGGCAAAAAGGTAGCTCTTGGTCCAGAAAGCACTAAATGGTGTAAATCCATTCAGTAGTTCCTGAGAAATGTAAAGATTTCTCAGATATACAATTGTGGCCGTGGTGGATCCGCGAACTCTCCCGATCTCGTGCCTGAGATCTGATTGGCTGCCAACACTTCAAACCAGGAAGTGTTGGCAGCCATCATCCGTTCAACCGAGTCACAAGCAAAAACGTAAGAAAAAAAAGAAAAGGGGGCAGGGTAGAAACACCCTGACCCCCTAGGCCTCTTGAAGGGGGTCCCACAGGGACCCCCCAGGACCAAAAAAAGCATTTAAAAAAAAGATTTCGGCAGGAGTCGCGGTGGATCCTCAAATCAGGCTGAAAATTTACAAACATTTACAAAAACGAAGCGTGGGCTCCCGTGCTTCATTTAATTTAGGCCCCGGGGTGGGCCAGGGCAAAAAAAATAATGATGGGGGCCCAACGCGGGTCCCCCGCAACGCCGGTGACCACCACCTCCCCAGGGCTATATTGAATTATTGTATGTGGGGGGGCTCCAGCCCCACATGCAGCCTCGGGGACCGCCACCTCCCAGGGGCCAATATAGTAAAATGCGGGGGGCCACGCGCCACCCCGCTGCCCCGGAGTCCGCCACCTCCCCGTGGCTCTGCAGAAGATGGGAGTGTGGCCCCCCTCCAGGAGCCCTGCATGGCCCTGTGGACCGCCACCCCACAGGGCCGGCTCCAGCAATGTCCCGGGGTGCCCACCCCCGGGACATTGCAGTTTGCTATGGGATGGCACTGCTCCCGCCATCCCATCACACAAAGGGCCAGTGTCATGGAACTGCCTCCTAAGATGGAGCCCTTTGCTTAAGGGGATTCTTAGAGGAGTATTGATGCAAAACCCATATGTCATAGCTGACACTTCTTGGGCTGTTCCAAAATGTGAATGGCACATGCAATAGTCATGCACCCTGTCATCTTGCATTGATATGATGTCAAAAGATGTGACAGACAGCTTAAACTGCTTCTGTTGGACCTAAAAAGGGGAAACAATTTGTTCTAGTGACCTAAGTATATGAGAGTGAATTGGATGACCCAGACTTTCAGCTTTACTTCTGGATGACTCATTTGCTACCTCTTTGAGATTGGCTCTTCGGAGGCAAACATGACTCTTCGTGGAGGCTAGAGTTGTCCACCCTGGTGCCAAATGGCTCAGTAAGCCTATGTCACAAACTCCTTTATGGGCCAGATCGTGGCTGAAACAAGTAGCCCGCCTTGCAGGATTCCATGAGTGGAACCTGATTGTAATCTCCAAATTGGGAGATTTATGGGACTACCATCATATTGTGGCATTTGAGGACTTGGTGACAGAATATGACCTTCATAGATCCCAGTTCTTCACATATCTCCAGGTTCGCCGCTCTCTAAATACCTATAAGGAAAAGTTAGAGGCAGTACCTGTTTAACCCACTCAAGGCCAAGCTACTGCTGACCTTGTTGGGACGCCAGGGCCAGTCCCAGCATTACAGTTCACTTCTCCTCAATACCCCGGACCTACTCTGGAAGCTACGGTCTGAGTGGCATAAGGATGTGGGAGAAATTGACGATGATGACTGGTGAGAGGCTGAGATGGCCTCGCAGGTGCTTGCCATTCCATCTAACCTCAGAGTAATATCAATCAATCAGGACTTGTAAAGTGCGGCTAATCACCCGACAAGACACCCAGGCGCTTGCAGGTTCCAAAGGCTCATTTGAACAGCCAGGTTTGTAAAGCCCTTTGGAATTCCAGAAGTGAGGTGGTGGTCCGGAGTTGTGTGGGGAGGCTGCACAAAAAATAGATGGGGGGGGAAGCAAGGAGACAGCAGTGAAAATGAGGGAAAAGCAAAGAGAAGGCACACATAAATGGGGGAAAAGCAGGAGAAAGCAGTGAGAATGAGGGAAAAGCAAGAAGGCACACAAAAACGGGGCGAAAAGCAAGGAGAAAACATTCAAAACAAGGAAAAAGCAAGGAGAATGCACACAAAAATGGGAAAAAAGCAAGGCGAAAGCAGTGAAAATGAGGGAAAAGCAAGGAGAAGGCATACAAAAAATAGGGGGAAAAGCAAGGAGAAAGCAGTGAGAATGAGGGAAAAGCAAGGAGAAGGCACACAGAAAAATAGGGGGAAAAGCAGGAGAAAGCAGTGAGAACGAGGGAAAAGCAAGGAGAAGGCATTAAAAAAACAGGGGTAAAAGTAAGGAGAAGACCGGAGCAAGAGCGATGCAGCAGCACGGGGAGTGCTGGGCCTGGGAGTAATACAATTCAACTACTTCCACAGAATCTACTACAGTCCTAATATGATGTGAAAAATGGGGAGAGCCCCCCGCCCAGTGCCGACTGTGTGGACTGAGGCAACCCTTAGGAACTTTTTATCACAATATCTGGTCATGCCTGGTGATTTTTTCTTACTGGCGGCTGGGTCACGACACCATGGCACATCTAATACATGTAACCAAATCTTGAATATGGGATTCCAGGATGGGGTGACTTGTGTGGCTCTCAACAGTACTGTTACCCAGAATCCCTTGCAAAGCTCAAACTTTGTCCCCAAAATTTTTTCCTCACATTTCTGTGATGGAAAGTTCTGGAATCTGTGGGGAGCCACAAACTTCCACCCACCGAGCATTCCACCAAGTCTCCTGATAAAAATGGTAACCCACTTGTGTGGGTAGGTCTAGTGCCCGCGACAGGAAACGGCCCAATAGACAACGTGGACTCATCACGTTTTTCCACAGAAAACGGACTCTTTTTTTGCAAAGTGCCTATCTGTGGATTTCGGGCCTAGCTCAGCCAGCACCTAGGGAAACCTAGCAAACCTGTACATTTTTAAAAACAAAACACCCAGGGGACTATCAAGTGAGGTATCATTTTACTCGGGAGACCGAGGGGAACGCTGGGTGGTAGGAAATTTCTGCTGGTACAGTGATCCAAGACAGAAATGTAAGGAAAATATGATTTTTTAGCTAAATTTGAGCTTTACAGTGGATTCTCGGTTAGAAAACATTGGGGGATCCATGCAAGCCACACATCCATGGACTCCCCGGGTGTCTAGTTTTCAGAAATGTCTGGGTTTGGTAGGTTTCCCTAGATAGCCGCATAGCCTGGAACCAAAAACATAGGTGCCCCCCCTTGCAAAACCAGTTTGTTTTGAGCTAGATAATTTTGATGTCTCCAAAATAACTTTTGGGCCCTTCCCTGTAGCAGGCACTTGGCCCACCCACACAAGTGAGGTGCCATTTTTATCGGGAGACATGGAGGAACGCTGGGTGGTAGGAAATTTGTGTCGGCCCGGTGATACCACAACTTTCCCACACAGAAATGTGAGGAAAATGTGATCTTTTTAGCAAAATGTGAGATTTGCAGGGGATTCTGGGAAAATGTTGGGGCATCCACGCAAGCGACACCTCCCTAAACTCCCCCAGGTGTCTAGTTTTCAGAAATGTCTGGGTTTGGTAGGTTTCCCGAGATGGCCTCCGAGCCCGGGACTAAAAACGCAGGTGCCCCCTTTGCAAATACAGGTTGTTTTGTGATAGATTGGGGGCACCTGCGTTTTTGGTTACAACTTGGCGGCCATCTAGGGAAACCTACTAAAAATTTACATTTTCCTCACATTTCTGTGTGGCAAGGTTGTGAGATCACAGTGCTTGCACAAATTTCCTATCACCCAGTGTTCCCCTCAGTCTCCCGATAAAAATGATACATCACTTGTGTGGGTGCCCAAAGCAGAGTCAGCCTAAAAACTTATGAAAAAAACCTGCCCTTTTGGACCCACTTTGGTCCCCCCTCAGTTTTTCACTGTATACGTTTTTAGGTTCTCTGCTTTGGGCACCCACACAAGTAAGGTATCATTTTTATCGGGAGACCGAGGGGAATGCTGGGTGGTGACAAATTTGTGCCGGCGCGGTAATCCCACTACTTTTCCACACAGAAAGACTTTTTAGCTAAATTTAAAGTTTGCAGGGGAGTCTGGGTAATAAAATACTGGAGGATACACGCACGCCACAGCGCCAGCCAAGTGCCATCCATGCACACTGCCAGCCAAGCGCCATCCATGCACACCACCAGCGAAATGCTATCCACGCACATCGCCAGCTAAGCACCTAGCTGAGGAAGACGCTAAACTATGTAGTCATAACTATGCTCATTTCCTGGATACATTTTGAAAGATGTTTTGTAGGCCGGACATGGAAAACTCTGCCATAGAAGCCCTGTGTGACAACCAACAAGGCTCCCAAGAAGTGATGGGTCAAGCATACGCTCCTGCTTATTTTGATGTGGACTAAAAGAGGAGACTAAGGATGAGCTAGTACATATGCCTCAGCCTTCCTCCTTGGATAAAGACATCAAGATGGCATTACATATTGAATTTTGTTTAAAAGAATGGAGGAAGAAACAATGGGCAAAAGGGCCATGTCTATCATTTTCTGCTGCTAAGTCCTTACCACCCCAGTTACAGGATGAAATCAAAGGTATTGAGCCAGGAGAAGAACCAATATACATTCGCTCCATCAGAGGACCCTTATCTGAAAGTGAGCAATAAAAATGCAGACTGAAAGGGCTGTGTCTATACTGTGGGAATATGGTCATCTGATAATACAATGTCCTATCACCCTAATAAGATGAAGGGGAATGCCTAAACCCTACTCTGTAGAGTAAGGAGAGATTGGGTATTAAGATTCTTCCTCACATTTCAAATTCGCAGTTTGTTCCACAAACTGGTAAATTGTTGTTTCTGCTTCCAATAACCTTGCATCTAGAACAAGAAAAGAAAATCTTAGTTATGCCCTTGTTGGACTCTGGCACCACCAGTAATTATTTGGACTGAAATTGGACTCAATATTACAGTGTTCCCAGGTGCTCAAAGAAGAAGCTGAAGTTATTCACACCATTGATGCAGCTCCATTGGTTTCTGGACCTGTTGTTGAGTGTGGAGAGGTGTGGTGCAGCGGCCAGGTGCAGCGGTTAGGGCAGCTGACTTCGGAGCACAGGGTTCACGGTTCGATCCCCGGCTCCGGCGGCAGCTCAGCTCAGCACCATGTGACTCTGGGCAATAGCTCACTTAATTTCCACGACGGCCCCCAGCGCCTTGAGACCCGTAAGGGTGAGTAGCTGCGCTATATAAAAACGGACTTACATTTTTTTTACATTTTTACCTCTTGCCTGATGATAACTAATTTTTAGCAACAATAAAGGTTAAGATTTCACTTAATTGCTTCTCCTAATCATCCAACATTCCTGCATCTTCCCTAACATTACAGTCACAACCATTATCTCAAATAGGCAACTCAAACCATTTCTCTCAGTTCATTTTACTGCAATCAGAACTGTTTGAGATGGAAGGTGCCATTGAAAAAGACGCAAGCAGCTCTAAAGAAATGACTCCCTTGGTGGCCACCTTGAACAGAGTCCTTGAACAATATCAAGAATGCATTGCTGTGTTTTTTTCATCTTACATGAAACAGTTGTCATCTCATCGCTAGTATGATTGCACTATTTATATCAAAGCTGGTGCTGAAGTCCCATTCAGTTGAATGTACCCTTTGTCAGAACCAGAGAAGAAATGATTAACAAAATATCTCAATTAGAACCTTGAAATGTTTTTATTGTTCCATCTTTGTTTGTTGTGGGGGCTCTTTTATGTTTCATGCCCAAGAAGTGTCATGAATTAAGACCCTGTATAGATTACAGAGGAGTTTATGAAATAACCTTCAAGTATTGAAATCCTCTCTAGGCCTGGCATAATTTTAATTATGCCGGAGTAGTCGGAGTAATTTCAATAATTCTGCATTACTCTTTGATGCAAATATACCGATGATAATGAGATTACACCCACTTGCGTAATTAATAGTAATTTGGGGGAAGAAATCCTATGCCGAGAAAATGCAAAATACAAGTTGGAATGCCAGGAGTAAGTTGGGGAAAGTGCACATTTAGCGAGCGCAAGCAGCTGCCAGTGCTCACTATTCATGTTTTGCTGTATTATGTGCCATTTCTTAGCACAAAATGAATCCTCACATCCATTTTGGACATGAGGTGGCATAAGAAAATAGCTCTAAAGGCAGATTCACTCTTCTTGCGTAGTTCAGTGTAATCTCACAGAACTTTTAGGTAATTCCACATGATTAAGCTACACGAAATTCAAGTTATGCCTACCCCAAATCCTCTCATCATAATCAAGGATATTCTAGAATCAGTACGGAATTCACAATCGGTCACTAAGTTGGATCTAAAAGGAACTTATCATTTATTACATATTAGGAATGGAGATGAATGGAAGATATCCTTACATACTCCTTACTGGTATTTTGAGTGCTGAGTAATGCCTTTTGGTCTTAGTAACACTCCTTCAGTCTTACAACAATTTATGGACATCAAATATCGAACATCTTCATTGTGGTCTAGATGACATTTTAGTTTTTTCCAGATCCATGTCTAACCACCACCATCATGTTGGCAATGAAGGAAGTATGAGACACTTACCATTACAAGCTAAACATCCTTCAGAAGTCAGAACAGACCAAAAAATTATGCAATGTAGGGACAGTCCTTAAATCCACTGGGCTTATTCCTTCTTCTAGTTAGACTTCATCATTATGTTCATTCCTGGAACTCAGGCTAGAGCTGCCGATGGCCTTGCTTTGTGGGATCATGGAGAGGAAAATATTGAAGCCCAAATAATCCTTCCCTCTGAGCGAATCCCTTTGAGCGAATCATATGCACTATAACTTTGTTCTTAGAAGAAGTCCGCTCAGCTCAGCAGCTCAGTAAATGCTTGAACCATAATCGAAAGACTTTCTCTCCTAGTTAAGGACAGGTTGTAGTTCCACAAAGTGGGGTTATATGTCCCTACTAAACTTACAAAGTGAAATGCTACAGATTAGCTACAACACTAATCTGCTGGCAACACAGGTTTCAATAAGAACTTAGAACTCGTAACCTGACATTTTTGGTGGCCAAGCCTGGCCGGTAGAACACTATGTAAAGGCATTCCCAGTTTGCACCCAGTTAAGGACTTCCCATCAAAAACTGATAGGACTTCTTCAACCTCTAAAAACAGCTCCAGGACTTTGGTCCAATATTGCTATGTTTTTTTATTGTGGCTTTGTCTATTACTGAAGGTAAAACTATAGTTATTGTTACTGTGGACTTTTTCTGACTTACCTAAATTACCAAGTGTCAAGGAAATGACCTTATCTGTATTATGTGACATTCTTGGATTCCCAGAAAAGATAGTCTCAGGAAGGGGACCACAGTTTATGTCACATTTCTCGAAGGCCTTCAGCTCAGCTCTAGATATATCTCAAGCTTTATTATCTGCGTTCCATCCTCAAACTAATGGACTCCTGGAGAGGACCAATCAGACCCTGGAGCAACATCTAAGATATCTTTTAGTGCTACAAATGGCAACTGGGTAGCATGACTTCACCTAGTTGAGTTTGCATATAATAATATTGCCTGTAGTGATACTAAAGTCTCTCCATGTTTTCTGTATGCAAGGGTTTCACTCAAGGGCGGTTGGTGATCTTTCAAGTTTCAAGTTGGTGGGGCGAAAGTACCTGCCTTGAGCAAAGTGAACAAAACCCAAGTCTTTTAAGGTGATTTCGGGGTACTATTTCTGAGATTTTCATTTCAAATCAGAGACAATCTATTGTGGGGAGCCTTCAATTTACTGTGGCACAGCCAGCACATGACTCGTTCCACTTACTTTTACTGGTGAACTCCACAGATATTCCCTCTAGGTGTCTGTCGGAAATCAGGCCTGTTGAAAGCCCTATCAAAAGCCAGTATAGGGATGGGGCTGATCCTGCTTCACTCCCTTCTCTAACCTGGCTTCTGATTGGGTGACTGGGCTGAAAAATTTCACGGCCCGAGCAGGTTCTTATCTTCATACATGCTACAATGATTTGAGCATGTGTAGCATGTATATGGATTGCGAATTTCTGAAGGGAGCTTAAATGTAAAGCCCCCTCAGGCATGCGCAATTCACAGAACTCTCCACTTCCATTTGTTGATGACATACAGTTTTGCTGCCAACACAGACAACGGAAAGGAAAACACTCGAAATGACAGATTTGTCAGTTCCTTTGTTTTAATTTCTTCTGCTGCAGGTGCAATAGCAAATTATCATTATTGTGTGTTTGAGCTAGGTAGGCAACTCTCCAGCACCCCTAGACAGCCGCCAGTGGTTTCACTTAGAATATGCTCAGAGATTGTTAGTTGAAAGGTAATTGTGCAAGCAGTTTGTGAATTTTTCAAACACCAAGTCGAGTTTAGGAAGCAAGTCACCAGTGATCCTGCGCTCAGGGATCAATAAATTTGCAATGAACATGGCCCTATTACATTACCCAACAAAGTCCCTTTACGCTGGGTTTAGTGTAATGCAAAATTCAGACCTAACTTACCAATCTCCAACTGAACCTGCATTTCTCATTAGAAAATAATGTGGCAATGACATATTTTTATAGTTGAATAGTTATAGGCAATAATCTATAAACACACCCTAAATAAAAACGGACACAGTGTGTATATTTATAATGTTTATCTAAATAATGTGAAATAAATGCTCATCAAGTACCAATACACAGTACAAATCACGAAGCATCACTGGGTAAATAATTAGCAAAGAGAATGACAAAATTCACATCACATTGACAGTGTATTGAAGGAGTGGAAAGGTGAAGAGAGAAAAGGTTCAAAGACAAAATACATTTGCAAAATGATTATGAAAATTCAGGTTTCTATCTATACTAACCCAGAAGGAACAGGGAAACTACTCTCTGGCCACGAGAGCAGCAAGGCCCCTCAAGAAGATTTGAATGGGGAAAGACTAAGGGGCCGATTCCGATCTCGGTCGGAGGCGCACCCAATACCATTCGGTCGGGAAAAAAGCCATGCGAAAGCCTGTTTCCCGACCGATCCGAACAGCACACCGAACGAGTAAGTACGATGCGCACAACAGCACAGAATCCGGCCGAGCCGTACTCACCCAAACCAGGTCCTGTTCCCCGACCGAGGCGAATCCGGAAACGCTGAATCGAGTCGCACGGAAGGGAAAATGCAGCTCCGTCCGGCCGAACAAGTACGATGCGCTTCCCGTACGCGCCGAACCCGTCGCTACGCACGGCACGTCAAAGCATCCGATTCGCGCCACAACACGATCCACGGCTACGAGACGAACACGCCAGCGACGAGGACGACGCGAAGCGACGAGGACGACGCGAAGCAACGAGAAGGACGAACGACACAAACCAACCATGAATCCCTTCGTCCCGATCATACCAATATTCTACATTTACTACCGGAACAGGCACGGACGCGTACGGCGCAGAAGGTAAGTCAGACACCAACCACAAAACACATACAACACGTACACGACACATCACACACACACAGAGGGATGCAGAATATACTTACACCAGCAACAGCAGCACCATAGGGGCGGGATGCACATCACCAATGCCACATATGCACACAGGGGCCTGAATGCGCACCACCACCCCTACCCAGGGGGGGCAGGATGCCTACCACTACTACCACCCTCACCCAGGGGGGGGCTGGATGCCTACCACCACCCTTAGCCAGGGGGGGCTGGATGCCTACCACTACTACCACCCTTAGCCAGGGGGGGCTGGATGCCTACCACTACTACCACCCTTAGCCAGGGGGGGCTTGATGCCTACTACCACCCTGAGCCAGGGGGGGCTGGATGCCTACCACTACTACCACCCTTAGCCAGGGGGGCTGGATGCCTACCACTACTACCACCCTTAGCCAGGGGGCTGGATGCCTACCACTACTACCACCCTGAGCCAGGGGGCTGGATGCCTACCACTACTACCACCCCTACCCAGGGGGCAGGATGCCTACCACTACTACCACCCTCACCCAGGGGGCTGGATGCCTACCACCACCCTTAGCCAGGGGGCTGGATGCCTACCACTACTACCACCCTGAGCCAGGGGGCTTGATGCCTACTACCACCCTGAGCCAGGGGGGCTGGATGCCTACCACTACTACCACCCTTAGCCAGGGGGCTGGATGCCTACCACTACTACCACCCTTAGCCAGGGGGGCTGGATGCCCACCACCACCCTTAGCCAGGGGGGGCTGGATGCCTACCACTACTACCACCCTTAGCCAGGGGGGGCTGGATGCCTACCACTACTACCACCCTTAGCCAGGGGGGGCTTGATGCCTACTACCACCCTGAGCCAGGGGGGGCTGGATGCCTACAACTACTACCACCCTTAGCCAGGGGGCTGGATGCCTACCACTACTACCACCCTTAGCCAGGGGGATGGATGCCTACCACTACTACCACCCTGAGCCAGGGGGCTGGATGCCTACCACTACTACCACCCTTAGCCAGGGGGGCTGGATGCCTACCACTACTACCACCCCCACTCATAGGATGGACAATGCATGACACAACCAGCACACCACAACCTAGGGAATGCAAGAAAAATACATCCCCCAACACCATGACAAGCGTGTGTAGACTGTGTCAAATGCCTACAACACCGAACATGACTTTGAACATACAATGTGACCCCCTAGCACATGTGCCACACATATATGTGTGTGGCACCCACAATGCAAGCAGTCATGACCATTGTGGCAATGGGGTCCAAACCCCCATCATCACAGTGACCAAAATGTAAGTGTGGGGTCCATAGCTGAAGCACATTTTGAACATTGTGGCAATGGGGTCCAAACCCCCATCATCACAGTGAGCAAAATGTAAGTGTGGGGTCCATAGCTGAAG
Source organism: Calotriton arnoldi (assembly GCA_963921515.1). NCBI lineage: Eukaryota > Metazoa > Chordata > Amphibia > Caudata > Salamandridae > Calotriton > Calotriton arnoldi. Next base: position 3,409,015 of record CAWUFW010000723.1, read on the forward strand.
CACATTTTGAACATTGTGGCAATGGGGTCTAAACCCCCATCATCACAGTGACCAAAATGTAAGTGTGGGGTCCATAGCTGAAGCACATTTTGAACATTGTGGCAATGGGGTCTAAACCCCCATCATCACAGTGACCAAAATGTAAGTGTGGGGTCCATAGCTGAAGCACATTTTGAACATTGTGGCAATGGTGTCTAAACCCCCATCATCACAGTGAGCAAAATATAAGTGTGGGGTCCATAGCTGAAGCACATTTTGAACATTGTGGCAATGGGGTCTAAACCCCCATCATCACAGTGAGCAAAATGTAAGTGTGGGGTCCATAGCTGAAGCACATTTTGAACATTGTGGCAATGGGGTCTAAACCCCCATCATCACAGTGAGCAAAATGTAAGTGTGGGGTCCATAGCTGAAGCACATTTTGAACATTGTGGCAATGGGGTCTAAACCCCCATCATCACAGTGAGCAAAATGTAAGTGTGGGGTCCATAGCTGAAGCACATTTTGAACATTGTGGCAATGGGGTCTAAACCCCCATCATCACAGTGACCAAAAGGTAAGTGTTGACAAAGAAAGAGGTGCAACTGCCAAACTGCATGGATGATTCCTGGTCACAGAACAAAAAACACATCAGTGGCAAAGTAGTGTATGTGTCCCATTGCAACATAAATTGGGTGAGCCAAATACTGCAGTGCAAATAAGACATACCTTTGGCCATGTGCAGACAAACAACACCCATGGGGGCTGACACCGTCAACATTCATCAATGACACAATGACAGAAGTGACCATCAGAATGCAGACCCACATATTTGCACCAATGGGCACACAAATGCAGATACCCTGTGGAGACTGCAGATGTGAGGTGAACAGATACCATACCATGGCAGCAATGGGACACACAAACCATGATCATTGTGCTGACCGATGACCTAGGAGTCCCAGGGACAGCAGGGGAAACCCACCAAACTACATACAGCCAATGGCACACCCAAGATATGCCAATGCAGTGGTGCAGATGCACAAACACAAACAGGCAGACCCACACTGCACATCATACACAACAGGTGAGGGGGTGCCAGTGTCCCCAGGCAACCACACAACACATGAGGAGACCTGAATACCAATCATACAGATGTGCATACAGTGCCACACAAAGGTAACTCATGGATCCAAATCCCCTATGTGGGCAAGCAGGCATTGTCAGATGAGAGGGAGCACAAATCACACATGTCACACAGGCACGTAGGAACAGCAACTGACACAGCAAGACACAGACACACCACAGCACCACCCCCAGCGCCCCCACAATGTGGTGACCCTGGGCTGCATTACAATCCCACTGTGATGACAAAGCTAAATGTGGTTCACACTGTGAACCACAGTCATGTGTCCTGAGCAACAAACTACCATCACACCTACACAAGCACAAATCAATCAGCATGGCCAGTAAGCCAAGGCCAACATGGAGGCAGGGGCCTAGCCGGGCAACAACTCTCATCTGCACACACTCAACACCACACCCCTCGACCTCCAACAATGTGCAGCAGTGAAGTACACATGCACTGGTGACATTGCACATGCACCCATGACTATTCCAGGGTGGTGGGTGGGAACCAAGGTGCAGAAACACATCACACATGGCCACTCAACAAGACTCCTGAATGTCTGACACACTGCACACTACGCTGTACATGGACATGACGGCAATACCACACCAACCAATGGGATCCCATCCACAGTCACACACCAATGAAGAAGCCAAGTTCACCCACAAAGAACACACATAGACAACAACCAACATTGCAGCCCGGACCCTGAGGAGTGCCAGCAGTCACACACACAACGTGTCACAATCACTGAAAGATAACACAAACTGGAAATCACATGACAGGGGCAAACAACAAGTGCCAAGGGGAAACCTGACTGTGACCCATCTTCGTCTGCACACAAACTCAGCCCTGACAGCAAACACACCTATGGGTGACACCCTGATGACCAGTAATGTGCCATGCACCCACATCACAGAGAACCCAGGGAGAAGACTTTGGGGGAACATAGGTCAACTCAGCTAGCATCACAAACAGGTACAACACTAGGGATCACAGCATGCACAGCTAAACGGAAGTGAACACACAGACATGCACATACAACACACACCTTGGGCGCAGGCAATGTCACAGGAGTACACACTGCCATGAGGGGACTCCACTCCTGTGTGAGGAAAGCTGTGCCATATGTTGCCTCAGTAGGGCCCCATCATGTCAGCTGAGCACTTGGTCACACAATCAACAATTAGCACCAAATGAGGGCTCCCGTCACATCAGCCTGGTCATGGAAGTGCCAACGGAATCATCAGCACAGATCCAACACACTTGTATAGCAATGTTGCACTGACAACACAGATGAGTCCTTCCCCATTGATGCCCAAACCTGCATGTCCAGTGGAGATGGCCACACGGTCAGGGAAGTAGACGAATTGAACAATGGCAGGCACAACAGATGTGCAGGGGTGGAAGCCACAGATGTGAAATAGCTAATCTAAGTAGGGAATCCCATTGCCAAATACTGAACACATGACACCCTCAGATGCTGCTATGGATGACATGGATACACCACAGGATAGGACACATTCCCCCTGGACCACATGGGTTCCTGCATAGTAACACTTCATTATCATGAGACCAAATATCACCATCACTGCAGCAAGGGCATGGTTAGCATCATCAACAACATGTACATCAGAAGCATAAGCACTAGAGAACAGAAAGTTGCTTTATTCAGCATATGTGTGGAATGAAAACAAAGTCCAGAAAAAACACAAAGGCTAATGGCCAATCCATTGTAAAAGTCCAAACAGGGTGACAGTGGCAGATGTCACCCTACGCATGCCTGCACAAAACCAGGGACAATCCACTAGGAGGGGCAACCGGGGGCAGGCCAGGCACCACAGGGACAGGATCAGGGCTCACCAGGAGGAAGCAGGTAAGGGGTGGTGGGTGCTGGAGAGCCACTGACAACTGCAGTGGAGGTGTCTGACATGGTGTGTGCCGGCACAACTGGGGGCATGACTCAGATGTTGTGGGTGCCGGCACGACTGCAGTGGACCCTGCAGATGGAGTGGACAGGTCCGCCACTGCAGTGCCCAAGTCAGACAGGGTGGTAGTGGACTCCACTGCAGTGCCTACCACCAGGGGAGGAGAATGGGGAACAGGCAAGGTGGGCTGGACAGAGGGGGAGGACACCCTCACCACATCAGTGGCACAGACAAGCGCAGCGGGGGTGTGGTGCCGGGAGAGCAAGTGCCAGGGGGAGAAGGCCGGATCCTCTTGGGGATGGTATATCTGTGGGTGGGGGAACCTGGGGCAGGGTGTGGTGGGGGCACCTGTGGAGTGGGGGCCTGAGGGATGGAGGAAGGAGACCTGGTGCCTGAGCTGCAGGGCGGCGGCGGGGTCTTGCTCTTACGACTCCGGGGGACTTGCGGGTGGGGGCCTCAGTCTGTCTGCGCCTGGGGGAGGGTGTCCGGGGGCGAGGGGCACTCTGCTCCATGTGGGTGGGCTTCCTCTTCCCCCTGGATGCTGGAGCAGCTGGATCGGAGGGGAAGAGGCCGAGGTCACTGAGGAAGAGGCGCTGGGTCTTTGGGGTTGCAGGTGAGGCAAGGGAGGGTGTTTTGGAGGGAGAGGCAACTGAGGACTGCGCAGTGCTCGTGGATGCGTGTGTGTGTACCAGGGCCCCATTCCCTGTGAGTCTGGTTTCAGTCCCCTGACTGTGCGTGCGTGTGCGTTTTGTTTGTGGCGTGTGTGTCTGTGTGCTGGTGTGTGCCTGTGCCGGTGTGTGTGTGCTTGGGACGGGTAAGGTGCTGGGGAGTGTGGATGGAGCAGAGGCAGGAGGGTGAGGGACTGTCTGAGGAGGGACACTGCTGCCGTCAGGGAGGAGTCCATGGACCTATTGCCCCTCTGTAGGTCAGACATGCCCGATGAGATGCCCTCCATGAACGACACCAGCTGAGTCAACAGAGCGGTGTGCGCATGGAGGACACTCAGCATGGCTGTCTGCCCTACATGGAGCTGGCGAAGGAGGTACACAGACTCCTCACTCAGGGCAGCAGGGGACACAGGGGCAGGGGTGCGGTGCCTGGCCCAAAGAGACACGCTCCCGAACATGGGAGCCTCCACGGACCTGGGGAATGGGAGCCGATGGGAGGGCGGTGGTGGTGCTGGTGGTGGCGGGGACAGCAACACTAGCTGGGGTGTGGTGGCTGCTGACACCCGCCTCCATAAGGGAGTCATCCTCCGAGTTGCTCTGGTCCTCAGCTGAGGTGGATGGTGCTGAGGACTCCTCGGTGTGGCTCCCCTCGCCCTCCATGCCACTGGGTCCCTCCGACCACTCCTCGGCTGCTGACCCAGTCTGGCTCTCCGGCTCCTCCTGGTCCGTGGAGCTGTCCCCTTCCGTGGCCGTGGATGTGTCTGCAAACAATGGGGAAACAGACAGACATCAGTCACCTGCACCAAACGCACACACCACTGTGAGCACAGCACATTACAGAGCAAGTACTGGCATCATTAGTTGTACATTGCTAAAAGTGCCCTAACTGAACAGGAGCAGCCAATTGTCAGTCTGATGCCAACCATGGCACTCACATCCCACATGGCCTTGCACCCATCTGTCTGGTGTCTGTTGGATTGCAACACCCCAGTGTGGACACATGCACCAACTACACAGTAGTTGGACAGTGCAGAGGACACGGTGTGGCATGTGGACATGCACACATCACAGCTCTTGCCACTGAGTCAGTACAGGATTCCGGATGAAAGGGATGCCCAGAGTCAAATAGGAAATGCATGTGATGCATACCAGCGACAGACACCATGATGCACCCATGTCCTGATAGCCATCGCCACAATGGTGTGCATGTAGCACATGTCACTCCCCTGCAGGATCACCAATAAGTAGACACATGCCATGGCGGAGGCATGACAGCTAAGTCATACATCACTGTCTCAGTGATGTATGACTTGGCAGCCAGACAACAACACTCTGCACTGTGTCACAATAGTAGGTCATGGGGAATGCAAGTCCTGGAGCTGCACAAGTGCACATGTACATCCCCCCACAACACATCATCTTAACCCTCATCTCTCCAGGTCATACCTATTGGACATATGGGAGACCTGTGACACTACCCTCTGAACCTGAGCACCTCACAATCTGCAGTGAATGGGGAACAGCTGCCTGAACTTCACATTTGCATACCCCAGTCTGCACGGGCAGCTGATCAAACACCTATGTGACACACAAGTATCGTCTCCTATGGTCACATCTCCAGGGGCATGCTGAGCCCCTACCAATAAACACCCCAGCAGTCCTGGCAACTAATCCACAGCACACTGACACAGAGGCAGACACCTGAGGGGTCAAATCACTGCGCACAATGTGTCAGCTGATACACGGGAGTGGGAGTACAGAGTGCATTGCATGGCCTGGAGTAGGCATGACTGTCCTGCCCCACATGAATGAGGGATGAGCCCTGGACAGTGGTTAGCTGGCTATGTATGTGTGACACACGTAATCTGCACACTCCTGGGGCCCAAACATTGTTCCCACCCGCTGCATGGGCGTGTGCCACAAACCCCAGGCACATGTGGTGGCTCAGCTCAGCAAGTGGACCGCATATCAAAGCAACACGCAGATTACATGTCCGAACACAGGCGTTGTGTGAACAATGGACCCACCCATGATGCCCACAACAGAGTTAGGGAAACAGATGCTGTCCCCCACCTTTAGTGAAGCAAACTGCAAGGACACAGTCCCAAGTGACACAATTCCCTGAATGTAAGGGCCACACCTGGGTATCAGATGAGCAGTGGGCAGTGCACAATAGAGGGACATGGCTCCTGGACAACATGACTGCTGCACTGTGGCAGTTGAACCAGGCCAGAGGAGGGCACAAAGCATGAAATACAGAGTTCACAGTGCAGTCTTTGACTCACCCCCTCCTTGCTGCTGTCTGGCCTTCAGCTGCCCATCCAGGTCTGGAAACACCACCGCCAGGATCTGGAGCATGTGGGGGTCAGGGTCCGTGTTCCGCCCCTCCTGCGAGGAGGCGACAGCTTCAGCTGGACCCGTGCAATCCTCCGGGTCCAGCCCCGAAGGTCCTGCCACCTCTTCTGGCAGTTGCGGATCCGGCGCTTGTAGACCCCCACGGACCGGACAGCCCGGACGATGTCCTTCCAGATCTCCTGCTTCCGATGGGCATTAACCTGTCAGGATGACAAAGTGAAAAGGCCATTACTACACATGCAACATATCCGTGCATGACACAGTTGTATATACATGTCTCAATCACAGGGGCAACCTTGTTCAAATGCACTGTCACTGCACCATACCTGTCCAGTGCATGTCACTACACACTATGGGGGGTGACAACTACTCAGTGAGCCTGCTAGCCAGTGGCATGCAGACTTTCAGCCTTGCTAGTCAGACAATATGCACATTCAGAAAGGCAGTGCACAGAACACTCACCTGCTCCCCTGGTGTCCCATACAGCTTGCTGTACTGTGGAAGTAGGCTGTCCAGCAGGGCCTGGTTCTCCTCAAGGCTGAAGGCTGGGGCTCTCTCCACAGTACGTGCCATTGCAGGGTCCAGAGGGGCAGAGACAGCAGCAGTGCAGTGGCAGATGTCGTCCTGGAGCATGTAGTGCAGGCAAGTGAGCTCTCAGGGGAACAGCCAGCAATATATATGTGCTGGAGAGGCAGATACTGTCCCTTGTGTCCAAAGTGATAGGTCCAAGTCGTTTGCATCTTCTGAATCTGGCCAATCCATGGAATAGCAGCACCAATACACGCCCACAGCATCCTTCAAATCTTCAACTTCATGACATACATGATTTTGCAACATTGTTGTGGGTGACCAACTGAATTTCCAGCAACCGACTCGTTCAAAATTCGAAAACGCGTCCGTTGCCAGGCAAGGCCATTGTCAATGGGTGCGCACCGATCGGTCCATTGCGGTACAACGCGTACAGGGGTACAACGCGTACCCGCACACATTGAATGCAATGGGCCGGCCGGGGGCACCGATCGGACCATTGCTGTTCAACGCGTACAGGGGTACAACGCGTACCCGCACACATTGAATGCAATGGGCCGGCCGGGGGCACCGATCGGTCCATTGCAGTACAACGCGTACAGGGGTACAACGCTGTACCCGCACACATTGAATGCAATGGGCCGGCCGGGGCACCGATCGGTCCATTGCAGTACAACGCGTACAGGGGTACAACGCGTACCCGCACACATTGACTGCAATGGGCCGGCCGGGGCACCGATCGGTCCATTGCAGTACAACGCGTACAGGGGTACAACGCGTACCCGCACACATTGAATGCAATGGGCCGGCCGGGGCACCGATCGGTCCATTGCAGTACAACGCGTACAGGGGTACAACGCGTACCACGCACATACTGACTGCAATGGGCCGGCCGGGGGCACCGATCGGTCCATTGCAGTACAACGCATACAGGGGTACAACGCGTACCGCGCACATTGAATGCAATGGGCCGGCCGGGGGCACCGATCGGTCCATTGCAGTACAACGCGTACAGGGGTACAACGCGTACCCGCACACATTGAATGCAATGGGCCGGCCGGGGCACCGATCGGTCCATTGCAGTACAACGCGTACAGGGGTACAACGCTGTACCCGCACACATTGAATGCAATGGGCCGGCCGGGGCACCGATCGGTCCATTGCAGTACAACGCGCACAGGGTCCAACGCGTACCCGCACACATTGAATGCAATGGGCCGGCCGGGGGCACCGATCGGTCCATTGCAGTACAACGCGTACAGGGGTACAACGCGTACCCGCACACATTGAATGCAATGGGCCGGCCGGGGCACCGATCGGTCCATTGCTGTTCAACGCGTACAGGGGTACAACGCGTACCCGCACACATTGAATGCAATGGGCCGGCCGGGGCACCGATCGGTCCATTGCAGTACAACGCGTACAGGGGTACAACGCGTACCCGCACACATTGAATGCAATGGGCCGGCCGGGGCACCGATCGGTCCATTGCAGTACAACGCGTACAGGGGTACAACGCGTACCCGCACACATTGACTGCAATGGGCCGGCCGGGGCACCGATCGGTCCATTGCAGTACAACGCGTACAGGGGTACAACGCGTACCCCCACACATTGAATGCAATGGGCCGGCCGGGGCACCGATCGGTCCATTGCAGTACAACTGCGTACAGGGGTACAACGCGTACCAAGCACATTGACTGCAATGGGCCGGCCGGGGCACCGATCGGTCCATTGCAGTACAACGCGTACAGGGGTACAACGCGTACCCGCACACATTGAATGCAATGGGCCGGCCGGGGGCACCGATCGGTCCATTGCTGTTCAACGCATCACTGTACATGTGACTGGCATATGTCAGCATGCCTGTCTCAGATGGACATATGCCAGCCACAGATAGCTCCCAGGGAGTGAGGGGCACACCTACATCACGACAGCCTGTCCAAACTTTATCATAAGGCATGTAAGGCTGCATTTCCTATTGTGTGTATGTTGGTGTACATGTTGTCCTGTGGGTGTCACCTGTGGGCAGCCACCCCCAGGCTGTGCACGTGTTCATGGGGACAGGATCCTGGGTGTTACGTGTACATGACCACTGTGATGTGCAACTGTTCATATCTGTGCATGTGCCATGGTCACATTTCATGGTGGTGTATGTGTATGTCATGTCACATACCCCGTGAGTCCCATGTGGGACGGTATGTTTGAGCCAGGGTGTCCCAGTGGCACAATAGTGATGGTCCTCCACAGTCTGTGTGCATGTAGTGTTTACAATGTCTCTGATTTCATGTGCACAATGGGAGACAGACTCCACATCCATGTTGTGTGTGCATGGACTTTGATGTTGTGCGTGTGTGTGTCACAGACGTCCATGTCTGTCCTGCCGTGGCAAGTGGGACCACTACCTGTGGGGGTCATGGTTGTTTTGCTGTGGTGTATACATGATACTCCATGTAATGCCAGTGTCCATGTGGCAATACAGGGTCCCTGGGAATGTACCTGTCGTTGAGCTGTGGTGCCTGGGGCACATCTGTCCTCACATGTCACTGTGGGGGTGATTGTGACACGGCAGCAGGAGATGGGAACTGTGACACGGCCTCATGATATCCAATGGGCCAACCTGGGACTAATTGATGCCACTTGTTGGACCGTGTTGACAGATGTTGGCCATGTATGTACCATACATGTCCTTACGGAACTGCACACTTCATTTAGTTGTGCCTCATAATGATGTATGTTTGGATATTGAGTGTGTTCAATGCCGCATATGTGGGCTGACTGACAATCTTGCTTACTTCTCCTCTGCACTGCAGGGCTCCTGCTGTCCATCGACCATTCCCAGACCTGGCAACGATGGTGGAACGGGACAGCATCCGACGGTACCGCTTCACCAGGCAGCTGATTGAGGATTTGGCAGTGCAGTTGGCCCCACATTTGCAGCCTGGCCGGCCGTATCCTACAGCGCTGACCCCCAAGGTGAAGGTGATGGCAGCCCTACACTTCTTTGCCACCGGTACCTTCCAACATACTGTGGCGACTGCTGGTGGGATGTCACAGACCATGTTGAGCCGTGTGCTCCGCGATGTTTTGGCGGCAATGTTGCTATTCCTGAACCGGTACATCTATTTCCCTAGACTGCGACGACTCACTGACGTGAAGAGTGACTTTTATGCCCTGGGGAGGATGCCGCATGTCATTGGCTCCATTGATGGGATACATGTGGCTTTGGTACCACCACAGGCCCAGGAGCAGGCCTACAGGAACCGCAAGCACTACCACTCGGTCAATGCACTGGTGGTGTGTCTTGCAGACATGACCATCACACACGTGTGTGCCCGTTTCCCTGGTTCAGCACACGATGCCTTTGTGATGAGGAGTAGTCGCATCCCCAGGATGATGGCACAGATGCAGAACCAGCGTGCCTGGCTTGTCGGTGTGTACTGACTTTGTGCCATTGTGTGTGATCTGATCTGTAGTATTCCGCCCACTTTTCCAAGTCAGCTAATGTGCACTTGTCTGTCCGTAGGTGACTCGGGATACCCCAACATGCCGTGGTTGCTGACACCCCTCAGGAACCCTGTGACACCAGCCCAGATGCGCTACAATGAGGCACATGGTCGGACCAGGAGAGTTATTGAGCGGACATTTGGTCTACTGAAGAGCCGCTTCCGCTGCCTGGACAAGACCGGAGGGTCCCTCCCATATGCCCCTGCGAAAGTGTGCAAGATTATCATCGTCTGCTGCATGCTCCACAACCTGGCAGTGCGGAAGGAGTTGCCTCTCATCCAGGATGACAATGACCAACATCCGCCACCTGTGGAGGATCCTGGCCTGGACCACGATGCCAGTGACGATGATGATGATGATGATGAGGGTGATGTCCGCACACAGCTCATCACCAACTTCTTTAGCTGAATGTGAGTATCCTGAGGTGTCATGTCAATGATGTGAGTTGGCATGATATGTGTAGGTGGTGCTCTGGTGCTGTTGGAGTGTGTCCATGGGCTACTTGACTGGATGTGTGTTGCGATGTGTGCTTACAGGTGGGCTGTACTCCTCAACAGTGTTGACATGCTAACTTGGTTCTGGGTGGGTATCTTGTAACATGTATTGTGCATGAGTTTTGCTGTTCTGTCCTGTACTCCATTGCTTTTGACTGTGTGTCATTTCTGTCCTTCACAGGGTACTTTCAGATTTGTTTGGTCAACTGTGTCCACCGACGACGTGATTGCACTTCCAGGCTGGTAGCTGTTGTGTCCCTACAGGTGATGTGCGCCACACCCATGGACTTCCTTCCGTCTACAGTTGTTGACTGTGTGCCCGCTGCCAGGTGGGATTACCTTGCATCTGTAGTGGTTACGACATGTTGCAACTGTGTAATAAACCTGTGCTTCACTTTGTGATGTGCGTTGTCTGTGGTCACACATTTGACTGCCATTTGCTTACTGCACCTGTGGGCTACTTGACTACAACTGGGAATGGGTGTGGTGTCTGTGCATTGCACCGTCTTCCCTGGCAACATCAGTGTAGGCAATGAGTCAGATGGCCTAGGTGTGTATGTGTTGTGTAGCCCTGGTGGTGTGTCTCCCTCATATGTGTCACGTTGCCTTTACTCACATGCCTGTGTTGTACTTGCTGTTGCAGTTCGCATACACAGTGTAATTTTGCAGTTCATCATCCCCATAACAGCACCCACGTTGGAATCACAACAGAGGCAAGTATGGTGTATTAGTGTGTTTATTGTGATACATTTGTGTGAATAGTGCATAGGATGGGTAGTGCTGTACATAAATCTTGCAATCAGAAGTTCCTAGGTGAATTGAAAGTCCTGGTAGACAGAATCCCCAGTATCGGGCCACAGTTGTCTGACACATTGGTCCAACTTGTACTCCCCATGCAATGTGTGGGAGTAGTGTTGCCGTCAACAGGGTGAACAGTCTGTGCACAAAGGTGAACATCCAGAACAGGTTCAGGCTTCCTGGGAGTTGCGCTTGGCCATCGGCCTCTCACTTGCCCCTCTTCGGATGACCCCTCTTCTTGGGGGGCCCTCAAGTACAGGCTGCTGCGGTGCAGGGGACTCTCCGCCAGAGTCATCCTCCCTCCCTGTGGCAGTTGCAGTTTGGGCAGCACCAGATGTTGTTGGCACACAGGGAGGTGTGGACTCGTTGCTGTTCATCTGGCGGAGGCATTGTAAAATGTCCCTGTGCACCGCCGTCATCTCATGCAGTGCATCCCACTTGGACTCCACGCGGGACATGTGTGAGTCCACGCGGGACATGTGTGACTCCACGTGGGACATGTGAGAGTCCAAGCGGGCATGATGGGCAGCCTGCTGCTGTTTCATGTCTCTGAGGAGCCCCACTACCTGGCTGAGGTCTCCGGTGCTGGACTGGTACGCATCAGCTATGCGTACCAGTTGTGGGTCATCATGCACACCAGCAACCTCTGCAAGCAGCGACCTCTGTCTCCCACCCCTCCCACCACCCCTGCTGACATGTGCAGTGCGTGCAGTGGCACGCACAGATGACCCTGGTCCACCTTGGAGGTTGGTGGTGGTGGTGGTGTCCATGGCCCCAGGTTGGTCCAGGGTCCCTGTGCTGGTGTTGCTCCTTGTTCTGTCCATGTCGGCAGGGATGGTATTTGTGTTGACAGTCGTTGGAGGGGTGGGTGCAGGGGGTGCAGCTGGTGGTCCTGCTGGTGCTGCAGCTGGTGGTCCTGCTGGTGCTGCATGTAGACTTGCACCGGATGTGCCAGGTTGGTCTTCTTCGTCCGAGGAGGGCAGAGGCTGTACGACACCAGTGAGCTCCGCATCCTCTTGAGCCTGGGACTGGGACTCCTCAGCGTCTGCTGCTGTGTCCCCATCATCACCTGTTTTTGGGAGACACACACAATGTATGTTATGTTTCTGCAGGCATCAATGGTTGACACACATGACAGTTGTGACTGTGCCTCTGGGTGCGGGCCTGTACATTGCATTGTCCTAAGTCGTCACAGTCAGGGGTTGATATTGGTGTGGCACATTGTCCTGCATTATTTGGGCATTTCTATGTATTTGTTGGGGTGTGAACATGGTCTGCATTGGTTGTGTTTGGTTGACAGCCGGCCCTCCTTCCCACCCACCCAGCCAGTCAGTTATCCCACCATGGACTGTGCTTGCATTGCAGGGAGTGGAAGTTGTCTCTCAGGATGTCAGTCAGTGGTGTCCTGCTGTTTGTTGGTGCACAGTTGCCAGCAGGGCCTTGTGCTCCCCACAGCAGTAGCCAGTGTCAGCCATCTTGTGAGTCCTTCTCCACTCCCTGTGATGTGAGCATGGTTCAGGGTGGTGTTGATGGGACAGTTGTGGGGGTGACCAATATCAGTGACTGCCACTCCCATCATGCTATTGCCTCCACCCCCCTTCCCAGCACGCCCATGATTCCTTCCTTTTGACTCTGCTTCCCTGTGGGGGTGGTCTGGCTGTGCTGACAGGATGGCTGGGTGTGTTGTCCTGGCAGTTGTTTGGCTAAAAGTCCCAAGAGTGTCCCTGTGCTTCACACAACATAACCCAGGGTGGTGGTTCTTTGTGGGATCTTGAGTTAGGATGGGAGGCATTGCATTCTACCAGGTGGGTTCTGTGGAGTTTGTGTTGAGGGGGTGTGAGGGGAGGTGCTTGTGACTATGGTCAGTGCTGCAAGTCCTCCTTCCCACCCAGCCAGCCAGATATCCCACCATGGAACGTGCTTGCATTGCAGGGAGTGGAAGTTGTCTCTCAGGATGTCAGTCAGTGGTGTCCTGCTGTTTGTTGGTGCACAGTTGCCAGCAGGGCCTTGTGCTCCCCACAGCAGTAGCCAGTGTCAGCCATCTTGTGAGTCCTTCTCCACTCCCTGTGATGTGAGCATGGTTCAGGGTGGTGTTGATGGGACAGTTGTGGGGGTGACCAATATCAGTGACTGCCACTCCCATCATGCTATTGCCTCCACCCCCCTTCCCAGCATGCCCATGCTTCCTTCCTTTTGACTCTGCTTCCCTGTGGGGTGGACTGGCTGTGCTGACAGGATGGCTGGGAGTGTTGTCCTGGTAGTTGTTTGGCTAAAAGTCCCAAGAGTGTCCCTGTGTTTCACACAACATAACCCAGGGTGGTGGTTCTTTTTGGGATCTTGAGTTAGGATGGGAGGCATTGCATTCTACCAGGTGGGTTCTGTGGAGTTTGTGTTGAGGGGGGGTGTGAGGGGAGGTGCTTGTGACTATGGTCAGTGCTGCAAGTCCTCCTTCCCACCCAGCCAGCCAGATATCCCACCATGGAACGTGCTTGCATTGCAGGGAGTGGAAGTTGTCTCTCAGGATGTCAGTCAGTGGTGTCCTGCTGTTTGTTGGTGCACAGTTGCCAGCAGGGCCTTGTGCTCCCCACAGCAGTAGCCAGTGTCAGCCATCTTGTGAGTCCTTCTCCACTCCCTGTGATGTGAGCATGGTTCAGGGTGGTGTTGATGGGACAGTTGTGGGGGTGACCAATATCAGTGACTGCCACTCCCATCATGCTATTGCCTCCACCCCACTTGCCAGCATTCCCATACTTATTTGCTTTTGTGGGGAGTACAGTGTGTGTGGGTGTGAGGGCAATGGCAAGATGGCTGACAGTGGTTTCCTGCTGTTGGTTGGTGTGCAGTTCCCAGCATGCCCTTGTGCTCCCCACGACACAGCAACAGTGTAGGAAGGTGGAATCTGACTATATGGTTGCCCCCACTTTTTTTATGGTGTTTTGCTGGTTTATGACTTAGTTGGACTGGGATCCTGCTATTCAGGGCCCCAGTCTATCTGCTTTCTCTGTAAAAAGGTTTCCATGTGCCTTAGGCACATCTCTGATTGGAATCTGGAGTGCCCTTATAAGTCCCTAGTATATGGTATACTATGTACCAAGGGCATAGGTACCTCAGAGGCCTACCAGGGGCTGCAGCATGTATTATGCCACCCCTGGAAGGCCATCCAAACTGACACCACAGGTCTGCTACTGCAGCCTGGGTAGGGTGGTGCATGCACCCCTTACTGTGATATAGGTTACCTATATCACTAAATACATACACACATATAAACCTATAAGTCACTCCTAAGGCAGGCCTTATCAATCCTAAAGGCAGAGTGCATGGCTATGTGAGAGGGTGCCCCTGCATGAGCAGGGCCCCTCTGCAGCGTTCGGAGACCATCTCTGATGCTGTTTGTAGTGCAGCCTGACCATATACTCTTAAGCGCATTATATCCTCGCGGTAAAATGCTAACTTTGGAATGGCTGCACCTAAACATGTCGTGTTTGGTGTCAAACATCTTGGAATACTACCCCCCGCCAATCCTGGCGGCGGGGGTAGCATTCCACCCTTCTAGAGGGAAAGACATGTTAACTCTGGCTTACCCGGTAACTTCTTTCTGAAGCCCTGGCATCACAAAATGGATGCTGCTGCCACAGACACAAGTCTGGCCTCCTGCTGCTGGACGAAACTCCGGCAGGGGAGGCCTGGACAATAGGTTTCCTGTTGCAGGGAGGTGTGACCACCTCCCCAGACAGGATAATGTGTATTGGGGCTGGGTGGGTGCACTCTTAGAGTGCTTTGAAGTCCTGCACTGGGGGAGCAAAAGGCTCCTCTGTGCTTATGCCAGTTCAAACCAGCTCAGGGGCTACCTGCCCCTGCTCTGGCACGAAACTGGACAAAGGGAAGTGGGTGTAGCCACCCCCTCCCTTGACCCTCCCATAGGTGGGGTCATAGAGCTAGTCCATCCCCTCTTTTTAGTATAAGAGGGGGAACCTTGCCATTGCAAATTAGATAACCCCTGGACGACGCTCTACAGAAGAATCCTGGCCCTTCGACGTTCCACTACCTTTGGAAGACAGAAGAATCTCCCTTGGAGTCAAGGAGTGACTCCCCTGCTTGGCAGGCACCAAAAACGACAACGACGGTGGCAAACTACGCCGCTCCCGCCGGAGTCCGAAGTCCCTGCAGCCCAAGAAGTGGATTTCCTGACTTCTCCAAGGCCATCGTGAGTTCCCAGTGAAGCTGAGGCAAGTGGACCCCACGAGTGACGAGGAACCGCGACCCCTGGGTACCGTGCACTATTGTCGACTGCAACCCCTTCACAACGTTCCACGAACTTGTGCTTTGGACCACGTGTGGTCCCGACCTCCAGCAGGAATCCCTCCGAAGATCAGAGGCCTACACTGTCCCGAGTGACCGTGGGCCCCTGTTGAGTGATTCCGCCCGAGGTGTCTTTGCGATCCCTTGCCCACTGGCTTGTGGGTCCACAGAAGACTTCTTAAAGAAACCAAAGGGCTCCCCTGGTTGCTCCAGGCCTGCCCTGACTTACCCTCGCTGGGTGAGTTCCACAGACCTTGCTGGTCTGCGCCATCGACTTTTCTTCATCTCCCCGAGACTTGCGGCTGCCAAGGCTTGTTGGCTCCGATCGAGTTGCCGACACCGCAGTCAGCTGCAGACGTCGAGGGACACACCGAATCCAGCTCCTGGTCATCGTCGATGCCTCCTGGACCACGTGGCTGAAGAGTCAAGGCACCCGCAACCGACCTGAATCACTCGACGACGGTGGGCATCCATCTTCCTTGCCCCGAGTCACTGCCAAGTGACTTTGAACACTGTCCCCTCTGCTTTCAGGTCATCCTTCTTCAGAATCCAGGCTTGGATTCCACCGGACACTTCTTCAGCTCCCGCAAGCAGCAAGTCTTCTTTGTTCGCCATTGAAAACGACGCCGCGACCCGACACCAAAGGACACCTGTGCACCCGGCTTCCCTGGGTGAGGTAACTCCAGCACTACGGTGCTCCTGTGGGTGTGGGCCCTAGAACGACTTACCCTGTAAGTGACTTGCTTGTAGGTTCTATAGAAGTATCCTAAAACTCTTTATTTCCAACCGCGACTTGCCCCATTGAAGTCAACGGCGATCCGCGCCTGTGTATCTACACTGCACGCGTCCCCCGTGGGTCCTTTACTTACCTGCCTTGGGTGGTTTCGTGAGGCCCCAGCACTTCTGAAGGCCCTAGGCCTTGTCTCCCTGCAAGTCGTTGTCCCTAAGTCTCTTACTTAGTATATGGTCTGGTACGCCCCTAGGGCCCCAGCCATATTTTGTGCTTAACTTATTGTGAAACGTTGATTTGTGCATATGTTTGTCTTCTAATCTCATAAAGAGATTAGTAGAGAGTTATTTAGAAATAAATACATATATATTTGATATATATACCTGTGTGGTGTCTTTTCATTTGGTGATTCAAGAGATTATATGGTAAAACAAGCTGCTTTACATTCCTCCGAGACTTAGCCTGAAGGCTGCTCTCCACAGCTACCACTAGGATAGCTTTCTTTAAAAGGTTGTCTTAAACCTATCTACCATAAGAGTCGATTTGCCCTGGTGCAAGGTGTCCACTTTAATTAGTGAACAGCATATACCAGGCCAACTTCTCACATTGGTGGGCAGCGTGTGGGATTCCAGCTTGCCATTGTTTTACCAGAAAATCTCTATTTGAATTACTAACTGAAAACCATTATAGGTACTCAAGGTACATATAAAGTCAAGCTTAGTATCAATAAGTTCTACTGAACTTAGAGCTGGGTGCCAAGGGATAGCACACCCTTTCCACAGCTCAAGCTAGGATCAGTAGGCCACAAACTAGTGTAGGTAGTACAACACTGCACAACACTAGAATGTCTTTAAGGGGAGGATCCAAAGAATCCTTGCAGGAAGCCATTGAGCTTCCACCCTCCAAGTATGATACACTCCCATTCTTGGAATTGAGAGCTTTATGCAACTTGAGAAAAATAAGGACAGGCCAAAGCCCCACCACCCAACACCTCAAGGAGTTGTTGGTGGCTTATGACCTTAGTAAGCCTGTAGGGACTGAAGGGGTAGGAGCTGAGGGTGGGGCAGAAGAAGAGGAGGAGGCCAGGGGTACCAATACCCCCAGCCCCCCTCTGAAACTGGCCAGGAGGGTGACAATGACCCTGACCTGGAAAACCCAATCCCTCCTGTGGATGATGATGAGGATGATCAAAATGATGCCCTCTTTGTCCCCCAGGAAGGATTAAGAGTGTGCCCAGGAAGTCTAGATCTCCTTCTCAGGAGTCTAACCACTCTGGCACCTCTATAGGGAGCTCTGTCTCCTCTCACAGGAGGGAATCCTCTCATGAGAGGAGAGCCAGGCTGGTCCGGTATGAGGAAACTCAGCTGGAAATCAGAAAAAAGCAACTGGCTTTAGATAGGGAATCCCTAGATCTCCTCAGGGAGAGAAGAAAGTTGGGACTAGAGTCCCATGGTGGCAGCAATATCCCTAGAGATAGGGACAGGTCTTATGACCATAGAAACCTAAACAAGATTGTCCCTCCCTACCAGAGTGGGGATGACATCCACAAATGGATAACTGCACTGGAGAGGGCCTGTAAAGTTCAGAAGGTCCCCCAGAGGCAGTGGGCAGCAATCTTGTGGCTCTCCTTTGCAGACAAAGGTAGAGACAAGCTCCTCACTGTAAGAGAAGAGGATGCTGACAATTACACAGTCTTGAAGAGTGCTCTGATAGATGGGTTTGGCCTAACCACTGAACAGTATAGGTTGAAGTTCAGAGACACCCAAAAAGCTCAGACTCAAGACTGGGTTGATTTTGTAGATTGTGCTACAAAGGCTCTGGAAGGTTGGATACATGGCAACAAAGTGCAGGACTTTTTAGGATTGTACAATTTGATTATGAGGGAGCAGATCCTTAATAATTGTCAAAACCAGCTTTTGCACCAGTATCTGGTGGACTCTGATCTGACCTCTCCCCAAGAATTGGGAAAGAAGGCAGACAAGTGGGTCAGAACCAGAGTAAAAACTAGAAATCAGGGTGGTGACCAGAAGAAAGATTCTACTAAGTCCCAAGAGAAAGGTGGGGATAAATCTAAGGATAAGTCCCCTACAGGGCCCCAAAATTCCTCTTCTGGGGGTGGGTCCCAAACTCCTTCCTCTCCTGAAAAGAAACCCTATTGCCATGTCTGTAAAAAGCCTGGGCACTGGAAAACTGATCCCAGTTGCCCCAGGATTGGCAATAAAGAAAATGTTCCTCCCACAACTACTACCACCCCTCCTGGTACTACCAGTAGTAATCCTCCAGTTGGGAGTAGTGCACCCAAAAAGTTAGGTGCTTTTGCAAGAGGAACAGAGGTGGGCCCTAGTTTAGACAGGGACCCCTCAACAGACTCCTCTGACTCTGATGGTGGTATAGGATTTGCCACCTTTACCATGGGTCCCATAGCATTGGGCAGGTACAGATTGGAGCCAATAATTAATGGTCAGAAAGCTGTGGCATTTAGGGACACAGGGGCTAGTGTCACCATGGTGGCAGGGAAACTAGTCCCCCTCACCAGCTTTTACCTGAGTTTAAATACCAGGTGACCAACATTGATGGTGTCAGAACAGATCACCCCATGGCCATAGTCAATCTCAGCTGGGAGGGGGTCACAGGCCCAAAAGAGTGGCAGTGTACCCAACCCTACCTGTAGATTGCCTGATGGGCAATGATCTGGAAATTTCAGCCTGGGCTGAAGTGGAACACCAAACCCATCTTAGGATGTTGGGCGTCCCTGTAAAGGTTAGTGGGGCTGTGATGGCCACAGCCCCAGCCCAAGAATTTGGAGAGATGGAGCCTGAAAGAATGGCCCACTCTCCCCAAAAGAGAGCACAAGGGTTGAAGAAAAGTCTTCTTCCCCCAGACAGTAGGTAAGGGTCAGCCTCCTCAGGGAACTGACCCTACCCCTAGTGAAGGAACTGCCACAGAGGTAGTCAGGCCTGGCCTGGCCACACCCCTGATGGCAGAGGACCCTTCCAAGGTGGTACCCCGTCTGGAGCAGGTAACCTGCCCCTCTCTACCCTGCCTCAGTCAGCCCAGGGCTGCAGAGGTCAGGGAGGTCAGTGGACCCCCAGGGCCCCCTGTCCAGAGGAAGCCCCCATCAGCAGATTAGGGGCACCCAGTCTAGTAGCCCTAGCCAGGTGAAAATTCCTCTACACACTGAGGGATCCCCCATACCTTTATGTAGGGACCTCCCCAGAAGGACTCTGGTAGGCAAGGGCAAACCTGGGACCAGAAGGTTCCAAACCTGCCATGTCCCTCCAGTAGTCCATCCAAAGGGACCCAACCCACAGCTGTAGGCAGCCAAAGGTTGACCCTTAGAGCAAAGTGCAACTCAGTCATGGAAAGACAGGCATACATGGTGACCAGTGATCTGAGGAAGCTGAGGCCAACATTCCTAGGGCCTCACTTCCCTACTCAGACACCTCACCAGCCTTGTACTTTACCTAAGCACACCACAGGTAGTGATTCCCCATGGTGGAGACCCTCTCATACCCTTAGGGTGAGGGATTGCTTAGTGGACCATAAGACAGGGGGCAACCATGCTAGTGCAGGTGCTTCCTTATATGACCACTTAGTCAATGAAGGCTCAACTGGCCAAGGTTAGCCTTATCTCCTTTCGTTTGGGGGGGTTATGTAGGAAGGTGGAATCTGACTATATGGTTGCCCCCACTTTTTTATGGTGTTTTGCTGGTTTATGACTTAGTTGGACTGGGATCCTGCTATTCAGGGCCCCAGTCTATCTGCTTTCTCTGTAAAAAGGTTTCCATGTGCCTTAGGCACATCTCTGATTGGAATCTGGAGTGCCCTTATAAGTCCCTAGTATATGGTATACTATGTACCAAGGGCATAGGTACCTCAGAGGCCTACCAGGGGCTGCAGCATGTATTATGCCACCCCTGGAAGGCCATCCAAACTGACACCACAGGTCTGCTACTGCAGCCTGGGTAGGGTGGTGCATGCACCCCTTACTGTGATATAGGTTACCTATATCACTAAATACATACACACATATAAACCTATAAGTCACTCCTAAGGCAGGCCTTATCAATCCTAAAGGCAGAGTGCATGGTTCCTATGTGAGAGGGTGCCCCTGCATGAGCAGGGCCCCTCTGCAGCGTTCGGAGACCATCTCTGATGCTGTTTGTAGTGCAGCCTGACCATATACTCTTAAGCGCATTATATCCTCGCGGTAAAATGCTAACTTTGGAATGGCTGCACCTAAACATGTCGTGTTTGGTGTCAAACATCTTGGAATACTACCCCCCCCCGCCAATACTGGCGGCGGGGGTAGCATTCCACCCTTCTAGAGGTAAAGACATGTTAACTCTGGCTTACCCGGTAACTTCTTTCTGAAGCCCTGGCATCACAAAATGGATGCTGCTGCCACAGACACAAGTCTGGCCTCCTGCTGCTGGACGAAACTCCGGCAGGGGAGGCCTGGACAATAGGTTTCCTGTTGCAGGGAGGTGTGACCACCTCCCCAGACAGGATAATGTGTATTGGGGCTGGGTGGGTGCACTCTTAGAGTGCTTTGAAGTCCTGCACTGGGGGAGCAAAAGGCTCCTCTGTGCATATGCCAGTTCAAACCAGCTCAGGGGCTACCTGCCCCTGCTCTGGCACGAAACTGGACAAAGGGAAGTGGGTGTAGCCACCCCCTCCCTTGACCCTCCCATAGGTGGGGTCATAGAGCTAGTCCATCCCCTCTTTTTAGTATAAGAGGGGGAACTTTGCCATTGCAAATTAGATAACCCCTGGACGACGCTCTACAGAAGAATCCTGGCCCTTCGACGTTCCACTACCTTTGGAAGACAGAAGAATCTCCCTTGGAGTCAAGGAGTGACTCCCCTGCTTGGCAGGCACCAAAAACGACAACGACGGTGGCAAACTACGCCGCTCCCGCCGGAGTCCGAAGTCCCTGCAGCCCAAGAAGTGGATTTCCTGACTTCTCCAAGGCCATCGTGAGTCCCCAGTGAAGCTGAGGCAAGTGGACCCCACGAGTGACGAGGAACCGCGACCCCTGGGTACCGTGCACTATTGTCGAGTGCAACCCCTTCACAACGTTCCACGAACTTGTGCTTTGGACCATGTGTGGTCCCGACCTCCAGCAGGAATCCCTCCGAAGATCAGAGGCCTACACTGTCCCGAGTGACAGTGGGCCCCTGTTGAGTGATTCCGCTCCAAGGTGTCTTCGCGATCCCTTGCCCACTGGCTTGTGGGTCCCCAGAAGACTTCTTAAAGAAACCAAAGGGCTCCCCTGGTTGCTCCAGGCCTGCCCTGACTTACCCTCGCTGGGTGAGTTCCACAGACCTTGCTGGTCTGCGCCATCGACTTTTCTTCATCTCCCCGAGACTTGCGGCTGCCAAGGCTTGTTGGCTCCGATCGAGTTGCCGACACCGCAGTCAGCTGCAGACGTCGAGGGACACACCGAATCCAGCTCCTGGTTGTCGTCGACGCCTCCTGGACCACGTGGCTGAAGAGTCAAGGCACCCGCAACCGACCTGAATCACTCGACGACGGTGGGCATCCATCTTCCTTGCCCCGAGTCACTGCCAAGTGACTTTGAACACTGTCCCCTCTGCTTTCAGGTCATCCTTCTTCAGAATCCAGGCTTGGATTCCACCGGACACTTCTTCAGCTCCCGCAAGCAGCAAGTCTTCTTTGTTCGCCATTGAAAACGACGCCGCGACCCGACACCAAAGGACACCTGTGCACCCGGCTTCCCTGGGTGAGGTAACTCCAGCACTACGGTGCTCCTGTGGGTGTGGGCCCTAGAACGACTTACCCTGTAAGTGACTTGCTTGTAGGTTCTATAGAAGTATCCTAAAACTCTTTATTTCCAACCGCGACTTGCCCCATTGAAGTCAACGGCGATCCGCGCCTGTGTATCTACACTGCACGCGTCCCCCGTGGGTCCTTTACTTACCTGCCTTGGGTGGTTTCGTGAGGCCCCAGCACTTCTGAAGGCCCTAGGCCTTGTCTCCCTGCAAGTCGTTGTCCCTAAGTCTCTTACTTAGTATATGGTCTGGTACGCCCCTAGGGCCCCAGCCATATTTTGTGCTTAACTTATTGTGAAACGTTGATTTGTGCATATGTTTGTCTTCTAATCTCATAAAGAGATTAGTAGAGAGTTATTTAGAAATAAATACATATATATTTGATATATATACCTGTGTGGTGTCTTTTCATTTGGTGATTCAAGAGATTATATGGTAAAACAAGCTGCTTTACATTCCTCCGAGACTTAGCCTGAAGGCTGCTCTCCACAGCTACAACTAGGATAGCTTTCTTTAAAAGGTTGTCTTAAACCTATCTACCATAAGAGTCGATTTGCCCTGGTGCAAGGTGTCCACTTTAATTAGTGAACAGCATATACCAGGCCAACTTCTCACAAACAGTGTCAGACATCTTTGATGGGCCTTTCCACTCTCTGTGGGATGTGCATGCGTGAGTGTGAGCTTGCTGGGCCATGTGGTGGGGGATGTAGAGCTGTGACTACGACTCCCATCATGCTATTGCCTCCACCCCCTTCCCAGCATGCCCATGCTTCCTTCCTTTGACTCTGCTTCCCTGTGGGGTGGGCTGCCTGTGCTGACAGGATGGCTGGGAGTGTTGTCCTGGCAGTTGTTTGGCTAAAAGTCCCAAGAGTGTCCCTGTGCTTCACACAACATAACCCAGGGTGGTGGTTCTTTGTGGGATCTTGAGTTAGGATGGGAGGCATTGCATTCTACCAGGTGGGTTCTGTGGAGTTTGTGTTGAGGGGTGTGTGAGGGGAGGTGCTTGTGACTATGGTCAGTGCTGCAAGTCCTCCTTCCCACCCAGCCAGCCAGATATCCCACCATGGAACGTGCTTGCATTGCAGGGAGTGGAAGTTGTCTCTCAGGATGTCAGTCAGTGGTGTCCTGCTGTTTGTTGGTGCACAGTTGCCAGCAGGGCCTTGTGCTCCCCACAGCAGTTGCCAGTGTCAGCCATCTTGTGAGTCCTTCTCCACTCCCTGTGATGTGCGCATGGTTCATGGTGGTGTTGATGGGACAGTTGTGGGGGGCAATATGTGTGACTGCGACTCCCATGATGCTATTGGCTACACTGACTTGGCCAGCATACACAGAATTCCTTCCTTTGAGTGGTCTTCACTGTGTGTTGGTGTTGTTGTGGTGGCTACATGTCTGGATGTGTTTGTTAGTTCTATTTGTGCCACTGCCTAGCTGTAGTTGTAGTTGTGTTTGTACATGTGATGGCACAGTTGAATGTAACTTTTTTGATGGCATGTGTTGTGTTTATCTGACTGACATACACATTTTGGGATGATTCTGTTCTGGTTGCTGTGTAATTGCTATGAGTGCATGGTTTGACTCTCCCTTGACAGTGATGTGTGTGTGTTTTGTGGCAGAATATTGTGTACATTTGTTGTGTACTCACCAGGCTCTGGGATGTTCTCTAGTCCATATACGCTCACTGGCGGAAGGATGGCCCGCACCTTCTCCTCCCAGGGCCTGAGGTATATTGGCTTGGCAGGAGGGCCACTGCCGGTGTATTGGCTGATGATGTACTCTTTCTTGAGCAGGTCCTGTACCCTCCTGCGCACGTCATACCACCTGTTCTGGATGTCGCTCTTTGTGCGCAGACATGGTGATTGTGCGTTCACCCTGTTGATGATCCTCTCCCACATCTTGGTTTTCTGGGAGATGGGGGTCTGTTGGACCAGTGTGCCAAACAGCTGTGGCTCTACCCTGAGGATCTCGTCTACCATGACTTCCAATTCACAATCTAGGAACTTGTGATTCTTCTTGGGGGGCATGGTGATGGGTGGTGATGGTGAGTGATGTGTGTGTTGGTGTGCAGGTGAGGGTGTGTTAGTGTGCGTTTTGCTGGGAGTATGTGAGGTAGGTATTTGTTGGTGTGCTGATGGTGTGTGGCTTGTGTGAGGGATGAGCTGTGGGTGTGTGGTTGCTGTCTCTTGGGTGCTGGCAGTGGAATGGCATTTGCAAAGGATCATGGTTGTGATTTGTGTCCTTTATATGGGTGGAGTTGTGGGTGTGTCTTTGTTCTCTGTCCCCACCCCCCAGTATTTATTGGCTTTGTAATTGCTTGTTTGGCCTTTTTTTGTGTGATTTTTCCTTTGTACTGTCTGTGCATGTTGGAAACGTTCTTGTGACCGAGTCGGACCCTGCATTTGTCTCGTACGGTGTTCTCCGTTTCGTTCACGCTGTGTTTGTGCAGTTTTCTATGCTGAGTACGCGTCGGTCGCGGTGTTTTGTGTTGCTTTGGCTCGGTTTTATATGCGTGTCGGTCGTACGGCTTGTCCTCCGTCCGACTCGGTCGTGGTTTTCGCGCCTTGCATCGTACTTTGCGGTTTGGAGTTCGCGTGTACGTTTCGGTCGGATTTGTTCCGGGTGCGTGTCGGTCGGTTGGATTCGCGTGTTTTTCCGACCGGATTGCTGTTTTCCGTGCGGCTCGGTCGTTCGGCTTGGGTTCGGTACGTGTCGGTCGGATTTTGCACGCCTTGCATCGTACTTGGCGTGTCGGGCGCCACAGGTACGTGTCGGTCGGTATAATTTCCGGCTCCGAGTCGGTCGGTGCTTTTTCCGGCCCGAATCGGAATCGAGCCCTTAGTCAGGAATCAGGAAGAACAGGTAGGCCTCTACAGCAAACCGACGACAGCGACGATCACACCTAACGCCATCAGCATCGCAAGAAGACACCCAAAACCCCTCCCACCAAGGCACCTCAATTATACCCTAAAACCCAAATGTCCAACCCACATTTTTTTCAAACAGAAGAAAATTGTACTTTTGATTGGTTAAGGAAGGGGTTGTACTGTCACACCACACTCGACATGTCCATCTCTCTCAATGTTCTATTGTTTTGTTTTTTTCAACATCATGACTACATCATCCAAGGAAATACAAGTATACTAGTATCAGACTTCAGCTTCCTTCTCTCCACTAATGTTTCCAGTTCTGTTACTTCTTGTGCCACACATGCGCTTCCAGAGGAAACGTTCATCACTTGCTGATTGTTTTACATCACCACGTTAAACTTTTGGCAGGCACACATAAATTCGAAGGTTGCACGCCTTTGCCTTCCCTCCACATTCTCTTTTGCTTTTTCAGTTAATAAATCACTTTTCCTTAACCCATGCTTCTACGGAAAATAAAACAAGCATTATTACTCATTTTGAAATACTTTTTCTTTATGCACCCTCCCAATGCTGCATCTAACCATGCGCAACCCATATTATTTTCCTAGCAAACGTTAATAACGTGCACAAAGGCAGCATTAGTCTATTTATTTTTATTAGTCAAGCATTTGCAGCCTAGTTCAGTGGTTTAGTACGCGCTTGCGCAGTATTATTTTCCCTCATGTTAGTTATTAAAACCACGCGTTTTTCACTGCACACTGTTAGAAAAATTAGAAAATGTTACTAGGAGTTTCAATCCGAGCAGGTTTTATTTTTACGAAAATCCTGCTCCATCAATCCCCCATTTGATGGCGTCTTCTAGCCATCACCAAATACCCACCAATACAATTTGTCACTTAAAAAGCTGTTGTTCTCTCTCGTATTATCATTATTCCATCTAAATCCCTCATCATTTCATAATAGTTTCCTCTTCTGTCCTCTAGTTCTATTTCTTCTCTCTTTCTTTTTCTTGCTCTTCGTTTGTTATCAG
Source organism: Calotriton arnoldi (assembly GCA_963921515.1). Lineage (NCBI taxonomy): Eukaryota > Metazoa > Chordata > Amphibia > Caudata > Salamandridae > Calotriton > Calotriton arnoldi. The sequence continues at coordinate 3,435,119 of CAWUFW010000723.1, forward strand.
ATGTCCCTTTCTTGCATTTGCAACATTTATAAATCAAAAAAATCATTAATATCACTGTAGCCACTGCAATAATATAGCCTTATAGCCCGCCGTAGCGGGCTATACCGGCTATTAAAGGCCCGCTACCGCGTTAAAGGCCCGAGCCGAAGGCGAGAGACTTTAACAAGGTAGCAGGACTTTAATAGCCGGTACAGCCCTGCTACGAAGGGCTATAAGGATATTAGAACATTCTGCCACTAGAGAGCAGAATGTTCTCACAAATAAAACAAAGGTGTCTCGAAGCTCGAGGGGATTTAAATCCCCTCGAGCTCCGAGAGGCCTTTGTAAGACATTGGAATGTTGCTCTGCGGGCCTTTACCGGCCCGTAGAAGCAGGGAGAACTCCATTGTCTACAATGGAGCTCCCAACATTCCAATGTTCTAATAGGTGTTAATAAACTCCCTAATAAACTATTTCCAAATGTAGAAAACCGATTTCCCACAGAGGAAAAACTCTTACCAAGTTTCTCCCAAGCACCATCAACCTTCAATTTGGATAAATCTTGATGAAGATTTGTAATATTCTTAATATACCCCTCAAGATTCTTACTCTTGTCAGGGATATAAGTACAACATTGTTGTATTTTCAACATATTGCAGACTCCACCCTCTTTAGCCAATAATACATCAAGGGCAAGTCGATGTTGCAAAACCATAGATCTAATTACAACCATCTCAGTATCAACTATTAAAAACCCACCAGCAGTATGTGTTGATAAACGATCAACCACTGTAGACAATTTTCTAATTTTGTGCGAATTTAGAATAACTCCAACTGAAGGTATCAATGCTCCAAAAACATCCCCTATAATTTCTGAAAAGCTCACTCTTTTATTACGTATTAGTCCATTCTTTACTTCATTGATTCTATGATTCTTATCCATATGGTATATTTTTGGAAATACTATTGCTAACTATCAACACCCATACCAATGTGCAGGCAACCTATAGTAGGCATTATTACCACACACATAATAGATTCCCAGAAAGACGGGATCAGTTCCTCCTTTTAATCCCCATCCTCCTGTAACTAGGAAAGTATGATCACATTCAATGGGAACAATGAAATAATTATTATAATCAGTCTTTTGTCTAAGTAAGCAAAGCTTCCCTCTATGATACCAATCTAGGGTCATGGCAGCATAAGTCTTGCCCTTCTTGTAATCTCCTTCTCTGAAAGCCCATGGAGGTACATGAGACTTTTGCTCAGCAGCCTTTCTCTGAAACTCTTGTCTTCTATCTTCAACCATGTTAATGAATTCTATTTCTTCAAATCGTAATGTACAAGTTAGATTATGTCTATGTGCATATACTGTATCTATTGTTATTGTAGAATGAAAAAATTCTCCCATATATTCCGCATTTCTAGCAGTATTTATTTTATTCATATTCCTTCTAATAGGAATTTCTGAGAATACTAAATCTATGTTAGAATAAAAATATTGGAGACTTCCCTCTCATAAAACAAACTAGTTAAGACACTACAAGACACACCATATGTTAAAGGTAGGTGATGATATGTCACCCCTCTGAGACAGACAACGGTAATTGCATGCACACATAACAATCTCTTGCATCCATTACATCAACATACTCATACAATAACTTGGTAAAGACATTTAACGAAAAATCATTAATTGATTTATCATGATGATAGATACTGTCATCTTTTCTATTTTAGTATGTGAGTCTTCCTCTAAACCTTTAGCATCTACTTTTTCACTCATCACACCATTAGTATTAGTGTTATTCTTTTGATTATTTACCATTAAGACAGGCACAATGACAATTAGTGTTAACCATACTATCATTAGTAGAAAAATACTAAATAGGCAAGCATTAAACATTTACGTTTAAAACTGCGATTTTGATGTCCAGTCTCTGCTGTATTTGCCATTTTCTAATTAAACTTGTACCAATTCTAAAAAACTAAAAAGACTAAGAAAAAACTCAAAATTCTAACTTAGAATCAAAATATATCTAAAATCTAATCTATAAAAATATCTATCCCAAAAATAAAATCTATCCAAAGTAGTGTATCCTCACACTTAATGGCTTTTCTTCTTTACCCCCTCTTTTTCTTTTTTTTTTTATATCTTCTTTTTCTTCTCCTTCAAATCTTTTGAATGATTCAGAATAATTTTCTCAAAGATTGTTGCACCTTAATTTTCACAGTCCTTTTAAGGTGGTTCAAAATTGTCTCCTTCACTTTGCTCTGTACCAGTGTTTTCTTTGATCTGATCTGTGTTTTCAATTTCTTCTACCACCACATATGTCCATTCTGGTGCTACGTATTTCTTATTTGGAACCCTCACTCTTTTTGTTTTTCGAACTGATTCTTCTTCAGACTCACTTTTCTCAGTCTGATCTGAAACTTCAATTATCATGTCAGGTGATCTTTGTTTCAGAGTGTATTTCAGTCTTTTCACTCCTCTGGCCACACATCACCTTTTCTTGCTTTCTTAGCTTGCACAGCTTCCGTTGCTTCGTTGTCAAGTTCGCAAGTTCTTTTATTCAGTCCTTTTCTCTGTTGTACTTGCTCTTGATTCTCAACATTCACTTTCTCTTTTTCTTTTTCAACAGCAGTCTTTTGAGACCCAGTAGCTGGTGCCCACTCTATTCGACTTGTTCCTTGTTCGACTTCAGAATCTGTAACTTCAGACTCTATAACTTCATTTTCTCCACTATTTGCTTCTTCTTGTCTTTCAAGTGGACTTGGGACTCTTCTTTTATGACTTGCATGTATCCAATTTGGTAAGCCACCACACTATACTGCTGTCGTTGTCACCAGTATCACCTGGTAAGGGCCGTGCCATCTAGGTTTCAAACACGATTTTCTCACGTGCTTCTTCGCCAGGACCCACTCTCCTGGACTTAGATCATGTGCTTGTTCTTGCTGAGTTGTAGTTGCAATTTCTCCAACCTGATGAGACACAGAATGCACTACATCAGCCAATCCTTTGCAATAATCAAGCACCAGATCATCAGGAATATTCATCAGTTGATTTGCTGGTACAATTGGCTATCTCATTGCTCTCCCCATAATAATTTCGTGTGGGGATAATCCAGTCTTTTTTAACAGGAATACTTCTCAGACTCATCAATACCAAGGGTAAAGCATCTGGCCATTTCAGTGCTGTGGATGCACAGACTTTTGATAGTCTTGATTTGATAGTGCCATTAATTTGCTCAACCACTCCTGATGTTTCTGGTCGATAGGCACAATGCAGCTTTTGTTCAATTTGTAATGCTGCACAAATCATCCGAATTATTTCATTATTAAAATGAGTTCCTCTATCTGTTTCTAAAGAGACTGGAAATCCAAACCTAGGAATTATCCCTCTCAAAAGCAGTTTAGCAACCGTTAAGCTATCATTTCTTCTTGTTGGATATGCTTCCACCCAACGAGAAAACAGACAAACAACAACCAACACATATTTTAGTCCATTACAAGGAGGGAATTCTATGAAGTCGGCCTGCAACCTAGTAAAAGATCCTGCAGCTTTCCCAATTCTGCCCCAACTAACTATTGTCTTTCTACCTGGATTTTGCTGCTGGCACACTGTACATCTTTGGCATAGACTCTCTGCAATGACCCTGAATTTCGGATTGTACCATGACTGTTTGAAGAGTCTAATCATAGCATCTCTCTCAACATGTGTTAATCCATGGTACATCCTTGCCATCTGTGAAAGTAAACAGTCTGGCATTACTGGTCTCTCGTCTACATACACTCATACTTCGTCATCAGATCTCTTTTTACATCCTGATTTGATCCAAATTTCTTTTTCCTCATCACTAGCTTTTTCCTGCAATTGTTTAATTTCATCCCATGTTTCTATTGCAGAGAACATCAAGTGACAATTTGTATTATTTTTCTCATTTCCTCTGTTTATTGAAATTGAATTTTGTGCACAGAAACGAGCCACTTGGTCTGCGTATCTGTTCCCACTGGTCACATAATCATTTCCTGACTTATGTGCTGAACATTTAACCACTGCAATCTTTTTAGGCAATTGTAGTGCATTCAGTAAATCCTTCACATTTTTACTGTTTCGAATTGTGGATCCTGAAGAAGTCAGAAATCCACGTTGCATCCACAATTGACCAAAGTCGTGCACCACCCCGAAACCATATTGACTATCAGTGAATATGGTTATTCTCAAATTTTTGCCAATTATGCATGCCCTAGTCAATGCAATTAATTCAGAAATTTGTGCTGAATTTATCCCTCTTAGACAAGATGCCTCAAAAACCATAGCCACTGTACACACAGCATACGAAGCACTCAATATGCCTTTCTCATTTCTCAGACAAGATCCATCCACAAACATCACACAATCTGATTCTTCCAGTGGTGTATCTTTTATGTCAGGTCTTGGTTTTGTACACACCTCTGTCACATCCAAACAATCATGATCTGCTTCGTCTCTCACTTCTTCACAACTTGAACTCGGCAACAAAGTTGCTGGATTCAATGTTGTACATCTTGTTACTGTCACATTTTCAGCACCCAGAATCACTCTCTCGTATTTAGTCAAACGACTATACGTCATGTACTGAGTCCTTGTACGAGTTAATAGGATCTCAACAGAATGTGGCACATATACTTTCACTGTATGTCCCATAACAATTGACTCACTCTGTTCAAGACTCACACAAGTAGCAGCCACTGCTTTCAAACAACCTGGCAATGCTGCAGCCACTAAATCCAAAGTAGCAGAAAAATATGCCACTGGTCAACGTGCCATTCCGTGTGTTTGTGTCAGAACTGAAAGCGCACACCCATCTCTCTCACAACAGAACAATGCTAAATCTTTCGTATAGTCTGGCATTCCCAACGCAGGTGCTCGACAAAGACTATCTCGCAGCTCAATAAAAGCTTTCATGCTCTCTTCATCCAATTCAATCGGATCAGTCAGATGTTTGTGAGTCAACTTCTGTAGAGGCTTGGCAATCAGTGAGAATCCACTAATCCATTGCCTGCAATATCCTACTATGCCCAAAAAAATTTGAACTTCTTTCTGTGTTTTGGGAGGTTCCATTTGCAAAATCACATTAATTTGATCCTGTAATACTTTCCTAACTCCTTTCTCAATTTTGTGTCCCAAATATTGAACTTCTTTCTGACAAAATTGTAATTTTGCTGGTGAAAATTTATGCCCACCTTCTGCCAAATGGTTCAGTAGAGCAAATGTATCTGTCACACATGCCTCTCGTGTTTTTGATGACACCAATAGGTCATCAATATACTGCACTAACACTGAATTCTCTGGCATAACCAATGACTCTAGACATTTTTTCAAAATCTGATTAAAAATTGAAAGGCTCTCTGTATACCCGTGAGGAACACGGCACCATGCCAAAACATGGTCTCCGGACCGGAAAGCAAATCAATATTGGCTATCCGGATGTAAAGGTATCAAGAAAAATGCTTGACACAAATCAATCACTGTATACCATTCCACATCACAAGGAATTTGGTAGAGAATCACTGCTGGGTTTGGCGCTATTGGACAACAAGGTACCACAATTTTATTGATTTTTTGCAAATCCTGCACTATTCTGTATTTTCCACTTGGTTTCTTACTTCCCATAATAGGTGAATTGCAAGGACTGCCCAATATTTCTTTTAGAATGCCCTGTTCAATCATTTGTTCTATTACAGGAATAACTCCTGCTATGGTCTCAGGACTCATCTTATACAGTGGTGTTTTTGGAAACTTTGCACCTTGTTTCACCGTAATTTGAATAGGGTCAACACCCTTCATCAGTCCAATTTCTTTTCCTGTAAAATCCCACACATATGTTCTTACTGTGTCTCTCAACTCACCAGGCAAATCCTCAAATGTGAGCAATGAATATAGATCATTCACTTCTGTCCCTTGCTTTACTAACATCATTTTAAAAGCAACATCTTCATCTGGTGTCTGAAAAGCAATACCATCCGGTGTACAATAGATGGTACAATTCATCTTGCAAAGTAAATCCCTACCTAAAAGATTTACTGGACTCGTGTCACATACCACAAAACGATGCATATCTCTGAATTTTCCTATATGAACCTCCATTGGTTTTGTTATTGGAGTCTTAATATATTTATTTGAGACTCCCACAACTTGGATAGTTTCTCCCGAGAGGGGTAGGTTTGGAATTTCTGCTGCTCTTACAGTAGAACGGGTAGCACCAGTGTCCACAAGGAATGTAATATTATTACCTTCCACTTTCCCATCAACAAAAGGACCTGATTGATCTACCACTAGAGATGCGCCAAGCACGCACTCTTCCTCCCCCCTCAGGTACCGTCATTGAGATGAATCTGAATCACTCTCAGGACACTGCAACCAATATTGTTGTACATTTTGATTCTTACCAACTTGTTCACTCGTGTGAAATCCAGCATTCGCATTGTATCTCTATACCTGAGCATTCACATTATTGGGCATAGGAGCTTGAGGTACTTGTATTTGTTGAACCTGTGGTGTAACTACCTGTTGCTGTTGCAGCTGTTGTTGATTCACAACCACTTCATTCTGCATCTGCGGATTGAAATTTTGAAATATTCCATTATTTCCTAGCAAGGACTTACACTCGTTCTTCCAATGTCCTAACTTTCCGCACGCATGACAAGGATATTTCTTTTTCATTTCTTCTCTATTATTCTTACCTCTACCTTTTCCGCCATTTAATACACCATTCATTTTAGGTACCTGACCATTTTGAAAATTCTGATTCTGTCCTTTCATTTGAAAATCTGTTTGAGACCCATTGACATAATTCCCATCTTTCTGTTGCGCCACTTTCACTTGTGCCCACATCATCTTCTCTTTTAATTTCTTATGCCTCGACTCAATATCATCACTACAATACTTAGCATATCTCAAAATTTCATCCACTGTCTTACTCTGCCAACAAATCAAATGTTGCTGAATCATATTACTAATCTCAGGATTCAGTCCAAATACGAACCTATACACAAAATGTCCCATATCTTTATCAGTTATACTTTCAAAGCCACTATTCTGTTTAAACACCTGTAAAAGCCTTTCATAATATGCATGTACTAATTCTTTTGACTCCTGTGTTGTCCTATCAATTTTGACCCAATCTGTTTATTTTGGAGAAATTTTACCCTTTAAGTAAGTAATTACCTGATTATATTTTTTCATCACTTCTTCTGAAGGTGCTCCTGTTTTAACATCTCTAGGATATTCATCTTTTGGCCAATCAACTGCAATTTTACACTCGGTCCATAAATCAGCTGGAACTACAATATCAAATAAGCTATCCAAGTCTTTTAACAAAACCTTTAGAACTTTTACAAACCTCTCTACCTGTTTATACCACTCGACAGGTTTTTCTCTCAATCTGGGGAAATCATTAGTAAAAGACAATATATCCTGTCTTGACCAAGGAATGTGAACATATCCACCACCTGGAACTTCTCTCATCGGATATATCATTTCAACTTGCTCTGCTTCTCGTTACGGAAGTAAAGAAGATGCATTCACGTTTTTACTAGCAATCATTTCTTCCTTCTTTTTCGCCCATCAACCTTTCCATCGTTCCACATCACCCCATCTCTTCAAGGTATTAATCAACTCTTTTATTTGCAATCGTTTACCAGATGTATTCAAACTCTCTAAATCCTTTTCAGTAAAGTCCAATCTATATGTTTTCTGCAAAGCTTTAGATTTCCCAATATCCACTCCATATTCCTGAGCAACTTCTACCAATTTCTCGTGCAAATTCTTCACTCTCCATGTAATATTTTTACACAAAAATAGCAACTCTTCATCCTGATATTTACTCAATCTCTCTGGACTTATTGTGCCATTAATCATTTCTTCCAGATCTACTCTCAATTTACCTATATCTATGCTCAATTTAGACTTATTAGTTTCTATTCCTCTTATCCAGTCATCTAACTCCTCTGGCGAAGGTCCCACTGAACTCCCTGATACCGGAGTAATTTCTCTTACATTCTGCACTAGTTTCCTAGGATCTATATGCACACTTCGTTTTGTTGTTTCAGTCACCTTTTCATTTATTGAAAATCAATTTATGAGGCACTCCTCTCAACTTGTTCCAATCCACTAGCATTCCTGACATTATTCATAGGAATTGTCAATGTATGCACTCTCGAAATATTTTGACCCTCACTGTACAATGGAACTATAGGAACAATTGTTACTGGTACTGACAATGCTTCTGCATTTAAACTCAACTGGCTAATTTTCTGAGTCAACTCCTCTCTTGTTCTATTTAACATGTCAATCTCTTTTTCCTGTTACTCTCGAGTACCTAATGAAGACTGTGAAGTTGCCGGAACATGTGTAACTTGTGAAACTTAGGTAACTTGTGGGGCTTCTATTTCAATTAACGGTACACTCGGAGAAATCCCATCTGGGCTCTCCTGATATGGTGGAGGTCTCTTTAATAGCATCTCATCTAGTAATTCATCATCAATTTTTCATTTGGATCAATATCTAATTCTGAAGTCTCTACATTATTCTTTTTCTCTTTACATTTTCCTCCTGCCTGACCTTCAGTACTATTACTGGATATAACCCATCCGCGATCACTTCTCTTCTCCATCTTTTCATCTGATCATCCCACCTAGCTTCTGAATACCTCCTCAATGTATTCCTATAGCTTATCCCATTCCTATCTCTCTCTCTTTTATACGCCTCATGTTCCCATTCTTCGAGCGCCTCATACTGCATAGGTCTGGGATTTGGTTTTAATGAATTCATTTGTCTCCTCAAATTCTCTAATATCCTCACGTTAAAAGTACCATGCTTTGGAAAAGCTAAAACTCCATCATCTTCCGTGTAAACCATCCAATTCTCTAACCATGTACATGTATGATATCCACGCTCTAACATCATGAAAGAAGCAGGTGATCTTGGAGGAGGTACAGGAAGTCCCTCTCTAGTAACTATCAGCTTATCCTTTTTAAAGAAATCTTGAATTCTTTTTACCATCTTCATTTTAAACTCTCTTTTTCTCGCTAAATAAACCAAAAAATAAACAAGGAAAACCTTCCGTAAATCCTCTCACTCTATTCGCTGAATCTCAACCAATACCAGTGCGACTCACACCAACTAACCAATTACGGCTCACTAAACACCTACTATCTCGACCAATGCCAGCGTGGCTCACACCAACCAACCAATCACGGCTTACTACGCGCCCACTGTTTCAACCAATGCCAGTGCGGCTTTTTGTGACGTCAGTATAACTCGTGCTACTCACGCTCCCTTTACAAAATAATACGGCAATGTACTACAAGGTTTTTCTCAACTAAATTCTTGTTAGAAACAACACAAAACAATGCTACTTTTTCTGCTCCACTAAATAAAGAGATAGGTCGAACATTCAAATACATTCTTTTACTTCTAGTAAAATAACGACCAGCGCTACTCTACTCCCAATCAAGTGAAAAGAGGTCTTGGTACTCTCTTAGGGATACTAGCCAAAGTTTCGGAAGAGAATTTTCGAGTGAAAAAAGTCTTGGTACTCCTTTGGGGATGTAAAGCCAAAATTTCGGAAGCAGACTTTTCACTATTTCATATAATCTTTTCTCTACAGAATAAATCCCTAAAATAACATCAACAGCATCTCACTGTTTGATATTACGAGAACAGACAAAGTACTCCTGCAGTGTGATACTTTTCCACACTATTCCTCTGCCCTTAAGGCTAAAATAACATCATCATCATCCCGGGATCTTAGGCAACTCCATACCCGTATTTCCAGACTACATGAAACAAGACGAACACTAACTTTTCATATTAATATCCAAAAATCAATAATTAATAATTATTGCCAAACTAATCAATAGTAACCATCCTCTGCTACCAAAACTTATCCAGTGCTCAGGGATCAATAAATTTGCAATGAACATGGCCCAATTACATTACCAACAAAGTCCCTTCATGCTGGGTTCAGTGTAATGCAAAATTCAGACCTAACTTACCAATCTCCAACTGAACCTGCATTTCTCATAGAAAATAATGTGGCAATGACATCTTTTTATAGTTGAATAGTTATAGGCAATAATCTATAAACACACCCTAAATAAAACTGGCGCAGTGTGTATATTTATAATGTTTATCTAAATAATGTGAAATAAATGCTCATCAAGTACCAATACACAGTACAAATCACGAAACATCACCGAGTAAATAATTAGCAAAGAGAATGACAAAATTCACATCACGTTGACAGTGCATTGAAGGAGTGGAAAGGCTAAGAGAGAAAAGGTTCAAAGACAAAATACATTTGCAAAATGATTATGCAAATTCAGGTTTCCATCTATACTAACCCAGAAGGAACAGGGAAACTACTGATGGAGCAGGGGTTCGAGAATAGAAACCTGCTCGAATTAATACCCCCATAATACGTACTAACAGTAAGTAGTAAATGAAACTAACGTGCACCTTACACCAACACGTGGGAAAACTGCTTTGCGCATGTATACACTAACAAGAAATAACATGTAGAAGAACTAAAAACGTATTTGCATTATGCTTTGAATGAAACGAAAAACAATGCATGACTAGGCCACATGTGCATTTCGTAGTTTGCATGTTGCACTTTGCTTTTACATAATAAGTAACGCTGCTTTCTGCTTAAGGCTTATGCTAGGTAACCCTAAATGAGGCAGTGCAAAGGTGGGTGATAAACAGTGAAAGTTTCATTATTATATAATTAATAAATGTTCATATTTCATTGCTTTAGAGTACTGGAAAAGGGGCCATCTTTATTAAGTTGGCCAAAATGGGAGGGGTGAACTGAGGAGTGAGTCCGATCTGTCAGAAGCACTGCAGAGAAACAATGTACGAGTTGAAGGACGAGATGACGACTGACTGCCAAGTGCCATGACCAGTCGTGGGACCGGAGAATTGTTCTGCGGATAATGTTAATTTATGAATGAAGATTTGTTTAAATGTCACATGTCTAGAAATTGTGAGAACGAGCTATTAACCAAACCTTGGGAATGAATGTAGAACAATAAATTAACTAAATTGTACGTGAAGTCACCATGGTGTGACAACACCACCTCCCAAGCCCACCAATCCACTGGCGAGTTACATGAAAGTTTGCAACAAATGTGGGATGGACATGTCAGTTTTAGGGTATAATTGGGGTGCCTTTAGGGGTGTGTTTGGGTTCGCTTAGCCTGGCAAGAGAGAGAGAGGGGAGATGCGTCGCTGTCCGTCGGTTTGCAGAGAGGCCTAGCTGTTCCAGACCTGTCCTGTTCCTGTCCTTTTACTCTTTGTTCCCTGATCCTATTTCGGGGAACCCCCATCATCTCCTAGACCGAGGGGGTGGTTTTTCCCTACCGATCGATAGGTTTGTATTCAGTCTCTGACTCACATATGCAAATTGTTTGCAAATGTATTTTGTCTCTGAAACGTTTGTCTCTCCACCTATCCACGCCGTCATTAATGCATTGAACGTTATTATAAAGAGGGAACATTTTTGTCTCTTCATCTATCCCCTCTGTTAGGTGTATTCAGTTTTTGCATATGATTTTGCTGAAACTTTTGTCTCTCAATCTATCCACTCCTTCATGCTGAATGTCGTTATTTTGAAATGAGTTTGTAATCATTCGATGATTGTAGATGTTTATCGCTCCCTTTGTGAGTTACATTATTTGCACTTGTGACTGTATGCATTGAGCGATCTGCATTTAATATAAGAAAAAGCTTCATAACTTTACAGAGTGTCTGTGGTTATTTAGTTAACTATAGGGTTAGTTTAGATAGGATAATCATTATCATCAACTATTCAACTAATTGGTTCATCGACCAAGTAGAAGAAAAGTTGATTAATAAAATTAGTAAGCTAATGACATTATTTCATGATTTACAAAGAATAAAGCATTGTAAGTAACAAATTGACCCCAGCGCATCAGGGATTCTGGGTGAATGTGTATGGGCCATTGTAGTAGTATGAATTGAGTATTGATCCCTAATCAGGTATTGACCATCGCGCTGGATCAGTTTCTTGGTAGCAGAGGTCGGTTTCATTATTGATTAGTTTAGTAATGATTATCGATTATTGATTATATGTCCTTAACATGAAAAGCTAGTGTCTCGTTTTATGTTGTCTGGAAGTTCAGGTACGGAGATACCTGAGGAATACCGGGAATGGAATTTAGCCTGAAGTAGGCAGAAGAAGAGTGTGGTAATGAAGCCACACTGCAGAAGTACTTTGTCTGTTGTAATAATACCTAAAAGCCTCGGAGGGCTGTAGGTGTTATATTAGGGAAATTTCGTGTATAAGTAGAGTAACTGAAATAGCGAAGGGTCCACTTCTGAAACTGTAGCCTTATCCCCAGGAGAGTAACAAGACCCCTTTTCACACCAAAAACTCCTCTTGTGAAATCTTGGCCTTATCCCTAGAGAAGTAATAGGTCCACCCGGAACTTGTTTGAAGAGTAAAATAGCGCTGGTCGTTATTAGGACTCGTAGTGAGAAAACCTCTTGAAAAAGTGAAAACTATCTCTTTATTTAGTAGAACAGACAAGGTAGCATTGTCTTTGTGTTGTTACTAACAGAAATTTTGATTAAGAAACCTTAAAAAATATTGCCGTAATATTTTGTGAAGGGAGGGTCAGTAGACGGAGTAATACTGACGTCAGAAAATCTACGCTGGCATTGGTCAGGTAGCGGGCGTGTATTGAGCTGTGATTGGTTAGTTGGTGTGAGCTGCGTTAGCATTGGTTGAGATCTTGCTTACGTAGCAGTGCTCTGATTAGTTGGTTAGAGTGAGTCGCGCTGGTATAGGACGAGAGCTGACAAATAGAATACGTAGAATTACGGAAGGTTTTCTTTGTTTATTTTGGTGAGGTACATTAGTTTAAAGGTTTAGAGAAAATGAAGCTGTTAAAGAAAATAAAGAATTTTTTCAATAAGGACAAACCAATTGTGACTAGAGAGGAAATTCCGATTCCGCCCCCGAAAACGCCTGCTTCTTATATGATGTTAGAGCAAGGATATCATACGTGCATGTGGTTAGAAAATTGGGTTGAGTATACAAAGGACGATGGTGTCATAGCTTTTCCACAACATGGTACGTTTAATGTAAGGATATTGCAGAACCTGAGGTATCGAATGAATGCATTAGAGCCAAATCCTAGATTGACGCAATACGAAGCGTTGGAAGAATGGGAAGTTGAGGCATTTGAAAGAGAAAGATATAGAGGAGGTAACAGAAATTACAGGAGTTGGATGCATGGTTATCCTTTTGAAAGTAGGGAAGAAAAGTTGAAAAGATGGAAGAGAACTGTAGTTGTTGAAGGATTGTATCCAGTTTAAGTTGCTGATGACCAGACAGGAGGAAAATGTAAAGAGAAAAAGAATATAGAGACTTCTAGTTTTAGAGATGACCCGAATAATTCTGATGATGATGAATTGTTGGAGGATATGATGACGAAAAGACCTCCGCCTTATGAAGAAAATTCAGGAGAAGTAACCCCGAGTGCTCCACAAATGAGAACTCCCTTGACCCCCCAGGTTACTGAAATAGCTAGAGTAGTGCGAGAAAATGAAATGAATTTGTTGAATAAGGCAAGACCAGAACAGGTTCAAAAAATGAATCAGTTGAGCCTGAATGCAGAAGCATTGACAGTACCAGTAGCAATTGGTCCTGTAGTTCCCTTGTATGGGGAAAGACAGAATTTGTCAAAAGTACATTCATTGACAGTTCTGAGAAGTGGTAACAGGAATGGGGTGGTCGCGGTAATGAATGAGAAGCATCAAGATGACCAGAATACCACATTGTTAGATCTTCCGGTTTGTGAGTTGATAACGGAGACCCCTCAAAGAGGTATGCAATTAGATCCAAGGAGAATAGGGCCAAATGTTACTCCAATAGCAGGGAGTTTAGCAGGTCCATCACCAGAAGAATTGAATCATTGGATAAAGGAAATGACAAAACCGAAACCACAGCCACAGAGTATTAATGTGAGTCAATTAAAAGTAGATTTGGAAGAAATGATTATTGGGACAATAAGTCCAGATAGATTAGGGATTTACCGAGATGATGAATTGTTGTTTTTATGTAAGAGCATTACTTGGAGAGCAAGGAACTTACATGAAAAGATAACTGAGGCTGCTAGCGAGTATGGAGTAGATATAGAAAAATCGAAGGTGTTACAGAAGTCATACAGATTTGCTTTTACTGATAAGGATTTAGAGAGTTTGAATGCATCTGGAAAAAGATTACAGATAAAAGAATTGATGAACATTCTGAAGAAATGGGGATATGTAGATCGATGGAAAATTAGATGGGCGAAAAAGAAGGAAGAAGCAGTTAGTAAAGGAACATCTATGTTTCCGTTAAAAGAAACAGAACAAGTTGAAAGGGTGTGTCCGATGTACCAGGTGGTGGATATGTTCATGTTCCATGGTCAAGACAGGATATATTGTCCTTCACAAACGGCTTTCCAAGGTTGAGAGAGAAACCAGTTGAATGGTATAAACAGGTAGAAAGGTTTGTGAAAGTCTCGAAGGTTTTGTTAAAGGATTTAGATGTGTTATTTGAGATTGTTGTCCCAGCAGATTTATGGACACAATGTAATATCACTGTTGATTGGCCAAAGGAAGAACATCCCAGAGACCATAAAACAGGTGCACCATCTGACAAGGTGATGAAAAAATATAATTAGGTAATCACGTTCCTCAAGGGAAAAATTGCCTCAAAGGAAACAGATTGGGTTAAAATTGACAGAACAACCCAGGAACCAAAAGAGTCAGTACATGCCTACTATGAAAGGTTGTTGCAAGTATTTAAACAGTATAGTGGATTTGAAAATATTGGAGACAAAGATATGGGACATTTTGTGCATCGTTTTGTGTTTGGATTGAAACCAGAAATTAGTAATATGATTCAACAGCATTTGATTTGCTGGCAGAGCAAAACGATAGACGAAATACTGAGATATGCTAAGTATTGTAGTGATGATATAGAGTCGAGACATAAAAAGTTAAAGGAGAAAATGATGTGGATGCAGGTGAAAGTGGCAGAGCAGCAAGAGGCGAATAATAGCCCTCAAACTGGTAATCAGATAGGTGGACAAAATCAGAATGGACAAAATTCCAGTGGAGGGAAAGGAAGAGGAAAAATTAATAGAGAGGAAGCTATGAAGAAATTTCCTTGTCATGCGTGCGGAAAGCATGGACATTGGAAGAACGAGTGTAGATCTGCCAAAAAGATTAATGTGGGAAATCAAAATTTGATTCCACAGATGCAGAATGAGGTGGGTGTAAATCAACAGCCACATCAGCAGATAGTTATTCAGCAGTTACAGGTGCCATAAGCTCCCATGCCAAATAATGCGAATACTCAAGTGCAGAGGTTCAGTGTGAGTACTGGATATCACGAAGGTGACCAGATTGGTAAGAATCAAACTGTACAAATAGTTCCACAATATTGGTTGCAATGTAATGAGAATGATTCAGACTCATCTCAATGACGGTGCCTGAGGGGGGAGGAGGAGTGCGTACTTGGCGCATCCTTAGCGGTAGATCAGTCAGGTCCATTTGTCAACGGAAAGGTGGAAGGGAATGACATTACATTCTTAGTGGACACTGGTGCTACCCGTTCTACTGTGAGAGCAGCAGAAATTCCAAATCTACCCCTCTCGGGAGAAACTATCCAAGTTGCAGGAGTCTCGAATAAGCATATTAGAACGCCAGTCACAAATCCAATTGAAGTTCACATTGGTAACTTGAAAGACATGCATCGGTTTGTGGTATGTGACTCAAGTCCAGTAAATCTCTTGGGAAGAGATTTGCTGTGCAAGATGAACTGCACCATCCACTGTACACCGGATGGTATTGCATTTCAGACACCTGATGAGGATGTCGGATTTAAAATGATGTTAGCAAAGCAAGGAACAGAGGTGGATGAGTTCTATTCACTTCTTACAGAAGAGAATCTGCCTGAAGAACTAAAAAGTGCAGTAAGATCAGATGTGTGGGATTTTTCAGGAAAGGAAATTGGCCTAATGACAAATGTGGATCCAATTCAGATTACAGATGGTGCTATTTATCCAAATACACCTCAGTACAAAATGAGTCCAGAAGTAATTGCAGGAGTTGCTCCGGTGATTGATCAAATGATTGAACAGGGAATTCTGAAAGAAATGCTGAGCAGTCCTTGTAATTCACCTATCATAGGTATTAAAAAACCCAGTGGGAAATATAGAATAGTGCAGGATTTAAGAAAGATTAATAAAATTGTAGTGCCCTGTTGTCCAATAGTGCCAAATCCAGCACTGATACTGTACCAGATTCCCTATGATGCTGAATGGTACACAGTGATTGACTTGTGCCAAGCCTTTTTCTCGATTCCCTTACATCCGGAAAGCCAGTATTTGTTTGTATTCCGGTTCGGAAACCGTGTTTTGGCATGGTGCCGAGTTCCTCAAGAGTAAACAGAGAGTCCCTCGATCTTTAACCAGATGTTGAAAAAATGTTTGGAGACTCTGGTTATGCCAGGAAATTCGGTTTTGGTTCAATATATTGATGACCTACTGGTGGCATCAAAGACACGAGAAGCATGTGTGACAGACACAGTTGCTTTATTGAACCATTTAGCGGAAGGAGGACACAAGGTGTCCCCAGCAAAATTACAATTTTGCAAACAAGAAGTCCAGTACCTAGGACACAAAATAGAAAAAGGAGTTAGAAAGGTGACAACTGAAAGAATTAAAGTGATCAAACAGATGAACCCACCCAAAACTCAGAAAGAAGTACGAATGTTTCTGGGAATGGTTGGCTATTGCAGGCAGTGGATCAGTGGTTTCTCACTGATTGCAAAACCTCTACAGAGGTTGACACGGAAGGATGTGAAAGATCCGATTCAACTGGATGATGAAAGTATGGAAGCTTTTGTGAAATTGAAAAACAGTCTTTGTCATGCACCTGCATTAGGAATGCTAGATTATACAAATGATTTTGTATTGCACTGCTGTGAAAGAGATGGATGTGCACTTTCAGTCTTGACTCAGAAACATGGAATGGCACGACGTCCAGTAGCATATTTTTCTGCTACTTTGGATTCAGTGGCTGCAGCATTACCAGGATGTTGAAAAGCAGTAGCTGCCACTTGTATGAGTCTGGAACAAAGTGAAGCGATTGTGAGGGGATATCCAGTAAAGGTGTATGTGCCGCATTCTGTTGAGATTCTTTTGACTCGTACCCGTACACAGTACTTGACCTCTAGTCGGCTGACTAAGTACGAGAGAGTGATTCTGGGTGCTGAGAATGTGACTGTGGTGAGGTGCACAACTGTAAATCCGGCAACTCTATTGCCTAATTCTCGTTGTGAGGAAGTGAGAGAGGAAGCGGATCATGATTGTTTGGATGTGACAGAACTGTGCACCAAACCCCGGTTTGATATAGAGGATGTTCCCTTGGAAGAACCAGACTGTGAGATATTTGTGGATGGATCATGCCTAAGAAATGAGAAAGGCGAATTATGCACTGCCTATGCTGTTTGCACCATAGCGGGAGTTCTAGAAGCATCCTGTCTAAAAGGGGTAAACTCTGCTCAAATTGCTGAATTGATAGCTCTAATTAGAGCGTGCAAAATTTCCAAAAGCCTGAAGGTAACCATATTCACTGATAGCCAATATGGGTTCGGGATTGTCCATGACTTTGGTCAGCTATGGATGCAAAGGGAATTTCTGACTTCTTCAGGCTCCCCTATTAGGAACAGCAAAACTGTAAAAGAATTATTGGATGCTTTGCAATTGCCCAAAAGAATTGCAGTGGTCAAATGTGTCGCACATAAATCAGGAGATGATTATGTGACGAAGGGCAACAGATACGCTGACCAAATAGCGCGTTTCTGTGCACGAAATTCAATGGCTCTAAACAGAGCAATTGAAAGGGAAAATACCGAATGCCATCTTATGTTTACAAACATATATGAAACTTGGGATGAAGTGAGGCAGATGCAGGAAGAGGCAAGTGATGAGGAAAAGGAAATTTGGGAAAATACAGGCTGTAGAAAGCGAGCAGAAGATGAAGTGTGGGTATATTTTGACGAGACCAGTCTTGCCAGATTCTTTACTCTCCCATATGGCCAGGGTATATCATGGAATTGCACATGTTGGAAGAGATGCAATGATCAGAATCTTCAAGCAGTCATGGTATAACCCAAGGTTCAGGGTCATTGCAGAGAGCCTTTGCCAGAGGTGTATCACTTGTCAGAAACAAAATCCAGGCAGAAAAACAGTTGTCAGTTGGGGACGAATTGGAAGAGTAGGAGGACCATTTACCCGTCTCCAATTAGACTTTATTGAGTTACCCCCATGTGGTGGGTTGAAATATGTGTTGGTTGTTGTCTGTTTGTTCTCTCGCTGGGTGGAAGCCTATCCGACAAGAAGGAATGACAGCTTAACTGTCACAAAATTACTTCTAAGACAATTAATTCCTAGATACGGATTTCCAGTCACTTTAGTGACAGATAGGGGAACACATTTTAATAATGAGATAATTCGGATGATTTATGCAGCATTATAGATTGAACAGAAGCTGCATTGTGCCTATCAACCCGAAGCATCTGGAGTGGTTGAGCAGATAAACGGCACAATAAAATCAAGGTTAGGTAAGGTGTGTGCATCCACAACACTGAAATGGCCTAACGCTTTACCCCTTGTATTAATGAGTCTTAGAAGCATTCCTGACAAAAAGACGGGTTTGAATCCACATGAAATCCTAATGGGAAGAGCAATGAGACAAGCATACATACCAGCGAACAAACTGATGAATATATCTGATGATCTAGTGCTTGATTATTGCAGAGGATTGGCTGATCTGGTGCGTTCTGTGTCTCGCCAGGTTGGAGAAGATACCACAACAACACAGCCGAATCAAGCTCATGATCTGAGTCCTGGTGAGTGGGTTCTCATCAAGAAACACGTGAGGAAATCGTGTTTAGAACCCAGGAGGAGCGGTCCTTACCAAGTTATTTTGGTGACGACAACGGCAATAAAGTCTGGTGTTCTGCCAAACTGGATTCACGCAAGCCACACTAGACGAGTCCCAAGTCCACTTGAAATACAAGAAGAGCAGCAACTGGTAAACAAATGTCAAAGACCAGAGATTGAAGTGTGTGAAGCTGAAGAATCTAGAATAACAGATTCGGAAGAACAAGCTGATGACGAAGAGCTGAGCACAAGTCAAGTAAAGTGGGCACCAGCTACTGGGTCTCGGGAGACTGCTGTTGAATCAGAAGAAGGTGAGACTGCTGTTGAACTAGCAGAAAGTGAGTTCACTGCTGAACCAGAAGGGAGTGAATTCACTGTTGAGTCAGAAGTCAGTGAAATTACTGTCGGAACAACTGAAACAGAAGTTACTGAAAATCCAGAAGAGGATGAAGAGCAGATAAAAGAAAGGCCAAATAAAAGAACCTATGAACCAGATACTGAAGGTGAAAAAGTAGTTCAAACTAAGAAACCAAGAAAGGGTGATAGTTGGCCAGGTGGAGTGAAAAGACTGAAATACACTCTTGTGAGAAGAAAGTCAAAGAAAAGACCGGAACAAAGTAATGAGGTCTCAAGTCAGACAGAACAAGAAGAGTCAGGAGAAGGATTAGTACGAAAAACCAGGAGAATAAGAATTCCAAGCAGAAAATACAAAGCACCAGAATGGACCTACGTCATATTGGAGGAAATTGAAAGTTCTGATCCAAGTGAAGAAAAAGACAGTTCTGACACTGAGCATGTTAATGAAAGCAAATTGAGACCACCTTAAAGAACTGTGATGAAAGAAACTAAGGTGCAACATTGTCAGTTGGGAGAAGAAGTAAAGAATTCTGAAGACTAAAAAGTAAAAGAAAAATAAAAGAAAGGGGTGAAGAAGAAAGTCTGAAGTGTGGGATTACACTATATATTTTTTTAGATTTTTTTTTTAGTAAAGTTTAGTGCCTATAGATTTAGATAAAATTTTTATTTTTATAGAATACAGAATGGCTAAAGCAGAAGTGACTGAACATCCGAAATCTAGTTTAAAACGTAGATGTATTAAAGCTTGCTTATGTAGTGTTTTACTATTAACATTCATGTGGGTATTAATAACTGTCCTTGTACCTATTCTAATGGTAACTAATAATGGAAATAATACTAATGATGTGACAAGTAAAGGAGTGAATGATGTTACTAATGAAACTCCTATTACTAAAATAGAATCAATAGATGGAAGTATTCTCCATCATGATAAATCAATTAGTGATTTCTCTTTAAATGTGTTTACTAAATTGTTGTGCGAATATACTGAAACAATGAATGTGAGTGATTGTTATGTGTGCATGCGATTACCTTTGTCTGTCTCAGAGGGGGTGACTTACCATCACCTACCTTTAACCTATGGTGTTTCTTGCAGTGTACTAACAAGTTGATTTTATGTGATGGGGAAACTTGAATACCACTATTCTAATATAGATTTAGTATTTCCAGAAATACCAGTTATTAAAGAGCTCAATAAGGTTTTAAGTAGCAAAAATGCACGTTATATGGGAGAGTTCTTCCATATCACCAAAACTTTAGATATAGAATGTACTTATAGAAATAACCTGACTTGTAGTTTGCGGGTGGAAGAAAAGAGAAATGGTAGAAGATAGAAGAGAAAGTTTCCAAAGAAAGGCTGCTGAACAGAAGTCACAGGTACCACCGTGGGCTTTTAGAGGAGGAGTTTATGAGAAAGGCGAGACATACGCTGCAATGTCCCTGGACTGGTCCCAGAAAGGGAAAATATGTTTGCTTAGAACGAAAACTAACTATAACAATTATTTCATTGGTAATAGTGAATGTGAACATGCTTTCCAAATTACTGGAGGTTGGGGATTAAAGGGTGAAACTGATCCTGTCTTTCTAGGAGTTTATTATGTGTGTGGCAAGAAGGCTTACTATAGGTTGCCTGCACATTGGTATGGTAGTTGTTATTTTGCAATTGTTTTTCC
This sequence comes from Calotriton arnoldi, assembly GCA_963921515.1. Lineage (NCBI taxonomy): Eukaryota > Metazoa > Chordata > Amphibia > Caudata > Salamandridae > Calotriton > Calotriton arnoldi. Next base: position 3,456,142 of record CAWUFW010000723.1, read on the forward strand.
TAAAGACTACCATGTAGACAGAAATAGTAACCAACTAAATGAAATAAAGCAAGGACTAACACGCAATAGAAGAGCAAGTTTCTCAGAAATAGTAGGTGATATTTTTGGTGCACTGATACCCTCAGTTGGAGTCGTCCTGAATTCACACAACATTCGAAAATTGTCCACAGTGGTTGATCGTTTATCAACGGATACTTCTGGTGGGTTCTTGATGATTGACACGGAAATGTTTGCAATCAGATCAATGGTTTTGCAAAATAGACTTGCCCTTGATATATTACTGGCAAAAGAGGGTGGAGTCTGTGGCATGTTGAAAATCCAACACTGCTGTACCTATATTCCTGATGAAAGTAAAGGAATTGAGAGATATATTAAGAATATTACGAAATTACATGAGGACTTGACCCAACTGGAAGTTGATGGTGTGTTGGAGAAACTTGGTAAGGGTTTCTCCTCTGTGAGTAAATGGTCTTCTACTTTTGGAAGTAGTTTATTAGGGAAAATAATAATGCCACTTATTTCAATAGCCATAGTAGTATTAGTGATGATAACGACATATAAATGTTGTAAGAGTAAAGGTAGAAAAAGAGAAGTGACAGAATTAAGGAATGAACGTAGAGCAAGAAAGAGAAAAAGAGAAGAAATAGAATTAGAAGAAATGAAAGAAGAATATTATGATTTGATGAAAGATTTAGACGAGGGTGCCATAAAAAGAGAGAAGAGTACTGAGTTTTAAATAAAATGAAGATGGCACTCGGTGTGGTAGGTATTTTATGATGGCTCCAGAAAGCCATCACAGGGGGGATTGATGGAGCAGGGGTTGGAGAAAAGAAACCTGCTCTAATTAATACCCCCATAATACGTACTAACAGTAAGTAGTAAATGAAACTAACGTGCGCCTTACACCAACACGTGGGAAAACTGCTTTGCGCATGTATACACTAACAAGAAATAACATGTGGAAGAACTAAAACCGTATTTGCATTATGCTTTGAATGAAACGAAAAACAATGCATGACTAGGCCGCATGTGCATTTCGTAGTTTGCATGTTGCACTTTGCTTTTAAATAATAAGTAACGCTGCTTTCTGCTTAAGGCTTATGCTAGGTAACCGTAAATGAGGTTGTGCAAAGGTGGGGGATAAACAGTGAAAGTTTCATTATCATATAATTAATAAATGTTCATATTTAATTGCTTTAGAGTACTGGAAAAGGGGCCATCTTTATTAAGTTGGCAGAAATGGGAGGGGTGAACTGAGGAGTGAGTCCGATCTGTCAGAAGCAAGACAGACGCACTGTGCACTGCAGAGAAAAAATGTACGAGTTGAAGGACGAGATGACGACTGACTGCCAAGTGCCATGACCAGTCGTGGGACCGGAGAATTGTTCTGCGGATAATATTAATTTATGATTGAAGATTTGTTTAAATGTAACATGTCTAGAAATCGTGAGAACAATCTATTAACCAAACCATGGGAATGAATGTAGAACATTAAATTAACTAAATTGTACGTGAAGTCACCATGGTGTGACAACACCACCTCCCATGCCCACCAATCCACTGGCGAGTTACATGAAAGTTTGCCACAAATGTGGGATGGACATGTCAGTTTTAGGGTATAATTGGGGTGCCTTTAGGGGTGTGTTTGGGTTCTCTTAGGCTGGCAAGAGAGAGAGAGGGGAGATGCGTCGCTGTCCGTCGGTTTACAGAGAGACCTAGCTGTTCCAGACCTGTCCTGTTCCTGTCCTTTTACTCTTTGTTCCCTGATCCTATTTTGGGGAATCCCCATCATCTCCTAGGCGGAGGGGGTGGTTTTTCCCTACAGACCGATAGGTTTGTATTCAGTATCTGACTCACATATGCAAATTGTTTGCAAATGTATTTTGTCTCTGAAACGTATGTCTCTCCACCTATCCACTCCGTCATTAATGCATTGAACATTATTATATAGAGGGAAAACTTTTGTCTCTTCATCTATCCCCTCTGTTAGGTGTATTCAGTTTTTGCATATGATTTTGCTGAAACTTTTGTCTCTTCATCTATCCCCTCCATTTGGTGTATTCAGTTTTTGCATATGATTTTTGCTAAAACTTTTGTCTCTTGATCTATCCACTCCTTCATGCTGAATGTCGTTATTTTGAAATGAGTTTGTAATCATTCGATGATTGTAGATGTTTATCTGTCCCTTTGTGAGTTACATTATTTGCACTTGTGACTGTATGCATTGAGCGATCTGCATTTAATATAAGAAAAAGCTTCATAACTTTACCGAGTGTCTGTGGTTATTTAGTTAACTATGGGGTTAATTTAGATAGGATAATCCCTATCATCAACTATTCAACTAATTGGTTCATCGACCAAGTAGAAGAAAAGTTGATTAATAAAATTAGTAAGCGGACTAATGACATTATTTCATGATTTACAAAGAATAAAGCTTTGTAAGTAACAAATTGACCCCAGCGCATCAGGGATTCTGCGTGAATGTGTATGGGCCATTGTAGTAGTATGAATTGAGTATTGATCCCTGATCAGGTAGTGACCATCTCGCTGGATCACTACTCTCTGGCCACGAGAGCAGCAAGGCCCCTCAAGAAGATTTGAATGGGGAAAGACTAAGTCAGGAATCAGGAAGAACAGGTAGGCCTCTACAGCAAACCGACGACAGCGACAATCACACCTAACGCCATCAGCATCGCAAGAAGACACCCAAAACCCCTCCCACCAAGGCACCTCAATTATACCCTAAAACCCAAATGTCCAACCCACATTTGTTTCAAATAGAAGAAAATTGTACTTTTGATTGGTTAAGGAAGGGGGTGTACTGTCACACCACACTCGACATGTCCATCTCTCTCAATGTTCTATTGTTTTGTTTTTTTCAACATCACGGCTACATCATCCCAGGAAATACAAGTATACTAGTATCAGACTTCAGCTTCCTTCTCTCCGCTAATGTTTCCAGTTCTGTTACTTCTTGTGCCACTCGTGCGCTTCCAGAGGAAACGTTCATCACTTGCTGATTGTTTTTCGTCTCCACGTTAAACTTTTGGCAGGCACACATAAATTCGAAGGTCACTCGCCTTTGCCTGCCCTCCACCTTCTCTTTTGCTTTTTCAATTAATAAATCATTTTTCCTTAACCCATGCTTCTACGGAAAATAAAACAAGCATTATTACTCATTTTGAAATGCTTTTTCTTTACGCACCCTCCCAATGCTGCAGCTAACCATGCGCAACCCATATTATTTTTCTAGCAAACGTTAATAACGTGCCCAAAAGCAGCATTAGTCTCTTTATTTTCATTAGTCAAGCATTTGCGGCCTAGTTCAGTGCTCTAGTATGCGCTTGCGCAGTATTATTTTCCCTCATGTTAGTTATTAAAACCACGCGTTTTTCACTGCACACTGTTAGAAAAATTAGAAAATGTTACTGGGGTTTCAATCCGAGCAGGTTTCATTTTTACGAAAATCCTGCTCCATCACCAGGAAATTAAATTTTAGAAAAAGAAAGGATGAAAATACATGCAAACAAACATAGTCGGCCATAACATGAGTATCAAATTGGTGATAACATGTGGTTGTCTTTCCAGTTTCTGCCGATAATGTATGATCAATCTAAGTTTAGACCACGAATTCTAAGCCCTTTTTTCTATCATAAAAAGAATACATCTGGTTACTGTTCCTTTTAAAGCTCTCTAACACCTGGAAGAGATACCCTACCTTCCATGTGACCCAGTTAAAACCTGATAGATTTTCTCAAGTTCCTCTGCCAACTCCACCAATCGATATTGATGGTCAGTCAGATTTTTTGGTCTTAGAAATAGTTGATTCTCATTTTTGTTGAGGAAATTATCAATATTTAGTTAGATGAAAGGGTTATCCAGAATGTGACCGGGCCTGGGAGCCAGCAGAAGCAGTCCATGCTCCTATTTTGAGTCAAAAAAAATTCCAATGTCACCCATTTAAACCTGGGGCTCTCGGAGGGGGGAATACTGTTACGGGATTGCCACGCGCCAAGGTTACCAATGAGGTCATGGTGCACAGAGAATGGAGCCCGCAGTTCAAGAGCGGCTGCTGTCCAGGATGTTGGTGGCCGGATGGCCCAAGGTTGAAAGCTGCTGTCCTTGAAGACAAAAAGGAAGGTGTTTCCTTCTGTGTTCCAGCATCTGGGTTATGTGAGCGCCATCTTGGATTTTAGTTATTGGCCCAAATCCAAGATGACGCCTCCCTGCTCTCTCATGATAGTTTCTCAAACATGCATGGCAACCACCTTCTTCCTTTTGCTGCTCTTGTATTTAAGACATGCAGATCAGTAGGAGAATATGTTGCAACATGTCCAGTTGCTATTAGGACACTCCTGCGTCACCAGTGGTATTTCTTACTGCTTGATAACCTGTTATTTCTCCTTTCTGAAACGTGATAAGAATAAATTACTGTGGAGTATAATGGAAAATGATTCTGTTGTACAAGTTTAATTTCTGAAATATTATAGTGAGGATGGAAGTGTCTTGCAAGTCCATGACCAGCTGCCTTCATGTCACGTTAGATAACCTTATTGCGTAGCCATTCCATTATAAGATATAGCTTTTATTATGCAAAGCTTGGCTTATGGAACACATGGGCCTCATAACATGGTGAACAGTCACTTCACAGATGTCATTATATCGGGGAACTAATGAAGTGGTACTCACAGTGCGTGGGTATGCAACTGTTTCTCTCACTCTCTAAATTATGGATGATGTAGTAAATTTTGGTGCACTTAGTAAAGGATGGATGGTACTAACTATAGTGGGATTCTTCTTTTTTTGTATTCTTATAAAGGTCGAGGTATAACTAACTAGGATTGTGTGATGATTGCAGATACATTCAGAGGACACTACCAGTGTATTTATGGGTTATCTTCAAGGAAATACTAGAGTGTTTGTTATACTCGAATCGGATCATTTCCTACAATGGGGCTTCTCAAGATCAGGAATACGCAGTGTGGTCCTGATGAAGGTGGATAGATGGCTAGCCATTTTTCACCAAAACGCATGCCGATAGCAAAATAGGGCGTACCCCATTGTTTTACAGGCACATTTAAGAGCTTGGAAGCATGTATTAAAAGCTTATATTTTGAGTTTGTTTATAATAGTGATGCAGGAGTACATATGTGTATGGGAGAGGATGAATGATGGGCTCTTAACTTTCTAATTTTGTTTTGGTTGAGAGAAAGACAGGAAATTTACACTCAATTTACACTCAAATGAATTTTTGACACAATGATGATGAAATATTGATGTATGTAAAAAGCTTTCATTCTGGATTTAGATAAAATTGCTCAACATATACAATCAATTCATTGAAAAAATCTTTGGAATATATAAGTTGCAGTAAAATAGATTTACCCTGCTCAGATTCAGTGTTCTCATTTTGCCCTGAGGTATCATGGTACAATAGTCTAAGTACATATGTACTGTGACTAGTTAAAAGATATTAAGGTCAGGCAGGTTTTCTTTTCTTTCATTTTGATTTATTTCCCCTACCCAGTAACCTATATCGTTTATAGCTAAGTTTCTCTTTCTATGTAGTATTCCTCCTGGTCAGTTCAGGATTCTCCTGGTCCGGTCTCTTGAATATTATTCTTTAGTCTATCCTCTTCTGTTCCCACATCTGGAGGTTTTTTGGCGCCATCGTCTTTTTCCTCCACCAGAAGTGGTTTCTTTTCAAGGACACTTCCCAACTAACGTTTTTCTACCTTCAGTCTGTAAGGTGGCTGTGAAAAGGAATTACCCGTTCCTTGGGGTGAAAATCCCCTGGATTAAGATACCCTCATCGCGAAAAGCCATTGACTGTTCTACTGGAGAGATTTGTGCATGGGGCATATCTCCGGAACTCCACTTCCCCACTTCTGAGCTTTTCTTTTGCAAAACATTATCATGTGTGTTAACCCAAACACTTCCATTTAACAAAACAAGCTACAACTCTCAGCATGCACTGATTTGTTCTATGAAGGGCCAAGACTGGACATGGGCTGTGTCAGTGGCATGCAGTCATCTGATCGCCTTAGACAACAGAGGTCCAAATGGTGATTTGCCTTATTGGGGCATGGATACGCTTAACAAGGAATGTACGTATGCATCTAAAGCTTTACAATAAATACATATGATTAAGAAATGAAAAATGTATCCATACAAATGCATACCATTGCTTCTCTAAACCTAGGACTTGAGGCCGCAAAGTAGGTGGTACAAGGAATCAAAGCCATAGAAGAGAAGAGCATCTGTCACAAAGAAATCATTGTACGTGGTGCCAAAAAACCCCATGCAAAAGTCCTCTCAAGGTGCACATAACAGGTGGCCTATCGGAAACCCAGCTATATACAATTTTCTCTCCTTAGTAGCGAAACGTAACTTGCTGCCAATAAGTCTCTACATGCAACTGAGAATAGTATTTTCTAGTAGAGTATGAGGCCACAAGGCACTCCTTTCCCATCAATGCTCTTCTAGCTGTGCTCAAATTTAAGAAATAATGAATGAATAAGCAATGTGATCCTATGGTTTGGCCCCAGTATCCTCACCCCGTCAGTGCTCTGCTTCTTTCTTCCCAGGATCCACAGCTCACTGCAGTACCATATTTTCCTGCTTCTGTTTGCTCTGACACTAGTACTGGTACTTGGCTGATGCCTTTTTATAAAGGCATAGTACTCAAAGTACCCTGAGTACCCACTGACTTTTCCAAGGACTGCATCACCACCAGTGGAAACTAAGAATGAGGTCAGTGTGAATCTGCCTTGGAGACAGCCCACCCCACCTTGGAGTTGACAACCTAACCCCATTATCACTGTTGTGCCTATTTTGTGTGTACTAGAAAAATGTGATACCTTTCCATGGAGGGAACTTAGCATAAGGTAACTTACCACTCCTGATGCCCATGCGGTATCTTTTCCATGCATGTGTGCTGTCATTTTGCATTGCCAAAACCTAGAAAAGCAAGTATGTGTGCTTGAGGATGGGTGTGCGTGTGCTTGTGTATGGTGTGTGTGTGTGTGTTATGATTGTTCCGCGGCTTGCTCTATACTAGGCCTGGCGGAATTTCAATTACTCTGAGATAATTGGATTAATTTTGGTAATTGTGCATTACTCCTTGATGCAGAATTACCGATAATAATGCAATCACACCTGCTCACGTATTTAAGAGCGATTTTGGGGAAAAATCCTACTGCGAGAGCACATTTAGCGAGTGTGAGTGGCTATTCGCGCTCTGTTTATCCTTTGTTGCATTTATCGCTATTTTCTTAGAGCAAAATGCATCCTTGCTTTACTTTTGGACGCAAGGGTGCAGTTTGCGCCAACACTAAATGTTTAGAGGAAGTTGGGGAAATCCTACACGTAGTGCACACTCATGTTGTGTTGCATTTAGCACTATTTCTTAGAGCAAAATGCATCCTCTCGTCCATTTTGGATGGGGGGAGGGCATTTTTGCCCTAAGAAAATAATTCTAAATGCAGAATTACTCTTTTCGCATAATTCAATTTTGTGGAATTTTGGGGTACATCCACATGATTACACTGCACTGAATTATACAAGTTATGCCCACCCCTACTCTATACCTATTTCGTGTGTGTCAAGGAAGCATATACATTTCCAGTACCAATGCTACTGGTTCTGAGTGTGTAATGTAAGCCTATATTTGTGATGCCCATGTGGTGCTTGTGCTGATTGTGTGCATGAGAGCATGATAATCTTGCAATGCCAATGCATGGTGGTTACTGTTGTGTGTGTTTGCAGGGTTGGATTGGGATTAAAAATCGGCCCGGGCACGCTAAAAAAAAAGTGGCCCACATTTGCATATTGCCTCTCCGCAAAACACTGCTTCAATATGCATATATTAATGGGCCGGCCCAGCGAGAGGAAGGGAGTGACACCTCTACCGTTGATAAAAAGGAGGTAATGGACGCCCTTCTGCCTCCAGAAAGGCCACTCAGACACCCACTGGGCCACTGGCGGCATCGAACAACGCAGAAACCGCCAAATCGGCCCCCAGGCTGCTAAAAAATGCAGCCCACTGCTGGAACTCGGATACCGGCCCCTCGGGCATTGCCCGAGTGCCCCTGTTACCAATCCGACGCTGTGTGTTTGTATGTGTGTGCATGCGCGTTTGAGGCACGTTTTCACTGCAGGTGCCCGTGTGGTACCCTTTTAATGTGTTCAGGAGAAGAATACATTCTTCTACATGTGCTGTGCCTTTTGTATCTATGTAAAATAAGTTTGTAAGCATGTCATCAACCTTGCACCCTGCTGTCCTGTACGGGGGGGGAAGTGTATAACGGTATGTTATGTGCATTGTGGGATCATTAATTCAGTTGGCTCTGGTTTCTGTGTTAGCTTCCAAACCTGAATCTTAAGTGAGCACATCCTACCAAAAGGCCACAGAAATACAACACTTCAGTCACTGCAGCAGGCAGGCAGCAGTCGTCACTCATCAACATGCATATAACATGTCGTAAAACAGATTAGCTAGTAACCTATACTTTGAAAATTAAGATCAATTAGATACCGCTGGTTTCCCTGACCTACCTTGGTACCCCTGATCTCAATGGCCATGAACACAGTCGCAGGAAAAAAGTAAACAAGGATATATCTGCTTTTATGTCTCATGAGAAATGAGACATTTTGTTTTCGTTAAAGGTGGCTTGGAGCCCAAAAATAACTTACAATTTGTTGGCGTCATTGTCACTCTTATTTGGTGACTCCTGATAGGTCAGCACCTGCCAGGTTCACTTTTTCTTCTTTTGTTCCTTCCTTATGTGTAGCTTGGACCAAGTACTGATTGCTTTTCTTTTTATTAGTGTCCTTCTGCTGCTTACACTAGGATTGAGGTACTTTTGTTTTTCTTCTTGCCCCATCATCCTTGTAGTTGCTTGTTCCCCCATTCCTCTTCCTGTGTCATTGCTTGCCCATTTATGTTTGCCTCCTTCACCTCTCGTGTCCTTGCTTATTGTTGTTGCTTGCTCGGTCATTGTTGCTTCCCTGCCCCCCACGTCATTCCTTGTCTGTTATTTTTGATTGCTGCATGCCCCCTCCCTCGTCATTGCTTGCCCCGTTCTTTTTGCTCCTCAGTCACTCCCTCCCCATCTTTGCTTACCTCGTGATAACCACCACCACCCCCACTTACTCCTCGTGCCCTGTCTCATCTGCCCCCTCCCACCCATTGTTGCTTGCCCCATCCCACTTTCACCCTTCCTGCCACAAAAAAATTGACAACGCAAATAGCTCTTTTGAATGTGTTTTTCCATGTTGTACAGGAGTGCGGCTGCAGTGCAGCATGGTTAAAAGTAAAAAACAAAGCACTATCATGCGGCCAGCATTGACCGCCTCATAGCACTTTTAATAAAAAAACTTTCAGCCATGCTCACAGCTGCCACGCTGCTGTCCAACATAGCTAAACAAATTGGCAAAGCAAATAGATCTCACAAAGGCGAGACCTATAGGCTTGCCAATGCGTGTTTCTCTCAGCAGTTTCCCTCAGTGCCAGCAGCAAATAAGTTGAGAGGCTAAGGGTTGGTCAGAGGTGTAACCTAGGGACATGTGGGAGCCAAAGCTTGTGTGATGTCACTTTCACTATTGCTAGAATTTCAGTGAATCAACATCAATGACTGGACCCAAAACACATAGAAGATGCTAATTAACAATTTGACACCACAGGTCTGTATTGCTTTGCTAGTTTACTAAAACCTTGCAGTTCTCATTTAACACCGTGACGTGTTCCTTGATCTTATCTTATTTAGAAGAACAGTTCCTTCAAGAAACTTGGCAATGATTCCAACAACTAATTGCAATTGCTATTATGTTAATGCACTCGTGTCAGACCCACATACATATGATAACAAGCATTGGCATAGCCAATAAGTCTCGCTTTTGGGACCTTATAAGTATTTAGTTATGCAGCACAATATCCTTGGTGCAACAACATCAACTGTTGCATGGCTAAACACTTATAAGGTCCCAAAGGCGAGACCTATTGGCTATGCCAATGCTTGTTTTCTATTTGATGGAAAGGTTTAGGTCTTCAAACAACACCAGTGAGTTGTTTGCTGCACAAAGGGCCCAGGGCTGCGATGAGGCTAGGACAAGGAGGCTGTGCCCGAGAACTGCCTATTGCTTGTAACATGGAAAGGGTTCAGAATATCTGCATTCATCTGTATTTTATTAATCCCACCAAACATCAGCATGAAGAATCCCAATAAACATCTGCATCAACTCACATACCTCAACCACTCCCCCACCCCACAACTGCTATTTATTTCATCTACCCCAAGGACTACCCTGAGTCCACCTTCGAAGCACTTTATAAAAAACCATATTTTGGAGGGGTATTCTTACGTGCCAAGCGGCCAACATACATACTGTGAGGTAAAAACAAAATGCACTCGGATACATAAGAACATGTGGCGCCATCAGCGTCAGCAGCAAATAACATTATTTAAATAAAAGCAGCACGCATTTTAAAGTAAATACAAATCATGTGGCATTTATGGGAGATTTCGCCATGCCATCCCTGTGTTCTCAGGCGGCTCTGCGTCACCTCACGATCAAAAGATCGATGACGCAATAGTACTTCCGAAACTTCAGGAATTGTGGCACAAAAGGGAATAAAGGAACACCCACATCCTACCATGATACTTGCACTTGCATATATACATACATACACACATATACACATACATATACATATACACTTAGAAATATAATTTGTAAAAGAATAAGTGCCAGGGCTCTCGGCAGGTGTCCACTGCATCTTGCAGCACATATTGCCCCTGCCATGCTGCCAAGGATAGTAACAACACAACTACTAACGATCACGCTCTTACAAGTGTGACAATCAGACTATTACACGCCCCTAAAGCTATAAGAATGACTGGGGCAGCAGATAACAGTCATTTTTAAAGTATATTTAATTAGTAATTAACTGCTGCTGTGGTCATCTGTAAATTGTATATATATATATATATATATATACACATATATATACATACACATACACACACATAAATACACACGCTTACTAGTGTTGCTCATAAGCTTCTGTCCTTCATACACCTGCAGTCGGGTCAATTTCCAGGTGTTGACTCCAGCTCCAAAAATATCATTTGCTACTGAAAGCAGAGAGGGGCAGTTTCTTCTCAGCCCAATGTCCTGCATCTCTGCTCTGAAAAAAGAGTCTTCCACAAACAGGTGTGAAGCATCTTCACTACTTTCCAGCAAATAATAGATTATTTTTTGTGAGTAATGCTTATATTTATAAATAATGACCAAGTCTATTGCCTCCGCACTGGGAGGGGTGGATGGGGTCTGGTGGGGCCAGTGCCCCAGCTGTAATTGCCCTGCCCCCAACCCCTTGTGCCGGACCACCAAGTGAGAGCTTTGGCACGCAAAACGTACACTGTCCTCTCAGCCTGGGTTAAGCGATGTTCTTCTTGTTTGCATTATACATTTTATTTTCTCTTGAATTCCCTTAAAAAGTATTTGATTTTTCCAGGATGCCTTTCTCTAGGATTTTCATGTAACATGTTTTTCGAGTATAGTGCGCTGTGAAAGGAGTTGTTTCTAGATGTTTGTGTGAGTTCTCAGTGTGAACTTCTCACAATGCACGTCAGTGGGTCATAAAGGGGTTCAAAATAAATGCTCATCCAATCATTGGCACCTCTACACAGTGCATAGCGCAATAGTCATTTGTGCCAATTGTAAATGTGATGGTATACAAAAGGGTGTGAATAATTTATGCATCTGTCGAAATATTGACACAGCGAAAGTTAAAGAAGAGACGGTAATTACAGGTGAGTTGGTAAGTTGTGCGTGGGGAAGGAGCTGCAAGGACATGTGTGCAGGAGAGAGTGAAAGTGTGTGCCAAAGAGGAGAGAGATCAGATGTGAGTTATGCAAATGTAGGGATTGAGAAAGATATCTGAAGAAAAAAGAGCCAAGTGTCTGATCGAGAGACTGCAGAAGAAAATGTGTGGTGACCGAGACAATCGGAAGACCACTACCCCTTCCACATACCTCAGGAAGTTTTAATTCATAGTCTGCTTAAAAGTTTAAATGACTATATGTGCTTTTGTTTGTGAGAAGAAATATATTTCTCACGTGCACACAATATTCACGATTTTCAGTTGTTGGTGCCCCCACCACTTAGGTGTGGCCCCTTGTTTGCCCTATAAATAATAATCACCTTTAAAGATGCCACTGACTGTGGCCAAAAACAACTGAAATTTTCCGTGGCGCACACATTCAAAAAAATTACATAGAAATAAAGAGACTCTGCTTACTAGGCTTGAAAGCATTCCATGCTCCTCGTTAAGTAAACTAACCATCTGTTTCTACGCTAAACGAGGTGGTTAACTTCCAAAACACAGATAAGGTACAAGAGAAACGAGAAATCCAACATTCCATGCAACAAGTAGGAGCATCCATTGTTACAAGATAACTTTTGTTTATTCAGTGTCAAAGCCTTCGGATGAATTTACAAATTAAATGAGAGTTAAAGATGATTTTAAGAATAAAAGCGTATTTCAATTTGTAGGTTACGGCAGGGCCGGTCCTAGGATATGTGGGGCCCCGGGCAGAATAGGAACATGTGAGGCCCCTAAGCAGAGACGAGGCGGGATTGGATCAGGCCGGCTAAGGAAAGTTATTTTTTTAATTATTAAAATTACCCCCCTGCGTGACCCTCACCCCGGGGAGTTATGCCGGCTGCGACTGGGTTTTGTCAATGGTTGTTAGCTGTTTAAGCTAAATGAGTAACAACAATAAATTATTTTACTTTCACCTTGTTGTTTTGACCAATATGTAGCTCCTTCACACACATTTGCATAGAATCACAACTGGAATGCAGGACCATTGCGCTTTGTGTTCTGCAGAGAGGCCATATTTTGAATGATCATGTAATCTGAACACCCTTTTGACCCACAGACAGGCACACAGTGTGAAAGTTGTCCTGCCTGCATCCTCAACTCCAGAGTGCTCAACTGTAGCCTGTTATAAACACCTGGAGGCGACTCAATACAAAGGGTGCATCATCCAAGAGTAATATGCTGTGAAATGAAATACAGAAACACACATGCTGGAAATAGCTACCACTCTTGATGAATGCAAGATTAAGTAAAGAATGGGAAATATACACAGGAACAAAATCACTGCCATGGATTACCCTAACATCAGGACCACTGGAAGAATGCGGCAGGAGAGGGCTAAATTATGTGGCAGGGTGAGTAAATTACGTGGCAAGAAAAGACAAATTATGCGGCATAATCCAGCACATTTTGAAATAGTATTACTACATTTTTTGCCATTTTTAAACTTGGTAACACTGTTTGGGCACTGGTTGCACCCAATTAGTACCAATTTAACACCCAAATTTAGCAGTGGGAAACAGAAAGTTGCCAATTCCAGCTTTTCAAGGGCCTTCCCACATGCGGCAAGACGCGTCGCTGCATTTTTTGTAACTTTTGAACTGTTTGAGATAGAAAGCAATTTTGTTGTTAAAATCTGTAGATTATGCAGCAGATGATGGATTATGTGGCAAATGCGTCAAATGCATAATTATGCAGAAATTGCCGCTGCTGCACAATCGCATAATTCCAGTGGCCCTGCCTAACATGCAGCATCAGACTGGGACAGAAAATAGGCCCCTGTACCAAAATAAAAGGGGCCCTCATTAGTGAGTTATTTAGCTAGATAAGGGTCCCATGTTTGCAAACTAGGGCAGTCTAAAACTTGTAAAGACACGCTGTATACGTTTTTGTAAGGTATGGAAGACTGCACTGATTTGAGTTTGCTGCAGGCAATGTTTGCCTTAATATCATAAAAATCAACAGTAAAACCGGCTCACCTGACCATAAAGCAGGTCAACAACTAGCTAAAAACGGCCTACATACTGACCTGACAGCAGGGCTTTAAGTGGGATGAAAAAACTGGGGGGTCTTTCAAAGGGGCATGGCTAATATAATTAAGGGTGTGGCTTAAAAACATGTAAGCTATATAAATCTGTGTTTAGCATAGTGTGCCGCCCTACTGGTATTTTGCTGCTTCTGTCATTGCCTCCAGATAAATATTACAACAAGTAAAATTAAGCCTACAACAGGCCAGTACTATTGGCTTTGTCAGTGGTTATTAGTTGCATGAGATGAATAAGCAACATCTACGGCTTCCTTGTATATAATATTGAAAATGCTCCAGTTCTGACATGATGTGACTATGAAAGAACTATAACGAGTCTCGTTGAAGTTACATTAAAGGCAGCGAAGTGTGGCACTGCTGCAGAGTTAAGATTTGTTTTTTCACTCTGAGGGTGAGGGCAAAGTTAAGGACATGAATATAGGGCCCCTTTTCAATGTCCATATTAATTTACTACCGGGTCTAAGACTTGAGTGACCCAGCACACTTTAGACCCTGCTCCTTTTACTTGCTGATTCTGCTCCTCTGCTCACTGCCGTACTCGCACCTATCTGCACCCCCCACACACACACTTTATTCCGTTTGTCTTACCCATTTTATTCGCCTCTCTGCTCCCTTTCCACTTGTCCTAGGTGAGCAGTTTCCATTGTGATGCGCAGCCATTCTGTCTTTTGCTTTGCGCCCTGCAGGATATTCTGCTCTTCAGGGCGCACATTCTACACGTAAGGGCACTGTAAATAACTGTCTAATTGCTGTCATCAACATGCAGATGCAGCCATTAGGCCCACAGAGGCAGGGGAGATTGAGCAAATAAAGAAAAAATATAAACTCTTAGTGGGCCCCCTGGGCCTCGATACTCTGGAATCTTTAAAGGTGCGAGGCCCCACGGCTGCGAGCAGGCGCGGGGCCCTGGGCAGCTGCCCACGCTGCCCATGCCTAGCACCGGCCCTGGGTTACGGGATACACGAGTAGAACGGAAAGGCAGGTTTAGTTTAGTCCCAAGACTCAGAATGCTCACAGAAACCATGAATGATCCTCAGAAAATTTTAGGCTACAGTGGATCTAAAAATGCTTCATTAAGTCAGCTGAACTCGGAGAAAAATGTACGACTGCTTTATATGTTCAGCTGAAAAGAGGTATTTATGGAAACGTCTGCACAGAAAAAGAGGCATACAGAAAGAACACTTTTGTGAAAGTGCCTAAAACCCTAATAAACATCACGTTGTAATCTCTCACTGGCCGGAGTACAGTTGTACTTGAAATGCAAAAACCTACTTTTGTCAAAAATAAAAATGACATTGCTTCAAGTTACTGCAAGATCCATGCACATAATTCTAATGCGCGCAGACGGGCTGGGTCGGAATCAGTGAGCTGAAAGAATTCTATTCCCCGGAGTAATGCCCTGGGCGTCACTCCACTTCTTCAGCTGCCAGCTGACCAGAGTTGTTCATTCATCGCAGCCCTAGAACAAGGAATGGCACTGTGCTGTCGGCAGTGATGCTCGGGTTGCAGACTGGCATGCTTCCAGGCAAGCAACACATGATGCTCTATTGCTGCAGGCGCTCAACTTTCCCAAAAGGAGCTCAAAGTACAGTGCTGCGTGGCTGCACTCCTAATGTTGTGCAACATCCCTGGCTCGATCCTCACCTGTAGCTGGTCAGCACGCTCTTGTTCACCACAACGATCAGGAAAGAACTAATGCCGTAGAAAGCGGCTGCGAAGAGCTTCAGAAATAAGGTTACCGTTTCGGCCGCCATCCCCAAACCCTCATCCATGTATGCAGAGGATTTGGCGGCGTCTTCGCCTTTAACCAGCTCATGCTGACGTCTGCGAACTTCCGCCATGGCCTCAGGAATGCAGTGAGAGTCGCGCATGCGCAATGACTGCTGTGGGAGGAGAGAGGGAGGGTGCCACGCAGTTCAAGCACGGCAGACTGCAGTCTACCCCAATACTCGTCCACTTTACGATGTATGTATGTATCGGCCATATCTCGAAGGAAACATTTTCAGCGGGATACTTTACAGTCGGCTACATTGGGATGTAATACAATAACCATGCCAAGGTCACGTTTCCCAGTTACTTGAAAAGGTTTCAGCTAGTTTCGTGCTTTTGAAAATATGCACAGTCTATTTTTTTCAATTAGAAAATGTTAACAACATATCATGGTATATCGTGGCTTTGTACAGGAATAATAAAACGTCACTTAGGAAGTGGATGGTTGTAGTGTTTAACGCATATGAGCTACTTTTTAAAATGTGTATTTTTTTCTTGTAATCGCGCTAAATGTAATCGCGCTAAAAGTTTAAAAAAATGCGTCTCACTCTCGGCGTAGCCCGCTGACACTCGGTAAACAAGTGGGAGGGGTGGGGGGAGTGCGGCCGAGAGCAGGGATATGCGCGCGCTCAAAGTAAACAAGTTTGACGAGAGGAGGCAGCAGGGGAGGAGGGGAGAGAGGAGGGCCTGCGCCCCTTGCGGGAGCGAGCAGGAACCATCTGTTAATTGCAAACAGATGGTTTGAAAAGCTCGCTCCCGCAAGGGAATCGCCAAACGTGCACGCATTGCCATTCAAAGCAATGCAATGCGTGCACGTTTTTGACTGGAATCCTGAATCGATAGCTAAAGGTCTTTTTCCTATGCAGCGCATGCGCACTGCGTAGGCGAGACCTAAAAAGTGATGGGAAAACAAATGTGTGGGTATATAATTAGGACTGCAACAGTATCGGTGGCAACAAATGTCAAAATAGTGCTTCATTTTGCTACTATCTCAAAACCAGTGATACCAGAGATGTAATAAAAATATAGTCACAGTAAGAACACTGCCTAAGGCATGTCTGAAAAAAATGCAAATTTTCCATCGTGGGTGTTGGTGAAAGGGAGGACATCACTTGAGAATTCCAGTGTATCTCTGCATCACACTCGACGTTAAATATAGCCCAAAATATGAATTAGTATTTCTTATTAGATTTTATGGCAGAGTACCTGAGTGTGTTCATTTAATGAAATTGGATCATATTTTATCAGAAATGTTTGTGCTGTTTCTTTCCTCTACTTTTGGAGTGATATATAGTCTTGAGAAAGGCTTACTTAAAACACAGAGATACATTTTTCAAAAGATTTATTATTATTGATATTATCTTCATTGACTCTTGTAAAATAAATATTTGTCTGGAAGAATCTTGCTCATATAAATGTCCATTTTTTTAAGTTGCTTAAGGAAGGGCAACGTGATACCATCTTCGTTTCTATGGATTGCTTTATAAAACGACATCATCAGTTTCATAAATTGATTGCAAATATACTTTCACTATCAAATCTTGTGGCATGCTATTTTAAATATGCCTGCTAAATTCAGGTTTTGTACAAACTAGAGTATGCTTGGACATTCTTGCAAGCCGCAGATATTTTTTTTCACATGGGTTTTCTGATGGCTGGAGTCAGATTGCACCTATTTTCTTTTCTTTTGGCCACTGGATGTTAAGTGGCAGAAATAGCTCAATAAAACAGAGATGGACTGTGACTACGAGCTGGGGATTTAAGGGCAAGTTCATGGAAGGCCGAACACCCTCGCAGAAAAACTTAAACCCATTGCTATTCACAAACTGCACTTCTATAGTTACTACAGCTAAAAAGGTTCCAAAACAGTTGTAAATGTACTCCAGCTCAGACCTGGAGTAAGCACCACACGTGGCCAGCCACTGGTACTGAAACAACCTCCCAAAGAGAATAACGGAGGCAGGAATATAAAAAATCACCCCATTGGAAATTATGTTAAAATCTTTTCTTTTATTTTCAATATGTGTGTGTGTGTATGTCTCTATATATGTGTATATATATGTATCTATATATATATATAATGTCAAACAATTCTATATAAGTATGAAGCAAGCATCATTATATTATAACATATTTGCATGAATTTCATAATTTAAAAAGGTAACTATTTTATTAAACAAATCCTTAAATCAATTAAAATTAATTATGTGGTAATTTTTACTACACAATAAATAAATAGAAACATTTTAGTTTAGGTAGGATATTTTTCATAAATCATTAAAAATAATTTTCATTTAATTTCATAATTCTTTTTTAACTATTTTGTTCGAAGATAAGTTCATAGTGCTGTACTATTTTGTTGTATTTGTTCTACATTTAAACAATATATCTATAAGTAATGTATATTAATATTTAGGATAAAAATATTTTATAATTTTTAAAAATTCTAATAAACTTTTTTACATTTCCCGATACTGTACGATATGGAGATGTCTGTCCCGGTATCAGAGACCCTCGCCTACATATGAAAAGCTACAAGCAATAACTTCACAGTTGTAAATTTGGCCCACTTCCTGGTTTCAGAGAGTGGAGACATGCAAGTCTACACTTTCTAATACATTTACAAATGTACAAAGGTCTCATAAGTAAGGGTAAATCCTATATTACTGTTATTCTCAGAACTGCCTAGCTATGTATAATTGCCTTGCTTACCTTATTATAAGCTACATAATTGGGCGGCTGTCTTATCAGCAGGAATGTCCTTGGATGGGCACAGGTTTCAAGTATGTAGATGGTCCTTTCTCCTCTCACCGGCGCTTACGACAGTCTGCCACATTGTGGCGCAGTTTGACTAATTTAGAGATATGCACAGCTACAGTTGTATATTAATTTAAAATAACTAATACCTGCCGCCCAAGCCATTCCTTTAGCTTTGGGGTCTGGCATCGTCTGAATTGTCACACTTGTAGGAGTGTGATGGTTAGTAGTTATGTTTTTATATTTATATAGCGCAAAAGAATCAACCCCTGAAAGGATCATTTGGCGCTATGGTGCATAAACAGGAAAGATGGCTAGAAGAGAGATCAGAAGAGCCAGGTTTTAAGATTTTTTTAATACGGTCAAGTCCGGACAGGCCTGTATGTGTAAGGGTATTCTGTTCCAGTGGAGGGGAGCAAGATATGAGAATGATCTTACCTTGTGTCTGGCCATACGTATGTGACAAGGGCATAGTAGAGATAGCCCACTGGATCTAAGGTTATGCATTGGTAGGTAGGGCTGCAGCTTATCTTGTAGTTAAAGGGGGCCATTTCCAGATAGAGACTTGTGAACTAGGCAGAGGAGGTTGAAGAGGGAACACTTTTTTATTGGTAACCAGTGCAGATATTTGAGGGAAGGCTCGGAGGGGGTGCGGGGTGAGAGTTTACAGACAAGGAGCAAGCCATGTTCTGCACAACCTGAAGTCTAGCTAAAATAGCTGTGTTTGCTGCTACCACAAGAGCATTGCCATGGTCTAAGTGGCTTAGAATGAGTGCCTGAGTGAGGGATTTTCTGGTCTGGAAAGCCTTTCTAAGTAGGCGCATGATCCCAAAACGGGCACCATACGTGGAGCTAACCTGCTCTTCCAAAGAAAGGTTGTCATCTATCAGGGTGCCCAGATTTTTCACTACCTTTTAGGGAGGGGGGCCTGCCAGTCCCCTGACCAGTGAGTGTGAGCCTTACTGGAAAGCAGGATCTCTGTCTTTCCACTGTTGTAGGCAGTGGATGACATCCAGTGAGCAATTTTCTCCATGCAATCACTAAATCTGATCTTTGTGGATTTAGGATTGGGTCCCATTGAGATGATTAATTGCATGTCATCCACGTAAGAGATGACTTCAAACCCGGAGAATCTTACCACTTAAGCCAGGGGGGCCACATAGATATTAAAGAGAGTGTGGCTCAAGGGTGAGCCCTGCGGCACCCCCTTGTCAAGGGCCATAGTACGGGAGTTGAAGGCTGGTCACTAGAACTGGTCACTAAGAAAGTTTTTAAGCCATCCCAGGGCTTTTCCATCAACACCAATCTCAACAAGTCTGTGGATCAAGATTGAGTATGAGATGATATTGAATGCGGTGCCCAGGTCAAGTAATACAAGCATGGCTGGGAGACCCTCGTCCAGAGTCTGATGGTGTCTAGTACTGCCATCAGTGCACTTTCTGTGCTGTATGAGGCCCGAAAACCCGACTGGGATGGGTCCAGCAAGAAGTGGCCTTCCAGAAAAGACGTGAGCTGTTTGTTTACCAGTGCCTCCAATATTTTACTGAGAAAAGAGAGCAGCGATGTCGGCCTATAGCTAGGTAGCTCTAGGGGGTCCGCCGTAAATTTCTTTAAAAAAGGTCTGACCTGAGCTACTTTAGGAAGGGTTTTGGTGCTGAGAGAGTAGTTATAAAGACTGGTAATCACAGGAAAAAGTGCCAGGGCAAGGATCTCCATGATGTGAGGGGAGAAGGATCCTCTGGTGAACCTGATTGAATTGTATTCATCAAGGCAAACACTTGCTCAAATGTTGTGTTTGTACTCTCATTGGCAGTGCTGGCAGGGGCAAGGGGTGATGCAAGCTGCAGTGGCCTCCTGACGAGGGACCGGGCACATATTTTATTACAAATTAGCCACTGTGGACAAGGGTGCTTGGAAACCTTTTGCAGATCTCGTCATTTAGTAATCTGTTAGTGGGCAAGGTGCCTTGGCAACTCATTTATCAAAAGGGGTCATAGAGTAAAAGACACTAGAGAATGTATCATGTCATCGTAACACAATTTGCATAAATAGCTATTTGTCAAAAAACACTGAGGGGCCGATTCCGATCTCGGCCGGTAGGGCTCCGAATCGGATTCGGCTTAACCGGATCCGATTCGGAGCCCTAGTGCCCGACCGATTCGTACGCGCGTCCGGGCGGCGGAGTACGATGCGAAATCGCCGACCGACTCGTCCGGGCGTCCCGACCGCTCCGACCGACTCGTTCCCGGGTCTAACCGCACCGACCGACTCGCTCGGACTCGACTCGCACCGCGCAATGGAGACGTTCCCCGGCCGGGTAAGTACGATGCGCGCCGCGGGCAGTCCGACCGAGCCGCGCACTCCGGCTCCAAAGAGCAGTCGGAGCCGTACTTTGGGGGTCCGTGTCGGACCCCCTGTATGCGTAGCCGCGCGAATCGCACACAGGGGGACCCATGGGTCCCCCTACCTGTGCGTGTACGGCGCGAGTCGCTTCGCCGCGTACACGCTGTAGGGGGCGCACTTGTCCGCCTCGCACCCATTGAGTCAATGGGAGCCCGCGTACGCGTTGTACGACAGGCTCCCATTGACTTCAATGGGAGTCCGACCGACTCAAGTCCGATGGCATACGTGCGCATCGTACTCGTTCGTTCGGGCTGCACGGGTCCGATTCGGTCGGAAATCTCTCCGGGTCCGGCTCGGTCAGAGAGATTTCCGGCCCGAATCGGAATCGGCCCCTGTGTTGGGAACAACATGACAATGAGCACACAAGCGAGTATCAAATGGGTATACTTTAAAAAGGTAGTTTGTGTGAGTAATTACTAATGAACTATATCCTAGAATACATGTGTTATTATGTGTGTTGTATTGTGTGGAACGGTGTAATTATGTAATATCGTACATCATCATTAATACGGGAGAGGACTAGGAAAGACATCCTTTTCAGGATTTCACCACACCACATTTGGAAGCCAGAATAATAGTGTGAAAATTGAAAAACGACTTGTCAACTGTGTTAGAATTGCACTTTAGAATGCGTTTAAATGCTGCAGAAACGTTAATACTAGGAAATAACTTGCAGGCAAAATGTAAATGAATAACGTGTGAAACCTTAAGTAAACAAACTATACATATATATTGCATTAGTAATCATATGTAGAATTAAGATTGTCACTAGAATTACTAATAAATGTGTGTTTTAAATTTTTGCACCAGGCAACCATTCCTTAGTGTTTATTTTAACCCCTTCGCTGCGGGGGTAATTCCCCCGCGGGTGCGGGGGGGCGTGGGGGTGAATGCGGCGCCACAGTGCTCGTGACGAGACCAGCTCGTCATGAGTCACAGTGGAGCTGTGCTCATGACGAGCTGGTCTCGTCACAAACCCGCCCACTCATTAATTCTCCCGCACAGGCGGGGAATTAATCACGCGTGGGCGGTGCGCACCTGTTATGACGAGACCAGCTCGTCATGAGCACAGCTCCACTGTGACTCATGACGAGCTGGTCTCGTCATAAGCACCGAAGGGGTTAATAAGGCTCATAGCCTTTCTCTTGACTCTTGCTCATAGCTTCATAAGTTAAACATTTTTGTGCTTAGAATTAGTGATCTGTTTAGAAATGCGCTGACTCTAGCCTCACGTTCATTCAGCTCCTCACCCCATGTTAGATCATTCACTACAATACAATAAGCTTATTAAACTGTATAGACTTTATGGATGCTGCTTCCGAATAATATTGATAGTTGCCTTTGTTTTACTGACTAGCTTTGTCTGCACATCAAGCTCATAGTGCATCTTTTAGCTTAGGTAAGAGGGTTCTCATGAGAACTTTTCCTCATGTAACAAATGCCATAGCAAAACTGTATCCAATGCGACAATGTGAGTGCATACTGTGGATATTGGAAGCATCATACGACCGACCACACAGCCAAATGGACAATTCTTATTGGATATTACATGAAGACGCCTTCAAAATTGTTACAATAATATGAATCTATATTAATGAGTGTTCCTAGCTAGTTAGGGTAATCCTTTCAAACCATCCTCTTATTCCCATTTTCCACCCCATCTTTTACTTCCTACACCTTACTCTGGCAGTACTGCTGCTGGATAATTCCCTGATTTGAGATTTGAGACTCTTCTTTATGGAGGGTTATTGACTTATATCTGACCCTTGAGATCAATGCTACTGCAGAGATCGTACCATTTTATACAGTGGATATTGCAGCTGTAGGGAACTCGGCTGAGTTTCCAGAACTACTCTTATGAGAAGTTTATCTCTCTTGCTCTTTTCCAAAGATCTCTTTATGGGTTCTATAGAGATTAGGTCCTTACTTAGTTTATTGGGTTTCTTTATGGAACACTGTGTATTTTCCTAATGCCGATTTCCAATCAAAATCTTTGTATATATCTTTAAATTTATCAACGGAATAAAGATAATTAGAGATGCTAACTTTGTAAAAATGAATAAACATTTTTGAACTTGTTCAACCTCTCATCGACTAGCCACCTAAAAATTCTAAATGTTGATGATATTTTGAAGTTTTGGAACAGCTCTAATCCGCCCATTGTGGAAAAGATCCCTTGATCTCTCCGGAGCTACAAGGATTCTCCATGGCAAGATTGTAAATGGGTGTATAGAAATCAGACCATCTTGGTGAACACTTATGGGGTCATTAGGATGGCGGGCGGAAGCACATCTGCGGTGCTGGCGGGGGCGAAAAATGCCCTTTTCTGCACTCCAGCAGCGGTCCTCCCGCCCGCCATATTACGATGGGCAAACATAGCCCATTTTCCGCCTGCTGCGTAGCCAGGAGAACCGCCAGATTTTTGCGGCTGCCACCGCGGCGGAGTGAGCCAATAGGGACTCACCGCCGTGCGGAATGACGTTCCGTCTGCCGTACAAATCACGATGCCGCAAACAGCCCATCACACCGCAGCGGAGAATCCACCAACCCAGAGACAGCGGAAACACGACAGCGGAGCGCAAAACCAGACTCACGGTCCCCTCTACCCGGTCCGGACCTCAATGGATCCAGCTCTTCAAGCCATTCCGGTGCTGTACCTCCTCCACAACCAGCAAATAATGGACCGTCGCGGACAACGCCGCAGGTACGCAATGACACAACTCCGCACACAACCACAACACAAAACTCCTGTGCTGATATACGGTTACTGTCCACATCAGACACTCTGGTGGGGACAGGAACACCTCCCCAAGTGTACCCACACATGTCCCACCTGTCAGAAAATCATGCCTCCGCATCCGTGTCACTCATCAACCGCGAAATCACTGCAATGTCCCGGTCACGTCACCGTAGCGGTGAAGACGCGGGAAAACATGCGCAAAATGTAGTAGGCAGGGCCGGGGCCAGGCATGGGCAGTCCACAAAGATTCACAGGGCTCCACCTCCACCCTTCCCACACTATGCTTCCCACACCCATTTGGGGCACATGCTGTGTGCTCGCCCTGTGCCCCCCCTGCACAATTCATCTCCCAGGTGTAGCCAGACCTTGCACCTCACACACCAAAGGACCAGGGCGCCTGTCTTGGAAGGTGGGGGTGAAGAGGAACACCCTGCACAGAAGCTCAGGGGCTGGACAACCCTTCTCCTCACACCTATCTCACACTAATGTGAAGCAAACTGAGTCCAACTATAAAATGAAGACTCACACTGCATAAGAACATCCACTGAACTGTCCACACTGCCTGTCAAGGCCACTCACAAACACCCCACACAGCCACATACACACACCATAGGTCAGCAGCAATGTAGGACAATCAATGGGCCAGCCAAAAGCAAGACCACTGACTCATTGTCAATGAAATTGCTCTCCCACCCTCGCAGCTCCACCATTAAGTGAGGCCTGCCCCTGCACTCTCGAGTGTTGGTGATCGAGGCCCTCCTCCACCCGCAGGTTTCCCTGCGCCTCATCCCTGGTGGTCCAGTGGACCTCTGTCTCCTTGCTCTCACTGTGCTCTTTCACTCGTTTTCACTCGTTTTTCTACCCTTTTCTATCTTTCACCTTTCTGCACTTTTCTGCATCTCTGCTCTTTTGTGCCTTATTTCTGCTCATTTTCTCTTCCTCTCGCTCTGCTCTTTCACTCGTTTTCACTCGTTTTTCTACCCTCTTTTATCTTTCACCTTTCTGCACTTTTCTGCATCTCTGCTCTTTTGTGCCTTATTTCTGCTTATTTTCCCTTTTTTCTTTATCCCTTATTTCCTCCCTTTACCTTTCCCCGCCGATGCTGCCCCCACGGCCCCTCCCCCCCAGCACAACCGGTCCAATCCAGCTCCCCTCCCAGCTGTCCAGCCCTCCCTGACCCCTACTTAATGGCGGCCGCTACGGGGACAGGCGAGCAAGACCACTGACTCATTGTCAGTGAAATTGCTCTCCCACCCTCGCAGCTCCACCATTAAGTGAGGCCTGGCCCTGCCCATGCACTCTCGAGTGTTGGTGATCGAGGCCCTCCTCCACCCGCAGGTTTCCCTGTGCCTCATCCCTGGTGGTCCAGTGGACCTCTGTCTCCTTCCTCTCACTCTGCTCTTTCACTCGTTTTCTACCCTTTTTATCTTTCACCTTTCTGCACTTTTCTGCATCTCTGCTCTTTTGTGCCTTATTTCTGCTCATTTTCCCTTCCTCTCGCTCTGCTCTTTCACTCGTTTTCACTCATTTTTCTACCCTCTTTTATCTTTCACCTTTCTGCACTTTTCTGCATCTCTGCTCTTTTGTCCCTTATTTCTGCTTATTTTCCCTTTTTTCTTTATCCCTTATTTCCTCCCTTTACCTTTCCCCGCCGCTGCTGCCCTCGCGGCCCCTCCCCCAGCGCAACCTGCCCAATCCAGCTCCCTCCCCGCTCCCGCCTCCCAGCTGTCCAGCCCTCCCTGACCCCTACTTAAGGGCGGCCGCTGCGGGGACAGGCGAGCAAGACCACTGACTCATTGTCAGTGAAATTGCTCTCCCACCCTCGCAGCTCCACCATTAAGTGAGGCCTGCCCCTGCACTCTCGAGTTTTGGTGATCGAGGCCCTCCTCCACCCGCAGGTTTCCCTGTGCCTCATCCCTGGTGGTCCAGTGGACCTCTGTCTCCTTCCTCTCACTCTGCTCTTTCACTCGTTTTCACTCGTTTTTCTACCCTTTTTATCTTTCACCTTTCTGCACTTTTCTGCATCTCTGCTCTTTTGTGCCTTATTTCTGCTCATTTTCCCTTCCTCTCGCTCTGCTCTTTCACTCTTTTTCACTCGTTTTTCTACCCTCTTTTATCTTTCACCTTTCTGCACTTTTCTGCATCTCTGCTCTTTTGTGCCTTATTTCTGCTTATTTTCCCTTTTTTCTTTATCCCTTATCTCCTCCCTTTACCTTTCCCCGCCGCTGCTGCCCCCGCGGCCCCTCCCCCCCAGCGCGACCGGCCCAATCCGGCTTCAGAAAAAACCACAGTACGGAAACCGCCCTCCTCGCCGCAACAGACGACATCCGCACCCTACTAGACAAAGGAGAAACAGTAGCCCTCATCCTCCTCGACCTATCAGCGGCGTTCGACACAGTCTCCCACCGCACCCTAATACGCAGACTCTACGACGCAGGAATCCAGGACAAGGCCCTCGACTGGATCCTCTCCTTCCTCTCTGGCAGGACGCAGCGGGTCAGACTCCCCCCTTTCCTCTCAGACCCCACACCTACCACCTGCGGTGTCCCCCAGGGCTCCTCCCTCAGCCCGACGCTCTTCAACATCTACATGGCTCCACTTGCCCCCATCGTCAGAACCTACGGACTCAACATCGTGTCATACGCAGACGACACCCAGCTCATCCTCTCCCTATCCAACGAGCCCAACACCGCCAGACGCAACTTTCGAGAAGGCATGGAAGCCGTCGCCAAATGGATGAAAAACAGCTGCCTACAACTAAACACCAACAAAACAGAAGTACTCATCATGGGCCCAACCCCCGACGCCTGGAGTGACACCTGGTGGCCCCCCGCCCTCGGAAACCCGCCAACCCCAATGGACCACGCACGCAACCTGGGAATCATCCTGTACTCCGAGCTCAAAATGGACCGCCAGATCAACTCTGTCTCGTCTTCCTGCTTCCACACCCTCCGCCTCCTTCGTAAGACCTTCAAATGGATCCCCCTCGAACACCGAAAGACCGTCACTCACGCCCTGGTCACCAGCAGACTCGACTACGGCAACGCACTCTATGCCGGAATAAACAAAAACCTCACCCGCAAGCTACAGAACATCTAGAACGCCGCCGCAAGACTGGTCCTCAACCTGCCAAAACACTGCCACATCTCCCAGCACCTGCGCACACTCCACTGGCTCCCCGTCGAGGCGAGAATCACCTTCAAGATGCTCACCCACGCACACAAGGCCCTCCACGGCACTGGACCAGCATACCTGAACAGCCGACTCAAATTCCACGCACCTCAAAGGACCCTACGATCAGCCCAGCTCTCCTACGCCGTGGTCCCCCGCACCAGAAAGACCAGATCGGGAGGCCGCTCCTTCTCCTTCCTCGCGGCCAAAGCATGGAACGCCCTTCCGCTCCACCTCAAACAGACAACATCGCTCCCCATCTTCGCAAGAAACCTCAAAACCTGGCTCTTCGACAGACCCCCTCCTTGATGGAATGGAACCTGCACCCCCTCCCCCCCCACCCCTAGCGCCTTGAGACCCTTACGGGTGAGTAGTCGCACTTTAACAAACCCCTGATTGATTGTGAAAAGTGAAGTGGACAGTGCTGGAAAACCATGGAGCAAGACACATAGCATCTGTACATCACATGCAAGAGAAGGAACATATCACAACACTCTTAGGTCATCAAATCAGACATGGGGGCACAGTGAGTGAAATTAAACAAAACTGACCTCTGTGCAACAACTCAGGGACACATCAAGGCAAGCCATGCATAGTCACAGGAATGATAGGAAGTGTCTGAAGTCATACAGTGAGCAGCCACACATCTGTCTCAACTGACTTGACATGTGCACATCATCAGTACAACACACATGGCCCATTGTCACACTCCTTGACTGTCAAACACAACTAGGACCTTCACACATACCCATTCTCTACCCACCTCATACCTGCAGCACTCAACACCTGTGATAAGCACACATAAAGGCCAAAATGGTGTCCTGTGAGTTCAATGACAACCAAACACACTCCCTGTGGTGCACCCACAAACATCACACTAACACACAGGGATGCCTGAACCAATGCAGACACCAAAACAATAGCCAAACACAAAGCTCACAAACAACATACACAGAGGTACAACAAGCCCACACATGTGCAGGAAAACAGTGGAAAGGCAATGTGACCCTAGACAGAAGAGGAATACACAACATTGTCACTCAGGACCAATGCACAGACACCATACCTCAACACAAACAAGAGGTGTATCATCAAAAATCTACCATGAACACCAACTGGGATCAATGGGACAATCAGCTAACACAGACACAGACACCTCACCACCCATGAAGTGGACAAGGTGCCATATTGTACCAGAAGCATGCACATGCACAACCCTGAAAAGTGACAGGTCAAAAATAGGAGGACTAACCACCAATGTGCACTGAAAACAAGCCCAGCAACAAGAATCCCCTTGCTGCATGTGACAGACACACAAGTAATGCACACCACACCTGCAACACACATCTGAATGTACCACACAGCTAAAACAACCACTCACGCACAACGTCATGCAAATAGAACATCACACACACATAGCATCAGTCAGTACAAAGAGCCAACACAGGGCAAATACTGCATACATCCACAACAAAAACACAACAGATGCACAGACCAATCCATCACAAAGCAAACTCAGTTGCACATCAGGGGGATGCACAACAAGCAAATACAAGGCAACATACACTTACAACCCTGCATGCACACCAAGCAGTGTGTGCTGAACAACCAAATCAGTAGCACACACATCTGAGTGCCACACCATGAACCCACAGCACAAACATAACATCACACTAAGGAAGTGTAGCACTACCTCAGCAAACACACATACAGCTTAGCCATCACCCACAGATGCATAACTCAGGGACATCCAGGTACAAACAACATGACCAGAGGACTGTGCTGCCCAAACATCTGCACTGCACATGAGCAACCATGACAGCAAACAAGTACAAGGAAATAACACATAACTAATTTGCAAACTGTCCTGAGTAGCACATTGGTCCTGGACACAGACCAGCCTCACACATCATAGTGTCACACTATGAAGTGGTGGGGAGGCTCACATACTGGCAAGCCATGGGGTGGAAGACATGAGACTGAAGTGGTGTGTACTTCAGTAGTGGACAGGTGAGCAGTGTACAGTACACAAACATATAGAGGAGTCACTCACAATGTGTAGGCCTCAGAAGCACATATGGGGGATGGCATGACTCCACATACCACATACCATACTGGAGCCAAAAATGGGTGAAGTGACAGCAATGCATGAGAAAACTCACAAATATTGACAGTGTGGCTGAGCAGTTCTGGACAGTGTGCACAAACAGTAACAAGACACATGGCTGATCAACAAAACACAACACAGACATGCCTGTCACACACTCTGCATACTCACAACTGGCAGCAACAACAAGTAGGTGTCCCCCAGGAGTGCAAGGACACAACAACACACTGCACACTGCCCAACCTACAACTCCCACATGTGCCCACAATCTGAAACACATGGCAGACTATTGAAACAAACAGGCACTCAGCTTCTGTGTCATACATGTGTGCAGTTGGCATTGCAGGGGCACACACACATCAACACTGACAACCAAACCACCCCTACACACTTCATGACCACACAAGTGCACACATCCAAATGTACCCATGTGACTAGGAAGACAGGCCATCACAAGATGACCATACATCAACACTGCTGCTCACACATCAAGAAAGATCACACAGATATGAAGGACCCTGGCCAGCCCGCAAGTAATCCTGTGGATAGAATACACCTCTGTACTGGAATTGCATCATAACATGACATGTGAACAATTTAGCAAACCTGACCATATGATGAGTATGATAATCGTAGATCATCACAAACACCCATCATTGCACCCTCAAACCTCAGAAGAAAGAAGAACTAAAGTGCACCTCACCACTGCCAAACCCAGAAAAAGTAAAAGAAGCAATTGGCAATGTGAAGGTGGCATACAGAGCATTTGTCATATGCAACCATACACATACCGAAAACACTTACACTTAGCAAGGACACTGATAAAGCAGACAACAGGAGTAACTGTCTTTATTACATATCACCAAGATAGGCATCAAAAGTAGAGAACAGCAAGGCCAGTGGCCAGTCCATAGTTCAAAGTAGGTACATGTGTGCATGAGAACCTGCACAGGGAATGGGCATCCAAACTTACATACAGCAGGGCAAGTGGCCAGTTCATAGTTCAAAGTAGGTACATGTGTGCATGAGAACCTGCACAGGGAATGGGCATCCAAACTTACAAACAGCAAGGCCAGTGGCCAGTCCATAGTTCAAAGGAGGGACATGTGAACATGAGAACTTGCACAGGGAATGGGCATCCAAAGTTACAAACAGCAAGGCCAGTGGCCAGTCCATAGTTCCAAGTAGGTACATGTGTGCATGAGAACCTGCACAGGGAATGTGTGACACCGTACACTGGCATGGGAATCACCACAGCTATGAGGATACAGATGGGCAGTCCAGGCACCGCTGTGGGAGAGACGGCTTTGGGAGGGGGACTTTGCCTCAGACTTGGCTGTCAGTAGAACTGGGAGGTGGCTGGTTGTCGGGGACCATTGGCGGACCAGACCTGGGAGAGGGAGGAGCAGCTGAGGTAGAGGCATCAGTGGCTTTATGAGCCGGAGGGCTGCTTGGACCAGGTGGCATGGTGGCACGGGGAGGTGGAGAAATGCTGCTGTGAGAATGTGGAGGGCTGCCTTTCCACTTCTTGGGGATTCGATACTGAAGAATTGTCTTGGTAGGAATAGGAAGTGGGGCGGGCACAACAGCCTCACTCCCCACCAAAGGTGCTTCAGGTGCAGGTGGTGGCCCTCCCTCTGGTGAACTGCTGGGTCTGGTGGTACGCTTGGCCTGGCCTTTGCCTTTTCCCCTCCATCCCCTGTTGACCAGGTGAACCCCCCACAGTGCCCTCCTGTCCCAGCTTCACAGGGGTGTGAGTGGGAGTTGAGGTTGTGGGTGAACCTGCCTTAGAGATCCGTTTCTGCTGACTCTTTGCAGGCACCAGCTTCACAGCAGGCACGGCAACTTTTTGCCTGTCTGTGGGAGCAGGTTTTGGGACGGAAGTGTCCTTGGATTGGACTGATTTGGATGCATGTGAGCCTGGGGCCTGCTTCTTGGCTTGATGCCCCTGAGTTTCACCCAAAGGGCTTTTGGCTTTGCATTCCTGTGTGACTTCTTTTGTTTTTGGGGATGGTGTCTGCGCTCTGGCCCGCTTGGAGTGCTGCTGTGTTGTGCTTTGTGTGGAGTACTTAGAGCCTGAGGGCTGTGGTGTGTGGTCACTCTCGTCAGATGTGACCACTGGCAGGGTGGTTGCCGAAGGGACTGGAGCTGGACCCTGAGCCTGTGCCAGCTGAATGGCTGCCGTCACTGTGGAGGACAAAGACTGGACAGTCCTGTGTAGCCCACCCATGTCAGAATGAATGCCCTCCATGAAGGCAACTACCTGTGCTAACTTCTTGTCATGATCAAGGAAGACATTCAGTAAAGTAGTCTGACCCACACACAGCTGGCGCAAAAGCTCCACCGCCTCAACACTGGGGGCAGCAGGGGAGACAGGGGCAGGGGCAGCGGTGCCTGGGGGCAAGGACACTCTACCCTTCTGACTGCTGCGGGCACGGGCAGCACTAGTGGAAGTAGCCGGGAGGGTGGGAACTTGACGATGTGTGGTGGAAGAAGAGGCAGATTTCCCACTCCCAGTGTCCGCCAACATCGAGGAGTCACCGCTGGCGTCAGATGACGTTGAGGTTGGTGTTTCCAGGCGTGAGTCTTCAAGGGCACTCCGGTCCCCCTCAGAGGTGCTGGTCACATCAGTGAGCTCATGTGTTGCCGTTGAGGAAGATGCCTCATCCCCGGTGTCCGTACCCTGTCCTTCTGTGCCCTCTGTAGATGCTGCAAGAGACAGAGACATAGGTTCAGTTTAGTGCCATACTCACAAACATCATATGCAACCAAAGCAAACAACTCGAACATGATACCCCCATGTAGCACACCACCCTGTGCATTCTGCATGTGCAAGTCTCATGCAAAAGTCAGAAGATGCATGGAAACATGCATAGTTGGCATCAATGACCCATGTGACATTCACACTGCCAAATAGCTGGCCCGTGCCTCCCAGTTACCTGAAATTGATTCCTGTAAGCATACCTACGTGCCTGTAGGTGAGATAGATGTACATCTCAACATGTTGTCACAGTCACATATGGAGTCACTTTAAGGGGACAACACAGATTCTGACTCCAGGATGTCCTCATACCATGGCCATGAGCTACTGATGTCCACCATGTCGTGCTTTGAAGCGCAACGACCCTTGCTGTCGGCAGATGTGTAGTTCTCACAATTCCAAAGTCAGACACTGCACACATCGACGTAAGCACACTCAGATGAGGAACACAGCTGTTCACTCCCCGGTAATGTCTATGACACCCATAATGCAGCAGATGGCATGAGGCCACATCTTATCTTGCAATGTCACGGGCCATTATTTTAAACACATGAGAAAGTACATGTAGCAAAAATGCATGTCAGCTGCACTCAACACAGAGGCCACTTACAAGCCATTGCATCACTCTGGAAACATCACAGAGCTCAACACTGGCGCAGGGTTGGGATACATGCAGTCACTCACACCCAAAGTCACCCTTCGCAGAATACTCACCGCCAACTTGCTGCTGATGGGCCCTCAAACATCCATCAGGCTCTGGCATTAGTGGTGTCATGCTCCTGCGCGACAACCTTCCAGTCCGTGGTAGTAGCCCCAGCGTCATCTCTGCCACGTTTTTGCTCATCCGGCAGATGTCATCCCACCTCTTGTGACGGTGTGTGTGCCATCGGTTGCAGACACCCAGAGCCCACACCTTGAGTGCAATGGCGCTCCATAAGGCCTTACGCTGGCGGACTTTGAGCTGCAGGCATGGGAGACAAGAAGAGGCAGTTTCAGAGACACTGGGCCATGTTCCACTGTGTCTCAGGACAGGTGCATGCAAACACTTAGCACAGCTGTACAGAAAGCTTGATCAGAGGTCATACAACATGACACGTTTGCATCAGATAATCGGATTGAAATGCATTTAGGTATGAGGGTGGACACAGGACCTGGCCATCTCACACACATGCAGAATGGCAGCACACAAAGCAATGTGAAGAAGGCCCTCATCTGTGATGCAGCATGTGAGGGAGCAAGACATACATCATGTTGCAAATGATGTTTTGGGGAAGACTCACTGTGTCCAACACTACACACCCCTCAATGTCCTTGGCCTGTGAGTGGCTCACTGTGTTGCGGATGTCACATCTAGGGACATGATCTTACATTCTCACACCCTTCTCACAAGGTCTGTCTTGCGCAATCATCAGGCCTAAGATAGCTCATTGAGAAACAGGGTGGCAGACAACACATATACATCACTCTGTCCATGTACTGATGGGTCCGTGTCAAATTGGGCAGTATCTGTGCAGGCCAGGGGACTCACACTGAGGTTAAACCTGGCCCATCTGAACAATCACATGCATGTACAATATGAGAGGTCAAACAGTGCCTACACATGCAAGTCAGTACACATTATGAAATCAATGGAAGGAGGATGTTTCAGAAGTACATCACTCTGATGTGTCATAGGCGATTTTCTACCAAGAGTGTCACCCTCATGCATTTCAATCTTGTGCATAATGCTCACATATCCATGGTGACGATATGAAAAGTGTACACACATCCCTCAGTACCCTCTGGACGAAACACATTTGTAATGTCCCAAATGAGCATGTGAAGAGCGAATGGACTCTGACATCCATTAGCACAGGCAATGTTTGTTCTGACTTCCACTTTCCAAACCAGCCGTGTCACTGTATGGCTGCAAAGACACTGCATGTCCCTCCCATCCTTCAATGCAGCCATGGATCTGTGGTAATGAGGCTACACACCCCATTGCCATGAAGTCAGCATGCCAGGCAGTGTATCACACAAACTTGCACTCACAGGCACATACTACAGCAGAGCAACATCATGTGAGCACTCTTTGCACTCTCCAAATTTCACTCTGAAACACTTACCATTACATCAGGAGCACCTTATAGCCTCCCGTAGTGTGTAAGCACCTCGTCCACCAGGACCTCCAGCTCCTCTGTGGTGAAGGGCGGGCCCTGATGTTCTCAGTTCTCGCCATCACTGGGTCCAGGAGACAGGAACAGCAGCAGTTGGGGATGAAGAATGGCAGGCAGCAGTGTCTGGATGCAGTGGAAATGTGTGGCTCTCTCACAGACATATATAGCTCCCTGGGGTTGTTTCAATGGTACTCAGCTGCTGCAATTGGTGTTCCAGGTCAGCTATTTTTCAAATGCAACCAATAACCGGCCCCGCAGTAGCGGAGCACGCCTACCGCAATTTTCAAAAGTGCATTCCACTAGTGCGATTGCGGTTCCCATTGGCTGAATGGGCATGGGCAATGGCGGTGTCACACCGCGGGGCCCAGGCGGTCGCTACCGCAATCGTGCATCTTACAATTGTATCCAATGACCGGCCCGCAGTAGCGGAGCACGCCTACTGCGATTTTCAAACGTGCATTCCACTAGCGCGATTGCGGTTCCCATTGGCTGAATGGGCATGGGCAATAGCGGTGTCACACCGCGGGGCCCAGACGGTCGCTACCGCAATCGTACATCTTACAATTGTATCCAATGACCGGCCCGCGGTAGCGGTGCACGCCTACCGCGATTTTCAAAAGTGCATTCCACTAGCGCGAATACGGTTCCCATTGGCTGAATGGGCACGGGAAATGGCGGTGTCACACCGCGGGGCCCAGGCGGTCACTACCGCAATCGTGTATCTTACAATTATATCCAATGACTGGCCCCGCGGTAGCGGAGCACGCCTACCGCGATTTTCAAAAGTGCATTCCACTAGCGCGATTGCGGTTCCCATTGGCTGAATGGGCATGGGCAATGGTGGTGTCACACCGCGAGGCCCAGGCGGTCGCTACCGCAATCGTGCATCTTTCAATTGTATCCAATGACCGGCCCCGCGGTAGCGGAGCACGCCTACCGCAATTTTCAAAAGTGCATTCCACTAGCGCGATTGCGGTTCCCATTGGCTGAATGGGCATGGGCAATGGCGGTGTCACACCGCGGGGCACAGGCGGTCGCTACCGCGATTTGTCATCTTTACATTGGTGCCAATGACTGTGATTACAGTAGCGGTGCACGCTTAGGGCACCTATGGACACATCATGCTGTAGCAACGGCAATCGGCAGTTTTCAATTTTGAACACTCCACACTTACAATGAGTCATGCCACCAGATTGTTAAATTGAATGCTAGTGTGACATTCTACTCACTGATGTCTACACATGCCATGTCAGTGCACTGGAGTACATGCATTGGCATGTAGTCCCTCACATGTCACTGATGATGTTGTTGTGCATGTACACAGATCTGTTGTGTGATGGACTCTCAAATATGGAGACATGTCAATGTGTGAGATGGCTAAGAAACACACAGTAATGATGGACTGACTACTTAATGTGCCTACTTCACTGTGTAGATTGCTGGACTCATGTTGATACTTGATCTTCATGCACACACTGTACCCATTGTGTTGTTCATGTGTGCCCTGTCCGACTCACGCAAGAAGGTGTGGCAGGTACAGCAGCTACGTAGGAGACAGCGGTGTTGGTGTTTCAGACATGTGCTGTGTCAAGTACTCTCAGGGCTGGTGACACAAGATGTCGGAATGTCCCATTTCACATAGTCTGAATCTGTCTCAGGTGCACTCAGTTTGTACATACTGATCACGTGTACAACTACTTGGGGTCAAGTTGTCTCTACATGTGACTTGTGCTGTAAGCTGGTGTGTCAGGCCAGTCATCGTTGGCGCTGTGTCAGTCAAAATGTCAGATGTTGGACACATCTCATGGGTGAATTGAATTGGCAATTGTCCCCTTTTATCTCATGTGGGAGGCGACCAAATGTGCACCGGCCATTCACCTTGCTGGCGGACATGGAGGATGTGGACATCAGCCGTAAGTTCCGGTTGGATCGGCAAAACCTCCAAGAGCTATGTGCTCAGTTGGAGCCCCATCTGAGGCCTCGTAGGACATATCCAACTGCTGTGTCACCAACATGTAAGGTGATGGTGGCCCTGCATTTTTTCGCAACTGGTTCATTCCAGTACACGGTGGCCAGCGCAGGTGGGATGTCGCAGGCAATGTTCAGCATGGTGCTACGGGATGTCCTGTCCGCTATGATGGTATACAAGGACACTTACATCCATTTTCCACGGAGACAGGAATTGGCAGCTGTGAAGGCTCATTTCTATGACGTTGCCCACATCCCTAATGTAGTTGGTGCCTTTGACTGCACCCATGTTGGGCTGGTTCCGCCACAGGCACGGGAGCACATCTACAGGAATAGGAAGCATTCCCATTCCATTAATGTGCAGGTTGTATGCCAGGCAGATATGATCATCTCACATGTCTGTGCCAGATTCCCTGGCTCAGCCCACAACTCCTACATCCTGCGTAACAGCATCGTACCACAGATGATGGCAAATCTGCATCCTGACCGTGCGTGGCTTGTAGGTGAGTTAGCTGAGTCAAGTATTTATGCTGTATGTGTGACATGCTGTTCGCAGCTACAGTCATTTTACTAAATTGTTCAGTGTATCTGGCACCTAGGTGACTCTGCATATCCCAACCGGCCCTGGTTGCTGAGCCCACTGCGGAATCCCAGGACCCCGGGTGAAGTCCGCTACAATGAGGCCCATGAGAGGACACGTCGTGTGGTGGAGCGTACTTTTGGGCTTCTCAAGTCTCGATTTCAGTGCCTGGACAGGACCGGAGATGCACTGATGTACTCTCCCCAAAAGGTGTGTCAGATCGTGGTAGCATGCTGCATGCTCCACAACCTTGCCCTGCGCAAAGAGATCCCCCTGAGCCTGGATGATGATGAGCAGCAGATGCCCCCGCCTGCAAACCCACACATGTCCAGTGACAAGGATAGTGGAGAGGAGGAAGTTGTCGACCTGCGTCAACAGCTCATCAACCGCTACTTCCCTTGAAGGTGATTGACATTGTACAACGGTGCCATTGTATGCTGTTTTTGTAGTTGTAGGAAATGCCTAGGGGAGCTATGTGACAGCTGCCAGTTGTTGGCTCTGTGCTGAGGGCTGATGTTTCTGGGACAGGGTAGTTATGCACAGCTACATGATGTCTATGTCGATATCGTTGCTCATTGTAATATGTGCAGATTTGAGTACCTTGATGACAAGTGTTATGTAATGGGTCTGATGCCATCAACTGACAAGTGAATGTTGTTCTCTTGTGTTTTCCTAGGTCCCTTCAGCCTCTCAATGCCTCGCAACAATCAGTGCACCTGGTACATTGTAATCTGAGTCAAGATTGACTGGCGTTTGGCTGGTGCTTTGCCACGTGATCCTCCCTTATTTTTCCTCGGACGGCCCCTTGAGCGTTCGGCAGGGGGGGCCTCTGCTGCGGGATCAGAGGTGTCTGAGGACACATTCTGTTCCAGCTCACACATCTCTGTGGCCGCAGGTGAGGAGGTGGGACTGTCATCCTGCGGGCCACTGGAGGGAGTTTGAGCTGTCCTTTGGGCCGCAGGCCTGTCCCTCAGGACACCCACAAGCTGGCCCAAGAGGGCCACGATTTGGCCCATGCGCGTCTATGGACCTCAGCAGCAGGCGGAGCTCACGCGATTCTTCCAGAGCCTGGCCCGTGTGTCCCTGGGCTTGTTTGTATGCCCCAAGGACTCTGGCGATGTTGGCCAGGGCTTCGGTCCCAGTGTCCTGTTGATTTTGTCGCCCAGTTGCCCTCCCACCTGCCCTGCTGTCCCGGACCTGTGGCATCACCACTCGACGCACCCGCTGACTCTCCCTGCCCTCCTCAGATTGTGGGGTGGTGTGGGTATCCTCTGAGGCAGGGACAGTGTTGCAGGCAGCACTGGTGGTGGTGGTGGAGGCCGCACAGGTCGTTACAGCAGTGGTCAGCGCAGTTGTTGCTGAGGTGGTGGTGGTGAGGACAGTGGGGGCCTGGGACCTGCTGCGCCTTGGCAGGCCAGATGGGCCAGCTTCTGTGTCCGCATCCGAGGAATTTAGGGAGTCTGCATCCAGGCGTCCATGTTCCGGGGGGGGAGACTGGCTCTGCAGGTTGGTGTTGTCATCTGCAGCAGTCAATTCTTGGTCACCTGTAGAAAAGAGAAGAAATGGTCATTGAAGTGCACCCAAGCTTGGTGTTAGATGTTTGGATGTTACATGTTATACACCACACAGTTTACATTGAGATCACTTTGTATGGCTGCACAGTACTGTGCATCATGACATGATGTGTAGGTACCTACATTACTTGTCCATGGTGTGACATGTCAATAGATACCATGCTCCACGTACAGATTGTGTGATTACAAGGACATGTCGTCATCTAACGACTAGCAGCACAACAACCTTTTGTGAAGCATCTTTGTTGTTTGCTCTGCATGGAAGACCTTTATTCTGGGCATGTACTAGCCCTTGTTGTCTCATGCATCCCTCTGTCATATCATGTTCTTTGCTTTATTTTTGAAGAAGACCATGCTTGTTTTGTTTTCATATGGGCCTTGATGCTCTGCCACCATGGCACTTACACATAGCATTCACTGCTGTGCATGATTGTGCCCTGAATTACTTCAACATGTGATTTGGTGAGTCAAATTTTAATTTCTGTGACAGTTACATACGCTAAGCTGTCTGCACACTGGATGTGGCTATTGGATCTATGCCAAGTTGGGTGGGATGTGAGGGCTGGTGTGGTCATATGGCTCCATGCTTTTTGAGAGGAATGGCAGGGTGCATGCACTGTCTACCTACCTGTTCTGTGACACAGTTGAGGGGAATTGCTGACACATGCTTCTGGGTGTGGGTGGAGTGCTCCATCTTGCTGAGCTCTGGGACAAGGGTGCCTGGTGGGAGTTGTAGTGCTGGCTTTCCACCTGCAAACACCCCTTCCTGTTAAGATGGCTACCTACCTGTTAGGTGGAGGTGATCAATGTAATGGCTGCCACATGCTTCTGGGTGTGGGTGGAGTGCTCCATCTTGCTGAGCTCTGGGACAAGGGTGCCTGGTGGGAGTTGTAGTGCTGGCTTTCCACCTGCAAACACCCCTTCCTGTTAAGATGGCTACCTACCTGTTAGGTGGAGGTGATCAATGTAATGGCTGCCACATGCTTCTGGGTATGGGGGAGTGCTCCATCTTGCTGAGCTGTGGGAGAAGGGGGCCTGGTGGGAGTTGTAGTGCTGGCTTTTCACTCACAAACACCCCTCCCTGTTAAGATGGCTACCTACCTGTTAGGTGGAGGCGATCAATGCAATGGCTGCCACATGCTTCTGGGTGTGGGGGAGTGTTCCATCTTGCTGAGCTGTGGGAGAAGGGGGCCTGGTGGGAGTTGTAGTGCTGGCTTTCCACCCACAAACACCCCTCCCTGTTAAGATGGCTACCTACCTGTTAGGTGGAGGTGATCAATGCAATGGCTGCTACATGCTTCTGGGTGTGGGGGAGTGCTCCATCTTGCTGAACTGTGGGACAAGGGGGCCTGGTGGGATTTGTAATGCTGGCTTTCCACCCACAATCACCCCTCCCTGTAAAGATGGCTACCTACCTGTTAGGTGGAGGTGATCAATGCAATGGCTGCCACATGCTTCTGGGTGTGGGAGAGTGCTCCATCTTGCTGAGCTGTGGGAGAAGGGGGCCTGGTGGGAGTTGTACGGCTGGCTTTCCACCCACAAACACCCCTCCCTGTTAAGATGGCTACCTACCTGTTAGGTGGAGGTGATCAATGCAATGGCTGCCACATGGTTCTGGGTGGGGGGCGTGCTCCATCTTGCTCAGCTGTGGGACAAGAGAGCATGAGAAGGCTACCTACCTGTAAGTTTGAGGAGAGCAATGAAATGGCTGCCACATGGTTGTGGGTGTGGGGAGTGCTCCATCTTGCTGAGCTGTGGGAGAAGGGGGCTTGGTGGGAGTGGGAGTTGTAGTTCTGGCTTTCCACCCACAAACACCCCTCCCTGTTAAGATGGCTACCTACCTGTTAGGTGGAGGTGATCAATGCAATGGCTGCCACATGCTTCTGAGTGTGGGGGAGTGCTCCATCTTGCTGAGCTGTGGGACAAGGGGGCCTGGTGGGATTTGTAGTGCTGGCTTTCCACCCACAAACACCCCTCCCTGTTAAGATGGCTACCTACCTGTTAGGTGGAGGTGATCAATGCAATGGCTGCCACATGGTTCTGGGTGGGGGAGTGCTCCATCTTGCTCAGCTGTGGGACAAGAGAGCATGAGAAGGCTATCTACCTGCAAGTTTGAGGAGAGCAATGAAATGACTGCCACATGGTTGTGGGTGTGGGGAGTGCTCCATCTTGCTGAGCTGTGGGAGAAGGGGGCCTGGTGTGAGTTGTAGTGCTGGCTTTCCACCCACAAACACCCCTCCCTATTAAGATGGCTACCTACCTGTTAGGTGGAGGTGATCAATGCAATGGCTGCCACATGCTTCTGGGTGTGGGGGAGTGCTCCATCTTGCTGAGCTGTGGGACAAGGGGGCCTGGTGGGATTTGTAGTGCTGGCTTTTCACCCACAAACACCCCTCCCTGTTAAGATGGCTACCTACCAGTTAGGTGGAGGTGATCAATGCAATGGCTGCCACATGCTTCTGGGTGTGGGGGAGTGCTCCATCTTGCTGAGCTGTGGGACAAGGGTGCCTGGTGGGAGTTGTAGTGCTGGCTGCCTGTACACATGCAACCCTGGGAATGTTGCTAGCTACCTTTGGGGTGATTCAGAGGGAGTGAATATTAGATCTGTGAGACATGTTTTGGGGAGTGTGTGGTGCACATGGATGCATTTGGGCCTAGGAGGTGTAGCTTTGTGGTTGTGCAAGACAGAACATAGCAGTGTGATGGTAGACATTTGTTGTTACTTACCAGCCTCCACTCCCCCGGGTATTCCTGTGAGACTCTCTGGATGCAGTATGGCAAGCACTTTCTCCTCCCATGCGGTGAATGTTCTTGGTGTAATGGGAGGGCCACCGCCAGTCCTCTGAGCCAGCTCAAAGTTCTTGTTGTTCCTCTCTTTCACCTTTTTCTTGAGGTCATGCCACCGCTTCACGATCTCATTTTTGGTGCGTGGGATAGTCCCTACTGCATTGACCTTGCGGACTATCTTTTCCCACATTAGTGTTTTGGTGGCTAATGGTGTCTGTTAGACCATGCTTCCAAACAATTGTGGTTCTGCTCTGATTACCTCATCTACCATGACTGACAACTCATTGTCGGTGAATTTGGGCATTTTCTTCTGTGCCATGGTGTGTGGTGTGCAAAGGGGTTTAAAGTGCAGGTGTGAGAGTGGTGGTGGGGATGTAAGTGGTGTGTGTGTGGTGTTGTGCTGGTGAGTTGTGTGGTGGTTTGCCTCTCCTTTGTGCTGTAGGCTTGGTTCCTTCAGTGGTGGAGTGTTGCAAAGGATTGTGGTCAGGGAAGGGGCTGGTTTTATACTCAGCTATGTGGGTGTGTCAAATTGGTGTATTGATGTCAGGTGTGTTGTGTGGGTTGAGCTGGGATTTGTGGTTTTTTAACTTGCCATGGGAATGTGTCATTGGGGTGTATTAGGTTTTTTTGGGGGATGACCCAAGTTGCTGGGTACACTTGGTGGGCATGTTGTGTGTTTTTTTTGGTCGGCCGCTATGATTTTTCAGGAGCGGCCGCGGAAGTGGGTATACGACCGCCCTTCCGCCGGCTCTCCCATTCATCACTGGTTGCGATTGTGGCGGTCGGAAACCTCAATGGTATCCTAATTCCACGTGCTTCAATCCGCTGGCCGTGCGGTGGTTTGGGATTTTTCCGCCGCGACTCCGACCGCCGCAGACGGATTTTCACCTGCTCCGCACGCTACCGGCGGTCTTTCTTGGCATGGTTCCGCCGCGGTCTGATTTTTCTGGCGGTTGATCCTAATCGGACCACCGGCTTTCCCGCAGTACATGCGGACGGTTGATTCTCGCTACCATGGCGCTCCGGGTGCTTTTCCGCCCGCCATCGTAATCAGCCCCTTAGGCTCCCGCAGAAGCTTACAGACACACAAACTCAATATATGATATATTCTTCCAGCCATCAGGAAAGAGCTGTGGAAAAACTGATGGGCACTTGTTTTACAGCTCTTGTGTTTTTATGCGAAGTAGGAGGGCACTGAAGTGGAAGAGTAGGACAAACTTGCATGTGTATTTTATGTTTTCAAGTGGGGAAAGATGGAATCTACTAAGAGTTCACATTTACCTGCAGTCCTTGTGTAGCAAGACAATCCTGATCTGCATTTTGCTAATGTCTAAATATAGTATGCCCTCTAGACGCCGTGCTCGTGAATGCCCACACGCCATCAGCAGAGGGAGAGCCGTGAGGGAAGGTCGTGGCTGAATTACCATTCG
Organism: Calotriton arnoldi; assembly: GCA_963921515.1. Classification (NCBI taxonomy): domain Eukaryota; kingdom Metazoa; phylum Chordata; class Amphibia; order Caudata; family Salamandridae; genus Calotriton; species Calotriton arnoldi. Next base: position 3,498,280 of record CAWUFW010000723.1, read on the forward strand.
TCGTTGTTCTGGGAAGTGGACTGGATCGACAGAAAAGCAGCCCCTCAAGTGTGAGGTTGTGTCCTGGAACATGCTACCAGTACGTGCCGGTACACAATGTTTTACGGCCCCTAATTCACCCTGATGTCACCGCAATGGTGTTGGTGACCGAGCGCTGCTTCCTACCGCAGCAGTCACCTGTCGTTGTTGCTGCATCTCCAAGCCGCGGACACTGCACCATAAAATAGTTATCCTTGGGGTGTTCCCAAATTCGGATTGCCACCGTGGACAGAAACAACTGGTAGGTATCGGATGCATGATTGCCAAGAGAGGCATACAGTAGCGGCCCGTGGTGGGAGTGCTGCCGGGCGGTGACGTGGGGCGGGGAGGGGCAGGGTGGGGGTAGTAAAGTACGGATACGGTCGAATAGAGGTAAGTAAACATATAAATAAATAAAATGAATTTCGTCGCGCGCTGCATCGCCAAATGCGATGCAGCGCGCAACAAAATTCGTTTTATTTATTTATATGTTTACTTACCTCTATTCAGCCGTATTCCGCACTTTACTACCCCCCCCACCTTGCCCCTTCCCCACCCCACGTCACCGCCCGGCAGCACTCCCACCACGGGCCGCTACTGGAGGCATAGCTAACCACTGGAGATCTAGAGGGGCTCCCCTTTTTCCGAATGGCTCAATGGGATGGACTATTGCTCCACTGCAGAGGAATTGGTGTACAGGGCAAGGGGCTGCCCACAGAAACACACTAAGATCTGGGGTCCCTGGTAGGACCATTTTCACATCAACAGACCAAGCACATCGGGTAAATATAAAACCGGCGTAATATACGTTGCACACCCTTCACCCATGGACTTTTTTTGCTTGCATTGGTTGTTTCTCAATTGAAATAAGGGGTGTGATCAGGTTTATTTACTTTATAAGACATAAGTGTACATATAGCTGTTGTTGCAGCTTCATTAGTATTTCCATTGGATACTGTAAGGTTGGTAAATCCAATTAACAGAGTTTGAAATATATATTAATTGTGGAGCCATATGTGTAAGCAGCTTCTAACTTCCTCAGCACCACAAGGTCCTAATCACATGTGTCACAGCCCCATAAGTTAAGTACTGCCCACCTTGCTGATTTGCGCAATTCTTCAAACATTCGAAGTTGCTGTCCCTCATATAGTGCCCTATGTGTCAATTCCTGCCTCCCATCAGGACGTCATTTGTTCTCTTGCTGCTATTGATGTGAGTTCTGGGCACCACAATATAGGTAGGACCAGTGCATAGGCCCTGATATTTTTTTGTCTGGCGCAAACATAGTTTCCGCAGTGATGTGCAGCCACCAAGAGTGGACTAATGTGCAAAAGTGAACGAGAGTGCAGTCGCGTCGGGCTATTGTGATGCAGTATAAGCGCAATGGGTAATTGGTCAAATGTATTGCCAAAGCATTTGTTTAGTTCACTTTCCTCAGTAGTTTCGCATCAATTAGATACCCATTGCAGTTGTACTGCCATGCAATGATTTTCGAAGTCTGGTACATTCAAGCCTCCATCGTTAGTGGGAAGTTGAAGGTTCTGGAGTGGTATTTTGTGCCCACCCCTGCCCCATATCAAGATCAGCAGCTGTGAGTTTCAGGTTTTGAAGAATTTTTAGTAATGCTAGTAGCACATTAGCGAATAGATACAGCAGTCTGAATCATATTATCATTTTGGATAAGGCTATTTTTCCAATTTCTGCTAGCGGGGGTTTGTTCCATAAATGTATGGATTCTCCAATGTCCGCAATCACTCTCACTAGGTTTCCCTCCAGGGTATCCTCGTGTCTATGATATACCTGTATTGCAAGGTATCGGAAGGTACCATTTGCCCATTACAGCTATAATCCCAGGTGTTGGGCTCCCGCTGCAACCTCATGTAAAGGGAACAAACATGATTTGCTTTTATTAACTTTTAATCCTGACACCCGACCAAACTGCTTAATCTGGTCAAGTATCATTCCTGTGTCTAGCACTGCGTGCAAGAGGGTCAGGGTTTATTCATTTGAAACAAATGTATGATATTTTAGCAGGGCTTAGTCAGAACTCCTAAACTTCTGATTGAAAACCTTAAAACCAGACACCAGATAAAAGTAAAATGGAACCCTTCAAAGAAGATGGAATTCCCCACAATGAACATAAAAGTGGATTAGTTTTTGCCATTGTACAGTATTTATCTGATCTAAATACTATAAAGAAACATGTAGTGTGCTTGGGTAATTGCTGTAAAATTATCAGTTCTAGTACTGTCTGTGCAGAAAAGGTATTGATTAATCAACATCTTAGCATTCATTTTTTACTTGGTTATTACTTGTCATTCTTGTTTTTATTTATTTATTTATGTATTTATTTAGTAACTTTTACAGGGTGCAAATACTCCCAAGAAATTCCTTGGCAATACAACAGAGAGCTGAAATGCCGAAGTACAAATAAAAAGGCAGCATATTAAGAATTCGGAGCTGCAGTGTTTTCCCTTTCCTGCAAAGGTTACAATGATTAGGGTTTTCTCTCAAATCCAGTGGGAGGTCAATCCATAAAGAAGGGATAAAAAATGAGGTGGTTCCTCTGCCTGTCCTCTGCCTTTCCATGTGAAGAATATACATAAGAGCAAGGTGCAATGTTTGCAGTAGTGTGAAGGCAGAATATATCTTAAGTTTGTTCATCAAGAACAGAGGAGCTTTCCAAAGTGTGATGTGTAATGGACATGATCTTAAAAATTACTGTTGATGATATGAGAAACTAGTGGACGCTTTTTTCAGACGGTATGTGGCTGAAGCACAGATAGATACTCACAGGTGTGTCTATCTGGGCCTCAACCACATGTCTTCTGAACCCATAGGCCTGGCCAGGCAACTGTTCAGAAGCTCACGATACCGAGAGTTCCCATAGTATAGACAGAGCTGACCAAGGAGGTGACTGGTGTTTGGAGGCCTGGACTGCAAAACATACCAACATCCATTGCTTAAGCTGAAAGAAACAAGCAACATAAGTGCAGCAATGGGGAGAGAAATAAGTGTTTACTACTTATAGCCATGTCTGCTAAAAGTTGTACAGGCATTGCCTCAGTTTTATTAGTATTGTTTTAGATCAGTATCTGTCTATCCAGTCCATGACCACACCACAGATTTACACAAGTCGCCAGGTGAGACATTCAGATCACTGTCCACATGGAGGTAGATCTGACTTTCCTCCAGGTACCTGTAAATAAGGCACCTGGTTTAACAATCCAATCAGACCAGCAGCTCAGAATATGTATTGAATAGACTGAGTGAAAGTGCAAATAATTGAGGAACCACACTAGTAACTCATTGGCTTTAGAGCAATTTTCTGTGTCCTGTCTTCATAGCAAGATTAAAACCAGTACAAAAAATTCAGAATGTAGTCCAATTAATTGGAACTTATCTAATAAAATGTGGGAGAATTTGTCAAATGCCACAGAAAATACTGCCATGACATTGACCACCATAGAAGTATACAAAAGACCGATTTGCATATGGCTGGGACTAAACTGCGGTGGAATGGTGTGCAAAATTGCGATGGACCATATGGCCGTGAGTAATTGCCAGTAGCTGAGCCTAATTCAAGCATTTCATCCATCATTTTTTTGTATACTTCAGTGGGACACAATAACTGGGATGGGTATGCCTAGCTGTGGGTCCTGTGCACACTGTAGCAGCGGAACCAAGCACTACACAAATGATGACCCCCTAATAAGAGTGAAATAGGTCTTGGGTGCTTGTGTTCCAGTTCAGAGAGGATCTGGCAGTTCGGTCTGGACTGTTCCAATTGCAGCAGGCTCAAGACTGATTTGGGTATTACCTTTTTTTTAAATTTGCAAATGTGTAATGTAAGTGAAAATTATTTTTGAAATGATGGTTTTAATGATGTATACAATCGTAATTGATTAATTGAAACTTGAAAGGAGAGTACTGAGTCACTTTAAAATGTAATTAAATAGTAAAGTAGTTATGTCACATTTTCATGTGAGATGCCATTTATTATGTTATGGATGCAGCTTCTGGAGTTCTGCTCATCTCGCTCCTGCTCGTTTCCCCACCCAATCAGTGTCCCACTGTAAACCATATTTCCTCTTCTTTCCACAGAGCATCAAGTGAATGAAGTCAAGGATTCAAAAATAAACTATTGTTTTAGGAAGTGTGTATTGTGAAACAAGCTTCGATTGTGTAACCAAAGTATCATGTTCAAGGACGTCCACTAGAAATTCCGCTGAATGCATGTATGAGCCATTCTTTGAGAAATGTTTCATTTTGTGCTGATCATCTCCAGAGTGCAGTTGCTGAAATAGTAGGTGGAAGATTTCTCTTACCTTAAGAAATGGGTTAGTGCTAAAAAGTTTTAAATTACGTTACTGCGTCTGATTTACCATTGCGACCCTAACCATGGTCATGCTATCCTGAATTTGCAGAATCTATTAATGGAACGTGTGATTTGTGTATAAAAACCTTTGGGCTTTAGAATTTAGGGCTTCATTTTTACAGTTGTCTCTAGGGCTTCTGTTGCTGCAAGGCTCTTAATTTTTTATGGGCATGTGACTTATATTTTCTTATGGGGATGTTGTCAGTACTTCTTTTGAGTTCGACTTGGGATTGGCTTACACTTATTTACTTAGGGCTAAGTTATATGATTCTGTATTTCTATAATTAAACCTTCATGGCATTTCATTCATTTATCTCTGTACCGCATTTACTAAAAATTCTGTAATGATCTATTTATGCCCTACAGAGCTTTCTCATTAATTCTGTTTTACTCTGGTGAAATGTATATTGTTTTTCTTCGAGGAGTGTGGTCTGTAACCGCAAGATCTATTGGAAATTCTGGAGCCAAATTAATTAGGTAAAATGTGGAGTGGTTGAATTATTGGGGTTCAGGTGATTATTGGCGTAAGGCTCACACATTTGCACATGACTGGGTCCAAACTGTGGTGGCATGTATGCAAAATAACAAAGGACTGGGATGTGGCACAGAGTAATTACCAGTGATTGAGATTAATTCAATCATTCCATCTATCACTTTTTTGTATACTTAATTGGCCACCATTGAAGCATAACAATAGATTGGCTAAAGTTTCAAGCAACATGGACTCTGTGACATGCTTAGGTCATAAAGTGGCCCCAGTGAATACCAACATGTCCCTCTCTTTTAAGAACATCCCGCGGTTGTTGAGCCAGAGGAGTCTGTGAAATCTTAGCTGCAGACATTTTAAGCAATGTTCCACTCAAGTAGGCTTGCCTAGAAGACAAGAGGAGTTAAAAATGCCGAAAAGGAAGGTGGGTGTGTTAGATCTCAGTTTTGATGAAGCCAGGGAGACAGCAGTGCAAGTGGGAGCCTAGGTCAACAGACAGAAGGTACATTTAACATTATTCGTCTGAAATAACATTAAACATAGTTTCGATGGGATAAAGAGGGTAAGGGAAACTTTGCCTCCTGTTATTTTGCTGTGTGTTGGACTTCATTTTGCTGGTCTAGATGGTTTGGGCACATAGCCACTGCTGTTCAGTTCCAAAGTGCAAGTGCTCCCTGTAAATTGTTGTTATGGATTGGCGATTCCATGATTGGCATATTTGATTTACTAGTCAGTCCCTAGTACCGTGCACTGTGTGTGCCCAGGGCCTGTAAATCAAATGCTGCTAGTGGGCCTGCAGCACTGATTGTGCCACCCACATAAGCAGCCTGTAAATGTAACTCAGACCTGCCACTGCAGTGTCTGTGCGCAGTTTGGTACTGCCATGTCAACCTGGCAAGTGCACCCACTTGCCAGGCTCTAACCTTCCCTTTCATACATGTGAGTCACCCCTAAGGTAGGCCCATGGTACCCCTGTGGGCAGGTTGCAGTGTGTGTGAAAGGTAGGACATGCTCTTATGTGTGTGGCATGTCCTGATAGTGAAATACTGCCAATTTAGTTTTTCAGTGTTGAAAGGCTATCTGCCGCATAGGATAGATTGGGAGTTTATTTATAACATCTTATAAATATAACTTCCCATTGGGACAAGATAGGAAGATAAAGTTTAGTATGCCTGAACTCAGAATATAAAGCTGCAGCTTTTAGTGAGGATGATTTTTACATTCTGTGTTTGAAAATTCCACTTTTAGAAAGTAGGTATTTTGTTGCTTGGTCATCCTGTGTGCCTCTGCTAGGTTGTGTATTGACTGTCTTGCTTTGGAGTGACAGGGGCTGGGGATGTGCATTCTGTTCAGGCAGCCACTTGGGGGGGGTGAGATGTGTCCTGCCTTTCCAGGGTGAGTCAGGGCTGGACTGAATAGACCTGGGCTGCATTCAGAGTAGGAGAAGGAGATTTCTTTCACAACTGAATGGGCTTGGTCTGCTTTGGGCAATGCTGTCTCCACCTCCTGCCAGGAAGCTGCACCAGAGAGGACAGAACTGGTTTTGGCTGGGCAAAGAGCTTCTTTGCCACTAGAGAACAAAGGATTTTGTGCTATAAAGAGTGGGGCCCAGACCCCTGAACTTTAGATCATTTTTGGAATTCAAGAGGAACCTTTGCCAAGGAGAAGAGCTGGAGAAACTGAGGAAAAGTACTGCCCCTTTGCTGTGTGCTGTCTGTGGTTGGCCTGCAGTGGCTGTTTCTGCCAAGGAAAAGACAAGGACTTTGCTGTGTTTGTGTCCCCTGCTTGGGGAAGATCTCCAAGGGCTCAAAGTAGAGCTTGCCTCCTGTTTTTGAAGTCTGAGGGATACAAAGACTTCACCACCGGCTCCCCTGAACTCCCTTACTGAGTGTTCTGACCTGCCAAGAGGTGCCTGTTGCTGTTCTGGGCCTCTGGAGGCTGTTCTTGCTGTTGGGAGCTGGAAAAGTAACGCGACGAGGAGAAGCGCGATGCATCCGCACCTGTTTCCGACACATTGCCGAAAAAACCGACGCAGCGCCTGCCTGCGGCTCGAGAAATCGCTACACGCCACATCCAGTGCACTGATCTACGAAGGCCGATATCACCGCACCGATTCCGACACAGGCCCTGCTGTGCGGCTGCCAGAACCAACGCATCATGGGGCCCGTGCTGAAGAAATCAACGAAGCGCCGTTGCCGCCGCCGCATCGAGAACCAACGCATCCCCGATCTTCATGCATCGCACCGGGGTGCCAAGTTTACAAGGACACTGGGGCTGCAGTAAGAAACCGACGCATCACCTCCCCGCATAGTAAGAAATCGACGCATCACTTCCCCTTCAGTAAGAAACCAACACATCACCTCCCTTGCGTGGCAGTAAGAAACCGACGTATCACCTCCCCTGGAGTAAGGAACCAACGCATCACCTTCCTTGCACGTAAGTAACCGACACATCACCTTACCTGCAGCTGTTCTTGCATTTGATTTTGACGCATCCAAGGTACTTTGTGTTGAAAGTGTCGCATCTATAATTTGCTAAGGACAAAACTGTTTCTACCTTTTAAAAGTCATATTTTGATAACTGCATTCTGGATTTTTGTCGTTTTGGTCTTGTTTGGTTTAGATAAAAATTACTTATTTTTCAAAACTGGTGTGGTGTCCATTTGTAGTGTTTTCACTGTATTACTGTATGTGTGCACCAATGCTTTACACACTGCCTCTGAGATAAGCCTGTCTGCTCGTGCTAAGCTACCAAGGGGGTGAGCAGGGGTTATTTAGAAGTGTATCCCCCTTACACTGACTAGGAAGAAGGGTCCCTATTTGGACAACGGTGCAAACCAATGCCAACTAGAGACCCCCATTTCTAACAGTAGCCAATCTTCTTCTTTCAGAATAGGCATAATGTGAGCAAAGTGTGAGGCTCCCTTGTGTTCTGGATCACCTGGAACTTGTAAATTAGACATTGGGGCAATTCCAGATATGAGGAATTAGCATAATCCAGACACTAACCAATTAAAGCAGGGAGTGCCAAAAGCCTTCCATTTTGTGAAAGAAAGTTCTGGATTGCCTTCAAAACATCAACATTATACTGACAAGAGGAAACCCGAGCTGAAATTTGTGTCGTCATGCAATGCAGGCTATCCAGTATGACCCCAAGACTCTTTGCGCAGCTGGTGGAGAAGGAGATAGGGTCAAGCTCTTGTCAGTATGAGACCAGCCATAAATAAATAAATGAAATAGATATTGTGAACCAGTTTCAATCACTTTCGTAAACATTAATGACTGTTTTTAAGTTATCCGATGTAGGATCATTAAAAACGTTTCCTTTATCACAACATGAACTTGAACTTAGATAGCTTCCTGAAAGCAATTGAGGTGGCTTTGCTCAGTTAAATACTGTTAGCAAGGTTGACCACATCCTGGAAGATCCAAGACGGGAAATTGGCATACAAATTGTAGATGTCTAAATTCTTCATAGTTATTCTTACGCAATCATAACTAATGTTTTCAGCGTATGCCATAATAAATACAAAGATAAAATTTCACTAGTAAAAATGTAAGAAATAAATAATATGCAACAAAGGATAATAAAAGGAAAAGGGAATAAGATTACAGGATAAGATTTTCTTTTGTGTACACAGCTCTAAAAGTCAACACAGATCATTTCATCACTTAGTTATCAAATCAATAGCAAAGTGCAAGTGCTTTAGTGCAAAATAGAACAAAAAAGACTTGGGAAAGGGAATGCCACCCACATTCATAACCGCTGCTCAGAGTCCATCATTGATCTTCTTATCAGAATTCATGCAGCCCAAAGATAGCTTGATACAATCATACAAATGAAGGGAAGATCAGTTTCAAAGCAAAATGTGAGTACTTTAGTACAAGTTGACACTGCAAACCACTTAAATAGGGGCACTAGCCACTTAGAATGCGGTCCTTCGTAACTTGTGGAGAATAGTAAAAAGTGCAATATTGTATCACGACCCCCAAAGTCACAGTCACATAGGTCGATCTGTGCTTGGTTGCTTTTAAACTTTGACTAGTAGTCTCTGGTAGGAAAAATACCCAATTTGAATTTAAGATATAAGGTACGGTGTGCATCACGTAGAATGCAATTGGGGTAACTCTCTGGCCCCGCCAAGTGCTTTACACAGAGGTAGCTGGCAGTTAGTTGTAAGGTTTCTGCGGCTGTGAGGGATTGCTTGAATTTCCAGGACCCATAAGAATCCTTAGCATTGGATTAGCATCAGGGGTAGTTGTTGCAGGGTCGGTTCATAGATGTATGTACTCCAGATGAGTTAATGTCCTTTTAACATAAAGTGCCCATGCGCTACTAGAGATCATATTTATGCTCAGATACTTCAACTATGGATCTTAGATAGATTCCTCCACATTGGTTTCTGTTCGGTCGAAGGCAGTACATCACTGGACAAAAAGCCGTGACGTCCTTTAGGGGTTTAATGCCAAGGTCAAAAAACAAGGGGACAAGTGGTGTTCCAGACGCCAGTTGTAGCAGCGACTTTAAAACATTATTCTCTAATATTTGAACCTGTTAGAAATTGCTGTAGCCCAGGGCACAGCTTCATAAACATATAGATGCAACTGCTTTCTGCCAGTATATTTGCATTATAACACACATAGATTGAATTTTCTTCGACCTGTCAACCTTAGGGTGGTCATCCCCTAAACTTCTTGCGTTCAACTTCTTATTTTTCTGAATTTGCTTTTACTAGCTATGGACTTTGTGCGTTTTACCGCTGCTAACCAGTGCTAACGTTTTTGTGGTCACTCCCTAAAGCATGGTAAAACTGGCTGACACCGGCTTAGCAGAGTTATTTTGCTAGTTCCTAGTAGAATAGTATACCATATACCCAGAGCCTGTAAATTAAATGCTACTAGTGGGCCTGCAACACTTATTGCGCCACCCTTTTAAATAGCTCCTTAAAGCATGTCCCTGGTCTGCCAGTGCAGCCTGTATGCAGTTTTAAACTGCCAATTTGACTTGGCAATACCACCCTCTGGCCAAGCCTAAAACTCCCTTTTTTATTACATATAAGTCACCTTTAAGGTAGGCCCCAGACAGCCGGTAGAGCAGAGTGCATTCTAATTAAAAAGAAGTTGAACATGTACTTTTAATTTTTTCATGTCCTGGTAGTAAAAAACTCACAAATTTGTTTTTCACTACTGCGAGGCCTACTTCTCCCATAGGAGAACATTGGTTTACCTTATTACATCTAATAAGGGCTAACTTTTGATTGGGAACAGCTGGAAAAGTCATGTTTCCAGAAATTGTAATTTAAAATCATCTATACGTGTAAAGTTGAATTTTAAGTTACAAATTTAGAAAGTTAGCATTTTCTTGTTCCAACTGTTTGGTGCCCAAGTAGCCAAAATTCAAAACTTGGGTCTCAGATATTTTTTGGCTGAAAAGTGCTCTGAGAACCGAGAGGATACCAGAACCTACCTGTTCATCGATCTGCCCTAGATTCATAACCAGTCGGCCTGAATTTGCAGCATCTCTCGCTTTGTTCTTCTGCATAGCAGCAAATCCATTTCTGAGGCTCTTTGCCAAATGGGTATCCAGCCCTTGTCGGCTATAGCCTGCAGCTTCGTCCCACTGGAGATTTTTGACTTCCAAAAATGTAAAAATCTTCATCACAACTTTGTCCAGTGGCTCCCAAACGATGATGCCTCCTCCTCAGACACCACCAGATGCCTTGCTGAACTTTACCATCTCAGACATTTTTCTTCAGAATTTCTTCTAAGTCATAAGGTAAGCCACGACAGGGCCAAATCAACTGTTTGTATTCAAACCGCGCTCCATCACGGTCAGCCATATCCTTCCAGTCTGCCCTCGTCTCTTGCAACTAGATGCCACTGGTTGGCGCTTTGATATTTTAGGTTCTAAATTTTGCTAAAAGCTTTAAGAATGCATAACCCCGGTTCTCCTGATTAGAAGTTTGTCCTTTTGGTGTCAAATATTTAATAAATATTTCTCTCTTTTTATAAATTGATATGGGGTTTTTATTGTGTTGTTTTTTCACTTTATTACTGTTTTTGTGCTGCATAAATACCTTGCACATCGCCTCTAAGTTAAGCCTGACTGCTTTTATGAGAAGCTATCAGCGACTTAAGCAAAGGTTAATTTAATGACTTTTTTGTTGTACACCCTGATGGGGATTGTAATTGTTGCCTGAGAAGTGTTCACAACCCCTCAACCACATACCCAATTTCCTACATTGGTGCTCAATGGTAATATCCAGTACTAGTGTTTGTGCAGTACTGTACAGTAATCTATGTAACACTACAAATCCCAAAAATAAGTTGATACCAGGTGCAACATCTTTTTAAATTATCCTTAGCTTTTGATTTGGTTGTTTTTCTCTTTTTCCAAAATTAAGTTTACTTCACCTCCTTTTTGCTACAATGGATATGGAACTGATCCATGTGGATGACCTGAGCAAGGCTGAGCTACAGAGGCTCTGTAAAGAGAGGGAGCTGAATGTGGGAGGGAAGGCCACAAAGGAGGAACTCCAGGTAGCCCTCCATGCCTATGAGGCGGTTGAGAGAAGGCAGTTCACCCAAGAGGAGACAGAGGATGACATCCTTGAAAAGGAGGAAGTGGACTTAGAAGAAGAGTAGGAGGAGGAGGGCGTGGCCACACACCCTGAGCTGCAGCAGCCTGAGGAGAAGGAGGACAACTTGGATGCAGAAATGGAACCCTCTGCCACTGCAGGGAGCAGTGTGATCTCCCACAACCTGTCCCCTGAGGAGCTGGCAGGCAGGAAAGCTTAGAGAGAGTTTAGGTTGCAGCTGGCCAAACTCAAAATGGAGGAGAGAGAGGCAGCAGCAAATAGGGGCTTGGAAAAAAAGAGGATGCAAGCGGAGATTACCCTAGTCAAAGAGTGGTCTGAAGCTGAGAGGGCCGAGGCAATGAGGGCCGTGGCTGAGAGGAAGTTGGTCTTGGCTCATGAGGTGAGCCTGAGGGAGCTGGACCTCAAAGCTAAGCAAGCAGCAAAATCCAGCAACAATGATGACAGCCTTCCTGCAGTGTCCAATAGAGAGGTGAGAGTCTGCATGCCCCAAGATCTGCTGCCTAGCTATTTGGTGGGGGTGATATAGATACATATTTTTCTGCATATGAGATAGTTCTGAGGATGCACAGGGTCCCAGAGGAGGACAGGGGAGCAAGTCTGTGGAAACACATGTCCCCAGTGGGGAGGGATACTCTTCTTACATTAGAAGTGGGGGTACAGATGTGGTACACTTCCATAAAAACCATCGGACTCACCAAGTTTGGGCTGACCCCTGAGAAGTATTGTATCAGGTTCAAGGACAGCCAGAAATTGCCCAACCAGTCTTCAGTGGATTTCCTGGACTACACCAGCAAGACACTGAGTGGTCGGGTGAATGGCAGTAACCCAAGTGATTTTAATGGGCTGTATAATCTTATTTTGAAAGAGAGCACATGCTCAGTACTTGGTTTACAGAGTTGCGCCAACACCTGATTGACAGTAAGCTCACTGACCTCAGGGTGCTTACAAAGGAGGTACACCTCAGGGACAGCACCATAGTGTCCACAAAGGCATCATGGGAATTCCCAAAAGGGTGGTAAGCATCCCCTCCTGAATAAAAGCGGGGAGATAAAAATAAAAGCAAGGAGTTCTCTCAAGGACCCCCAAAGTATTTCAAAAGGGAAGGAGTCCCAGCCCCAAACTGACCAGAAGAAAAATAGGTTTGTTGACAAGAAAACAGGAAAGTTTGTCCCCAAGTGCTATGAGTGTTGCAAGTATGGGCATGTGAAGGGGGATGCCAAGTGGCACAGCCTCCCACTGGTGGGCAGACTCAAGGGTTAGCCAGTGTAGCGATTGGAGAGGAAATTATCCCAGTTCTTATGGGGGTAGCACAGACGTTACCCTAGTGTTCCTGGGTGACAAAGAGATGGTACCCAAAAAATCCACATGCCTTCTAATACTTCCAAGTACAGGCAGAGGGTGGAGGCTCTGAGGGACACAAGAGCCAGCAAGACTATCATAAGGTGTCTTCTGGTGTTCTCAGAGCAGGTAATACCCAATACATTCCACCAGTTTGTAGTAGCAGACAACTGTGAGAGTCACTACACAGTGGTTCTGGTTCCCTTTGAATGAGGGGCGGTTCAGGTTCTCCAGATGTAGCTAGGAGCCCTGCCATGCATGTGAATTGTCTGTTATGAAATGATCTGGAGCACACTATCTGGAAGGAAGTGGAGCTCCAATCAAACCTGGACATGTTGGGGCTGCCTCAGTGAGTGTGCCTGGGTACAAGGTTCGTGGCAGCCTGAGAGGGGAGAAAAAGCTGCCTGGAGCCTGGAAAAATAGCCCAGGCAGCTGCCAAAAAAAAGGAAGGGCAAGGTGCATTGGAAACAAGCCCCTGAAACTCCCAGGCTCCAGGAGGAAGATGCACCTGAAAACGTCACTCTTGAGCCTACCTGGAGGATATTGCAGCCTTGGGAGGACTGCCTGAGCTTGCTGGATGGCAGGTTGAAGGTGGGGCACCTGGGAAAATTTATGTAAAGCTCAGAAAGAGTGGACAACTCTAGATGGCTTGAGGTGGCAAGCTGAGGCCCAGGCAGCTAGTAACACCTCTGGAGATCACATGATCTGTTGGGAGAATTACCTCCTATATAGTAGTGATCCTAAGGTTCCTGAGCCTGGGTCAACTCATATGTTGGTGGTCCCCCAGTGTTACATAGCCTTCCTACAGGGCCTAGCTCATAATATACCCCTGGCAGAACATCTGGGGCAGGACAACACCTTTGCCAGGCCTGTCACCCACTTGTGTATGCCCCGGATAAAGCCACCCTCAGATGCTTTCTGTAAGTCATGTCCCACCTGCCATGCCAGTGGGAAGTCAGGGAGAAAGTTAAATGCTTCACTGGCTCCCGTGCCTGTCATTGGCACCCCCTTTTATAGGGTGGGCATCCCTCAAACCTACAACTGTCTTGAACAACACGTTCATCCTGGGTTTTGGTGGACCATGCCACTAGATACCCGAGGCCAAACTTCTGAGATCTGTGACTGCACCTGCAGTGACTCGAGCCCTGATGGGGATTTTTACCGGGATGTGGTTCCTCAAAGAAGTGGTGCCTGACAGAGGCATTAACTCCATGTCTGCATACATGAAATCCATGTGGGATGAGTGGGGTAGCCTATAGGTTCTTCACACGCTATCACCCTCAGAACAGTGAGCTTGCTGAAAGGTTCAACAAGACCCTGAAATGCTTGATTATAGGCCTGCCTGAGCCCATGAGGCGCCGGTCGGATGTCCTCGTACCATACCTGCTTTTGCCTACAGGGAGGTGCCCCAGAAGGTAGGTTCAGCCCATTTCAACTCCTCTATGGCCACCCTGTTAAAGAACCTCTGTTTGGTAAAGGAGGGGTGGGAGCAAGCTCCCAGGAAGCCCTTCCAAGATGTGGTCAGCTACATGCTGGCTGTGAGAAACTGATGGAGGGTTTCTGGAGGAAGGCCTTTGCAAATCTGGAATCCAACCATGAGGTGGTGTAGCTCTGGCATGACCAGAAGGCCACTCTGGTCGAGTTTGAGCCTGACCTAAAGGCATGGGTGATGGAGTCAGAGGAGCCCATGTCATAAGACCCTGACCAGACCATTGGTCAGGGTCTTATGAGGTGAAGGAGAGAAAAAGTGAGGTCACCTACTTGGTTGACTTCAAAACACCAGGAACCCCTTAAGGGTGCTCCATGTGAATCACCTCAACCCCATTATGAATCAGCATGCTCCTGGTGACAGATGGTGACAGATGATGGGGTGGAAGAGAGTGACCCCTTCCCCGACCTCCCTTCTTCCAAGGAGCAGGATGGATCAGTGGAGGGTGTCAAGCTCCCCCTACCCCGGCACCAGAGCATCACAGGGACTGTCACCAGTTGTTAGGGCAGTTTGCTTCTCTGTTCTCCCTCACACCTGGGCTTGCTCATTTGTGTACCCATGACATTGAAACAGGAGACACTTTGCCTGTAAAAAATAAAATGTACAGGTTATCTGGCATTGCGAGGCCTAGCATTAAAGAGGAAGTTTCCAAGATGCTTGAACTAGGGGTGATTTAGCACTGCAATAGTCCCTGGTCCAGCCCAGAAGAGCTGGTAGCAAAACTCACCCCACTGGGCGCCGCACCAAAACGCAGGTTCTGTGTGAATTACAAGGGGCTCAACTCAGTCACCAAAACCTCGAGCTGATGAGCTCATTGATAGGCTGGAATCTGCCCTGGTCCTGAGTACCTTTGATCTGACATCAGGGTACTGCCAGTTTGCTCTGACTGAGGGGACTAAAGAGAGGTCTGCATGCCGTACCCCAGTGGGCCATTTCCAGTTTAAGGTGATGCCCTTTGGGTTGAAGAATGCCCCTCCCACCTTCCAGAGGTTGGCTAACAGGGTCCTGCCTGAAATGGAGGCCTTGGGTGCGGGCCTACCTGGATGGCATAGCTGTCTTCAGTTCCAGCTGGGAGGATCACTTGTTTTACCTTCAGGGGGTGTGTCAGGATCTGCAACGGAAAGGCCTGATTAACAAGGCCAGCATGTGCCAGATTGGGCAGGGTTCTGTGGTGTATCTAGGACACCTAGTGGGTGGGGGCAAGGTGCAGACCCTCCAAGCCAAGATAGAGACTATCCTGGCTTTGAAACCCCCCAAAACTCAGACAGAAGTGAGAGCCTTCCTGGGCCTCACTGGATATTATAGGAGGTTTGTCAAGGGTTATGGCACTATTGTAGCCACCCTGACTGAGCTGACTTCAAAGAAGCAGCCCAAGAACACGATCTGGATAGAAGCCTGCAAGAAAGTCTTTGACACACTCAAAGAGACCATGTGTACAGAACCTGTATTCAAGGCCATTCACTTCTCCAAGGAATTCACAGTTCAGACTGATGCCTCAGAGCATGGCATAAGGGCTGTGCTCTCACAGATGAATGAGGATGGCCTAGACCAGCCTGTAGCCTTCATCAGTATTGGGCTACTACAAAGGGAACAGAGGTGGAGTGCTATTGAGAGAGAAGGCTTTGCAGTGGTCTGGGCATTGAAGAATCTGAGACCATACCTGTTTGGACTCACTTTCGAGTTAAGGGGTGAGAATTCTAAACTGTTGAGGTGGTCCATCTCCCTACAGGGAATGGACTTCACAGTGAACCACCGCCCTGGGTCAAACCACTATGAAGCTGGTCTTTCCAGGTTCTTCTGCCTTAGTGATGAGAACTTCCATGAGAGTCAGGGCCGGACTGGCCGTTGCGGGCACCGGGCGATTCCCCTGTAGGCTGGAAGGGTGGGAGCCGGTTTTGGACCCCTGTGAGCCGTTTTTGTTACAGGTGGCCGGTCTTACGGCAGTGCTGCAATATTAGCTGCCTGTACAAAAGCGGGAGTGGTGCTTCCCACTCGCATCACCCCACCCCCCGCCCCTTGGGGGCCGGTCGAGCTGATTGCCAGGACTATTTCAGTTCCCAGTCCAGCTGTGATGAGAGTGAGTAGTTCTCCCCACTTTCAACTGGGTGGGAAACATTAGACCTGTCAACCTTAGGGTGGTCTTCCCCAAACGTTTTATCTACTCCCATCCTCTTTGTTGAAATTTGTTTTGTTGGACTTTGTCACTGCTAACCAGTGCTAAAGTTCTTGTTCACACTCCTTAAAACATTTAAAAATTCTAAAAAGGCCACTTTAAGAAAGTTGGCATTTTCTTGTCGTAAACATTTGGTGCTTATGGTCTGTGTCCTAGGTCACATGACTGTGATTAGAGTGACAGCTGGCCTTAGTGTATTCCTCCGAGACAGTGAGATGGAGAGGGAGTGGGTGTTGGCACGATTAGCCATCCTGCAAGAATGGAAGGGGCGGAGCTATTCCCTGCTCCACTTACATTTCAATGGAGCTTCCTCAGCACACTCAAATAGAACTTCACACCATTCTTTTGTCACTCTAGACCTCTTGGAGCCAGGGCAGAGATGAAGGACATTCCAGAAACAACGGTGGGGGCAAAACTCTGGAAGTTTCTTTCACTTCAAAGCTGGCACCAGGTAAAAAATAGGAGCCTCAGACCCACTCTTCAGTTCATTCCTGGACCTGCGGAGGACACTGGGAAGGCCTGCCTTGTATTTCAGAAGATTGCCCTGCTGCTTGAGGCCTACTTTGGGCTTCAGAAGACTGCACTGCTGCTACCAGAGGACTGCCCTGCTGCTTGAGGACTGCCTTGATGCCTGACCCCATGACTACCAGAGTGACCCCAAGGGCTAGTTGCCTCGCCTACTGTTCTGAGCTAGAGGGACACAACCTGTACCCTGCACCTGGACCCTGCATGAAGTGATTTCTACCCTCCAAGTGGTGCCCACTCAGTCCTGGACCCAAGGAAGTGGTGCTAAAAGTGCCCAAACAGCTAAAACCCAAAACTTGTGACTTCGAACATTTTCAGACAAAGAGTGCTGACAGGAGACGGGAACCTACCAGCTCACTGATTCGCCCAAGGTGCATCGTCGGTGTCGACCTAACTTTGTGGTAGCTCCTACTACATTCTTCTACGCAGCATCAAATCCTGTTCAGTGGCTCCTCGCTGAAGGGGTATCCGGGCTTCTGGAACCTTCATCGGCTACAGCCTGCAGTTTCGGAACCGCTGGAGATTTTCAACTTTCAAAAAAGTGACAAAGTCCAGATGTAGAAATCTTCACTGCAACTTCGTCCAGAGGCTCCCCTACGAGGATGACTCCTCCTCAGACACCACCAGCTGGTATGCCCCGCTGAACTTTACCTTCTTAGACATTTTTCTTCAAAATTTCTTCAAAATCTGGAGGTAAGCCGATACTGGGCCCAATCCACCTCGGGCATCCGAACCGCGCTCCATTGCAGCCTGCCATAAGTTTCAAATTCACCCCGGTTTCGCTTGACTAGATATACATAAGTACGGGTCTACTGATTAGATTTTTGTTTTTTGTTGTTTTGGTGTCAAATAATTTATTAAATTGTTCTCTATTTTTCTAAATTTGTGTGGGATTTTTCTTGTAGTGTGTTTTAACTTTATTACTGTTTGTGTGCTGCACAAATACCTTACACATTGCCTTTAAGTTAAGCCTGACTGCTTTTGTGCCAAACTACCGGAGGGATAAGCACAGGCTAATTTAGTGACTTTTGTGTGGTTCACCCTGAGAGGGATTGTGGTTGTTACTGGAGAAGTGTTCAAACCCCTCTCAGCCAAAAACCCAATTACCTTCAACTGTCATTTTTATTTCTGAGACGCAGTATGGCATTTGTTGCATGTTTGAGAGTAGCTGAAGCCTTTTCAATGTGGTTGCACCAACTCATTTTGTGTTTGAAGCAAAAACCAAATAGTCGTATGATGATGCACACTCAATGGCTTGTCCGCCTATACATGGTAGTCTCTTTAGAGGGGGGGATAGACACAATGTCACAACCTTTGTCTTCTCCAAATTAATTTGGAGATCCTTATTACCACAATAGCTCTTAATTTGGTTAACAACCAATGCATTTCAATTTGCATCTGTGAAAATATCACTGCTTCATCAGCAAAGAGTACGATGATTATTTTTTGTTGCATAGTTTAATGGGGTCCCGGTTCTCTTTTTCCAAGAATATACCCACATCATTCATAATAGAGGCAAAATTATAGTGGGGCAAGTACACACCCATGATACTCAACCAAGGGGATACGGAAAACCTGTGGGGATAAGGAAACATTTGGTTCATAGTAAGCCTCCACTCGAGACTGATATCTGAAATTGTGCCTCAGCCTGTCATGCTTCATTAGGTGTTGTTTCAATGGCACATGTAAATAGTCGGCAAAGGGTAGCCAATGTGTATTGGCAAATGGTCCCAGGCTGCCTCAACTTTCAAAATTGAGAGCTGACCTAATAAGAAGAGCATGAACACCCTCACATGTCATAACCAGGGGTCATATTACCCCGGGGGCACATTGGGCGCTTGCGCCTTCTTTGCACGCCCAAGGCAAATTGGTATTACAGAAGGGGGCGCAGATGCTTGTGCGGACCCTTCTGTAATACCGATAGTGCTGGTGCACATAAAGCGTCAGCGATATCTTCAGGGGGCGTTCCCTCATTTGCATAGGGGCGTGCAGGTGCTAGAGTAGTGCCTGTATAATATTTTACCAGTTCAAAATATTAAAACCTTAATCTGAACTAGCAAGTGCTGGGAAGCTTCTATAGGGTGATATGTTAAACATTACAAGGTCAAATCAAACGGTGATAAGACCCACGCACTCACTTGTGAAAAAATTAATTGAGGTACTCTCTTTGATGGTGCAGATTGGTAAATACTTCTGAGTATGAAGTATAGGTAAACAAACTGATTGCGATATTCCCAACAAGTGGGAAGCGTCCCCAATCTGCACTCAGATAAATACAGGTCAAATAATTCAAAAGGTGATCTGTGTAGTTCCAAGAAATTTCTTTTATTTTCTTTCTTGTTTTTTGTTATGTTACTTTCTTCTTTCAACTCAAAATATCCATTTTATTATTTGAATTCTTCTGATTATGCCCAATGCATTTCGGGCTGTGCTCTTCATCAGGGGCTAAGCCCTACAAACATAGAAGAAACTTACTCAGTATAGGCCCATTCTCATTGTTTTACAAATTTGAAAAGTCCTTGCACTCTAACACTATTAGCAATAAGTGAATTCAAGTATCTCGATGTAATAACATGTCTGAAGTTCAATCCTCAAGGTGCTTGTTAAAAACTCCATGCAATTGTGTAGATTGTGCCAGAAAAAATTAATCCTTAAAGTGCCAAGATAAACTATACAAAGTTGTGTACTTTCTTCAAATAGTTGAAATGCTCTTGAGCAACAGCCAATTCTATATCCTGTGAATGTAAACGAAGTAAAAAAAAATTATTAAGAAAAAACTTAAAATATGTGTTTCAAATGAATTTTGGCACGTATGTTTTACAATTTACCAACACATGTTTTAACAATGTCTCATTTGTCAAAAATTCTCTAGTTGTTCGTAGAACAATCTCGCACAATTAAATCGCTCATCCTATTTTAAGATATAAAACTGTTGTCTTATAGATAAATTTTCGTACCTCTGGTAAACCAATATAATTATAACAATATGATGTTTGCAGCGATGTTATTTATAACTAGTTTTTGTCATATGTATCTTGATTAAAACAGTGGTCCTCAAAGATATAAAGAATAGAATGTAAAGCATGTGTGATATAACAAAAGAGTGGATAACCAGAGGTGTATGGAAATGTTATCAAGATTTTATTCCACACTGCTAAAAGGAGTGGAGTCACCTATGAATGTGTGCTTATATGCATGATCTGATCAATAGTGTCTGGATGTGCATCATACTAATCACATGGATTAAGTTCCAAATAATAAAATGAAAATGGTAATGAAAATAAAGATGCTAGTGAACTTATTACTTGTTACTGCCATTCATGGACAACAACTAAAGTCCATTCATAGAAAACATCTGAAGTCCATTCGTTCATTTAACCCTCTGGGGTTAACAGTGTCCAATCGATTGATCCAGTAAATTTCTTTTTGTAATAAAAGGTTTTTGTTGTCTCGACCAACCTTTAACTGGAATTTGCTCAAGAATCTTATACCTGAGTTGGCTGATGTTGTGTTTGTGGGAATTAAAATGTACTGCTACTGTGGATTTCTGATTATTCGTCCCTATATTACTCTTGTGTTCCGTCAGATGTATCTTGATTTTCCTTTCTGTTTTTCCCACGTAAGCGAGACTGCATGGGCATTTCATCATATAGATCACATTACTGAGTCACAAGTTGCTGTGATTTTTAATTTGATATTGGTATCACGAGTTGGGTGTACCAGTGTATTACCTCTTATAATGGAATTACAGTTACCACAGTTCATGCAGGGCAAGGTTCCCCTGTAAGTCTGAGATTCAAAGTCAGGACAGTTGTTTAAAAGTTGTCTCAAGATAGGCGAATCTAGGTGGTTTTTCAAACAAACCTTTGCAATCCTTTTCTGTTCTTAACATTGGCCAATATTTCAATATTGTGTTTTTGATACTGTAGATGTGAGTAGAAAATTTAGATACGAAAGCCATTCTGTTGTCATCGCTATCTTTTCTCCTTTCTTTGGTTGTCAATGGGTCGATCTTGGTAATGGCTTCTTGTAATATCTGATTCGAATACCCTCTTTGTTTGAACTTTTGTACCATTGTGGTCAAACTGTTGGTATACAGTTAGTTGTTAGATATAATGTGCTTTAACCTGAGCAATTGTGAATATGGTAAATGCTTTTTAAGCGACGGCTGATGGAAACTCGTGTAATGTAGTAAGTTATTACGATCAGTCTGCTTGGTAAAAATGCTGCTAATTAGATTATTGTCTTTTTTGGTAATTTTTTTTTCACAACATATTTTTATTGTTGACAGACACAAGAGCCCTGGAGGAACCAGGGTTACTAATAGCACAGTAGACATGATAATAATAATGATGTCAATATTTACAATAATCAAATACAGCAATTTGAAATATACGGATATCTGAATGAAAACTAAAACAGAATTTGAAACTATAAACACCAGTGACATAGTGTCAATATGTAAACTGCCATAAAGAAACTCCAGCCGCCCTAGTTGAATACAAGCATAGTTATAGTCTAGTTTGTCGCTCGTCATCTGATCATCATGGCAGGTCCTCATTATTTAATGTAGGGGGGATGGGCTCTAAATAAGACCCCGATAGTCAGCCCACCTCTTCCATATCTTTGGGTGTTTCTGAGGGCATCCCCTAGCCTTGAAGATTGGTATTTCCAGCCCCATGGAGAAATCGAGGCCCCGTTTCCAAGCCCCCACAGATGGCAGGGAGGTTGCCCTCCATGTCCTGGCAATGTCTTGCTTCACCAACTAAGACCTAGGATTAACAAATGGCGTTTATATCTATTGCCCCCGATCCCCTCTTTTATATGAAGCATAGCCAAACGTGGCGACTGTGGAATGTCCCAACCCAAAACCTCTGAGAGACAGGTTATCACCCCACGCCAAAACCTCAACAGTGCCGTGCCCTGCCACACCGTATGCAAGAGAGTGCTCTCTGCGGCTTCGTAGTGCAGGCAAAGGGGGGAGTCGATCAGTCCCGCCCACCATGGAGATATTTGAATTGTATAAGGCGGAGGCGCACTGCTATGGCTGCACCGCGCGGGGACTCAAGCGCCTCAACCAAGTCATGATCATCTATTGGACCAATATCTTCCTGCCAAGCATCTCTAGTTTTGTTGAGTGTCGTGGAGCCATTGGTCACTAATGTGTGATATATTGCTGTAATTTTGTGTTCACCCATTTCTACCATAAAGACCTTGGCCTCGATGGGGTTGAAGTCAGGAATGGTATCTTGGCGTGTTATGTAAGGGGAGAATGCATGGCGAAATTGAATATCTGTAGAATTGTTAACGGGGCATGTCAAATTCGGTGTGTAGCTCCTGGAAGGATTTCAGGGTCTGTCCATGAAGAACCGCCCCAATCATTGAGATATCAATGGTATCCCAGGCCGCAAATCCCTGCAGCCCAGACAGTTGTGGTACTAGGCTGTTGTGCCAAAGAGGAGTTTTCTTAGTCAGTTTGCCCCACCATCCCATCCTATGCAGTGCCTGTTGCCATGTCACGAAGACCGTCCAGGTAGCGGGTGGCAGCGTTTTAAGCATCGGACCTAAGTATAGGATTGTATGTAATGGTTTAGTATCCATTAACCAGTGCTCAACCGTATAAGCAGGGTGGCGTCTGTCACCATACCACCAGTCGTTTAGAATAAGAAGGTGTGAAGCGGCATGGTAAGCTTGGACATCTCGAGTCGCAATACCCCCGCAGTATGTAGATTGGAAACAAGTTCTTAATGCTGCGCCCGCGGAACCCCCACCCCAGAGGAAGTGACCAAGGACAGCATTTAGTTGTTTAAACCAGATGGGTAGTATTGGGTAGGAATAGTCTTTTTTGGTAATTTGAGCATCCAAGAGTGTGATACTGTTGATACTTATGGTTGGAGTGAATTTGATTCTATAAACCACGGTATTTAATCTCTCAATGGCTCATAACAAATCCTGTTCTGATCCCTTCCATATGATGAAAATGTCATCTATGTATCTCCTGTACATTACAAGATTGTCAAACCACTCATGTTGATTTAAGATGTTATCCAATTCGAATCTGTACATGAACAAGTTTGGGTAAGATGGAGCGGTGCATTTTCCCATGGATGTTCCTGAAAGTTGGATGTAAAACTCATCTTGCCATTGAAAGTAGCTGTGATAGAGCCTTCTGATTTCTCGGACTCTACTAAGAAAGATTCCACTGCTGACAGTCCTAAATTATGAGGGATTGATGTGTAAAGAGATTTGACATCTATAGTGCATAAAATTACATCTTGAGATGGATCCAATTTTGTGAGTTCTAGTATGTTAAAAAAATCAGTTGTATCCTTAAGGTATGTGGACATATTTTGTACCAAAGGTTGGAAATGTCTGTCCAAATATTTACCGATTGGTTTGTGTATAGAATTGACCGTGGATACTATAGGCCTGAAGGGAGGTTTTAGGGGATCCTTATGTATTCTAGGAATCATATATATGTAAGGAATGTTTGGGTGTTCCTTGATGAGATATTTCTTCTCTACCTCTGAAATAGTTCCAACCTCAAAAGCCCCGTTTATCAATTTAGTCAATATCCCCAAGAAATCTTTGGTGGGATCCGATAATATTTTCATGTACACGTTGGGATCATGTACGTGCATGTTTACATTCTCCAGATAAAATTCTGTGTCCATTATTACCAATGCACCCCCCTTGCCAGCTTGACAACAAGTTATTTCAGAATTAGAAGCTATTTGACTAAGTGCTCTTTTTGGGTGATGTTCGTTGATTTAGATTTTCTCTTTTTGAAGATCATTTGAAGGTCTTGTTGCACTACCGTTTCAAATGCATCCAATATCTTATGGCTGATTGGGGCGACGTACGTGCTTTTGTTCCTTAATCCCAATAGAGTATTATCTGTCATATATTGTTGTTTGGGTTCCACTATGTTTTCAAAGAAGTGTTTCAATCTGAGGGTCCTCATGAACTTGTACAGGCTGATTTGTGCTTCCACTCTATTAGAATGATATGTGGGTACAAACAATGTTCCCTTTTGTAAAGTTTTGATTTGAAAAGTGGTCAATTGATGTTTAGAAATGTTAATCACTAGGGTTTCCAACTCCTTGTGGATTTTGCAATCGATTGATGTTTTTATTTTGTGGCCCCCCTCCAGGTTCAACTTGAGGTCCTTGACCTTGCTCTGAAAAAGGTGTCTCCTTTGAGATTCTACCGGATGTTGATGGACCAATGTTTTCAGATCCTTTACTTATAAGGTGAGTTGATGGTCTATTCGTGTGTTGTGATTCATCATACGACTTTTTGGTTTCTGTAAATCTCGTAGTGTATGGTCTTTGTTGCCTCCTACGTGCATAAATTTCTGCCCAGTTATATACCTCTCGAAGTTTATAATCAATTGTGTCTCTCTCGAATTTCCTAATCTTTCTTTCATTGATTTCCTTTGTGTATTCTTCTAGTTGAATGTTGATGTCCTTAAGTGTTTTGTCCCAATCTTCCTTGATCATTTTATCCGTCAATTTTTGTTTCAATTGAGTAACTTCTCTATTTAAATCAACCAATAATTTGGATTGCTCTTCGATAATTAATAGAATTAGGTCAAGAGAGCACTTATTCAGTATGGCAGACCATTTGTTTCAGTGAATCTAGTGTTGTTTTTACATAACTGTTAGAAATGGGGTCTCTAGTTGGCAGACGTAGGTACCTTTGTCCAAATATGGACCCTTGCTTTTAGTCAGGGTAAGGGCGATACACACTTTAGATAACCCCTGCTCACCCCCTTGGTAGCTTGGCACGAGCAGACAGGCTTATCCCAAAGGCAATGTGTAAAGTATTTGTACCAACACTCACAGTAACACAGTGAAAACACCACAAATGGACACCACACCAGTTTAGAAAAATAAAATATCTTTATCTAAACTAAACAAGACCAAAACAACAAGAAGCCAACATACACAGATAAAAATATGACTTTCAAAAGGTTTCAAGAACTTGTACCATAGAAAACTATGGATGCTTGACTTTTCACCAAAGTACTTGTAAATGCATCAAAGTTTCAAAAGCCAAACAGCCGCAGAGTCGGAAAACAAAGAGATGCAACACTCCTGAGACCTTGGGGAGGCGATGCGACAGTTCTGCGACACGCAGAGGATGAGTTGCGTCGAATCCAGTCTGTATGGGGAGTGATGCGTCGATTCTTTCCGAAGGTTCCGGGTCGCAGGTGATGCATCGGGAAAGGGTGCCGCACAGGTACAATGCGTGGAAATCCGGGATGCGGTGGTGATTGATGCGGTGGCATCGAGCGGTGCTGCGTCAGTCCTCTTCAGCCGCGATCCCTCGATGCGTCGATTTTAGCAGTTCTTCACGTTTCTTCTTTCTTCCAGCTCCCAAACAGCAGCAACAATCTCCAGAGGCCCAAAACTGGCACAGGCACCTCTTGGCAGGCTAGAACTCACAGAAGCAGAGTTCAGGGGAGCTGGGGGTGAAGTCTTAGTGTCCCTGAGACTTCAGAACAGGAGGCCAGCACACTTCAGGCCCTTGGAGATCTCCTTCAAGCAGGGGACACAGCACACAGCAAAGTCCTTCTCCTTTCCTTGGCAGAAACAGCAACTGCAGGCCAACCCCGGACACAGGGCAAGGGCAGTACTTCTCCTCAGTCTCTCCATCTCTTCTCCTTGGCAAAGGTTCCTCTTGAATTCCAGGAATGATCTAAAGTCTGGGGTTTTGGGTCTGATACTTATACCCCAAAATGTCATTGTTCTCTTTGTGCAAGGGGCTCTGAGCCCAGTTCAAACCAGTTCTGGGGGGCACTCTGCAAGTGCACAACAACATCCATTGTCAGTGTGAGCCTTGGCTCCAGACACACCACAGGGGGGCGGAGCCAGCATTGTGGAAGGCAGGCACAGCCCTATTCAGGTACAGGTGCTACTCCTCCCACCACTCCAAATGCAGTTCAGGCCTATTCAGCCTAGTACTGACTCATCCAGACTCCTGGAGCCACTGCAGCTCCCCAGCCCCTCTCACTCCAAAGCCAGACAGTCAATCCACAAACAGGCAGAGACACACAGGATGGTTGAACAAGAAAATAGCCATTTTCTAAAAGTGGTATTTTCAAACACACAATTTAAAAACCATCTTTACTAAAAGATGTGTTATTAAATCCTGAGTTCAGGGATACCAAACTCCATTTTTCCATCTTATCCCTATGGGAAGATATGCTTGTAAAATGTTACAAAGCATTCCCCATTCTGTCCTATGGGGCAAGATAGCCTTTCAATAGTGAAAAACGAAATTGGCAGTATTTCACTATCAGGACATGTTACACACACCAGTACATGTCCTACCTTTCACATACACTGCACCCTGCCCAGGGGGGTACCTTGGGCCAACCATAGGGGTGCCCTATATGTAAGAAAAGGGAAGGTGAGGGCCTGGCAAGTGGGTGCACTTGCCAAGTCGACATGGCAGTTAACAAACTGCGCACAGGCACCGCGTTGGCTGGCCTGAGACATCTTTTCAGGGCTACTCATGTGGGTGGCACAATCAGTGCTGCAGGTCCACTAGTAGCATTTGATTTACCAGCCCTGGCACACTCAGTGCACTTTACTAGGGACCTACTGGTAAATCAAATATGCCAATCATGGAGAACCAAACACAATAACAATTTACACAGAGAGCATATGCACTTTAGCACTGACCAGCAGTGGTAAAGTGCCCAGATTCCTATTGCCAACAAACACAGGTCAAGAAAAAATAGGAGGAAGAAGCATAAAGTTTGGGGATAACCCTGCAAAAAGGGCCACTTCCAACAATAACGTAGACTTCAATGCTATCCGTAATCCCCTAGGAATGCGTTGCAATTTATGATATTTTATAAGGGTGCTAGCGTGTAAACGTTGATTGATTTCTTTTTTAGAAATATATAAAAGTTGTTTGATATTTGAGTGGATGGATCCTGTACTGGTGGTGTCATTTCCTGTTTCTTCTATTAAAGAATAAATTAGTTGAGTTTCATCCTCTGTGAAAAAGAACGTGTCAGCTCTATGTTCTGTGAGGTTAGATATCTCATATCAGCCATAAGATAGTGGATGCATTTGAAACGGTAGTGCAACAAGACCTACAAATGATCTTCAAAAAGAGAAAATCTCAATCAACGAACATCACCCAAAAAAAAAAGAAGAGCACTTAGTCAAATAGCTTCTAATTCTGAAATAACTTGTTGTCAAGCTGACAAGGGGGTGCATTGGTAATAATGGACACAGAATTTTATCTGGAGAATGTAAACATGCACGTACATGATCCCAACGTGTACATGAAAATATTATCGGATCCCACCAAAGATTTCTTGGGGATATTGACTAAATTGATAAACCGGGCTATTGAGGTTGGAACTATTTCGGAGGAAGAGAAAAAATATCTCATCAAGGAACACCCGAGCATTCCTTACATATATATGATTCCTAAAATACATAAGGATCCCCTAAAACCTCCCTTCAGGCCTATAGTATCCACGGTCAATGCCATACATGAACCAATCAGTAAATATTTGGACAGCCATTTCCAACCTTTGGTACAAAATATGTCTACATACCTTAAGGATACAACTGATTTTTTTAACTTACTAGAGTGTACACAATTGGATCCATCTCAAGATGTAATTTTATGCACTATAGATGTCAAACCTCTTTACACATCAATCCCTCATAATTTAGGACTGTCAGCAGTGGAATCTCTCTTAGTAGAGTCAGAAAAATCAGAAGGCTTGAAAATATTTCTCATGGAATTATTCCATTTTACGCTCTATCACAGCTACTTTAAATGGCAAGATGAGTTTTACATCCAACTTTCAGGAACATCCATGGGAAATTGCGCCGCTCCATCTTATGCAAACTTGTTTATGTACAGATTCGAATTGGATAACATCTTGAATCAACATGAGTGGTTTGACAATCTTGTAATGTACAGGAGATACATAGATGACATTTTCATCATATGGAAGGGATCAGAACAGGATTTGTTACGAGCCATTGAGAGATTAAATACTGTGGATGATAGAATCGAATTCACTTCAACCATAAGTATCAACAGTATCACACTATTGGATGTTCAAATTTCCAAAAAGACAATAATCTAATTACCAGTATTTTTACCAAGCAGCTCCCGTAACTCCGTTCCATCTCATCCCAATTAATAAAACAGAAACCTCACATACCTTTGGTAAAACAAGTAACTCTATCTTTACATGCTAAAATGCATATAGTCATCTCACAAAAGTGAAAATGAAAATATAGCAAGCAGTGAGAGAGGTGATGATTTTGGGGTCCTCCCTATCCTAGGGAGAGAACCAAGCAGATGCCTTGAACACAAAGAGAACATCATGCTGAACGATTTGGTGGTGGTCCCATCCTCCTAGGACCACCCCAAGCACAGTTATGGGCAAAAATACAATCCCAACCAAAGGCCCTGCAAAGCATTATGGGACGAGATTCTAGAGTGCAGTGAATATTATAGTATCCAATATCAAAACATTCCTCAAGCGGCAGCCCTCTCCCGGCTCAGGTGAGAGCTAATACTGTAATATTCACTGCACTCTAGAATCTCGCCCCATAATGCTTTGCTGGGCCTTTTGTTGGCATTGTATTTTTGCCCATAACTTTGCTTGGGGTGGTCCTAGGAGGATGGGACCACCACCGAATCTTTCAGCATGATATGCTCTTTGTGTTCAAGGCATCTACTTGGTCCTCCCCCTAGGTTAGGAGGGACCCCAAAATCATCACCCCTCTCATTGCCTGATATTTTACAAAGCTCACTTTTGTGAATTGGTTATATGCTTTTTAGCATGTAAAGGTAAAGTTGTTTTATCAAAGGGTTGTGGATGCAGTAGCTAACTCCACTAGTACCGCGTAGTTAGCAAATCTCCCAACCAAAGAAAGGTGAAAAGATAGTGATGACAACAGAATGGCTTTCGTATCTAAATTTTCTACGCACAGCTACAGTATCAAGCACACAATATTGAAATATTGGCCAGTGTTAAGAACAGAAAAGTATTTCAAAGGTTTGTTTGAAAAACCACCGAGATTTGCCTTTCTTCACAGTAAAAACTTGAGACAACTTTTAAACAATTGTCCTGACTTTGAACCTCAGACTTACAGGGGAACCTTGCCCTGCATGAACTGTGGTAACTGTAATTCCATTATAAGAGGTAATACACTGGTACGCCCAACTCGTGGTACCAATATCAAATTAAAAATCACAGCAACTTGTGACTCCAGTAATGTGATCTATATGGTGAAATGCCCATGCGATCTCGCTTACGTGGGAAAAACAGAAAGGAAAATCAAGATAAGTCTGACAGAACACAAGAGTAATATAAGGACGAATAATCAGAAAATTACAGTCGCTGTACATTTTTAAAAAGTTTAATAAGCTTTATTAAGTCATAAAGAAATCAATAACATACAATAAAGGCCTAAGAAATAGCCATAAACAGGAAATTTCATAAGCAAAGGAGAGTAGGCAAAAAATCATAGTAGAAAGCTATTTACATTTTTGGAAAAATAAAGGAAGGAAAGAGGTGGGGAGGAAAAAAGAGAAAATATACATAAATTCATCATAGAAAATATTAAATAAACGACAGCATTATTCTCCTAAGAATTGTAGACTAAAAAGAGAATAAAAAGAAACATGTAACTGTTGAGTGAGATTTCACAAAATATTTAGAAGAATAGGCAAAATTGAAGATAGAACAAATAAAGAGGAAGGAATTTGACTTAAGGGGGTTGGAAGTACTGGGCCTCATGGAGAGCTAAAGGGATCACCTGGGTGACCGATTTATTCGATGGAATCTCTCCTTCTTCTTTTCCTGATTTCCAGACTACATTTAAATGCCCTCGTTCCTTCCTGCATAGATTCTCCATATTAATGGAATTACTTCTCAGTATTTTTTACTCCCTTCCTTCAGATGACATTCCCATTGCTCAGGATTCACTTCTTAAAATATTAGTTTTAATTCCAAAAGCTTCACTGATCTATAAGTTCTTTTACACCACAAACCCGGAACGAGACAAAACTAAGGTGGAGCTTGCTTGGGAATCGGATCTGGGCTTTGATCGGAGCATAGACATATGGAATAAGATTTGGGCTCGATCGTTGAAGATTTCAAGATCCGCTTCTACTACTCAATCTATGTTTTTCCTATATCACAGACTGTATCTTACTCCTATTTCCATAGCTAATTTCACACATACAGCCAATAAGAATTGTTGGACCTGTGACTCTCCATCAGCAGATTTTTCACATCTCTTTTTGCATGCCCCCTGTCATTACTTTTTGGACGCAAATTTGGGATCGTCTTTCAAAAAATGTTCAGATTCATACACCTATGTCCAATGATCTTCTCTTTATGGGAAGTTTGTCTGAATCCATCCACCTACCCTCCCATCAACGAGGACTGTTTGATCTTATGTTGGCTCTAGCGTTTCAACAAATTACCACTAATTGGAAATGTTTGACTAAACTCTCAGTTAAGCCATGGCGGAACACTGTTTGTCAATACCATAGGTTAGATGTTGCTCATGCCTCGCAATGTAATGTACATGTAAATAGAGATGTTTTTTGGTCACCATTAATTACATATTTAAATACGGTCTCAATGAACAATACTTCTCATTTTCGTTCTGAAAACTTCCAACCCCCTTAAGTCACAGTCGCTGTACATTTTAATTCCCACAAACACAACATCAGCCAACTCAGGTATAAGAATCTTGAGCAAATTCCAGTTACGTTTGGTAGAGACAACAAAAAACCTTTATTACAAAAAGACATTTACTGGATCAATCGGTTGGACACTGTTAACCCCAGAGGGGTAAGTGAACAAATGGACTTCAGTTCTTTTCTATGAAGTGACTTTAGTTGTTTTCCATGAATGGCAGTAACAAGTAATAGGTTCACTAGCATCTTTATTTTCATTACCATTTTCATTCTATCATTGGGAACTTAATCCATGTGATTAGTACGATGCACAACCAGACACTATTGATCAGATCATGCATATAAGCACACATTTATAGGTGACTCCACTCCTATTAGCAGTGTTGAATAACATCTTGATAACTTTTCCATACACCTCTGGTTATCCACTCTTTTGTTATGTCACACATGCTTTTCATTCTATTCTTTCTATCTTTGAGAACCACAGTTTTAATCAAGATACATATGACAAACACTAGTTATGAATAACATCGCTGCAAACATCATGTTGTTATAATTATATTGGTTTACCAGAGGTGCGAAAATTTATCTATAAGATAATAGTTTTATATCTTAAAATAGGATGATCGATTTAATTGTGCATATAAATGAAATTGTTCTACGAACAACTAGAGAATTTTTGACAAATGAGACATTGTTAAAACGTGTTGGATAATTTTAAAACATACGTGACAAAATTAATTTGAAACACAGATTTGAAGTTTTTTCTTAATAATCTTTATTAACTTCATTTACATTCACAGGATAAAGAATTGGCAGTTGTTCATGAGCATTTCAACTAGAACGCACTCTTCAGTTTTACGATTTCACATTCGGTTACAACTGCATTTCCACTTCCGGGGAGAGGTTGGCACCACTTCCGGGTTAATAAACACACTCACTTATTAAGAAAATTTGTTCACGTGATATGCGCTTCACCGGTTCTCTGGCCAACACCGCCACAGACACATTGGAATTCGCATGCAAATGATTTACACGGCTAAACGAGTAAGCACACATTGGATAACATTTTTATTCAAGCTGTTTAACTTGATGCACTTTTTGCACAAAACTAAGATATTTTATTGGTGTTGTAGGACCGTGTTATGGACGGACTCGATTCAAAGAGCTTTTTAAACTCGTAATTCGATATTACGTTAGTGGACCGTGAATTTAAGTACGCATTATACATCCGATTAACTCTTATTACGTTTAAACGATATAACCGCACATTGGACAATAAGTGCTTAATCACATGGGGTTTAGCATGTTTATTTCTCTATCACATACGGTTTCCTTTCTTTCATTACGATACTTGTTCACACACGTCACTAATTTTGGTTTGAATGCATTAGCGCATTAACATGCTATATAGGGTTTTGCATGCTATTTGAAGAAAGTACACGACTTTGTATAGTTTATCTTGGCACTTTAAGGATTAATTTTTTCTGTCACAATCAACACAATTGCATGGCATTTTTAACAAGCACCTTGAGGATTGAACTTCGGACATGTTATTACATCGAGATACTTGAATTCACTTATTGTTAATAGTGTTAGAGTGCATGGACTTTTCAATTTTGTAAGACAATGAGAATGGACTTATACTGAATACGTTTCTTCTATGTTTGTAGGACTTAGCCCCTGATGAAGGGCACAGCCCGAAATGCATTGGCATAATCAGAAGAATTGATGAATTCCAAGAATAAAATAGATATTTTGAGTTGAAAGAAGAAAGTAACATAACAAAAAAAACAAGAAAGAAAAATAAAAGAAATTTCTTGGAACTACACAGATCACCTTTTGAATTATTTGACCTGTGTTTATCTGAGTGAGGATTGGGGACGCTTCCCACTTGTTGGGAATATCGCAAACATTACAAAGTGCCACAATAAATGAATAGTATTTATACACTGAAAGGTCGCACAGCAAAAATGTATTCCAGCTTGTTGAATATTTAAACACAAAAACGAATACATCTCTTTTCCTCCGGAGTTTCTCCCACACAACTGCACTGAACACGAGGTCTTGGCTGAATTACACAGTACCGTGTTCTCAACTGGGGGGAATCATTTAGGGTCACACCAACGTAAACAATGTTAAGGTTTCATCAGAACTGTAGTCACAGGACATTTTACATTCAGAAGAAACATTAGTAGGTAAAATCTACTTTGTACGAGACGAATGAAAATTGATGTTTGGGCTTTTCTCACAATCTTTGCTGAGAAGCTGGAGCGATAGATTATTTTCTCTAGACATATGCTTGCCCATGTCAGAGATATATGCTTTTCTGGTTTGAAGATGCATGTAAATTGTCCAGGGGGCATGGCATTCATCTAAAAATCTGAGTAGAAAAGTAGAGTGAATCATATCCATACCTAATCATTCACCCCATCTCTCAACATTGTGTTGTTCTCTTGCTTTCATTTTCAAAATATTGAATAAATAATGGAGGGAGATCAGGACCTCCAAAGGTGTCTGCATCCTATTGACGTGTTTACATCTACCTTATGCACCAAAGTAAATATGGTCATTACAAAAAATGTTTAGTAATTAAGGAAACTAAAGACCTTATGATCAAATCTACATCTCTACAAAAAGTGTAATTAAATATGTAAAATATTGACACTTTAAAGTGCTTATTCTTCAAAGGGCTTCTTAATTATTTCACACGTAGGTAAATTGTTCAGAATAGTTATAACATCATCAGCAAAGATATGTTTAATCTATCCACGTTGGACATTGCTTGGCCCTCTGGTTTGGTTTCACGGCAGAACCTGAGGCCAAAGTTGTCTAAACCTGCACAGACCCAGGGGGTGAGGCTAAACGCCATTGGAGTAGGACATGCCTTGCGGAGCTCCTGCACGGCGATCCCCCATCCGCAACCATCCTGAAACCCTGCGCCCCCACAAAATATATGAGGTGACTGGGGGATATCGGCTGAACGAGAGGGGAGCGCAACAGGGAGATGAAACGACCCCAAGAGGGCCACACTCGAGAGAATCAGGAAGAAGGCCGCATGAGCTCCGAAAACAGTGGCCGCTAGCTGAGGAGGGTACAGCCCAGATGTGGACGGAGGAGTGTGGAGATCATCTCCCTGGCCGAGGCCGATGCCGCGCATGTGGGGGCAGCTCTGAGACTCGAAGGCCAGGGGAGGTGAATTTCGGTTGGAACCGGGCGCCATAAGGTTACTGAAGACTTGGACAAGAGGCCTACGAGGCGATAGCTGAGGTGGGACTGTGCGACTGCCATGAGACCTGTGGAAGTTGCTGCTGAAGCCGGCGGAGCGTGTCCCTGGACCTGAGGACGACGGAGGGAGTGCAGAGGTGATGAGGAGGTACCCCCCACTGAGGTGATATGAGGCTGGGGAAGACTGCTGTAGAGGTAGCTGCAGTCGGAAGGTGATAAACTGCAGGCACCCGGACGACGTAGTTGGGGAGCCCTGAAATGGCACAAGTACTCCCAGAGGTGAGGAGGAACGCATCGGAGGCGAAGAGGGGCACTCATCTGGGATCGAAGAGAGGAGGGCGCCAAGGCAAAGCAGGAGCTCAGGGCGAGGAGGAAGAGACCAGGCGGCCTAGAAGGGTGGGAAGACCTACGCAGTGCGAGTAGAGGCAGCCGCTACAGCAGGGAAGACCGCAGGTATCGAGGACTTCCTTGAGCAGCTCGGTAAACAGTTACCGGAGCAGGGAAGAAGACGTATTGGGGCTGCAGAGAAGGGCGCTCGCTAGACAACATAGAGATGTGGGTCCAAAATTGAGTAGCGGCTACTGGTACGGAGGAAGAGACCGGACGGCCTAGCCAAGTGGGAGATCCCGCGGAAAGCGAGCGGAGGCGAGCTGACACAGGGGAACCAGGCTGCAGGAGTTGTGGACTCCCCTTTGTGGGCCACAGCGACTTAATTAACCACTGCAGTAAAGCAGAATAGAGTGGAAGAGAAGCACTCACCTGAAGAGGGGGCAAGGAGACCCTGAGGACAAGCGGGAGCCAGGAGCAGAAGCGAGGCAGGGGCGGCCTTCAAACAACAGGTGAGATGAAACAGACTAAGAGCGAAGGCCTTTCAAGGCAGGACAGCAGGTCATAACACTCAAGTTGCCCTAAGAAATAGAACCTGACCGACTTAACCAAAGGGCAGCTGGAATTGGGGGGAGACTACCTGAGTGGAGCAGAGAGAATCGGGGCAGGAGGCCCCAACAATAAGGACGGGAAGTTAATATCCTCCACAACGATGTGTGAAAGCACGCAGGCTGGTGCTGGCCCAATGCAGTAGGGGCCAGCACCAGGCTGCGTGCAACAAGCTTGAAGTAGTAGAGGGCCCTTACTCAACAAGAACTAAGTGAACCTGGGCTGATAAACCTGGAGTGAAACGCACAGGCCAGATACACAACAGGATCAGAGAACGTTGCCCCCCCCACATTACCAAACAGCCACAAGGTGGTAGCCACATCTAGAGAAAAGATTGCAATAACTGAAAGCGGAGTAGAGAGCTACCCCCAACTACGGCGTCAGCAAAACCCAAATATAGAGAAATCAAACGGGCAGTGATAACTCCAAACAGTTGAGGAGGTCCTAATTTCTCAGTAGTGCAGTAGTGCAACTGCCCAGCACGGCAAGGGTGGGATTGCACCTGCCGGGAATGGGGCGGATATCCAAATGTCGAGGACAGGACGCTATGGATACCAGCAAAAGACAGGAGCACACAGTCGAGGAAGATGATGTAGGAGGAGCGACAAAGGAGACTACTCGGACCAATCCTACCATGCCGGACATCATGAAGGCGATTACAGCGTCTGGCAAAGCACTTGAAACTAAGATAGACGCCATAGACACGGATTCGAGCCTACTAAAAGATGATCATCGCCGCCTAGCAGAACGGGTTACGAACACTGAACACACAATGGCAGACATACTATCGGAGGTCGCAGAAATTAGTAAATCTTTGTCAGAGGTAGGGTGAAGTCCCTGGAAAAGAGAGCAGAAGACAGTGAAGGGAGATCCCGTAGAAACGACATAGGAATCATTGGGCTTCCAGAGCGTGAAGAAGGCAGCGACATGGTGCAATTTCTAGAACACTGGCTGAAGACAGAAGTAGCCCCAGAGGGCCTTTCGCAATTCTATGCGCTGGAAAGAGCGCACAGGGTACTGGTGCGACCCCCAAAGCTGGGTGCCCCTCCACGGCCTCTGATTGCTCACTTGCTCCATTTTAAAGACCGGGACCATATCCTGTCACAAACCCGACAAAACAAAACCCTGCAAATTGGAAACAGCAAAATAATGATATTCTCGCATTTTACGAGGGAGATGCAACGGCAGCGTGCTTCCTTCCTGGCTGGAAAGAAGAGCCTCAGACAGCTCCAGCTACCGTACGCAATGATATTCCCAGCCCTATTAAGAGTGGCCTCACCAACGGGAACTCAGTTCTTCCAGACTCCCCAAGAAACATGGAACTGGCTGGATATGGCCCAGTTGAGAAGATCGCGGGATAACTCACCGGGGAAACAGCACAGAAGAAACAAAGAACTCCAGAAAAAGCCAGCACACCATCCTCAGAGGAAGCTAAGGAAGAAAGGCATAGAATACTACGGGAGGTTGCAGAACTGAGCTAGGCGGACTGCAGCCTAAATCTATGCGGAACGACATGGAGGAGAGAACACCGGATGGTTCCCGAAGTGCCAGCTCGGCGGAGAAATCTGACACAGACCTTCCCAAAGTCACCCCCAAATCAGTAGACGAGCTCATCTGAACAGAGCCCCAAGTGGCCGGCGTATACGAATGGACAATAACTCTAAACGTTGATATCCTTTTGGCCCGGAATAAGGGGCAAACAAACACACTGGTGGGGATTACTAACAAGAAAGGGAGGGAGGGATGGGGTAATATACTTATAGATATGGAGGGGGGAGAACTGGGAGGTGAGGGGCCCGAGGACACTTAGTCTAGACTTCACCCCCAATCACAACAGTGCAGGTAATCTGCGGAACAATACCAATTCGTATATATGTTTGGATGGGTACTGGACTGTCGCCTCTCCTGGGGAGGGGATGTTGGGGAGTTTGTTCTTTATGGGGATCACAAGTTGGGTTTAGGTGTGCCGGGACTAAAGTAATTAGTAGACTAACATTGACACGGACCCAATGGTTTCCGCCGTAGACGTTAAATACATCTCGTGGAATGTGAGAGGAATGCCCACAATGACTAAGCGCCATAAAATACATGCATATCTGACAAGAAGGGGCGTTCACATAGCGCTATTACAACAAACACATATTACTGCTAAGGAAGGCGAAGCCCTTCAGAGAAAATGGAGAGGTCAGGCGTTCTATACAAATTACGCTGCCTTCGCGAGGGGGGTCCTTATGTGGATGAGAGCAGGAGTCCCGTTTCAGTGTAACAAACACATAATCGACCCAGAAGGGCACTAGGTAGTCCTAGTAGGCAAATTAGATGGCAGAGACATAACCATTGGGAACATATATGGGCCGAATACAGATCAACGCTCAGCAAGATCCAAATATCACAACCACATCTTCCTTGAAAAAGCATCACATTTCAGATCCCTCCTTGACTCAGCCAAAAACAGACCCAAAAAACTTTTTGACCTCATCAAAAACCCAAACGGTTCTCCCCTAACCATTAAGCCTGAGGATTCCTCAAAGAAAGCAGAAGATTTTGCTATATTCTTCGATGAAAAGGTCAAAGCACTGGTGGATCAGGTCGTCCACCCCTCCCCCATTGAGGAGCGGAAATCCTTAGTTACCTGGCAGAACTTTGACGTCATCTCGGAAGATGACCTCCTCAAATGCATCCTCGAAACTAAACCCTCCAACCATTCTTCTGACCCCATCCCTAGCGACATCGCCATCGATTTCTACACCTATACTCTCTCTTACTGGACCAAGCTAGTCAATCTCTTCCTCAGTCAAGGCTCCCTCCCGGTTGCCCTCAAATCAGGTCAGGTCACCCCTCTTCTAAAAACCCTCCGCCGATGCGAACGACCTCAACAACTTCCGCCCCTATCACCAACCTCCCTTTTCTTTCGAAAATCACCGAAAAATGTGTTGCGAAACAACTTTCCTCACATATTATGGACAATAACCTCCTCGACGTCTTCCAGTCGGGCTTCATCCAAAATTGCAGCACTGAAACAGCCCTGCTGCAAGTGATTGACGATGCGCTGCATATACTCGACTCTGGGGAATCATGTCTTCTGATTCTTCTAGACCTCTCTGCAGCCTTTGACACGGTTAATCATAGCACCCTCCTCAACACTCTTCAACAGAGAATGGGACTGGATGGCACAGTGCTCAAATGGTTTGCCTCTTTCCTCTCGGACAGATCCCAAATGATCAAGAGAACAGTCTTTCATCTCCTTTGGCCGTAGGTCAAGGCGTCCCTCAAGGTTCTATCCTGGCACCCACCTTGTTTAATCTCTACCTGGAACCTTTAGGGAACCTCCTAAGCAAATCTGGGATCCTTTACCATCTTTATGCGGACGACACGCAAATCTACCTTAAGGTGTCTTCCGCACACGATCTCTCACTACTCAATTCTACTCTCTACTCTATTCACAACTGGATGTCAGCTCACCAACTCATTCTGAATCCCGCCAAAACTGAATTCCTCCTCCTCTCTACCTCTCTCTCACCTCCTCCTGTTCAATCTTGGATGGATCAGCTGAACCTACTCAACAACAAACCCATCATTGTCGACAGCGCTAAATCCCTAGGTGTCATTCTTGACAAAAGACTCAACCTAATCTCCCACATCAACTCTATTGCTAAGAACGCACGTTACCAGCTGCGCCTTCTATGGGGGATCCATCGGTTCTTCCCGGAGAAAGACCTAAAAACCTTGGTACAATCTCTGGTTCTCTCAAAACTGGATTATTGCAATTCTCTTCTGACGGGCCTACCCAAATCCCACCTCTCCCCCCTCAAATCCATCCTCCATTCAGCAGCTCGCTTAATTTCAGGGTCTAAACGAAGCGACCACGTCACTCCTATCCTGTCCTCTCTTCGATGGCTTCCGATCGAGGCAAGATCTATTTACAAAACTGCCTGCATCACACACAAAGCCTTACACACGTCCTCCCTCGTTACCTGGCGAATAAATTGAAATTGTCCGGTGGCTCTCGCCCTTTTCGCAATGCGGAAAAGCTTCTGCTTGAGCCCCCGTCTTCAAAAGGGAAAGATCGATGGCTCAATCCTTCTCGGGTAATGCGGTGAGAATCTGGAACTCGCTCCCCCACTGCTCCGTGCCACCTCCTCTACCCGGATCTTCAAAGCTGACCTCAAATCTCTTCTCTTCCAAAGACACGTCCAGATCTAATATTTTCGTTCTCAGGCCCTCTAGGAAGTTCGCTCGTCAGTGTAAATTTGTACCTTTTCCTGTTCATTCCTCACCCTTGAGTGCTGTGTTGGATTATAGGTGTGTGTTCCCTTCATTTCAAGTCCCCTGTTTAATTCACGCCCTCTCTACTACCTCAAGGAAGTTCTTCCACTATAGGAAATGCTGTACCCCAAGCCTATAGAAGTGCCTTCCCAGTGTGTTATGAGTGACTGCCACTTACTGCAGTATTATACCTCTATTTGTATTTTGTACCCCATGTATCATGCACACCTGTCACTTTTTCCTCTTGGAACGTATACCTCTTTTTGTATCTGGTTTGTTTGTTATTTGCACAATTGTCACTTTTTCCTCATGCAATGTAACGCTTGCTTTTGTATTATGCTCACTGTTATCCTTCTCCTCATGTAATGTTACTGTTCCTATTGTGAAGCGCTCTGACTCGGGTAAAGTCCGCGCTATATAAAAACGCATAAATAATAATCAAGCCTCATTCTTAGCGGTTCTCTCCAGCAAGTTAGCCCCATACCTGACTGGCTCGGTGATAATGGGCGGTGACTTCAATGGCATCACAGATATAGCCTTAGATCGCTCCCATCCGCCCCTGAGGGATTCCCCCATTGTACATATGGCCGAAGCACGAAGAGCATGGCAACACCAATGGGGACTAGTAGACACTTGGAGAACATTACACCTAAGAGACAGGGACTACTCGTTTTTCTCATATTTGCACGACCTGCATTTTAGGCTAGATGCCATACTCTGCTCCCCATGTACATGAGCATGTGAAATCAAGCGAATACCTAGCCCGGACGATTTCCGACCATAATCCCCTGTTAGTAGGGTTTCAATGGACAAGAGAACAGCCGAGCATCCCCACTTGGCGGCTAAGGCCAGAAGCCTTGGAAGACCAGGTCTTTCAGACAACGATAACATTTGGCGATAGGGCAATACCTTGAAGATAATGCAGGGACTGCTACTAACCCAATGAGTGAATGGGACACATTCAAAGTTGTGATCAGGGGAAGTGCATCTCAGAGGCGGTGGGGATCAGGGGGATGCTCCTGAGAGACACTCTGAAAGCTGAACAACATCTTAGGGAACTTGAGAAAGAGAGACAAGACCATAGGGAACTACAAGATCAACTTCTAGCAGCCAAAGAGTCGGTAGCGGAGCATGTTGAAAGACTTTGCTGTTTTTATTATAAGAAGAGGGACAAATCTGGGGCAATGCTAGCGTGGCAAGCTAACCCGGCTAAAAGAGGGTCGACTATCCTTGAAATCAGGGATGAACTGGAAGGGGAATCATATAAGCAACAAAATATAAATAAGGTGTTCTTTAAATACTACGCCGAATTATATAGGAGCAGGACGGTGTGCTCAGAGGCTGATATAGACAACTTCATGGGGCCCCAGGCTTTACCGACTATAGACAAAGAACCGGCTGCAACACTGGGAAGGGATATAGAGTTGCATGAGGTCAGGACAGCCATTAAAGTCATGGCCAGAAATAAAACACCAGGCACAGACGGCCTCCTAATTAAGTTTTACTCTACGTATGTTGACATTTTGGGACCGAGGCTAGTGGAAGTGTATAATCAAGCAAAATAGGGGGGACGCTACCGGGCTCTACAAAAGAAGCACTGATCATTCCGCTGCTAAAACCTGGCAAACCAGCAACGGATAAGACAGCATATAGACCACTCTCCATGTTGAATCTAGATTATAAAGTATTATGTAAAATCCTGGCTATAATGCTACTTCCGCATATGGTAGACCTAATACACATAGTGTTATGTTTCATATAGGTACACCAATATAGGCTCAGGTAGTCACCTAACCTTTCACCTATATTCTACCCTACCATTAAACTACATAGCGGTTCTTGGGAGTGACCTTTTACCTAGTTACAGTACTGCTTACAGGACGTAGGGTTTTCCCTGAAAACTAGCCTCATCCATTATGCATGAGGATTCTTGGAAACTCAGCAGGACTACCATCTCCTGCATTATAACTATGTATAAGGGTCATTCCTTCTGTCATCCTAAGTCTGACATGACACAGCAAGGTAGAACCCCTGAGGGTACCACTTTGGGTATATAAACACCATATCTTGCTGAGGTAGTCAGAGGAGAAAAGGACTTCCATGCCGACACACTGAAGCGAGACTCTGAGGTTCCTACACGCAGACACTGCAGCTCGCAGTGGTCTGACATCCCTCGCGGGGTGTTCATCTCGAGACCAAGACATGGTTCCCCCGTCTCTCACTTCAGGTAATGGGGTTGACTTTATCCTAGAGGGATTCTTGGCTTTTACACCTACATACATGCTAGGTACACTTAGGTACATCTAGTTAGGGTCGCATCGTTGGAGTACGCATTTTACTGTCATGTATTTTAATACTTGCCTGTATTCTTGTGTTTTAGCACTATGGTAGAAATCTACCATCCTTTTACTTTGTTGGTGCTTATAATCATTTATATCTGTTACTGTCTAATGGTTGTTTCAGCACACCAATTTTACACTAGAATGACGCTGGTTCAATAAATGCTTATTGAAAAACGTCCCCACCATTTATTCTGTGTATCTCTCTGCGACCAAGTGAGCACGAGTGACTGAGCGAAAAGTATTGCACTGTTTCCACGATCTTGAGGGATCGGGGTTGTCTTGTTTGATAGTTGCCAAGAGCTATTCTCTCCTTGGTAAGAGGGCTTTCTAGTGG
This sequence comes from Calotriton arnoldi, assembly GCA_963921515.1. NCBI lineage: Eukaryota > Metazoa > Chordata > Amphibia > Caudata > Salamandridae > Calotriton > Calotriton arnoldi. Next base: position 3,540,096 of record CAWUFW010000723.1, read on the forward strand.
CACTGTGAGCTAGCTGGTGTACAGGCGAACATACCCGGTGGGGGTGTCCGGAAGCAGTCTGGACACCAATCCCACAGTCTATGATGTTTAAACGCGCAGGTCCCATATAGGTATATAGGAACTACATGACAATAGACCAAGCGAGGTTTATCCCAACATGCCAATGAATATCAGAAGGCTGATGCGTATCCTAGAGTCCGAATCTTATGACAAAGATGAGGCAGTCATATTCGCGTCGATATCGAAAAGGCCTTCGATAGCTTGGAATGGCCATATCTGTTCAGGGTGATGGAGAGATTTGGCCTGGGACCAGAGTTCGTAAAATGGACCTCCCTACTATACGCAGACTCTAGTGCCAGAGTCAAGACTGGGGGCGTGATCTCCGAGACCTATCAGGTGGGCAGGGGAATGCGGCAGGGATGCCCGCTCTCCCCAGTATTATTTGCTCTGGCCATGGAGCCCCTTGCAATAATGGCCAGGACTGGTCTCCATTACAGAGGTTTGGAGGCGATGGGCCGAATACAGCACATTGCGTTATACGCTGATGACGAATTACTATTCCTTCGGGACGCGAGAGAAGAACTGGAGGGAGCAGGGGAACTACTTCCATCATTGGCTAGAGTATCGGGCCTAAGAATCAACTGGAGGAAGTCGTGCCTTTTCCCCACGAAGGCAGGGCGTGAGAAACCACAAATGGAAGTGGAAGTGACTTGGGAGGGCAGGTGTCTCCCCTACCTGGTAGTTACTATCTACCATGAGAGGGCAGACTTACTGGAGGAAAATGTAGTGAAAGCAATCAGCGGAGTGAAGGCGACCTTCGCGTTCTGGGGAACGTTACCCATATCGGTTGTGGGAAGGATATCCCTATTGAAAATGGTGACACTGCCGAGATTGTTGTATCTGTTTGGGATCCTGCCTATTTGGATCCCGGCAGGAATGTTTCGCTACCTGAAGTCCCTAGTGATCTCCTTTATATGTGGTACGGGTAGGCGTAGAGTGGCGTGGGCTACATTAACGTGACCAAAGAGTGCAGGAGGCCTTGCACTACCGGATTTTGAATTCTACTACCTCGCACTGCAGCTGCAGTGGTTCACAAAATGGGTTGCTGGGAGAGTGAGAGGCACGAACCAGCCAAATTATGCAGTCCCCAGTCTGACGGCATTGTCCAACATAGTGCTGCCCGCCGGTAGGGGAGATGAAAATAACGAAATCAAGGTTGTACGCAAATGCTGGATTAGGACTCACCAGAGGTCTAAAACTAAAAACCATACGCCCCGGATATACCACTTACCATCTGCATTCCCCATGGAGGGAAATGGCGTGGGCTCAATGCCTGGGCAGAAGCAGGAGTGACCACCATGGGCATGTTGTACTAGGATGGAACCTTACTCCCATTTCACGAATTTACAGAACGATACAATGTACACAGAGGCCACTTTTTACTATATACTGCCCTTATGAAAGCAATACAAAAACACTGGGGAGAGGGACTCTCGGAACCTCCAACGTCAGGAGGGTGCCAATATGTCGTGTCAGCCTCCGGGACTTTCAAAGCGGTAACCTGTCTCTACCGACGCCTCAGAAATGAAACATTGCCTGCTCTCACCCGACTATGGGAAAGCTGGGAAGGGGACCTGGGAACAGCTATTGAGGAGAAAGCATGGGACACATCAGTAGAGAGAACAACAAAAGTCACCAGGAACGCTAGGTTCCAATTAGTACATTTCTATGTGTTACACAGAGCCTACCTCACACCAGCATGCATCAACAAATACTTTGGGATACGAACAGCCCAATGCCCAAGATGCGGGGAGGTAGATGCAGCATACCTGCACATGTTCTGGGACTACCCGAGGATAGGGACCTTCTGGAGGGAGGTGACAGCAACAATAGCAGAAATAACTGAGAAAGAGGTACAAGTTGCGCCAGGATACTGTCTTTAACACTGGTTCCCACACACATCCAAAGTTAAAGTCATGAGAAGGTTCCAAGACTTGGCACTCCTGATGGCCAAAAGGGAGATCACTAGAAACTGGAAATCCCAGAGGGACCCGGGGTGGAGCGATGGAAAAAGGAATTTACAAGATGGGCGACATACGAGGGAGAAGTAATATTGGGCAAAGCCAGACGAGGCAGGGGTTCCATGGAAACAGCCAGAGCTTGGGAAGCATTAGTGACGCTACTAATACATACACTGAACGAAGAGGACGAAGGAGCCCGGGTCGGGATCATTGAGGAGGGAGGCCAAGGGTGATCAAGAGTATACCTTCTCACCTTTCCTAACAGGGGACAAAGAGCCCAAAAACCACAATGTGAACCTAGATAGGGTAACATTAATTGAAACCTATTACACCCAGGCATGCCTAGGGGGAGGGTGGGGGGGGAGGGAGTTGGGTAATTAACTGTTTTTATTAGAACAAGAAGACATGCCGGTGGAAAAAAGGAGCTAGCTGAATGAAGGTTATATCAAAATAAAAAACGGAACCTCTCTAACAGACGTTTTGGAAGACATAAAGATTTAGTGGAATATTGAGAATTAAACATCTTTCATTGTGAGGAAATATGAGTGTCTACAGCTAATACCTTGTGCTTATATTGTAAATTTGATTTACTTGTAAGGCTCCATTGTATAATCTGAAATGTAATGAGATGTGGAAGAAATGCTTAATAATATCTGTTTAAAAAAAAAAAAACCTGCACGGTCCCATTAGGCTACATCTTGTTACTTGGTGATCATCACCCACTAGACCTCTTACACAGAGAAGCATCAGACCTGAATTATAATTCTACAAATAATACTTGAAGAGATAGAAAATAGAGACCACCCATCAAGCAAACCCAGCTAGCTCTCTTCTTTTTTTATTTTTTTTTATTGTTTTGTATTGCATTTTAAATCACAAAAACAAAACACAAATAACGATGCAAAAAAAAAATATATATATACAAATGTAGATCACATAAACCAAAAGCAGATTTGAAACACAACAGTGGCGGTACAGAGCATAGTGGCGAGCAGGGGGGAAGGGTGAATGAGGCGTGGATGACATTACAGCAAGGAAAAAATTAAGTTATATGGCGGACATTATGCAACCGTGAGCCCCACAGGGAGATATACATACATCACAAAACAGTACTGAATTATCTGCAAGAATACTCTAAGGCATTAAACTAAAAAGAATGACAACAACCGTGTTTTAGCCATCTAGCACATCTTCAGAGGTCTGCTGAGCAAGGCGATATTGAGCAAACAGGCCCCAAAAGCTTTTCGGGTGGCTACAAGGCGGGAGCATTTCGCTATAAACATCTGATTGGGTGTTACAATAAATCATATCCTGTTCCCACTCTGTCACAGTAGGCACAGGACCCCTCATCCATCGCAGCACTAGCCTTCGCTTGGCTAACAGGAGGCCCATTGCCACCAGTTTACGCACATTTTTCTTGAGATGCTTAGTATATCCTAGAAGCGCCAACAAGGGATCCGGGGCAAGGGAGAGCCCAATTATGTCATTCAACATCTGAAAAATCTTACCCCAGTAATGTTCCACCTGTGGGCACTGCCAGGCCAGATGAAAAAAACCGGCTCCCGGCATACGACTGCGCTCACAGTTATCAGTATCACGCAAACCATATCTAAAGAGGCGCAGTGGGGAATAATAAACTCTATTTAAAAATTTAAAATGTGCCAACCTATGACGACCATTAATAGAAATCTTCCGGGTGACTTCGCAACAGTAGGACCATACATCATCCATGATAGGGACACCAATATCTGACTGCCAGGCCTGTCTAACCTTACTGTGAGTGGAAGCCTTAGTGGCCAAAGCTGAGGCATATAGTTTAGATATCAGCTTACCCGGGGTCTGTGCGCTCAAGAGTGTAGTCAGAGGCGGGATGTCCAGTGGCTCTAGTAACTCGTCCCCAAGTACAGCTCGCATTGCATGCCGAGTTCTAAAAAATTGGAATCTCGTCAGTGCCGAGTGTGAACCGTCAGCGCCCGCCACTTCTTCCCAAGTGTCCACCCGTCCGTGTTTAAACAGGTCCCCCATAGTCTGTATGTGCAAACTGTTGAGGGAGGCCAGGGTCCCCTTCTCCGAGCTAAGCGCAAACCATTGACACCACTCCACTCGCAACCGGGGCGAGTACAATTGTGCACCATTGTACATTCTAAGCAAAGCATTCCACGCGTGAACAGCGGAGTTGATCGAGTCAAGTATTCCACAGCGTCTCGCAGGCGCCTGCGTTAAAAAGTGAGGCAGTGCGTGCGGGGCAGCAGCGACCCTCTCAATCTGAAGGTGGGGTAAATCGGGAGGGCTGTGCACCTAGCTGTATGCACGAGAGGCCTGCGCGACCCTGTAACAGAGTTCAAGATCCGGGGCACTCAGTCCCCCAGCTGTGTACGGGAGCATAAGAGTATCCAAGGCGACTCTAGGGGACTTACCCGCCCACACGAGTTTGGTCATCAGAGACCGGAGCTCTCGAAACATATGCTGGGGCACCACTATAGGAATATTGACAAAAAGAAAAAGCAGGCGAGGGAGCACAACCATTTTCATTAATGAGACTCTGCCAGCCAGGGACAATGGAAGACGGATCCACCTGTCTATGTCATCACCGAGCTTGTCAATCACTTTACCGTAATTAGCCTTAATTACCACATCCGCATCAGAGTGTACTTGAATGCCCAAATAACGCACCGGGTCGGAGGTCCAATGTAGTGGGAAGTCAAGCGGGAACTGCACTGTGGTTGGCGTCAATGGGAATATTATGGATTTATCCCAGTTAATCTTAAGGCCAGACAGCCCTCCGAAGCGCAGCACCTCACGTATCACAGGAGCCAGATGGATCTCGGGATCACAGTGTGTCATCAGCATAAGCGGAAGTGATTAGATAGTAATTAGGAAAACGAAGCCCCCTGTGACCGTGATACTCACGCAGCGCCCGTAGCAGGGGTTCAGCAGCCACTGCATATAATAACGTGGACAGAGGGCACCCTTGCCGGGTGCCTCTAGAGATTTGAAACGGGACTGAGACCATTTCACCTGTGCACACTCGGGCCACTGGGGAATTGTATAGCACCGAAACCAGTTGCAGATAGACCTCTCCGACTATCATTCGACGCAGCACCGCATGCATGAACTTCCATTCAATCGAATCGAAAGCCTTTTCAGCATCTAAAAAGACCGCAGCAGCCTTAACCTCTGGACGAACATGTTGCAGGGCCCCAAACACCGTGCGGAGATTATACGATAGCGTGCGTCCCGGTATAAACCCAGCTTGCTCAGGGCCGATCAGTAGGGGGAGTAGCGGAAACAGACGATTAGCTAGAATTTTCGCATAGATTTTGGTGTCTACGTTAAGTAGTGAGAGCGGGCGATAAGAAGGGCACCTACGAGGGTCCTTATCTGGCTTCAGCAAAGTGATGATCAACGCCTCACGCATGGAAGAAGGCATTATACCGTCTGCGGCTATCTCGTGAAATAAAGTTATTAGATGCAGAATCAAAAGGTCACCGAAACCCTTATAGAATGTGACCGTGAGGCCGTGCAGCCCGGGGGCACTGCCCTCACGCATCGAGCCCAAAGCCGGCCGAACCTCCGGAGCCTCAATGGGACGCATCAAGAATTCGCGTTGCCAGTTCTGTAGCCAAGGAAGCTGAACATATTCCAGGTAGTGAGTTATGTCATCGTCGCTGGGGGAAAGACTGGAGCAATAGAGCTCCTGATAATAGGAGCGGAACTGATCATTGATTTTAGTATGGTCCGTCAGGACTGACCCATCATCGTCCACCAATTCAGCAATGCCCCCAGAGTCCACACGGTGGCGAGCCATTGCCGCCAGCACCGAGCCCGGCCGATCAGCCTCACCATAAGTTCTGACCGACGCATACTTGCCCATATGTTTGACCTCGCTATCAGCCTCCTCATGCAAGTCAGCCAATGTGGCCTTGAGTTGCTCACGCAAATCGGGGTCATTTTTGAGAGACAACTGTGCCTCCAGATCCGACAAACGTGTCTTTAGCAAAGCGAGACGTCCACGAATGGCCCGGAGAACGCCCGCATGCTTACTAATGGCAACACCTCTAATAAAAACCTTGAACGCCTCCCAAACCGTGGTAAAGGATTCAACCGAACCCACATTGATATCGAAGAACTCAGAGATCACGTCGCGCAGCTCGGAGTGAAAGACGGAATCTAATAATGAATAAGGAGGAAAGCGCCACAAAAACGGGGGAGGGGTACGCGGGGCACCGCAATAGTTAACGTGATTGGTGAGTGGTCCGAGAATGAACGGGCCAAAATGGAACAATCCTGCACCCTAGGCAGCAGAGTTTGCGAAATGAACCAATAGTCTATGCGCGTATGTGTATCATGTTGCGCCGAATAGTGTGTGTCATCGCCACGGGTGCTAGAATGAGACCTCCATACATCAGCCAGCTGCAGCTGCAAAGCGATATCCATTATTGCCTTCGCTGAAGCAGATAAGGGATGTGAGGGGCCCTTCGAGCGGTCAAGAGACGTGTCCAGTATACAATTAAAATCCCCCCCCATAACACCGGCAGGGATCGGCGATCCTTGAGTAATGCAAAAAGGGACTGATAGAACCCCGGATCGTCATAGTTCGGGCCATAGGAGTTGACAATCAAAAATTCCCACTCCGGGCTATAACATCTAGACACAGAGTATCTGCCCACCCGGTCCGTCACCCACTGTTCCAGCTTGAGACCTGCTTTGGGGTTGAGCCATGTCAGCACTCCTCGGGAGTGGGAAGTGAAGCAAGCTGCATGAGAGGCACCAGCCAACCTGCCACCCGCTAGAAGTGCGCACCCAGGCTGCAGATGCGTCTCCTGAAGCAATGCCACGTCAACCTCCTTACGCTTCAGGTAGGCAATTATTTTCTGCACCTTGCGGTGGTCATTCAACCCCCGAACATTCCATGTCATGAAGGTCATTCGTTTAATCAGGCTTCCACTAGCATTAAACTCTGTCATGGAGCCCACAAATGCACAAAGTGAGACCACCAGCCTAAGCCCTACCACCCTCGCCGCCCACCATGGATAAAAAAGGACATGTGATCTATGAAAAGAAAGAAAAGAAAATTAAGCCAAGAGAACATTCCCACCCCCACCCACGCCTTGCACACCCCAACTTTGCGAAGGCGAGTAGCAGCCCTCCCACATACCACAAAAACAAACAACCATGACGCAATCACATCATGAATACAAAAAAAACCCACAAGAAATAGAAGAAATACAGCGGTTAACGCAATGGGGCAGATGTTACCCAGCAGTACAAACTTATCCAACCCACCGCCACAACACCGCATACTGATCATAAAGCTCCATAAGAAATGACATGTATCAGTAAGGCAATAACTAAACAGCAATTAAGTATGTGTCATGTTGAATCCAATGAGCATATATGGGGTCTTCCCCCATATATAATCGTGCAGAACCGTGTCACCCCAATCCAAAGGGAAGCGAGAGGGGGAGTAAAGCGAAGAAGAAGAAGCGTGCCCAGGGCAAACACCCAATACCGTAACCATCCAAACTGGCCACCCAACCCGCTAATCATGCTGACAATATACATATGACCTTATAACAGTATGAAGCATTACTAGAAGTGCATCGAGACAGCACCACATTTGTTGTAATTGCGCGCCCCCTCAGTCATTGTCATCAAGGCCACCGGAGTCAGCAGCCATAGCAGGAGTGCCACTCTGTCCTTTTCCACACTTGCCAGCTTTTTCCCAGTCTTTAAACGCTTTCTGTAAGGACTGGGGGTCAGAGTAAATTCTAGGTTTACCATCAAACAAGACCTTGAGACGTGCCGAGTATACCATAGCATACTCTATGTGCTGATCACGCGGTTTACATTTTAAGGGAATGAACTGCCGTCTGGCCTCCTGCACTTTCAGGGTGAAGTCCGGGAACAGAGAGATAGAGGCTCCCTCATATTGCAAGGCTCCCAGTTCTCTCGCTTTGCGCAGCGCAGCATCTCTGTCCCGGTAGTTTAAGAGTTTTGCTATTATGGGCAGAGGCAGGGCACCAGTTTGAGGGCGAGGGCCAAGTGAGCGATGCGCTCTTTCCACAACAAATAAGTGAGAGAAAGTGTCTGCACCCAATAGAGAAATAAGCAATTTTTCTACAAAGGACTCCATATTGCCCGTCGCCGTAGACTCCACCAGGCCCGTAATACGGAGGTTGCTGCATCCCGACCGAGCCTCCAGGTCCTCAGCTCTGTCCTGCAGGGTAGTTAATGCGCGCTCAACACGTTTCTGTGTGCCACCAGCATCAGACTGGGCCTCCTCGATCTCTGTGATGCAGCGCTCTGCCATGTCTATGCGCTCAGAGTGCTTGTCAACCCTCTCCGACATCCTGTCCATCCTATAGGCTAGCGTGTCTATTTTCGAGTCAATGGCAGTTAGACCCTTCTGCATGGATGCGATGATCTGTTTGATGTCACCAACTGGGTCATCAGCAGGGGCCTCCGACTTGGATAGCGCGTTGTCCGCCACCTCTTCGCAGCGCCGAGACTTGCGCTGCTCGAAATTGAGCTTAGGTTGGGATTTGTCGGGCTTCCCCATCACAAGATCCACAGCACAACGGGCAGCCCAGAAGTACACTCGCCAGATCTGGCTGAGGGAAGGTAACCAGGGATGAGGGCAGTCAGATCGTAAGGGCTATGCCAGTGAAATGAGGCAAACTCAATAAAAAGGGGGATAGCCACAACACCAGCCAGGTGACGCACAGCACACCCGTCAGTCGAACTCCCAAGGGGAGGGGGGCCACACAGCGCGTGCACCAGCTCAAGGATGATGGTAACAGCAGAAGCAGTGGTGAGCGTTAGTCTGGGAGCACCGGCCCGCGTCACGGAACCCAAATCAGGAGCGCGCTGCAATGCACGATTTTTCACCCCACTGGGCCCGGGGTCACCCTCCGCGCGTCACAAGGTTGTGCCCATGGGGGGCATGGACTGCAACCCAGGGCCCCCCCGGCCAGGCCGCAGAGCGAGGATCTAGGTGCCGGGCCAGACCGCAAGGGAGGCCGCATAGCATTCAGGGAAACAGTCACGGATCCGGCCTCCCCGCAGCCCAGCCCAGATGCGTCTCACCTCCGTCGGCGCTTTCCCAGACAGCAGCGCACAGTTGGACGTCCGCAGCTTCAGGCGCTCGCGGCCATGGCCAGGGCCCACAGGGACGCCGCCGGCCCCGCCACACACCCACCAGCAACGTTGCTCTGCAGGCACAGGGCCGGCCACTCTCCGCGTGGATCGAGGCCACGCCGCCGGAATGGGGACGTCACTGTAGTCGCGGCGCTGAGGCACCCCAGCAGATCTCCAACCAGCACAGGGATCCAGCAACGGATGCAGCCACAGCCGGGTCCCCCGCCAGTGACGGCACTCCGAACTCGGCCCAGGGAACAGCACACACGGCAGGCTCCACCCACAGCAGCACGGGTAGTAGGCCGCACCTCACCGCAAACTTTCCCTGGCGAATTATCAGTCCCCCAGCAAGTATCCGCAGCATCAGGCTCAGTCTCCGCGTCCGCGAGACATCAGGGCTGCGAATCCGTCGCCTCCGCAAAGGATTGGGCTGGATGAAGCTTCAATTCCTGACGGATAGAGACGGCGTGTGGTGGAGCTCTATTACAAGGCGGCCATCTTCAGGCCGGGCAAGCTCCGCCCCCCCAACTAGCTCTCTTCTTACTTCTGTTCTTGTGCCATTATGTAATGCTTTTGGCCAAGTCCTAACCCAGCCAGTCGTAGATGACTTTCTACATCTTTTGACTATTGATAGCACATTTTTCTGTCTGCGTTCCTGACCCCAAGAAGCTGTTGTAGCAGGCAGAGAAGTTTTTTTTGTTGCACAGGTTTGGATTCCATGATCGCCTTTTCTTTTGATGAAGGGACCTCTCTCACTTGGTTTAGTGAGGAGCGTACCACTGTTCCCATCCCTATTCCCTTCTCCTCTCTCACTCCATCATGGCCGTCTGCCTCCCCAGTCACATAGAGGCAGGGGCTGCTCCTCCGTTGGAGTGGAGGAGCGTCTCCTCACTTAATTGCCCGCAAGCGCCGAGATGAAAAATAAAATGGTAATTCATCATTACCATTTTATTTTTCATCCTGACATCCTACCATCCTGAACGAGTGTCAGGATGGGGCCGCTGCTGAATGACAGCAGCAGTGACTGGGAGGAGGGTGGGTTGTATGTGCACTTTTCAAAGTGCGCATGTCTTTTTGGCCGGCCGTCTTGTGACGGCCAGCCAGACATGCGCACTTTGAAACCTCTAACCCAGCTGTCGTAAGAACGCTGTGGAGTGCAAACTGAGGCCGCTCCCTCCAATCAGGGCGCTGCTCTCATGCTTGTGAGAGCTATGCCCTGATTGGTCAAGGGAGTTTCCTGGTGTGTGGGCTGCAGTGCGACGAGGTCTGGAGCAAGAGGTCCTGTTGTCAGTAAGTGTTTTCTAATATTTTAAGTTTATATTTGCACGCGCCCATTTATTTTTACTTTTTTTAAATTTTGTTTTAGCGTGCCTACCCCTCCTTCCCATTGATGCCAGCCGCCACTGCATAGAGGTGCATTGCAGGAGTCCTCATAGGTTGGAAGCCCAGCTAGTCCCTGTACACAATGGGCACACACATCATTGCCATATAAGCCACACAATAGACATGTATCAGGATTGTATACACAATTTCATACTTACCTTTGTTTTTTTTACCACTTACCAGCTCTGTAAACCGTATGTATAAAATCCTTTACGGCAGAGAAATGGGTTATATTCAGCTCTGAAACACATATTGTTTTTGCATCTATGAATACAACATACAATAGTGCATTTATATTTTTTGGGATATATCTATTTTTCATAGCAAACATGAGATTGAAATACAAATACTCCAGGCTTTGTCACTTGTGCTTATGTGTAACAATACATCAAAAAAGTGCTTCCCAAATTAAAGTACATTTAAGCTCTTCCAAAGCATGTACATTGATTTACAGCATGGACGAGGGCTTATTGAGAATCAGGAGTAACAATCATATTTACTCTTTGATTTAAGACAACTGCTGAACAGGTTTAAAGCAGATCTTACTTTGAGCATAGTTTGTCCCATGTGTTACAATCCTAGTCTAATTCCGTTTCTACCACTACATCTTTAAACTTAACTGTTGGACCTGGCCCTCTCTTCAGGGTCACCCCCAAGCTATTTGCCTTCCTTCTTTATTAGCTGAATTCGTTTTTGTTGGCCTTAGGACACTGTGCTCTTTACCACTGCTAACCAGTGCTAAAGTGATTGTGCTCTCTCCCTAAAACATGGCAGAATTGGCTTATACCCAATTGGCATATTTAATTTACTTACAAGTCCCTAGTAAAGTGGCACTACATGTACCCAAGGCCTGTAAATCAAATGCTACTAGTGAGCCTGCTGCACTGATTGTGCCACTCACTTAAGTAAACCTTTAAACATGCCCCAGGCCTGCCATTGCAGAGCCTGGGTGTGCGGTTTTAAACTGCCATTTCATCCTGGCAAAATAAACCTTTTGATAGGTTCAAACCTTTCTTTTTAACACATATAAATCACCCCTAGCGTAGGCCCTGGACTGCCCAGATGGCAGGGTGCAATGTATTTAAAAAGTAGGACATCTAATTTTAAGTTGTACGTGTCCTGGTAGTGAAAAACTTTCAAATTCATGTTTTACTACTGCAAGGCCTATCTCTCCCTTAGGATAACATTGACGTTACCTTATTACAGTTTATAAGTGTAATCTAAATAGGAAGAGATGATCAGTTCAGGTTTGATGTCTCTGGAATCTCAATTTCAAATCCTAACTCATGATGAAGTTGGATTTCAAATTGTAATCCTGAAAATGCCACTTTTAGAAAGTTGCGATACCAAAGGGGATGATGGACGGAGCGCTTGAGCTAATCAAACACTCACCCCCAGTCAACGGATCTGGGTTTAATCCATCATCATTCTTTAGCTCACTCCACCACCCCAGTTCAGACATGGCCATATGCAAATCAGTCTGACCCTGTGCCTCATGGGAACAGTCCAGCCCGAACTGCCAAGCCATGTCTTCCCTGGACCGGAAACAAGCATCCTGGAACCGGTTTCTGGCTATTCAGCCGTCATCAGCCAGGCTAGCTTGAATCCAGTGGCAAAGTGAGCAAGGGACCCACGTCTGGGCATACCCTGCCAACTTAGGGCGAACAAAGTGATACCAAAGGGGATGATGGACGGAGCGCTTGAGCTAATCAAACACTCACCCCCAGTCAACTGATCTGGGTTTAATCCATCATCATTCTTTAGCTCACTCCACCACCCCAGTTCAGACATGGCCATATGCAAATCAGTCTGACACTGTGCCTCATGGGAACAGTCCAGCCCGAACTGCCAAGCCATGTCTTCCCTGGACCGGAAACAAGCATCCTGGAACCGGTTTCTGGCTATTCAGCCGTCATCAGCCAGGCTAGCTTGAATCCAGTGGCAAAGTGAGCAAGGGACCCACGTCTGGGCATACCCTGCCAACTTAGGGCGAACAAAGCGATACCAAAGGGATGATGGACGGAGCGCTTGATCTAATCAAACACTCACCCCCAGTCAACTGATCTGGGTTTAATCCATCATCATTCTTTAGCTCACTCCACCACCCCAGTTCAGACATGGCCATATGCAAATCAGTCTGACCCTGTGCCTCATGGGAACAGTCCAGCCCGAACTGCCAAGCCATGTCTTCCCTGGACCGGAAACAAGCATCCTGGAACCGGTTTCTGGCTATTCAGCCGTCATCAGCCAGGCTAGCTTGAATCCAGTGGCAAAGTGAGCAAGGGACCCACGTCTGGGCATACCCTGCCAACTTAGGGCGAACAAAGCGATACCAAAGGGGATGATGGACGGAGCGCTTGAGCTAATCAAACACTCACCCCCAGTCAACTGATCTGGGTTTAATCCATCATCATTCTTTAGCTCACTCCACCACCCCAGTTCAGACATGGCCATATGCAAATCAGTCTGACCCTGTGCCTCATGGGAATAGTCCAGCCCGAACTGCCAAGCCATGTCTTCCCTGGACCGGAAACAAGCATCCTGGAACCAGTTTCTGGCTATTCAGCCGTCATCAGCCAGGCTAGCTTGAATCCAGTGGCAAAGTGAGCAAGGGACCCACGTCTGGGCATACCCTGCCAACTTAGGGCGAACAAAGCGATACCAAAGGGGATGATGGACGGAGCGCTTGAGCTAATCAAACACTCACCCCCAGTCAACTGATCTGGGTTTAATCCATCATCATTCTTTAGCTCACTCCACCACCCCAGTTCAGACATGGCCATATGCAAATCAGTCTGACCCTGTGCCTCATGGGAACAATCCAGCCCGAACTGCCAAGCCATGTCTTCCTTGGACCGGAAACAAGCATCCTGGAACCGGTTTCTGGCTATTCAGCCGTCATCAGCCAGGCTAGCTTGAATCCAGTGGCAAAGTGAGCAAGGGACCCACGTCTGGGCATACCCTGCCAACTTAGGGCGAACAAAGTGATACCAAAGCGGATGATGGACGGAGTGCTTGAGCTAATCAAACACTCACCCCCAGTCAACTGATCTGGGTTTAATCCATCATCATTCTTTAGCTCACTCCACCACCCCAGTTCAGACATGGCCATATGCAAATCAGTCTGACCCTGTGCCTCATGGGAACAGTCCAGCCCGAACTGCCAAGCCATGTCTTCCCTGGACCGGAAACAAGCATCCTGGAACCGGTTTCTGGCTATTCAGCCGTCATCAGCCAGGCTAGCTTGAATCCAGTGGCAAAGTGAGCAAGGGACCCACGTCTGGGCATACCCTGCCAACTTAGGGCGAACAAAGCGATACCAAAGGGGATGATGGACAGAGCGCTTGAGCTAATCAAACACTCACCCCCAGTCAACTGATCTGGGTTTAATCCATCATCATTCTTTAGCTCACTCCACCACCCCAGTTCAGACATGGCCATATGCAAATCAGTCTGACCCTGTGCCTCATGGGAACAGTCCAGCCCGAACTGCCAAGCCATGTCTTCCCTCGACCGGAAACAAGCATCCTGGAACCAGTTTCTGGCTATTCAGCCGTTATCAGCCAGGCTAGCTTGAATCCAGTGGCAAAGTGAGCAAGGGACCCACGTCTGGGCATACCCTGCCAACTTAGGGCGAACAAAGCGATACCAAAGGGGATGATGGACGGAGCGCTTGAGCTAATCAAACACTCACCCCCAGTCAACTGATCTGGGTTTAATCCATCATCATTCTTTAGCTCACTCCACCACCCCAGTTCAGACATGGCCATATGCAAATCAGTCTGACCCTGTGCCTCATGGGAACAGTCCAGCCCGAACTGCCAAGCCATGTCTTCCCTGGACCGGAAACAAGCATCCTGGAACCGGTTTCTGGCTATTCAGCCGTCATCAGCCAGGCTAGCTTGAATCCAGTGGCAAAGTGAGCAAGGGACCCACGCCTGGGCATACCCTGTCAACTTAGGGCGAACAAAGCGATACCAAAGGGGATGATGGACGGAGCGCTTGAGCTAATCAAACACTCACCCCCAGTCAACTGATCTGGGTTTAATCCATCATCATTCTTTAGCTCACTCCACCACCCCAGTTCAGACATGGCCATATGCAAATCAGTCTGACCCTGGGCCTCATGGGAACAGTCCAGCCCGAACTGCCAAGCCATGTCTTCCCTGGACCGGAAACAAGCATCCTGGAACCGGTTTCTGGCTATTCAGCCGTCATCAGCCAGGCTAGCTTGAATCCAGTGGCAAAGTGAGCAAGGGACCCACGCCTGGGCATACCCTGCCAACTTAGGGTGAACAAAGCGATACCAAAGGGGATGATGGACGGAGCGCTTGAGCTAATCAAACACTCACCCCCAGTCAACTGATCTGGGTTTAATCCATCATCATTCTTTAGCTCACTCCACCACCCCAGTTCAGACATGGCCATATGCAAATCAGTCTGACCCTGTGCCTCATGGGAACAGTCCAGCCCGAACTGCCAAGCCATGTCTTCCCTGGACCGGAAACAAGCATCCTGGAACCGGTTTCTGGCTATTCAGCCGTCATCAGCCAGGCTAGCTTGAATCCAGTGGCAAAATGAGCAAGGGACCCACGTCTGGGCATACCCTGCCAACTTAGGGCGAACAAAGCGATACCAAAGGGGATGATGGACGGAGCGCTTGAGCTAATCAAACACTCACCCCCAGTCAACTGATCTGGGTTTAATCCATCATCATTCTTTAGCTCACTCCACCACCCCAGTTCAGACATGGCCATATGCAAATCAGTCTGACCCTGTGCCTCATGGGAACAGTCCAGCCCGAACTGCCAAGCCATGTCTTCCCTGGACCGGAAACAAGCATCCTGGAACCGGTTTCTGGCTATTCAGCCGTCATCAGCCAGGCTAGCTTGAATCCAGTGGCAAAGTGAGCAAGGGACCCACGTCTGGGCATACCCTGCCAACTTAGGGCGAACAAAGTGATACCAAAGGGGATGATGGACGGAGCGCTTGAGCTAATCAAACACTCACCCCCAGTCAACTGATCTGGGTTTAATCCATCATCATTCTTTAGCTCACTCCACCACCCCAGTTCAGACATGGCCATATGCAAATCAGTCTGACCCTGTGCCTCATGGGAACAGTCCAGCCCGAACTGCCAAGCCATGTCTTCCCTGGACCGGAAACAAGCATCCTGGAACCGGTTTCTGGCTATTCAGCCGTCATCAGCCAGGCTAGCTTGAATCCAGTGGCAAAGTGAGCAAGGGACCCACGTCTGGGCATACCCTGCCCCTTTGGTATCACTTTTAGAAAGTTGGCATTCTCTTGCCTTATCCATTTAGTGCCTGTAGCTTGTCTCTGGTCTCATGACTGGGTGTAGCTGATAGTTGGGCTTTGTGTATTCCTCCTTGACAGCCACACACATTAGAGAGCTTAGGTGTGCCTGGATGGGACATCACTGGCAGGTTGGGAGGGAGGAGCTGGGCATAGGTCTACTTGCACCTGAGAAGGTTGTGTTCTGCTTCCACACAAAGGGCTGCATACCCCCGTAGCCAGAACAGGGAAGGCAGGATGCTTGGCGACTTAAAAGGGAAAACTCTAGAAGCTTCTCCCACACTTCAAAGGCACAACTGGTTATAAATACTGGACCTCAGACACCACCACTTCAGTACACTTCTGGAACTGTGAATACTCTGCCAGGAAGACCGACTGCTGTGCTGCTGAAGGACTGTCACTCTGCTGGACTGCACTCTGCTGGACTCCTGCTTTGCTGTGCTGACCTGCTGCCCTCTTGCCTGGGTGAGAAGGACTGAACCTGCATCTCTTAAACCCAGAACACAGTGACTCCAAGGGCTAGTTGGTTGGCCTCCTGATCTGAAGCCTCAGGAATATAACAGGCTTCCATCTACCTTGGAACTGCACCTGGACTCTGCCGTCTGAAAGCCTCCCTACCAAGTGGTGCCTTCTCAGTCCTGGACCCATGGAAGTGGGCATAAGGTGCTTTGCTAGCCTCTGTGGATCGAGCGGAACCGATGCATCTCCTCTGCTGCGCGGAGCAACCCCAAGTAGAACCGACGCAGTTCCGCTGCTGCGGACCCGTAACAAAGACTTGCATTGCCGCCACAGCCCACATTGCCTTCTGAAACAACCGCTGCGCAATGCATCCCCGGCGCAGGCCCTCGCATCTCTCATTGATGTCAGCCTCGACGATGACACCAGACTCCGCAACACAGCCTCGCAGATCCTTAGACCTGACACATCACCCTGACTGTGTGACACATTCTCAACTCTGGACTTCGCATTGCAAGCCCTCTTTGACGGGATCCTCGACGCCGACACAACAAGACTTCCCACCATAGCCTTGCAACATCTTGGAACCGACGCGGATCCATGCATTGCACCACAAACCAGGATTTAAGGTACTGTGTTTAGAGGGCCTAACTGGATCCCTGTAGCTGGCCCGTGCTCCATCACAGTTTTTCCTGGTCCGGCGCGAGCAAATATCCACAGTTGGCACATTATGCCTTTTTGCACTATTTTCTCTAAAAATGTTAAAATTCAATATCCCCGGTTCTGCTGATTGCATTTTTGTCATTTTGGTCTTGTTTTATTTATTAAAAACTACTCTAGTTTTCTAACTTCGTTGTGGGGTCCTTTTGTGGTGTGTTTTCTCTGTTTTGCTGTTTGAAGTGTTGCACAAATAATTTACACATTGCCTCTAAGTTAAGCCTGACTTCTCTGTGCCAAGCTACCAGGTGATTGAGCCCAGGTTAATTTGGGGTTCACTTGTGCCTTACCCTGACAAGGATTGCGGTTGCTGCTTGACCAGGTCTCACATCCCAGCCAACCAGTAACCCCATTTCTTACTTTCCCCCACTGAATCTTTAATGATATTAATATAAATATGAAATGTGAATGGGGCCAAATGGAGCAAAATGCAATGGAGTTTGTTATTGATAGAAGGTTTTTCATACATGAAACCTAAGGATAGTGTGTTTGCACATATTTAATGTGTTATTAAATGTTCTGAAGCACCCCTTCTTCAGATTTATACAAGCACTGTTCATACTGGTTGCAACATTCTTAATGAAATGCAATTCATCATGTTTATTTTTATTTACTCACAATCTTTTTAAAAGTGCTGTTGTGTCCCCTTGCGGTCAGGTTGGAGTACTGGAGCAACACAGTAGTAAATATGATAGACAAACATGGTACATGGATGTAGTACCTACCCAGAGGAGTGGATACCCTCTTCAGTCTTCTCTACACACTACCCTTTCTGAGTGTTGTGTCCAGTGAATGTGTTAATGTGATTGCAAGAAAAATGGCAAAAAGTGGCGGAGTCCTCTTAAAATCCCTTGATAAATTCAATGTCTTAACTCTTAGAACTACTTTTCAGTTTGCAGAATACAAAATAAAATGAAGATGACGTCTGTGAGGCGTTATAAGCTGTCTGTGTTAGCGAAGAGGTGGGAAATCAATTAAAAATAAACCTAAAAGCCATTGCAAGTACCTTAAGAAAAAGTTGAAGCGAGTCATGACACGGGCTAACAAGCTGCTTTGGGAAGATTTATTAAGCAAGACCCCCTCCATAGCCCCACAGAGGTTGAGAAGTGAGAGTGGTACTAAAAAAAACATTAGTGTAAGTTTTGGACTTTTTTTATAAGTAGGAAACATCCATGTTTTAATGGGTAGCTCTAGACCTTTCATCCTCAGGGTAGTCTTTCCCCCAACTTTTTGCCTTTTGCCTCCACACTTTGCTGATTCCTTTTGTTGGCATTAGGACTCTGAGCACTTTTACCACTGCTAACCAGTGCTAAAGTGCATGTGCTTCTCCCCTAAACATGATGACTTGGTGTATACCTGATTGGCATTTTTTTTGTACTGGTAAGTCCCTTGTAAAGTGGTATACCATATACCCAGGGACTGTACTTCAAATGCTACTAGTGGGCTGCAGCACTGATTGTGCCACCCACAGAAGTAGCCTTTCAAACCCGTCTCAGTGCCTGTGTGTGCAGTTTACTGCCACTTCGACTTGGCATTTAAAACTACTTGCCAAGCCTTAAGCTCCGCCTTTTATTACATATAAGCCAACCCTAAGGTAGGCCTTAAGTAACACTAAGGGCAGGGTACTATGTAAGTAAAAGGTAGGACATGTACCTTTATGTTTTGCATGTTCTGGTAGTGACAAACAGCCTATTTCGTTTTTCACTACTGTTAGGCCTACCCCTCTCATAGGCCAGCATTGGGAATTCCTTAATACACTTTTAAGCTGTAACTTTTTCGTGTTTCGTGTGTTTGGAATGGTAATGATAAATTTTTGTTACTGCTAAAGTGATATTTAACATTACTGTTTTAGAAATGCCACTTTTAGAAAGTGGACATTTCTCTGTACTTACTGCTCTTTGTGCCTGACAGCCTGTCTCCAATACACGTCTGGGTTGGGTAACAGATACACTTTGTGCATTGCCTCTAGACAGCCACAAACACATGAAGGTGAGGCTTATCTGCATTCTGAGCACTCATCTGCATTCTGATGGGTCTTCCTGGGCAGGGAGGAATGGGAGGGGCTGACACTTACACTTCAATAGGTAGTGTTCTGTCCACACACAAAGCACAAATTTACCCCCACAGGTAGTCTTTCAGACAGGACTGGGTTGAATGCGTTCATTGGGCACTTCAAAGGGATGATTTGAAGTCACCCCCTACATCAAAGGCACTTTTGGGTAGAAGTACCCTGAAATCAGACACTTCTGGATCTTGAACTGAACCTCTGTCAGAAGGACTGCTGTGCTGCCTGAAGGACTCAACTGGACTGCTTTCCTGGAAGGACTGCTTTTCTGCTTCTTGCCCTGCTGCTCCCTGACTCTGCTGGAAGGACTCTGCCTTCCCTCCAAGTGATCTCCAAAGGGCTTGCTGTCTTGCCACTTGTTTTCTGAAGTCTCAGGGACACAAAAGACTTCCTGTAATCCTGCTGGTGCTGCTGGACTCTGCCTTCTGTGAGTTCTACCCTTGCCTGAAGTGCCCCCTCCACGTTTTGGGCCTCAGAAGTGGGTTCTGCAGCTGTTTTCTACAAAAACCGGCACATGCATCGACTGCATGAGAAATCTTCTGCATCGCCCTTCAACGCCGATGCAGAGGCGCCTCGACGACTTCCGATCCACAGCCTGCTCGACGATGGCGCTCTGCGCAGCTTGATGTCAATCAATCAATCAGAACATTTGTAAAGCGCACTACTTACCCGTGAGGGTCTCAAGGCGCTGGGGGGGGAGGATGCTGCTGCTGCTTGAATAGCCAGGTCTTGAGGAGTTTTCTGAGGGTAAGCAGGTCCTGGGTCTGCCGTAGGAGGATGGGGAGGGTGTTCCAGGTCTTGGCGGCGAGGTGGGAGAACGATCTGCCGCCGGAGGTCGCTCTTCGGATGCGGGGGACTGTGGCGAGGGCGAGGTCAGCAGAGCTGGTGGTTGGGGGTGTAGAAGCTGAGTCGTCTGTTGAGGTATGCTGGTCCGGTGTTGTGGAGTGCCCTGTGTGCGTGGGTGAGGAGCTTGAAGGTGATCCTCTTGTTGACGGGGAGCCAGTGCAGGTCTCTCAGGTGGGGTGTGATGTGGCTGCGGCGAGGGATGTCGAGGATCAAGCGTGCAGAGGCGTTTTGAATGTGTTGAAGTCGTTTCAGGAGTTTGGCCGAGGCACCTGCGTAGAGGGCGTTTCCGTAGTCCAACCTGCTGCTGACGAGGGCCTGGGTGACCGTTCTTCTTGTTTCGGTGGGGATCCACCTGTAGATCTTGCGGAGCATGCGGAGGGTATTGAAGCAGGAGGACGAGACGGCGTTGACCTGCTTTGTCATGGAGAGAGTGGAGTCTAGGATGAACCCTAGGTTGCGTGCGTGGTCGGTGGGTGTTGGAGCTGTTCCCAGTGCGGTTGGCCACCAGGAGTCATCCCAGGCCGAAGGGGTGGAGCCGAGGATGAGGACTTCCGTCTTTTCCGAGTTTAGCTTCAGTCGGCTGTTCTTCATCCACTCGGCGACGGCTTTCATTCCTTCGTGGAGGTTGGTTTTGGCGGTGAGGGGGTCCTTGGTGAGGGAGAGGATCAGCTGGGTGTCGTCGGCGTAGGAGATGATGTTGAGGTCGTGCAGTCGGGCGACGTGGGCGAGCGGTGCCATGTAGATGTTGAACAATGTCGGGCTGAGGGATGAGCCCTGGGGTACGCCGCAGATGATCTCGGGGGCTTCGGAGCGGAAGGGGGGTAGGCGGACGCTCTGGGTTCTGCCGGAGAGGAAGGAGGTGGTCCAGTCCAGAGCCTTGTCTTGGATCCCGGCGTCATGGAGGCGTGTGCGTAGGGTGCGGTGGCAGACGGTGTCGAAGGCAGCTGACAGGTCCAGGAGGATGAGGGCCGCGGTTTCTCCGTTGTCCAGCAGGGCCCTGATGTCATCGGTGGCGGCGATGAGGGCAGTTTTGGTGCTGTGGTTGCTGCGGAACCCGGACTGGGACGGGGATGGGGACTGGGATGTCGATGCATTGCATTCATTTCAAAGGAGCTCAATGACAACACGGACCCCCTTTGAGCAGCTCCACAATGATGCAGTAGGCTCTCGACATCAACACTTGCTCCAGCCAAGGTATTTCTTCAGCTAACCTATCTGGGTCCTGTAGCCGATCTGCTGTCAATCATGATCAGCCTGAACTTTGGATTTGCACCGATCCCTTGCGACTTTAAGAAACCTTTTGACTGCTAGTGACTTTTAAACACTATTTTTGCATTTAATCTTTAAAAAGTCATATCTTGCCTTCTACTGATTGGATTTGTGTGATGCTCAGATAAATATTCTCTATTTTTCTAAACCTGTGTGGAGTCTTTTTGTGATGTATTCATTGTGTTACAGTGTGTGTGTGTGTGTGTGTGTCTGTGTGTGTGGCACAAATACTTTACACATTGCCCCCTTAGATAAGCCTCACTGCTCTGTGCCAAACTACGAGAGGGTGAGCACAGGTTATCTTTTAGGCGTGTAACTAGCTTACCCTGACTAGGGTGGTGGTTCCTGCTTGACCTGGGTGCATAACTCAGCCAGGAACCCCATTTCTAACAGGTAGATTCAAAGAAAGTATTAATCTATAATAGGACTTTTTGTCTTTTTGGGTTTATAAAGTTGTGTGACTCTCATGGTGGCTTGTACATTATAAATATTTTAAATGGTTTGCAGTAATGCATATGCGAATTGTCCATTTCATGATGACGAATGACTTAGTCAAATTAGCAGGCCAGACAGTAAAGGTGGTTGTAAAGTTAATAATATACTGTTCACTGATTTTCCAAATATAGCTACTATGAGTGCAAATCATTCTGTGGGCTGTATACCAAGATGCTTGTGATCTCCTGTGGAAGGAAGTGGGGACTACTTGTTGGAAGTGAGCATAGACTGTTGCTGGGTTAGAATCTGTTTGAACACACAATTGCAGCAATGATGGAATGATGGAATATCAACATATAAATTAACATCATTTTTTGTTAACTGGAATTTCAACCTTGCGGCTACTTTATTTAAACAAGCAATTGATGTTACTTTGTGTTTGAAATAGGGGTTCTGGGTGTCTTCTCTGCCATCTTTGGACAGATCAACTGAGGATCCAGTCTTTGCTGGTTAAAAGCCAAAGGGAAAAATCACACAAAAAAGAAAAGGGACTGTAAAAAAGGCTCATGTGGTAAGTGAACTCAGGAGAGGTGTGAGAACGGGAACATACTGTAGAGAGGAGTGAAACAGGGCACACACTGTGTATCTAAAACTGCCCTCACACACAGCAAGCTGTGTCATGCTTCATCATAGGGCCTGCTAACACACCTCCGCGCTAGCCAACGCTGGAGGTGGAGCAATAGGGAGGGGGAAACAAACACCATATAAGAGAAAACAAAAAAAAGCCAAAGGGAAGCAGAGTGGATAAGGGCCCAATGGGCTGCAACTAATTTCACATATAACCAGACAGCCTCCTGCACTTCTAAAGCCAAGGCCTTTGAGGGAATATTACCAAATGCTATATGGTGGCCAATGGTGTTCCACTGCTGCAGCTGAGGGTTAATCAGTCTGCCATACAGCTTGTGGAGCCACATTGAAATAGGAGGTTAAATCTAATTCCTGAAGCTCATGCTGAACGGTCTTCCCCACCCAAGCCAACCAGATAACCAGAACAGCCTCTAAATTCTCAAAAGACCCCCTCCTCACAAACTAAGAATATCCTAGGCTGATGAGTCCTCCTTCCATGCCCATGAATATGGTAATTTGTCCATGGTCTTAATGTTTCATCAGCTTCCATCTGAGTCCATATAATCTTTCTCCATATTATCCATCTTTGTTTTTTCCTTTTATTTATTCCACCTAGTTCCTTCCTAGGTTCTATTAATTGTAACTGATGCGTGAACGGAAATGCGTGTCTTGCCATATGTACCACAGTCGCACTGTGGTAACACTTGTTTTTTGCTAATTGTTGTGGTGTTCTTTTTTAAAGTATGTGGCGCAAATTTTGAGCGATGAACTACGGACTCTGAACACTGTGTAATCAATAAAAAAAGAGCAGAATTACGAAGAAGACAGATGGTAATATTTGTAATAACTTAGTAACAGCTATTCTCAATAGACATATCGTTATATTTTGGGCATAGCACAGAACAGCGCGCGCCTAATTGGGCTTATACAATTAATAGCTTCATTTTGTTCAATATTCCGATGATAATGATCGAATCTAAAAAATCTTTGTATTCCAGATGTAATTATTAATTAAAAGGAAGCACCGAGGCGTCCTGCCCAAAGGCAACCTACGTCCTCTCGATACGATCCACTTACTTGTAAATCCCATTTTTTCAATTATACCGTACTGAACAATGTAGTGGGCGCATGAAGTACACAAGCTCTGAGTCTCTCTTTATTTTGACCCACTTCTCTGTTTTTAAATTTAGATGTATATTTTCTAATTTGATTAAGGCATACACCTTCACTATAGCTATTCGCTCAGCTTATTTCAGGTGATCTCAGTGGGTCTTTAAACGGTCTTTAAACTGTGCAGGGAATTGATTATACTAGCTGCTGCTTAATTTTCTCTGCTAATTAAAAAACATTTTAAACCAATCGCTCCTCACAATCTCCTTTTTTGAAAATGACGTATCAGCATCCATGCAAATCAAATTAGCAAAGCACATTTAGTTTGACTCCCACAGTGGCTTACTCACAGGTATAAGCCGCATCCATCTGTTACCAATGGAAGTCATTCCAACTTTTCTTATTCAAGAACACAGATTCTGCCAAATTGATTTAATCACCCCCAAGTGCTACTAATTAGCATTTGCTTCGGTTTCAGAATAACAAACATTATTTTTTAATCCAAATTCTATTTACATTTCTATAATTGGGTGTTGATTGCTAAGAGTCCTCGTCACAAACGATGTGTATAGTCCATGAGCATCATTGGATTGTGCAATGTATCCTTCCACGCCTCCGCTAAGCCTCTCGAAACACAAATCCGAAAAACAAATCCCCCTTGTTTTTTTTTCTATTAGCAACGTCTGCCCACACCACCCTTATTCTAACCAACAACACCAAACAAATACGATTGACTATTTTTTCTGTTATTAAATCAAAAACATGTTATTCTTTTTTTTCCTGCCATGATTAAGTATCCCCAGCGTCTAGAAGTCTTTTTCCAAGAGTTTGGGTTTTTGTCTATCGTTGCTGTTTGTCCAAAGTACAATAATTATTTCTTGCACCACAAACTGGTTTCAAAGATCACTTGCCCGGTCACACAATTAATTCACTTATCTGGCTATTATCAGACGTGTGGCACTGGAGACCCTTAGATAAAGCTGGAGAAATACACGTCTACTGCTGCTGAATGAGGGCCACTCCATCTCACTAGTATTTACTGCAAATGCAATATGACACCTACTGACAATCAGCATAGCAAAGCCAAGAGGTCTGGCTTCTTGTGTGCTAAAACATATAAAGTACAGGCATCCACAAGTGCTGTTTAGTACATTAAAGCTAGACCTACTGGCTTTGCTGAAGCTGGAGAGGGAAAAAGTAGCAACAAAAAAGGATTGTGAGACGTATACAATTGTACATGGCCAACAGTGTGATTATTGAGTGTACTTTTCAGATGTAAAACTGTGTCTCCTGCATACCAAAACATAAGTGCGCATGTCTGTTTTCCGTATGAGACAGCCTGCCAAAGTGACATGTGCACCTATATGTGCACAGTACTCCTCCCTGCTATGGCCGCCCATCCAGTCCGATGTAAACAGCTCAGCCAGCGATAAATAAAATAATAACAACAATGTGTTATTATCGTTTTATTTCTCATCTGCTGGCAGTGGGGCGATGCTCCTCCGCCATTACGGGCCCCAGTAAATTAGATGCACTTTCAATAAATTAAATGTTTAACTAGTTCCAGTTTGAAGATGGAAGTTTCTGGTTTTCAATTTTAGATTGGTAAAAGTGGTAGTATCTAAGCACAAACCTTCAGGAAGATCTCAGGATAGGTCTACTTACATTGAGTTGTATTGTGTAAGGTTGTATAAGATTGTTGGGTGGTTCGCTTCACTTTCTGGAATCAAGCTCCAGACTTCTCCCAGAACAAAGTTATCTATTACTCTTGCCAGTGCTGTAGGCTTCCCTCGTTGAAGGGTCTTCTCAGATTTCACTTGATTAGGAATTCTTTCATAGATTACCATGGGCTTCTATAAACAAATAACACATAGCAGTTAGATTCCTCCAGCAGGCAAAGCAGACTGAACTCATCAGCCTCAATCCTCACAATCTGTCGAAGACAAATCAAAATACTAGCTTCCCCTTGCAATCTAGGAACAGAAAATACTATTATTTTTTTTCCACCTATTTATTTTCAGATTTTCAATGACGGGTAAACACACAATACAGCAGTCAATAAAAGCACAGTGACAAGAATGAATTACTGAATAGGAAATATAACCAAACAAGCAATCACTCCTTACAATGTTCAGTTCGCTGCTCTGTGCTCGAATAGCGTTCTGGCCGCTGGTAGCAGACCCCCGTTCACACACTGCACCAAATATTTCTCATTACAAAACAAAACACCCATCCTATTCCTCCCTCTGCCACCCGCTAGCTTCCAATCATATACAGAAAAGCTGCACTAGGATATATGCTCAATAAAAGGTCACAGAATTGTTCTACAAAGTCAAGCAAATGCAATAAACCATTTCTAGTCTAGAAATAGAGTCTTGGGGTTTGTGATTCACTCACCCCTCCCCAGTCTCAATATCCTCCAATATGTTAACCTCATCTGGGGGGTTCCAGTAATATTTCCGTCATAGCATCACAGGGCAGCAGGGCTTCAGCAGTCTTCTCGTCTCTGCAGGTTTTTTTCATGTGTGCTTCAGCACCGGCCCCCTCTATAAGGTCCCATTTCCAAGACTCAACTTTCGGGGGCAGAGGACTAATCCAATGGATCGCTATCATCTGCTTTGATACAATGAGCTCCAGCATCGCACATCTCCTGCTCAAAGTTTTTTAGGATTATCGGGGAGGCAGCCAAGAATCCCTTTGGGGATATCTCAGCTGGTAATATGGTTAATACAGGACAGAACTTCCATCCAGTTGGGTGAAAGAGCTGTGCAGTGACACATCATATGTAAAACATCAGCTGCAATCGAACTGCATTGAGAACAACAGTACCCTCTATCCGGGTATATAAAGTGTAGTCTCTTAGGGGACAGACACACCATATGTACAATATTGTACTGGATTTGCTTGAACCTGACACAGATCGATACCTTATGGAATCCTGCATGACTTTTTGACCAGTCCTTAAGGGTTATTGGGTCTTCACTGACAGCCTGCCAGACCTCCTCCACGCGAAGCCGCGAAAATCTCCGGTCACTGCATAGCTCCCTATATATGTGTGTGATGAATCGGCGACTACCCCGCCATGGATAGTAATGCCGCCAGTGTATGTGGAGAGTAAGGGGCCTCAGGAAAGGAGGGCCATAATTTGTGCGCCATGGCTGCTATTTTAGCATTTTGTATGAATTGCCCCCTCCTATACCAAAGGATTTCGCCGCCTCCTGCATAGTGATGCAACAGCCCTCCGGATAGAGGTCTGACAACATTATGCAGCCTCCTGACTGCCATTTGTCAACTGCCATGATGTTGGCAATTTGGGCGAAGGGGCACAAACTCCAAATATCCAGGTCTGGGCGTATGGCGTGGACAGGATTATTCGTTCGACGGTTCTGTCCAACAGGGATAGAAGTAAAAGGTAGGCACAACTCCCTCAGTGTTCCTTTGCAAGGAGGTGGTTTCTTCTCTGCCACACTTATGAAAATCTAAGTTTCACATCTGGTTTCAAATTTTGACCCTAGAAAAAAAGTTGAGCAGGAGATTTTATAGAAAAATCCTGGTACAACATTGGGCGGGGCATTCTACTCTATCATTTAGTAATTCCCACAAGCTACCCACATACGATTTCTAAGGCATTGTCCAGTTAGCATCCTGGCAGAATGCCTTGTGGCAACAAGTCTTCATAGCTTTTGAAAAGCCACCATCATCACACTAGGAAAGTAGAAGAACTATCACACCGTGCACCACTGCGTTATTGCTCTAGATCCTCCTCATCACACACAGCAGCTATAGTTTTGATCTATAACCAGAGAGGCCAGGCCCTGAAAATAAACCAGGAATGTCCTAAAACATAGAAGTAGGCCTATACGTTTGCATCAACCCTGGGACACAGAATGACTCAAGCTACTGCGCTCACAAAATAGAAAACACAGACCCTGCAGCACCAAGAAATAAAAAGCAATTCACAGACAAAATTATAAATGGTTCCTAATTTAACGGAATGCCAGCTAATCCTGCTCTAGAAAACATGAACGCTTTTGCACTCTGTATTAACAAGACCTGATTGTAAATAGGTATGATCCAGCGGAAGCCCAAGTTTAAAAAAAACCAACAACAACTCAGCACTGCATGTTTCGCTGGGCCCATATACATTTATTCCTGTATGCTCATCTGCACTCCCTGGGCAAACCGCTGGGGGGTCTAGTTTTATAATTCACTAAATTCTGATTAGTTATTTCCCTTTAACCACAAATCAGGTTAAATTGACATTTTCAATGCCTAA
The DNA here is from genome assembly GCA_963921515.1 of Calotriton arnoldi. Taxonomy (NCBI): domain Eukaryota; kingdom Metazoa; phylum Chordata; class Amphibia; order Caudata; family Salamandridae; genus Calotriton; species Calotriton arnoldi. The sequence continues at coordinate 3,567,754 of CAWUFW010000723.1, forward strand.
CTAATCTTCACGAATCAACAACTCTTTCCTCTGTTCGATGGACCATTAGTTGAGTTAGTTGATGGTGATATTAACTATTTCTTAACTAATTTCACAGATTCTTAGTGAAATAATCACAGACTCTGAGTAAGTTTTATAAGCTTTATCTACATTTTCAGTCATAAATTGAACGCTCATCAATACAGATATAACAGTGCAAACTCCGTCATTCTTTAATGGGAGAGAGAAAACTCATTTAGCAAATCACATTCAATTACACAACTTCATTCAACAAAATCAATGCATAAGAGTGGATAGATGTAGAGACAGAAGACATATATTAATGTAAATTTGCAAAGAAATATGCAAATTTGAGATAGAATATCATTTACCTAATTAGAGATGACCGGAAAACCAACCCTCTGGCCAAAGGAGTGGTGGAGGTCCCCTGACTTAGGATCAGGAGACAAAGACTAAAGGACAGAATCAGGACAGGGCAAATACTTACTAGACTTTTCTAAAAACCCGACGCACCAGGGCGATTCCCTTTCTTACTCTCTCTCCCTCCTCGATATTCTGCCGCAATCTTCGAATCTAATCAGGCTGTCGTTTTCGGATCTAAATCTTCTCAGTCTGCTCTCGCCTCTCCCTCTCTCAGCGTCGATGAGCACTCCTCTCTCTCTCATCTCTCATCTGCTTCTTCATCATATCTCATCTACTTAACTCACGTTAGTCTAGTTATAGTCTTTATTTCTACATGTCCCACCCTCATGAGTTGCAAATTTACTAAAATACGGAATATGATTGGACAGGGGTAGGGGAGTTTTCATCACAACATGCTGACATATTCATTTTTATTAAGACATTTATTGTTTGCTAGCCCTTCCCTTTTTGCTCATTCCTATTGTCCTTTCCCCATGAATATATTGTTGCCTTTGCAATAATTTATTCAATACAGACTACATAGACAAATGATACATGTCTTCTTTTTCTCATGTCTTCTGTCCTTGGTTCTTGGCAGTCATTCAGCTCTTTCGGTCACCGGGTCACATCATGGACTCACTGAGCGTGTGCAACTTTTTGGTCATCCATCGCCATTTTCTTTTTCTGTCAAGCTTTAGCAGGCCCGAATGTACACTATTAATAAAGGAATCATAAACAGATGTTATTTTTTTAGACATATGATTCTCACTGTTCACCACCCACTTCTACTCTATCCCATGTTGTTATTATCTTTCTTGGGCAAAAGCATTAACAACAGCAGCTTTCTTTTAAATTCAAGCAAGCAGATGCCGGGCACGCAGTACCTCAAGACCACGAGTTGGTTTTTCTTGCGCATGTGCGAGGTTTTCCCTCTCAAAGCGAGTTAGTCACGTTATCTTCACATAATTCAGATTTGCACATGCGCAAAGCATTTTCGCGAATTAAAGCGGGTTTTAGTCACGTTGCATTTTATTCCTCATTAATTTAAGCATGCGTAAGCTTTTCTCCCCCCGTGTCGGTGTCTGGTGTATATTAGTTTCGTCTCATCTACAGTTTTAATGATTAGTAAAAGTTAATGGAGGATTTCTCCGAGCAAGTTTCATTTTCTCGAATCCTTGCTCTATCAAACCCCCCTCTGATGGCATTTTTGAGCCATCATAAAATACCCATCATTACCAAGTGCCAACTTTCATTCATTTAGTTTTTTAGTGTCTTCCTTTCGTTCTAGTAATTCTTCGTTTTTCTCTTTCATGTCTAATTCTTTCATTTTATCATATAAACTTCCTTTCATTTCTTCTAACTCAATCTCTTCCTTTTTTCTCTTTCTTCCCATTCTCTTATTCTTTATTTCAGCCAACATTCTCGCTTTTGTTTTATTTTTGCAACATTTATATGTCATCATTATTATTAGAGCTATTATTGCTATCGAAATTACAGGTATTAGGATCCTTCCTAATAGACTATTCCCTAAAGTAGAAAACCAACTACCTATAGTAGAAATACATTTGCTAAGTCTTTCCCAGACACTGTCAACCTCTAGTTGGGTCAAATCTTCATGAATTTTTGTAATATTCTTTATATATCCCTCAATACCTTTACTTTTGTCAGGGATATAGGTACAGCAATGTTGGACTTTCAACATGCCGCAGACTCTAATTGCAACCATTTCGGTATTAATCATTAAAAATCCTCCAGCAGTATCTGTTGATAGACGATCAACTATTGTTGACAACTGTCGTATTTTATGCGAATTCAGTATGACTCCAACTGTCGGTATCAGTGCACCAAATATATCACCTACTATTTCTGAAAAACTTGTTCTTTTACTCCGTTTTAGTCCTTGACTTATTATATCCATTTCATTGTTCTTAGTTATGTGATACACTTTTGGAAATACTATTCCAGAATAACAACTACCATACCATCGTGCAGGCAACCTATAATAGGCATTTTTACCACACACGTAATAGATCCCTGGAAAAACAGGATCAGTTCCTCCTTTTAGTCCCCATCCCCCCATTATTAGGAAGGTATGTTCACATTCACTAGAACCAATGAAAATGTTGTTATAGTCAGTTTTTAGTCTATGCAGAAAGAATTTTCCCAATTTTGACAAGTCTAGGGACATCGCAGCATGAGTCTTGCCTTTCTTATAGTCCCCTTCCTTATTAGCCCATGGAGGTACATGTGACTTCTGTTTAACAGCCTTCTTTTGAAAATCCTGCCTTCTTTCCTCTACTAAATTTAGAAAATCTTTTTCTTCATCACGCAAACTACAGGTTAGATTATTATTATGAGCATATGTTATGTCTATTGGGTTTGTTGCTAAGAAAAACTCACCCATGAATTCTGGATCTTTAGCACTATGCACTGGGTTCAGATTTCTTCGAAAAGGAATTTCTGAAAATACTAAATCCATATTCGAATAATAATACTGCAACTTGCCTGTTACATAGAAAAAACTTGACACAACACTACATGACACGCCATATGTTAAGGGAAGATGGTGATATGTCACACCTTCCGAGACAGACAAAGGTAATTTCATGCAAACATAACAATCACTCACATCCATGGTATCTACATATTCGTAAAGAAGTTTAGTAAATACATTTAATGATGAATCACTATTTGATTTATCATGATGATACATGCTCTCATCCATTTGCTCTAAATTAGTGGTAGTTGTTCTTTTAGTAACTGCATTCACTTGATCACTTGTATTAGTGTTATTTCTATTACTATTTACAATTAGAATAGGTATCACAACAGTTAGCAATAACCACATTAGCATTAAAACACTGCACAAACAATATTTAACACATCTTCGTTTTAAACTAGATTTTGGATGTTCAGTCACTTTTGTTTCTGCCATTTTTAGTATTCTAAATTGATCAATATCTAAATTAATTCTTCTATTTTCTAAAATCTACTCTAAAAAAAATAAAAATCTTTGTGTGATCCCACACTTCAAGAGCTTTTCGTTTTTGTCCTTTCTGTCTGTATTTTTCTTCTCTTCTTTTGTTTCTTTTATTCTTCTTTTTATTTGTTTGCCAATTTTCCACCCTCAGTGTCAAAGTCTTTTCCTTTTAAGGTGGTCTCAATTTGCTTTCATCACTTTCTTCAATAGTGACACTTTCTTGTTCTTCATTCAGGTCAAGATTCTCAAAGTCCTCAAGGATGATATATGTCCATTCAGGAGCCTTATATTTTCTGCTCGGAACCCTTACTCTTTTTGATTTTCGTAAAGATTTTCTTCTTGGATGTTCTTGCTCAGTCTGACTTGATACTTCATTTACTTGTTCTAGTTCTTTCCCTGTTCTTCTTCTCAAAACATATCTCAGTCCTTTTACTCCACTTGGCCAATGATCACCTTTTCTGATCCTCTTTGTTTGCACTGCCTTTTCACGTTCTTCGCCAATTTCTAATGTTCTTTTGTTTTCTTTTTCTTTTAACTGAGCTTGTTCTGGACTTTCTGATCTTTCTCTTTCTGTTGATTCATTTTGTTCTTGATCTTTAAATCCTTCTTTTCTAACTCTAATTGAGCTTGATCTGAATTTTCTGCAGTAGATTCTTCTGTTGACTGAATTTTTTCTGCATCTGTCAGTCTTTCTTTTTCTTCTTCTGATTGAGCTTGATCTGGATTTTCTGTTTCAATTTGTTCTGGTCTTTCAATCTCTTGCTCTTCCTCGGCCTCTACAGCAGTCTCTTGAGACCCAGTAACTGGTGCCCACCCTACTTGACTCGGACTTGGTTGTTCATCATTAATGCGTTCTTCAGAGTCTGTTTCTCTGATTTCTTCGACTTCACAACTTTCAGCTTCTGGTTCTTCTCTTGGTTTTACCAGTTGCTGCTCTTGTCGTTCAGGTGGACTTGGGACTCTCTGTGTATGACTGGCATGGATCCAGTTTGGCACACCAGCACACTTCACTGCTGTCGTCGTCACCAATATAACTTGATGAGGTCCTTTCTACCTTGGTTCTAAACACGATTTTCTCGTGTGCTTCTTTACCACAACCCAGTCTCCTGGACACAAATCATGAGCTTGATTCGGCTGTGCTACAGTTGCATCTTCTCCAACCTGGTGAGACACAGAACGTACCAGATCAGCTAGTCCTTTACAATAATCCAACACTAGATCATCAGTTATATTCATCAGTTTGTTTCCAGGTACAAATGCTTGTCTCATTGCTCTTCCCATGAGAATTTCATGAGGACTCAATCCCGTTCTTCTGTCAGGGATGCTTCTAAGGCTCATCAATACAAGGGACAAAGCATCAGGCCATTTCAGTGAAGTGGATGCACACACCTTCTCTAACCTGGATTTTATTGTGCCATTGAGCTGCTCAACCACTCCAGAGTCTTCTGGTCAATAGGCACAATGCAGTTTCTGCTCAACTTTGAAAGCTGTACAAATTAATCGAATTATCTCATTGTTAAAAAGAGGTCCTCATTCTGATTCCAAAGTGACTGGAAATCCAAACATGGGAATGAGTTCTCTCAACAGCAGTTTGGCAACTGTGAGGCTGTCATTCCTTCTCATAGGATAAGCTTCTACCAATCGAGAAAACAGACACACAATGACAAGGACGTACTTCAGACTATTGCACGGCGGCAGCTCTATGAAGTCAAGCTGCAGTAAATGGTCCCTCTGCCTTTCCGATTTTTCCCCAACTGACATACGTTTTTCTACCTGGGTTCTGCTGTTGACATGTCAAGCATCGCTGGCAGAGACTCTCTGCAATGAGCCTAAACTTGGGATTGTACCATATCTGCCTGAAGTGCCTAATCATAGCATCCCTCCCAATGTGTGTAGCTCCATGATATACTCTTGCCATTTGTGATAATAAACTGTCTGGCATTATCGGTCTACCATCTGGACACACCCATACCTCATCATCTGTTCTTCTTGTGCAACCTGTGTTGATCCAGAATTCTTTTTCTTTCACATCTGCCTCATCCTGTAACTGTCTAACTTCATCCCATGTTTCAAAAGCAGAGAAAAACATTAGTTGGCAATTGGTAACTTCTTTTTCCAACCCTCTGTTCAAATACATTGTATTTCGTGCACAAAATTGTGCAACTTGGTCAGCACATTTGTTGCCTTGTGTCACATAATCATTTCCTGACTTATGTGCGGCACATTTGACCACTGCAACTTCTTTTGGCAATTGTAGTGCTTCCAATAGTTCTTTGACATTTTTACTATTCCTGATAGGAGAACCTGAAGAAGTCAGAAATCCCCTTTGCATCCATAATTGGCCAAAGTCATGCACAACCCCAAAACCATATTGACTATCCGTGAATATGGTTACTCTCAATTTTTTCCCAATTATGCATGCTTTTGTCAAAGCTATCAATTCGGCTATTTGTGCAGACGACTCCATTTACACAGGATGCTTCTAGAATAGCAGATACAGTACATACAGCATAGGCAGAACTCAGCTCTCCATTTTGTTTTCTCAAGCATGACCCATCAACAAACAATACATAGTCTGATTCTTCCAATGGGACATCAAAAATGTCCGGTCTGGGCTTTGTACACATTTCTGTCACATCCAAACAATCATGATCAGCCTCTTCTTTTATTTCTTCACAGTATGGATCCGGCAGCAAGGTTGCTGGATTTACTGTGGAGCATCTTATCACACTTACATTTTCAGCACCCAGAATCACTCTTTCATACTTAGTCAGCCGACTCGGGGTCAAGTGCTGAGTACGAGTCCTTGTTAAAAGGATCTCAACTGAATGTGGCACATATACCTTTAGGGGATGTCCCATTACAATTGATTCACTTTGCTCCAGACTCACACAAGTAGCAGCTACTGCTTTTAAGCAGCCAGGCAATGCCGCAGCCACTGGATCCAGAGTGGCAGAAAAATATGCCACTGGACGCCTCGACAATCCATGTCTCTGGGTTAATACTGAAAGTGCACATCCTTCTCTCTCACAACAGAACAAAACAAATTCTTTAGTGTAGTCTGGCATTCCCAATGCTGGTGCTTGACACAAACAATCTCTCAGTTTTATGACTGCATCCTCACTTTCATCATCGCATTCAATCGGGTCTGTCACATCTTTTCGTGTAAATTTCAATAAAGGCTTCGAAAGCAAAGAAAATCCACTGACGACAGTATCCAATCACTCCCAAAAACATTCGTACTTCTTTCTTAGTTTTAGGCAGACTCATTTGTCGAATCACTTTTATTCTCTCTGGTGTCACTTTCCTGACTCCCTTTTCAATCTTGTGTCCCAAATATTGAACTTCTTGTTGGCAAAACTGCAATTTTTCTGGTGACACCTTGTGTCCACCTTCTGCCAAATGGTTCAGTAAGGCAATTGTGTCAGCGACACAAGCCTCTCGTGTCTTTGATGCCACCAATAGGTCGTCAATGTACTGAACCAAGACTGAATTTCCTGGCATAACCAATGTTTCCAAACACTTTTTCAGGATCTGATTGAAAATTGAGGGACTCTCTGTGTACCTAAATCACAACAAGTACTCCCTTAGTAATACGTACATATAAAGAGATGGTGATCTGAAAGAATCCCTAGATGAAAACTACACTGCCTATCTCTGGTTAGTGGGAAAGGAAACAAGTCCTTTTGGTTTTATTTACCCTCACACCATCATCGGGTCACCCTGACGCCTAAAAGTCAGGGTGGGCTCAACCAATATTTCAGGGAGCTCTTAAAATATGTAAAGACCAGGGGAATAAAGATAAAAAACTCAGCGAAGTCCCAGTTTCCCTTTATTCTTGGACCTCTACTGTGTTATTAAAATAATATTTACCAACCAAGGGTCTTCAGGAGTGTTATGGTCCTAGGACCCTTGTGCCGACATGTTTCAGTCATTAATCGCCCCTAATGGGTGCAAGACTTTCTTCAGGGTATCGGTAAGTGTATCCCCTGGATAAAAGTAACGGGAAAGGCCCTATACTATTTTAAATTAAGGGCAGATAGCTGCTCCTTATATGTTGAACTGAACAAGATATTACTTGATTGATCATTCCATCTGAAAATAGATAAAAACAGGAGAACCACATATAGTGCATGATTCTACGTTGTACATCATTTATGTACTGTAATCAGTGTCCTTCACCCCTGTGTCACACTGTGGTAGAATGGATAAAGAAACAAAACAACACTCTTACCTATAAGGTATGTGCTAAATTAACATGTGTTAATAACACTAACCTTATGTGACTAAAACAATTTCTAGTGTAGTGGCGGAAAAACCGCATTCTGTCATGGTCCCGGAACTCGTGTTCATAATAAGAAAAGAATCTCTATTCATCAAAAACTAACCAGTCACTCATTCGCTAAATACAAAAATCTCTACTCAAAGCAGTTTTTATGTAGATTAAAAACAACAGATAAAGAAACAACAGATAAAGAACAAGCGCTTACCCCTATGTGGGGATTGAAATGCATCTCCTAAGACCACACTTTCGGGGTAGTCCTGTAGTCACACTCTGATTGGTGTGTGACCGGATAGGCAAATACGAGCGTATAAATCGCTGGTAACCTATTCGGTGGTGGTTGTGATTTAGGTGTTAAAACACAGGAGACTGTACCCCCTTTGAGTTGTTCTCTCTGCCCCTTGTGACGTTGGTCACTTTTGTGCTCTAAGGACTCTCTGTGTACCCTTGAGGAACTCGGCACCATGCCCAAACACGGTCTCCAAACCGAAATGCAAAAAGATATTGACTATCCTGATGTAAAGGAATCGAAAAGAATGCTTGGCACAAATCAATCACGGTGTACCAATGTGCATCCCAAGGTATCTGATAAAGGATCACTGCTGGATTTGGTCCTACTGGACAACAGGGTACTACTATCTTATTGATTTTCCTTAAATCTTGCACTATCCTATACTTGCCACCAGGCTTTTTAAGGCCCATGATTGGCGAGTTGCAAGGACTGCCCATTATCTCTCTCAAAATACCTTGTTCAATCATTTGATCAATTACTGGAGCAACTCTGGCTTTTACTTCAGGGCTCATTTTGTATTGAGGTGTGTTAGGATAAATTGCACCCTCTTTCACCATTATTCTAATTAGGTCTACATTTGCCATCAGACCAATTTCTTTCCCTGTAAAATCCCACACATCTGATTTCACTGTGGTTTTCAGCTCATCAGGCAAATTGTCCTCAGTAAGAAGTGAAAACATCTCATCCACTTCTGTTCCTTGTTTTGCTAGCATCATTTTGAAAGCAATATCTTCATCAGGTGTTTGGAAAGCAATACCATCAGGTGTACAAAAGATGGTACAGTTCATCTTGCACAACAAATCTCTCCCTAACAAATTCACTGGACTTGAATCACATACCACAAACCGATGCATGTCTTTGAAATTCCCAATATTTACTTCTATTGGTTTAGTGAGTGGGGTTTTTATTTGCTTATTTGAGACTCCTACAACTTGGATAGTTTCTCCCGAGAGGGGTAGGTTTGGAATTTCTGCTGCTCTCACAGTAGAATGGGTAGCACTAGAAAAGTGATGTCATTACCTTCCACTTTCCCATCAACAAATGGACCTGACTGATCTACTGCCAAGGATGCGCCAAGCATGCATTCTTCCTCCCCCCTCAGGCACCGTCATTGAGAAGCATCTGAATCACTCTCATTACTTTGCATCCAATATTGTTGAATCGTTTGTGTATTCTTACCACTCTCTCCACGAAATCCGGTGTTCACACTGTATCTGTGCACCTGAGCGTTCACCTGGTTGGGCATAGGCGCTTGTGGCACCTGAAATTGCAGAGTAACTACCTGTTGCTGTTGCTGCTGGTTCACAACTACCTCATTCTGCATCTGTGGATTTAAATTTTGATTTACCCCAGTACTCTGTTGAACATTTCTACACTCATTCTTCCAATGTCTTATGTTTAACCCTGATCTTTATCCTGACAGCGGATTCAGAGCAATATGGCCGATGCCCGGTGGAGCTGCTTAGAAAGCTATAAAGGAGAACGGCCCTGGTTCACTCCCTCAGCCGTCACCTACCCTGGCATAGTTCCTCCCCGTCTCCCTGCTATGTCCCCTTCCCCCCCCTCTGACGAATTACCGTAACTTTGCTTTTTTGTCCTATGTTTGACTATGCTATTGTAACAGATGTAACCTGTAACTCACTGATCCACATGTAAAGCGCTCTGATACCTCCGGGTCTAGCCAGCGCTATATAAAACTCTTCAAATAAATAATAAATAAATGTCCATGCTTTCCGCACGCATGACAAGGAAACTTCTTTTTCGCTTCTTCGCTACCAGATTGTGCCTCTTGGTGTTCTGCTAGCTTCACTTGTGCCCACATTATCTTTTCTTTCAGTTTCTTATGTTTTGCATCAATATCGTCACTACAATACTTCGCATACTTCAAGATATCATCATTGGGCTTGCTCTGCCAGCAAAGCATATGTTGCTGAATCATCTGACTAATTTCTGATCTCAATCCATACACAAACCTATACACAAAATGTCCCATATCCTTGTCACTAATATTTTCAAATCCATTATACTGCTTGAATCCTTGCAACAGCCTTTCGTAATACGCATTGACTGACTCTTTTGGTTCTTGAGTTGTCCTATCTATTTTAACCCAATCTGTCTCTTTTGGAGGAATTTTCCCTTTCAAGAAAGTAATCACCTGTTGATACTTTTTCATCACTTCATCTGAAGGCACACCTGTCTTTGCGTCTCTGGGATGCTCTTCAGTTGGCCAATCAATAGTAATTTTACACTCTGTCCACAAATCAGTTGGTACCACTATGTCAAACAGACCATCCAAATCCTTTAACAATACTTTTGAAACTTTCACAAACCTCTCTACCTGCTTGTACCGTTCAATTGGTTTCTCTCTTAATCTGGGGAAATCATTCGTAAAAGACAAAATATCCTGTCTTGACCAAGGAACATGAACATAGCCACCACCAGGAACTTCTCTCATTGGACACACTCTTTCAACCTGTTCTGTCTCTCTTAATGGGAATGCAGATGTCTCCTTTGTAGCTGCCTCATCCCTTTTTCTTGTCCATCTACCTCTCCATCGGTCTGCATCTCCCCATTTCTTCAAAACATACATCAATTTTTTATCTGTAATCTCCTTCCTGACGCATTCAAACTTTCTAAATCCTTTTCAGTAAATTCTGTCATATAGGTTTTTTGTAATATTTTCGACTTTTCTACATCTATTCCAAATTCTGTAGCCACTTCTACTATCTTCTCATGAAGATTCTTTGCTCTCCAGGTTATACTTTTACACAAAAACAACAGTTCCTCATCTCCATATGAACCTAATCTGTCTGAACTTATAGTACCATTAATCATTTCTTCTAAGTCCACTTTCAACTTGCCTACATCTATATTTGGTGTTTGGGTTTTTTTCTTGTCTAATCCTTTTGCCCACTCCTCTAGGTCTACTGGTGAAAATCCTTTTGAGTTCCCTGCTACTGGAGTGACATTCGGTTCTTTTCTTCTAGTATTTACTGTTGCAATTCTCTTCGGGGTTTCAGTCACCGTTTCAAGATTGGGGAGATCTAGTAACGAGACATTCGAATCACTGTCACTAGTTTGATCTTCTAACATTACTGCTTCTTTACTAGTATTATGCTGTGGTACTGTCGCTGTTTGTAATCTCGGGGTATCTCGTTTAGCACCATACAATGGAATAACAGGACCAATTGTTACTGGTAATGTCAAGGCTTCAGCATTCAGACCTAACTGATTTATTTTCTGAATTATCCCTTCTTTTGTCTTATTCAACTCAATCCTTTCTTTTTCCTGTAATACTCGGGTGATTGTTGGATCATATAAAACTTGTGGAACTAATGGAGTTCCCATCATTGGTGCACTTGGAGTTGTATCTCTAGCATTTTCTTGTTAAGTTGGAGGTCTTTTAACTGAAAGGTCTTCTAATAACTCATCATCAGACTCATCACATCCTGTTCCTGTCTTACCTATGTGTTTCACTTTTTCTTTACACTTACTCCCTACTTGATCCTCAGCCATCAACACTGGATACAAGCCTTCCGTTACTACAGCTTTTCTCCACCTTTTCATCTGATCTCCTCGAGTATCAAACGGATATCTGGGTAAAAATCCTCTATTTATTCTTTTACCTCCTCTGTATCTCTCTCGTTCAAATGCCTCAACTTCCCATTCCTCCAAAGCTTCATACTGCGTTAACCTAGGACTTGGTTCTAATGATTTCATCCGATTTCTCAAATTCTGAAGTATCCTTACATTAAACGTACCATGTTCAGGAAAAGCCAAAACACCATCACCTTTCGTATACTCCTCCCAATTTTCCAACCAAACACATGTATGATATCCTCGTTCCAACATCATAAAGGAAGCAGGCGTGTTAGAGGGTGGCATAAGAATTCCTTCTCTGGTTACTACATGTTTATCCTTTTTTTTTTAAAAATTGATTTTATTAATCAGCTTTATTCTTTCGATCACTGTAACTAGTTAAGCAATCAAAACTTAGAAACTCTTCCGTATTCTCACGTATCCTATTTTCCAACGCTCGTCCTATACCAGCGTGACTCACACCAACAGTCCAATCGGAGCTCACTACGTATTTTCCAACGCGGCTCTTGTCTACCGACCAATCAGAGCTTTCAACACACCCACTTGTCTGACCAATGCCAGCGCGGCTCTTTGTGACGTCAGTATTACTCCTACTACTGACCCTCCCTTTACAATCAGCACTTGTTACACGCCCACTGTCTCAACCAATACCATCGAGGCTCTTTGTGACGTCAGTATGACTCCTGCTACTGACCCTCCCTTCACAAGCTAATACGACAATGTATTTTCTAAATTTTCTTTATAATTTTTCTGTTAGTAACAACGTAAAAACAGCGCTACTCTGTCTGCCCCACTAATCCAAAGATAGTTTATTCACTTGCTTCAAAGAGAAAGTACTTCCTTACACTGCGAGTAAAAACCACTGTTTACCCTTCACTTAAGCTCGGGGAGGACCTAGTGCTCCTCTAGGGATACTCCTCCTTTGGGTAAGGCCAAAGTTTTACAGGTGGACCCTTCGCTATCACTCATGCTCTACTCTTGTACGATATAGTCCCTAATATAACACCTACAGCCCTCCGTAGCTTTTAGGTATTATGACGACAGACGAGTAACCTTCTGCAGTGTGATTTCTTTACCACACTCTTCTAAATTTCATTCCCGGGATTCCCAGGTATCTCTGTACCTGTACTTCCAGACAACACAAAACGCGACACTAACTCTTAGTGTTAAACATGTAGTTAAAATCAATAATCAATAATCACCAAACTAATCAATAACTCATCTACCAGAAAAACTGATCCAGCGAAAGCCCAAGTTTAAAAAAAAACAACAACTCAGCACTGCATGTTTCACTGGGCCCATATACATTTATTCCTGTATGGTCATCTGCACTCCCTGGGCAAACCGCTGGGGGGTCTAGTTTTATAATTCACAAAATTCTGATTAGTTATTTCCCTTTAACCACAAATCAGGTGAGATTGACATTTTCAATGCCTAACTAATCTTCACGAATCAACAACTCTTTCCTCTGTTCGATGGACCATTAGTTGAGTTAGTTGATGGTGATATTAACTATTTCTTAACTAATTTCACAGATTCTTAGTGAAATAATCACAGACTCTGAGTAAGTTTTATAAGCTTTATCTAAATTTTCAGTCATAAATTGAACGCTCATCAATACAGATATAACAGTGCAAACTTCGTCATTCTTTAATGGGAGAGAGAAAACTCATTTAGCAAAACACATTCAATTACACAACTTCATTCAACAAAATCAATGCATAAGAGTGGATAGATGTAGAGACAGAAGACATATATTAATGTAAATTTGCAAAGAAATATGCAAATTTGAGATAGAATATCATTTACCTAATTAGAGATGACCGGAAAACCAACCCTCTGGCCAAAGGAGTGGTGGAGGTCCCCTGACTTAGGATCAGGAGACAAAGACTAAAGGACAGATTCAGGACAGGGCAAATACTTACTAGACTTTTCTAAAAACCCGACGCACCAGGGCAATTCCCTTTCTTACTCTCTCTCCCTCCTCGATAATCTTCCGCAATCTTCGAATCTAATCAGGCTGTCGTTTTCGGATCTAAATCTTCTCAGTCTGCTCTCGCCTCTCCCTCTCTCAGCGTCGATAAGCACTCCTCTATCATCTGCTTCTTCATCATATCTCATCTACTTAACTCAAGTTAGTCTAGCTATAGTCTTTATTTCTACATGTCCCACCCTCATGAGTTGCAAATTTACTAAAATACGGAATATGATTGGACGGGGGTAGGGGAGTTTTCATCACATCATGCTGACATATTAATTTTTATTAAGACATTTATTGTTTGCTAGCCCTTCCCCTTTTGCTCATTCCTATTGTCCTTTTCCCATGCATATATTGTTGCCTTTGCAATAATTTATTCAATACAGACTACATAGACGAATGATACATGTCTTCTTTTTCTCATGTCTTCTGTCCTTGGTTCTTGGCAGTCATTCAGCTCTTTCGGTCACCGGGTCACATCATGGACTCACTGAGTGTGCGCAACTTTTTGGTCATCCATCGCCATTTTCTTTTTCTGTCAAGCTTTAGCATGCCCGATTGTACACTATTAATAAAGAAATCATAAACAGATGTTATTTTCTTAGACATATGATTCTCACTGTTCACCACCCACTTCTACTCTATCCCATGTTGTTATTATCTTTCTTGGGCAAAAGCAGTAACAACAGCAGCTTTCTTTTAAATTCAAGCAAGCAGATGCTGGGCACGCGGTACCTCAAGACCACGTGTTCGTTTTTCTTGCGCATGCGCTAGGTTTTCCCTCTCAAAGCGAGTTAGTCACGTTATCTTCACGTAATTCAGATTTGCACATGCGCAAAGCATTTTCGCGAATTAAAACGGGTTTTAGTCGCGTTGCATTTTATTCCTCATTAATTTAAGCATGCGTAAGCTTTTCTCCCCCCGTGTTGGTGTCTGGTGTATATTAGTTTCGTCTCATCTACAGTTTTAATGATTAGTAAAAGTTAATGGAGGATTTCTCCGAGCAAGTTTCATTTTCTCGAATCCTTGCTCCATCAGGTACATGGGCCAAACCCACTGACAGAGGTCGGGTCAGATGGGGAAAACTCAGTGTTGTATCAAACAAATTGAGAAACCTGGCCACACACAGGGAGTAAATCAAAATCAAAATGCAATAAAATAGAACAAAATATAATGTTTAAATCAAAATGTGATTCATGTAAATACCAATTTCGCTCCAAAAGTACACAACAGAAAGTGTAACAGCATCCTACTACTCAAAGAAGTACATATCGCAACATCATTATAACTCCTAACCCACATATCAGCTGACTACGTGCTTGAGGAAACTTAAACAAGAAATGGGCAGTCTAGGTCAGCAAAGCCATAGCTTAATGAGGGAGCTGGCTAAAATGAGGAGCCTAATGCAGCTCAGAGATGGTGAATTCCCTCTAGCACACCAGCTTCAACCAAACTGTAAAACACCTAGAGCTTGCCTGTAGAGAAATATGCTCGGATGCAACGTTATTGAAGCATAAAGAGGCTATTAATATATAAGAGACTAATTAAACAGGCACAGAGCACCCACTGCTCGAATAAAATTACTTAATCATCTAATCCCACCAAATATGCTTTTTGCATTATTAAGTTTAGCCACTCCAGAGATGGACGCCTCCTCCATTGTGCCCACTGCAAACATCCATAATAGCCTTTCTGATTTCGTTCATTAGATTGCTTTATTATAATTTTTTCTAGAGAAAAAGCAAGGAAAGCAAATTCATACTTTTCTAGAAAACACCCAAGTAAGCAAAGTTAGCATCTTACAGACACCGCCAGACTACTGAATGTTTAATGTCTTTTCTTCCTTTTAACTTGTTACGGCTAAGCAAATAACGTCAAAAATACATACAATGTCTTCTGGATCTCCTTTAGACCCGTGCCTCATCAAAGGTTTGAGACCACTCTTAGACTCTATTATTTAGAAATGGACCGTCCTTTGTAATCTGTCACTTGATTCGAGCACAATATCTAGTTCGGGAAGCGAGCAAAAGACACTCCCTTGTTGAAAAAACACTAATGCTGATCCAACCACACTATCCAACTGTCGACCTATTTCAGCCCAAAATTGTTGAATTTTTTTTTCTCACTTTTTTACAATTAATTGGAAAAGGATAACATCTTACACCCCCTCGATAAGGCTTTCACTCATCACACAGCACTGAAACAGTGTTGGTGACAGTAGCAAATGACATTTGTTAGATCTTGGATGAAAATGCAGCTGCTGGTAGATTCATCAGCACCTTTTGACACCATGTCCCATGCTGTGCTTGTACACAACGCCTTAGGCACAGTGGTGTCGAGGACCAGGCTCTAAATTAGTTCATCTCTTTTATACCAAGCGCTATCAAGCAGAGCGACTGGTTGCGTTTACCTCAGATTTCAAAAAGACAAGTTGCAGCGTTCCGCAGGGTTGGGCAAAGAGCCTGACCCTTTTCAATATCTATGTAGCACCCTCAGCTCAATTGGAGCAAATTTCCATTCACGTGCAGATGACACAGCTACTACAGCCCCAGGATTGCACCACTGACCACAAAAGCAACAGACTTAAAGCTTAAAGTTCAACTGTTGTTTCGTGGATGGATGAGAACTCTCTACGATTTCATACTGATAAGACAAAGGTAATCATTTTTTGGGAATCCGTCTTGCTGGTTCACCAATTGATGGGTAGAAATCGGGATCTTTACCTGTTCCTACTGACTCCACCAGAAATCTAGGGCTTATATTCTACAACAATCATTTAAAAATCATATTTATAAGCTTTCAAAAAATGTCTTTTCATTCCTTATTGTCTGACGCAAATCTTTTATCTTCTCTTAGAATCCCATTGGAAATCTGTAATCCAGGTGTTATTGATCGTGTGCCTGGACTACTGTAATTCTCTTTATGTGGCACTGTCCTTCTGTTTTAAAACTGCACATCTCCTCCCACCTGAAACCATTATATTGGCTTCCTGTCAGCACAGAAATCTCTTCCAAGCCTTATCTCTTTGTCACAAGCCATTTTATCAGTCCCTTTCTCATGCTTGCTGTTTGAAATTACCATCTTTGGCTTGGCATTCCCCCAGATTTTAGCCTTCTTTTACTGAACCTATTTTTGTTGGCCTTAGGACTCTGCACACTTTACTCCTGCTATTCAGTGGTAAAGTGCTTTTGCTCTCCCTTTAAACATGGTAAATTGACATATCCCTAATTGGCACATTGAAGTTACTTTTACATGTACCCAGAGTCCGTAACTTAAATGCTACTAGTGGGCTGCAGCACGCATTGTGCCACCTACTAAAGTAGCACCATAAAACATATCTCCAGGCAGGCCTCTGCAGCTTGCTTGGGTATGTACTTTTAAACTGCCATTTCGATCTGGCAAAATAAGCCTTTCACCAGGCCTACACCTCCATGTTTAATACTTATAAGTCACGCATAGATTAGGCCTTAAATGCCCATTGCACAAGGTACATGGTATTTAAAAAGTAGGACTTGTATACATGTGTTTTACATATTCTGGCAGTGAAAAATCTCTGAAGTCGTTTTTCACTGTGGCAAGTCTGGCTCTCCGATAGGAAAACACTTGGTTACGTTATAACACCTTATAATGCTTCACTTCTGTTTCGGAATAGTTAGAAAAATGATTCAAGAACTCATTTTAATAGTGATTTAAAATCCAACTAAATAGTCTAGTCAGATTTTTTATTACTGTTTTGAAAATTATGCTTTTAGAAAGTTTTCATTTTCCATCCTGTGGTGAGATGTTTATTGATCCCAGATAGTGGATAAAGGACTTGGGTGTGGGGAGATGGTTTCCCTCCATGAGCAGAATGCCCTTAGGCTGAGCCCAGCTCCATGCATATTTTCAAAGGGTGCCTACCCTGTCACTGGCAGATGTAGCTCACACCTAGACCTGCCTCCCTTTTCCTTCCTAGTCAGCTTGGCTCTAAACCCAGTGGGAGGGGGTAGCTGCCGCAGAAATGGATTTGGGTGACCACGAAGAAGGATTTTCCCATATCCACAGCTACACCTATTGTTGGGCACAGGGAGCTCTGACCAGAGGAAGAAAGGTTCTGCCATATTGGATTTAGGTAGGGAGGGGCACTCTGGGATAGTTTACAGTAAAACACACAGGAAGGTCTGCACAAGTGGGTAGGGTCACCTCTAGGAACTTTTACCCCTTTGGCTAGGAAGTGGGCAGGAGTTTCTCCCATCCACAGGCTGGCACTGGGCATAAATGTGGCAACCCCAGAACCCTCCTCGGAACACTCCTCGACCTGTAAAGAATCAGAAGGACTGATCTGCTGTCTGAAGATCCTGAAAGAAGATTGGATTTTCATGCCTTAAACCTAGAATCCCAGAAGTAAGTCCAAGGGTCAGGTGGCAGACTTCCTGTTTGAGCTGCAGGGACACAACAAGCTTCCAGAGGCTTTTATTGCAACTGCCCAGCTGACTATTTCCAACTGGATCTGCCCTGGACCCTGCTGCTGGCCTCTGTTGGAGTGAGTCTTGACCCCCCTCCCTCCCCCAACAGCTGCTCTCCAAGGTCCTGGTCGCTTGACTGATCCCAAGTGTACTCCTCCTAAAGTTCCTGAAACCTGGGACTTAGACATTTTTTGTCTTTTAGCCGCCTCTTTGTTCTGAGAACTGAAGGGAGACTGGGACCAACCTACCAAGTGTGAATCGCCGCTGAGCCAAAGATTCAGGTTGCTCCCACTGCACTCTTCTCCACAACAGCAAATCCAATTCAGTGGGACTTCACAAAGAAGGTGTTGAGCCTCGTGGAGCCCTCTTCGGCTACAACCTACAGCCTTGCCCACTAGAAGAATCAGAGGTTCAAAAATTGACTAATAAGGTAGAAATCTCCACCGCACTAGGAGCGAAAGAAATCTGGCTAGAGAGAGACCTTATCTGGGCATGAAATTCAGATTTCTCCCTCTGGGAGCTTTCACGCCAAAAGTCAAAAGCTTTTCCCGGACCCCGTCTATCAGCTATCTGTCAATGTGATGCCCTCTTCAGATACAGCCTGCTGCTCTGCCCATCTGAGAATTTTCTTCCATCTCAGACTAAGCCTGAAAGCAAAACTTCTCACCAGGACAAACCTGCTCCCATTATCCAACCCGCGCTCCATCATGGTCAGTCTTCAATCTTACCCATGTCCCAGTCAAGCACAAGCAGGTGAAATTACTACTGATTCTGCATTTCACCAACATTTGTCGAGGACAATGTTCCTTTTTTGTGTTTACTGCCAAGGCATTAAAAACTTTACCTTAAGAACTCAGAACTAATCTTCTTTTGTTTATGTATGGCTCTAAAAACACATCGTTAATCATAAATGTCAATATCTAATTTGTGTGGCTCCTTGATTTTAGCTCCAGGATGCCCTAATGGTCACGCTCTATTGATTACAAATAAAGTCAACCATTTTAGAGCTTAAGGGTACTTCTAGAACATCAGAGCGTACTTAAAATACAACAAGATTTCACACCAAACCCTTTTACCAAGTCTGCAAAAATTCTTGATAATTTCATACCCAAGAAACACCACCTCAATTAAGCATACATGCACATTTATAAAGTCTATACTGGCATCTCATTTAGATCTACTTTTGATCGATCATTCTTAGCATCACAGAATTAGCAAAACATAGAATCGACCTCCTATTCCATACAATGGACATCCATACCTGGAAAAAGGCATTAAAAAAACCTCATCAAAATCATTGAAATAGAGTATATTGAGGGGTGCAAAATTAAAATCCCAAGGAAATAATGCTCTCATGGGGATTTTACCTATAAGATACAGGCACCGTCATGATTACCACTTAGAGGAGAACCCACCACACCAAACACAGAAATCCCACCAAGCAATGTTTCTTCTTCTCCATGACACTGTAAAACCCAGACACTTCAATTTGAGATGCAAACCATTTCAAACTGGTTTCATAAATGCTTATTCTACACGAAACACTAACTAGAAATACAAAATCGAATTGAAGAAGAGACCTGGACCATTCTAGTAATTTCAGAATCATGGTTCACCACTGATGTGCTGACCCGATATAGGTAAATGAATGGTGAAAAGAAAACTGAGAAACAAAAGTGGGTGAAACCATATCATGCAAAACCAATTTTAAGGCAAGACAATTTTAAAGAAATACAAATAAATGTAAACCTTGTAAAGAAATGATAATTTTAAGGAAACAAACAAAACCACACCCTTGGGTGAATATTAGGGTTAGTGAGGGTTTTTTGGGTTCAGAGATGGGTGATGTTTAGGGGTGGTGAGTGTTTTTTTACAGATCAGGCTTGGGTGGAGTTTAGGGGGGTGAGAGTTTTTTTGGGTTCACTGATGAGTGGAGTTTAGGGGTGGTGAGTGGTTTTTAGGTTTAAGGGATGAGTGGCATGTAGTGGTGCTGATGTTTTTAGGTTTAATGAATTGGTGAAGTTTAGGGCTGGGAGTGTTTTTAAGGTTCAGTGATGGATAGAGTTTTGGGGTTGGGGAGGGTTTTTAGTGTTTGGAAATGGGTGGAAATTAGGGTGGTGAGAGATTTTAAGGATTCAGGGATAGGTGGAGTTTATATATAGAAAGGCTTGTTAGGATTCAGGAATACGGGAGTTTAGGGGTGGTGAGGGTTTTAGGGGTCATGAATCTGTGGTTTTCAGGGGTCGTGAGGGCTTTTTAAGGTTTAGGGATGATCGGCATTTAAGAGTGGTGCTGGATTTTAAGCGATCAGGGATTGGTGGGGTTTAGGTGTAGAAAGGGTTTTTTAGGGTTCAGGAATAGGTAGAGTTTAGTAATAGTGCAGGGGTTTTAGGTTAAGAGATGGGTAGAGTTTAGGAGTAGTTGAGGGTTCAGGGATGGTTGGAGTTTAGGGGTCTGAGATGGGTGTAGTCTATGTGATGGGAGGTATTTTTAGACTGCAGAGATGGATGGTGTTTAGAGGTGGTGATCTTTTTTGATAAAAGAAATATGAGATTCTGTTAGAAATTGGGTTTCTGGTTGGCAGAGGTAAGTACCATGTCCACGCAGGGACCACATTCCTAGTCAGGGTAAGTCAGTAACACACTTTAAATTAACCTGTGCTCACCCTCTGGTAGCTGGGCATGGACCAGTCAGGTTTAACTTAAGAGGCAAGGTGTAAAGTATTTGTGCAACACTTCAAACAGTAACACAGTGAAAAGACTCCAGACAAGTTTAGAAAACTAGCTTATACTTTTATGAGTAAAACAAGACCAAAACAACAAAAATACAATAAGTAGAAGTCAAGATAGGACTTTTTAAAGAATAAAATGTTTTGTTATGCTTAGAAACAAATGTGAAAACCGGGGCTATCTCGTTGCGCTTGACCATATCGAATCCAAAGGTTCAGGCCGACCATGATGGCGCGCAGGTCACATACAGCCTTGGCCCACTAAATAGTACCTTGGATGCGTCGACGTTGAGGGTGATGAGGGGAGTAAGGGAAGCGATGCATCGTTGTCAGTCAGGCAGATGTAGGCGATGTGTCGGTTTTGAGCTGCGTACTTTGAAGGATAAGACTGGATTCAAGATGTGAAGAACACCGGGGCCATGTGTTGTCGTCGAACCACTGGGCTGAAGGTGATGCGAGCAGCATCAAGCGTTGCATTGGTGTCGAGCCGTGCAAAGTCAGAAATGCGTCGGAAACTGGAGACGATGTGTTGCACAGTCAGCGATTCGGGGTCTGCGGTCCGCGCAGCAGCGGCGATGTGTCCGCGTCAAAGGAGATGCCATGGTTCCGATCAATGCAACATCATCGATGTGTAGATTTACACAGCTGCAGCACTTTAAATTTAAACTCTCTTACACGGGCCCAGGACTGAATTGGCACCTGTTGGCAGAGCAGGGCTCACTGCAGACAGAGTCCAGGTGCTGTTTGCAGGTTAAAGAAAAAAGTCCCTGAGACTTCAGAAAACTGTAGGAAATCTAACAAGCCCTTGGAGATATTTAGGTTCCGGGATATAGAGCTGCAGGCCCAGTCCTTCTCACTCCCAAGCAAGAGGGCAACAGGCAGCAAGCCAATACAACAAAGCAGTTCAGCAAAGTGATAGTCCCTTTGGTAGCACAGCAGTCCTTCTTGCTAGTATGATGCACTGAGTTGGTGGTGTCAGAGATGCAGTACTTATACCCAGTTGGGCCTTTAAAGTGGGGAGACTTCAAAGAGATACCTTTGAAGTGCACAAGTCCCTTTCTCTCCTGCCATGGCTCCAGACTCACTACAGGAGAGTATGCAACCCCATGTCTGGGTGCAGGACACAGGCCTTTGAAGTGTAAGTGTCAGCTCCTCCCCCCCATCCTGCACAGGATGACCAATAAGGATGCAGATGGCCACTCAGTCACACCTACCCTTCCTTTGTGTGTGACTGTCTAGAGGGAATGCACAAAGCCAGGCATCACATGGTTACAGTAAGAAAATGCCAACTTTGTAAAAGTGGGATTTTTCAGAATTGCAATTTAAAATCCAAATTCACCATACGTTGTGTTTTTAAATTGTGAATCCAAAGACACCAAATTTGCGGACCCCATCTTTTCCCAATTCAAAATGACACTTATAAAATGTAATAAGGCCAATGTTATCCTATCAGAGATCTAGGCCTTACTTTAGTAAAAAATAATATTAAGAGTGTTTCAGTACCAGGACATGTAAAACTTAAAAGTATATGTCCTACTTTCTAAATACACTGCACCCTGCCCATGGGCTGCCCAGGGCCTATCTCATGGGTGACCTATATGTAATAAAAAGGAAGGTTTTGACCTGGCAAGTAGGTTAACTTGCCAGGTCGACATGGCAGTTTAAAATAGGACACACAGGCTCTGCCAAAGCCTGAGGCATGTTTAAAGGGCTACTTAAGTAGGTGGCACATTCAGTGGTACCTGCCCACTAGTAGCATTTAATTTGCAGGCCCTGGGCAGAAGCAGTGCACTCTATTAGGGACTTATAGGTAAATAAAATATGCCACTTATGGATAAGTCAATGTTATCATCTTTTAAATATACAGTACATGCACTTTTACATTGGTTACAGTGGTAAAGTGCCCAGATTCCTAAAGGTAGCAAAAATGACGCCAGCAACAACTGTAAAAACAGGAGTTATGAGAGCAAAAGTCAGGGGAACCAAGGATGCCAGGTCTAACAAATTTCATCTAACATCCAGGAGAATCTGCCGTCTCCTCCTTTCCCTCCCATTGAAATCCCTAGTTCTCAATCACATTTATTAACCAAAACAGCAAACAAAGCAAAGGCCTCAGACCTCCCAGTAAAACAAGAGGTAAGGATCAAAGACATCTGACCAAACTAGGTCCCTACATCCTGCAAATCATAAATACGTCCTTCAAGCATGTTAGAGTATCCACCAAACTTAAACACGCTGCAATATCCCCTATACTGAAGAAACAAATGGTTGACCCACTAGAGCCTTCAAACTGCAAACCCTTCTCAAACTTCCACTTCATTAGCAATATCCTAAAAAGTGAATTTACAAGGCAGCGTCAAAATTTAATTAAATTCAATATCCTGTTACACAGCAGACAATCAGGTTTCATGGACAGAATCTTGGACATCTGGGAAGATCCCATACTATTTAAACTATCAGTACCCTAGGACATAGTAGACCACAGGATTCTTCTCAATAGATCAGAAAAATGAGTTAATCCTCCTAGACCATACAACCCCTTAAATATGGATTCCCCAAGGTTATTCCTTATCCCCATTCCTGTTTAACATTTATGTGAGACTCTTAGCACAGATAATCTCCCAATACCAACAGCTTTTCCAAAATATACCCAGACAGCATTCTTGTATCTAAAACTGGGTGACCTCTCAAACGAAAGTATGAACATGACAACATCCTGAAACATATTTTCCACTAGCTGAAGAATTGCTACCTCCATCTTAGTGGTGCAAAAGCTGAAATCCTGATAACTGGCAAGATCACAAGCGACGTCCCATTCAGATGTCCATGGGAACCAAGTAATGCTCCAACCGTAATAGTTGTCAAAAGTATTAACCAACACCTCATGATGAGCAGAAGGATCATCCCTCTTTTCAAACACAGACATCAAATTGAACTTACTCGGCCACTGATTCTATTTCATCTTGACTACTTCAACATAGTTTACACAGGAGCTCATAGAAAGGAACTACAAATACTTCAGAGGATAAAAATCAAGCGTCAGGAATCTGCCTAAGTCCACAGAAATCAAAGCACATCACACCAGCCCTAAAAAATCTCCAGTGCCTTCCGGCGGCACAATGGATCATATTCAAACTCATATGCATGGTTTTTAAATCTCAGGAGGTAATGGACCCAAATTATCTTCTAAACCTAACTTCACCCTACACACCAAGCTGGCCCTCAGATCAAGCAAGTCAAAATTGATTGCTAAACACAGCTTTAAAATGTGAAAGAGGATGCCCAATTATAACTCTAGGAGCACATCTATGAAACTCAATATGCCCAGACTTAAGACATTAACCAAACCTGATGTCCTTCTAGGGAAATCTAAAAACTAGCCTCTACAAAGAGGCCTACTGCAACTGCTAAACTTTTTTGGACTACCCAGCTAGAGAACAGGGCCCCATTTTACAGTATTTCTCCTTGTCATCTTACACTGCAAGTTCTCCTTAGAACCTCTGAAACTTACAGTTGCAGTTTACCAGTTGGCACCTCTGGAGAAGCCTACCTGATGAAGAAAGCTGATTTACAAATGATGAGACTGAGGCAAAGGGAATCACACTTGTCACATTTGGTGAATTAGTCAAATTTATGTGGTGCCCACATCAGGAAGATCAGCCTCCTAGTCTTCGTCACACAGCACCTCATATATAGACAGTATGAATCATTTAAGTCATGGGATGCACAAACTTCATTCACGTATTTTCTTTTAAAAGGATTTCTTTATTCACATCTTCTAAAAATGAGCTTTTCCCAATGTAGCTAACGCATTTCATCTCTTTACAAGAGACTTCTTCAGGGCTTAATATATTGTTGGCACCCGAAAATCGCTAAACCTGGTTTGTTCATCTCCAAGAAACCAATATCTCATTAGCAGGTTTTGCCGTCAGTCAGAACAGATGCATATACTTGTCTTGCACTATATACTCATTAGGGCACAATTTATAATATCTCTGCTGATCATTCCAATGCAATGATGAAGAAAGCTGTGGTGCTTCAAAATTATGACATGTTGCAGGCCAGCATTTTACAAATCAATAACATAAACAAATAAACCCTTTGCAAAAGAAGAATTTAACATGATGGGTTTTCCAAAGAAAAGGGGCTATCCCTCTCAAAACCTTAGCTCGTCTTACGCTTCCAGTAGAAAACAAAGCAAGAAAACAAGGGCATGTCACAGCTTTCAGGGAAGCTAACAGCTAAGAACTCCTAAAGAACATAAGCAAGTTCATGACAGAAGCAATCTAATCAATTAAGCTTTACTCTTATCCTGCTACCTCTCTGTAAGAAAGTGGATTATTATTTGGGGTGGCCGGTCGTCCAACTTTATGAATAATAACACAAGCTTGTCGGGGTGAACCACAAAAGTCACTAAGTTATTCTGAACTCGGTCCCATGTAGCTATAACACAGAGCAGACAGGCTTAACTTTAGGGCAATGTATACAGTATTTATGGAGTACCAAGGCAGCAATGAAGTCAAGGCAAACAATTAAAATCCCAAACTAAATTAGGCAAATAGAGCACATTTTAAGTAAAAAAACCTTACTCCAAAATTTAAAAATCTACTAAGTGGTGCCAAAAAATGTGAATTCTTAAAGCTTTAACTAAAAATAGCACCAACAATTAAGCACTCTAGCAGCTGTACCAGCAGGGTCCATTCTTGGTCCAGTTTGGTACTGGTCTCTTCAGGAAAAAGGCGTGTAGTCACAAAGAAGGTCAGTCAACTGACCTTTAGAGTTCACGCCTTTGCCCTGGATATAAGTCCAGTCCTTGAGAGCTCCTCTCAGATTACAGTAGGTCCAGCAAGGCCCGGTAAGTGTTATGAGGAGGGTTGCTTGTGGAGTCACATTTATTGTTTGCACTGGCTAATAGGTGGGAGAGACTCTTAGTCCCTCCCTGGCCAATGGGTAAGCCAACACACTTTTTCAGCAGTTCTTGTTTGCTCTACCACAAACAAACCCACAATGCCACTTACTCCTAAAATCCCAAATGAGGGGCCCCCTTTCTCCTTTCTGCAGAACCCTAGGGTTCATTCAGAGGTATGGCCAGGGAAATGATCAGTGTCCTCCCCTGTGTGCACTCCAAACTGGTTTTGGGAGTAGCTTCCCTCCACTGGGCTCAGAGCCAGCCTGGCCAATGTGAAATGGGGAACAAAGGTTTTCTCTTCCTCAAGTCTCTCCTTACACTAATCTAAGAATGGGCAGGCTTTACCTCTGTCCATTTCAATTTAAATGAAGCTCCTGGACCCACTTGTCCTTCCTGAGCAGAAAGGGATCACATGACCCATACCCAGCCCATCCAGTCTCTAGACTTAAGCCATTGTTCTGTTCTGGGAGTAGTTATCACACCTCATTAATATCATGCACTGACTGGGCAACTGCTGGCAGGCTAATGCAAATTAGCCTCCAGACGTTTCAGGCAGGAAAAATGTACCTTTCAGAAAGTTACATTTCTGAAATATTTATTAAAAATCTAGCTTCACCAACAAATTATATTTTTAATAAATATGAAAACTAGACCTTGAATTGCTATTCTAGCCATTTCTTGTCAAGAGTCATAAATTAAAGTTTATAATCTGTACTTTGACATTTTCTAGGAACCAGCTTTAGCCCTACCAGTAAAATAGCTTTTGGGGGCTAGTCACTGGAGGGACATGCCAAGTTTAATTTCACACAAGTTCCACTTTTAATTATCAGACACCCTAACTTGTTGGTAACAAGGGGTACTTATGGGTGACTTATTAATATTTAAAAGAAGGGTTGCCCACCTATCAGAAAGTGTTGGTTTGGCAGGTTTTATAGCAGCTTTTTAGTCTGCTGCAGTCAGGCTACACATGGTATGCCTGAAGCAATGTTTTACAGGCCCAGCCTGTGGATGGCACAATAGGTGCTGCTGTCCACAGGAGGCATTTAACTTCCAGGCCCCAGTTGCATTTTCTTCACCATATACCAGGGACTTGTTAGGCAAGTCAAATATGTTAATCAGGGATAAATCAATTTTACCAAGTTTAAAGGGGGAGCATAGGCAATTTACTCTTGCTTAGATGCGCTAGAGTACACAGAGGTCTAAAGAAAGCAATAATGTGGTCCAGAAATAGGTGACAAATCTGGGGTGACCATGCAGAAGCGGGCAGATTTGCTACGTTATTCATAGCAGTTTTTGTTTGAACACGGGGATTCGCAGAGCTCATAGGTGTATTTTGAACCTTGTGGATTCATATTGAGTCCAAGAGCTAAAATTACCTCTTAATTTATATGTGGCAATACAAAAAAGTAAAGCTTCTATTTTTGAAAACTTAAAACTGATACAGTATTCCAAATCTCTGTTTGATATACATGTTTCAGTTAAACTTGCCCATCACCCTTAAGCTTTATGTCAACCAGGCCACCCAATTATAGTTATGAATTGGGAATTTAACATATATATTGAGTGTATAAATTAAAAACATATGTCTCATGGTACTTAGTTCTTCAACACTTCCTTTACAACAGGCTTTTACATATTACACTTCCCCGTGAGTGTTACACAAGATCTCATGTTGCTTATTTTCACTTGGGTGCGAGAGCTAAACCCACTTTCTTATCACATAGCAGCATCTTACACCACTCCAGCAGGTAGTGATCATTTGGTATATCAAATCAAATCAAGGAGGCACCTTACAAACAAGTCAATTATTTAATATTAACTTATTTTACAATTTATCTTCCAAATATTAGTTTCTCCAAACAGTTTGTATGTTCCATCTTTAAAAAAGAATTCTTTAAAAATGTGTGGCAAAATCACCTAATTACACATTTTTCATTATTTGTAAATATACAGAAAAGCTTGTTCAGATATGGTAAGTTAAGATGAAATCTTTTTTGTTGGTAAGATAAAAAATAAAACACTGGCACAGCCCTGCTTATCTCAAAGAAGAATTAGTCATGTGCTCAGCATTATTATAAAGTAGCGAGCAGACCATTAAAAAAACAATAAGAAAACAAGGCCAATTATAATTTGCTGGGTCAAACCCCTGGAAATTTAACAGGGAGAAAAAAGCATGGAAAAATGTAAAACATGCAGAACTCAGTGTGTTTACATGCAATGCCTCATTTTCCTGTTGAAAACTTGGGGTAGAAATTATGTTCCCCCTGTGGTAAATGCCTGACCCTGGGGTAATGATATTTACCATGTGTGGTAAATGATCCAACCTATTCCAACATATTTATAATGCTGGAATCCTGCTTTGCTGTGCTGCCCTGCTGCCTGCTGCCCTCTTGCTTGGGTGAGAAGGGCTGGACCTGTATCTCTTAAACCCAGAACCCAGAGAGAGATTCCAAGGGCTAGTTAGCTAACCTCCTGATCTGAAGCCACAGGGCCATAGCAGGCTTCCGACTTCTGCACTTGGACTCTGCCACTTGTGAGTCTACCCTGCCAGGTGGTGCCATGCAGTCCTGGTCCCATGGAAGTGGGCGTAAGGTGCCTGCCAGCAGAACCGATTCATCTTCTGTGCTGAGCAACGCATCCCCGAGAAGAACCAACGCATCTCCTCGGCTAAACGGAGTACCCCGAGCAGAACTGATGCATTGCCGCTGCTGCGTGGATTGGACCCGTCCCCAAAAACTCACATCGCTGCCCCAACCCACATCTTGGGACCAACGCATCGCCCCCGGAACCACCACTCTGTAACGCTTTCCCTGGTGCAGGTCCTCGCATCTCTCTTCGATGGCAGCCTAGATGACGCAGCCAGAACTCCGCATCGCAGCTTCACCGCTCATCAGAATCGACACATTGCCCCGGCTGCACATCGCATCCCCGACACCCAACTTTGCAACGCAAACCCTGCCAATGGGATCCTTGATGAACCAGGACCTTGTTCCGCAGCCTCCCTGCATCTCAGAAGCAACGCATTGCCTCTGCTGTACGACATATCTTCGACGCGGATCCATGCAATGTTCCACAACCAGGATTTAAGTTACTTCGTTCAGAGGGCCTAACTGGGCCCCTGTAGCCGGCCCATGCTCCTTCGTCCTAAATTTGTGACTTTGTCCTGGTCCGGCGCGACCAGATATCTCCAGTAGCGCTTTCTCATTATAAACTTTAAAATTCAATAACTTGTTATAATAATTGCATTTTTCACATTTCGGTCTTGTTTTATCTAATAAATTAAGCACTATTATCCAACCTGGTATGAGATCCTTTTTGTGTGGTGTTTTCACTGTGTTACTGTTTGAAGTGTTGCACACATACTTTACTCATTTACTCTAAGTTGAGCTCGACTGCTAAGCTACCATAGGGTGAGCACAGGTTAATTCAGGGTTGGCCTGTACCTTCCCCTGAGTTGCCCAGGGCTCACACCCTAGTAACTCAGTTTCTAACATTGGTGATCAGCAGTTTGGATAAGGACTTTTGCTTGTGCATTGCCATACAGTGGTTTGGTGTAAATTACCATCCCATATCTAAGACCAATTAGAATTTAAATTCTCCGATTGGCCTGTCTGAAACTACACTTGCAAGATGGATTTTGAGCCGGCCAACATGGATGTCTACACTGTGGCCCAGCTCAAGGATTTCTGCAAGGAGTTTGGTCTTATTGCCACGAGCACCACCAGGAAGGTGGAATTGCAAAAGGCGCTGAGGGCCTGGGCAGAAGCCCACTCCACACTGGGTGAAGCCACAGGAGAGAATGATGAGATAGAGGGGCCTGAGGAGGGCCCTTCTGAGACGCCACCAGCAGTGGAAGTGGATGCTTGACCTCTGGAATGGAGCCCCCTACCTGGGCAGGGAGCAGTGTCTCTTCCCACAGCTTATTCCACAAGGAGCTGGCAGAAAGGAGAGAAGAGAGGGAGTTAGAACTGCAAATGGCAAAGTTATAGATGGAGGCAGAGGAGAAAAAGGCTGAAAGAGCCCTAGAGGAAAAGAAAATCTTGTTGGCTCATGAACTTAGTCTAAAGGAGCTAGACATCAAAGCCAGACAGGCAGAGTCCAGCAGTGATGGTGGTAGCATACCCACTGGGACTGAAGGAGACAAAAGAGCTTGCAATCCCAAGAATGTGGTGCCAAGTTATGTGGTGGGAGACAATCTTGACAAATGGTCTTCTGCCTATGAGGTAGACCTGAGTGTTCACAAGATCCCAGAAGAGCATGGGGTAGGGGGGTAGTCTGTGGAAACACATGCCTATCATGAGGTGAGACACCCTTCTCACTCTAGAGGTTGGGGATCAAACCAGGTACGGTCCAATGAAAGCCATTCTAAATGCAAAGTTTGGGCTGACTCCTGAAACGTATGGCTAAAGGTCCAGGGACAGCAAGAAGCTCCTCAACCAGCCCTGAGTAGATTTTGTGGATTACTCCAGCAAGGCACTGAATGGTTGAGTGCAGGCAGTAAGGTGAATGATTACTGGGCTGTACAATCTGATTATGAGAGAGTATATGCTCAGTATTTGTTTTCCAGAGCTGTGCCAGCACCTAGTTGACAGTAAGCTGACTGACCCCCAGGAAGCTTGCTGAGGAGGCGGACATCTGTACTAGCTCCAGGGTGTTAAAAAAGGTATGGAGGGGTCTCCCACAAGGGTTGTCCCAACAGAAGAAAGAGGGGGGGAGATAAACTTAAAAATAAGGACTTCTGTAAAGGCCCCCAAAATAGTTCTCAAGGGAGTAGTGGTAACCAGTCCCAGTCTGAGCCTAAGAAAAGGGGGTTCTTTGATAAGCAGATAGGGAGGTTTATACCCAAATGCACAGAGTGCTACAAGTATGGGCACTCCAGGGGCAACTCCAAATGTCCCAAGAGGGCACAGTCCCCTAACGGTGGGCAGACACCTGGGTTGGTGAGTGTAGCACTCGGGGAGGAGATAGTTCCAGTTAGCTTTGGGAAGCAGACAGAGATGACCCTAGTTTCACTGGGGCATAAGGAGATGGTGCCAAAAGCCCATATGCCTGTCAATACTTCTTAGAACAGACAGTGGGTTACCAGCAATGGGCAACAGGTGGAGGCTCTGAGAGACACAGGAGCCAGCATGACTACTGTGAAGTGTCAGCTGGTGTCCCCAGAACAGGTCTTCCCTAAAACCATCTACTGGTGGCTCTGCTTCCCTTTGAGTGGGGGGGGGGTCTCAGGTTTGCTAAAAGTAGCTGTGAGCCCTGCCATGCCTGGAAATTGTCTAATGGGCAACGACCTGGAGCACACTACCTGAAGGGAGGTAGAGCTCAGATCACACTTGGAGGTGTTGGGATTGCCTGAATGGGTCTGCATAACCACATGAACCATGGCTGCCGAGGAAGGGAGTCAAGGGTGTCTGGAGCCTGGAACAATGGCCCAGACAGCTGCCAAGAAGGAGAGGGGCAAGGGGCATGGGAAACCAGCCATTGAAGTTCTCACGGTCGAAGTTGATGGGGCATCTGAGGAGAAGGCCCCTGAGCCAACCAGGGAGGACATTGCTGCCCTGGGTGACCTGCCTGAGCATCGCCACATCGCCTCATCTGTGCACCGCATCTCCAACACTGAGCTTCTCATTGCAAGCCCCGTCAACAGAATCCTCGATGCACCTGGACCTCGCACTGCAGCCTTAGAACCGATGCATCGCCTCGGCTGCTTGACGCATGTTTGACACATATCCAACGCAATGCTCCGCAACCAGGATTTAAGGTACTTTGTTCAGCTGGCCTAACTAGGCTTCTGTAGTGGTTGGCCAGAACTTGTGACTTTGTGCTGGTCCAGCGTGACCAGATATCCCCAATAGCACTTTGTGCTTTTGGAGCTATTTCTCACTATAAACTTAAAAATCTTATAACTCCAGTTCTACTAATCAAATTTTTGTCATTGTGGTCTTGATTTATTCAATAAATTAAACTCCATATTTCTAAAGTGGTGTGGAATCTTTTTGTGTGGTGTGTTCACTGTGTTACTGTTTGAAGTGTTCCACAAAAACTTTACACATTGCCTCTAAGTTAAGCCTGACTGCTCTATGTCAAACTACCAGAGGGTGAGCACAGATTAATTTAAGGTTTGCCTGCACCTTACCCTGACTAGGATTGTGATTGCTGCTTGACCAGGGCCATTTCTAACATGGCCCATCCAGGCACACCTAATCCCTCTATTGTGTGGCTGTCTGGGAGGAACAAACAAAGTTCAGCTGCCAACTACACCCGATCATGTGGCCAGGATAGACAGCAGGCACTAAATAGTCTAGGGCAGGGAAATGCCAAATTTCTAAAAGGGGCATTTTCAAAATTGGAAATTAAAATCCGACTTTACCATTAAAGAGGATTTTTAATTACAATTTCTCAGACACCAAACATGAAAGCCTTACCTGTTCCCAATCAAATGTTAGCACTTATTAAATGTAATAAGGCAACCCAATGTTATCCTATGAGCGAGATAGGCCTTACAGTTGTGAAAAAAGAATTTAGAAGTTTTTCACTACCAGGACATGTATTACTTGAAAGTACATGTCCAGCCTTTTAATTACAATGCACCCTGTCCTCGGGGCTACCAAGGGCCTACCTTAGGGGTGACATGTGTAATAAAAAGGGAGTTTAAGGCTCGGCAAGGGGGTTATATTGCCAAGTCAAATTGGCAGTTTTAAAGTGTACTCAGACTGCAATGGTAAGGCCTGGAGCATGTTTTAAGCGGCTACTTAAGTGGGCAGCACAATAAGCACTGCAGGCCCACTAGTATAATTTAACTTACAGTTAAATGGTATGTCACTCTACTAGGGACTTATAAGTAAATTAAATATGCCAATCAGGTGTAAGCCAATTTTACCATGTTTAGGGGACAGAACACAAGCACTTTAGCACTGGCTAGCAGTGGTAAAGTGCAGAGAGCCCTAAGGCCCCCAAAAAATAAGTTCAGCAAAAAGTGGAGAGCGAAGGCAAAATGTTTGAGGGAAGACGACTCTAAGCCTGACAGGTCTAACAAAATTCCTAATAAGACCCTTGTGGGATAAACTAAATTTACAACAATAAATAATGTACCCTAATTCAAAGGCTCACTTTTGGTTCAGTAATCCATACCTTCTCCTGAACAGTGACTTGTGAAAGCACTAATACCTTTATATAAGTTCTGCACTGCACTGTTGTTGCCAACTTAATCAATTTATCCCCAAAAACATGAATAATTGAACACAAGCTTTTTAGCACTGGTTAGTAGTGGCAAAGTGCACAGAGTCCTAACTCCAAAAAAATGAAGTTCATCAAAAAGTGGAGGGCAAAGGCAAAATGTTTGACAAGTCTGAACAATTCCTCATAGCTCCTTTTGGGCTGATATTTATCTATTTATTTATTTAGAGTTTTATATAGCGCTAGCTAGACCAGGAGGTATCAGAGTGCTTTACATAA
Source organism: Calotriton arnoldi (assembly GCA_963921515.1). Taxonomy (NCBI): domain Eukaryota; kingdom Metazoa; phylum Chordata; class Amphibia; order Caudata; family Salamandridae; genus Calotriton; species Calotriton arnoldi. The sequence continues at coordinate 3,600,822 of CAWUFW010000723.1, forward strand.
GGAAACAGCGTGTTACCAGTTACAGAAATTTCACATTAATTACAGAAAAATTACAAATTCAATACAGGAGTTATTGGCAAGACGAGTGTCAGGATTAAAAAAGAACAGGGGGAGCTGGGAGTCCATTGGAAGGAGACAGAGGCGGAGAAAAAGGCGAGACATATGTCCGAAGTCCGGCTGGGTAGGTGACGGCCAAAGCGGTGTGCCAGGGCCAATCTCCCCTATAGCTATCGGTGCAGCTCCACCGGGAATCGGCCATGCGGTTCGGGCTCCGCTGGACGAGTTTCAAGATTAAAAAAGAACAGGGGGAGCTGGGAGACCAATTGGAAGGAGACAGCGGTGGGTAAAAAGGCGAGACAAATGTCCGAAGTCCGGCTGGGTAGGTGACGGCCAAAGCGGTGTGCCAGGGCCAATCTCCCCTATAGCTGTCGGTGCAGCTCCACCGGGAATCGGCCATGCGGTTCGGGCTCCGCCGGACGAGTATCAAGATTCAAATAGAACAGGGGGAGCTGGGAGTCCATTGGAAGGAGACAGCGGCGGAGAAAAAGGCGAGACATATGTCCGAAGTCCGGCTGGGTAGGTGACGGGATAAATTAAGCTTGCAACAGTAACCAGAGATACTTTGTTTCAAAGACTCACTTTCGCATCAGTAATCCATACTTTCTCCTGAACTGTGGCTTGTATAAGCACTAATACCTTTATATAAGTTCGGGGCTGAACTATTGTAGCCGATTTAATCAATTTGTCAAAAAAAAAGAATAATTGTACCATAATTTTAAGCGGGCATAGGTTTTACTATTTGTACTCAGAGTATGCAATCTAAAGAATTTCTTGGTAACTTTTTAAATAGTTTCATACAGGTCAAGCTCAGCAGCAAGTTTTCCTTTCAGTCTGTAATGCTGCAAGATGATAAAAAAGAATTCCTCTCTTTTAACCAAACCCCTAAGTACTTGTAAGGCACAACATGCATTAGAGGCTGGTTTTTCCAAAGGCAGGTGCCTGATTTTTCCAGTTTTTTCGCAAAGATAATCACTTTATAATTATCAATATTAATGGGCAGCTTGTGAATGTCTCTATACATCTGCAGTGCGGCCAATGCCCTCAGAAGTCCAATACCCTTTATGTCCATCAGGACAGGTTGTCGGCGTATTGTAAAACTTGAAGTTGCGTCTCACTCATCTTGAGGGGAAAAGTAAAAATGTTTCCAGTGCCGCTCCTACGTCTGTGTGTGATTTATAAATTGAAGGACGTAGCGCAAGGACAGAATCCAAACAGGTTGTCCTGGAATCACTGGATGGGTTGGAGAGATGTAATAAATTAAAGGGAGTAAGACGTAGAGCAATGCAATTAGCCGTATGTAAGGGCATTACCTTTTTCTTCCTCCTTTGCTTGAGTTCATGATAGTATGAAAATTACCAGGCAATACTAGGACAACCAAGTTTGCATGCTTCAGCTAAAAACGTGTTTTCCATATCTACCTCCCGAACAGTGTTCAGGCGGGTCACATCTTGGACCCAATCTGTACCAATTTCCCCATCTCGATGAGGGACCGGTGTCAGGTCTTTTGGTCCGACCACTTCCTTGCATATTTTTCATGGGAAGTGTACAATGCTAAGCCCTCAGTGTGTCCCTTCCGCAAACCAGCCTTCGGCGAAATTGCCCCTGGTGCTCTCATCCATACTTTGGAAACCTCTAGACCCATTCTCTCGGGTGACCTAGAGAGTCGACTAGATGATTTCACCAGCTGGGTATCTAAGGCTGTTGATACTCTTGCCCCGCGGTGCTCTAATAGGCCATCTAGGGGTTCTCCCTCTAAACCCTGGTACAGCCCAGAACTCAAAGAATTAAAACACGAATGCAAGATTCTAGAGCGAGCATGGTGCCGCAGTGACTACTGCCTTGCGGCCAAGCTGAAGCTCAGAACCAAGCAAAAAATCTATTATGAGGCCATAGTTCGGGCTAAAAGGGAATTTTACACTACACGTATCGACTCTTCTGAAAACAACGCTAAGGAAATGTTCGCAATAGTGCAATCAATCAATCAATCACGGCATTTATAGAGCGCGCTACTCACCCGGGAGGGTCTCAAGGCGCTGGGGGAGGGGGTAAGTTACTGCTCGAACAGCCAGGTCTTGAGCTGCTTCCTGAAGGCGAGATGGTCCTGGGTTCGCCGAAGGTGAGTGGGGAGGGAGTTCCAGGTCTTGGCCGCCAGGTAGGAGAAGGATCTTCCTCCGGCGGTGGTTCTGCGGATGCGTGGTACGGTGGCGAGGGCGTGGCTGGTTGATCGTAGCTGGCGTGTGGGCGTGTAGAAGGACATGCGGTCGTTGAGGTACTTTGGGCCCAGGTCGTGGAGGGCCTTGTGTGCGTGGGTGAGGAGTCTGAACGTGATTCTCTTGCTGACGGGGAGCCAGTGCAGGTCTTTCAGGTGTACGGTGATGTGGCTGTGTCGGGGGATGTCCAGGATGAGTCGTGCGGAGGCGTTCTGGATGCGCTGGAGTCTCTTTTGAAGTTTGGCTGTGGTTCCGGCGTAGAGGGTGTTCCCATAGTCCAGTCGGCTGGTGACGAGTGCCTGGGTGACGGTCTTCCTGGTTTCAGTGGGGATCCATCTGAAGATCTTGCGGAGCATGCGCAGGGTGTTGAAGCATGAAGATGAGACGGCGTTGACTTGTTTGGTCATTGATAGGGAGGAGTCCAGGATGAAGCCCAGGTTGCGTGCGTGGTCCGTTGGCTTGGGTGCGGTGCCCAGGGCCGGGGGCCACCAGGAGTCGTCCCAGGCGGAGGGTGATGAGCCCAGGATGAGGACTTCCGTCTTGTCTGAGTTCAGTTTAAGGCGGCTGTTCCTCATCCAGTCGGCGACGTCTCTCATCCCGTCGTGCAGGTTGGCTCTGGCGGTAGTGGGGTCGTTGGTGAGGGAGAGGATCAGCTGGGTGTCGTCGGCGTAGGAGATGATGTTGAGGTTGTGTCGGCGTGCGATGGCTGCGAGGGGGCTCATGTAGACGTTGAAGAGGGTCGGGCTGAGTGAGGATCCTTGTGGAACGCCGCAGATGACTTCGGTGGCTTCGGATCTGAACGGGGAGAGGCGGACTCTCTGGGTTCTTCCGGCGAGGAACGAGATGATCCATTCCAGTGCTTTCTCTCGGATTCCGATGTTGCTGAGGCGCTTCACTAGGGTGCGGTGGCAGACGGTGTCGAACGCCGCGGAGAGGTCCAGGAGGATGAGGGCAGCTGTTTCCCCGTTGTCGGTTAGGGTTCTGATGTCGTCGGTGGCTGCGATAAGGGCGGTCTCGGTGCTGTGGTTGGCCCGAAACCCGGACTGCGAGGGTCGAGGATCCATTCGTCTCGAGGAAGGCGGCAAGCTGTCTGTTGACGGTCTTCTCGATGACTTTGGCCGGAAACGGAAGGAGCGAGATGGGGCGGTAGTTCTTGAGGTCGGTGGGGTCCGCCGTTGGTTTCTTCAGGAGGGCGGTAAGCTCGGCGTGCTTCCAGCTCTCCGGGAAGGTGGCGGTGCGGAAGGAGGAGTTGATGATGTCCCGGAGATGGGGTGCGATGGTGGCGTCGGCTTTGTTGAAGACGTGGTGTGGGCAGGGGTCGGTTGGTGATCCGGAGTGGATGGAGTTCATCGTGCGGGTGGTGTCTTCGGTGTTGATCGGGGTCCAGTTGCAGAGGGTGGTGGTGGCGGGCATTGGTTCGGCGGTAGGGTGCGTTGTTTGTGCGTTGAAGCTGTTGTGTATGTCGGTGATCTTGCGGTGGAAGAACGCGGAGAGTGAGTTGCAGAGGTCTTGCGAGGGGGTGATGTCGTTGTTTCCGGCGCTGGGGTTGGAGAACTCTTTGACGATGCTGAAAAGTTCCTTGCTGTCATGGGCGTTGTTGTCCAGTCGTTCTTTGAGTGCCGACTTCTTGGTGGCACGGATCAGCTGGTGGTGTTTGCGGGTGGCGTGCTTGAGGGCGGTCCTGTTGTCTGTGGTCTGGTCGAGTCGCCAGGTTTTCTCGAGAGTGCGGCAGTTCTTCTTGGATTCCTTGAGTTCGTTGGTGAACCAAGGGGTTTTCTTGCTTCCGGGTCTGCTGGGAGGGTTTTTAGTGGTGCGAGGTCGTCGGCGCAGGCGGTCAGCCACTTGGCGAGGTTGCTGGCTGCTTCGTTTGGGTCCGTTGTGTCGGTGGGTGTGTTCTGGCTGAGGGAGGCGGTGAGCTGCTCGGCGGTGATCTTGCTCCAGCTCCGGCGGGGAGCCTGTTGCGGGTGGTGGTGGGTCGCAGTCTTTCTGAAGCTGAAGTGGACGCAGCTGTGGTCGGTCCAGTGGAGTCCGGTGGCGTGGCTGAAGGAGATGTGCTTGCTGGACGAGAAGACGGGGTCAAGCGTGTGGCCGGCGTAGTGGGTGGGCGTGTTCACCAGTTGCTTGAGTCCGAGGTTGGCGAGGTTGTCCAGCAGGGCGGTGGTGTTTCTGTCGTTGTTGTTCTCCAGGTGGAAGTTGAGGTCCCCTAGGAGGATGTAGTCGGCGGAGGGCATGGCGTGCGGGCTGATGAAGTCTGCGATGTCTTCGCTGAATAGTGTGCGTGGTCCCGGGGGTCTGTAGATGAGGGTGCCTCGGAGGGTGGTCTTGGGGTCCGTGTGTATCTGGAAGTGTAGGTGTTCGGCGGCGGTGAAGGTCTCGTCGGAGTTAGTCGAGATGCGGATGGTGTTCTTGTGTACGATGGCGATGCCTCCTCCCGTCTGGTTGACGCGGTCCTTCCGGGTGATCTTGTATCCAGAGCTTTACGTCGCCGTCAGCCCAAGCTAGCGCATCCCCATCTTCAGTCGCCTGGTGCGAGACTCTTTCTACTTTTTTTATGGACAAAATCCACACAATTCAGGCGGCTTTTCTACTGGGTGTTAGTGAGATCGAGGTAATGACATCGCCCTCACCGGTGGGCCCCACACACTGTCTGGATGCTTTTACGCCGGTGGATTTGGCAGACTCGCTTAAAATCCTGAAGAGCTTAAAGTCTGGCTCTCCCTCCGATCCCTGCCCGGCCAGGTTGCTAGCAGCAGCAGCTGAGACGATTAACTCAGAAGTGAATAGCATTGTTAATCTGTCCCTCCATACAGATAGCGTCCCAATGTCCTGGAAACAGGCCAAGATTTTGCCACTTATAAAAAAGCCGTCATTAGACACTCGCAGACCAGGGAACTATAGGCCAATCTCTCTATTACCTGGTTTGGCCAAGGTGTGTGAGACGGTTGTCACCAAACAACTCACTGAGTTTGTTGAAAGAGAGGGTTTGCTGCATCCCGCTCAGTCAGGGTTCCGAGCCGCTCACAGCACGGAATCGGTGCTGGTGGAGGTTGTGGAGGCCATCCGGGAGTGTTTGGACACCGGCGGGAGAGCAGCATTGATTTTGCTTGACCTCTCTGCGGCGTTTGACACAGTCCCACACTCTCTTCTCCTCTCACGACTAGCCAGGATAGGTGTGTCGGGGACGGTCTGGAACTGGCTCAGATCTGGTTGCCTCCGTCTTCCTCTCTTCTGCAGGCTGTGACTACGGGAGTTCCTCAGGGGTCCTCCCTCACCCCCCTTCTTTTTAACATCTATGTGACCCCCTTGGTCTATTTGGCTGAGAGCCTGGGTGCTAAGGTGATGGCCTATGCCGATGATACCCAGCTGCTCTTTACCTGGGACAATGATGACAATTCGGTCGCTTCGGCTCATCACTGTCTCTCTTCCATTTTTAAGTGGCTTGCGGCTGCACAACTAAAATGTAACGAGGAGAAGTCAGAGATTCTCCTGTTTGGAAAATTCCCTCCCAGGTTCCGGGAAGCTCTGTGGCCACCTGATTTTTCCCTGCCCTCCTCAGAAGGGAAGCCGGCGAAGAATCTGGGGGTATGGTTTGATGAGTGCCTTTCCTTCTCATTTCACATTAAGAAGTTGGCCGGCATCTGTTTTGGTCTTCTCAAGACTCTAAGAAAGTTCTTTCCTCTTCTGCCCCAAGCAGCTAGAGAAACGGTCACCTGTGCTCTCATCCTGTCCCGGCTGGATTATGCCAATGCGCTTTACATTGGCATTCCTGGCTACTTGATAAAAAGCTCCAGGTAGTCCAGAATTCGGCAGCTAGACTTCTTCTGGGCATCTCCACCAGACACAGCGTGCGTCATCACTTGCGTTCTCTTCACTGGCTTCCCGTCGCGGAACGGGTGAAGTTCAAAGTGCTGGTCCTAGCCCATCGCGCCTTGCACGGTGCTGGCCCATCCTATCTGCAAAAGCGGTTTATCTTCTATATGCCCTCGAGACAGTTGCGCTCGGCATCTCACCGTCTCGCACTGGTTCCCCGATTTAAGTACCAGAGGCTGGGTGGCAGGTCTCTGTCTCAGAGGGCAGCGGCAGCGTGGAACGCACTTCCTCTGGCATTATGCAACATTGAAGACCTGACTGCATTTAAGAAAAATTTGAAAACGTATCTTTTCGTTTGCTAGTCCCCTTGCTCCCCTTAAGACATCGCACCGGGACACTCATGAGTAGCCGTGTGCGTTAAAAATCCCAATAACATAACATAACATAACATAACATAACACAGTGGTTAGTTTTTCACAAAAGTGAAAGGGGACACCCACGTGTCTGCCCTACAAATCTTTGCAATTGCTGCTCCATGCACCTCTGCTAAAGAAGTAAATATACTCCTCTTAAGTCTGCCCTGAACTCCCAAAGTGATGCCCAGCTCGCATCTAAATAAGCCAATGAAATCAAACACCTGACCCATTTACTTAGGGAAGACATTGCCTGTTTCCCCCCTTTTTTAGCTGGGACAAAGTTGACAAAAATATACTCTGAGCCTTTAAATGGTACAACCCTTTCTAAATAGATTAAGAGAGCTCTCCGTACATCGAGATTATGTGGCCTAACCTCATAGTCTGTTTTAGGAGAGGATAAAATTCAGGCAAAATGACTTTTTGTTCCCTATGAAAGGTGGGAATAATTTGTGGAACAAAAGAAGGACTAGGCTGTACGACAATCCTGTGGTCAAAAAACTACAAAAAGAATGCTTACAGGATATTGACCCCAATTCCCCTAAACTCCTGGCTGAAGTGTTTGTGACTAGAAAGAATGCTTTTTGCGTTAAGATCTTTATAGGTTCAAACTGAGGGTAATTTATGGCCCCTAGCATCAATAAAAGATCCCAAATGGGAATTTGTCAGGCAGGTAGATGATGGGTGTTATTTAATCCTTTAAAAAAGTGGTGTACCAGTCCATCTTTATCAAAATTATTTCTCCTGACACTTCTAAAACCATTGCTCGCTACCCACTGAATCTTTAATGTGGACACACTTAGACCCAATTAAGAATCGTTCTGAGGGAAAGACAAAACCTGAATCAAATCAGCGTTCTGAGAATCCAAATGCCTAGCAAGACACCATTTATTAATTGAATCCCAGTGTCTACCGTATGACACCTCAAGTAGTCTGGGCATCCTGCTGTAAAGCTGGAAAAATTGAAGCAGAGGGAGCTATAGGCCACAGTATCTCTGTTTCTCTCATTGATATTAGAAGAGGAAACCAGTTCAGGTGGGGCCATGCTGGAGCTATCAAGAACATTAAAGCCTTCTCTCTCTCTCTTAAATCTGACTAGAAATCTTAGGATCAGAGGAAAGGGAAGAAATGAGAACAGGAGGCCCTGAGGACATCGTCACCAAAGTGCATTCACTGTTTAGGCCTGTTCCTCTACCTGGGCATTCTGACTTTAAGCAAGCACATTTATCACATGAGAACCCCAATGCTGGACTATCGGAGAGAAGATCTTCAGATGGATATAGAAAATTACCAAAGACAGAATGTCCCTGCTCAAATTGTTCGATAAGGCATTCGATATCCTGTGAATTTGCATTTGCAAAAATCAAAGAAATTATGTTCTCCTCCTACAGTTAAATCATGTCTGATATCTTTGTCAGGGAGGGAGTCCTGGCAAGGAAGACCTCCCTCCTGTTTATTAACAAAAGATGTTGCAGTCATATTGTCCATCCTTATCAACATTACTTCACCCTTTAAGCGCTGAGAAAATGGTTTTAGAGCTCGATGAACTGATTCGAATTTCCTCCAATTGGAAGATCTCTGGCTCTGAGAGAGGGACCAAAACCCCAGGGCCTTGCACCAACCTGCCATGCACCCCACTCTACTACACAGGAAACCATCATGATAAACACTAGAGACAGTAGATACAGAGAAACACCTCTCAGCACATTGCTCTTTGACAACCACCAGGACAGATCTTGCTTCACCTTGTCTATGACCAGAAACTACACTGACAAATCTTTCAGCAGTGGACTTCAGTTTGCTAGGATATGTTTCATTAACCTGTGTAGATGGAACCTGGCCCAGAGCTAGGAATGTAACTGCCTCCTAACCCCCTTGTACCTGTAACCAAGAAGACACCATTGGGGCAGAAGATTGTGGATGTCTCTTTGTTACTCTCTCCTTTGGAAGCGTTACTAACAAGTAGCGGGTGCGGAAACATGCTCCAATAAAACGCTGATCCTGTGATAGGGCTAGGTGAGATTATTCCCAATTTATTAAGAAACTGTGATTCTGCATCACAGCGAGTACTGTCTCTGTCTTTTATTGCACTAGCTTCTTTGAAGATGCATGGATCAACCAATCATCCAAGTAGGACTGGAGAAGGATTTCTTTTTGTTGCAGTAAGGCCTCTAAATGCACTAACACCTTTTTGACAAAATTGGTGCAGATTGTAACCCAAAAGGCAGAACCATGAATTGAAAATGTTGGCCTCTCACGGCAACATGCAAAACCCTTTGATGCTCTTCTCGGCATATGATGTTGTAAATAAGCTCTTGGAGGTCTAAGGATGCCAAATAATCGTGGCTGTTTATCATGAAAATAATGGTTTGTAGGGTTACCACCTTGAAATGGTATGCTTTAAACCCCGGAATTCAGTTTATTCAAATCCAACACTGGCTTGAAGGATTTTGAATTTTTCTAAATGACAAATAGGATTGAGTTAACCCCTTTTCCCTAATCTGCCGGGGGCACCTGCAAACTGGCTCTATTGCCCAGTAAAGTTTGAATTCCCGCCCAAAGAACTTTGTGTTTCATTTGATCTTTTGACACAGGAGTACTGATGAGACTCAGGAAGAAATTATACAAAGCTATATGATAGCCTCTCCTGATGACATTAAGCAGCCACTGATCTATGACAACTGTTTTCCAGGCTTTTTTAAAGAATCCAGTCGTTCCACCTACCAGGCCTGGCTTGACCAGCAAACAGTGATTGTTAGGACTTCCACTTGGAAGAACCAGCTTGATTCATCAAGTCATTCATGATCCTTGTCTTCTTGGGGTGAAACTTCTTTCTCCGAAAAGAGGAAGATTCCTATAGTTTTTGAAGAACTATAGGAAGAACGGCCCTAAAATTTCAGTGAGTTTGAAGACTTTCCTTTATTAAGCCTATATGTGCTTTCGTAATCATTGCATCCAACTGTTCACCGATCAGCTTCTTGCCATCGAAGAGGATCTTTAACTAAGCTGTCTTTTGAGATGATTCTGCCTTTCAATACCTCATCCGGAGATTACTCCTTGGTAATACCACTGAACCCACAGTCATAATAGAAGATGTAAAAAAATCTGAGGAAACATCTACCAGAAACTTAGCCTCCTGTTCCATTGTTGCTGAACGCTCAGAAAAGGCAGTACCCTCTTGAATAGCCACTGCTATTTTTTCAAAATCCTTCATAGGTGGGCAGCATATGCTGAGTAGGTATCTGTTTTAAGAGATAAATTCTCCGTTGCGAATGGAGATGCACATGAGATGTATGTAATAGTTGTAATAGACATATTTTCAAGATTTCCAGAAGTGTGCTTTACAAGGGGAATAGAAACCAAATATGTGACAAAATGTTTGAATGAACTTATAGGGACGGAAGGTTTTCCAGAGACTTTACTCGCTGATAATGTTGTGTAACTTTTCTCGAAAGAGATGAAGGAATTTCTTGAAGAATGAGGGATAAAGTAGAAGAGATGTGCTCTCTATCATCCCAAAACCAATGGGATGGTGAAGAGATTTAATAAGCTTTTCAAGAAAACCATAACTATGGCCAAAGCCAATTTCATGAACTGGAAAAATGAAGTGAAAAGGAGGGTAAATGTTTACAGAATCACACCACATACCACCACTGGTAAGACCCCATTTGAATTGTTCTGGGGTAGATACCTCCAACACTACTGTAGAACCTTCATGGGTAAGTGCATATGAGTTCAGTTTGAGACAAGATTCCACTGAGAATGATTGGAGAGTGAGAAAGGATGAGAGAGTTAGAAACAGAAAGGAATATTTTGACAAGAAAAATGCAGTATAAAATATATATATATATCTTTGGATGATTGGGTATTGATAAAAAATCCAACAGGAGCGGGAGTAAGTGGTGGATTTTCCAATCCCATACAGGTTATTAAAACATTCAATAATGCAGTCAGAACACAGGATCCTCACATTTGTAACCTCAACGAGTAGTTTTATATAAAGGGAAAACAGTTAATCCAAGTGACAGATGTTGTGAAATGGTAGGAACAAAAGAAGAAACTGGTAGGGGTGCTGTGATAAGAAGGTCAAGCAGAGTGGTGCGAGCTCCAGAATATTTAAAAGATTACGCTGAGTAATCATGTTTATTTTAAATTACATAATTACATTATTTGTGTAAAGGGTAAACTTGTGTGAATTGTAAGTTCTTTCCATACTGGTTATACATGGAAAAGTTAAATTTGTTTCTTAAACTTCTTTGGATATTATTTATTCTTTATATCTTTGATTATTTCAATTCTTATGCTGTTTTGTTATAGAAAGGAGGTGTGTAGTTACGATACCTATTGTAATGGTGACTTTTAAACAAGGACACCTCTTTCACTCTGTATGTGTTATAGATTGTCAGAATGTTATGAAGTCATTTAGAATTTTGGGGATCAAGGAAGGCAGAAAGGGCTGGGAGCCAGTGAAGATAGTTGGGTGTGATCTTCTTCTTCTGTGGAATAAAATAACCAGCTTAACCACATTTGTTTACTGGCGTACTTCTTGATATTAGATGCCACAGTAGGGAAGGGTGATTTTAGGATTTAGGGGTGGATAGAGGTAAAGGTAAAGGGAGGTAAGAGTGATTTAAGGGTTCAGAGGTGGGTAGAGGTAAATGGAGGTAAGAGAGATTTTAGGTTTAAGGGGCGGGTAGAGGTAATGGGTGATAAGGGTGATTTTAGAGTTTAGGGGTGAGTAGAGGTAAAGGGAGGTAAATGCGATTTTAGGGTTTAGGGTGGGTAGAGTTAAAGGGAACTAAGGGTGATTTTAGGGTTTAGTGGTGTGTAGTGGTAAAGGGAGTTAAATGGTGATATTAGTATTGAGAGGTTGTAGAGGTAAAGGTAGGTATGGGTGATTTTAGAGTTTAGGGTTGAGTAGATGTAAAGAGAGGTAAGGGTGATATTAGGGTTTATCGGTGCACCGAGGTAAAGGGAGTTAAGGGTGACACCCTCTTTTCTTGCCTCCCAGTGTTCCCTCTGAATCGCTATCACTGTGAATGGAAAAGGTCATTTTCTACGTCTTATGCCACATTTGATTAAATTCTCTGATTGTTGGGACTTATACTGATGCAGGTAGCAATGACCCCTCAAGACAAGACTGCTCATATTGTGGTGTCCTTCTGCTCTAGTTACCGGTCAAAGGCAGTACCAGTAAATCTATCTCTCCCTGACGAGTAGCAAGGCCCCCAATCCCCAGGTCGCTCAGGATCAGGTCGATCAACTGATAAAAATGCTCCAAAAAGGCAGCCTAAATGTATGTTATTACACTGCAGGTCATTTACACTATTCTGACTATTTTGACATTACCTCACACAGAAGTTTCAGGGAGGGGGTCACGTGGTTAAACATTTATTATGTTTCCTATCAAAGGACCTAACTCAGTCGATCTTAATTGAAATTTAAACTCAATGAATGATTCTGAGCTGCCTAAGAGCAAGGAAACACATTTTCCCTTCCTTTGTGCACAGTCAATAATGTAGTCTCAGGCAAAATGCCCTGCAACACTGACTGGTGTTGTAGTGTGCAGATAAACAAGTAAACATGTGCACTCTTTGTATATGAAGGGCTGCTCCTCTTATTCAACTAAAACATTGTTCCAACATTCACAGGGGAGTGTTCTTCTCTAAGTTAAAACTCATATCAGGCAAGGATATTAACGGCCCTGCACAGGCTCACCTACTTGAATGGTGCCCAACCAAGTCGATAAGTTAAAGTAAACAAAGCTTTTGTAGGGAGTTATTTCTAACTAATAATTGACCACTAAAAACATGCAGATGTAGTGTATTGATTTGCAGTTATATTTATTTCAAGTATATTGTTACATCAGAAACCATTGTTATTACAACAGCGCATTTTCCAACAGGTTTCCAGCACCATGAAAGTATACATTTGCGAGACTTCAATTAAAGCATACATTTCTTGAGTATAGGATATTTTCAGTCAAATATAGGATATTTTCAGCCTACACGTGTTTCGCTGCGTTTGCATGCCGCTTCTTCAGACCTGAAATTGCAAAAATAGAAACAAAACAATTTTAAACAGTCTATTCTTCCTCACATAAAATGTAACAAAGAATTACACTTCCCACCTAAACCCTTCATATTATCAGTCCATAAGCAGGTTCACATTTGTTCTGTGACAATCTTTGTCTAGTACTTCAAAACCATTAATTATTCATGAACACTTAGGGACACAGTCCCTTTAAAGTTTATTTTCAGACATATGTTATAATATACCATTCTGGTAATTGATTTCAGATCATGTATCTTTCCACATTCATAAAATCCTAGAGATTACATCTCAGGGCCTTATTTTGAGTTTGGCGGACCGTGGACTGCCTTACCTGTGGGCGCGGACCAACTGCCGCAAGCTCGGCGGTCCGACGGCCGTATTACGACCACGGCTTGACCACCTACACAGCCAGCACACCGCCAACTGCTGCGTTTGCGGTCGGGGGAAAGCAGCTGTCATATGGTGGTACTGAGGAGCTGCACTGCTGTCCGTATTACGAGTTGGTTTTGCGACGAACAGATTGCGGCTGTGGGACCACCAGCTTCAGGTCGGCAGAAACAAAGTATTCGGAGTGCATACTTACCCCTTTCCTGTTCTTCCCATCAGCATTTGATGTGGATACCTTTATCTAGGTCCCGTCACAGCAGCATCTTCACCACGAGGAATAGGACCCTGTCTGTGGCGATACACAGGTAAGTCCGTTTTGTACCATGTACCAATTGCCAGGACTGGCGACATATGGATCAGACTCCGGCAATGGGTACTTTGTATTTTTCCACATGTATCATGCATTTTTTTTTTTTTTAAACAAACTCTATTGAGTTTTGTAATTAGTACTTCTTTGGGTATATTTGGTTTTCCTTTTGGAGAAACAAAAAATAGCTTATACATGTACAACGCAGTACAAGGATTACAGTTACATTGACACAATGAGGTTGCTTATATCAGTGTGTGATCATACACTTCCATGGTTTGCATCCAATTACTATGTCTATGTCCACAACATGTTCACAAAATTTAGTTGTTATACTAAGTGTTCAGTCTTGTTAACGCTTATAAAAAACAATCCTAGTTACCCCCCACCCCCAATAAGTTAACTAACTGGGCATCACAAGGGGTAGTCTATACAATTATAAAACAAGTGTACATTTACCTGCGGCTAGGAAACATTTTTTAGTAGCGCATTCCTGCATATTACACACTCTAATCGTAGACAGCAATGCTTACTGGACTTTTCCACACTATGGGGCCGATTCCGATTCCGGCCGGAAATCTCCCCGACCGAGCCGGACCCGGAGAGAATTCCGACCGAATCGGACCCTAGCAGTCCGACCGAACGAGTACGATGCGCACGCATGCTATCGGACTCGAGTCGGTCGGACTCCCATTGAAGTCAATGGGAGCCTGTCGTACAACGTGTACGCGGGCTCCCATTGACTCAATGGGTGCGAGGCGGACAAGGGCGCCCCCTACAGCGTGTACGCATCCATGCGCATCGCGGCGTACATGCACAGGTAGGGGGGACCCATGGGTCCCCCCTGTGTGCGACTCGTGCGGCTACGCGTACAGGGGGGTCCGACGCGGACCCCCAAAGTCCGGCTCCGACAGCTTTTTCGAGCCGGACGGCGCGAGTCGATCGGACTGCTCGCGGCGCGCATCGTACTTACCCGGCCGGGAAACGTCTCCATAGCGCGGTGTGAGTCGTGTCCATGCGAGTCGGTCGGAGCGTGTTGAAGCCGCGTTCGAGTCGGTCGGCGATTTCGCGGGTGCTTGCATCGTACTCGCTCGGCCGGACCCGCGTACGATTCGGTCGGGAAACAGGGCTCCGAATCGGATCCGGTGAATCCGAATCCGATTCGGAGCACTACCGGCCGAGATCGGAATCGGCCCCTATGTGTCTAGTGCAGGGCAATGTGATAACGACATACCAATATATTAATAGTATGGCTGGCTTACATATCTGTCTATGTGGTAGATGCTTCAGCCACTACATTGGTGTGTACATCCCCGTCCCATGCTTTGAAGGACTCACGAAGCATATCCCAGGCCATTGCTATGGGTACCCTACGGAGCCCTCGCTGCTCCTCCCTCCGGACTGCCGCACCTTCGGCCAGGCCCAATTTCTCTACCTCTGCTTTTCATGTATCAATCGCCTCGCTGCTTTCCACCTCCTTTTTAAAAGTCTTTTTGCGATTATTAGTGCTAGATCCACAAAGCGTACCTGCACTTTATATCCCTTTGGATGTGGGTAGATCCCAAGCACACAGCTTCTGGCTGTATTCCACGTTTGACCACCCAACACCTCAGTCAGTGTTTGTGCTATCTGTGCCCAATAATCGGCTAATGCGGGGCAGTCCCACAGCATATGGATAAAGCCTGCATCTGTCTCTGTGCATCTAGGGCAGTTTGCTGTAGTTGTAGGGAACATCTTATGTAGTCTGTGTGGTGTTAGATACGCACGCTGTGTGATCATGTATTGAATAAATTTGAAGCGCGCATTGCGCGAGACTACATTTGGATATGCTAAAAGGGATGCCCACTCACCATCCGTCAGTTCCTCTTCCAAATCTGCGTACCATTTGGCTTGCAGAGCCGCTAGTGGTGAAGGTAGCGTTGCTCTTATACTTGTATACAGCCATTTCGTCAGATGCCTGACTGTACCCATTAAATGAAACATGTGCACTAGGTCGTGTGTTGGTGGTTCCTGCCCGTCCAGGGCCCATACACATTTGACATAATGAATCGCCCCAGCATGTAGCAGAAACAAAGTATTTGGTAGGCCCTGTGTGTGTATGAAGTCTGCATGTGACAGCAGAGTGCCCTCGTTGAATAATGCTCCCACTGCAGTTACCCCCCCCATCTTCCCACCCTGTCAGTTGGTTACGGGTCATTATTCCCGTTGGAATGGGAAGTCCCAGCAGCGGGATATTTGGCGCATATGGTAGCCGTGGTGCTGTGTACTTCAATGCTTGCTTCCAGTATCGCAGGGCAACCTGTAGTAATGGCGACCAGGTACTTTCAATTGGGCGCGTGCTATGTAACAAGGAGTGTAATTTTCCCAGGGCAAGCAATCTGGGTGTAAAGGCGATTTCCTGAAGGTTGCGCCCACCTAGCCAGTATGAAAGCCACTGCAGTTGGTTGGTTCGCCATACAGTAGGCTCTAAAATCTGGGGCTCCCATTCCCTCGGCGCTAGTTGAAAGTTGTAATTTTTTCAGGCTGACTCTACGTCTTCCATTGCCCCATATCAATTCCGTCAATATCGAATCTAATAATCAGAATACTTTTGAGGGGATTATTATTGGGAGTGTAGTGAAATAATATAACACTCGTGATAGCATAACCATTTTTGCTATAGCTAAGCGGCTAGTGGAATTGTAATCCAGAACGCTGTTTGAGACCGTAGCGAGGCAATTGTGCTCTGCACATTGCCATCCAACATATCTTGTTGTGTCCTGTATATCCTTACCCCCAAATATTTGAAAGTAGTTGGGGCTACCTTTATGCTATCACTCCCGAAGCAAATCGTGTGGGGTAAACTAACATCTCTAAAAGGAAATGGTACAGATTTATCAAAATTTATGCATAACCCCCCACAGCTCGCCAAATTCGGAAAAGAGCGGCGCTACAGTATGGAGCCCACAGTTCAGGTCTCTAACCTACAATATAATGTCGTCTGCATATAACAACAGTGCCTGGATCGTCGGCCCAACAGGTATGCCCCCCTCCCCAGCTGACATGCGTAGTTTTTGAGCCAGCGGTTCTAGTGCTAATATAAAAAGCATGGGGGAAAGCGGGCATCCCTGCCTGGTGCCCCTGTGGATCGTAAATTCCTTGGAGATATATGCACCTGTTCTTGCACGAGCCGTCGGTGTATAGTAGTTTGACCCACTTCAGGTATTCCAAACACCACCAGCATATACTCCCAGCTCAGCATGTCAAACGCTTGCCGGAGGTCCAGGGATAGACAGCCTGTGCATGGGAGTTGTTCCAAGGGGGCCCACATCACCTGATATAGCCTACATACTGTACTCCTACGTGGGACAAATCCACACTGGTCTGTGTCTACTAGCTTATTGAGATATGGGAGCAGCCGGGTCGCTAATATTTTGCTGAGTATTTTGTACTCCGTATTCAATAGCGATAGGGTTCTATACGCTGAGATGTCAGTGCTATCCCTACCAGATTTAGGCAGAGAAACCGCAAGCGCCTGGTTTGCGGTCGGGGGTAATGCACCTGTGTACAGCGCCGCCGCATATAATTTTTACAATTGGGGTATTAACTCCTTTGCATATGTTGTATAGAACTCTGTGGGAAGACCATCCAACCCAGGGGTTTTATTTTGTGGAAGGTCCCTGATTGCCTCCTGGATCTCCGTCGCTGTGATCGATAATTTCAGCGCTTCTTTATCTGTTTCTTCTAAGGAAGGCAACTCCTCTACCTGGAGGAAACCACGGATCTCCTGTGTATGTGCCTGTGCAGGGGCTTTGTATAGGTGCTCATAATATTCCTGGAATGCCTCATTTATTATTACTTGGGTGACTGCTATGGCACGTAAGGGGGAACGGATCTTTGTTATTGGGACTGACGGAGGGGGACCTCGTATTATTCTTGCTAACAGCGTGTCAGCCTTGTCCGCCTCTGTGTGGGCTCTTTGGACATATGACCTATAGTCCACCACGCGCAGCCTTTCAAGTAGTTCCGCGTAGTCTATACGTGCCTTATGTAATTTGTCTGCGCTATCTGGGGACTCGACGGCTTCCTTCTCTAGTGTTCCAAGCTGGGATTCTACTTCAGCAAGACTACGCGCAATTGTTTGTCTTGCACCTACTGTTGCGCCAATTGTTGTGCCCCTCACCACCACTTTGAACGCCTCCCACACCACCAGGGGGAGGAGGCAGTACCAGCGTTGTGGGAGAAGAAATTGTTGATTGTACCCGATATTTGTGCTTTAAAGGCACCGTCCTCGAGTATTTTGGGGGTTAAATCTCCATGTCGGGACCGTGGTGGGGACTCGACCCCACTGGAGAGTGAGCTCTAGTGAACTGTGATCCGATAATCTTTTACCTATGTATGTAGTGTCCAACACCTGTGGCAATAGGGCGGGGAGCACAAGATACGATATGTGTGCAATGCATGCATCAGGGAATAAAATGAGTATTCGCGTGTTTCTGCATTTTTGCTGCGCCATACATCTGTCAGTGTCCACCCTCGCACCCATGTTTCCAGCGATTTGGCCTGTCGTATTGTTATTGCTCCTCTTATTGGGGGGTGCTATGTATCTAATTGTATACTAAGGACTGCATTGTAGTCCCCACCCAGAATCCACGGGTGCTGTACCCAGTCTGCAAGAGCAGCACTTACCCTCTTCAGAAAAACCTCTTGTTCCGAATTTGGGGCGTAAATACTACCCACCACTACCAACCGCCCGTCAAGTTCTCCTTTTAACAGCACATATCTGCCTTCCCCATCTATACGTTGCTCTTGTAGATTGAAAGGGACCCCGCCCGAATCCATACTGCTGCACCCCTCGCAAATGCAGAATATGTTGTATTGTACAATTGGCCTCTCCATTTTTTTCGGGGTCTGCCGGCTTCAGCTGCATTTAAATGTGTTTCCTGTATAAATACTATTTGCGCCTTACGTCTGATCAGTTGCGCATGAATACGGTATCTCTTATGAATGGAGCCCATGCCCCGCACATTCCATGTGAGAAATTTATATATTGATAGTGTCATCATTTGTGTTGTGTGTACGTTCTAATATTCGCCCTTATGTTTTTGCTCTGCTTCATGGTAGGTTGAACTTTGTGCCCAATTGTGTGCCTTTCGCAACTCTTAACTATGTGTATCCAAACTACCCCAATACTTCGGTCCAACCTCAAACATGTGCTTGACCAAACATTTGCCATTAGAGGCAACAACTTAAACATAATACTTGCAATCGCCAGGGGTGGAAGTACGCCAGCCGCGGACAATCTCACCTCCAGACAGTTCTCTTGTGCTGCACTTAGGGGCAGCATTGTGTTGAATATTCTTAGGATTACAAGAAAGAAGTAAAGAGAAAAAAGGGAAGGAAGAGAAAAGAGAGAGAAAAGGGAAGAAGTGGCCTTGCCCCCCGGTACCAGGTTCCGCCTCCCCCGCATCCCGCCAAGTCAGTGGTATGATCATATAAATGTCATCCGTGCCTATACATATACCAACAGTGACCAGCCACTGCTTCCGGGCCGTTAGGCTTGTGTTTTGTACATCTCTGTTTCTGTTCCTTGGTAACATAGGTTTCTAATTTTTGCCCAACTTTGTACTGTGTTTTGCAGTTCCAATGCTGTTCCCATTTGTTATCTGCGTATTTCCCTTGCTCAATCCAGCAAATCATGGGCAGTTTGAGGAGTCATAGATGGGAATAAAGGTTGGCTGTTCTCAGAGTCTGTTAATGGCATGCCCTCCGAGGACGAATCACGTCTGCTGGCATCCTCTGCTGTCCTCAGCGCCGCTGCGGTTTGCAAAGCTGCTCTCCTGCTCTCTATTTTTTGCTCTAGGGTGGGTGTTCTCTCTTCCCCTAGTCGCTGCCTTACAGTGTTTCTCTGCCCAGTGCGCCTATGGCGCTGGCTCAATTTTTGGGGCTGTCTGTGCTCTTCCAATTTCGCCGAGTCCGGGAAGTTAGTTTCTATCCACAACCAGGCTGTATTTACATCCTCGAAGAAGTGACTGGCATTGTCGTGCATAACCTTGAGCTTGGCAGGGAATATCAACGCGTATCACAGATTCAGCTGCTGCAGGTGTTTCTTAACCCCAAAGAAAGCTTTGGGGTTTGTCTCTGTACCTGCACATTGTAGTCCGGGAACAGGGAGATCCTTGTGTTTTCGTAAAGGAGGTGTGCTATGCGGAGGAGTGTGTCCCTGTCTTTATAATTCAGGATTTTCGCCACCATTGGTCTCGGTGGCAGACCAGGTGCACGATTCCCGGTGGGCACACTATGGGCCCTCTCCACAGTGAACATGTCAGACAGTCCTTCCGTCCCCACCGCAGTAGGCAACCATTGTTCTATAAACTGTGTTGGATCACGTCCCTCACTTTCTTCGGGCATACCTATTATACGTATGTTGTTTCTACGTGCTCGACCCTCTGAATCATCCACCCTGTCTTGCAGTTCTTTAACTTGTTGCTGCAGCTGTGTGACCGTTTCTGTTTGTGCTTTGCACCATGGAGTGACCTCTGATAGGGTCATTGAGTGTTTCTGGACTTTCTCAGCCAAGTTTTTATGGTCAGCTCGTAGTAGGCTCACATCAGATGTGAGTGTACCCAGTTGCTGCTCCAGCACCGCCATAGATTCCCTTATTTCTTTCAGTATAATGTCCAATTTGTCTGAAGGTGGTACTTCTTGTGCAGGGGTATCTGGGACCTCTTCCGGCGATAGTGGCGGGTCTTTTGTGGTGTTGGTGTTGGGGTCCCCTGCTGGACCCTGCTCTGCCTGTTTCCCTTTTGGTCTTCCCATCGTATTCTCTCTCGGTTCCCAAAATGGCGGCTGGGGTACTGTACACTCGCACCGTGTGGGGACACAATGTGCACACCCCTCTCCGCAAGTTACATGCCGCTGCACCAGGGGGGCCCACCAGAGCTTCTATACGGACAGTGTTTAGGTTTTGTTTGCGCCTTATTTTACGCTTCCAGCTTTCGTGCCCTGTCTTGTTGCAGTCTATCTTACACTTTGCCCACTGTACACGGCCACGAGATGTATTTCTTCCACCCGTAAATTACCTTACTTGCCTCGTAGGTGGAGGATCTGGTCATGGGGGTTAACTCACTGTCCCTTTACGGGCTTATGTATCGTTACGGGACGTGTATTCCGCAGTTATGCAGTCCGTGCGGTATGAGGTGAGGGGGGAGCCCACTGCGTATCCCTGCTTATTTCATTCTTCTGGGCTGTGTTTTACTACTGCAGTCGGTCGCGGCCGCCTCCCTGCCATTAGGGGCCCCCTCAGAATTTTCTCACCTTGTTCCTCTGCGGTATGCACAGGCCCTCGGTGATCCTTTGTGTTACAACACAGCCAGTTCCTCCTGCATCCGGCGCCGCACGGCCTCAGTCCCGCACTCCTGTTCGCGCTGCACAACTAGGCCTCACACCCCGCAGCAGGACCCGGTTACTCTGCATACCTCCACCACCGCAGTGCCTCCAGGGGCACTCCCCGTGTCTGTTGTTCGCCGTGGGTGCTGCACACTTCTGTCGCCTCAGTCAGCTACAATCATCCGGGCCGCTCCCCATGTCGCATTTATCAGCCGACCAGGATTTCAGGTGGTTCTGCCCCTTCCAGCGGCCGGCTGCTCCCGTCGGTAGTGCTAGGCCCAGACGGGTGGCCTTGCGTAGTTTACTGCCCAGTCGCGAGCCGGGTCGCCATTTACAGGTTCAGCGTTGACGTTTCCCGGCCGGAAAACGTCGCTCCGTGCAGCTGACTCTATCCGTACAGCAGCTGCATTTAGGGATAGGACGGATGGGTGTTTTTTGTGGGGGATAGAGGAGAGTTATCGGCCCCGGCCCGGGAGCTCCTGGATTAAACGTTCCCATCTTCCACGGCTGGCCACGCCCCTCAAATGTATCATGCATATGGGTTGCATTTGACACATATGCAGTCGAAATGCTCACACATGCATTGATACATATGGAAAAGTACTCACTACCACCTCAAGACCTCCGCAGCCACACAGCGGACCCGCGGTCAACTCGTAATACGGCAGTCAGAAGACGGCCAGCACTGCGGTCTTCTGGAGGCTGCAGTCTTTGGGCAGTCGGACCACGAAACTCGTAATAAGGCTCTCAGTTGGATCTAAATTCCGCATTGCACTCATCTAAATGATATCAAATCGACATAAATCCTATATTGATAATACTAATGAAATGATGACGTTGTCTCTCTTTCTGCATATTTTGATATCATGTGGATATTGCCGTGCTACTACAGCATTGAGTTTCCCACCTGCTTTCGATAGGCAATAAGAAAATTACAGTATAACCTTAGAAGAGAAAAAAAGACAGAAAGTAAAAAGAGTAAGACTTCCATTTAATCTACTATTCATGTCATCACTGATTATACATTTCCCAAATGATCTACATCACAGCTTGGTATCCCCAAGCGCAATAACCTCTTGATTTATGGTAATTATATTTATATCTTCCTCCAAATTCTGCACCTACAAAGGGGCTTGTGACATCATTTACATAACCTATTTTGACAATTCCAATCTTAAACACAGGCAGTACTCCAACTCTTTATGTGATCTTTACCGATTTATTTATTTTTTGAAGAGAATAGACCACACTTACCCTCCTCCGGTAAGGTTCCTGATACTCGTAGGTCATCGATGATATTAAAATGTAGTTATATAATGTCCTCACGATTGAAGTCCTTCGATATCATTCACATTCTAAAAGAAATTAGAAGAAACTGACTGACACTTCCACCTACCAGTTTCCCCTATCTACATTTCTCTGGTTGTCCATTATTGTTAATTTCTCATATATAACAGCCTGTTAGGTAAGTGCCTAAATGTTATTATCATAGCCCGTGATACAATTCACTTTAGTCTTAAACGCACATTCCCCATTACAATGTAATATAACATATAAGGTCCTCTGACCAGTTTTACACGGGGTACGCACTCTCACTAATCCATGCGGTTCCCCAACTCACATTTCTTTTTTGTGAAGTTTAAAAAGCACACATTTTCCCTCGTCTATTGCGAAAAGTCCTTTGGTGGTTTCACCCTGTTTGTATTCTTCCAACTGCTCATTGTCCTGATTATTCCAGACTTTGGATTTGGCCGTCGAATTTAAATTTTGAATTGAAACAATTAGCTTCTGATTGGTGGTCAGGATTCAAAATCAGGGTATCTAAACTATTGGATAACTGGGGCCTTAGGCAGTATGAGAGAAAACTATGAGAAGTGGCAATGTGACAGTGAAGGTGACGTAGCATATACTGGGCCACAAATACTAAAACAGACGGGAATTTCAAGGATAAATTAACCACTCTCTTGGTCCTCTGATGGACCTTGCTGGGTTCCGAGAGGGGTTGGTTATAAAGGGTCTCGAAAGTCATCCAATGAGGGCCGGGAATTTTCTTATTGCCTATCAAAAGCAGAGGGGACACTCAATGCTGTGGTAGCACGGCCACTTGATACCAAGATAGGCAGAAAAAGGGACAACGTCATAACTTCATGAGTTTTATCATTATTGTGTCAATTTGGTATCATTTAGGTGAGTGCAAAGCTGAATTTAGTTCCAACTGAGATGCAATCTCTAGGATTTTATGAATGTGGACAGGTACAGGATTGGAAATCAATTACCAGAATGGTGGATTGTAACATATGTATGAATATAAACTCTAAAGGAACTATGTCCCTAAGTGTTGATGAATAAATAATGGTTTTGAAGTACTAGACAAAGATTGTCACAGAACAAATGTGAACCCACTTATGGACTGATAAAATGAAGGGTGTAGGTGGAAAGTGTAATTATTTGTTGCATTTTTATGTGAGGAAGAATAGACTGTTTAAAATTGTTTTGTTTCTCTTTTTGCCATTTCAGCCCTGAAGAAGTGGCATGTAAATGCCGCGAAACTGGTGTTGGCTGAAAATATCCTATATTCGACGGAAAATATCATATATTCAAGAAATATGTATGTGCATTTGGAAGTTTAGCACATGTATACTTTCATGGTGTTGTAATACCTGTTGATAAATGAATTTTTGTAATAACAATGGTTTCTGCTGTCACAGTATGCCGGAAATAAATATGACTGTAAATCAATTCACTATAACTGCATGTTCTTAGTGGTCAAATATTAGTTATAAGTAGCTCCCTATGAAACCTTTGTGTACTTCTTCTCTAAGTGTCCCTGTCAGGCTCCAAGTCTTAGGAATCACCTCTTCCACTATTAACAGGCCTCAATCTAACTGGTTTATTTGGTAGTTTGTTATCGTTTCTACATTGTGTTTCATACTACACTTTTGCAGTCTCTAAATGTTGTGAAGAACCAGTGTCACAGTCCAACAGTTTTGCCTCAGATTTACTAAAGCTTTGTGACAGCACCAGTGCAACGTAAAGTGGCTCCTGCTGTTTACTGTCCAGTGTGCAAAAATTTGTTTTGGATGAAAGGGTGAACGTTTCACAGTTCAAAAACTGCTTGGCGCTCCTTTGTGCCAAGTGGTGTTAATGGGGCTGATCAATGCAATCACTGATAGATTTTGATGTAAATCCCAATATACTATGATTGCCTGACTGGGCTTTGTGTCAAAACCTAAAGCCTACTTGAAGCAAGCACAAACAAGGGAAAATATGTTAATTTCTCAACAAATAACAATGTATTGTATGTGTGGTGCAGTACATAGCACAGTCCAGTCACTGGAACCCTCTGAGTTTGTCTGTACGCAAACAACTGTACAGGAATGATGTGCTTTCAGTGCAAATTCTGTACTAGACAGTGCACTCTAAGCTTTGCACCAAGGTGCTAGGCTTAGCGTTGCGTAAGGCAGTCTGAGCACCAGTGAAAGGGATGAAACCAAGCATCAGGCCAATCTTTTTCAATATGGCACTGCACTGTTTTCTCTCTTGCCCACGCTCAATTTGACCTTTGCAAGGGATGGAAAGCTCAGCTGGAGATGAATGGATATCCTGCAAAACACAGCATGTATCCATACTGTAACTACTACCCACTGGGCCATCCTGCTGGTTCTGGAGTTCAACCTAACTAGTACTTTTACCAACTAAGTCAACTCACTAATCACAGTAGAAAACAGTGGTAACTGGAGTACCCATTTTGACTAGTTGCATGCTTGCCTGCTATTCTGCTACTCAGCCTAATATTAGAAAATACCACTTAGCTTGGCAAACGTGGGATTCTAATGATCTGCTAACATTTGCCATTGAATCCTTACATGGCAATTTTGTTTTCAGTTAGCCTATTTAAGGGGAGCATCGATGAATGATGTCAAAATAAGTCTTATGATTCAAGCAGCCTTCAAGCAAAGGAATATTTTAGTCTTTACTGCTGCTGAGACATGCTGCTGAGTCCAGTTGCCAGGGGGGGACTACATTCACATATTATTAGGGAATTCCCTGATAGGGGAATATGCAGCCTTCCCACATTAACCTTTGCATCATAGTGCAACATTCAACCCCACGTAGTGTATTACTCTAAGACATCAAGTTCATTCTCTGCCCTTTATCCTATTCTCAGCACATGATATTGGTTAGTGCTTATCTTTCTCCATCATGTCTGCCAGTACCACCTTCCGGCCTTAAAAGAACTGCAATTTTGTCAGTGCAAAAGAAATAATTCCATGGAATTGCCATTGCTGAACCTTAAATAGTTTACAGTCAGTGCTTAATTTGAGCCAGTGGTTTCTGGTGTTTGGAACTGGCAATTAATTGTCAACACCAGCACTTATGACAGTCTACCACATGGTGGCACTGTTTGATTTAGAGATGAGCACAGCAACAGTTGTTAACTAATTCAATATACATTAAAAATAACTACTACCAGCCGCACAAGCTATTCTTATAGCTTTGGTGGCCTGGAATAGTCTGGATTGTCACACTTGTAGGAGTGTAATGGCTAGTAATTGTATTGGTACTGACATGGCAGCGCTGGCAGGGCAAATGGGTAATGCAAGCTGCAGTGACCTGGCACTTATTATTTCACAAATAAAGCCCTTCTTACCCCATTTGAACCTCTCATTTCATTGAACTTGAAATATCTTTTGCGCTGTGCTTGTGAAATCTATTGCTTTTAATATAAATCTTAGAAGGGGCTTACATCCCGCCCGCTCGCTTTCTTGGCTTTTCACTGGTTTCTGTGCTTGCCACTTACTTTTCCTGCATTGCTATTGGCTGTAGTATATTTTCCTGCATTTACCAATACTTGTACCTCATCTGCTTCTCTTATCAATTTCCTGTAGCCAAAATACTGTTAACATCCGCTTTGGTGGAACTATTTTTTCTTAAAGTTTTGCCTCTTTCTGTTTTGTCGTCTTGCAGCAGATTTATATAGCGCAGACGGAGACATTAAGTGATTTGCCCAGAATCACACGATGTTGTACCGACAAGACTCGAACTGGGATCCTCATGTTTCGATTATGCAACTCTGGCCACTGCGCCACACCCTCTCCACTCCCTTGATACTTGTTTTTTAGATCTAAGTCTTTCTGTGTATACACGCCACATCACATTCTAAGTTCACTGTATATACATTATTAACAAGCATTGGCATAGCCAATAGGTCTCGCCTTTGGGACCTTATAAGTGTATAGCCAGCGCTGTTGGCTTTGCCAATGTATTTAACCTATGTTGTAGAGCAGTGCGGCTGCTGTGCAGTATGTTGAGAAGTTATAATTAAAAAGTATTATAAGAATTTTTGGTACCTTATATATAACCAATAAAACATTATGCACACTGAACGGCCCTATTAAACAAGATTTATTGGGAGGTCTGGGAACAAACAAAAGCCAAAACGTTCCAAATCTTGTATGTCAAAAACTGATCTTTTATGCTATGCCCCATTTCCAGATTGAAATCTCTGAACAGGAGGCAATTACCATACCTGGTAACTACCTCACCCTTGGGCAATATTATTTACTAGGTGTGGTAAATATTCCACCCTACTCTGCACAACTTGTGATCAGCACCTTACAGGACAAAAAAAACTGCTGTAGCATATTTTTATATTTGGCTCTTGATAACATTTAACAAAAATTATAAATTCGATCTCTTTAGATACAATTTAGCACGTTGTAGAGAAAATAGGAACTGACATTCTTAATTTGATCGTGCACAACACATTTATCTATTGCTAAATACTTGTGTGTACTCTGCTACCTCCACTGCACACTTTATGACTCATACGGTCATTCTAGGCAGTACTTGCGTTATACCAAAGGACCCGTTGCCTCAACAGAGGTCAATTAGGAGGAGCTGCAATTTGACTATGTTTGAAAGAGGCACAGAAAAAAAACTAAAATATCAGAACAATTGCATGGATGCGAGCACATAAAACATAAAAGACAACAAACTACATCATGTCACTGCAGTTTTTCTAGAAAAAAACCTATCAAATAGAAGAAGGAAAAGTAAGCCTACAACATTAAAAAATATCGGCGCTTTGCTTGGATCTCTGGGAACTTTGTGATTAATTATTATTTACACTAATGTCCTTTTAACAGCTGGCAGGCCATCAACAAAACTCGAAAACAAAATTTTTATATGAGTTCTGTCTGGCCTGTCATAAAACATTTTAAATACAGAATATATTTTAGCATACAACGAGAACGAGATGAATGGTTTCATGTTGTGAAAACGGCAGCCTTACACAATAGAGAGTAAAATCGGGAAAGTTTGTTTGCAAATGTTTTGAAGGAGGCAGTCTGTTCCCTGAGAGGCTCGTTTCCTGTACATGTGGCACATGCCCCAAAGACAATACTGTACCAGGTGGGAGGAGGGGTATTGCGCACTGTGTCAAGAAGAAGAGTTGCCATGGCCCCTCAAAAGGATAACTTAGTGAAATCCTGCTGTCTTTCTGTGACGGAAGTTAACACAACAGCCTCCTGGGTGAGAAGGAGGCGGGTCACGGGAATCATCTTGTGCTTCGGGAAATGTTGTTTTCATTATGGCCTAGTACTGCCTAAGTCCCCTTTTCTTTAAGACCCAAGACCGCCCTGGGATGAGGACTCCCTCCCTCCTCCAAGGCAAGCATTTCAGACCACACTCTTTTGGATTAGGGGGAGTAACCCCCCGGCCGTATTTATTACATAATTAAAACATTGATATTATTTACATTATGTACGATTACGCAGAAAGTCTGGGTACCTTGATCGATACAAGAGGTTACTTGGCTAACCTTAACATGTTTCTAATACATCATCATTCCTATCGTAATCTAAACATGTATATACATTACTTTCTGCGTGTCCCCGCTAGAGCCTACGGCAAGGTCAATGACTGGCAGCCCCAGATCCCGGTAAAACGACAAAGACTCCACTGGAGTAGGCCTGCGTAGGGGGTACAGCTTATCGGACGGATATTTTCCCCCGGGCCCCCCCTACGCCCTGAACCTTCACTCCATAACGGGGGCTGCAATTCTGCATATTTGCGCCCTGATGCGCATACGCATGCGAGGGTGGCCACAGGTCTACTGGAAAGAGTGACTCCCCTGGCCCCCGCACCCCGACCGCCTACCGACCGGCTGTCACTGCCCCTGGAGTTGTAAACGTTGCGTAGGGGGTCCAGCTTACCGGACGGATATCTCCCCCGGGCCCCCCCCATGCCCTGAGCCTTAACGCCATAAAGGGGCGCTGCAATTCTGCATCCTTGCGCCCTTGTGCGCATGCGCGTGCGGCAGCCTACTCAATGTGAGACCCTCTGACTCCCCCTCGGGGGGGTCCCCAATTTGATAACTGGTGATGCCCGCTACGAACCGAAACTATGCTCACCAATCATGACCTTACCGCCTGACCAAGGACACCAACTAAAAATACGACAATATTACCTGCAACAAACATACAATATACTGACACTTTTAATACACATTACCATAGCATCAACACATAACTGTACGTTACACATTACCTGTAACTGAAAACGACATATACTGACACTTTTATTACAGATTACCATAACATCAACACATAAGTATACGTTACACAATACCTGTAACTGAAAACGACATATACTGACACTTTTATTACAAAATACCAAAATCATCAATAATCACCATTTTTCCTTAAACATGTCCCTCGAGATACCTGCAACGAAATTTAAGAAAACAAAACACGACACCTATGAATACAACACTCATATGAACTGCCTGCCTTAGGGGATGGTGGGTGGGGAAAAACAAGCTACAGGCCCTTTGAAGGCCCGGACCCGTATGCTGGGGGAGCGAGAGAACAGGAGACTGTTCCCGCTCCCCTCTCCCCCTTTTAAAAGAGGGGGCACAGGGCAGACCGGTCCAAACCGGCCTGCCCCAACGTCCACAAGTCGCGCTGAACCGGAAGCACTTAAAGTGCTTCCGGTTCACGCTCCCACGGGCACAGTCATTGGTTGCTCGGGGGAGGTGGGGCCCTGCGTCAGAGGGCGCGTCGACCCCCCCACCTCCTCCGGGCCCCGGGGACCGGCGCGACCGCCATAATGGCGGCCCGCGCTAGGTCGCGCTAGGCCTTGCCCATTCTCAAGGCCTTGGGAAATGAGGTTGCAAGACTGTTGCCCATTTGCAAAAGACATACATACTATATATAGTCACAAAATGCCTGTTTATTGCTTTAGCCATATCACTTTCTGACTGAATTTCCTTTCTGTGTGCCAGATTTATCAACATACATCCGTGCCTGTCCGGTGCAAAATAAAAGCTGCGACTCTTTTATTCTAAGCCAGTGACTTTAATAACATTGCACCCGCCTCTCCGTTCACAATATGAATCAGAATGATGTGAGTTTAGAGTTCTTTGTAGAAAAAGAAAATTAAGCCATCACACTGTGATACTTAAACACATGACAACAGAAATAGCTGATTAGGTGAATTGTGCAAATTTCCTGCTTGACAGTAAAACACTATTTCTACCT
Source organism: Calotriton arnoldi (assembly GCA_963921515.1). Classification (NCBI taxonomy): domain Eukaryota; kingdom Metazoa; phylum Chordata; class Amphibia; order Caudata; family Salamandridae; genus Calotriton; species Calotriton arnoldi. The sequence goes on from CAWUFW010000723.1 coordinate 3,629,974, forward strand.
GCTCTCCGATTTATGTGTTTTCGAAGGCACAGTATGATTTTAGTTCAAAGTGCCGGCATCCCTGCAATCGAAAGATCTCTCAATTAGTTGCCAATAGCACAACATTGCAAAAGATAAGAGGTGTGACATGTTCACCTCTAGAGACGTGTGGTGGTCAATAGCAAACGAGACACCAAGTATTTACTGGGAAACAAGTGTAAACTAATATGCCCATTGCAGACACAGGACCATCATGGAATCACAAAGATGACAGGTTCTCTGTAAAATAATATAAAAATGCCTCAATCACCCATGCGAACATATTTAAAGAAATGAATTTGCAAAGCAATTCATGCTGCCTGCCTCGTCGCTGAAGAACTGAGGTTTTTTTTTCATTGCCCGCTATGTTTAATAGACTGAGTCATGTCTGAATCCCCCCATACCATTTTCCAAATATAATATGCTGGCTTTTTAAAAAATCTTTTTAAAAGAGCAAGCAGGAAGCCTTGCAGGTCCCTTGCCTTTGACATGCATCAGAGAACAACATTAAAACAACATGAAACAAGTGTTGCGCGCATCTCAGGATATTAGATGTGGAATATGATTGGCAAACCGGGCTTTCAGTGGGCCGGGTCCTGCCAGTGCTCAGGTGACGAGACTGGTCCATATCGGGCTCTCCATTTTTACCTTCGGGGTGGAGGGAAAAAAAGATTAACTCTGCAATTGTAAAACCCATCACTGCTTTTGATGTAACTTCAAAGAAACTAATTTTTCAGTTTTATATAGCGCAAACTTGGAGCGCTTTTCATGAGCACTAGTTACATTGCACAAGGACATATTCACGTTTTAAATCACACGATGTCAGGCTCGAACCTGTTTTCTCAGTTCGAACGTCTGCTGCTCTAGCCTTACGCCACAACCTCGCCCACAAGAACGGAAGCATTTCCAATATTATATACAATGGAGTTATAGTTGTTGCTTATTTACCTTATGCAATTTGCAACCATTGACAAAGCCAGTAGCCCTGGCTTGTTGTAGGTGTAATGTTACTTGATGTGTTATATATCTGGATGACTGGGCAGACGCAGCAAAATACCAGTCGGGCGGGGCCAATGCTAAGCACAGATTTTTAGCTTAAGTGTTTAAAGCCACGCCCTTAATTACATCGGCCATGCCCCTAAGAGAGACCCCCAAACTGTTTTTTCATCCCACTTAAAGCCCTGTTGGCAAAGACATAATTATATCCAAGCTGCCCTGTCGGTTTGGGATTAGTTTGACGTCACTTTCATACTCTTCAAAAGGTGACGTCAAAAAGAAGTACACAGGCTGCAAATAATATAACAAGCTTGCTTCTGCCCTGCCTGCTGTGCAGGTTGGTGGTGTTACCCCTCTCCTGCCTAGGCCAAGTCTCTGGTTTAGTGTTTTAGCATTGTCAAGGTACAGGAAGGGGGACCTTGGCTTCCAGCTCCAAGCAGCGTGCCCGAGTAGGCTGCTTAAGTGCAGTCATCTATAATTGAGCAAAAGAAAGCAGCCATATGTGGGAGTGTCTGAAGCAGCTTAGCCTCTCATCGATAGGGGAGAAATATTGCCTTATGGTGGAAAACAAAAAGAAAAACTGGGTTGCAGTGATGTCCTATTCACAGTTTGGCTACCCTTACAGCAGCACTTCCCAGGTAAGCTTGTGCCTCCGTCGTCTGCTGACAGCTGCTGTGCCTGGCCTGGGTCTTTGGGTGTGTGCGTTATCACAGCATCTGCCTGTGCTAGCCCTAGTCGTGTGGGGGGAGGTATGATATCCCCGGTTTCCTGAACCTGCTGCCTTCACCTCACGGCTGCCACGGACCAGCACTGAGCTCCCCCGTGATAGCAGTCCCCGCCAACGCACTTTAGACCAGAGGGGAGGAGGGGCATCACCCTGTGCGAGGAGGAAGCGTTGCAATGGCCAACCATCGAGCGCGGCCATGAGGAAACAATAAGCACCACAGCAAATAAATAAACAAAACACGATGGATTCTCACTGCAAGGCAAGCCAACAAAAACAAACTGTGAGAAATACAAACAAAACCATGCAGCTGGAAGCAGCGAGGTGGGAGGGAACCAAGGAGTGTTAGGCTGCAATGCCCATACATGAGGAGGGAGGAGGGGCCATCTCATGCACTGAATGTTGCAGGAAAGCATGTCATGCCTGCAGTAGTAAAAACACATTAAAGAAAGTAGTGCTTACAGACTTCAAAAGATGTGCCGTGTAACAACCGAAGTAAAGGGGCCAGTAGCCATGGGAGGTTCCAAATGAAGACAAGGCTTACTTAGGAGGGACTAACAAGCCAATTACTGAATCAGAAGCCAGCATTTACGAAGGAAAAGGCACAATCCAATGGAAAATATGGGCAGGCTTCTCTTCCATACTACACTACAGCAAGTCTCGCAGAGCAGCGCTTGCGCGCTGACTCAGGCTCGACCTAAAAAGGAAAGAAGGACTATACGTATAATTACCTATTATTTTGGTATGCATAAACCACTGTGGCCACGCGGAACAAGCGAGTTTCCAATGCACTTTAATAATAAATAGGAACAGTTTGTAACTTAAAACATCATTGCATTGCTATATATGGTATAGTGTCCTTTAGTATAAACAATATTTTTATATTCAATTTCTTTTAATTTTTGCTTTTTCAAATTTCAAGTATGACTTAATTATTTTTCTTGTCCTAAACATTACATATAAAAAAAAACAAGTATACACACCAGTCTTGTTTGAAACGAATGAAAGTTTTAAGTATGGCGACCTCCCTGACTTACTTTGCCATCCTCTCCAGTCAAGCGACTTGTTTGAGCGTCAAATCGTCGCCTGCCCCTGCTGCTGGTGTGCTGTGCCCGTGCACCTGTGAGTGACCCTGTGAAGTTAGGATCAGACATGTCGACCTCCGTGCTGTCAGTAGTGTTCCGCTTCCTGGAGGGGTATCTTAGCACCACCCCGCAACGACTAAAGCTGCTGGATGCTTTCCTGCTGTACATTCTGCTGACAGGGGGCATGCAATTTGTATACTGTCTGCTTGTGGGCACCTTCCTTTTCAACTCCTTCCTTTCTGGATTCAGCTCCTGCGTGGGCTCCTTTATTCTGGGTGGTAAGTATGCAACCAATTCCAACAACTCATCTGGCTTACTATTCAAAGCCCTATCCCGCCATCCCAGCAAAACCATCAGCCACGAACATGTCAGACAGCCTAGGTCACCACTACCGGCATATTCAATGATTTCATAGCTTTCTGAAGCACTATAAACAACCCAGCAATATAGAACAATGGCGCATTTCCCACCAAAAGCCAGTTAGTCAATCCACTACTGCTTCTCCGGGTAGACCCGAAACAATTGTCATTAGGCTTAGCAATGTAGCCAGGCCCCAAGAATAACCCGGCAGGGAAGAACCAAAGCATAACAGTATAAGATACATAGTGCTGGAAAGGAAAGGAGAATTAAGTGGCAAGTTAGGTAGCATATTTACCATGAAAATATTCTGTGGCGTTAGTGAAGAGCTCTTTATACATTTTAGTGCTCTATTGCTATTCGGAACTTGTAGATTACTTAAGAACAAAACTATGCAGATTCAATATATCTTATGTAATCGTTTTTCACCAACACTCAATCATTTTATTTTGCATTAAAGCACAGGAATGTCAATTTATTGTGTTCTTTTCATGTCCAAGAGTCAAACAGATTATGTAGCATATAAAAATGTACATAGCAGAAAACAAGCCTAATGGTAGAAACGTCTTTCAATAAAAGGTGTGCCTCATTTTGTTGATACATTCCAGTTATATTCCTAAACTCGTTTTCAGTTGCGGATTCACACTCATGGACTCTGGGAACAAGTCTTTCTATTAAAAATGTGCCCTATAGAACAGTACAATACATTTTCTATCTGTTATGGATGGGTTTCAGCAAGCACATTTGGAGTTAAGACTTAAGATCCTGAAAATAGATGCAACATGTTTAGCATTCTTATAAAGTCCCTAATGTCCTCTTGAAATCATTTATGTTTTGAGAACATTGTTATGTAAACATGAACTTAAATAACTAGTGAAACAAAATGGTTTCCATGGCAAAAGGAAAGCATTCGTTTCACGTTTTTGAATTCTCTTTAAATACGTATAGTTTTTTTGTTACCTGATCCAGGCAAAACCCCTTCCATCAAATCCGATATATTGAGATATTTATTGTATTCTGGCATACGTATTACTAATTTAAATCACTTAATACAGCAGTCAGCTACTAAGAAGTGATCAGTTTTGTTTTCCAGTGTTAGGCAAAGCTCCACCCAGGTGGAGTGCTTTTTTATAATTTTGGAAACTTTTCAGTCAGAGAGAAATGTATTATTTTTTCTAAAATTTGCAAACTATGCAACGGATGGAATTTGTGTCAAGTGTGGCAAACTCATATGATGCTTGAAAAGGCCCTAACTGTAGAAGTACATATTATCCATTATAACCATTCCATAGAGCCAAGTATCTCCTGCTATCTCCCATTTTAAAGTCACTATCATTCTGCAGGGGTCAGAGCCACCTCTAATCATGCTGCAACACTAACATGCCAAAATCAGTACAACGAGGCTGTGGCCAATGTTCAACCCAACAGCAGCATATAAAGCCTACATCCGTTGGCCTTTTTTCACCATACTATGATATCCACATGTAACCTTTACATATTCACCATGATGTCCTCTTGATCAGCCATTTGCAACACTCTACCCCCTTTCTTCTTTAGCAGTACATGTGGAATGCACTTATTTTTCATCATTCCATTTTAATTTGGCATACATTTTTTTCAGGGGTTTATGAGCCCATGGCACAATCCTGCTAGAGTTCAATCCACTAGCTCCATCATCATCTGCCAATGAAGCCAGACTCATCCGAGGTACTACAAATTCTCAAAATCGATACCATCCACCACTTATTGCAAGGACCCTTAATTCACTGACTGAATTACAAACCCACTAATTTCTTATCTTCTAACTAGCACCCTCACTCCGAACATTATTACATACCCCTAGCCCTCCTTTCTGTAGCTTGATGCATTAATGACTGAAATTCCAACCTTATCCTGTATCTAACCTAAATCCGATCCAATTGTTAATTCAAGTGACCGCGACCTGTGCCCTCCATGATGTGGTATCTCTTCAAACCACGGGGTCCCACAGTGCAGTCCAGTTGTAGCCCACAGAAACTGTAGCCTAGGCACAGTGTGTGCGATGATCCAACCATGTGCTCTGGAAGTAACCAGGCACTAATCAGGTTTGACCTGACCTGGGCCTTACCTCCTGTTCATCCCATCTCCCATGTGCTCTCTTCAGATGCCCCCTCTCTACCATCCAACTGACTCATCTTAACCTCTCCTAATAGGGCATCGAGCCAGGTTTTAAAGTTAAAAACGCCTTTCTGTGGCATCTTCATTGGAGCTGGGTGCCTTTAACAACTGCATGCCTACTGTTTGCCTTTCTGATGCTTCTGGGGAGATGCTAAAGAAAATTAATCGTGGCTGTATTTTTCTCTACAGGCATGTACGTCACTGCTAGTCTCTCTTAAACAGACTCTAGCTATAATTTACAATAACTGCTTATATCTAGTGCATACCATGATCTGCTTTCCTGTTGACTCAATATGGCATTTTTGGTCACTGCCTGTAACCAATAAGGCTGCTCCTCTGTTGCTCAAGGATTCACCAACATTTTTAGGTCTCACCTACCAGACCGTACAAGCTGTCTGTTGACCAAACCCAAAAACTCCTCTAAACACATAATATTGCTATTACTTCAATTCATTCTGTTATTTCCCTCTTTCATTTAATTTTTCAAAATATTGCTATAACTTACCCGCACTATACCACTAGTAACTGCACAATATATTGCCTTTTTGTTCATAAACAAGTCATAACACTTTAACAGACATTCTGTAATTTATATTGTACAACTACTCAGCAAGCTACAACTTACAACAAAAAACTGTTTATTATTAATTGTATAGGTGAAACCTAATGCATTTACTAATGCTTGTTTGATGGCCATCTGTTCTGGCAGCTAGGTGGGGACCTTAATGTTGAACCGTTTATTTGCTTTTTTCCCAGATAAGGTCGTGTTGAGGTCTTCTTTGTCCTTTCTTCTAAAGATTCATTTAGTTTTCCACTGTTCCCAGGACATAGTACTCTGTTGTAATGAAGACAGGGTCCGGTTCCTTGGTAAACTTAGGATGGTATTTATTATGGTAGATGGTTCCAAGTTACAGGTACAGAGAGCCCCACCAGGAACAGCCCCCTGCTGCTCAGCCCATTCTCCAACTGCCAACCTCACTCACCCAACATTCCGCAGCATCATCCACCCCAACATTCCACACCAGACTCACACTGGCTGAGCAGCAGGTACAACATACTCCTAGTTTCTTTCCTTCTCCCTCTTTGGAGTTTGGATATCATTTGCACAATTCCGACATGCATCGTGCATTATCCATATATTTAAATAGAATTTCTGCTTATTCATTTTGTCAGCAGGACAAGCAAAGCATCCTACTGCAGCTACTTTTAAGTCATTGGTTACAGTTTTCTATTTCTGCATCATATCTTGCAATGGGGTTGAGCTTCCAGGCCCAGTTCCGCACGTACAACCAGAGGTATTTCTACCTCTTGGGCTGACTTTAAGGGAGCTTCCTTAAAGAACATTCATGTAACATTATAAGTTACCATTGGCTGGGGGATTTGTCAGTGGAGTATGCTAGCCATGTTCTGAGTTCTGTAAACTTGTCAGGCCCAGCTTTAGCCTGGTGGTGTCAGATGTGACAATCTTTTTTGCCCTCAACCCATGACCTCCTTCTCCACAAATTCCCTCACCACCACTGTCTAAGAGTGCCCCTCTTCTCTCCATAGCCCCTCACTCCCATACATGTTGTTTTTTATAGTGCTACTTATAGTCCACTCACACTAAGTTCTATGATCTGCATGCTACACGTTTTTTAAAGCAGTTACATTAACCCTCTGTGCTATTTTATGATGAGTCAAAACTGCTACTAGACAACACTCTGATCTCTCTCCAGCAGGAACCTTAATCATCAGAGTTATCTTGACATTTTTATTGATGCCGTAAAACTGCTGGACACACAAGGAACTTTGCAGCAGATGCTTTTAAATTTGTAAGTAATTTCTAAACACAGTGTCCCTCAAGTTCAGCGCCAGGTACGGCTGCACCCGTCACACTGCCCTAAGCCCAAAAGTCGGCCCTGTGATATATTTTTGCCCTTTGTTTACTTTTCCAAAATAACTATGATTCACTTCCCCCACTTCTACTGAACCTGAAAGCAGGTAGAGGCCGACCAGCAGTGCCACTGTGGAGACTCAGAGCTGAGGCGCTGCAGGACCCTCCATATGTTGCGACTCTTTAAGATACTTTAACACATTATTTCACTGAAAATTGGGGGACTGCAACAACTAGAGCAATAGAACGGGAGGCAATGAAAGTTGTGGTTCGAGGTGTGGCTATTAAGACAACATATGGGGTTCAACAACAGTTAGAACAGGACATTAAGGCACAGGAGCAAAAATTGGGAGACTTAGAAAAAACCATACATGAAGATCCACAAACGATGGAGGAATGGGGGAAGATGCGGGAGGATTTGATGGAATCTTGGGGTAGACTGGAAAAACATACCCACATAACTTATAGACAACGCCTACACAGGGAAGGCGACAAATCCGGGGCCTTCCTAGCCAGGTTAATACGGTCCGAATCTACGCCATCCCCAATAATACAGCTAAGAGGTGACAATGGAGAAATGATAGGCACACAGCGAGCGATAACTGATACCTTGGCGCATCACCTGGCAAAAACATGTGGGGTTGCATCGACTGCTGCATCAGAGGGTACACAAAACTATATAAATGATATAGAGCTTCCACAGATAGATCCAGAGGAAGCAGAGTCGTTAGCCGCCCCCATCACCAGGGAGGAAATACTATGTGATAAAAAACCTTAAAACGGGTAAGTGTCCCGGGGGCGATGGTCTCCCCACTGAATTTTATCAGCGGTTTGCTCTGCTACTGGTGGATAAATTACTGGAGGTTTAAACCGAAGCCTATGAAAATAAGTCTCTTCCAAGATCAATGCAGGAGGCATTAATATCAATGATCCCAAAGCCGGATAAAGATCTGCTGCAGCCCGGCTCCTACAGACCAATCTCTCTACTGAATTTAGATATTAAGATCCTGAGCCGGGTGCTAGCAACTAGGCTGCTCCCGTCCATGCCCCATCTCATTCATCCCGATCAGGCAGGTTTTATACCTCAAAGAAACACAACACATAACTTGCGAAGGCTGGCCTATGTATGGCATGCACCGATAGTGCAGACTGAGGATTGTGCCTTAGTCCTATTGGATATTAAGCAAGCCTTTGACTCGGTAGAATGGAATTACATTTGGGCCGTTCTACAAAAGATGGGGATACGACAGGAGTTCCTTCAATGAGTTCAGTTATTATATAGTAACCCGTTGGCCCGGGTGCGACTTAGAGGGGTGGTATCGGATCAGTTTGCATTGTTAAGGGGCACAAGACGGATGTCCCCTATCACTGCTATTATTTGCACTGGCGATGGAACCATTAGCAGCGACACTCAGGAAAAATATGAGAGATTATAGAATTCTTATAGGAGACACAGAGCACATAGTATCCATGTATGCCGATGATATGTTGGTATATCTACGGCACCCGGGATGAGCAGCACAGCTCCTGATAGAAGAATTAAGGAAATCTGGGGAGCTTTCGGGACTCCGTGTCAACCAAAGTAAGTCATCCCTGGTACCTATGGGGAGGTTGGCGAGGGAGGATGTTTTAGCATATGCTGAGGTGGGGCTGCGTGGAAACTAGAGGAAGTACGTTATCTGGGGGTTCAATTATGGCAGACCTCATCAGGGTTCCTGGACAATAATGTGGGTAAGGTGATAGCTGGAATACAGGCCTCGGTGGGCTTTTGGAAGTCTCTGCCGCTTTCTTTGATGGGAAAGGTGACACTTATAAAAATGATTGTTTTGCCCCGTTGCCGGTATGCGATGCAACACACCTTTTATGACATCCCAACATCCCTCTTCAAGACACTGGACAGTTTGCTGGTGGAGCTGTTATGGGGGAATAAGCGTAAGCGGATTAAATTAGAAACTCTCCAAAGAAAGTGGGTGGATGGAGGGGTGGAGTTGCCCCGGTTATATCTTTATTACCTAGCGACACACCTGCAGCATGCAGTTCATTGGTTGGAGGACGGTAATAACTGGGAGAAATCCCTATTAGCGGGTACATTTGAGGGAAGCACATTACATGAATTGCTTATGATGGGGTCCGCAACTCCCAGGGACTGTCCTTACTTAATTAAAAGAGTAGCAAGACTCTGGGAAGATACGGTGAAAAAGGTGATAATGAGAGCACCGTATGTGCCTGACATGCCACTATGGGTTGTACGACCTTTCTAAAAAATTCCAGACGCTATGATTTATATAGCAATAATCAGTATATAACTCGAGAGGAGGCAATGGCTATATTTGAATTAGGACCGGGTCAATTCCTGCAGTATAATAAAATAGCAGCAGAAGCTAGGGAATTGTGGCCATCATTTCCAGAGGAGCCCCCACGGTCAGAGACACTCACTATACTTACAATGGCAGGATGGCGGCGTCTGATTTCTCATATTTATAGGGCCCTTAGGGATCATAGTCCAATTAGTGCTCTGCCGATACAGGCGAGATGGGAGGAGGATTCCGAGGAACCTCTGACAGAGAGAGACTGGATGAAGATTCACAAAGGAGTCCGAGAGGTGAGCTCCAATTCCAGATTCAAACTAATCCAATATAATATAGTTAATCAATTATACATGACCCCATATAAACTGAATAAAATCTACCCGGATAGATCGGACGAGTGCCTGCGGTGTGAAATAGCTGCTGCACGTTTTGTGCATATGGTATGGGAATGCGGGGAACTGCGCACATTCTGGCAGGAAGTGATAGATATACTCCAAGTAGCAACGGGATGGGTTATCTCTGGGATGGTACGCACGGTCCTCCTAAACCTGCTGCCTGCCCCAAAAAGGAAAAAATTGGGTAGAAAATTTGTATTATTAGGACTAGTACTCGCAAAGAGGAGAGTGGCAATCTCATGGCTCAGCCCAAAAGCCTCCACCAATACATAAATGGGTACAGAATTTGAGGGAATGGGCAACGGCGGAACTGGTCAGAATGAAGCACATTAGACATGATGAACGACTGGAGGAAGATACCCAAGCATGGTCTGCGATGATCGCAGATGTTATAATGGTAGAAGAAACAACTGAGGAGGAAGGGAAAATTTCACAGAATGCCCCAGAGCAGGAAATGTGAAGGGTGACTAAGGGAATAAACAGCATGGTAAGATTCAAGAAATGGTATACAGTTAACAGATAATTCACTAAATCAGACACTAGGACACAGGGGGAGGGGGGGACAGTTTATGAGGAGAATAACACTTATATAGGTAATATGATTGTAATAATTTACGTTATATGAATATGTGTCAATAGGAATAATCTTGTAAAATGCTATAAATGAAGATGTTTATGTGAAAAACCAATAAAAAGTGTTTAAAAAAAAAACTATAATTCATTTCAATTTCCAGATGACAACTTGACTACTTCCTAGTAGCCATCTTTCATGTTTTTGTTTGGTTATTGCAAAAATGTAAGGGCTGGGACAAGGAAAATAGACAAGAAGGTAATAACCCGGTTACTTACTGGTAATGTTCATTACTTCAAGTCTAGGCCTCGCTTGCCACAGTTCTTGTTTTCCAACCACCACATCCAAAAGTGGTGCACACTGGACCTGTGTCTGTTTTCTCTTGTTATTCAGGAAGTCTTGTGTTGCTTTGTGGGTGCATATGGTGTGGACCAGGGCTAAGTCGATGGGAGTGTCAGAAATTTATGATTTTTAACCAACGTTCAGGAATGCTTTAGCTGGGGTAGGTATGGTATGACAAGGTTCAAAATGTAAGTACTTAGAAAGGAAGAAGAACAAGGAGGCAATTGTTTTACTGTAAGCCTGTCAGTGGTCCCACACACTAAATACAAAGCACTCACAATCCATGAAGTAAATCAACCAAGCAACGGCCTTTATTTGAATCCCCTTGGCAATGGGCACCTAGTGTCAAACACCCATGCTTCACCATGCCATTAAACCATTCAATTGTGGGAGACTTGACCAGAGCCTCCTGCGACCATTGCTGGCACCTGTACCATCCAGTTTGGGTCACCCTACACCAACTTGCTTCCCTGCAGTTTGAATACTCTCCAGTGCTGCCAAAGCATGAAATCATAGATTACTCAAAGACCTAGATGTCTCTGCACAGGCACCCAGGGCAGGTACTGTACCCTAAGAACATGGATGTTGATGTGATCCCAGGCTGCTCATTCCAAGGCAAGACGCTCCACCGGCCTGAAGAGTGGTGTGGACCATAGGCCTGTTGAAGGTAACATGCTGTAGAACTTTGGTACTTAACTCACTTACCCTATTCTCTCATGGTTTCTCTTGATGCTGCATACAATCGTATGCTACTACAATACATTTAGTTGCTTTTCTGTATGCAATAAATAAATAAATATTATTTTTATGACACTAGTGCATATAGCATGATTCCCAATTATAATCGGAATATGACCATTGATTCAGTTGTGGTGCACACTGTAAGCAGTGCAAGTCATGATCCGCTAAGCACTTCCTATCCTTTGCAGTGTTAGATTGTTTTTTAGGGTTTATATTTTGAGCAATAATAATGAGAATTAATATAACTTTTCACATTTGATTTTTCATACATAGACTAAATTAGCATGATTATGAATTGTATATGATGCATAGAAGTGTGTATGATAATGTGATATAGTTCTGGCACATTTTCCTGTTATACACCATTTTAGACAAGATGGATGACATCTATGTAATTCACTCCTGTTTCCCCTGACTGTGTGCACTGTCTCCCCATAGGCTCTGCAAGTTGATGTGTAATGGTTTATTTACACTAATATGATTACATTGCTTTTGATGAACTGTCTCCTGTTTCCTATGACTTGAAAAGTTATCGAGGTCCCTTCCGCTGCCTTAGGTTGTGAATACTAGTTCATTATTTCGCTGAAAGTTCTATTGTTTACATGTTTCATATTTGTTAGACCATCTCTGTATTTGCTAATGAAATTATACTTTTGCTCAGACCAAAACAATTTCACAGTTTTCCTAATTTATTATCCGCGAAATGTTTATAAGAACCCCTTGATCTTAGAGTTGTGCCAGAAGGCTTTCCTGTTCTACTGGGGGTGCTGCTCAGCTTGTTTTTGATTTTGCTGCTCATTTGGGACTTAGAATAATTCTGATTTAGCATACTCCTCTTTGAATTTTTGTAATAAAACCCTTTAACTTTTAATTGATCTAGAACTCAGTTATTGAGTGGGTTCCTTACTTATTTTAAATGATTACTCTGCTAATTGAGGTTTAGGGGGTGCTTTAATGCACAATTCAATCTGTGGGAGGACCACTGATTAAAAATCTTGGGGTGTACACATTTTGAGGGACAATTTTGCTTCCACAAATGTTGGTAGCAGAGGATGGTTTCAGATTAAAGAACACCTCAATATGCCAAGAGACCACCTTTAATTTTTTTTGGTTCTTTAGCCTGTCCTGAAAGACAGTGGATTTTCCCAAGGAATACCCGGTGCTGAGATTTTGCAGAGCAGGTCATTGGCAGTGGTGTTCCTGAACGATTTGGAGTGTAAGTATAAATAGGGCAGTAGGTTTCTATGAGTTGTGAGTCTTGTGCGATGTTTGCGATGTGTTATTAAAGTTCAAGTATGTGAGATGGATTGTTATGCTGTATGTGAAGTGTTTGGGTTGTGTGAGAAATTGTGTTATTGGTTGAGGGGAGTGTTAATCCTTCTAAAGCAACAACCACAATCCCTGTCAGGGTGAACCACAAAAGTCAATAAAGTTAACCTGTGCTTAACCCTCTGGTAGCTAGGCACAAAAGCAGTCAGGCTTAGCTTAGAGGCAATGTTTCAAGTATTTATGCAGCACTTCAAACAGTAATAAAGTAAAAACACAATATAAGAAAAATCCTTCATCAACCTAGACTTTAGAATAATAAATAAAATGATGCCAAAATTAACAAAATCCAATCAGTAGAACTTGAGCTATGCAATTTTAAAGTCTTAGGTAAAAATTGCACCAACAAGCGCAAAGCGCCAAATGGGGTTATGTGGTCGTGCCGGACTGGGACAAAGTCACAAGTTCACGCTGATCACGATGGAAAGTGGGCTGGGTACAGGACTGAGTTCAGTCCACTAGGCAATGTGCCTGGTTGTATTTGGACTGAGATGCGAGGTCCTGCATTGCACTGCGTCTAGTTGCGGCTGATGGGGCTGCTGATAGAGAGCTGCAAGGTGCTACGTCGAGTTGCATAGCGCTGTGTCAGCTCCGATGAGGCTGCCGATCAGGAGCTGCAACGTGCTGTGATGCGAGGTCCTGAGTCGAGATGTGTTGCGCTGCGTCGCTCTGACTACGAGGAGTCTGGGGTGACAACACACTAGTGTGAAGTGCTTTGTGAGTGTGCTGAGGCAGCCCCTTTGAAGTACAAGTGTGGTAGATGCAAGCTCTGCCCCCCGAATCTTGACAAGATGGCCCATCCTGACATCACCTAGTCCCCCTTTGTATCACTGTCTGGGAGGAATACACAAAGGCCAACTGCCAGCTACACCTAGTCATGTGACTCAGGATACAGGCTGCAGGCACCAAATGGTTAGGACAAGGAAATGCACATTTTCTAAAATTGGCATTTTCAGACTTTTTACTTAAAATCCAACTTTACCATAAAAGAGGGTTTTAAATTACAATTAATTTGAGACCAAACTTGACATTCCCACCTGCTCCCATTCAAAAGTTATCACTTATTAAATGTAATAAGGTAACCCAATGTCATCCTCTCTGAGAGGTAGGCTGTGCAGTAGTAAAAAATGAATTTAAGAGTTTTTCGCTACCAGGACATGTAAAACTTAAAAGTATATGTCCAACCTTTTAAATACACTGCACCATGCCCTAAGGGCTGTTTTGAGCTTACCTTAAGGGTGACTTACATGATTTCAAAAGGAAGGTTGAGGCCTGGCAAAAGGGTTATTTTACCAGGTTGAAATGGCAGTTTAAAACTACGCACAGGCTGCAGTGGCAGGCCTGAGACATGTTTAAAAAGGCTACTTAAGTGGGTGGCACTATCAGGAATGCGGGCTCACTAGTAGCATTTAATTTAGAGGCCCTGAGTACATGTAGTACCACTTTACTATGGACTTACAAGTAAATTAAATGTGCCAATTTGGTTTAAGTCAATTTTACCATGTTTAAAGGAGTGAGCACAAGGACTTTAGCGTTAGATAGCAGTGGTAAAGTGTACAGAGTCCTAAGGCCCACCATGCAAGTCCAGCTAAACAGGAGGAGGAAAGGCAAAACGTTTGGTAAAAACCACAGCAAGGTGTGAGGTCTATCAGTATGCAATGCTGATCCTTGGTTCATGGGTGATTTGATCACTGTTATGCTAATGTATTAAGGTTATTTATGATTTCTGGTTATAAAACGTTGTTTTACTATTGATTGGTTTGGTAATCCAATTTGTCAAAATCCAACATCTTGAGATATTGCGTATGTGTGTCTGAACAAGGTAGTATCTAGAGCGAGGCGCAGGATGCACACAAATAGGGGTTTCGGAATTAAAAAAGTTTTCCTTTCTAGTGTTGTATGTTTAACTTGGGTTGGTGCAAGTCAAGTCAAAAATACTTTATTCGGCCACTAAAAGCAAGCAATTAAAAACATTTTTAAAAACTTTAGAGAACAATCAATACATTAGGAAAGGGAAAGTGCATGTGTCCATTACGGAAAACCCCATCATGCACATATTGTATATACTTCAATTAATCACTTAATCAAATAGAAATAAAACCCATTGTAAAAAATCAGACAGCAGGTATCAATACATGAATAAAAACACAGCAAATAAAATACCATAAAAATAGATGCTTAATAAGAACCCCCTTAATTAGGCATTTAAAAAGTGTTCAGAAAAACATATAGTGCCGTAACCATGCTTAAATAGATGTTACGTAGCTACTGCAGGGACATCTTCTTCCTGAATCTCATAGCCCCTAACAGAAAGCTTGTGACCCCAAAGCACACCACAGGGGAGGATAGCATTTGCAAAAATAGTAATGCAGGCCTTACTTGAACGAAGTTAGCCTCTCTAAGTAACGGCAATAGGTGCATTAGCCAAGGTGGATTACCAGTCGATGGGATTCTACCTAATTTAAATTGTGTTTTAAAACTGTATCGGGAAGGGTGCAGTTCTTTGCTCTTGTCTCAATGTGATTGTGAAATTTGTTCTAGCTTAATTTTTTTATTTTATTTAGGTTGAGCAGAGAAGAGTTTATTGTGTGTGAAATGATTTAGAAAGGTTTTGTAAATGTTTTCCTTGTTCACGGAGAAGTTACGCTGTGATTGGTTTGTCAGCCAGGGAGCCACGCTGGGATTGGTGAGACGCCGCACAAAGCCACGCTTTCATTGGTTGGTTACTGAAAGAGCCATGCTGTGATATGTTGAACTTTGACAGAGCCGTCCTGGGATTGGTTGTTGTTCGCTAGTTGTTTTGTGTGATTTTGAAACCTATTGAGCGAAAATAATGGGTGCTGCATAGAAAAAACCTAAAGTTTCTGTTGTACCTTCTACTGAGGGTCTTACCTGCTAAGGGAATGCCTACATATGAAATTATGACAGACATTGGGTTTTATACATGCACCTGGATTTCTGAATGGCATGATTGCACTGTTTCTGATAAAAACTTACAGTTTCCTTTCGCGGGTACATTAAACATTAGAAAGCTAGATTTCTGGAGACAGACAATGAATGAGAAAAAGCTGTGGTCCAGGCCCACACAATTTGAGGCATTAAATAAATGGGATCGAATGGCCACTGCGAAGAAAAGAAAGACAATGACAAAGCAAGTCACAGGTTTGTTCAGACAATGGTTGGTGAGCAACTGGGATCGACCGTAAAAGTGTTGGAGGGAGGATATGATGGAAGGTGTGAGGGTCTTATCTGCAATACTTAAAGAAACTGAGAATAGGGAAAAAACAAAGAAGGATAAGGAGCAGAGTCAAAATACCAATGAGGAGGAGAAATTTATTAAGGATATTTTTAATTCTAGGCCTACTCCGTATATTGACTGCGCACAAAGAACTGATGTTGATCCTAGTAGGGTACTTAATATGGGTGCAGCAGGATATTTCACAGGTGTGTAGAGACAGAGAATAAACATTGATATGGATGCTGGTTCAATATCGAGTTCCTCACCCGTAATTGCAATGACAGCAGTGCCGAATACTAGTAGAAATACACCTGCTGTTTCTCAACCTCAAAGTGTTCCACTTGTTACTACAGTAATAGTAGAAGAGACTTCTAAGGATAGATCTATTATTGTTGGACTTTTAAAAATAGAATTTGGGGAAATGTTACAAGGAACAGTTGATTTAAATAGATTATTGACATACAATGTTGATGAAATGAAGTTTTTGCTAAAAGAAGCAGCCAGGTGTAAAAATGAAGCACATGATAAACTAGATGAGTTACCTGATGAATGTGAATTTGATATCAGTAAGAGGAAGAATGTGAGAAAAAATGGATTTAACACATGCTGAATTATAGAATTTGGATTGTTGTCTTTTAGAGCTCATATCAAGGATTTAATTGAGAAGACAGCTCTAGTGATTCAGAACTGGGATTAGGAACGATTTTAGAGTTGCCATTAAAAGAAATGCATGGGGCAATTCTAGTACATGTGCCATGAACAAGAGCTGATCTCTATAGTTTTACTACAAATTTTCTAAAACTGAGAGAGTAGCCAGAGAGGTGGTATAAGGATGTTCATAGATTAAAAACTATTTTATAGATACTGGAGATTTCTTTAAATTCGCTATTTGAGACTGTGACCCCTAGTGATTTATGGACTGAATATAAAGCTGCGGTGACATGGCTGACAGAGAAACCAGCTAAGTTGCCCCTAAAAATGCTCCTTCAGAAGTAGTGGCTAATAAATACAGACAAGTGATTGAACATTTGAAAAAGAAGATGCCTGAAAAGTATATTAATTGGGCGAAGGTTTTGAGAACTTCGCAAGAACCAAAGGAGTCAGTGCATGCTTATTATGAGAGGCTCATGCAATCTTTTAAAAGGCATGGCGAGTTGATGATGATGAGAAAGATGGTGTAAGTGGTTTCATTTGTGCTTTTCTTATGAGTTTGTGTCCCGAGCTGAATAATTTAAAAAGTGAAATGTTCTGGTTGACTTTGAAGCTGGCAAAGTGCAGTAGTTATGGGTTTGATGCGAAGCAGAAAATAATTGAGAAGTTGGTGCTTGTTCAAACAAAACAGTTTGAAAGGAATGCCCGGAAGCAGCTGATGGGTTCAGATATGGAGTATGTTCATTCTGGAAGTGCTGCAGTGAATGTAATGACTCAGATGCAAGGTGTGTGAGTGGGAGATGGGAAACAAATGATAATGGACAACTTTGGAATGAATGCAAATATTGAAATGTTGACAAGGAACACAGCTTGTTTGTCCCTTCTGTAGGAAAACTGGGCACTGAAAATGAGAATGCAGGCATAATTCAGATAGAATGGAGAATGAATGTTCCACAGATGCAGAAAAATACTTTGTCCATGGTCCCAACCCAATCAACTTCTGTGCAGGTTGTGCATGATCATAGATTATTTTGTATGGCAATGCCTCCAGCCCCAGTGTTGCAGCAAAACATTAGGAACAGAATGACATTTAGTGGTGCAGGATACCAGCCAGCAGAATCCATTGATTCTGACTAATGATGTTTCTCAGTAAGGGTCACACCACCAACAGTATCTGTGATTTTCGATTCCACTGGCGTTGTCTTGCAGAATGCACAAGCTCAATCTTCAACGCCAGCTGTTTTCACATTATCGGATTCACTTAGTGCTGCCCTCCAGACATTTCGAAGCTTCGCCTTCCCTCTTCACCAATGACACCATTTTCCCCTATGGTCTCAACCTCCTCTTTCTTTTAGAGACTTATGGCAACTTCACCATCAAACTTATGCAGAAAAGTAACAGAAAGTACAACAAAAATGTGGGAATCTTTTGTTTCTTTGAAATCCCCTGATGAAAAGAACATCACAATTATAATGTTCAATGAATTTAAAAGAGGACAATGTGTAACTTTTAGATTTTTTTAACCTACCACAATACTTAAAAATGAAAAATAATAGTTTGGCTTCTTTCATTTTCCATTGCGCATATGTTAGACGTGGCATCTTTGGCGTGGTTTCCCCTGACTTTTTGCCTCTATCTCCTGTATATTTGATGCTGTGCTGGATGTCGTTTTTGCTGGTTTAGATGCTTTGGGCACTTTGCCACTGCTGATGAGTGTCAAAGTGCAAGTGCTCCCTGTGTAAATTGTTGTTACAATTGGTTCTCCCTGATTGGCATATTTGATTTACTGGTAAGTCCCTAGTAAAGTGCACTGAAGTGTGCCAGGGCCTGTAAATCAAATGCTACTAGTGGGCCTGCAACGCTGATTGTGCCACCCACATGAGTAGCTCTGAAAAGGTAACACAGGCCTGCCACTGCAGTGCCTGTGTGCAGTTGTTAACTTCCATGTCGACTTGGCAAGTGCATCCACTTGCCAGGCCCTAACCTTCCCTTTTCTTACATGTAAGGCACCCCTATGGTAGGCCCAAGGTACCCCCCTGGGCAGGGTGCAGTGTATGTGAAAGGTAGGACATGTACTGGTGTGCATGACATGTCCTGATAGCGAAATACTGCCAATTTCGTTTTTCACTATTGAAAGGCTATCTTGCCCCATAGGACAGAATGGGAGTTTATTTATAACATCTTATAAATATAACTTCCCATTGGAACAAGCTAGAGAAATAAAGTTTAGACTCTCTGAACTCAGAATTTAATAACACATCTTTTAGTAAAGATGGTTTTTAAATTGTGTGTTTGAAAATGCCACTTTTAGAAAGTAGGCATTGTCTTGTTTAACCATTCTGTGTGCCTCTGCCTGTTTGTGTTTTGACTGTCTGGTTTTGGAGACAGCCACTGGGGGAGTTGAGGTGTGCCTGGCCCTTCCTGGATGACTCAGAGCTGGGCTGAATAGACCCTGGATAAATTTAGAGTAGTGGGAGGAGATTTCTTTGCACGTTAATAGGGCCTGTCTCCCTTGCACAATGCTGTCTCCACCCCCTGGGGTCATACTGCACCAGTGAGGACAGAACTGGTTTTTACTGGGCTCAGAGACCCTTGCACAAAGAGAACAAAGACATTTTGGGGTATAAGTATTAGACCTAAACCCCCAGAACTGTAGACTACTTCTGGAATCAAAAGGAACCTTTGCCAAGGAGAAGAGCTGGAGAAACTGAGAAGTACTGCCCCTTTGCTGTGTGTCTGGGGTTGGCCTGCAGTAGCTGTTTTTGCCAAGGAAAGGAGAAGGACTTTGCTGTGTGCTGTGTCCCCTGCTTGAAGAAGATCTCCAAGGGCTTGAGTAGAGCTGGCCTCCTGTTTTGAAGTCTCAGGGGCACAAAGACTTCACCCCCAGATCCCCTGAACTTCCTTGCTGGGAGTTCTGACCTGCCAGGAGGTGCCTGCGATTGTCTCGGGCCTCTGGAGGTCGTTTCTGCTTTTGGGAGCTGGAAAAGCAACGCAACTACAAGAAAATCGATGCATCGCACTTCTTGCTGCAGTTTTTCTGACGCACCACCGCGGTGCGAGAAAGTCTCCACGCATCGCCGTGCCGCTGCTAACGCAGCGCCAGTTGCCACAGCAAGAATCGACGCATCGTGGGGTCGCGCCTGCAGAAACCGATGCAGTGCCGTTTGATGCTGCCGCATCGATCGCCTCTGCATCCTGGATTTCCATGCATTTTACCTGTGCGGCAAGTTTTCCCGACGCATCACCTGCGGATCGGAGTCATCTCAGAATCGACGCATCGCTTTCCCCCTACAGACCGGACCCGATGCACCGCTCTCCTACATGCAGCAGAACTGTCGCATCGCATCCCCAAGGTCTCAGGAAACAACGCATCTCTTTGTTTTTTGACGCCTCCCATCACTGTGGCTGTTTGGCCTTGTGAATTTTGTCGCAACTACAGGTACTTTGAGTGAAATCACGTATTCATAGTTTTCTGTAGACCCCGTTGCCTAAAACCTTTTTGAAGTCATTTTTATTAATACTTGTATGTTGGATGTTTGTCGTTTTGGTCTTGTTGAGTTTAGATAAAGATACTTTATTTTTCTAAACTGGTGTGGTGTACATTTGTGGTGTTATCACTGTATTACTGTGTGTTTTGAGTACAAATACTTTACACATTGCCTTTGGGATAAGTCTGTCTGCTCGTACCAAGCTACCCAGGGGGTGAGCAGGGGTTATCTAAAGTGTGTATCCCCCTTACCCTGACTAGAAGCAAGGGTCCTTATTTGGACAAAGGTACCTACCTCTGCCAACTAGAGACCCCCATTTCTAACAGCATACATATATGCAAAAATATTTTCATTGCATATACTTTTTTATTATTCCAGGAATGTTAGAATAATCACGTTTTTTTCCGTTTAGGTATCCCCCTTTTTTGAATTACATTTGTTAGCAATTTGAATATAAATGATGAATATGAAATACATTTTTATTCATGTCACTCTTCACTGCAACATGATAATGAAGTATCTGAATGTAGTTTTCTGTTCCAACAATTGTTTTGAAATTATTAACAAGGTTTAATGGAAGCTAATATTTTCAGTTCTTGTTTATTGTTATTAAACAATGAACATGGATTCACATAATGTAAGTGAATGAGAGGTTGCCAAGACCCTTTCCTGCTAATTGTTTATTGTAGAAAGATTCAACAATGATCAGATACATTATAAAAGTTAAGAACAAAGTGTGAGTGATGGAGAGGAACTTCTTACCAGTGACCCAGGGACCAAGGCCATACCAAGCTGTATCACCTTCCTTTTGTTGAAGGCAAGCGGGAGGTACATTTAGCCTTTGTTCAGCGGGCTTATTTGTCTGCCAGGCAACAGAGACGATACTAGGTGACACTGCTATTTATACTGAACACTGCTTCTTTGCTCTGAGAAGGTATGCATGTTTGAACCACCTTTGAAACTCAAATTAGGCCCCTTCTTTTGTGCTAAGATTAGTTTAGCTAGCCAAAGAGAGAGGGCCTGGTTTTAAATATTGACATAAATAGTAGCGTTATGATTTAACCTATGTGTCACAATACTATTTACTTTTCAACCTTTTAGGGAATTCTTTGGTTTTGTATTGTTTGCATTCATAATGGTTACTATTCATATTTTGTGCACTAGGACATGGTTTTAATTTTTAAAAATAAATCTTAAAACGTACCCCTGTTTTCCTAGTATTCATGAGAGTGTCTATCCTTAATAAAAAATGGTTAGAATTTCACAAAATATCCCTACGATATCTCATAGGATTGATTGTTAATGGAAACACATCCCGTTCAGCTATTGCTCAGTCGGTTGCAGGGTGGTTGATATCCAACTGGCTTTCTATCTCTGTTTGGCACATTGACAAAGTCTTTAGTGCCAGGGGGTCTAGAAAGCCTAATTCCTGGCCATGTTCTCGATTATTGATCCACAAAACGCATCATCATCATGAATCAAAAACATCTTACATTAATTTGTTGATGATGATCCTTAGTTCTCTCATGGGTCTTTAAATACAGGGAGGTAATGCTCTCTATTGGACAACTGATAGGTAGTTTCTGCATTTTATGCTTTAATGTCCTTCACCACCCGTGCCAATGCTAGACTCTCATGCCCCTCAGCAAGTAATTTAGCAAAATATCATTATATTCACTTGAATGGCTGCCTAGAAACAATGTCATTCAAAGACCATATTGCTTGATTCTTAAAATGGTAGTAGGGTCTAGCAGTACATGTCTTAAATTTGAAATTGTATCTATCTGGACTTTCCATGCTTTGCACTGAATATTGCAGCATCAAGCACAATTATGGGTGTATTTGCTGGCCTCAGCCTGAACATATCACAGGAATTAGGATATGCATCATGTGCTAGTCTTCCTTGATGGCCCCACCTCAGGACTTCCTTCAGAGTCTGTGTGCCAATTATTCCGAAAGTTAAAATGTATTTTGTGCCTAATCATTGTGTTGTTATATGTTTCATGAATGTAGACATTTACTTGCTTGAACCAGCATTAGATTGCATATGCTCAGCTGCAAATTACAGCTCCTCCAAAAAAAAGCAGTTTGCTGGGATTACCGCTCGTGGTATTTGCAATTATGTATTATTACCACTAGCAGTATGAAATTGATGCCATTGTTGATTATCAACATGCACAAAATTAATCAATTGGAGTGAACACACACATGCACCTAGCAGCTCGACAAATGGTGCGAGGGTGTAAAGTGTACTAACAGACATTAAGAGTGTATCCAACCCAAAAATATTTGTTAATTACAAAGACAAGATCTAACTACCTGCATTAAAAAGCACTCTATCAAAGAGGAAAGGTAATCCCGTTTTCAGAGTAACAGTCGGAATACAAAATGGCAAACCAGGAAGTATTCAGATACCTACAAATATGCCATGCCCTGACAACCGCCATTCCGCGGGGTGAGGTCTTGCCAGAAGCATCTCCACTAGAAAATAGACTCCTATCGGAACTTATGAATCAAAAGGCAATTTCAATGGCATAACAAAAGCTAAGTAATAATCTACCAGACCCACTCCTGCGACTTTGAGAGTGTTGGCAAAGAGACGTAGGAAATTTAGAAGATGAAGACTGGAAGGAAGCACTGACATCCTCGCGGGAGATAGCCATTCCGCTGAAATACAGACTGATCCAGCTTAAAATCCTACACAGAACCTATCTCCCTGGTAGCACACTGACTAAAATGTGGAGGAGGGAGGACTCGGGGTGTCTTAGGCTTTGTATGAGGGAGGGCACATTTTATCATACTGTCTAGGAATGCCCAGTTATCAAACCATCTTGGAGGCTATAACTTGCCAGATGCAAATCGTGTGTGAAAAGGAGATCCACCCTACGCCCAAACTATGCTTGCTCAACATATGGGAAGCCACTGATCTAACCGCCACGAAACAATCTTGGTCTACACTAGGAATTACTCTCGCCAAGTGAAACATAGCTCTAAAGTGGGGGACAAGAGAGAGATACCTACCCTGGATGGATGGGCAAGAGATATGGATAGATGTATGATCGCTGAAAAAGATGTGTATAAGACCAGAGTGTGCCCCAGAAAATGGGACAAAAAATGGGGACAGTGGAATACACATTAGGTGATATATGTATCTCCCCCACGAGAGAACTCACTAGGGGTGGGAGGGAAGTATTTATTAGGGAATGTGATGATGAAGATGTGTGAGACTCATTATCGGCCTTGATGCACGTTGTTGGAAAACGAGGCAGTATCTGTGAGGCCTGCACAAATAACATGACTACATTTGTCCTTCACTGGGAACCAAACACCCCATTGTAGCGCTTGACTCTCAGAGGGTAGCGTTGCAGAGCAGTCTAAGGCTTACTCAAGGGAGGTGTTGTGGGCTAGTAATCGCCATTTACCAGTACGCAGGAATAACACTCAATAATTGATTGTCCAGTCTGTACTTTGCTTTATAAAAGGAAGACTATATTTATTAAACACACACACTACTCAATACTATGCACCAATTTACAAATATACATAAGCTGTTGGAATTACTTTGTGACATTGCATAACATTCCCACCCCTCCCGCAGGGGGGGAGGGTCTAGTACCACCACTCCCATGTATGCACATCATCTTGCCCCCTCATGCAGTGGGTTGAGCATAACCTGGAGCGAGGGCCTTGCCCACTGGCATCATCCTAGTGGCGACCCACCCCATTATCTCAACAAGCATTTAAAATGGGCACACCTGCCCTGGTGACACATAACCCTGACTGAGCATCTCATACTGAAAAAAACAGTATACACCTCTACATCTTAGTGGCTAACAGTCTGGGTTGTTCTTCACCTAACGCAGTAGCAAGATTCCATTTTTTGGCATCAATTAGAATGACAGTACTTATCATGGCTGATAACAACTGTTATTTGTACTGTGATCCTTACTTTGCACTTTTGCACGTCCTTGCGGCCAAATCCCATTCCACCGCAGCTGCTGCTGTTTGAGTGGAGGGTTGTGGCGCCGCCTATGCTCCCACCCACTTCCGGGGCAGTATTTCAGGCACATGTGTGCACGGCCGCACAGCGGACGCGCGCAGTGGGCGCCCCGCTGGCGCGCCAAAGGCAAGTCCGTCTGCGCCCGTCCGCGGCCGGATCGCGGCCAGCGCAAGCCATGCTGCCCGTGTTTCTACAAAGGAGGTAATTGCTTGGTCTCGACATGATCTTTTAGCTCTTAATAATAAAACATGCTCTAAGGTTCACGATCTCAATCTCGCTACAGATAGGGTCCCCAGTACGTGCTCAGAATGCAATTGGGTCTTAGAGGTTGCGTCAGAGTTGCCTGGCACACATGACATGAATAGAAAGCAGAGCAAGCAAGTGGAACAGTTCAGGGCGTGTTTAATAAATTGCAGATCCTTGTCAAAACATGCAGATGATGTTTGGTTATTACTGGCCGATAATGAATGGAAGGTTATGTTTCTGACTGAAACGTGGCTGAAGAATGACACCTTAGCAGCGGTGGCTCTAGCCATTCCACCGGGCTTCAAAATCTGCTGTGCTAACAGGGAAACCGATAAAAAAGGAGGGGGGGGTAGCGATTATATTAAAGGAGTCCTGGGATACAGCCTCCTCTGCACTGCTAGATATGGATGTGGTGGAGGGACTCAATTTCTGTATTAAGATTAACCCTACCACCTCCTTTGCTGGGCTACTGGTGTACAGACCTCCAAATTGCCGGCCTTATATACCATCGGATCTCTGCAATTATATTGCTCAAAAATCTCTATTATTCGCTAATTTTATTGTTTTAGGGGACTTTAATCTCCATGTTAATGACCCTTCTTGTGCCCAGGCCATGCAGCTGGTCTCCTCCCTTGCCAGGGCCAACTTGGCGCAATTGGTCACATGTCCCACCCATAAAGCAGGGCATACCTTAGACTTGGTGTTCTCTAATGTTCCACTATTTAAGATGGATGAGCCAAACCAGCTGGTTTGGTCTGATCACTATCTTGTACCATTTTCTTTTAGCTTGGCAAAATACAGCCAGCCAGAAAGCTCCCGCTACTTCCTAAAAAGAAACCGGAAGATGCTTACAGCAGAGTTTTTAGGTCCGTCGCTGCTGGCTAGCCAACCGGTACTGATTTCGGACCCAAATAGTGATGCCCTGACCTTAAATAACTGGATTGCTGTGGCAGTAGAGTCTATTGCCCCGGCAACAGTCACTAAATCTATGAGGAAATCACCATCAGCTCCATGGTTTACAGAGTCACTTAGGTCCATGAAAAGCAGGTGTAAAGGTCTGGAACGACAGTGGAGGGCGGATTACGATATTACGGCTAAAATGATTTACAGGAACGCCCTGAAAGCAATGCATAAATTGATGAAGGAGGCGAGGAGGGACTTTATAGCTAAGTGTATTGGTGATGCGGAGCAACCTGCTAAAGTAATTTTTAAGGCAGTTAATTCGTTTCTAAAACCCCGAGAACTGGTGATTGATGCACAGCCCTCTGAGGGGCTGTGTGAGAGGATTTCGGATTTTTTTGATCATAAAATTCGGAAGATCTACAATTCTTTATCTACTACAGTGGAAACTATCAAGACAGATGTGCTGGAACGGGAGGCACAGGTGCACCCCTTCTCGGCATTTGTTCCTGTCTCTCAGACGGAGGCATTAGCTGCGATACAGGGCTGTAAATCTGG
The DNA here is from genome assembly GCA_963921515.1 of Calotriton arnoldi. Taxonomy (NCBI): domain Eukaryota; kingdom Metazoa; phylum Chordata; class Amphibia; order Caudata; family Salamandridae; genus Calotriton; species Calotriton arnoldi. The sequence continues at coordinate 3,655,949 of CAWUFW010000723.1, forward strand.
CTCTCCAGAGGATCCATGCCCCCCTAAATTATGGCATGAATTAGCACATCTTCTTGCTCATGTGCTATGCAAATTATGGAATACCTCCTTCTCTTCAGGTATTTTTCCTGATGCTTGGAAGCACGCCACTCTCCTTCCCCTTAAAAAAACAACCAATGTTGATTCTAGTGAACTGAATAACTATCGACCTATTTCTTTGCTGCCTACTCCTGCAAAGATGTTAGAAAAGATAGCACAGCGTCAACTGGCTAGCTTTATTGAGAATCACAGGCTCTTGCACGATACCCAATCTGGCTTTCGTGCTGATTTTAGCACTGAGACGGCGCTGCTAGAGGTGGCGTACTCTGTTAGGATGGCTCTGGATCCAGGGGCATCAGCAGTGCTGGTGCTCCTGGATCTTTCTGCCACGTTTGATACAGTTGATCATTCGCTACTGGTTCAACGTCTTCTGGATGTCGGCTTAGAGGGGACTGCTTTGGCCTGGCTGAAATCCTTCCTACATAAACGCGCTCAACGGGTGGCCTTACAACCTTATGGGTCCAGCCGCAAACACTTATGGTGTGGAGTGCCACAGGGCTCGGCCCTGAGTCCATTGCTGTTCAATATATATTTGGCTCCTTTATTCTCACTAATAGCCAACTGGGGTGTGAAGGCGATCTCCTATGCCAACGACACCCAATTGGTTTTTCCTTTCCATGATCAGTCGGAAGATTCTTTTAGGAGCCTCAAGGGATGTCTAAAAGACATCGCCAACTGGATGAACAACAATAAACTTAGGCTCAATGCCGATAAAACAGAGGTGCTGTTTTTTGGCACTAACCAACTTCCAGATGCTAATCTCTGGTGGCCATTGGAGATGGGCCCTCCACCTATTCCTGTTAGATCTGCCAAAAATTTGGGAGTTAAATGGGACATTGACCTTTCCTTCTCGGCCCAAATTCAGCAGGTAACAGGGGCATGTTTTGGCAGGTTCAAAAACCTCAGAAAGTTTATACATCTGCTGCCTGTGAATTGTCGTCAGGTCGTAGTCCATGCCACAGTGACATCCCGGCTGGACTACGCAAACGGCCTGTATCTTGGCCTTCCGGCTTACCTTGTAAGAAAGTTGCAAATGGTTCAAAATGCGGCTGCGAGATTGATCAGAAATGTCCCTCTCCGGCATCATATCTCTCCGCATATTAAAGAACTACACTGGTTACTAGTTGCCAAAAGAATTAAATTCAAGGCCTTAACCTTAACTCTAGCACATCGGTCAATTCATGGCGCCTGCCCCAGCTACTTGAGACAATGGTTAGGTGCGTACAAGCAGACTCGCCTACTGAGGTCAAATTTTCAGAACCGACTTTGTACCCCACGTGTCAGGAAAGCCCGGATGGGTGGCAGATCTTTTATGTTCGGGGCGTCCAGGTTATGGAATTCTCTCCCCAATACGCTACGCTTGATAACCTCTGAACAACAATTTAGAAAAGCAGTTAAAACGTGGCTTTTCAGTTGTGACTAATTTTGCTCTAGCCCTGCTCCACGTGTGTCACTTGTTGCTTTAGCGCCGGGACACCTCCTTAGGGAGGTAGCTGTTCGCGCTCTACAAATGACTGTATTATTATTATTATTATTATTATTATTAGAACCCTTATAATGCATTGCAATAAAAGCCCCTAAAAGGCATCACAGTTATAATCACAGGATTAAGCATATACAGCCAGACACCCTAGCAGGAATGTCCAGCAACATAACCACACTTTGCTTTTGACTTCACATGTGACATTCAGTCCCTCAATAGAAATAACATTGGTAAATGCACTTCTCGTGCAATTGCACCTCTCCACCTCCAGGGGATGCCCTTCTCCAGACATCCCCAGCTCAGCCCTTCCTACCTTGGTGCAGTCCCTAACGCACCCCCAGCTGTAGAACAAAAGTTCCAGCTCCAGGATGCTGTTGACTGCTGGTTGAGCCCTTGAGGGGTTATTTCTAAGGAGTCCCCAGAGACTGAGGGTAGGGACTTCGAATCTTCCTGTTGGGGGAGTCTGCGTGCTCCTGCAGCTCCCCCCACACCTCCTCCAGGAATTGGTGGTGACGCCCTCCTGCGGGGGCCACCAGACACCAAAACGAGTAGCCTTCCCCATGCCTGACAAGGCATTATGGGGCGCTCCAGGCTCTACCCGTGCATATCAGAGCAGTGGCTCTCCCGCTGCTCCGAGGAGATCCACGCTGCCTCTTCTGGTGGCCTCTTGCCGCATCGGCTCGTCGGTGGGGGCCCGGTCCCACCCGGACCCCATTCCTGCAGGTGAGGTTCCTGGCAGCTCGGGGAGCCCACCCTCCGCTGCTCCTGCTGGCTCCCCGTCCGGCCCGCACCCTCGTGTGCGGCCGCGGGAGCCGGCGCATTCATTCTGGTCTGCCCGCTCCTGCGGGCAGACACCCAGACTGCCGCTGGCCCAGCGAGGCCTCGGGGGAGTGCGACGGCACTCCCTCCTCCTTCCCCCTGCTGCGGGGAGTGCAGCAGCACTTCCCCCCCCTCTCAGCATCACACCAGGGCCCGGAGTTGGGGATCCTGGGCCCCCTGGGGCCATCTTCACTGGGATATCAACGGCGCTCCCCGACTGGTCTTCCTGGCTTCGGGGCCCAGGGCCCCCGGACATTCTTCACAGGGAGCGCAACGGCGCTCCCCAGCTTGTCTTCGGCCGTGAGGGGGGATGCGCGGCGGCATGCCTCCCTCCTCCTCACCACCGTCACCGGGGCCCGGAGTTGGGGGTCCCGGGCCCCCTCCAGTGTCTTCGGGGGGCCAGGGTGGGCTCCTGGTACCCCCCTTGGGGATAATTTCATGAGGAGCACGCTCCCCGACTTCCTCTTCTTGTGGGGCAGACCCCGGGACCTCACCCACCCCAGGGGCACATCTGGGACCGGCGGGGGAGCCCCACGCGCTTCGTCATCGGTCCTCTTCAGGGGTCAAAGGTCGCCTACCTTCTGGGGGGCGATCTCGGCCCCCAGTCGGCCGATCTTCACCATTTTGGCCTCCTCTTGCTCCTGGTGGCGCGCCCCAGCCAGTTGGAGCACTTTCCTTTGCCCTCCTGGTCTCAAGGAGGGTGAATTCAGAAGGGAGCTGTCTTCACTGGCTCCCTGCACCAGCCTCTCTCCTAGATCTCCTCCTGGGCCTCTCTTCTCCTTGCGCAGAGGCCCAGGCTTCGGCTCCCTGGTCCTGAACTCCCCTCCTGGCGCAATTCAGGGTCTTGGGACAGTCAGGGGGTTCTTCCTTCCAACTGCCCATGGCGCCAGGCTCCAGCACCAGTCTTCCTCAGCAGACCACACCCCAGAGAGTGCTGCTCTTCCTGTGCAAGACCTTTTTAAAAGAATTTGGAGGGGGCCGGCAGGAAGGCTCTGCTTGCCCTATCAGGCAGAGACACATCACCTCTCTGCCCCTGCTCCCTCCTTCCTGCCCAGGCCTCTGGGATAGTTCAAAATGGCATCATCCAGGGGTCTCATGCCACATGGTCTCTGAAAAGCCCCTTCCCCCTTGCTGCCTTCTCTCCAGAGCAGCTTGGTGCCTGGCACCAGGTGATAGCTGGTGATGGATAACCTGTAGCTCCACCCACCTTCTCTCCCTTTTGGAGAGAAGGTGGAATGCCTTGGAATGCTTGCCGTGAAGGGCTAGGCCTCTGATGCTTCAGTTTGGGGAGGAAGGTCATTAATCCAGCCTGGTGTAGTGTAGTTCCTATTTCCCTAATAGGCTCTGCGCATTGGAATAATATACCCTATAGATTAGACATAGGACTGAGGTCAGTATGTCCCTATCGAGTATATTAAACTTAATTACTTTGTGCCAGCTAACTCAGAGGCCACTAGAAACTCCTTGTAAACAAGAAGGGAGTAGTTTCTGGCAACCGCATAAACATGACAACTTTGTTTCTCTTTAGAATCGGAACAATCTCAGAATCGTGGAAACAATAGATAACAGTTTCATTCAGCTAATCGTGCATGCTTAGTTTCTTCAGAGTTACACAGAAAGAATAGACGGGCGTTTCAATAAAAGGATTTATTGAACAGTCTTGTTTCTCGTGTAAGAGATCTGAGCTGTTATGATCACAAGACAGTATGCGAGATATATAATGTACAGCGTAAGCAGTAGAAAGAAATAATACTGCGCTAGCATTATCTTTTAGCTATGACACATATATTCATATACATAAATAACATAAGCTAAAAATGCGAGTACTCATAAGATGCTTCTCTAACTAGTTCTACCCCAGTGTACCTAACCTAACCTAGGTGTAGGGCAAGGTAAGAAGTAGGTGATGTATTTCTATAGTATGGTATGCTATAGTATGCCAAGAGTCCTGTATGCCAAGAGTCTTGTATGCCAAGAGTCCCTCTAGGTTCTAGTCAGCTCCATACCTTGAGAATGAGAGAGGTGGGAATCTCTTTCCAGGTCTCGAACTCTAACACCCCGTGAAGGGAGTCAGAACACTGGAAGCTGGATTCTCTGCGAGCAGGGATGACAGCGTCTCTTGTCAGTGCGTCAGGCCGGGACACGGGCTCCTCTAAAGTTGAGGTCTCCTCCTACTTGCTTGGGCAAGGGAAGGTATATTTATACCTGGTAGGTGCCTTGGAATGTTAGCATTGACGTAAAGTCGGGCAGAGGAAGACGTCAGGAAAGAACCATTAAGGAATAGCGGTTCATGCATAATAAATGAGTTCTTAGAGAAATCAATAATCCTGTGCTAGGGGAACTCCCAAGAGCTTAAGGGTCTGGTTTCTAAGAACTCGTTGTGACGTTGGGGTGGACGGATGTAGGGGACCATCCCTGTATTTGGATTGCATGGCTAATGCCTAAATAAGGACTGGGATCTTATGCCTATATAAGGGCAATGCGAATTGTGCCTATATAAGGACATGTTTCTGGAAAACCTATATACGGACACCTAAAGCGGAATACAACACCCACTCCACTTTCGAATGAACGATAATACTAAATGTTAAACATGAAACTGAGTACCACATGTTGCTAAAAACATTTTTAAAAGCATATCAAAAGAAGTTTTTAAAAGAAAACTGTTGCTAAACATGTAATGCAATAGGTACTGTACATTTTAAAGCATTTTTTTGTCATTCTAGGCATATATCATAAATAAAATGCAACATGAATGAATAAACAGAAATATATACATATGACGAAATGGTTGGCAAGTATTTCAAAAAAATCAAAGCCATTTCAAAACATGGTGCTAAAATGAAATTATAGTAAAATAAGGTGACAATGTGTCCCTGGAAGTATTCAAAGAAGTCCATTTTATATGAATAGTTCTACTGTAAGCAGATTTAGTTGCCATGTATTTTACGAAAAAATAGAGAAAAAGAAAAAGTTCAATTTTAGGAAGAGTTCCAAGTTTTGTTCTGTTTTGAAAATATGGAGGCCAAATTCATTGCTTCCCTGGTACACTGTGAGCCGAATCAAAGTCAGTGTATGGGTCTGGTGTAAACATGAAATCATCTATTTCTATAGACAAAATATCGTCTACCGATGTTGGTGACATTTGGAATACCTCGTTCAGAAGATTAACTGCACAGAGATGAGAAGCATCGCCTTCAGCATAAGATGCCGCAGCAATGTTCACGTCCGTTGTTACCTGTGTGCCTGTTGATCCATCTCGTACCTCAGCAGCAGCAGGAAGCGTCTGTGAGATCTCAATGAATGCTGTCATCAGGATTGGTAGCCTTTGGGGACAACACAGAGCATGGGCCGTTATCGGGTCCAGCAGAGTATCGATATCCGTTGGCATGACTGATGGGAGTGTTAGACAGGTGTCTAGCACGCATTCTTCACCGCAAAGCAGGCAGCGTAGAACAGGTAAGATGCAATCTTGCCTGATTGGTCTAAATGACAGAAACCATGTTGTATTAAGTTCCCGTAGACGAGGTATGCCCAAAAGTTGCACTATGCGCTCACGGCACTTCCGTTCTAGGAGAGCTTTCTCCAAATTGCTGGGAGTGACGCCGGTGGATAGGCTTGCCATAGCGTAGCAGTAGGAATAAGAACAGGATTCCCGCAACAAGTGCTAGAATTAATGACACACCACCAAACACCGAATGTGCGAAGTTTGGAATGATTCCGAGGACTGCCTGAAAAGGTGTTAACAGTCCTGAACAGATGGTCTTAAATACATGTACAATCCCGCTCGTATCAGACATGTTTAAGATACGTCCCATCATTTCTACGAAATGTATAGGGCAATTTGTACGAATTAAAGCCTGTATCTCAGCCGAAGTCCTTGCAATTTGTAAATCATAAGTTTCTTTGGCCGAGGTCAAAGGCACGGTTTGTTGTAAAAGCATGGCTTTCATTCTGCTTAGAGTATCAAAACATATAAAAGAAACATTCAATGAAGGCCATAGAGGCGACTCCCTGACTGTCTCTATTTGGGGGAACAATACTTGCATACAACAAGTAACCCTGGAGCCAACCGTTACCAGATATGGTATTCCTGGCAACATGCCACAGCAACTCTGATCATTCAACATGAGGTAACTCCCATTAGAAAGTTGGCCAAACATTGGATTAATCACAGCAGCTGGTGTACCCTGCAGGTGGCAGGACAAGTTTGCCACAGAACCATTACAAGCCCCGTGTAAAGAAATGTCCTGACATATGAGCGAACCGCTCAGTGCCTTTTCACAGTGTGTACCGCTTAGAAACACTTCACGATCCCCACTCCAACATCTGTATTCGTAAGGTAAATCCCAGGATGTCTTAATGTATTCTTTACCCAACCATCGCGGAAAACGACGACCCCAACACCGCAGCCCGAACCCTGCATAGATGGATTTCGGACAGCACCAACACCATAGCCCCCCTCAAGAAAAACAACAATACCCGCGCCAAGAAAGCCAGATGGTTTACCACCGAACTTCGAGAGTCCAGACGCACATGCCGCCGCCTCGAAAAGGCCTGGAGGAACACCAAATCCACAGAAGCCCACAACAACTTCAGAGCCGCCACCAACGCCCACCATCAACTCATCAGAGAAACGAGGAAAAAGCGATTGAAGACAGAATCTCCACCCACGCGCACAACAGCAAGGAACTCTTCAGCATCATCAAGGAGTTCGCCCAACCCACCAGCGAGTCTACTGACATCCCTCCCTCACAAGACCTCTGCGACAAACTCAGCACCTTTTTCCACCACAAAATCAAGAGCATCTACGACAACTTCGACGAAGACAACCAACACACTGAACCCTCACCAACCATCCCCGACACCCGGAAACCAGCGATTGATGACTGGACAGCCCTCACCACCGAAGACACACTGAAGACAATGAACTCAATCCACTCAGGGGCCCCCACAGACCCCTGCCCCCACCACATCTTCAACAGAGCCGCCGACACCATCGCACCCATGCTTCGCCACACCATCAACCGCTCCCTGGCGACCGCCTCGTTCCCCAACGACTGGAAACACGCCAAGGTCAACCCCCTCCTAAAGAAACCCTCAGCGGACCCCACCGACCTCAAAAACTACAGACCCATCTCCCTGCTCCCGTTCCCAGCGAAAGTCATCGAGAAAGCCATCAACAGCCAACTCGCCACATTCATTGAAGAACACAACATCCTCAACTCCTCCCAATCCGGCTTCAGAAAAAACCACAGTACGGAAACTGCCCTATTCGCCGCAACAGACGACATCCGCACCCTACTGGACAAAGGAGAAACAGTATCCCTCATCCTCCTCGACCTATCAGCGGCGTTCGACACAGTCTCCCACCGCACCCTAATACGCAGACTCTACGACGCAGGAATCCAGGACAAGGCCCTCGACTGGATCTGCTCCTTCCTCTCCGGCAGGACGCAGCGGGTCAGACTCCCCCCTTTCCTCTCGGACCCCACACCTACCACCTGTGGAGTCCCCCAGGGCTCCTCCCTCAGCCCGACGCTCTTCAACGTCTACATGGCTCCACTTGCCCCCATCGTCAGAACCTACGGACTCAACATTGTGTCATACGCAGACGACACCCGGCTCATCCTCTCCCTATCCAACGAACCAAACACCGCCAGACGCAACTTTCGAGAAGGCATGGAAGCCGTCGCCAAATGGATGAAAAACAGCTGCCTACAACTAAACACCAACAAAACAGAAGTACTCATCATGGGCCCAAACCCCGACGCCTGGAACGACACCTGGTGGCCCCCCGCCCTCGGAAACCCGCCAACCCCCACAGACCACGCACGCAACCTGGGAATCATCCTGGACTCCGAGCTCAAAATGGACCCCCAGATCAACTCTGTCTCGTCTTCCTGCTTCCACACCCTGCGCCTCCTTCGTAAGACCTTGAAATGGATCCCCCTCGAACACCGAAAGACAGTCACTCACGCCCTGGTCACCAGCAGACTCGACTACGGCAACGCACTCTACGCCGGAATAAACAAAAACCTCATCCGCAAGCTACAGAACATCCAGAACGCCGCCGCAAGACTGGTCCTCAACCTGCCAAAACACTGCCACATCTCCCAGCACCTGCGCACACTCCACTGGCTCCCCGTCAAGGTGAGAATCACCTTTAAGATGCTCACCCACGCACACAAGGCCCACCACGGCACCGGACCAGCATACCTGAACAGCCGACTCAAATTCCACGCACCCCAAAGGACCCTACGATCAGCCCAGCTCTCCTACGCCGTGGTCCCCCGCACCAGAAAGACCAGATCGGGAGGCCGCTCCTTCTCCTTCCTCGTGGCCAAAGCATGGAACGCCCTTCCGCTCCACCTCAGACAGACAACATCGCTCCCCATCTTCGCAAGAAACCTCAAAACCTGGCTCTTCGACAGACCCCTCCTTGATGGAATGGAACCTGCACCCCCCCCTCCCCTAGCGCCTTGAGACCCTTACGGGTGAGTAGTCGCGCTTTAACAAACTCCTGATTGATTGATTGATTTCATACTTGCCTGCTTGCATTTGTTTGAGGCAATACTGAAAATGAAAAGTAGTGACAGGCAGAGTTATTTTGCCATGGATAAGCCATTCTGTAGCTGGTTTTTCTGCTACCGTAAATGGTACTTTTTCCAGTTTTTCAATGCTCAGCACTGTATACTTTGCTCCCCTTTGTGCCAGTTTGATCTGTTTATCCGTTAGATTGTATTCTGCAAACAGAGACGACGTGTTGATAAAACGCCAAGGCACATAGCCCGCACGCAAAGATTGCAGCGTCCAGCCTACTAACATAATAGAACGTAACTGAGATTGGCCTTGTTGTAGCATGGCTAAATCTTGTTCCAGTATGTCAATAGCAGAGGATACAATGTTGTCCAATAAATAAATTCTGGATGACAAAGTTGTTAACCCATTGTCGACCACAGTGAGTGATTTCTCTAAGTTAATACGATCAAGTGCACGTATTCTTTCTGCGGCCTCTGCCTGTGAAACCTTCCATATTTCATTATAAGCAGCATAAATGCCAGCATATATGAAACGTTTTTGACGCTGTTTTCTTGGTCCTTGCAAGAAATCCCTACAGTCTGCGTCTTCTTTAAGTAAAGATAAGTGTTGTTTCACATCCTCGAGTGTAGATTTTTGTAACCAGTCGAGGCACAATTTTCCTACACTGTATGTTGTTACTACCCCTGGATGTTGTCGTTGAACATTACGTGGGTCTGGCCTATGGATAGTAAAGCCCTGTATTCTATTCAGGAATCTTTCTTGACAGATGTTTGTGTCTGTGGGCCAGAGTAACCATTTTTTCCAATCAGGATCTGATCTGTTGTTTTGTAGTATTGTGTCTACTGTGACCGCTCCCTGTGTAGTGCTATTACTTGCAGGTGTTGGTACAGAAGGTGTGTTCATGTCTTTGATCTTGGCTAAACCAAGGCAAGACGTTTGTTGCACAGTGTCATTCAAAAACATTATTTGATGTGGGATGATACAGGCTCTAAACAAAGCTTCTAACCCCTGCACTTGCCAATCTTTAGAACCCCAGACAGATTTTGTGTCGATTGTGTCTTTCCAAAAGTCAAATCCTTGTCTAGATAATTGGGTAATAAAGGCTGCAGAATAAATCTGTTTTGTATTAGTTAACATAATTTTCTGTCCTGTTTTGTTTACATTCTTATAGTAAAATGTTTCTGGATCAGATGTATTGTACCCTGAAAAATATGGAAACTTATTCGCAAACGTTTTTGAACTACCCTTTGGTGGTGTAGGACAATGTTCCCATTGGTTAAACTTAAACACATTTCTAGGTGTTGCAGATTTATGCAAGAAATGATGACCATAGTGGTTGTAACAATAAAGCTGTTCGTAGTCTGATGAGCCCTCTAAGTATTCATTGTTAGAGAACGCAGCAGACCTTTCTAGATCAGACATCATATCATTAACAGTCTCAAAGTCCCAATCATCAGAATAGGTACTGGAGGTAATAAAGTCACTTAATGAAATTTTAAATAAATGTGGAATCTTCAAAAGTTCCGTCGGGCCGAATATGTCGAAATCAGTTTTGTCCCACACTATACCATCCTGTATAGGAACGGCTGTGATGTCCACTGCTGACAAGTCTCTTGTTTCATGATGGGAAGATTTGTGTGGTTTTAAAAGTAAGTTCACATTTTTACTTTCAGTGTCCATACGAATGTATCTGCCATTTATAAGCATGCTAAGAGTCATAACCAAAGCTAGCCAAAACAGAAAGAAATATATTCCAGAAATAATCCATATTTCAATCCATGGTGAAACCAGATAAGTCTTTTTCAGAAAATGAAAAAAGTCTTGTACTTGTTGTTTGAAAGTTTTTAAGGCTGGCGTCGTTTCAGGCTCACTCGGATCCTCAGAAAACGTATCAAAGTTAATGAAATAGCCAGAAGCAGTTCGGTCAATTGTTGAAATTGCATCAGGATTCGTAGAAATCGCTGGAACCAGTTGATCACGTGTTACGTTGGTGTAGACAGGTGTATCTGGACGAACTGTTACTTGAGTTTCAAGAGGGATGAGTTCCATAGCATTGTTGCTTAGTCCTTCATCTGTTACTGGTGAATTCTCGATGGTTATGAGTCTTTCAGTCTGAACCTCTTGGATAGTAGCGAGAGGAGTGCGTCTGCTACTAGGTCGGAGTCCACGAGGCCTACTATTTAGTATTGGCCACTTACTGTGGTTAGATGAGGTTGATTGACACAAATCTTTTCTCCTTTTTTCCAGCAAGGGGCGGCAGAAGTACTGTTCTTGTTCCGTGGACGGCTAGGACAGGTACTGGTTGTCTGTAAGAAGGTCCAAATTCCTTCTTGTCCGCAATCTTCTCTCTGACTAGATCCCCAACTTTTGGGATCCACACAGGCCTTGCTGGGACTGCCGGTGTTTCCCCAGTGGTGGTTGGCTTCAGGAAAACGTTGCTTTGTTTCGATCTTAGTTCATTTAGATCCTGTAAAACAGCCAAACGATCTTTGATATCAAAGGGTTTATTTTCCACCACTGTGCCTTTACATTCGAGATCAGGAACCCACATTCTTGTCCCAAATAGGACCTCATATGGAGTGACCCCCCTAGAGAACTTCTTAGCAAATTATTTCATGAGCGTTGGACCCCATAAAGATGTTTGACCCACCCATCACCCGAACCTAATATGCTAGCTGTTATAGACTGCTTTATGTCCCGGTTTTTCCTTTCCACAACAGAATTTCCCTCAGGATGAAATGGAGAGGAGTACCACAATGCAACGCCCAAACTGGCCATGGCTTCTTTGTAAGCCCGAGAGCTAAACGCAGGGCCCTGGTCAGAATGTAGTGTGCCTATTGCGTATGTGCCGATAAAGATTCGCAAATCTTTTATAACAGTTCGAGCGTCAGCCGAGCGCTGAGGCCATATCCATAGGAACCTTGAGCACGAATCCACTGCGACCATTATATATTTATAGTTACCGTCCCTTTGCAAGGGACCGCAGTGGTCCAGGTAAACACAAGCTAATGGTTTGTCTGAAATCAACAGGGGTGTCTGCGCAGGACGTTTCACTGTGGAGACTTTCATCTGTTGGCATATTTCACATTCCAAAACATAGTTCTTGGTCTGTTTCCTAATGCCAGGCCACCAATATCTTTGTTTAAGTAAAGATACTGTTGCAGAAACACCTGCATGGGCAGAGGCTATCCCTTCATGTGCTGCTAGGATCAGTCCTAATCTACGTTCCATGTTTGGAATTACCCTATCCCCCACTCCAGGGATTCGAGCAAAGGAACGTTGTTTGCATCAATTACATAAGAGTACTTGAGTGGAAATTTCTTTGGTAACGCTGCACCACTGCCTTTGCTTGAAGCATTGACAGCCAACAATATCTCACTGTCTATTCTCGTTTTTGAACGAGTGATCGCAGCTACGGAAGCCGTTTGAACAGCCCCCTTTGCGGCTTCGTCAGCCAATGAATTCCCTGCAACATGAACGCCATCATGTTGATGACTCAGCGTGTGTATCACGTGAGCTTTTGGTAGTTCGTCTTTCAACCGAACTACTTGTTCCCAAAGCGTTTTATGCTTTATTGTGCCACCTTTTGCATCTTTGAACCCGTTTTCAAGCCAATTCTGTATATATTCATTATACGACTGAACACAGTAAAAGGAATCGCACACTATAAGTGTGGGGAATACGCGATCTGTATTTTCAAGTGCCAGTTTGAATGCTTGTAGCTCAGCTCACTGAGCTGTACAATCTCCTAGAGACTGAGTTTTAGTGACCATTGGTCTGAAGTTATCATCTTGCATGCGACCTTTAACGATTGCGCACGCTGCACTGTAAGCTTGCTTACTCCCTGTAGCGGGTTGTACTGATCCGTCAGTATAAATTATAAATTCGTACTGATCGAGAGGCAAAATTTCAGTGGGCAGAGGACATTCATGTTCAAATTGCAGGAACGCTTGTGTTTTTAAATCAGGATCAAAAACATATTCAACATCTGTAGCAGCAAGAGAATTAACCCATTGTATCCATCTAGGATGTAAAGCTTTTGCATTTGGAATGCTCGCTTTTGTAACCGCCTCTAAGGCTGGTACTGGGGTTACGACAATAATGCGTTTTCCTTGAGCTAGAGCTCTTTCTTTTGCTACAGTGGTTTGAACTGCTGTCAGTATTTTTTCTGTTGAAGTGAAGCGCATTTCTGCTTGTGTATACAAATGTGATTTGTATGCTATTGGTACTTTTTCACCCTCATTAAATGTTAAATAGGTGAATCCGCATTGACCCGAAATTATTCGGATCACTAAATTGCGTGTATTTACGCGTGTTTGTAAGTGATTTGTTGCTAACATGTTAGCTTGGAGTGAACCTCAGGATTTCTGTGTGTTCCTGAGTCCAATGTTTTGTTGAAAAATCAGGTTTGATTAATTCGTAGAGAGGTTTAACCCTTTCTGCGTAATTTAGAATGTAAGTTCTTCCAAAATTTAGGGAACCCAAGATGGATTGTAAATTTTTCAGCGTTTTTGGAGGTTAGAGCAGCGCGCACTTTTCTAAAAAGTTAGCTGCCAGGCTCTTGCCTTCACTTGAAAGCTCATATCCCAGGAAAAGGACATTGAGATGGACAATTCTGGATTTTTTAAAGTTGAATTTATAGCCCTCAGAGGCGAAGCCCAGTATAATGGTACTCACCCTGTTCAAGTGCCTATCTAGGTCATCGTCTGTCAGATAGATGTCATCGACATATGACAATGCCTCATTATCATAAATTTGTAGTAACTCTGTTACCCTTGCTGAGAATAACCCCGGGCTGTTTTTGAACCCTTGTGGGAGTCTACAAAATTGACGCTGGGTCCCCATTATTGAGAAAGCTGTTAAGTACCTGCTTTAGGGTGCTATGTTTTGACAAAAAAAACATTTGAAATGTCCAATGTGGTTTTATATTTTTACGCACAATGTTATTCATTAATGCTGTACTATGTGCATTTTGCACTGCAAATGTTTTGGAACAAGTGTTCAAGTGTCTGTAATCCAAAACTAGACGATATGTATTGTCTGGTTTGTATACAGGAAACAAAGGATTATTCATTGAGGAGGTGCATGTTTCAATCACCCCTTGGTATTCAAGTTGATCTAAGATCTCCCTGACCTGTTTTTTAGCTTCTTGCTTTATTGGGTACTGCCTTTGTGCAGTAAGTTCATTTTTTAGCTGTATTTTGTGGTGAGGTGAGTCCTCATCCCATCCTACATGATTTTTGTATAATGCTGGGGCCTGGGCAACTGCCCATTTCCTGGTATAAGTATATTTTAGGTGAATTGGAATATGGTTGGAGAAGGCTGGCATAATAATGTCCTCGCCATGTGGGCACTCCCTGACAAAGTGTGGTGGCCAGTCTTTTTCTGCTAGAAGTATATCATAACCCCTTGAAAGTTTTTCCCAAAAGAGTGTTTTCACTTTTCTTGGTATGTCTCCCTCCATTCGGAGTGTTATTTCATATAACTTTTGTGGAGCACTAACCCTGGTGTCTACAGTCTCTACTGTGATGTACTCATTCAAGTCCACTATCTCCAGAAGTTCCTTCAGGTTCTGGCAAGCTATTGTTACTTCTGCTGCACTGTCCAGCATTGTCTGAGCCCATTCTCCGTTCTTGAGCTGTGTTCTCAGTATTCTCGGCATGTCTGATCTTCAGACCTGCTACCTTCTTTTTTGTGAATTGAGGTTTTGATTTATTTTTCTGAACGTGTTTGTCGTCTTTGGATTTCACGCGTTCTTCTCTATGTTCTGACCGTCCTCTTCTTTCCGATGTCTGTGACGATATCTGAAAGGTACGAGAGGAACGTGTATCAGTATCTTGATACCTGTCAGGTTTTCTTAAATTATCCCTATTCATGAGGTTATACCTCCTTTCAGAGGGCTCCTTTTGAGGAGACCTACCTCGGGATTGAGAACGTTTCTCATTTGAATTTTGTTTATTAGTTTCCCACTTCTTTTTAGAAGATGTAGGATTTTGTTTAATAGAGTCCTTCTCAGGACTTTCAGATAGTTTTGGCTTCAAAGGTTTTCCACCCAAACTATCTCTGCCTAATTCTGCATAAGATTGTTCTATTATTCTGGGTAGTTCATGTTGATGTTCTGTTACATCAAATTCCCTTAAGCGTTGGCGGATCGCCACTGATGCTGCCTCTCCTTTAATATTAGATAATATTATTGTTGAGACCTGTTCGAATTTTTTCAGTAATTTCATACCTAAATTCAGAGCAGGTTCTGCCCCGTATTCGTTTTGAATTTGTTTCAGGACATCTGGTATTACTGCAATTGACGGAACACCATGTGTTTTAGTATAGATGGCAGCAAAGACTGCGCCCCAAGTGGTGCAATCTTCCAGTTGTGGTGTGATCCCCATTGGTAAACAGATTGTTAGGATTCTGTGTTTCTCATAAGGGCTAGTATTAGGAAATACTGCTTCGATTTGAGTAATTTTTTGAGCTATCCAGAATGGAATTTGCTCACGTTTTGTGGGCATTTTACCCATGACTGCGTGTAAAGTCTGTGGAGTAATTATTAGTGTATTCCCCTGTTGAGGGGTTTGATTTGGAATGGTCATTGGTGGTTGGACTGTGAAAGTCTGCATGACATATTGGACTAATTGTCTGTAAATTTTTATTAACTCTTGTAGTTGAGTAAGTAATTCCTTGTCTGACATTACATCGATGTCAGGATGAGGTGTGTAGCCGGCTAGAATCGGCCATGTTGCTCCCGGTCTACCTAGTGGACAGAGCCTGGTAATGTTTTTGTGATGTTTTAGGGCTCCTTTAAACCAGAGATGATGCTCCTGGTATGTGAGTGGAATTTCAATATCCTCGAAAGGAATATATTCCTCTGGTGGTTCATCTTCTTTAAAGAAGTGAAATAGTTTTGTTACTGGATTTGATTCTGGGAATACTATCCATGAATAGAATACCTCTGTCTGAAAGGATTCGTGTGCCTCTATCACGAAAACTGCTCTACCACCTCTTGGTGATAGGCTGTGTTTTATAAGTTTTAGAGTGATGGCTCTCCTTAAGTTTGGATGGATGTTTATAACACCCTCATCGGTTTCATTTAAACCTGTAAAGTTGAAAACTGTTACGACTGGATCAGCCGCAGCTACACCGTTCTCGGTGCCATTATCCCCGTGCAGGGACATTTGTTTTTTGAAAAATGTAGAACAAGTTTCAAGGAAACAAAAGATAAGGTGCACAATATTTTGGAACACTGTATCCTTCAACGTTGAACAAACCAAACAGCTAATATATAGGGTTTTTTTCCTATTTAGCTTTGGCGGATACTTAACCCTACCCACTCCAGACGTCTTATGGAGTATGTGAGCAGGGGTCTCTGAGAAAAGCACGACTGAGTTACTCAGTATCTAGCGTTAAATTAGTGCCTTACCAAAACGTTGAGCGCCATGTAGTGTAGTTCCTATTTCCCTAATAGGCTCTGCGCATTGGAATAATATACCCTATAGATTAGACATAGGACTGAGGTCAGTATGTCCCTATCGAGTATATTAAACTTAATTACTTTGTGCCAGCTAACTCAGAGGCCACTAGAAGCTCCTTGTAAACAAGAAGGGAGTAGTTTCTGGCAACCGCATAAACATGACAACTTTGTTTCCCTTTAGAATCGGAACACTCTCAGAATCGTGGAAACAATAGATAACAGTTTCACTCAGCTAATCATGCATGCTTAGTTTCTTCAGAGTTACACAGAAAGAATAGACGGGCGTTTCAATAAAAGGATTTATTGAACAGTCTTGTTTCTCGTGTAAGAGATATGAACTGTTATGATCACAAGACAGTATGCGAGATATATAATGTACAGCGTAAGCAGTAGAAAGAAATAATACTGCGCTAGCATTATCTTTTAGCTATGACACATATATTCATATACATTTATAACATAAGCTAAAAATGCGAGTACTCATAAGATGCTTCTCTAACTAGTTCTACCCCAATGTACCTAACCTAGGTGTAGGGCAAGGTAAGAAGTAGGTGATGTATTTCTATAGTATGATATGCTATAGTATGCCAAGAGTCCTGTATGCCAAGAGTCTTGTATGCCAAGAGTCCCTCTAGGTTCTAGTCAGCTCCATACCTTGAGAATGAGAGAGGTGGGAATCTCTTTCCGGGTCTCGAACTCTAACACCCCGCGAAGGGAGTCAGAACACTGGAAGCTGGATTCTCTGCGAGCAGGGATGACAGCGTCTCTTGTCAGTGCGTCAGGCCGGGACACGGGCTCCTCTAAAGTCGAGGTCTCCTCCTACTTGCTTGGGCAAGGGAAGGTATATTTATACCTGGTAGGTGCCTTGGAATGTTAGCATTGACGTAAAGTCGGGCAGAGGAAGACGTCAGGAATGAACCCTTAAGGAATAGCGGTTCATGCATAATAAATGAGTTCTTGGAGAAATCAATAATCCTGTGCTAGGGGAACTCCCAAGAGCTTAAGGGTCTGGTTTCTAAGAACTCGTTGTGACGTTGGGGTGGACGGATGTAGGTGACCATGCCTGTATTTGGATTGCATGGCTAATGCCTAAATAAGGACTATGATCTTATGCCTATATAAGGGCAATGCGAATTGTGCCTATATAAGGACATGTTTCTGGAAAACCTATATACGGACACCTAAAGCGGAATACAACACTGGCAGGGTCACACCCAGCCAGGCTCTGGTTATGAGCTGAGTCAGAGAAATATGACATTTCTGGATGACCCAAAAGCAGTACAGATATGGCTTTGGACTCAGCAGAATACTTCTTCTCACCTAAGTTACAGTGAACTTTAGTGCATGTCTGGAATTTGTAGGCCCTAGGGAAGTGAAACTATCCCATGTGATCCCCATCCTCATGGGAGAATAATGGAGTGGTCCTCCAGTGAAAACAGTAAAGCACACTGACTTTCCCTTACATGTTTCTTCTCATTGTATAAAGCCCATTCCATGTCACCACCCAGCTCTGCATAATTCCTGCCACACCATTCTATCTGTACCTGCTCCTGGGCTGCGCCCGCCAGGAATCGCCCCTGCGCAGCCCCTACACGTGTGCACACGCATGTACACACGTGTCTGCATGTAACCAGCCCGGTGCCCCTTACTCCGGCTGCAGCGCAGCGGCCTACTCTCACCAGGGGGACACCAGTGAAATCCACATGCAGTCTCTATCATCATGAGTTCACTGTGGGTGAGTCCCAACTTATGAGGCTCTCCCACAGTAAAAGCTCAACAATTAGGTCAGAACCACCTTCTAACACACGTCAAATGTATTACATTGTAAACTGTACGCTATATATGAAGCAAAGTTTCCCTTGCCTAACTGCTGTATAACTGAACAACTTTTAATAAAAATAATTACAAAAAAAAACACTCTATTAAAATGACCAGAGTGTTTATCAGCCGTATACAAAGGAGTGCCATCATGGATGTTTATTCATCAAAATGTCATGGTTCCCGGAAGGACTATCACAAATGTTTTGACCTATATGATATCACAGTGCTTACCTGGATGACATCACAATGCTGACGCTCCCTACAACGTCTGTGGAGTGGTGTTAGGAAGGATAAGAAGTGGGACTATAGACAACAAATAGGAATCCGATAGGCATCTCATTTCTTTTGCATATTAAAGGGGGAGGGTCATATGAGGAATCAAAAGTAAGAAAAGGAAAACTCATGGGAGAGGCAGTCATTGCCAAGGCTGGCTTTAGTGCTGGCCACGCCTTCTCTTTTGGCCCCCTAAATAACCACCCTCTACAAGGATTCCCTCACTACCCAAACAGTACCCTGGTCAGATCATTCACTGTTTGAGTTCTCCATCATGAAGACAGAATTACCTAAAACCAGCATCCCCTACACTAAACTGACCAGACAGTTGTCAAAACTCAACATTGCACGTTGGACAGGACTCAGCTCGAAACCAATACAGGGATTCTGCCACCGTCTATCAGGCCTTTGAAGAATAGATTGAGTCGACACTAGAGGCGCTCATTCCAAGAAGAAACCAGAAGGCCTCTCGAACCAGTACCAGTGCTTCACAATTCACATCAGAGATCAAGGAGCTAAAGAGGGAATGTTATGTTATAAAAAATTTATACAGCGCACGTACACCAAGAGGTTTCATGGCGCTAACTCTAGAAATTGCCGGAACCAATGGATGGAGTTATTCATGAGCCTGCACGAACAGCCATGTCTTAAGCATTTTCCTGAAACTCAAAAGATCAGTACATGACCGAATCTCCAGAGGGAAGGAATTCCACAGTCTTGGGGCCAGGGATGCAAACCTACATCCTCCCTGTCGTTTTAGCTTGAAGGCAGGGGTGGTCAGTAACTGGAGGTGTACTGAGCGGAGGTTGCGAGAGGGAGTGTACCTAGATAAGAGGCAGATAATGAATATGGGGCTCCGACCGTGTAGAGACTTAAAAATTAGGCATCCCGTCTTAAAGGCCGTGCGTTGGGGAATGGGGAGCCAGTGTAGTTTTTTTAATAGAGGTCTGGCAGATTGCCATCTGGGTTGCTGGTGGATCAGTCTCGCTGCTTGGTTCTGAACCATCTGAAGCCACTTGATTAGGAAAAGTGGCATACCTAGGTAGATTGAGTTGGCGTAGTCTAAGTGTGATAGCACCATGGCTATCACGACCTGTATCAGCGCTGCATGAGTGAGCAGACGGCTGAACTTTCGTAGCTGAAAGAAACAGGACGAGACCACTGCACCAACTTGAGATCTTAACGATAGGTCGTTATTTATGGTGACCCTGAGGCTCTTGACAGAGGTAGAGGGTTCGGCGGGGGATCCGAGTTCCGAAGGCCGGCAGTGTGGGCCCCAGAAGGTCTGACTGATCCCTGTCAGAACTAGTTCAGTCTTGCCTGGATTCCTGGATTAAGTTTTAAATGGTTTTGGTCCATCCAGTGGCGAATATGGAGCATGGTGGCCTGGAATTCAAGAACTGAGTTGGGTGAGTTATATATGGTAAACGTTAACTGCAGATCATCGGCATAATTGAAGGTGGTCACATTCCTTTCCTTCAGGGACTGAATCAGAGGTAAGAGGAAAAGATTAAACAGATGGGGGGATAGTGATGATCCCTGTGGTACCCCACACATAGTCGTTAGCTTGGGTGCAGTGAATGAGGCTAAGCATACCGCTTGAGTGCAGCCTTTGAGAAAAGAGCTAATCCAGCTGAAGGCTGAGCCCTGGATGCCGGCCTGCCTGACACGGTCCCTCAAAATACCATGATCGACCGTGTCGAAGGCGGCCGAGAGATCTAATAGCACAGGGCCTGCGGAATGCCTTTGTCAGCTTTATCTCGTAAAGCGTCCAGGACTGCCAATATCACTGTCTCCGTAGAATGGGCGGGACGGAATACCGCTTGGTGTGGGTCTAAATAATCAGAATGTTCCATGAAGTTGGACAAGCACTTTGCCACGTGGGCTTCCAGTACTTTGGCCAAGTAAGGGAGCAGGGAGATGGGGCGATAGTTTGACAGATTTTGAGGGTCTGCTCCAGGTTTTTTTAGGAGGGGGACCACGATTGCGTCTTTGAATACTTTAGGGACACGGCCCTGCGAGAGGGACTCATTCAGGAGGGTCATGGTGGAGCACGGCAGGGCGGAGAATGTGTCTTTTAAGATATGAGGTGGGCAGCAATCCATGGGGGAGCCAGATTTTACTCTGGACAGCAAGTCCAGGAAGGACTGGGTACTAATGGCTGGGAAGTGATCCAAGGTAAAAGGGTTCCTTATCGTAGCGAGGGGTGTCTCAATGAGTCTGGGTATTGGGATACTGGCTTTAATGGTAGAGATTTTTTCCAAAAAGTAGTTATTAAGAGACTCGCAGAGTCCCTGCGTAGGTGTGGGTTTAGGTAGGACTCTCTCTGCGTTAGATAGTTCGTTAACAATAGAGAAGATTTCCTTCGACCTGTTAGAGTTTAAAATTCTAGCGGAGAAATGAGCAGCCTAGGCTACAATAATAGCTTTTTTATATTCTTTACGTGCTTCCGAATAGTGGCATTTCCCTTCTAGGGAATAGTTCAATCTCCATTTCCTTTCTTTTTGACGAAGGGCCAATTTTTGTTCTCTTAGTTCATCAGAGAACCATTTCTGTGCATCAGAGCGGCGAGCTCGTTTTAGTTTTTTGAGCGGGGCATGCATATCACTAGCCGCTAGTAGCCAGGCCGAGATATTTGCTTCCAGGAGATCAACATCAGAGTCAAAGGTTGGGGTTGAGCTGGTCAATGTGTCCTGAAATTCCTGTTTGTTAAGGGCACTCCATTTCCTAATCATACCCCCCTCGGCCGTGGGGGTCTTGCTACTGATAGGAATCGTTACCGTGAATTTTATTAGGTGGTGATCAGACCATATACATGGTAGGATTGTGGGCGCGGACACTGTAAGGTTTGTGGTCCAGACTTGGTCCAATATGTGTCCTTTGGTGTGTGTGACTGAAGATAGGTGCTGGGTAAAGTTTAGGTTGGTTAATAGATCAGTCAATTCGGCAGAGTGGGGCCCGCCAAAGTGTGTCATTAGACCAGTAGTTTAGGTCACCTATTAACAGTATCTTAGCATAATTTGTTACGAGGTTGGCTATTTGTTCACTCAGCGAAAGAGGGAACAGGGGCATGTGCTGCGGGGGCCTGTAGACCAGGACACAAATAAGCGGGGCAGAATTGAACTCTAATTTGATGACGATGTTATCCACTGCAGGGAGACTTAAAGGAGTAATGGCAGTGAATTTGTGGTCACGATGGATGATCGCTGCTACTCCACCACCCATCTTTCCTGGTGGGCGATTCACGTGGAGGATGTAGTAGTCGTTAGGCAGTGCGGCCAGGATATCAGGGGTGGAGTCGAGAGTCAACCATGTTTCCGTTACAAGGAAGATGTCTGGTTTTTCAGACACTAGGAGCAGGAAAACATCCAGCTGATGTTTGACTAAGGAACGGGTGTTTAGATAATATATACGTAGTGCTGTGTGCTTAAGTTGGATAATACACGGTGCCCGGGGTGTGTGGAAGATGGGTTCTGAGGATTTCTGGGAAGGATCTCCATGTCTGAAGGATTTCGGTGAGCCTCAAGCGCGTACAAATGACAGGGTTGAGTGAGAGCGACGCCTGATGGAGTTTTCTAAGTTCCTCTGAGGAATAAGTGAGGATTTGGGCATGGTTTATGGCCCCTGGGCCCGTCAGGGCGCGGACGGGTGCAGACGGGCTTGCCTTTGGCGCGCCTTCTTAAGAGAGAAGAAAGAAAATATGATGTAGAGAGGAAGGCCTTTATTAAAAAGCACTGAAAAATATCAGCATGCAATTAGGAGAGCTAGATTAGCAGCCTTTGCTGATAGGATCTCTCAGTCCTCAAAAGCATCCAAACAAATCTATGCGATTGTAAATTCCTTCATAAAACCTTAAGTTGCAGGAGCAGCCACCCCTCTCTCCAAGGAATGCTGCGAGAAGCTTGCCAATTTCTTTCTCTGAAAAGTCAGCCTAATTTATGACTCCCGGGCATGGGATCCAGACTTGTATTCAGCTACTAATAAGGAAATACCAGAGAGTAAAACCTTACCAGCTCTCTCAACTTTCCCACAATTGAGAAGAAATTCTGTATGGGAAGTAGGAAATACAGTTAAGTCTGGCTCCCCTTTGGACCCGGACCCTATCGATATCATGCTGAAAGGTGGAGATATTATAATATCAGCCCAGACGAATATGCATAATTTATCTCTGGAAAGTGGGCAGTTCTCTGACCACTGGAAACATGCAATCATTAACCCGCTGTTGAAAAAGCCCTTCCTAGACCCTGATAAGGAAGAGAACTATAGACCTATGTTAGAAATGGGGGTCTCTAGTTGGCAGTGGCTGGCCAATGTCCAAGTAGGGACCCTTCTTCCTAAGTCAGAGTAAGGGGGCTACACCCTTTGATAACCCCTGCTCAACCCTGTGGTAACGTAGCACGAGCAGACAGGCCTATCTCAGAGGCAGTGTGTGAAGCATTTATGACCATACACAATAACGCAGTGACGACACCACAAAGGGACACTACACAAGTAGCTACAGAAAAATAGGTATCTTTATATAAGCTTAACACAAGTCTCAAATACGATCAAAAAGCCACAATGCACGTAAATATAAGTTCACGAAGAAAGGCAATTAAAAGCACTCAAAAGCGTGTGAAACGAACTAAGTTTGAGGCCGGGGTCTACGCGGCCCGGTGATGCACAATGTACCTGAGGTTTAAAGGGGCACGGCACGCAGCTTCAGGAGGAAGCCGCGATGATGACAGACGGACTCGCAGCGGCCGCAGCTCCCAGCTGCAGCGGTCCACGGCGTGCACTCACGAGGCTCCTGAGGCGGTGATAAAAAGGTGGGCTCTCAGCGGCAGCAGCTCCTCAGCCGCAGCGGCCCACAATAGCGATAGCGCCGATCCTCGTAGCACAGACAAATGCGCAGTAGCGGTCGGTGGTGGGAGTGCCGCCGGGCGCTGATGTGGGGCGGGGGAGGGGCAGGATGGGGGGTAGTAAACTACAGATTATGGCCGATTACAGGTAAGTACACATATAGATAAATAAAACGAATTTCGTTTCTCGCGCTGCATCGCCAAATGCGATGCAGCGCGAGAAACGAAATTCGTTTTATTTATTTATATGTGTACTTACCTGTAATCGGCCGTAATCCGTAGTTTACTTCCCCCCACCTTGCCCCTCCCCCGCCCCACGTCAGCACCCGGTGGCACTCCCACCACCGACCGCTACTGCAAATGCGGGCTCTCAGCGGCAACAGCTCCTCAGCTGCAGCGGCCCACAATAGCAATAGCGATGATTCTCGTAGCACAGACAAATGCGGGCTCTCAGCGGCAACAGCTCCTCAGCTGCAGCGGCCCACAATAGCGATAGCGATGATTCTCGTAGCACAGACAAATGCGGGCTCTCAGCGGCAACAGCTCCTCAGCTGCAGCGGCCCACAATAGCGATAGCGATGATTCTCGTAGCACAGACAAATGCGGGCTCTCAGCGGCAACAGCTCCTCAGCTGCGGCGGCCCACAATAGCGATAGCGATAGCGATGATTCTCGTAGCACAGACAGATGCAGGCTCTCAGCGGCAACAGCTCCTCAGCTGCAGTGGCCCACAATAGCGATAGCGATGATTCTCGTAACAAGGACAGATGCGGGCTCTCAGCGGCAACAGCTCCTCAGCTGCAGCGGCCCACAATAGCAATAGCCATGATTCTCAGCCCGCGTTCCCCGCAGTAGAACCAGAGGCTCTGGAATTCTCGACAGAGGCCTCACCTGCGAGTAGAATCCCTCTCAATAGGAATTCAGAAGGTGGATGGGTGAAGTCTAATGTCCCTGAGACATCAGCAGGAGGCAAGCTCAAATCAGGCCCTTGGGTAGTTGCTTCAGCAAGATGGATGAAAGTTTCAAAGTCCTTTTCCTCTCGTTACATGGACAGAGGTTCGTCTTGACATCCAGAAGTAACACACCCTGTAGGGGTTTCGGCGCAGATATTTATACCCCCCAGGTCTTTGTTCTCAAAAGTCACAAGTCACTGAACCCAGCCAGAACCAGTTCGGTGTGGTCCTGGAGCACTTTATTTACGAGGCGGCATCCTGCCTTTGAGGAAGAGGGGGTCTGTCATCAGACGCACAGTGGGGGCTGGAGCCATCATTCACCTTGCCAGGCCCAGCCCTGCTCAGACCAAAGGGTCACCCCTCCCCATACTCCAGCTGCAGATTCCGCTCTTCACCCCAGGTAGGGCTCACCCTGCCCTGTCCCTCCAAGACCAGACATCCAATACACATAACAGCAGAGCACACAGGACGACTTAGGCAAGAAAATACCTACTTCCTAGAAGTGGTATTTTCAAACACCGAATATAAAAATAATCCTCACTAAAAGATGTAGTTTAATATTCTGAGCTCAGGCATACTAAATTTGACTTTCCAAACGTGTTCCTTGGGTCAGCTAGACACACTTTACGCGCTGCTTAGGTGGGTGGCGCAATCAGTGCTGCAGGCCCACCAGCAGCATTCGGTCTACCAGCCCTGGGCACGCACGGTGCACTATACGAGGGACTAACAGGTAATTCAAATGAGCCAATTATGGGAATACCAATTCATCCAGTCAATTTACAATAGGGAGCATTCGCGCTGTAGCACTGAATGGCAGTGGCACAGCGCCCAGAGCATCTAACACCAGCAAACACAGAGGAGACAAAAAAGCGAAAGATGGAAGGGAGACCCACGCCAATGGTGCCAGGTCTAACACGTGTCCCCTCCAGCTGAAATGTGGGGAGAACTACCCACCCACTTGGGGGTTCTCATCACTAAGGCAGAAAAATCTGGACAGACCATCAGCATTGGCGTGTTCTGTACCTGGGCGGTGTTCCACCGTAAAGTTCATCCCCTGTAGGGAAATAGACCACCTCAACAACCTTGGATTCTCACCCCTCATCTGCTTCAACCATCTGAGGGCCTGCGGTCCGTCTGAACCCGGAAGTGAGTCCCAAACAGGTATGGTCTCAGCTTCTTCAGTGCCCAAACCACAGCAAATGCCTCACGCTCAATTGCACTCCACCTCTGTTCTCGTGGAAGTAACCTCCTACTAATGAAGGCTACCGGTTGGTCTAGGCCCTCCTCATTGATCTGTGACAGAACAGCCCCCACACCATGCTCTGAAGCATCTGTCTGGACAACAAATTCTTTTGAAAAGTTGGGCGCCTGAAGTACAGGCGCTGTGCACATGGCAGTCTTCAGGGCGTCAAAAGCTTTCTGACAGGTGTCAGTCCAGTTCACAATCTTTGGCTGCTTCTTAGAAGTCAGCTCAGTCAAGGGTGCAACAATGTTGCCATACCCCTTGACAAACCTCCTGTAATAACCCGTGAGTCCTAAAAAGGCTCTCACCTGTGTCTGGGTCTTTGGGGGCTCCCAAGCCAGGATGGTTTCAATTTTGGGCTGTAGGGGCGCCACCTGGCCGCTCCCAGCCTGGTGTCCCAAGTATACCACAGAACCCTGCCCAATCTGGCACTTACTTGCCTTGATTGTGAGGCCTGCCCTTCGCAGTGCCATCAACACTTCCCAGAGGTGGCGCAGGTGGTACTCCCATGAGGAACTAAACACGGCAATGTCATCCAGGTAGGCAGCACTGAAATCCTCCAGCCCCACCAACACCCTGTTGACCAACCTCTGAAAGGTGGCAGGGGCATTCTTCATCCCAAAGGGCATCACCCGGAACTGGTAGTGCCCATCCGGTGTGGAGAATGCTGACCTCTCCTTTGCCCCATCAGTCAAGGCGATATGCCAATACCCAACCGTCAAATCAAACGTGCTGAGGTACCGTGCAGCCCCTAGCCGATCTATGAGCTCATCAGCTCTGGGGATGGGGTGCGCGTCAGTCTTTGTGACTGAATTGAGAACTCGGTAGTCCACGCAGAACCGAAGTTCTGGGGTGGCACCAGGCGCTGCAGCTTTTGGTACCAAGACCACTGGGCTGGACCAAAGGCTGCTAGAGGACTCAATCACCCCTAAAGCAAACATTTTGGAAACCTCCTCCTTAATGGATGCCCTAACCCGGTCAGTCACTCGGTAAGCCTTGTGCTTAACAGGAGGACTGTCCCCAGTGTCCACTTCATGGACACACCAATCAGTGACACTAGGCACCAGGGAGAACAGATCGCTGAATTGTCCCAACAGTTGGCGACAATCACTCTGCTGCTCAGGGGTCAGTGTGGTGGAGAGGACCACACCCTCCACTGACCCATCTTGCTCCTTTGCACACAGGAGGTCAGGAAGAGGCTCACTCTCCTCCTCCATCCCAGCATCTGTGGCCAGGAGCATGCCCACTTCGGACCTCTCAAAGTGGGGCTTCAGGCGGTTGAGATGCAGGACCCGCAAGGGGTTCCGGGGCGACCGCAAGTCCTCCAAGTAGGTAACAGGACTCTTGCGCTCCACCACCTCAAATGGTCCAGTCCACTTATCTTGGAGCGCACAGGGCTCCACTGGGGCCATGACCCAAACCTTTTGACCAGGCTGGAACTCAATCAGAGTGGCATTCTGATTGTGCCAACGTTTCATCTCTTCCTGGCTGGCTTCCAGATTTGCCTCAGCAAGCTTTCTGAAATGCTGAGTCTGGTTCCTGAAGGCCAGCATGTAGCTAAACACATCCTGGGGAGGTTCCCTGGGAGACTGCTCCCAGCCTTCCTTGACCAGACCCAGAGGCCCTCTTACCGGGTGACCATAGAGTAGTTCAAAGGGGCTGAACCCTAGGGACTTCTGTGGCACCTCACGGTAAGCAAACAACAGGCATGGCAAGAGGACGTCCCACTTACGCCTCATGGACTCTTCTAGGCCCATAATCATGCCTTTGAGGGTCCGGTTGAATCTCTCAACCAGCCCATTACCTTGGGGGTGGTAAGGGGTGGTAAACTTATAAGTTACCCCACACTCCTCCCACAGAGACTTCATATATTTGGAAATGAAGTTAGTACCCCTATCGGACAGCACCTCTCTGGGGAACCCCACACGGGAGAAAATCCCCATCAGTGCACATCCCACCACGGGGGCCGTCACTGTCCGGAGCGGGATGGCTTCAGGGTACCGGGTGGTATGGTCCACCAAGACCAGGATGAACCTGTTGCCCATGGCTGTCTTGGGGTCCAGAGGCCCCACAATGTCAATGCCCACTCGCTCGAATGGGGTACTGACAACTGGAAAGGGCTGGAGTGGGGCTTTGATCTTCCCCCCACTCTTCCCACTTGCCTGGCAAGTTTCACATGTCCTGCAGTGAGCATCTGAGCTCCTGCGCATCTGGGGCCAATAAAAGTGGGTGACCAGCCTCTCGAAGGTCTTAGTCTGCCCCAGATGTCCTGCCAATGGCACATCATGAGCCAACCCCAGTAGGAAGGCGCTGATGCACTGGGGTACCACCAGCACACGGCCTGACCCAGGCTCAGCAACCTTAGGCTCGCTGTAAAGGAGGTCATTCTCCCAATAGATCAGATGTGACCCTGACTGATCACCTGCTGCCTGGGCTGCAGCCTGTCGCCACGACCCCTCAAGAGAAGGGCACGTTCTCTGCTGTTCACAAAATTCCTCCCTGGTGGGCCCTCCTTCCTGCTGCCAATGGGTCAGCCCAGGCAGGTCCCCCAGTTCAGCTACTTGTTCCCCGGTAGGCTCCAGGGCATTCCCCTCAAGGTCTGCTCCCTCCTTGGCCGTGGGAACAATGGAGGCCGGTTTCCCACGCCCCCTACCCCTTATCTTTAAGGCAGGGGCCTGGGCCATACTTTCAGGCTCCAGGTCCTTCTGAATGTCCTTACTGGCTGCCATGGACCGAGTGGTCACGCACGCCCACTCAGGCAGACCCAACATTTCCAAGTGAGATTTCCACTCCACCGTAGCCCACGGGTAGTTCTCTAAATCATTGCCCAACAGACAGTCTACCGGCATGGCTGGCCTCACAGCTACTTGAAGAGTTCCTGAGACCCCCCCCTCACTCAAAGGGAACTTGAGCCACCTCACACTGGCTCTCAGAGTTGTCTGCTGACACTACTGGGCAGAATGCAAGGGAGACAACCTGCTCTGGGGACACCAAACGGGAGCTGACAGCAGTCACACTTGCTCCGGTGTCCCTCAGAGCCTCCACCCTATGGCCATTGATGGTCACCCACTGCCTGTACTTCTTAGTGTTATCAGGCAGCTTGGGGTTAGGCACCTTCTCAAAGTCTCCTAGCGAGACAAGGGTCAATTCTACGGGATCCCACCCACCTGGGGCACCCATCTCCTCCCCTCCCAGGGCTACACTAGCAAGCTGGCGGGGTGGTGCACGGGGTGGTGCATTGAGGTCCTTCTGGGGACACTGGGGATCATGTGACCACATTTAAACAAGTAAGGGGCCCCCTATGAACAGGCCTACCTGTCGGGGGCACTGGCTTCTTCTCAGGGGGAGACTGGGACACCACTCCTGGGTTCCCTTGGGAATTACTTTGGGGCCCTCTCTGGAACTCCCTCTGTTTACCCCTGTCCCCCCCACTTCTCTGCTGGGGACCCTGCCCACCTTTGGCGAAGTCTCCCACCTGACCCTTGTGAACCCGGGTGCTCACCCAGCGGTCCGCCTCCTCAGCAAGCTTCCTAGGGTTAGTTAGCTTGCTATCAACAAGGTGCTGGCGTAGCTCTGGAAAACAGTTACTAGCTAAATGCTCCCACGCAAACAAATCATACAGTTGTTCAAAAGTTTCCACCTTGCTACCTTTTACCCAGCGATCCATTGCTCTGCAAAAAAAAGACACATATTCAACCCAAGTGGTACCCTCTAACTTCTTACAGGTTCTAAATCTCTGCCTGTACATTTCTGGGGTCAAACCATATCGCGTCATCATGTGGGCATACACCATCCTGCTCTCTTCAGGCAAATCCAACAGGGTATCCCTCCCATCACTCACAAAGCGTCCCCACAACCCCGCTCCCCAATCCTTCTCAGGGACCCGGTGGAACACCATGGCTATCTCGTAGGCGGCAAACCATTGCCCAATATCCTCACTCTTATGGAAATCCTTGATGACATCCTTGGGTATATAAACTCTACCCTCGGTAGGTACTAAAGGTATGCTGCCACCAGAGGGGAGATCTCTAAACTCTTAGCCTTGATCTCCAGTTCCCTCAATATTCTCTCATGCTCCAGTTTCATTTTCTCAAGTTCAAATGTCTACCTGTTATTCTCAATATCCAACTTTTTACTCTCTAGGTCCTTCTGACCTTCTAATTTGGCCATCTCCAAACTATGCCTCCTATCTCTCTCCCTGTCCTCCATCTCTTCTGGAGACAGGCCCTTTGAGGACACACTAGTACCTGGACTGGAAAGTGCTTTACCTCCCCTAAATCCACTTCGTCATCCTGCTGCCCTCCGGCATTCTCTCCCCCATCCCCAGGCTCTCCCCCATTCCCGGGGGACTCCCTCGCCTCCCACCAGGCCTTTAGCGCCTTCTGATACTCCTCCTTCCTAGAGAGACCTGCAATAGGGACGGTGAATTGCTTGCAAAAAGACTTTAGCTGTTTGGCAGTGTAGGTTTCTAACCTCTCTTCCTCAAAGGTGAGATCCTCCGAAGCATTGGATGCTGGCTTACCCATTGTAGACATAACTGGCAATTACGATCAAAAAATAGAACAAGATCAACAATGTACGTGGTTGCGTTTAGGTCTGCACTCACTAGTGGTGTACACCAGTTATTGTATGTGGATCGCAAATGCAAGTCCTGATCCCACTGCTGCCACCAATGTTAGAAATGGGGGTCTCTAGTTGGCAGTGGCTGGCCAATGTCCAAGTAGGGACCCTTCTTCCTAAGTCAGAGTAAGGGGGCTACACCCTTTGATAACCCCTGCTCAACCCTGTGGTAACGTAGCACGAGCAGACAGGCCTATCTCAGAGGCAGTGTGTGAAGCATTTATGACCATACACAATAACGCAGTGACGACACCACAAAGGGACACTACACAAGTAGCTACAGAAAAATAGGTATCTTTATATAAGCTTAACACAAGTCTCAAATACGATCAAAAAGCCACAATGCACGTAAATATAAGTTCACGAAGAAAGGCAATTAAAAGCACTCAAAAGCGTGTGAAATGAACTTAGTTCGAGGCCGGGGTCTACGCAACCCGGTGTTGCACAATGTACCTGAGGTTTAAAGGGGCACGGCACGCAGCTTCGGGAGGAAGCCGCGATGGTGACAGGCGGACTCGCAGCGGCCGCAGCTCCCAGCTGCAGCGGTCCGCGGCGTGCACTCACGAGGCTCCTGAGGCGGTGATAAGAAGGCGGGCTCTCAGCGGCAGCAGCTCCTCAGCCGCAGCGGCCCACAATAGCGATAGCGCTGATCCTCGTAGCACAGACAAATGCGGGCTCTCAGCGGCAACAGCTCCTCAGCTGCAGTGGCCCACAATAGCGATAGCGATGATTCTCGTAGCACAGACAAATGCGGGCTCTCAGCGGCAACAGCTCCTCAGCTGCGGCAGCCCACAATAGCGATAGCGATGATTCTCGTAGCACAGACAGATGCGGGCTCTCAGCGGCAACAGCTCCTCAGCTGCAGCGGCCCACAATAGCGATAGCAATGATTCTCGTAGCACAGACAAATGCGGGCTCTCAGCGGCAATAGCTGCTCAGCTGCAGCGGCCCATAATAGCGATGATTCTCGTAACACGGACAGATGCGGGCTCTCACCGGCAACAGCTCCTCAGCTGCAGCGGCCCGCGATAGCGATGATTCTCAGCCCGCGTTCCCCACAGTAGACCCAGAGGCTCTGGAATTCTCGACAGAGGCCTCACCTGCGAGTAGAACCCCTCTCAATAGGAATTCAGAAGGCGGATGGGTGAAGTCTAATGTCCCCGAGACTTCAGCAGGAGGCAAGCTCAAATCAGGCCCTTGGGTAGTTGCTTCAGCAAGATGGATGAAAGTTTCAAAGTCCTTTTCCTCTCGTTACACGGACAGAGGTTCGTCTTGACATCCAGAAGTAACACACCCTGTAGGGGTTTCGGCGCAGATATTTATACCCCCCAGGGCTTTGTTCTCAAAAGTCACAAGTCACTGAACCCAGCCAGAACCAGTTCGGTGTGGTCCTGGAGCACTTTATTTAGGAGGCGGCATCCTGCCTTTGAGGAAGAGGGGGTCTGCCATCAGACGCACAGTGGGGGCAGGAGCCATCATTCACCTTGCCAGGCCCAGCCCTGCTCAGACCAAAGGGTCACCCCTCCCCATACTCCAGCTACAGATTCCGCTCTTCACCCCAGGTCGGGCTCAGCCTGCCCTGTCCCTCCAAGACCAGACATCCAATACACATAACAGCAGAGCACACGGGACGACTTAGGCAAGAAAATACCTACTTCCTAGAAGTGGTATTTTCAAACACCGAATATAAAAATAATCCTCACTAAAAGATGTAGTTTAATATTCTGAGCTCAGGCATACTAAATTCGACTTTCCAAACGTGTTCCTTGGGTCAGCTAGACACACTTTACGCGCTGCTTAGGTGGGTGGCGCAATCAGCGCTGCAGGCCCACCAGCAGCATTCGGTCTACCAGCCCTGGGCACGCACGGTGCACTATACGAGGGACTAACAGGTAAATCAAATGAGCCAATTATGGGAATACCAATTCATCCAGTCAATTTACAATAGGGAGCATTTGCGCTGTAGCACTGAATGGCAGTGGCACTGCGCCCAGAGCATCTAACACCAGCAAACACAGAGGAGACAAAAAAGCGAAAGATGGAAGGGAGACCCACGCCAATGGTGCCAGGTCTAACAACCTTTATCTCTGCTCCTGGTTACATTAAGATCCTTGAGAAAATGGTCAATGACTATCAGTCCGACTTTCTGGAAACCCATAACCTCTTGCATCAGATGCAGACTGGTTTCAGCACCGGCTCTAGTACAGAGCCGACTCTCTTAATGGCCACAGAGGACCTGAAGAAAACTTTAGTTCAAGGAGGATCAGCTGGGCTCATCCTTCTCAACTTAAGCGCAGCTTTCGATACCATCACCCATTCCATCCTCAGACATAGACTGATGGCTCTAGGTATCACTGGAAAGGCATTCAAATGGCTGGCCTCATTCCTTGATAATAGAAGCTTTCAGGTCAAGTAAGGACACTGTTTGTTGGAGGTCCATCAGCTCAACTGTGGAGTTCCCCAGGGCTCATCTCTCAGCCTTACCCTTTTTAATGTGTATGTGAGCCCCTTAGTCGACATCTGTTCATCAAGCTTTACAAAAGTGTCATCCAGATTGCCATTTCCCTGGCACCTAACATCAGCCTTACAGCAGAGAAACTGTCTACCTGTATGGAACAAGTGAATAATTGGATGGCTACCAGTTGCCTTAAATTAAAATGTGATAAAACAGAGGTCATGGTGGTCGGGAACAATCCATCTCTCTGGGACCATCTCCTCGGGCCATCATGCATGGGTGACCACCCTTCCCTTAAATCAGAAGTAAAGAGATTAGATGCTTTTCTGAATAAAGTCCTTACCATGGCCTCTCAGGCCAAAAAAGTGGCAGGTACGTGCTTCTGTCTTCGAAGAGCCCTTAGCAAGACCCTCAAATGCCTCCCAGCGGAAACCCAGAGAATAGTGGTGCAAGGCCTTATACTTTCATGCTTAGATTATGGCAACTTGCCAAATCTAGGCAGCCCTTCATACATCATCAGGAAACTGCAGTTGACTCAAAACTACGCAGCCTGAGTACTGTTGAGCCTTCCAAAATCACAATCGGCACACCTGCCTCTGGTTAGCCTTCATTGGCTGCCAGTGAAAAAAACAATATAATTTAAAGCTGTCTTCACTGTACATAAGGTAAAGCATGCCCATGGCCCTCACGTTCTTAGTCATCTCATCAACCCATACAATAAGGCAAGAGAGCTGACATTTTCCTGGCTCTCCCTGAGAATTATCGGATTCTTAGACTGGATAGAGTAGGGAAAGTGGGCGGAGGAGTGGCCATAATTTTTAAAGAAGAGTTGAAAGCTACTATTATTGACTCAGTTTCAGATACCCAGATGGAAATTTGTATATTCAAAGTGGAACTATCACATCAGGAAACTTTAAAGGGTGCGCTGATATATCGCCCTCCGGGGCCACTTAAAGATTTTAATTTAAAATTAATTGAGAAAATCGCCCCTCATATTATTGCCTCCAATCACTTCATGCTGTTAGGGGATTTCAATATCCATAGTGAGGACAAAGAGAACACTAAAGCTGCCAACTTTTTAGCGGACATGGCCACTCTGGGCCTGGGAAAGATTAACACTGGTTCCTCACACTTGGCTGGTCACACCCTGGATATTATACTTACCAATTCCCCTCTCATAAGAGCTGATCCTCCTTGTCCACTGATATGGTCGGATCACTCTATGATTCCGTTTCAGATCACTAGCTGCCTCAGACAGCAATCAGCTGGAGGCACCCAGATGGCTCTTCAAAGACAATGGCACAAAGTCACGTATGACTCTTTTAGTAAACTATATACGCCCCCGATATTCAATGAACATATGGACAGCACCATGAAGCTAAGGGTTTTTAATGATAAAATTGGTGACATAATTGACACACTGGCTCCATTAAAACATCGACTTAATAAATCTCGGAAAAAAAGTGAAGATTGGTACACTGCCGAGCTACGGATGGAAAAATCCAGATGTAAAGTGCTGGAAAAAAGCTGGCGCAAATCTCAGTTAGATAGCGAAAGATCTAACTTTAAACTGGCTCTCGTTGCCTATCACAAGAATTTAAAAATAGCACAGAAAAAGCATGTTATACTAAAACTGAACCAGGCAGGAAATTCAACAAAGGAACTATATAAGGTCCTTAATGCCTTTACTAAGCCCTCAGCTTGCGCACAACAGATTGTCCCCTCTCAGGAACTGTGTGAGAATATTGCTGTGCACCTGGAGGATAAAATCAATTTGATCTATAACCAATTTCCTCAAAATCCCTGTCACGTGGAGCCCTTTGACTTTAGCTCTCAAACAGTTAAGGATTTGGCCTCAGGCCTGGTTGGTTTCAAAGGTTTTCAGATTTCTCAGGTGGAAGCCATGCTTAGTACGGCGAAATCCGGCTCTCCTCTAGATGTGTTGCCAGCTCATAAATTTGCTCTGCTTGCTCCTCTTCTAGCCGCCCCAATGACTGAGATTTTGAACACCTCTTTAAGCGAAGGTATTCTGCCTCTTGACTGGAAGTCCGCTCAAGTACTCCCTATTAAAAAGAAAGATCAAATGCCCGCTGATGAGCTATCTAATTACCGCCCCATTTCACTCCTCCCGTTGATGAGTAAAATGGCAGAGAGGTATATTAACACTCAGCTAGTGGAATACCTCGACAAACACGCCATTCTTGATCCTTCTCAGTCAGGGTTTAGACCCAACCACTCCACAGAGACAACCCTTATTGGGGTTACGGATCATATTAAAATGGCTTTGGATGCTAATAAAGCAGTGATACTGGTATTATTGGACCTGACAGCAGCCTTCGACACGGTCTCTCATCAGAAACTGATTTTGCAACTGAGGGAGGCCGGTCTGCAGAGACAGGCACTTAATTGGCTGGTCAGTTTCCTTGACCAACGCACCCAGACCATCAATTTTGGTCCTTTCCGTTCCCTAACCTCGAAACTCACTAAGGGGGTGCCCCAGGGCTCTTGTTTGAGCCCAACTTTGTTTAATATTTATGTGGCCCCCCTTGCCAAGGTGATTAGGGAGTACGGTTTCACTCCTTTTCTTACGCTGACGATACCCAATTGCTCCTGTCCTTTGATAAGGACTCTGAGTTTGTTGATCAGCGTTTTACTAAGGGGATGTCAGCTATTGCAGAGTGGATGACGAACAACTGTCTGCAACTAAATGCATCCAAGACAGAAATTTTGTTGTTTGGGTCAGCCCAGAATTTCTGGTCCCCTGGGTGGTGGCCTGCAACTTTGGGTTCTGCTCCTACTCCTACCTTGGTGGCACAAAACCTGGGAGTACGCTTGGATGTGTTGTTATCCATGAAGGACCAAGTGATGACTACAGCAGGGACTTGTTACCATACACTAAGCCTTTTGCGCAGAGTTTTTCGATGGCTGCCTCTCTCTGTTCGAAGAACCCTGATTCAGGCTTTGATCGTTGGCCGCTTAGATTATTGTAATGCATTGCTGGCATCTGCAAATGAGTCCCTACTAACCAGATTGCAGATTGTACAAAATGTGGCGGCTCGCCTGGCCCTAAAAAAAACACCTTGCACCTCCTCAGGTCCATTGCTCCAACAACTTCACTGGCTCCCCATCCGCCAGAGAATTAATTTTAAGCTTTGTTGTCTCACCCATAAAGCTTTATATGGTGCGAGCCCCAGCTACATGTCAGATAAATTTAAAATCTATTGTCCGAATCGTCATCTTAGATCGGAAGGTAAAGGGTTGCTGATGGTTCCCCGGTTTAAGAAGTTTAGAACTGGAGGCAAAACCGTTGTCCATCTAGCCTCTAAATTGTGGAACACCCTGCCCGAGGAACTACGCAAATGCTCCAACTTACTCAGTTTCAGGAAACTCCTGAAAACAGTATTGTTCAGAGCGTAAACCTGTCTGCCCATGTTTATCTGACTCACCTGCTTCTACAGCGCGGAGATACCCCTTCGGGGGTGATTCCTGCGCTTTACAAATCCCAATACAAATACAAATACAAAATACAAATAACCACCTCCTCTTGGCAAGGCCCAGAATTAAAAGGGCTAGAAGTGCAGGACGTTCATTTCCATATTTATTTTACAGGCTGTAGAACTCCCTGCATATTCAATTGGGAGCCAACAGCAATTTATTCAGTTTCAGAAAGCAATTGAAGACCCACCTCATTGTGTAATCAGCAATTATTTATCTCACAATCTGTGTCAAAGCGCTGGAAAGCCCAATATAGGTAGCCATGTGCTATACAAGACACTGTAACATAACCCCTAGCGCCTTGAGACCCTTACGGGTGAGTAGTCGCGCTTTAACAAACTCCTGATTGATTGATTGAACATAACATAATTACTACCCTCCAACAGTGCCCCTCATGTCTCCATGGCCTGCTCTCACATGTATTTCATTTGTTTTTATAATGAGACTCATACCAGTATACTGTGACAGAGCACTTTACATCACACACACATTGTGAGACAATGAATCTTACATGTGTAAATCAGCGCATAGGGCATATTACATAAGACAATGACGACTACAAGGTGTAGGAATCCCTTGTCATTTCCACCGAAAAACAAACAGGCCCTTCAATCATCAAGCCCACTGATTGTGGCTTCATTCCACCTTACTATATAGGTGTACCTTCACCGAGAGATTGTTCTGGCTACTACCAACTTACAATATTTTTGGACCAGCACCATAGTGTGCTAAAAAATAGTACATCGGCCATACTGGTAGGCAGTATAGTTGGAGTGCTTGGTCTAGAGAAACACACTCAGAATTTAAAACATAACACAGTGGTTGGGTTGACTTGACGAATAAGAATGTATTTCTACCCAAAAGAACTTTTTGGGGCAAATTTAGGATAATGAAAAGCTGAGGAGTAAAGCATAATGATGTAACCTATACCTTGGAGTTTGCTCTTTGATGCCAGTTAATAGCTGACTGGGCTCTATTAGGATTGTAACTTATGAGCTGCAAGTAACAAAATACGTAACCCACTAAGCCATTACTAAAACAAATCTGTGATCTGCATGTTGCACGTCCTTTGCAGCAAGCACTTTAACCCTCTGCACTACTTTGTGAGGAATCAAAACTGTATTAGACAAAGCTCAAATCTCTCCAGCTGGCCAAATAACCACCAGATTTAGCTTGACATTTTTATTGCTGCTTGAAAATTGCTGGAATACAAGGAACTCGCAGTGGGTGCTTTTAAATGCGAAAGATCTTTCAAAACACAGCGCCTCTTGAGCTCGGTGGCACCGGTGGCACCGCCCTAAAGCCGGCCCTGCTCATTGTGAGGCAGCGCAGTACATACTGCATTAAGAAACGGAAAGAGTGGTGGATGGGGGGGAGGGGAGGGGGGTGAAATACCGCACATCTCATCCACCATGCAGTGTGTACAAAAATTTTAAATTGCTGGTGATGCATTAAATATTACGGGTATGTAAGATGAAAAAGATACCAAGAGTCGTGAAATAGTGTAGGAAATCTAAAGCATCACTCTACCTGATTTATGGGACGTAATCTGCCTTTCAAAATGCGGATCATTGAAAGTTGTTGCTGCTCGCAGGTCAGTTACTTTACAGAGCGTTTGACCAAATGTTGTTTAATGGAATGAAAATACTCAGCTCAGAAGTGTTAACTTTTTAAAATCGCCTTGGTAATTCTCGTCAAACACACAAGAACATTATCCTTTCTTAAATCCGGTTCTGCAATCCTTTTATCAATAAAATAAATCATTAATGAACTCATTAAAGAAATCAATCTATTTTCTTATTCGAGACCTTAAACTTTCATGAAGTGGATGATTACAGAAAATGAAAAATCCTCACCTTTTGATTGGCCGATGATTTATCTGCCAGTGTTTTGCCGTCCATTCCTCACTCCATTGATTTGTGCCGCACATTAGTCTTGCTCTATAATCACATTAGAGCAGCATTGTTGGCCCGGGGCGACAGGGCTCCTCGTCAGCCGCTCGTTTAGCCTCTTAATGGGGCCAGTTACCAACCCTGGACCTTCAGCAGCTGCCGACGCTCTGCCAGGCTGAAGGATGTGCCATTATGAATCAAGGCATTTATCATATTTTTACAGCTCTCAGGAAAGATAAGGGAAATGTAAGGGCGAGGGGGGTGATGGAGATAAGCCCTGCCTTGGGATTTTAATAGTCCCTCAAACAAAGGGTGCCATTACTTTTACAAAAGGTTCATCTCGCAGCACACACTCTTCTGTAAAATAGATTTTATGCCAATGTTTCCGGCTCAGATGCTGGTGAAATCCACAAAGCAGCTGCCCTGCCCACTCTTGGTTTATTATCACGTCATCAGAACTAGTTGGCGATTATTGACCCTAGTACATGGCTGCCTATTGTGTACCCACTATCACTTTACATCACTGGTGGGAGGATGGATAAATCTGTTTGAAAACACTGTGACTGTAATTGTAATTGCATTTATATAGTGCCTACTACCCCTGACAAGGCGTCAAAGCGTTTTTTCGGCGAGTAGCACGCTACTCAGGAACCCAAAAAGGATTAGTGGTGAATTAGTATAGTGAAATATGAAATTAATTTGAGCAGTGGACATTTTAGTCTGTTATTTGAATTGGAAAAGGATAGTGGAGGTATAGAAGAGGGAAGGGTTTGCATTTTTATAGCGCTTGCTACCCCGGATGAGCTGTTGAAACGCTTTTCAGCTAGTAGGACGCTACTCCGGAACCCAAAAATTTTTAATGGTGTATTATGGTGGTCCTCATTATGAGCGGGCCAACGCATAACTGCAGCATGGTGTCATGCAATAATTCTGCTCAGCCTGATTGCAAGTTTTAGCAATTTTTCCGCGTGCAATATTTCACACAATATTATTGTGAGAGTGGCAGTGAATGCTGTTGTCGCCCATTTAGCAACAGGCATGATTAGAGACAACAGTGGTTGTAGGCAGACCAGTAGTCACTGTCACAACAATAAACCGGGTGGTTCCTGGTTATGTTATAATAACAGGGCCACTGGCAGGCAAGGCTAGTAGGTGCCTGAGATGTAGTCAGTCGGGTGGCACTAGCGGCAGCTATGGTGGTGGCGGCTGGCATAGAAGGTGAACTTGTGGTAGCGGTAAAACCGAGGTTTGTATTGGCCTTGGTCCTCTTGCAGAATAGGGTAGATGTTTTTGTTCAAGACACTGCTGTAGTCCTGTGCAGTGTCTCCGTAGGTACAGCAGAGGTATACTTCATCAATGCCAAGTGGCTGGCTAAATAGGACCTAAATAAAGACCTGTTGGGTAAAGTGTTGTCTCACAGTCTGACTTCAGTCAAGCTATGTGGTACCTGCTAGCACCTTCCCATGAAACTACCAATATACTATTGGACAGTCACGCAATGGACCTGCCTTTTCTCTTTAAAATGGGCGCTATTGATGGAGCAAGGTAAATGAAATAATTTTGAAACCCCCATAAAATAAGAATAACAAATTAACGGTACTAATTGTTTGATGAAATAACCAACAAAATGCACCTTTAATAAACATTTACATAAATGGTCATTGCCATTTTTGTGCAAATTCTAATTTATTTACCATTGTGAAGTATTATAATATTAAAACTGTGGTTTGCGTACTAATCAGAGTAAAATTGCATGATTTGTGCTGTGTAGTAAAATTGTATTGTGGCAAAGAATGCGGATGGTAAGTAAAATGGCTTTAAATGTCGCTTCTGCTAGGTAACACCTAACACGGGTTCTTAGAATGACGGGTGTTAAACAGAAAGGCTTATTTTCTTTGTTTTAATTATGATTGTGTTTGTTTTTATGATAGTCCGTTTGGGCCTGTTAGGCCAGGCTGCGAAAATGGCTGCCGGCATAGATGAGGTCATATCAGAAAACCAAAGATGGCCTCTAAGCGAAAGGAATAATGGAGCTGGACCACGTGGGTACAGCCTGTACACGGAGTGAGAAAAGTCAAGGTCGGAGTAACCTTTTATGAGGAGAGTGCCAAGAAAGACTCAGCACGTATCCGTGAGAAAGAGAAGAAGGAAGTATTGAAAAACAAAGAACTGTCCAAAATGTGACCATCAAAATTGCAACAAAATAAATAGACAATTTGGACTGCTTTTACCCAAAGAGCATGGGAAACAGTAAATTCTTAACCATCCCTGAAACCAGTTTGAACATGGAAGGCGAT
The DNA here is from genome assembly GCA_963921515.1 of Calotriton arnoldi. NCBI lineage: Eukaryota > Metazoa > Chordata > Amphibia > Caudata > Salamandridae > Calotriton > Calotriton arnoldi. The sequence goes on from CAWUFW010000723.1 coordinate 3,696,229, forward strand.
GAGACAATCTTCGCCACCCCTCAAATGGACCAATTAGCGTGATTTCTGCCCTCAAACATTGCAACTTTTTGTGTAGTAAGCCAGAAGTAGGGTATAAGAAGGACTGCTCTTTTATGGGAGGAGTCGATGCTGCTCTTATTGCAAATGCCGATGCTGATGTTAATGCGGATGCTACCATTGACTTCGAACCTGACTGGGGAAGGAACGAGACCGTTGCGGGAAATCTGTATGGGAGGACCCGTCGAGGAGGCCATCTAGAGGGACAGTCAGTCAGTTTGGGAGTCCATTCTGTGATTTACGGTTTATCTTCTTTGGTGAACTGTTCCTATCTGCATCTAAATAGGTAATGAATAATTTCGATTTCTTTACAGAATTTCCTATATAAATGTTAAAGAACGTATTAAGGTGATTAATAAACTAAGAATCTCACTCGTGCAAATTTGAATTTAGATAAAAATGTATTTCTAATTAACTTTGAGTCTGTGGTTCTTTAGTTCATTAATAAATTTGACATTTACTAGGGTTTTAAATGATTGAGCTGGTCTCGATCACCATCAACGTATTGTACTAGTTGGTCCATCGACCAAAGAGCGGAGTACCTTGATGTTTTAGAGCCGACAGGATTAAAAACTGAATGTATATGATGTCTAAGGTAATAATCTGTCAAAGTTAATAAGGTATTCCGTTCCTCCAGCAATTCGATTTTCTCCTTAGCGAATGTGGGTATGATCCAGGGAACGACTGAAGGTATGATATGTGGTGTTATGGGACCCACCGTGTTATGGTATAGTAGATGTGAATGAGTGCACCTGGATTTCATGTCAAAAGGAGAAGAATTTATATTAGCCGCGCTGGATCAGATTTCTTGGTAGCAGAGTTATGGTTACTATAGATTAGTTTGGTGATTATTGGTTATTGATTATTGATTATTCATGTCTAACACTTCGTGTCAAATTGTATCATGTTATATGTAAGTTGAAATTTTGAAGCTTCCGGGAAGTAGGAAGTGGACACGTGTGGCAAGAGAAGTCACATGGAATTGTGCATTGTCTGATTTTTCAAATTGGTGATAACACAGGACAGTGTTATGATAGGGACATTTCATGTATAAAAACGTGTATGAGTGAAATAGCAACCGGTTTTCTTGTGAAACTCTGGCCTTAATTCTCAGGAGCAGTGTAGTCTCCACATGTGTTTTATCCCCAGAGAAACGAGTTTACTCCTTGCTTGAGAGAAGGGTAAGGTAGAGGGAAGTGCTACACTTATCGAACGAAACAGTATTCTTGCAAGATAGAATAAGCTATCTCTTTTGTTTAGCGAAAACAGGCAATGGTAATGTGTTCTACGTTGTAACTAATAAGATTCAGTCAAGAAAAAACTGCCGATAATTTTTGTAAAGGAGGGGTCAGGAGTAGAACTGACGTTGACAAAGACTGCGCTGGTATTGGCCAGTGGTGGGAAAACGAAGAGCGTCCTGATTGGTGCGTTGGTGTAGAGACGCGCTGGGATAGGTCCATTGAGAGTGACGTAGAGCTTTCGGATTGGTGCGTTGGTGTGAGACGCGCTGGGATAGGTCCGCATACCAAACAGTAAACAGAACAGAGTTGTGAGTTTGTCAGAGAGAAAGAATCGTGCAATATGGCTTATTATGAGCATTGTAGAGAGAAACCGTCATGGATGGCGAAAATTAAAAACTTTTTCAAGAAGGACAAAAAGATAGTGACTAGGGAAGGACAAGTAATTCCTCCGCCGAAAACGCCAGCTTCTCATATGATGTTGAAATATGGTTATCATACTTGCATTTGGTTCGAGAATTGGACAAAATATACTCAGAATGATGGAGTATTGGCTTTCCCAGAAAATGGTTCATTTAGCACAGCTGTACTTCGGAATTTGAGAGAGAAAATGATGAAACTTGAGCCAAGACCTAGACCAACACAGTTTGAGCGTTAGGTGAATGGGAAGATGAGATGTATGAAAGAGAAAGACACAGAGGTGCAAAGAATTATAGTTTAGTTCATGGAACAGTATGGGGAGTGAATCATGAAGACAGGATGAGACGATGGAGATATGCTAATATGACGGATGGTTTATTTCCAGCAATAACAGTTGAAGAAGTTACCGGGAAAAAGTGTACAGAGAAAAAGAAACATGTAGTAGCGGAAAGGTATGGGTATGGAGGTAGCGAAACAGAGGATGAATTGCTGGAAGACATTTTAAACAGAAAACCACCTCCATATCAACAGAATTCTGCGGTGGTGACACCGAATGCACCACCAATGGAAACTGGGAGGAATCAAAGCCCTGAACGAAGTTATGAAATAAATAGGTTAAATGAATAATCAGAAACTCCACAGAATGAGAAGTCAGACAGTGGTAATACAGCTGAGTTAGCAAGAACCACAAGAGAATTGACTGAGAAAATAAGGGAATTAACTATGAACATGGAAGCCGTGACTGTGCCAGTGACAATAGGACCATTAATACCGGTATTTGAAAACCAAAGAATAGATGAACATTCCTTGACCATCCCAATGAACTCAAATATGCAAAGAATGAGAAAAGGGATAATTACAGAAACTAGAGAGACAAGAGATCTGGTTGGCTCATATAGATCGAGTCCACCTACTAACTTGACAGTAAATGAGAGTGAGATAAGAAGGATTCCTATGGGAACTGAGTCAGCAACTGAGACCCCAGAGAGAAGCAAAAATTGGATAGAAATAAATAGTACTCCTGTAGGTCCGACTCCAGAAGAATTAAATGAGTGGATGAGGAATTTGCAGAAGAAAGATGCAGAACCACAACCGTTGGATGTAATCAGATTAAAGATAGATATGGAGGAGTTGATTTTAGGGACTATTGGTACAGAAAAATTGAAATCATATCAGGACGAAGAGATTATGTTTTTGTGTAAGAGTATTACTTGGAGAGCTAGAAACTTGCATGAAAAGTTGGAAGAGACAGCGAATGAACTAGGAGTAGAATTTGGAAAAATCAGAAGTTTGCAGAAACCGTATAGGGTAGCTTTTTGTGAAAAGGATATAGAAAATCTGAACACATCAGGACAATTAACACAGCTAAAAGAACTGATTGTGTTATTGAGAAAATGAGGAGATGTGGACAGATGGAGGAGCAGGTGGATGAAAAGAAAAGAGGGAATGACCGATAAAGCATCTTTGGCTTTTACGGTGAAAGAAAAGGAACCAATAGCGATGGAATGTCCAATGAGAGAAACTCCAGGAGGAAGCTATGTGCATGTCCCATGGTCTAGACAAGATATATTGTCATTTACGAATGATTTTCCGAAATTGAGAGAGAAACCTGTAGAATGGTATAGACAAGTGGAAAGATTTGTAAAGGTTTCAAAGGTGTTGTGGGTAGATCTGGATGGATTGTTTGACATTGTAGTACCAGCAGATTTATGGACAGAATGTAAGATTACAATTGATTGGCCAACAGAAGAATATCCTAGAGATGCCAAAACTGGAGGGCCAGGTTCAGAAGTGATGAGAAAGTATGACCAGGTTATCACGTTTTTGAAAAATAAAATTCCACCAAAAGAAACAGATTGGGTAAAGATTGATAGAACCACACAGGAGAGTAAGGAATCTGTACATGCTTACTATGAAAGGCTACTTTTGGTTTTCAAACAGTATAGCAGTTATGAGACTTTGAGTGAAAATGACATGAGTCATTTTGTATATAGATTTGTATATGGATTGAAGCCCGAGATAAGTGAAATGATTAAGCAGCACATGTTGTGCTGGCAAAATAGCACTGTAAATGAAGTATTAAGGTATGCTAAATACTGTAGTGATGACATTGAGTGTAGACAGCGTAAATTAAAAGAAAAAGCGATGTGGACACAAGTAAAGGTTGCAGAAAAACAAGAAGCTCAAATGAATAATCAGACTGGTGATGCAGGACAGATTAAATCCAAACCAAATATAGGTAAGGGAAAAGGTCAAATGAGTATAGAAGAAGCTAAAAAGAAATGGCCATGCCATAACTGCGGAAAGTTAGGGCATTGGAGAAACGAGTGTAAATTTCCTCCAAAAGCTAATATGGAAAAGCAATCATTAAATCCGCAGGTGCAGAATGAGGTGAGTTACCAACAGCTGCAACAACCGCAGGTAGTTACTCAACAGAGTCAGGTGCCACAACCACCTCTTCCCAAGAGTGTAAACCCCCAGAGATACAGTGCAGAGACAGGATTCTACGGGGGAGAGCAGGTAACAAAATTGCCGCGCGCAGCTGCAATATCGCAGTATTGGTTACCGCAGGATGGAAATGAATTGGATGAAAGTTTATGACGGTGCCTAGGAGAGGAGGAAGAGTGCGTGCTTGGCGGAACTCTAGAGGTAGATCAGTCAGGTCCATTTGTGGATGGAGAAGTGAATGGTGTAAATGTTACATTCCTTGTGGACACTGGAGCTACCCGTTCTACTGTTAGATCAGTGGAAATACCAACCCTTCCTCTCTCAGGTGAATATATACAAGTTGTGGGTGTTTCAAACCAGCAGATTAAAGCGCCTCTTACCAAACCAGTAGAGGTGAAAGTTGGACCATTCAAAGAAATGCATCGGTTTGTGGTATGTGATTGCAGTCCTGTAAACTTGCTGGGACGCGATCTGCTTTGTAAAATGAATTGCACCATCTATTGTACCCCAGATGCTATTGCTTTTCAGACACCAGATGAAGATGTTCTGTATAAAATGACAATGGCAGAACTAGAACCAGGAGTAAATGACGTTTCCTGTGTTTGACGTAGAGAAAATCCCAATTGAATTAAAAGAAACAGTCAGATCATACGTATGGGATTTCACAGGCGAAGACATTGGGTTTATGAGAGGAGTAGACCCTGTAAAAATCACTGTAAGAGAAGGAACAAATTACCCAAATACTCCACAGTACAAATTAACGCCAGAAATTATTGAAGGAATAACACCCGTAGTTAATAAAATGATTGAACAGGCTATTTTGAAAGAAATAATGAGTAGCCCATGTAATTCACCTATAATGGGTTTGAAAAAGCTGAATGGGACATATAGGATAGTGCAAGACTTGAGGAAGATAAATAAAATCGTTATTCCTTGTTGTCCAATTGTGCCAAACCCCGCCGTAATACTGTATCAGATTCCACATGATGCAGAATGGTACATAGTTATTGATTTGTGCCATGCATTTTTCTCTATTCCGTTACATCCAGATAGCCAGCCATTATTTGCGTTCCGGTTCGGAGAGCGTATATTGGCATGGTGCCGAATTCCTCAAGGGTATACAGAAAGCCCCTCAATCTTTAATCAGATCCTAAAGAAATTTTTGGAAGATTTAAGAATGCCTGAAAAATCTGTAATGGCCCAATATATTGATGACCTGTTAGTGGCATCAAAGACCAAAGAAGCATGTGTTACCGACACAATTGCTTTATTGAATCACTTGGCAGAAGGAGGGCACAAAGTGTCTCCGTCAAAACTGCAATTTTGTCAACAGGAAGTACAATATCTAGGTCATAAGATTGAAAAAGGGATGCGAAAGGTAACAACAGAAAGAATAAAGATTATCCGAGGAATGAGAGCTCCAATGACACAGAGAGAGGTGAGAATGTTCCTTGGACTGGTTGGGTATTGCCGACAGTGGATAAGTGGATTTTCATTGATTGCAAAACCTTTACAGCGATTGACAAAAAGAGATGTTAAAGATCTGTTTGAGTTGAATGAGGAAGAAATGAAAGCTTTCAAAGAACTAAAAACGAAGTTGTGTGAAGCACCGGCATTGGGAATGCCTGATTATGAAAAAGAATTTGAGCTGTATTGCAGTGAGAGAGATGGATGTGCACTTTCAGTTTTAGTGCAAAGGCACGGAAAAATGGAAAGACCCATTGCTTATTTTTCCGCTGTTTTAGACCCGGTAGCAAAGGCATTGCCTGGTTGTCTGAAAGCAGTAGCTGCTACTTGTGTGAGTCTGGAACAGAGTAAAGGCATTGTGATGGGATATCCACTGAGAGTATATGTTCCACATTCTGTTGAAATTCTTCTGACCAGAACCAAAACCCAATTCATGACACATAGTCGGCTGACTAGATATGAAAAGGTGATTTTGAGTGCAGACAATGTAACCATTGATAGATGCACAAGTGTGAATCCTTCAACTTCACTGCCAGACGAAGAAAATGTAGGAGTTAAGGATGAAGTCGATCATAAATGTCTGGATGTACTTGAGTTTTGTATAAAGCCTCGTCCAGATATTAAAGATGAGCCCTTGAAAGAATCAGATTATGTGATGTTTGTGGATGGATCGTGTCTGAGGACGAATGAAGGAGTTTTGAGTGCGGCATATGCTGTGTGTACAGTAGCTACCATAATGGAAGCATCTTGTTTGAGAGGGATACGTTCAGCCCAAGTAGCTGAGCTTATTGCTCTAATTCAGGCATGCAAACTGGGAAAGAATGTCTGAATTACGGTGATCACGGATAGCCAGTATGGCTTCGGAGTGGTCCACGATTTTGGACAGATCTGGTCTCAGAGAGGTTTCTTGACGTCTGCAGGAACTCCAATTAGGAACGGTGAGTTTGTAAAGAAATTGCTTGAGGCGATACAGCTGCCTAAACAGATTGCAGTGGTGAAGTGCGCTGCACATAAAAATGGGACGGACTATATTACTATGGGAAATCAGTATGCGGACGAAAAAGCCCAATACTGTGCCAGAAATATGGTTTTGTTAAACAGGAGGAGAGAAAAAGAAAATGTTTCATGTCCATTATTATTTACTAACATTGTTGAAACATGGGATGAGGTAAGACAATTACAGGAAGAAGCAAACGAGGAGGAGAAAGATGGTTGGATAAAAGCAGGTTGCAGAAAAAGAGAGGAAGATGATGTTTGGGTTTATAGAGATGAAAGACCAGTTATGCCTGATAGCATGATTTCTAACATGGCACAGATGTACCATGGACAAGCTCATATTGGTAGGGATGCCATGATCAGACTTTTCAGACAGACTTGGTATAACCCAAAATTCAGAGCTTTAGCTGAGAGCCTCTGTCAAAGATGTCTTACATGCCAACAGATAAATCCAGGAAGAAAAACAGTAGTGAGTCTAGGAACAATAGGACGGGAAGGAGGTCCTTTTACTAGAATGAAACTAGATTTTATTGAAATGCCCCCAAGCAATAGATTGAAGTATGTTCTTGTGGTCGTTTGTTTGTTTTCTCGTTGGGTGGAAGCCTATCCGACAAGAAGGAATGATTGAGTTACTGTAGCTAAGCTCCTGCTGAGAGAATTCATTCCAAGATATGGTTTTCCAGTAACGATTGAAACAGATAGAGGAACACATTTCCAAAATGAACTGATCCAAATGATATGTGAAGCTCTTGACATACAACAGAAATTGCACTGTGCTTACAGACCAGAGGCTTCTGGAGTAGTAGAACAAGTGAATGGAACAATAAAGAATAGGTTAGGGAAAATGTGTCAAGCCACAGGACTCAAATGGCCTGATGCCCTACCATTGGTGCTAATGACTATCAGAAGCATACCTGACAGAAAAACAGGTCTGAGTCCTCATGAAATAATCATGGGACGAGCAATGAGACAAGCACATGTACCTGTCAACAAACTGCTGACTATAACTGATGATCTCGTATTGGACTATTGCAAAGGATTGGCTGATGTGGTACATTCTGTGTTTCATCAGGTTGGACCGGATGCGACCACTCTTGAAAGAAAACCAGCTCATGATTTGAATCCAGGAGACTGGGTCCGCATAAAAGTCCACAGAAGAAGAAACTGTTTGGTTCCTCGCTGGGATAAGCCACGTCAAGTGATCCTGGTGACAACAACTGCTGTCAAATGTGCAGGAGGGAAAAACTGGGTGTATGCCAGTCACACTATCAGAGTTCCAGATCCTGAAGCTCGACCTGTAAGTCGACATCTGGAGATATCTGATACCAGCTCAGCATCCGAAGCAGAACCTGAGACAAGCAGAGTTCCAGATCTTGAAGCTCGACCTGAAAGTCGACATCTGGAAGAACAAGGTACAAGTTTGACAACTGAAGAAGAAGAACCTGAAACAATCGAAGTTCCAGATTTTGAAGCTCGACCTGAAAGTCGACATCTGGAAATATCAGATACCAGTTCAGCATCTGAAACAGACCAACCTGAGTTTGATGAAAGACAAAAGAGAGAAATAAGAACCGATATTATAAACAAAGAAACTGAACCGAGAGACAGTGATAGCGAACAACCAAGTACAAGTTATGGAAAAAATCCTCCAGAGATAGTTGAACTAACTGAGGGAGACTTAGATACAGATAGAGAGATAGAAGAAGAAGCGGAAGAAACCCGAGGAGTAGTAGGGACAGATCAACAAATAGAAGAAACACAGGGAAATTTAGATTCAGACAGAGAGATTAATAAAAATTCGGAAGATAATCGAGGAGGGATAGAATCAAACGTCCCAACAGGAGAGATACAAGAAGGTTCAGATTCAGAGAATGAAACAGAGATCATAAAGTTCAAAGTTAGAGGAAGTGAAGTAAGATCTGAAACCGAATCAGAAGAAAGTGAAGAAGAAAGAAAACAGAGACTAGGACCAAGAAAGAGGACTTGGAGAACTGAACGAGAGGAAAAGGAAAGCGAACCAAAAAGGCCAAGAAAAGGAGACAATTGGCCCCACGAAGTCAAAAGACTGAGATATAAGATAATAAATTTGAACAGAGATGATGCGGAACAAGTAAATGAGATAACAAGTCAAAAAGGACAAGGAAAACAAAGTGGAAAACAATTGCAGAAAGCAAAAAGAGTGAAGAGACCTAATTTGAAATATAAGTCACCTGAGTGGCTATACATCGCATTGACTGACATCAAAGAAGAGGATAATACTCACGAGAGCCCAGACGAAAGCTGTAAACAAATGGGTGAGAGTGAAGTACAACAGACCTGAGAACGAGAAGAGAAGAAAACTCGGACTGGACACAAAAATCTGAACGAGACAAGACAGAGTTCTGAAAAGAGCTGAAGAAAGTACCAAATGAGACAAAGTAAAAGGGTAGAGTGGCTGAGAAGTCATTCTGAGGTGTGGTGACACATTTTCTGTACAAATATATATATATAGAGCTAGATAATAGTACAAAATGGTAGACAGTGAAAATAGAAGATCTAGGTGTGAATTTTTACGTAGATGGTGTAGGATGTGTTTCTTTTGTACAGGTTTGTTAATGTTTATTTGGCTTATTTTAGCGATAATAATTCCATTAAGGTTAGTTGTAGAAGAAACATCTGTAATAGGGAATAACAAGAAAAAAGGATAAAGAAGCTAACACACAAAACACTGCAGCATTAGTAGATAGTACTGATTTACATAAGGATAAGTCTATAACTGACTTCTCCAAGAATGTCTTCACGAAATTGTTGTATGAATATGTGGAGACAATGGATGTGAGGGATTGTTATGTCTGTATGCAATTACCTGCGTCTGTCACAGAAGGTGTGACCTATCATCACCTTCCTTTGACGTATGGGATAACATGTAGCGTGTTGGCTAGTTTATTTTATAAAACAGGTAGATTAGAATATTATTACACTGACAAACACTGTTTTTGCGAAGGTTCCTATAATTCCTGAACTCAACAAGGTGAAAGAAGCAAAAATGTTTGGTGAATTTTTCCTAGAAAATAAAGATTTAACATTAGAGTATGTAGTTAGACACAATATTACCTGTTAATTAAAGAAAGAGGAAAAGGTCTTCTTAGAGATGGTAGAAAACAGAAGAGTTAAGTTTCAAAGAAAGGTGATAGAAGAAAAGACAAAAACACCACTTTGGGCATTTGAAGAGAAAAATCATGACAAAGGAGAGACAAATGCAGCTATGACTTTGGATTGGCCCCAACAGGGAAAGTTGTGTATTAGTAGAAATAAGACTATGGGGCCGATTCCGATCTCGGTCGGAGGCGCACCCAACACCATTCGGTCGGGAAAAAAGCCATGCGAAAGCCTGTTTCCCGACCGATCCGTACAGCACACCGAACGAGCAAGTACGATGCGCACAACAGCAAAGAATCCGGCCGAGCCGTACTCACCCAAACCAGGTCCTGTTCTCCGACTGAGGCCAATCCGGAAACGCCGAATCGAGTCGCACGGAAGGAAAAATGCAGCCCCGTCCGGCCGGACAAGTACGATGCGCTTTCCGTACGCGCCGAACCCGTCGCTACGCACGGCACGTCAAAGCATCCGGGAGAGGCGCACATAAGCTCCGATTCGCGCCACAACACGATCCACGGCTCCGAGACGAACACGGCAGCGACGAGGACGACGCGAAGCGACGAGGACGAGGCGAAGCGACGAGGACGAGCCGAAGCGACGAGGACGACGCGAAGCGACGAGAAGGACGAACGACACGAACCAACCATGAATCCCTTCGTCCCGATCATACCAATATTCTACATTTACTACCGGAACAGGCACGGACGCGTACGGCGCAGAAGGTAAGCCAGACACCAACCACAAAACACATACAACATGTACACGACACATCACACACACACACAGGGATGCAGAATATACTTACACCAGCAACAGCAGCACCATAGGGGCGGGATGCCCATCACCAATGCCACATATGCACACAGGGGCCTGAATGCGCACCAGCACCCCTACCCAGGGGTGGCATGATGCCTACCACCACTACCACCCTCACCCAGGGGGGGCAGGATGCCTACCACTACTACCACCCTCACCCAGGGGGGCAGGATGCCCACCACTACTACCACCCTTAGCCAGGGGGGGCTGGATGCCTACCACCACTACCACCCTTACCCAGGGGGGGCAGGATGCCCACCACTACTACCACCCTCACCCAGGGGGGGCAGGATGCCTACCACTACTACCACCCTTACCCAGGGGGGGCAGGATGCCTACCACTACTACCACCCTTAGCCAGGGGGGGCAGGATGCCTACCACTACTACCACCCTCACCCAGGGGGGGCAGGATGCCCACCACTACTACCACCCTCACCCAGGGGGGCAGGATGCCTACCACTACTACCACCCCCACTCATAGGATGGACAATGCATGACACAACCAGCACACCACAACCTAGGGAATGCAAGAAGAAGACATCCCCCCAACACCATGACAAGCATGTGTAGACTGTGTCAAATGCCTACAACACCGAACATGACTTTCAACATACAATGTGACCCCCTAGCACATGTGCCACACATATATGTGTGTGGCACCCACAATGCAAGCAGGCCATGACCATTGTGGCAATGGGGTCCAAACCCCCATCATCACAGTGACCAAAAGGTAAGTGTGGGGTCCATAGCTGAAGCACATTTCGAACATTGTGGCAATGGGGTCCAAACCCCCATCATCACAGTGACCAAAATGTAAGTGTGGGGTCCATAGCTGAAGCACATTTTGAACATTGTGGCAATGGGGTCCAAACCCCCATCATCACAGTGACCAAAATGTAAGTGTGGGGTCCATAGCTGAAGCACATTTCGAACATTGTGGCAATGGGGTCCAAACCCCCATCATCACAGTGACCAAAATGTAAGTGTGGGGTCCATAGCTGAAGCACATTTTGAACATTTTGGCAATGGGGTCCAAACCCCCATCATCACAGTGACCAAAATGTAAGTGTGGGGTCCATAGCTGAAGCACATTTCGAACATTGTGGCAATGGGGTCCAAACCCCCATCATCACAGTGACCAAAATGTAAGTGTGGGGTCCATAGCTGAAGCACATTTCGAACATTGTGGCAATGGGGTCCAAACCCCCATCATCACAGTGACCAAAAGGCAAGTGTGGGGTCCATAGCTGAAGCACATTTCGAACATTGTGGCAATGGGGTCCAAACCCCCATCATCACAGTGACCAAAATGTAAGTGTGGGGTCCATAGCTGAAGCACATTTCGAACATTGTGGCAATGGGGTTCAAACCCCCATCATCACAGTGACCAAAAGGCAAGTGTGGGGTCCATAGCTGCAGCACATCTTGAACATTGTGGCAATGGGGTCCAAACCCCCATCATCACAGTGACCAAAAGGCAAGTGTTGACAAAGTAAGAGGTGCAACTGCCAAACTGCATGGATGATTCCTGGTCACAGAACAACAAACACATCAGTGGCAAAGTAGTGTATGTGTCCCATTGCAACATAAATTGGGGGAGCCAAATCCTGCAGTGCAAATAAGACATAACTTTGGCCATGTGCAGACAAACAACACCCATGGGGGCTGACACCGTCAACAATCATCAATGACACAATGACAGAAGTGACCATCCGAATGCAGACCCACATATTTGCACCAATGGGCACACACATGCAGATACCCTGTGGAGACTGCAGATGTGAGGCGAACAGATACCATACCATGGCAGCAATGGGACACACAATCAACAATTAGCAACAAATGAGGGCTCCCGTCCCATCAGCCTGGTCATGGAAGTGCCAACGGAATTATCAGCACAGATCCAACACACTTGTATAGTATAGCAATGTTGCACTGACAACACAGATGAGTCCTTCCCCATTGATGCCCAAACCTGCATGTTCACTGGAGATGGCCACACGGTCAGGGAAGTAGACGAATAGAACAATGGCAGGCACAACAGATGTGCAGGGGTGGAAGCCACAGATGTGAAGTTGCCAATATAAGTAGGAAATCTCATTGCCAAATACTGAACACATGACACCCTCAGATGCTGCTATGGATGACATGGATACACCACAGGATAGGACACATAACCCCTGGACCACATGGGTTCCTGCACAGTAACACTTCATTATCATGAGACCAAATATCACCATCACTGCAGCAAGGGCATTGTTAGCATCATCAACATCATGTACATCAGAAGCAAAAGCACTAGAGAACAGAAAGTTGCTTTATTCAGCATATGTGGCATTAAAAGTAGAAGTCCGGTAGAATATAAACAAAGGCCAATGGCCAGTCCATCAACAAAGTCACAAGTGGGTGACAGTGGCAGATGCCACCCTACACATGCCTGCACAAAACCAGGGACAATCCACTAGGAGGGGCAACCGGGGGGTAGGCCAGGCACCGCAGGGACAGGATCAGGGCTCACCAGGAGGAAGCAGGGAAGGGGTGGTGGGTGCTGGAGAGCCACTGACAACTGCAGTGGAGGTGTCTGACATGGTGTGTGCCGGCACAACTGGGGGCATGGCTCAGATGTTGTGGGTGCCGGCACGACTGCAGTGGACCCTGCAGATGGAGTGGACAGGTCCGCCACTGCAGTGCCCAAGTCAGACAGGGTGGTAGTGGACTCCACTGCAGTGCCTACCACCAGGGGAGGAGAATGGGGAACAGGCAAGGTGGGCTGGACAGAGGGGAGGACACCCTCACCACATCAGTGGCACAGACAAGCGCAGCGGGGGTGTGGTGCCGGGAGAGCAAGTGGCAGGGGGAGAAGGCCGGAGCCTCTTGGGGATGGTATATCTGTGGGTGGGGGAACCTGGGGCAGGGTGTGGCGGGGGCACCTGTGGAGTGGGGGCCTGAGGGATGGAGGAAGATGACCTGGTGCTTGAGCTGCAGGGCGGCGGCGGGGTCTTGCTCTTACCACTCCGGGGGGACTTGCGGGTGGGGGCCTCAGTCTGTCTGCGCCTGGGGGAGGGTGTCCGGGGGCGAGGGGCACTCTGCTCCGTGTGGGGGCTTCCTCTTCCCCCTGGATGCTGGGGCAGCTGGATCGGAGGGGAAGAGGCCGAGGTCACTGAGGAAGAGGCGCTGGGTCTTTGGGGTTGCAGGTGAGGCAAGGGAGGGTGCTTTGGAGGGAGAGGCAACTGAGGACTGCGCAGTGCCCATGGATGCGTGTGTGTGTACCAGGGCCCCATCCCCTGTGAGTCTGGTTTCAGTCCCCTGACTGTGCGTGCGTGTGCGTTTAGTTTGTGGCGTGTGTGTCTGTGTGCTGGATGTGTGTGTGCTGGTGTGTGCCTGTGCCGGTGTGTGTGTGCTTGGGACGGGCAAGGTGCTGGGGAGTGTGGATGGAGCAGAGGCAGGAGGGGTGAGGGACTGTCTGAGGAGGGACACTGCTGCCGTCAGGGAGGAGTCCATGGACCTGTTGCCCCTCTGTAGGTCAGACATGCCCGATGAGATGCCCTCCATGAACGACACCAGCTGAGTCAACAGTGCGGTGTGCGCATGGAGGACACTCAGCATGGCTGTCTGCCCTACATGGAGCTGGCGAAGGAGGTACACAGACTCCTCACTCAGGGCAGCAGGGGACACAGGGGCAGGGGGTGCGGTGCCTGGGCCAAAGGAGACACGCTCCCGAACATGGGAGCCTCCACGGACCTGGGGAATGGGAGCCGATGGGAGGGCGGTGGTGGTGGTGGTGGTGGCGGGGACAGCAACACTAGCTGGCGTGTGGTGGCTGCTGACACCCGCCTCCACAAGGGAGTCATCCTCCGAGTTGCTCTGGTCCTCAGCTGAGGTGGATGGTGCTGAGGATTCCTCGGTGTGGCTCCCCTCGCCCTCCGTGCCACTGGGTCCCTCCGACCACTCCTCGGCTGCTGACGCAGTCTGGCTCTCTGGCTCCTCCTGGTCCGTGGAGCTGTCCCCTTCCGTGGCCGTGGATGTATCTGCAAACAATGGGGAAACAGACAGACATCAGTCACCTGCACAAAACGCACACACCACTGTGAGCACAGCACATCACAGAGCAAGCCCTGGCATCATTAGTTGTACATTGCTAAAAGTGCCCTAACTGAACAGGAGAAGCCAATTGTCAGTCTGATGCCAAGCATGGCACTCACATCCCACATGGCCTTGCACCCATCTGTCTGGTGTCTGTTGGGTTGCAACACCCCAGTGTGGACACATGCACCAAGTACATCAGTAGTTGGACAGTGCAGAGGACACGGTGTGGACACATCACAGCTCTTGCCACTGAGTCAGTACAGGTTTCCGGATGAAAGGGATGCCCAGAGTCAAATAGGAAATGCATGTGATGCATACCAGCGACAGACACCATGATGCACCCATGTCCTGATAGCCAGCGCCACTATGGTGTGCATGTAGCACATGTCACTCCCCTGCAGGACCACAAATAAGTTGACACATGCCATGGCAGAGGCATGACTGTTAAGTCATACATCACTGTCTCAGTGATGTATGACTTGGCAGCCAGACAACAACACTATGCACTGTGTCACAATAGTAGGTCATGGGGAATGCAAGTCCTGGAGCTGCACAAGTGCACATGTACATCCCCCACACAACACATCATCTCAACCCTCATCTGTCCAGGTCACACCTATTGGACATATGGGAGACCTGTGACACTACCCTCTGAACCTGAGCCCCTCACAATTTGCTGTGAATGGGGAACAGCTGCCTGAACATCACATTCGCATACCCCAGTCTGCACGGGCAGCTGATCAAACACCTATGTGACACACAAGTATCGTCTCCTATGGTCACATCTCCAGGGGCATGCTGAGCCCCTACCAAGAAACACCCCAGCAGTCCTGGCAACTAATCCACAGCACACTGACACAGAGGCAGACACCGGAGGGGTCAAATCACTGTGCACAATGTGTCAGCTGATACACGGGAGTGGGAGTACAGAGTGCATTGCATGGCCTGGAGTAGGCATGACTGTCCTGCTCCACATGAATGAGGGATGTGCCCTGGACAGTGGATAGCTGGCTATGTATGTGTGACACACGTAATCTGCACACTCCTGGGGCACAAACATTGTTCCCACCCGCTGCATGGGCGTGTGCCACATACCCCAGGCACATGTGGTGGCTCAGCTCAGCAAGTGGACCGCATATCAAAGCAACACGCAGATCACATGTCCAAACCCAGGCATTGTGTGAACAATGGACCCACCCATGATGCCCACAACAGAGTTAGGGAAACAGATGCTGTCCCCCACCTTTAGTGAAGCAAACTGCAAGGACACAGTCCCAAGTGACACAATTCCCTGACTGTAAGGGCCACACCTGGGTATCAGATGAGCAGTGGGCAGTGCACAATAGAGGGACATGGCTCCTGGACAACATGACTGCTGCACTGTGGCAGTTGAACCAGGCCAGAGGAGGGCACAAAGCATGTAATACAGAGTTCACAGTGCAGTCTTTGACTCACCCCCTCCTTGCTGCTGTCTGGCCTTCAGCTGCCCATCCAGGTCTGGAAAGACCACCGCCAGGATCTGGAGCATGTGGGGGTCAGGGTCCGTGTTCCACCCCTCCTGCGAGGAGGCGACAGCTTCAGCTGGACCCGTGCAATCCTCCGGGTCCAGCCCCGAAGGTCCTGCCACCTCTTCTGGCAGTTGCGGATCCGGCGCTTGTAGACCCCCACGGACCGGACAGCCCGGAAGATGTCCTTCCAGATTTCCTGCTTCCGATGGGCATTAACCTGTGAGGATGACAAAGTGAAAAGGCCATTACCACACATGCAACATATCCGTGCATGACACAGTTGTATATACATGTCTCAATCACAGGGGCACATGATGCACACAGGCAGTGCAAAGCTGACCATGGACAGTTTGCCAGACGTCACTACATGGTATCATTGCATGGGAAGTAAAACCATGTTCAAATGCACTGTCACTGCACCATACCTGTCCAGTGCAAGTCACTACACACTATGGGGGTGACAACTACTCAGTGAGCCTGCTAGCCAGTGGCGTGCAGACTCTCAGCCTTGCTAGTCAGACAAAATGCACATTCAGAAAGGCAGTGCACAGAACACTCACCTGCTCCCCTGGTGTCCCATACAGCTTGCTGTACTGTGGAAGTAGGCTGTCCAGCAGGGCCTGGTTCTCTTCAAGGCTGAAGGCTGAAGGCTGGGGCTCTCTCCACAGTACGTGCCATTGCAGGGTCCAGAGGGGCAGAGACAGCAGCAGTGCAGTGGCAGATGTCGTCTTGGAGCATGTAGTGCAGGCAAGTGGGCTCTCAGGGGAACAGCCAGCAATATATATGTGCTGGAGAGGCAGATACTGTCCCTTGTGTCCAAAGTGATAGGTCCAAGTCGTTTGCATCTTCTGAATCTGGCCAATCCATGGAATAGCAGCACCAAAACACGCCCACAGCATCCTTCAAATCTTCAACTTCATGACATACATGATTTTGCAACATTGTTGTGGGTGACCAACTGATTTTCCAGCAACCGACTCGTTCGAAATTCGAAAACGCGTCCGTTGCCAGGCAAGCCCATTGTCAATCGGTGCGCACCGATCGGTCCATTGCGGTACAACGCGCACAGGGGTACAACGCGTACCCGCACACATTGAAAGCAATGGGCCGGCCGGAGGCACCGATCGGTCCATTGCTGTTCAACGCGTACAGGGGTACAACGCGTACCCGCACACATTGAAAGCAATGGGCCGGCCGGAGGCACCGATCGGTCCATTGCAGTTCAACGCGCACAGGGGTACAACGCGTACCCGCACACATTGAAAGCAATGGGCCGGCCGGAGGCACCGATCGGTCCATTGCTGTTCAACGCGCACAGGGGTACAACGCGTACCCGCACACATTGAAAGCAATGGGCCGGCCGGAGGCACCGATCGGTCCATTGCAGTTCAACGCGCACAGGGGTACAACGCTGTACCCGCACACATTGAAAGCAATGGGCCGGCCGGAGGCACCGATCGGTCCATTGCTGTTCAACGCGCACAGGGGTACAACGCGTACCCGCACACATTGAAAGCAATGGGCCGGCCGGAGGCACCGATCGGTCCATTGCAGTTCAACGCGCACAGGGGTACAACGCGTACCCGCACACATTGAAAGCAATGGGCCGGCCGGAGGCACCAATCGGTCCATTGCTGTTCAACGCGCACAGGGGTACAACGCGTACCCGCACACATTGAAAGCAATGGGCCGGCCGGAGGCACCGATCGGTCCATTGCAGTTCAACGCGCACAGGGGTACAACGCGTACCCGCACACATTGAAAGCAATGGGCCGGCCGGAGGCACCGATCGGTCCATTGCTGTTCAACGCGCACAGGGGTACAACGCGTACCCGCACACATTGAAAGCAATGGGCCGGCCGGAGGCACCTATCGGTCCATTGCTGTTCAACGCATCACTGTACATGTGACTGGCATATGTCAGCATGCCTGTCTCAGATGGACATATGCCAGCCACAGATAGCTCCCAGGGAGTGAGGGGCACACCTACATCACGACAGCCTGTCCAAACGTTATCATAAGGCATGTAAGGCTGCATTTCCTATTGTGTGTATGTTGGTGTACATGTTGTCCTGTGGGTGTCACCTGTGGGCAGCCACCCCCAGGCTGTGCACATGTTCATGGGGACAGGATCCTGGGTGTTACGTGTACGTGACCACTGTGATGTGCAACTGTTCATATCTGTGCATGTGCCATGGTCACATTTCACAGTGGTGTATGTGTATGTCATGTCACATACCCCGTGAGTCCCATGTGGGACGGTATGTTTGAGCCAGGGTGTCCCAGTGGCACAATAGTGATGCTCCTCCACAGTCTTTGTGCATGTGGTGTTTACAATGTCTCTGATTTCATGTGCACAATGGGAGACAGTCTCCACATCCACGTTGTGTGTGCATGGACTCTGATGTTGTGCCTGTGTGTCACAGACGTCCATGTCTGTCCTGCCGTGGCAAGTGGGGCCACTACCTGTGGGGGTCATGGTTGTTTTCCTGTGGTGTATACATGATACTCCATGTAATGCCAGTGTCCATGTGGCATTACAGGGTCCCTGGGAATGTACCTGTCGTTGAGCTGTGGTGCCTGGGGCACATCTGTCCTCACATGTCCCTGTGGGGGGTTATTGTGACACGGCAGCAGGAGATGGGAACTGTGACACGGCCTCATGCTATCCAATGGGCCAACCTGGGACTAATTGATGCCACCTGTTGGACCGTGTTGACAGATGTTGGCCATGTATGTACCATACATGTCCTTACGGTACTGCACACTTCATGTAGTTGTGCCTCATAATGATGTATGTTGGGATCTTGAGTGTGTTCAATGCCGCATATGTGGGGTGACTGACAATCTTGCTTACTTCTCCTCTGCACTGCAGGGCTCCTGCTGTCCATCGGCCATTCCCAGACCTGGCAACGATGGTGGAACGGGACAGCATCCGACGGTACCGCTTCACCAGGCAGCTGATTGAGGATTTGGCAGTGCAGTTGTCCCCACATTTGCAGCCTGGCCGGCCGTATCCTACAGCGCTGACCCCCAAGGTGAAGGTGATGGCAGCCCTACACTTCTTTGCCACTGGTACCTTCCAACATACTGTGGCGACTGCTGGTGGGATGTCACAGACCATGTTCAGCCGTGTGCTCCGCGATGTTTTGGCGGCAATGTTGCTCTTCCTGAACCGGTACATCTATTTCCCTAGACTGCGACGACTCACTGACGTGAAGAGTGACTTTTATGCCCTGGGGAGGATGCCGCATGTAATTGGCTCCATTGATGGGACACATGTGGCTTTGGTACCACCACAGGCCCAGGAGCAGGCCTACAGGAACCGCAAGCACTACCACTCGGTCAATGCACTGGTGGTGTGTCTTGCAGACATGACCATCACACACGTGTGTGCCCGTTTCCCTGGTTCAGCACACGATGCCTTTGTGATGAGGAGTAGTCGCATCCCCAGGATGATGGCACAGATGCAGAACCAGCGTGCCTGGCTTGTCGGTGTGTACTGACTTTGTGCCATTGTGTGTGATCTGATCTGTAGTATTCCGCCCACTTTTCCAAGTCAGCTAATGTGTACTTGTCTGTCCGTAGGTGACTCGGGATACCCCAACATGCCGTGGTTGCTGACACCCCTCAGGAACCCTGTGACACCTGCCCAGATGCGCTACAATGAGGCACATGGTCGGACCAGGAGAGTGATTGAGCGGACCTTTGGTCTCCTGAAGAGCCGCTTCCGCTGCCTGGACAAGACCGGAGGGTCCCTCCCATATGCCCCTGCGAAAGTGTGCAAGATTATCATCGTCTGCTGCATGCTCCACAACCTGGCAGTGCGGAAGTTGTTGCCTCTCATCCAGGATGACAATGACCAACATCCGCCACCTGTGGAGGATCCTGGCCTGGACCACGATGCCAGTGACGATGATGATGATGATGGTGATGGTGATGTCCGCACACAGCTCATCACCAACTTCTTTAGCTGAATGTGAGTATCCTGAGGTGTCATGTCAATGATGTGAGTTGGCATGATGTGTGGGTGGTGCTCTGGTGCTGTGGGAGTGTGTCCATGGGCCACTTGACTGGATGTGTGTTGCGATGTGTGGTGACAGGTGGGCTGTACTCCCCAACAGTGTTGACATGCTAACTTGGTTCTGGGTGGGTATCTTGTAACATGTATTGTGCATGTGTTTTGCTGTTCTGTCCTGTACTCCATTGCTTTTGACTGTGTGTCATTTCTGTCCTTCACAGGGTACTTTCAGATTCGTTTGGTCAACTGTGTCCACCGATGACGTGATTGCACATCCAGTCTGGTAGCTGTTGTGTCCCTACAGGTGATGTGCGCCACACCCATGGACTTCCTTCCGTCTACAGTTGTTGACTGTGTGCCCGCTGCCAGGTGGGGTTACCTTGCATCTGTAGTGGTTACGGCATGTTGCAACTGTGTAATAAACCTGTGCTTCACTTTGTGATGTGCGTTGTCTGTGGTCACACATTTGACTGCCATTTGCTTACTGCACCTGTGGGCTACTTGACTACAACCGGGAATGGGTGTGGTGTCTGTGCATTGCACCGTCTTCCCTGGCAACATCAGTGTAGGCAATGAGTCAGATGGCCTAGGTGTGTATGTGTCGTGTAGCCCTGGTGGTGTTTCTCCCTCATGTGTGTCACGTTTCCTGTACTCACATGCCTGTGTTGTCCTTGCTGTTGCAGTTCGCATACACAGTGTAATTTTGCAGTTCATCATCCCCATAACAGCACCCACGTTGGAATCACGACAGAGGCAAGTATGGTGTATTAGTGTGTTTATTGTGATACATTTGTGTTAATAGTGCATAGGATGGGTTGTGCTGTACATGAATCTTGCAATCCCAAGTTCCTAGGTGAATTGAAAGTCCGGGTAGACAGGATCCCCAGTATCGGGGCCACAGTTGTCTGACACATTGGTCCAACTTGTACTCCCCATGCAATGTGTGGGAGTAGTGTTGCCGTCAACAGGGTGAACAGTCTGTGCACAAAGGCGAACATCCAGAACAGGTTCAGGCTTCCTGGGAGTTGCGCTTGGCCATCGGCCTCTCACTTTTCCCTCCTCGGACGACCCCTCTTCTTGGGGGGGCCCTCAAGTGCAGGCTGCTGCGGTGCAGGGGACTCTCCGCCAGAGTCCTCCTCCCTCCCTGTGGCAGTTGCAGTTTGTTCGGCACCAGATGTTGTTGGCACACAGGGAGGTGTGGACTGGTTGCTGTTCATCTGGCGGAGGCATTGTAAAATGTCCCTGTGCACCGCCGTCATCTCATGCAGTGCATCCCACTTGGACTCCACGCGGGACATGTGTGAGTCCACACGGGACATGTGTGACTCCACGTGGGACATGTGGGAGTCCAAGCGGGCATGATGGGCAGCCTGCTGCTGTTTAATGTCTCTGAGGAGCCCCACTACCTGGCTGAGCTCTCCGGTGCTGGACTGGTACGCATCAGCTATGCGTACCAGTTGTGGGTCATCATGCACACCAGCAACGTCTGCAAGCAGCGACCTCTGTCTCCCACCCCTCCCACCACCCCTGCTGACATGTGCAGTGTGTGCAGTGGCACGCACAGATAACCCTGGTCCACCTTGGGGGTTGGTGGTGGTGGTGGTGTCCATGGCCCCAGGTTGGTCCAGGGTCACTGTGCTGGTGTTGCTCCTTATTCTGTCCATGTCGGCAGGGATGGTATTCGTGGTGACAGTCGTTGGAGGGGTGGGTGCAGGGGGTGCAGCTGGTGGTCCTGCTGGTGCTGCAGCTGGTGGTCCTGCTGGTGCTGCATGTTGACTTGCACTGGATGTGCCAGGTTGTTCTTCATCGTCCGAGGAGGACAGAGGCTGTACGACGCCAGTGAGCTCGGCATCCTCTTGAGCCTGGGACTGGGACTCCTCAGCGTCTGCTGCTGTGTCCCCATCATCACCTGTTTTTGGGAGACACAAACAATGTATGTCATGTTTCTGCAGGCATCAATGGTTGACACACATGACAGTTGTGACTGTGCCTCTGGGTGCGGGCCTGTACATTGCATTGTCCTGAGTCGTCACAGTCAGGGGTTGATATTGGTGTGGCACATTGTCCTGCATTATTTGGGCATTTCTATGTATTTTCTGGGGTGTGAACATGGTCTGCATTGGTTGTGTTTGGTTGGCAGCCGGACCTCCTTCCCACCCACCCAGCCAGTCAGTTATCCCACCATGGAACGTGCTTGCGTTGCAGGGAGTGTAAGTTGTCTCTCAGGATGTCAGTCAGTGGTGTCCTGCTGTTTGTTGGTGCACAGTTGGCAGCAGGGCCTTGTGCTCCCCACAGCAGTAGCCAGTGTCAGCCATCTTGTGAGTCCTTCTCCACTCCCTGTGATGTGAGCATGGTTCAGGGTGGTGTTGATGGGACAGTTGTGGGGGTGACCAATATCAGTGACTACGACTCCCATCATGCTATTGCCTCCACCCCCTTCCCAGCATGCCCATGCTTCCTTCCTTTTGACTCTGCTTCCCTGTGGGGTGGGCTGGCTGTGCTGACAGGATGGCTGGGAGTGTTGTCCTGGCAGTTGTTTGGCTAAGAGTCCCAAGAGTGTCCCTGTGCTTCACACAACATAACCCAACGTGGTGGTTCTTTGTGGGATCTTGTGTTAGGATGGAGGGCATTGCATTCTACCAGGTGGGTACTGTGGAGTTTGTGTTGGGGGGGGTGTGAGGGGAGGTGCTTGTGACTATAGTCAGTGCTGCAAGTCCCCCTTCCCACCCAGCCAGCCAGATATCCCACCATGGAACGTGCTTGCATTGCAGGGAGTGTAAGTTGTCTCTCAGGATGTCAGTCAGTGGTGTCCTGCTGTTTGTTGGTGCACATTTGCCAGCAGGGCCTTGTGCTCCCCACAGCAGCAGCCAGTGTCAGCCATCTTGTGAGTCCTTCTCCACTCCCTGTGATGTGAGCATGGTTCAGGGTGGTGTTGATGGGACAGTTGTGGGGGTGAGCTATGTCTGTGACTACGACTCCCATCATGCCATTGCCTCCACCCCACTTCCCAGCATTCCCATACTTACTTGCTTTTGTGTGGAGTTCAGTGTGTGTGGGTGTGAGAGCAATGGCAAGATGGCTGACAGTGGTGTCCTGCTGTTGGTTGGTGTGCAGTACCCAGCATGCCCTTGTGCTCCCCACGACACAGCAACAGTGTCAGACATCTTTGATGGGCCTTTCCACTCTCTGTGGGATGTGCATGCGTGAGTGTGAGCATTCTGGGCCATGTGGTGGGGGATGTAGAGCTGTGACTACGACTCCCATCATGCTATTGCCTCCTCCCCCCTTCCCAGCATGCCCATGCTTCCTTCCTTTTGACTCTGCTTCCCTGTGGGGTGGGCTGGCTGTGCTGACAGGATGGCTGGGAGTGTTGTCCTGGCAGTTGTTTGGCTAAAAGTCCCAAGAGTGTCCCTGTGCTTCACACAACATAACCCAGGGTGGTGGTTCTTTGTGGGATCTTGTGTTAGGATGGGGGCATTGCATTCTACCAGGTGGGTTCTGTGGAGTTTGTGTTGGGGGGTGTGTGAGGGGAGGTGCTTGTGACTATGGTCAGTGCTGCAAGTCCTCCTTCCCATCCAGCTAGCCAGATATCCCACCATGGAACGTGCTTGCATTGCAGGCAGTGGGAGTTGTCTCTCAGGATGTCAGTCAGTGGTGTCCTGCTGTTTGTTGGTGCACAGTTGCCAGCAGGGCCTTGTGCTCCCCACAGCAGTAGCCAGTGTCAGCCATCTTGTGAGTCCTTCTCCACTCCCTGTGATGTGAGCATGGTTCAGGGTGGTGTTGATGGGACAGTTGTGGGGGTGACCAATATCAGTGACTACGACTCCCATCATGCTATTGCCTCCTCCCCCCTTCCCAGCATGCTCATGCTTCCTTCCTTTTGACTCTGCTTCCCTGTGGGGTGGGCTGGCTGTGCTGACAGGATGGCTGGGAGTGTTGTCCTGGCAGTTGTTTGGCTAAGAGTCCCAAGAGTGTCCCTGTGCTTCACACAACATAACCCAGGGTGGTGGTTCTTTGTGGGATCTTGTGTTAGGATGGAGGGCATTGCATTCTACCAGGTGGGTACTGTGGAGTTTGTGTTGGGGGTGTGTGTGAGGGGAGGTGCTTGTGACTATGGTCAGTGCTGCAAGTCCCCCTTCCCACCCAGCTAGCCAGATATCCCACCATGGAACGTGCTTGCATTGCAGGGAGTGTAAGTTGTCTCTCAGGATGTCAGTCAGTGGTGTCCTGCTGTTTGTTGGTGCACAGTTGCCAGCAGGGCCTTGTGCTCCCCACAGCAGTAGCCAGTGTCAGCCATCTTGTGAGTCCTTCTCCACTCCCTGTGATGTGAGCATGGTTCAGGGTGGTGTTGATGGGACAGTTGTGGGGGTGACCAATATCAGTGACTACGACTCCCATCATGCTATTGCCTCCTCCCCCTTCCCAGCATGCCCATGCTTCCTTCCTTTTGACTCTGCTTCCCTGTGGGGTGGGCTGGCTGTGCTGACAGGATGGCTGGGAGTGTTGTCCTGGCAGTTGTTTGGCTAAAAGTCCCAAGAGTGTCCCTGTGCTTCACACAACATAACCCAGGGTGGTGGTTCTTTGTGGGATCTTGTGTTAGGATGGGGGGCATTGCATTCTACCAGGTGGGTTCTGTGGAGTTTGTGTTGGGGGTGTGTGAGGGGAGGTGCTTGTGACTATGGTCAGTGCTGCAAGTCCTCCTTCCCACCCAGCTAGCCAGATATCCCACCATGGAACGTGCTTGCATTGCAGGCAGTGGGAGTTGTCTCTCAGGATGTCAGTCAGTGGTGTCCTGCTGTTTGTTGGTGCACAGTTGCCAGCAGGGCCTTGTGCTCCCCACAGCAGTAGCCAGTGTCAGCCATCTTGTGAGTCCTTCTCCACTCCCTGTGATGTGCGCATGGTTCATGGTGGTGTTGATGGGACAGTTGTGGGGGGGCAATATGTGTGACTGCGACTCCCATGATGCTATTGGCTACACTGACTTGGCCAGCATACACAGAATTCCTTCCTTTGAGTGTTCTTCACTGTGTGTTGGTGTTGTTGTGGTGGCTACATGTCTGGATGTGTTTGTTAGTTCTATTTGTGCCACTGCCTAGCTGTAGTTGTAGTTGTTTGTACATGTGATGGCACAGTTGGATGTGACTTTTTTGATGGCATATGTTGTGTTTATCTGACTGACATACACATTTTGGGATGATTCTGTTCTGGTTGCTGTGTAATTGCTATGAGTGCATGGTTTGACTCTCCCCTTGACAGTGATGTGTGTGTGTTTTGTGGCAGTATATTGTGTACATTTGTTGTGTACTCACCAGGCTCTGGGATGTCCTCTAGTCCATATACGCTCACTGGCGGAAGGATGGCCCGCACCTTCTCCTCCCAGGGCCTGAGGTATATTGGCTTGGCAGGAGGGCCACTGCCGGTGTGTTGGCTGTTGATGTAGTCTTTCTTCAGCATGTCCCGTACCCTCCTGCGCACGTCATACCACCTGTTCTGGATGTCCGTCTTTGTGCGCCGACATGGTGATTGTGCGTTCACCCTGTTGATGATCCTCTCCTACATCTTGGTTTTCTGCGACATGGGGGTCTGTTGGACCAGTGTGCCAAACAGCTGTGGCTCCACCCTGAGGATCTCGTCTACCATGACTTCCAATTCACTATCTAGGAACTTGGGATTCTTCTTGGGGGGCATGGTGATGGGTGGTGATGGTGGGTGATGTGTGTGTTGGTGTGCAGGTGAGGGTGTGTGAGTGTGTGTTTTGCTGGGTGTATGTGAGGTAGGTATTTGTTGGTGTGCTGATGGTGTGTGGCTTGTGTGAGGGATGAGCTGTGGGTGTGTGGTTGCTTTCTCTTGGGTGCTGGCAGTGGAATGGCATTTGCAAAGGCTCATGGTAGTGATTTGTGTCCTTTATATAGGTGGAGTTGTGGGTGTGTCTTTGTTCTCTGTCCCCACCCCCAGTATTTATTGGCTTGGTAATTGCTTGTTTGGCCTTTTTTTGGGTGATTTTTCCTTTGTGCTGTTTGTGCATGTTGGAAACGTTCTTGTGACCGAGTCGGACCCTGCATTGGTCTCGTACGGTGTTCTCCGTTTCGTTCACGCTGTGTTTGTGCAGTTTTCTATGCTGCGTACGCGTCGGTCGCGGTGTATTGTGTTGCTTCGGCTCGGTTTTGTATGCGTGTCGGTCGTACGGCTTGGCCTCCGTCCGACTCGCTCGTGGTTTTCGCGCCTTGCATCGTACTTTGCGGTTTGGAGTTCGCGTGTACGTTTCGGTCGGATTTGTTCCGGGTGCGTGTCGGTCGGTTGGATTCGCGTGTTTTTCCGGCCGGATTGCTGCTTTCAGTGCGGCTCGGTCGGTCGACTTTGTTTCGGTACGTGTCGGTCGGATTTTTCGCGCCTTGCATCGTACTTGGCGTGTCGTGCGCCACGGGTACGTGTCGGTCGGTATTTTTTCCGGATCCGAGTCGGTCGGTGCTTTTTCCGGCCCGAATCGGAATCGACCCCTATGTATGATAACTATTTCGTGGGTTCC